>OY720378.1:2500-1264539 GCA_963082945.1 Cerastis leucographa
AACCTAACCTAACCTAACCTAACCTAACCTAACCTAACCTAACCTAACCTAACCTAACCTAACCTAACCTAACCTAACCTAACCTAACCTAACCTAACCTAACCTAACCTAACCTAACCTAACCTAACCTAACCTAACCTAACCTAACCTAACCTAACCTAACCTAACCTAACCTAACCTAACCTAACCTAACCTAACCTAACCTAACCTAACCTAACCTAACCTAACCTAACCTAACCTAACCTAACCTAACCTAACCTAACCTAACCTAACCTAACCTAACCTAACCTAACCTAACCTAACCTAACCTAACCTAACCTAACCTAACCTAACCTAACCTAACCTAACCTAACCTAACCTAACCTAACCTAACCTAACCTAACCTAACCTAACCTAACCTAACCTAACCTAACCTAACCTAACCTAACCTAACCTAACCTAACCTAACCTAACCTAACCTAACCTAACCTAACCTAACCTAACCTAACCTAACCTAACCTAACCTAACCTAACCTAACCTAACCTAACCTAACCTAACCTAACCTAACCTAACCTAACCTAACCTAACCTAACCTAACCTAACCTAACCTAACCTAACCTAACCTAACCTAACCTAACCTAACCTAACCTAACCTAACCTAACCTAACCTAACCTAACCTAACCTAACCTAACCTAACCTAACCTAACCTAACCTAACCTAACCTAACCTAACCTAACCTAACCTAACCTAACCTAACCTAACCTAACCTAACCTAACCTAACCTAACCTAACCTAACCTAACCTAACCTAACCTAACCTAACCTAACCTAACCTAACCTAACCTAACCTAACCTAACCTAACCTAACCTAACCTAACCTAACCTAACCTAACCTAACCTAACCTAACCTAACCTAACCTAACCTAACCTAACCTAACCTAACCTAACCTAACCTAACCTAACCTAACCTAACCTAACCTAACCTAACCTAACCTAACCTAACCTAACCTAACCTAACCTAACCTAACCTAACCTAACCTAACCTAACCTAACCTAACCTAACCTAACCTAACCTAACCTAACCTAACCTAACCTAACCTAACCTAACCTAACCTAACCTAACCTAACCTAACCTAACCTAACCTAACCTAACCTAACCTAACCTAACCTAACCTAACCTAACCTAACCTAACCTAACCTAACCTAACCTAACCTAACCTAACCTAACCTAACCTAACCTAACCTAACCTAACCTAACCTAACCTAACCTAACCTAACCTAACCTAACCTAACCTAACCTAACCTAACCTAACCTAACCTAACCTAACCTAACCTAACCTAACCTAACCTAACCTAACCTAACCTAACCTAACCTAACCTAACCTAACCTAACCTAACCTAACCTAACCTAACCTAACCTAACCTAACCTAACCTAACCTAACCTAACCTAACCTAACCTAACCTAACCTAACCTAACCTAACCTAACCTAACCTAACCTAACCTAACCTAACCTAACCTAACCTAACCTAACCTAACCTAACCTAACCTAACCTAACCTAACCTAACCTAACCTAACCTAACCTAACCTAACCTAACCTAACCTAACCTAACCTAACCTAACCTAACCTAACCTAACCTAACCTAACCTAACCTAACCTAACCTAACCTAACCTAACCTAACCTAACCTAACCTAACCTAACCTAACCTAACCTAACCTAACCTAACCTAACCTAACCTAACCTAACCTAACCTAACCTAACCTAACCTAACCTAACCTAACCTAACCTAACCTAACCTAACCTAACCTAACCTAACCTAACCTAACCTAACCTAACCTAACCTAACCTAACCTAACCTAACCTAACCTAACCTAACCTAACCTAACCTAACCTAACCTAACCTAACCTAACCTAACCTAACCTAACCTAACCTAACCTAACCTAACCTAACCTAACCTAACCTAACCTAACCTAACCTAACCTAACCTAACCTAACCTAACCTAACCTAACCTAACCTAACCTAACCTAACCTAACCTAACCTAACCTAACCTAACCTAACCTAACCTAACCTAACCTAACCTAACCTAACCTAACCTAACCTAACCTAACCTAACCTAACCTAACCTAACCTAACCTAACCTAACCTAACCTAACCTAACCTAACCTAACCTAACCTAACCTAACCTAACCTAACCTAACCTAACCTAACCTAACCTAACCTAACCTAACCTAACCTAACCTAACCTAACCTAACCTAACCTAACCTAACCTAACCTAACCTAACCTAACCTAACCTAACCTAACCTAACCTAACCTAACCTAACCTAACCTAACCTAACCTAACCTAACCTAACCTAACCTAACCTAACCTAACCTAACCTAACCTAACCTAACCTAACCTAACCTAACCTAACCTAACCTAACCTAACCTAACCTAACCTAACCTAACCTAACCTAACCTAACCTAACCTAACCTAACCTAACCTAACCTAACCTAACCTAACCTAACCTAACCTAACCTAACCTAACCTAACCTAACCTAACCTAACCTAACCTAACCTAACCTAACCTAACCTAACCTAACCTAACCTAACCTAACCTAACCTAACCTAACCTAACCTAACCTAACCTAACCTAACCTAACCTAACCTAACCTAACCTAACCTAACCTAACCTAACCTAACCTAACCTAACCTAACCTAACCTAACCTAACCTAACCTAACCTAACCTAACCTAACCTAACCTAACCTAACCTAACCTAACCTAACCTAACCTAACCTAACCTAACCTAACCTAACCTAACCTAACCTAACCTAACCTAACCTAACCTAACCTAACCTAACCTAACCTAACCTAACCTAACCTAACCTAACCTAACCTAACCTAACCTAACCTAACCTAACCTAACCTAACCTAACCTAACCTAACCTAACCTAACCTAACCTAACCTAACCTAACCTAACCTAACCTAACCTAACCTAACCTAACCTAACCTAACCTAACCTAACCTAACCTAACCTAACCTAACCTAACCTAACCTAACCTAACCTAACCTAACCTAACCTAACCTAACCTAACCTAACCTAACCTAACCTAACCTAACCTAACCTAACCTAACCTAACCTAACCTAACCTAACCTAACCTAACCTAACCTAACCTAACCTAACCTAACCTAACCTAACCTAACCTAACCTAACCTAACCTAACCTAACCTAACCTAACCTAACCTAACCTAACCTAACCTAACCTAACCTAACCTAACCTAACCTAACCTAACCTAACCTAACCTAACCTAACCTAACCTAACCTAACCTAACCTAACCTAACCTAACCTAACCTAACCTAACCTAACCTAACCTAACCTAACCTAACCTAACCTAACCTAACCTAACCTAACCTAACCTAACCTAACCTAACCTAACCTAACCTAACCTAACCTAACCTAACCTAACCTAACCTAACCTAACCTAACCTAACCTAACCTAACCTAACCTAACCTAACCTAACCTAACCTAACCTAACCTAACCTAACCTAACCTAACCTAACCTAACCTAACCTAACCTAACCTAACCTAACCTAACCTAACCTAACCTAACCTAACCTAACCTAACCTAACCTAACCTAACCTAACCTAACCTAACCTAACCTAACCTAACCTAACCTAACCTAACCTAACCTAACCTAACCTAACCTAACCTAACCTAACCTAACCTAACCTAACCTAACCTAACCTAACCTAACCTAACCTAACCTAACCTAACCTAACCTAACCTAACCTAACCTAACCTAACCTAACCTAACCTAACCTAACCTAACCTAACCTAACCTAACCTAACCTAACCTAACCTAACCTAACCTAACCTAACCTAACCTAACCTAACCTAACCTAACCTAACCTAACCTAACCTAACCTAACCTAACCTAACCTAACCTAACCTAACCTAACCTAACCTAACCTAACCTAACCTAACCTAACCTAACCTAACCTAACCTAACCTAACCTAACCTAACCTAACCTAACCTAACCTAACCTAACCTAACCTAACCTAACCTAACCTAACCTAACCTAACCTAACCTAACCTAACCTAACCTAACCTAACCTAACCTAACCTAACCTAACCTAACCTAACCTAACCTAACCTAACCTAACCTAACCTAACCTAACCTAACCTAACCTAACCTAACCTAACCTAACCTAACCTAACCTAACCTAACCTAACCTAACCTAACCTAACCTAACCTAACCTAACCTAACCTAACCTAACCTAACCTAACCTAACCTAACCTAACCTAACCTAACCTAACCTAACCTAACCTAACCTAACCTAACCTAACCTAACCTAACCTAACCTAACCTAACCTAACCTAACCTAACCTAACCTAACCTAACCTAACCTAACCTAACCTAACCTAACCTAACCTAACCTAACCTAACCTAACCTAACCTAACCTAACCTAACCTAACCTAACCTAACCTAACCTAACCTAACCTAACCTAACCTAACCTAACCTAACCTAACCTAACCTAACCTAACCTAACCTAACCTAACCTAACCTAACCTAACCTAACCTAACCTAACCTAACCTAACCTAACCTAACCTAACCTAACCTAACCTAACCTAACCTAACCTAACCTAACCTAACCTAACCTAACCTAACCTAACCTAACCTAACCTAACCTAACCTAACCTAACCTAACCTAACCTAACCTAACCTAACCTAACCTAACCTAACCTAACCTAACCTAACCTAACCTAACCTAACCTAACCTAACCTAACCTAACCTAACCTAACCTAACCTAACCTAACCTAACCTAACCTAACCTAACCTAACCTAACCTAACCTAACCTAACCTAACCTAACCTAACCTAACCTAACCTAACCTAACCTAACCTAACCTAACCTAACCTAACCTAACCTAACCTAACCTAACCTAACCTAACCTAACCTAACCTAACCTAACCTAACCTAACCTAACCTAACCTAACCTAACCTAACCTAACCTAACCTAACCTAACCTAACCTAACCTAACCTAACCTAACCTAACCTAACCTAACCTAACCTAACCTAACCTAACCTAACCTAACCTAACCTAACCTAACCTAACCTAACCTAACCTAACCTAACCTAACCTAACCTAACCTAACCTAACCTAACCTAACCTAACCTAACCTAACCTAACCTAACCTAACCTAACCTAACCTAACCGGTTGATATCTTCGCCATTAAGGGTGCGTTTTTGACGCTGTTTTCAGCATTTTTAGACTTTAGTGGGCCTCCGCCTACGTTTTGACAATATTTTACCACCCTAGAAGCGTTTTCAAAAATCTTCCCTTACGACACTTAGAAAATTTTTAATATTTCAGACAAAATCTTCCAAATTTAGTGTTCTTCCAAATTTTCCTACAAATATTACTTTAGAATATAGTTGCAATAGTACTCACCTACCATCCCTGTGTTCCGGTGCCCGTTTCGTGTCCCGGACGCTAGGTTGGGGGTTGAAAACCAAAATTTTTTGTGTCAAAAACTGGTTTTTTGACCAAAACTCAAAATTTTTATTCGGCACTCACCCCTTTCTATTTCGTAGTTAGCTAGCCCGCGCGAAGCCGCGTCTCTGGACACCTCACTCGCGGGTCTAGCTCAAATAGAACTTGCAAAATTTTCAAAATTATTGTTTTCTTATAGATTCTGCTACTACCAAAATCCACCTAAGGGATCACGCTAAACACTAAAACGTTGATATCTTCGCCATTAAGGGTGCGTTTTTGACGCTGTTTTCAGCATTTTTAGACTTTAGTGGGCCTCCGCCTACGTTTTGACAATATTTTACCACCCTAGAAGCGTTTTCAAAAATCTTCCCTTACGACACTTAGAAAATTTTTAATATTTCAAACAAAATCTTCCAAATTTAGTGTTCTTCCAAATTTTTCTACAAATATTACTTTAGAATATAGTTGCAATAGTACTCACCTACCATCCCTGCGTTCCGGTGCCCGTTTCGTGTCCCGGACTCAAGGTTGGGGGTTGAAAACCAAAATTTTTTGACTCAAAAACTGGTTTTTTGAGCAAAACCCAAAATTTTTGTTCGGCACTCACCCCTTTCTATTTCGTAGTTAGCTAGCCCGCGCGAAGCCGCGTCTCTGGACACCTCACTCGCGGGTCTAGCTCAAATAAAATTTTGCCCACCCACCCGCCCTATTGTGTATAGGAAGGCCGGAGTGGGATTTTACGCAAAATTTAAATTTTCTATTTTTGCTCTTCAAGCTGTTTTTGGAACTCTAGAAAGTGTTTGAAGGGAAATTGGCGCTTTTTAGTTTAAAATTTTTTGACTTATTGTGACAAATTAATAAAATTTGAAATTGACCATCATTGTCAGTGGTGATGTTTTAGCTTTTATTGTAATTTAATTTATTTTTGCATTTATTTTAATCTTTTATTGTAATTTGACTACTTACTGTGCTCCCCTCTTTACAGGGTCACAGAAGTACCATTGATTATTTTTTAAAATTTTAAATTATTTTGTGATTATTATACGTTCTGTGTACCCCCCTTTACAGGGACACAGATATATCCAGTGTCCCAGACGTCTCTCCTCCCGAGCGGGTATTCTTGGACGAACCCCCTTTTTACAGGGGTCCGTTTTATAGTATCCGTCTCTAATGATGCTCATGTTTCGCACCCCATCTGCAACTTTGAGGACGATGGCCTCCAGGAGCTCGCCGCGATCGCCGGAGGGAGCGGTGCCTTTGCCCATTGACGCGCGGAGGAGAATCTCCTTCGGAGAAGACACTCTTTCCGCGTCTCAGAAGGGCCCTGCTACCCCGGGGACGTGCCAAGCTCCTGTTGACTCCTCAATTCCGCTCAAAAAGCCTGAGACCGGGCACCGCAGTCGCATTGCGGAGGCGAGAGCTTGCCTGAATAAGGCTAAGCTGAATTTAGGCAACTCTCGCAACCTAAAAGCCGAGATTAAAACTGCGGTACTCGAGGCAATAAACAGGCTTTTTGAGCTTGTTAAGGAGTCAGAGCGCGACAAAGCCCCTGCCGCACCGGAAGCCGTACCAGCACCCGTGCCCACTGCTGACTGTCGTCCCCAGTCCAACCCTGAGATTCTCGCTAGCCAGACTGAGCTCGTAGAGACTATGAAGGAGCACATAACCTTATTAAAGGAAAACTCTGAAGAGTTAGTCAAACTACGGGACAGTCTGGCTAGCAGGGAAAGTGTTGGGGAGAACACCTACGCAAGTGTAGCGGCCGTCAGTAAAAGCCACACCGGGGCACAAGCCCTGGAGCGAACGACGCTGCACTCCGTGGTGGTTTCCTCAACCCAGGAGATGGACACGGGGGATGAAGTCCTCGAAAGAGTGCGAAAAGCAGTGGATGCGAAGGAGGGCTGGGTGCGCGTTGAGCGGGTCAGGAAGGCCAAGGACCAAAGAATCATCATGGGGTGCGCAACACAGGAGGAGAGACGCAAACTGAAAACAAGACTGGAAGCCGCCGGAGAGAACCTCGTCGTCGAGGACGTGAAAAATCGGGACCCGCTTCTGATCCTTAGGGACGTCTTATTGATTCACAGTGATGAGGAATTGAAGAGAGCCCTTAAGAATCAGAACCGGGAGATATTTCACGGGCTCGACGATGAGGAACACAGGATTGTTGTAAAGTACAGGAGAAAAACACGCAATCCGCACGTGAATCACGTTGTGCTTGGTGTGTCCCCTACGGTCTGGAGGAGGTCGATTGAGGTAGGAAAACTCCGCATCGACCTCCAAAGAGTTCGCGTCGAGGACCAGACGCCTCTGGTGCAGTGCACCCGCTGTTTGGCTTTCGGGCATGGCAAGCGCCTATGCACGGAGCCAGCCGATCTGTGTAGCCACTGCGGGGGGTCTCACCTCAGGGCGGACTGCTCGGATATACAGATCGGCAAAGCAGCGGCTTGCGTGAACTGCACCAGAGCAAAACTAGGGGCCACCGAGCACAACGCATTCAGTAACGAATGCCCTGTGCGTAGGAAGTGGGACGCATTCGCAAGAGCTTCGATAGCATATTGCTAAAGTTGGCGATGCGACCACTTCCGGGCACATTTCGGCAAACCAGAAAACCAGGCGCTTTGAGCAGACGACTAGGGTCGGCAATATGCAAAACTGTAACTCAAGTAAGTTTCATGAGAAACCGTCGCGAGTTATTCGGAAACAGGTGCTGACCCTGGTGGGTGGATCATGTAGAGTTGTATTGGCAGATATAATGATCCAAAACACAAAAGTAAATTATATTTTTTTGTTTTTCATAATTACATACAACATTGATATTTAAATATATAATGAATATATAGTTTCGATATCATGAAAAATACATACAAAATCAAATAAATTATCAAAAAATGTGAAACAAATAAAATAAATCTAGAAAAATTATTAGTAAACAGATAACAATATCTAGCCTGATTCGTGTAAACAGGAAGAGCGTGTAGTAAAATAAAACATGAGTGCATTCGTACATAATATTAAAAATAATAGATAGAACTAAATTGAAATAAAATTATATAGAATATTTTGAAAAGCGGTAATGCATAAATATGAAACAACAATAAATAGTAAATACAATCAATTATAGAAAATATACAGCGTCTGAAACAGAAGCAAAACAAACAAAGAAAATTAAATCGCAATGAAAGTGGGCTCTCCGGCCACTTGAAGCATAAACAAATAAAATCAGTAAAAAGGGCTCTGATCATGTCAGAGGGACACTGAGTAGGCAGGAGTGGTTTTTAGCCGGTTCGAGTCCGGCACTACCTCGACTGTCTCACAGGTCGTGAGATAGTCGAGGTGTCCGTGGGGATTTCCCACTCCTGCCCAAACAAAAAAAAAAAAAAAAAAAAAAAAAAAAAAAAAAAAACCTAACCTAACCTAACCTAACCTAACCTAACCTAACCTAACCTAACCTAACCTAACCTAACCTAACCTAACCTAACCTAACCTAACCTAACCTAACCTAACCTAACCTAACCTAACCTAACCTAACCTAACCTAACCTAACCTAACCTAACCTAACCTAACCTAACCTAACCTAACCTAACCTAACCTAACCTAACCTAACCTAACCTAACCTAACCTAACCTAACCTAACCTAACCTAACCTAACCTAACCTAACCTAACCTAACCTAACCTAACCTAACCTAACCTAACCTAACCTAACCTAACCTAACCTAACCTAACCTAACCTAACCTAACCTAACCTAACCTAACCTAACCTAACCTAACCTAACCTAACCTAACCTAACCTAACCTAACCTAACCTAACCTAACCTAACCTAACCTAACCTAACCTAACCTAACCTAACCTAACCTAACCTAACCTAACCTAACCTAACCTAACCTAACCTAACCTAACCTAACCTAACCTAACCTAACCTAACCTAACCTAACCTAACCTAACCTAACCTAACCTAACCTAACCTAACCTAACCTAACCTAACCTAACCTAACCTAACCTAACCTAACCTAACCTAACCTAACCTAACCTAACCTAACCTAACCTAACCTAACCTAACCTAACCTAACCTAACCTAACCTAACCTAACCTAACCTAACCTAACCTAACCTAACCTAACCTAACCTAACCTAACCTAACCTAACCTAACCTAACCTAACCTAACCTAACCTAACCTAACCTAACCTAACCTAACCTAACCTAACCTAACCTAACCTAACCTAACCTAACCTAACCTAACCTAACCTAACCTAACCTAACCTAACCTAACCTAACCTAACCTAACCTAACCTAACCTAACCTAACCTAACCTAACCTAACCTAACCTAACCTAACCTAACCTAACCTAACCTAACCTAACCTAACCTAACCTAACCTAACCTAACCTAACCTAACCTAACCTAACCTAACCTAACCTAACCTAACCTAACCTAACCTAACCTAACCTAACCTAACCTAACCTAACCTAACCTAACCTAACCTAACCTAACCTAACCTAACCCAGTTGCACTCGGTCTCTCGAGCTGGAAGCATACAAATCCCATGCGCTCCGCAGTTAAAAAATCTAATTAAATGGTTTTTGTGACCCTATTTTAATAAGTGAAGTGTCCCAGAACGCGGAAATTTGCGCCGCACAAAGTGCTGCACCCAATCTGTGCCGTGTCGTAACGCCTGAAAAGTTACTTGTGAAAAACCCTTCTTTTGGAGGTTAAGTTGAAACAACGTTTTACAAAAACGCATGCGCTGCCACAACAAGATCGGCGACCCCTCACTTTTTCATCGGCATCGTGTGGACATCGTGGTTCCCGACCACCTGGGCCATCCAACATCACCCTGACATCGAGTTTCAGCGAGATATTCAGCAATTTGAAAAAACCACGTGCTCTGAAAAAGCTGAAGGAGTGGAGGTAGCGGCACGAAATTTAGCGTTAACTTGTACAATCACAATAAAAGGCGAGTGCAACTATTTTTAGAATTTTAAGACAACCTGAAGATTTTATATTTCAACTGAAAGCTGCAAACTTTGGACCTGAATATCTCCGGTCTCCATCAACATACGGAGGTTCTTCAACTGCACACCGTGGCGCGCTCACCAGCTTAGTAAAGACCTTAAGTTTTAGATTTTTAATGTAAGTTGTTTTAAAGTTACAGGGAAATTTTCAGGAAAACTGTATTTTTAAAATTTTTCATACGCCAAATTAGATTTTTAAATTTTTTATTCTTGTATGTTGTAGCACTATAATTAACTTATTTTTAGCATATTTTTTCAAAAATTTTCGACAATTATTCTTAAAGTTATTGAATTTTTTGTGTTTTTTGTAAATAATTCAGTAATAATAAGAAATAATCACTTTTTTACGATATTATCGTGTTCTGGTACTATATCTGGACTAAATTAAGCCCAAACACGGGCCCTATATCAACTGATTTGGCTTTTTTGGTAAAAAGCACCATTTTGGGTTTTTAGGTTTTAATTTTTAGATTAACACAGCTCGGAACCCGCTGATCCATTTAATACCGGATTTTCACTAGAGCTGGAAGAGTGTCACCAACTTTAGGTGTGGACCATTTTCAGGCCATTTCAGGCCACAACATTTTTTGTCGCTGAAACTGCTTTCAGGTTATACCTGAAGTGACGCCGAGCTGTGGGTCCAAAACCCCGTCCTTCTGCGACGTCGGGTTGCGAAGCTACGGGCGTCTAAACACGACGTTTGACAGCTCGGCGGCCATTTTGTTTAGCTTCAAGCCACTGTAACTCGTAAACCGGTGGTCGCAGGAAGTAGCGGATTTCGAAGTCTCAGTCAGGAGCTCGCTGCCCTGCTTACCCCAAGTTTTCAGGAGGTTTGGAGCTGAAAATTTTCGGGATCCTGAAAGTAGTTTCAGCGGACAGCGGAGCTCAGGCCGAGTTGGCAGAGCCCAAACTCGAGGTGTCTACGGCTTTCCCGAAGGAAGTTATCCGTGGTCAAAGACTGACTTTGACAGCACCGCGGCCATTTTGTAAAATCTTAAAACGGCCATAACTTCCTAACGGACAGTCGTAGAGGGCTGGGGTCTTCGCTGGACATACCAGTAGGACTTAGGGTATAAGATAGGATAGCTTTCAGGCGTTTTCAGGAAGCCAAGATTTTTCAGCCTGAAAACCGTTCCAGTGGATCGGTCTCACCGAGCCAACTCCGGAAAGCCCAAACACCGGAGTTTTTGGACCGGTGGTTCCGGAGATATCTTCTTGTAACCACCTTGGGTTTTTATTTTTGGAAAAAACCAAATATTTCGAATTAGGATATCTCCGCAACTCCTGGGTGTAACTGCACCGAGTTTGGGTTCATTCGAGAGGGCTCGGTGGGAGCTGTCTACTGGACTTGACAAAACGACTCTACATAGAGTCATTCCTAGAGTCGCCATAATTTCGCAATTTTTTGACTTACGAGAGTTTTTCTCGTCTGCTTTCGGTGCTTGACCCGTTCATTTAACGAAAGGCTGACCTTATTAGTACCATATAGAGTCCGGACTTGCAAAGATTTTACAATCTTTACTATTTTTACATTTATTTTTATTATTTTCCTTATTTTATTTTACACTTTTTGTTGTCTTGTACCATTTACACTTTGACGCGAACCTCCAGCAACGATGAACGCATTCAGGACCCCACTTAAGGTGAAGCCGGCGGAGGGTGACAAGTCACCGATACTGACAAAATCGCCTCCTAATGTGAGACGCAGCGTCGCGGAATTGGAGGCCGCAGGGCCCTCCACCGCAAACCAAACTCTCCCCCCCGCTCCATTAGTCACTAAGACGGCGCAGGCTGGCCCTGCGAAAGCCCCACAGACGCTTCACCAGTCGAAACTTCTACACGTGTACTCTCCGCCAAAACCCCACTACGCGGACCGATCGGCAGAGGCAAAGGCCTGCGTGACCAAGGCCAAAGTACTGCTAGGAACCTCCAGAAACACCAAAACGGAAATAAAAACCGGCATTACTGAGGCGCTTGACCGGTTGTATGAACTGGTGAAGGGGGCCGAAAAATCGGCTAAGACAAAAAGAGTGGGGCCTGAAAATACGCAGCCCGAAGGTGCCGCTGACCTCACCTTCACTAGCATTGTCGATCCAAGCCAAAGCAACAGCCAACTCGAGGCTCAAATAAGGAGCCACTCATTGCTGCTGGAAAGCCACTCTAAGGGGATGGAGGAGCTCAAGGCAGCAATCGAGCAACACAAAGAGAGAATACAAAGCGGCGCTGCCATCGACACTTATGCGAGTGTAACTCACAGCGGAAAAGCGAACCCGGTGCGAAGTACGCTCCACTCCATAGTGGTTACCTCCACAGACGAAACGGAGTCTGGTGATGAGGTAATGGAGAAAGTGCGGAAGGCAGCAGACGCAAAGGAAGGCTGGGTAAAGGTGGAAAAGGTGAGGAAAGCCAAGGATAGGAAAATTATTATGGGCTTCCGAACCACTGAGGAAAGAGATAAACTGAAGAACAAACTGACAAGAGATAGGCAGGACCTCCATGTCGAGGAGGTGAAAAACAAGGATCCCATGCTGATCCTCAGGAGCGTCCTCTCCGTTAACTCAGATGAGGACGTTATCAAGGCCCTGAGGAACCAAAATCGAGATGTTTTTCGCAATCTTGACAAGGAGGAGGATAGGGTAGTGGTGAAGTTCCGGAGAAGGACCAGGAACCCACACATATGCCACGTTGTGGTTAGCGTCTCGCCGATAATTTGGAGACGTGCAATGGAACTCGGATGCCTGCACGTAGACCTCCAGCGCGTAAAGGTCGAAGATCAGACCCCACTGGTGCAGTGCACGCGCTGCCTAGGCTACGGGCATGGCAGACGTTATTGCAAAGAAGCGGCTGACCTGTGCAGTCACTGCGGCGGGCCGCACCTGAGATCGGATTGTGCCGACTTTCTAACGGGTGCCCTGCCAAAGTGCCGGAACTGCACAAAAGCCAAACTCGGGGACGATAGCCACAACGCATTCAGCTCAGAATGTCCCACACGCCACAGGTGGGACGAAATAGCAAGAGCAACCGTGGCATATTGCTAAGGGCACCCAGGGAAACCCAAACCCTTATAGACTGATCCAGGCCAACCTCCAGCGGAAAAGACTGGCGACCAACGAGCTTCTGACTGAAGCGAACAAGCGCGGGGTCGCCATTGCTCTCCTCCAGGAACCATACGTCGGCGCGGCAAGAGTAATGAGGAGTCATAGAGGCGTTCGGGTCTTCCAGAGCACTGACATCGGAGACGGGACTGTTAAGGCCGCAATAGCGGTCTTTGACCAAGACCTCATCGTCGAACAGTACCCAAAACTCACCACGAACAACATCACCGTGGTGGGAATCCGAACCAGTGCCTGGAGGATCACACTAGTCTCCTTTTACTTCGAGCCAGACCAACCAATGGAACCATACCTCGACCACCTCAAACGTGTTGGGGAGGAGGTGGGTTCCAGAATGTGGATAGTTGGAGGAGATGCAAACGCAAAAAGTACCTGGTGGGGAAGCCTGACCATCGACCGCAGAGGCGAAGAAGTGTCTGGAGTTCTCGATGAGCTGGACCTGAACATACTCAACAGAGGGGAAATTCCGACCTTCGACACGATCAGAGGTGGCATTAGGTACTGCAGCCACGTCGACATAACGGCATGCTCGACGGATATCCTAGACCTGGTAGATGACTGGAGAGTAGATGAGGGCCTCACGAGCTCGGACCACAACGGCATTGTATTTAACATAAAATTAAAGAGATCGAAAGGAATTCAAATCAGCAGGACCACTAGAATTTTTAATACTAAAAAAGCAAATTGGCCTGAGTTTCGTGAGAAACTCAGCCAATTAATGCTAACAAATAAAATAACGAAAGTAGAAATTGACAACTTAAACACAGCCGAACAATTAAATTCAAAGGTTAAATTATATATAAATTCGATTAGGGAAGCATGCACTTCGTCAATGCCGACGAAGAAAACAAACGAAGTATTTACCTTGCCGTGGTGGTCCGAGAAACTCGACGGGATGAAGAAAAAGGCCACTACCTATAAAAACAGAGTCAGGAACGCTGCGCCAGTCCGAAGATCGAAGGTCGTCGACGAGTACCTGAAACTGAAAGTTGAGTATGAGACGGCAGCAGCAAAGGACGAAGTCGAGAGTTGGAAGAACTTCTGCTCGAGACAGGACCGAGAAGGGGTTTGGGAAGGGATTTATCGGGTGATAGGGAGGACTAAGGGAAGAGGAGTGGATCAGCCATTGGTGGAGAACGGTGACGTATTAGACGCAAAAGGTTCGGTAGAACTCCTGGCAAAAACGTTTTATCCGGATGACCAAACAGATACCGACAGCACCTGCCACCGCCTAGTCAGAGAAAAGGCCGACGAAGTGAATGCTGGGGACCAAGGTGAACCATGTGAGCCACCATTCACGATGGCCGAGCTGATGGCAGCGTGCGAGTCCTTCAATGTCAAAAAAGCGCCAGGAGCAGACGGCCTCACTGCTGACATTTGTTGTCAGGCTATTAGAAGTGCCCCCGAGATAGCCTTGGCTCTCCTTAACGGCTGCCTGAGAAACCACCTCTTCCCTGAAATCTGGAAGGAAGCAACAGTTATTATCCTAAAAAAGCCTGGAAAAACCGACTACGGCAATCCGAAGGCGTACCGACCAATCGGACTTTTACCAATCTTCGGTAAAATATATGAGAAGATGTTGGTGGCCCGCCTCAAGTTTTATCTGATCCCTCGGATGAGTACTCGTCAATACGGATTCATGCCCCAGAGAAGCACCGAGGACTCCCTCTATGCACTAATGCAACACATACGCGGCAAGCTAGCACTAAAGAAAGTTACAGTACTGGTATCATTGGACATAGAGGGAGCCTTCGACAGCGCCTGGTGGCCAGCAATAAGAGTCCGTCTGGCTGAGGAACAGTGTCCAGTAGGCCTGAGGAGGGTCATCGACAGCTATCTCAACAACCGACTGGTCAGGGTTAGATACGCAGGTGAGGAGTACTGCAAGGCCACAAGCAAGGGCTGCGTCCAGGGTTCCATCGCGGGACCAATCTTTTGGAACTTGGTGCTGGACCCGCTTCTTAAGAGCTTGGAAGCTAGGGGTGACTATTGCCAGGCTTTTGCAGACGACGTTGTGCTGCTTTTCGATGGTGACACAGCGTTGGAGATCGAGGGACGTGCCAATGCCGCTCTTGAACATGTTCGGGCGTGGGGTGTCCAAAACAAGCTTAAATTTGCCCCGCATAAAACCAATGCGATGATTATAACGCGCAAACTAAAGTACGACACCCCGCGCTTAAGCATGGGCGGGACCGACATTGCTATGTCCAACGAGATCAAAATCCTGGGTGTCACCATCGACAAGCAGCTGACTTTTAACGCGCACGTCGCGAATGTATGCAGAAGGGCAATAGGCATCCACAAACAACTAACCAGGGCAGCAAAGACCAGCTGGGGGCTTAACCCTGAAGTCATCAGGATAATATATGTGGCCACCGTTGAACCAGTCATCCTGTACGCCGCCAGCGTATGGGCCCCCGCCGTCGATAAGCTGGGCGTTCAGAAGCAGTTGGGAGCGGTCCAGCGTGGTATCGCACAGAAGCTGTGCAAGGGATACCGGACTGTCTCCCTAAACTCCGCGCTAGTGCTGGCTGGGATACTTCCTCTCGACCTGCGAGTCCGCGAAGCGGCATCACTATATGAGGCCAGGAGGGGAGTGCCTCAGCCGGCACTTGGCGACAGGAGCGTCGAGCAGACCGCCTCGGCAATGGAGGCTCCGCACCCAGCTGAGCGCGCTGAGCTAGAGCTCATAAGCCTGGTAAATCAAGAGCAACTAGATGCCCAGAGCGAACTTGAAGTTCGTATCTTTACGGACGGGAGCAAGATTGGGGGCAAGGTTGGAGCGGCACTATCCATATGGAGTGGTGACGTCGAAACCAAAACCCTCAAACTTGCTCTCCCACAATACTCCACTGTTTACCAGGCCGAACTTCTGGCAATATGCGTCGCAACCAGGGAGATCCTAAAGCATAGAGCGCAGTCGTTTGGAATCTTCAGTGACTCTATGGCGGCCCTCCAAACGATTCAAAACTATAATCGACACCACCCCCTGGCAGTAGAGACAAGGGCCAATCTTAGGTCCCTGTCGAGCCAAAACAAGGTCGTAACCTTGTTTTGGATCAAAGCCCATGTGGGGTTGGAGGGTAATGAGAGGGCCGATGAACTAGCCAAAAGCGCCGCTGAGGGTTCCAAACGAAAGCCCGACTACGACCTGTGTCCGGTCTCATACGTCAAGCGATGCATCCGAACGGCAACTCTTGACGTGTGGAATCGGAGATACTGCGCTGGAGGAACGGCTTCTGGGACTAAATTGTTTTTCCCGGATGCGGTGGCGGCGTACGGAATAGTCAGGAAGATCAAAATTGACAAGGTGATCACTCAGATCATGACGGGGCACGGCGGGTTCTCTGAATACTTGAATCGCTTCAAGTGTAAGGAGAGCCCCTCGTGCATCTGCGATCCCGACATTGCAGAAACGGTGCCACATATATTATTCGACTGTCCCGTTTTCGATCAGCAAAGACTTGTGGCCGAGCACGTACTCGACACCAAACTAGATGCCGAAAACCTGTGGCTCATAATGAAAGGGAAAAAGAGAGAGGTGTTTTTGGAATTCTGTGTAGAAATTTGTAAGAAAGTAATAAAAAGAAATAAAACAGGTTAAGCAAAGATGTTTACATAATATTTACATAATATTAAGGTCAAGCATTGAAAACAGACGAAATAAACTGCTAAGAAACACCACAGGAAACTAGATAACTATATATTATGTTGCCCTTATGGATAAACTGTAATAAAACTAGATGTAAGAACTGTCCTAGAAATTAAAATAGAGAGATGTCTGATAGAATTATTGTAATCCACAAATGTTTTAAAATTAAGAAATAGATGATAAAAATAGTTGTAAGAAACATGTAACTATCATTAAGAATAATAATTATAAAAGTAGAAGTAAGAATAGAAAATAAGATGTTGTAAAAAGTGTACAAGAATGTTGTATTAGAATAAGAACAACTGTATCGAAAGAAAAAAAAAAAAAAAAAAAAAAAAAAAAAAAAAAAATTATTAAAAAACATTTGTGTTGATGTGTTACCCGCTTCCCGAAATGAAAATAAAGAAAACTGGAATAAAGTACAGAATAGGTACCAATAGAAGGGAGTCCTACCCTGATAGACAGAAAGAAGATGTATGATAGAAAGACAAAGTATGAAGAATGAAAGTACGAGAGGAATAATAGCGAGAACTAGTATGAATGATAAGCCTAGCACAGGCTCCAATACTGTTGGAGGTTTAAGAAAAAAAAAAAAAAAAAAAAAAAAAAAAAAAAAAAAAAAAAAAAAAAAAAAAAAACCTAACCTAACCTAACCTAACCTAACCTAACCTAACCTAACCTAACCTAACCTAACCTAACCTAACCTAACCTAACCTAACCTAACCTAACCTAACCTAACCTAACCTAACCGATATCTTCGCCATTAAGGGTGCGTTTTTGACGCTGTTTTCAGCATTTTTAGACTTTAGTGGGCCTCCGCCTACGTTTTGACAATATTTTACCACCCTAGAAGCGTTTTCAAAAATCTTCCCTTACGACACTTAGAAAATTTTTAATATTTCAGACAAAATCTTCCAAATTTAGTGTTCTTCCAAATTTTTCTACAAATATTACTTTAGAATATAGTTGCAATAGTACTCACCTACCATCCCTGCGTTCCGGTGCCCGTTTCGTGTCCCGGACTCAAGGTTGGGGGTTGAAAACCAAAATTTTTTGACTCAAAAACTGGTTTTTTGAGCAAAACCCAAAATTTTTGTTCGGCACTCACCCCTTTCTATTTCGTAGTTAGCTAGCCCGCGCGAAGCCGCGTCTCTGGACACCTCACTCGCGGGTCTAGCTCAAATAGAACTTGCAAAATTTTCAAAATTATTGTTTTCTTATAGATTCTGCTACTACCAAAATCCACCTAAGGGATCACGCTAAACACTAAAACGTTGATATCTTCGCCATTAAGGGTGCGTTTTTGACGCTGTTTTCAGCATTTTTAGACTTTAGTGGGCCTCCGCCTACGTTTTGACAATATTTTACCACCCTAGAAGCGTTTTCAAAAATCTTCCCTTACGACACTTAGAAAATTTTTAATATTTCAGACAAAATCTTCCAAATTTAGTGTTCTTCCAAATTTTTCTACAAATATTACTTTAGAATATAGTTGCAATAGTACTCACCTACCATCCCTGCGTTCCGGTGCCCGTTTCGTGTCCCGGACTCAAGGTTGGGGGTTGAAAACCAAAATTTTTTGACTCAAAAACTGGTTTTTTGAGCAAAACCCAAAATTTTTGTTCGGCACTCACCCCTTTCTATTTCGTAGTTAGCTAGCCCGCGCGAAGCCGCGTCTCTGGACACCTCACTCGCGGGTCTAGCTCAAATAAAATTTTGCCCGCCCACCCGCCCTATCGTGTATAGGAAGGCCGGAGTGGGATTTTCAGCAAAATTTATTTTATTGTTTTTGTTTATTTTTGGCCTGCTGATTAGTGTTTTAAGGGAACCAGCGCTTAATTTTGACGGTACATCGCTTAAACAGCGGATGACCAATATTTTATAATTATTTTATTTATATTGACTACTTACTGTGCTTCCCCCTGTACAGGAGCACAGAAGTACCATTGTTTTAACGTTGTTTTAGGGTTGACGGCTATTCTAAGTATTTTTATCAATAATTTAATTTGCAATATATATTATCTATTAATCAATTTGAAAATTTGTAAGTTATTAATTCGTCAAAACATTTTAATTTTAATTTCAGTTAATTACTTACGAGTTCCCCCTTTACAGGGACAAAGAAGTAACTACCTACTGTGTTCCCCCTTTACAGGGACACAGAAGTACCAGTGTCCGGTGCCTTCACCTCTCCTCTTGAGCGGATATTGTTGTCTCGACCCCCTCCATACAGGGGTCCGTTTTAATAGTATCCGCCACTGATGATATTGATGTTTCGCACCCCATCCGCAACCTTGAGGACGATGGGCTCCAGGAGCTCGCCGCGATCGTCGGAGAAAGCGGTGCCTTCACCTTCTGACGCGCGGAGGAGAATCTCCTTCGGAGAAGACACTCCTCCTGCGTGCCAGAAAGACCCCGCTACCCCGGGGACGCGACGAGCTCCTGTAAGTGCTCCAAGATCGCTCATGAAGTCTGAGGCCGGGCAACCCAGTCGCATTGCGGAGGCGAGAGCTTGCCTAAATAGAGCTAAGCTCAATTTGGGCAACTCTCGAAACCTCAAGGCCGAGATCAAGACTGCGGTGCTCGAAGCCATAAACAGGCTTTATGAGCTAGTCAAGGAGTCCGAGCAAGACAAGGTCCCTGCCACACCCGCACCCATAGCCGTACCGGTACCCGCCCCCACTGCTGCCTGCGGTCCACACCCCATTTCCGTCGAGGTTCTTGCTGGCCAGACTGAGCTCCTAAACACCATGAAGGAGCACATCTCGGAGTTAAGAGACAACTCCGAGAAACTCGAAAAACTCCGAGACAGTCTGGCCAGCAGGGAACGTGTGGGGGAGACAACCTACGCGAGTGTAGCGGCCGTCAGTAAGAGCTACACCGGGGCAAAAGTCCCGGAGCGAGCGACGCTGCACTCGGTGGTGGTCTCCTCGACACAGGAAATGGACACGGCGGACGAAGTCCTGCAACGTGTGAGGAAAGCAGTGGATGCGAAGGAGGGCTGGGTGCGAGTGGAAAGAGTTCGCAAGGCCAGGGACCAAAAGGTGATAATGGGGTGCGAAACAGAGGAGGAGAGAGCGAAGCTTACGAAGCGATTGGAGTCGGTTGGAGAGAACCTCGTTGTCGAGGCAGTGAAAAATCGAGACCCGCTTCTGGTTCTTAGGGACGTTCTTCTCATACATACTGACGAGGAAGTGCTGAAAGCCCTTAGGAACCAGAACCAGGAGATCTTCCACGGCCTCGGGGACGAGGATCAGAAAATGGCTCTTAAATTTAGAAAAAAGTCTCGAAACCCGCACGTGAACAGCATTGTGCTGAGCGTTTCCCCTGCAATCTGGAGACGCGCACTCGATGTAGGCAAGCTACGTATTGACCTGCAGAGAGTGCGCGTCGAGGACCAGACGCCTCTGGTGCAGTGCACCCGCTGCTTAGCATACGGCCACGGCAAGCGACTATGCACAGAGCCGGCCGACCTATGCAGCCACTGTGGCGGTCCACACGTCAGGGTGGACTGCCCAGTCAAACACCTAGGCGAAGCATCGGTTTGTGTGAACTGCACCAGAGCCAAGCTCGAGGAACGCTCACACAATGCTTTCAGCACGGATTGCCCGGTACGCAGGAAGTGGGACGCATTGGCTCGAGCAACTATTGCATATTGCTAAAGTTGTCGGTGCGCCCACTTCCGTGTACACAGAGACGACAGATGCGGCACAAGCGACAAGCACAAGGACCACTGGGGCTGACTTCATAAAGAATGATAACTTGAGTCATTTTCATGAGAAACTGGCTCGAGTTATGCTGGATCAAAAGTCAGCACCAGTGGAACCATCAGGTTGTATCAAATTAGCTCGAAATCTGTCGAATACATATTTATTTTGTTCAACACGACATTTGGTGAATAAGGTGTGCTTAAAACTGTGATATGAGACTATATAATAAGTATATCGTGTTTGTATCACAATAATGAAACCAAAAACTAAGTGACGTTCAACAAAATCAAATATAAGTGAAACTGATAGGGCGAAAATGGGTTAGTAAGACAAACGCAAACCAAAATATTTAAACAAATAAATAAATAAATTTGAAGCATAAATAGTTAAACAAAGCAGAAGAAACGTAGTATAAAGCAATGAACTAAAGCAGACAAATAAAGCATTTATTCAATATAGTATTTTTTTATTTTTACAGAATTAAATCATAAATATAACATTAATTAACGATAGTTTAGGACAGTTTTAAAAAAAATAGTAAAAATTAAGAGCAAAGAGCAAGGTCTCTTCGGCCGCCATTCAATAAAGTCGCAAAAGAAGGAAAACCTAGAGTACACAAGGTCTCTGATAATGTCAGAGGGACACTGGCAAGGCAGGAGTGGTTTTTAGCCGGTTCGAGTCCGGCACTACCTCGACTGTCTCACAAGTCGTGAGATAGTCGAGGTGTCCGTGGGGATTTCCCACTCCTGCCCAAAAAAAAAAAAAAAAAAAAAAAAAAAAAAAAAAAAAAAAACCTAACCTAACCTAACCTAACCTAACCTAACCTAACCTAACCTAACCTAACCTAACCTAACCTAACCTAACCTAACCTAACCTAACCTAACCTAACCTAACCTAACCTAACCTAACCTAACCTAACCTAACCTAACCTAACCTAACCTAACCTAACCTAACCTAACCTAACCTAACCTAACCTAACCTAACCTAACCTAACCTAACCTAACCTAACCTAACCTAACCTAACCTAACCTAACCTAACCTAACCTAACCTAACCTAACCTAACCTAACCTAACCTAACCTAACCTAACCTAACCTAACCTAACCTAACCTAACCTAACCTAACCTAACCTAACCTAACCTAACCTAACCTAACCTAACCTAACCTAACCTAACCGTTGATATCTTCGCCATTAAGGGTGCGTTTTTGACGCTGTTTTCAGCATTTTTAGACTTTAGTGGGCCTCCGCCTACGTTCTGACAATATTTTGCCACCCTAGAAGCGTTTTCAAAAATCTTCCCTTACGACACTTAGAAAAATTTTAGAATTTCAGACAAAATCTTCCAAATTTAGTGTTCTTCCAAATTTTCCTTCAAATATTACTTTAGAATATAGTTGCAATAGTACTCACCTACCATCCCTGTGTTCCGGTGCCCGTTTCGTGTCCCGGACTCAAGGCTGGGGGTTGAAAACCAAAATTTTTTGACTCAAAAACTGGTTTTTTGAGCAAAATCCAAAATTTTTGTTCGGCACTCACCCCTTTCTATTTCGTAGTTAGCTAGCCCGCGCGAAGCCGCGTCTCTGGACACCTCACTCGCGGGTCTAGCTCAAATAGAACTTTGCATTTTTCAAAATTATTGTTTTCTATTAGTTTCTGCTAGTACCTAAAATCCACCTAAGGGATCACGCTAAACACATAAACGTTGATATCTTCGCCATTAAGGGTGCGTTTTTGACGCTGTTTTCAGCATTTTTAGACTTTAGTGGGCCTCCGCCTACGTTCTGACAATATTTTGCCACCCTAGAAGCGTTTTCAAAAATCTTCCCTTACGACACTTAGAAAAATTTTAGAATTTCAGACAAAATCTTCCAAATTTAGTGTTCTTCCAAATTTTCCTTCAAATATTACTTTAGAATATAGTTGCAATAGTACTCACCTACCATCCCTGTGTTCCGGTGCCCGTTTCGTGTCCCGGACTCAAGGCTGGGGGTTGAAAACCAAAATTTTTTGACTCAAAAACTGGTTTTTTGAGCAAAATCCAAAATTTTTGTTCGGCACTCACCCCTTTCTATTTCGTAGTTAGCTAGCCCGCGCGAAGCCGCGTCTCTGGACACCTCACTCGCGGGTCTAGCTCAAATAGAACTTTGCATTTTTCAAAATTATTGTTTTCTATTAGTTTCTGCTAGTACCTAAAATCCACCTAAGGGATCACGCTAAACACATAAACGTTGATATCTTCGCCATTAAGGGTGCGTTTTTGACGCTGTTTTCAGCATTTTTAGACTTTAGTGGGCCTCCGCCTACGTTCTGACAATATTTTGCCACCCTAGAAGCGTTTTCAAAAATCTTCCCTTACGACACTTAGAAAAATTTTAGAATTTCAGACAAAATCTTCCAAATTTAGTGTTCTTCCAAATTTTCCTTCAAATATTACTTTAGAATATAGTTGCAATAGTACTCACCTACCATCCCTGTGTTCCGGTGCCCGTTTCGTGTCCCGGACTCAAGGCTGGGGGTTGAAAACCAAAATTTTTTGACTCAAAAACTGGTTTTTTGAGCAAAATCCAAAATTTTTGTTCGGCACTCACCCCTTTCTATTTCGTAGTTAGCTAGCCCGCGCGAAGCCGCGTCTCTGGACACCTCACTCGCGGGTCTAGCTCAAATAAAATTTTGCCCGCCCACCCGCCCTATTGTGTATAGGAAGGCCGGAGTGGGATTTTAGGCAAAATTTATTTTTCTAGTTTAGCTCTTCTAACAACTCTTGGGTCTGTAGAAAGAGTCTGAAGGGAAATAGGGGCTTTTTATTCTGGCTAAGTGTGACAAAAAAGTTAAATTTTAAATTGACCGTCATTGTCCGTGATCATATTTTATTTATTATTGTAATTTAATTTAGTATTGTAATTATTTTAATCGTTTATTATATTTTGACAACTTACTGTGCCCCCCCTTTACAGGGACACAGAAGTACATTTGACTTTAAATTTAATTAGAATTTTTAAATTACTTGTTATTTTATCGTAATAATTGCATACGTTCCGTGTACCCCCCTTTACAGGGACACAGAAGTACATACCAGTGTCCTTTAACATCTCTCTCCTCCCTAGCGATTGGTATTCACCAGACCCCTCTTTACAGGGTCTGTTTTTATACTATCTGTCACCAATGATGCTGATGTTCCGCACCCCATCCGCAACCATGAGAACAATGGGCTCCGGTAGCTCGCCACGATCGTCGGAGAAACAGGTTCCTTCGCCCACTGACGCGCGGAGGAGGATCTCCTTTGGAGAAGACACTCCCTCTGCGTCTCAGAAGGGCCCTGCTACTCCGGGGACGCGCCGAGCTGCTGTGGATGCCTCAGCACCGCTCAAAAAGACTGAGGCCGGGTACCCCAGTCGTACTGCGGAGGCGAGAGCTTGCCTAAATAAGGCAAAGCTTAACTTGGGCAACTCTCGCAACCTTAAAACTGACATTAAGACTGCGGTACTCGGGGCCATAAACAGGCTTTTTGAGTTGGTGAAGGAGTCGGAAGGAGACAGGGCTCCTCTCGCACCTGCAGCCGAACCAGCACCCGCACCCACTGCTGACTGTTGTCCCCGGTCCATTTCTGAGAGTCTCGCTAGCCAGACTGAGCTCATTACCACCTTAAAGGAGCACATCTCGATTGTTAAGGAAAATTCCGAGCATGTGGAAAAGCTCCGAGACAGTCTGGCTGGCTGGGAAAAGGTTGGGGAAAAGACTTATGCTAGTGCAGCAGCTGCGAGTGAGCGCCAAACTGGGTGTCAGGCCCTGGAGCGAGCAACGCTGCACTCGGTGGTAGTCTCCTCAACGCAGGAGATGGATACGGGGGCTGAAGTCCTGGAAAGAATCCGGAAAGCGGTGGACGCGAAGGAGGGCTGGGTGCGGGTCGAAAAGGTCCGTAAGGCCAAGGACCAAAAGGTCATCGTGGGGTGCAAGACAAGAGAGGAGAGAGAGAAGCTTAAGAAGCGTTTGGAATCGGTCGGAGAGAACCTCGTCGTCGAGGCAGTGAAAAATCGGGACCCGCTTCTGGTTCTAAGGGACGTGCTGCTCGTACACACTGACGAGGAAGTGTTGAGAGGCCTCAGGAACCAGAACCGGGAGTTATTTCAAGGCCTCGGCGACGAGGAACAGAAAGTGTCCATCAAGTTCCGGAAAAAATCCCGAAACCCACACGTAAACAGTATTGTGCTAAGTGTTTCCCCAGCAATCTGGAGACGTGCACTCGAAGTAGGCAAGCTTCGCATTGACCTGCAGAGAGTGCGCGTTGAAGACCAGACGCCTCTGGTGCAGTGCACCCGCTGCTTAGCATACGGCCACGGCAAGCGTCTCTGCACGGAGCCGGTGGACCTGTGCAGCCACTGTGGCGGTCCACACGTAAGGGTGGACTGCCCAGTCAAACATCTTGGCGAAGCAGCGGTCTGTGTGAACTGCACCAGAGCCAAGCTGGGGGAGCACCAGCACAGTGCTTTCAGTAACGATTGCCCGGTGCGCAGGAAGTGGGATGCATTCGCACGAGCAACCATAGCTTATTGCTAAAGTTGTCGATGCCCCCACTTCCTCGTACACCGAAACGACTAGATCAGTACTAACAAGATATAGACGCGTTGCGCAAACTGCTGGGGCAGACTCTATGAAGAATGGTAACTTGAGTCACTTTCTTGAGAAAGTGGCTCGGGTTATGCTGGATCAAAAGTTAACCCCAGTGGAAACGTCGGGCTGTGTTAAGACTGTTGCAAATCTGTTTGTTAGTGTTTTGTTGTGTCTGTGGTTTTATCTGGTTGGTTTTAAAAAACTGTGATACGTGATTATTATATATTGAGTATATAGGGTGGTATCGCAAAAATAAACCCAAAACGGAACAATCGGAAACAGAACAAAGCAATAAGATAGTGTAAGGGTATAAAAACAAGGGTAGGGAAAATCGTTTAAATAAATGAAAAAGACAAGTAGTAAGACACAAATTAGAAGAATCGTATTAAATATTAAAACAAGTTCAAATAAGTACTTCTTTGTAAAGTAATGAGTATTAAACAGAAATAATTAAAGTTAATCCATATTAATAATAAATTGAAAATTGCATAGTAAAGTAACAAAATAAAATAGTCAAAATTAAACCCATAGAGACTGGTCTCTTCGGCCTAAAAACAATAAATCGCTATATAAGCCAAACAAATGTAAACAAGGTCTCTGATCAAGTCAGAGGGACACTGGCGGGGCAGGAGTGTGGTTTTAGCCGGTTCGAGTCCGGCACTACCTCGACTGTCTCACAAGACATGAGATAGTCGAGGTGTCCGTGGGGATTTCCCACTCCTGCCAAAACAAAAAAAAAAAAAAAAAAAAAAAAAAAAAAAACCTAACCTAACCTAACCTAACCTAACCTAACCTAACCTAACCTAACCTAACCTAACCTAACCTAACCTAACCTAACCTAACCTAACCTAACCTAACCTAACCTAACCTAACCTAACCTAACCTAACCTAACCTAACCTAACCTAACCTAACCTAACCTAACCTAACCTAACCTAACCTAACCTAACCTAACCTAACCTAACCTAACCTAACCTAACCTAACCTAACCTAACCTAACCTAACCTAACCTAACCTAACCTAACCTAACCTAACCTAACCTAACCTAACCTAACCTAACCTAACCTAACCTAACCTAACCTAACCTAACCTAACCTAACCTAACCTAACCTAACCTAACCTAACCTAACCTAACCTAACCTAACCTAACCTAACCTAACCTAACCTAACCTAACCTAACCTAACCTAACCTAACCTAACCTAACCTAACCTAACCTAACCTAACCTAACCTAACCTAACCTAACCTAACCTAACCTAACCTAACCTAACCTAACCTAACCTAACCTAACCTAACCTAACCTAACCTAACCTAACCTAACCTAACCTAACCTAACCTAACCTAACCTAACCTAACCTAACCTAACCTAACCTAACCTAACCTAACCTAACCTAACCTAACCTAACCTAACCTAACCTAACCTAACCTAACCTAACCTAACCTAACCTAACCTAACCTAACCTAACCTAACCTAACCTAACCTAACCTAACCTAACCTAACCTAACCTAACCTAACCTAACCTAACCTAACCTAACCTAACCTAACCTAACCTAACCTAACCTAACCTAACCTAACCTAACCTAACCTAACCTAACCTAACCTAACCTAACCTAACCTAACCTAACCTAACCTAACCTAACCTAACCTAACCTAACCTAACCTAACCTAACCTAACCTAACCTAACCTAACCTAACCTAACCTAACCTAACCTAACCTAACCTAACCTAACCTAACCTAACCTAACCTAACCTAACCTAACCTAACCTAACCTAACCTAACCTAACCTAACCTAACCTAACCTAACCTAACCTAACCTAACCTAACCTAACCTAACCTAACCTAACCTAACCTAACCTAACCTAACCTAACCTAACCTAACCTAACCTAACCTAACCTAACCTAACCTAACCTAACCTAACCTAACCTAACCTAACCTAACCTAACCTAACCTAACCTAACCTAACCTAACCTAACCTAACCTAACCTAACCTAACCTAACCTAACCTAACCTAACCTAACCTAACCTAACCTAACCTAACCTAACCTAACCTAACCTAACCGTTGATATCTTCGCCATTAAGGGTGCGTTTTTGACGCTGTTTTCAGCATTTTAAGACTTTAGTGGGCCTCCGCCTACGTTTTGACAATATTTTACCACCCTAGAAGCGTTTTCAAAAATCTTCCCTTACGACACTTAGAAAATTTTAAGAATTTCAGACAAAATCTTCCAAATTTAGTGTTCTTCCAAATTTTCCTACAAATATTACTTTAGATTATAGTTACAATAGTACTCACCTACCATCCCTGCGTTCCGGTGCCCGTTTCGTGTCCCGGACTCAAGGTTGGGGGTTGAAAACCAAAATTTTTTGACTCAAAAACTGGTTTTTTGAGCAAAACCCAAAATTTTTGTTCGGCACTCACCCCTTTCTATTTCGTAGTAAGCTAGCCCGCGCGAAGCCGCGTCTCTGGACACCTCACTCGCGGGTCTAGCTCAAATAAAATTTTGCCCTCCCACCCGCCCTATTGTGTATAGGAAGGCCAGAGTGGGATTGAGTGGGATTTTTAGCAAAATTTATTTTATGGTTTTTGTTTATTTTTGGCCTGTTGATTAGTGTTTTAAGGGAACCAGCGCTTAATTTTGACGGTACGTCGCTTAAACAGCGGATGACCAATATTTTATAAGTATTTTATTTATATTGACTACTTACTGTGCTTCCCCCTGTACAGGAGCACAGAAGTACCATTGTTTTAACGTTGTTTTAGGGTTGACGGCTATTCTAAGTAATTTTATCAGTAATTTAATTTGCAATATATATTATCTATTAATCAATTTGAAAATTTGTAAGTTATTAATTCGTCAAAACATTTTAATTTTAATTTCAGTTAATTACTTACTGAGTTCCCCCTTTACAGGGACAAAGAAGTAACTACCTACTGTGTTCCCCCTTTACAGGGACACAGAAGTACCAGTGTCCGGTGCCTTCACCTCTCCTCTTGAGCGGATATTGTTGTCTCGACCCCCTTCATACAGGGGTCCGATTTAATAGTATCCGCCACTGATGATACTGATGTTTCGCACCCCATCCGCAACCTTGAGGACGATGGGCTCCAGGAGCTCGCCGCGATCGTCGGAGAAAGCGGTGCCTTCACCTACTGACGCGCGGAGGAGAATCTCCTTCGGAGAAGACACTCCTCCTGCGTGCCAGAAAGACCCCGCTACCCCGGGGACGCGTCGAGCTCCTGTAAGTGCTCCAAGATTGCTCATGAAGTCTGAGGCCGGGCAACCCAGTCGCATTGCGGAGGCGAGAGCTTGCCTAAATAGAGCTAAGCTCAATTTGGGCAACTCTCGAAACCTCAAGGCCGAGATCAAGACTGCGGTGCTCGAAGCCATAAACAGGCTTTATGAGCTAGTCAAGGAGTCCGAGCAAGACAAGGTCCCTGCCACACCCGCACCCATAGCCGTACCGGTACCCGCCCCCACTGCTGCCTGCGGTCCACACCCCATTTCCGTCGAGGTTCTTGCTGGCCAGACTGAGCTCCTAAACACCATGAAGGAGCACATCTCGGAGTTAAGAGACAACTCCGAGAAACTCGAAAAACTCCGAGACAGTCTGGCCAGCAGGGAACGTGTGGGGGAGACAACCTACGCAAGTGTAGCGGCCGTCAGTAAGAGCTACACCGGGGCAAAAGTCCCGGAGCGAGCGACGCTGCACTCGGTGGTGGTCTCCTCGACACAGGAAATGGACACGGCGGACGAAGTCCTGCAACGTGTGAGGAAAGCAGTGGATGCGAAGGAGGGCTGGGTGCGAGTGGAAAGAGTTCGCAAGGCCAGGGACCAAAAGGTGATCATGGGGTGCGAAACAGAGGAGGAGAGAGCGAAGCTTACGAAGCGATTGGAGTCGGTTGGAGAGAACCTCGTTGTCGAGGCAGTGAAAAATCGAGACCCGCTTCTGGTTCTTAGGGACGTTCTTCTCATACATAGTGACGAGGAAGTGCTGAAAGCCCTTAGGAACCAGAACCGGGAGATCTTCCACGGCCTCGGGGACGAAGATCAGAAAATGGCTCTTAAATTTAGAAAAAAGTCTCGAAACCCGCACGTGAACAGCATTGTGCTGAGCGTTTCCCCTGCAATCTGGAGACGCGCACTCGATGTAGGCAAGCTACGTATTGACCTGCAGAGAGTGCGCGTCGAGGACCAGACGCCTCTGGTGCAGTGCACCCGCTGCTTAGCATACGGCCACGGCAAGCGACTATGCACAGAGCCGGCCGACCTATGCAGCCACTGTGGCGGTCCACACGTTAGGGTGGACTGCCCAGTCAAACACCTAGGCGAAGCATCGGTTTGTGTGAACTGCACCAGAGCCAAGCTCGAGGAACGCTCACACAATGCTTTCAGCACGGAATGCCCGGTACGCAGGAAGTGGGACGCATTGGCTCGAGCAACTATTGCATATTGCTAAAGTTGTCGGTGCGCCCACTTCCGTGTACACAGAGACGACAGATGCGGCACAAGCGACAAGCACAAGGAACACTGGGGCTGACTTCATGAAGAATGGTAACTTGAGTCATTTTCATGAGAAACTGGCTCGAGTTATGCTGGATCAAAAGTCAGCACCAGTGGAACCATCAGGTTGTATCAAATTAGCTCGAAATCTGTCGAATACATATTTATTTTGTTCAACACGACATTTGGTGAATAAGGTGTGCTAAAAACTGTGATATGAGACTATATAATAAGTATATCGTGTTTGTATCACAATAATGAAACCAAAAACTAAGTGACGTTCAACAAAATCAAATATAAGTGAAACTGATAGGGCGAAAATGGGTTAATAAGACAAACGCAAACCAAAAAATTTAAACAAATAAATAAATAAATTTGAAGCATAAATAGTTAAACAAAGCAGAAGATACGTAGTATAAAGCAATGAACTAAAGCAGACAAATAAAGCATTTATTCAATATAGTATTTTATTTTTTATTTTTACAGAAATAAATCATAAATATAACATTAATTAACGATAGTTTAGGACAGTTTTTAAAAAAAAATAGTAAAAATTAAGAGCAAAGAGCAAGGTCTCTTCGGCCGCAATTCAATAAAGTCGCAAAAGAAGGAAAACCTAGAGTACACAAGGTCTCTGATAATGTCAGAGGGACACTGGCAAGGCAGGAGTGGTTTTTAGCCGGTTCGAGTCCGGCACTACCTCGACTGTCTCACAAGTCGTGAGATAGTCGAGGTGTCCGTGGGGATTTCCCACTCCTGCCCAAACAAAAAAAAAAAAAAAAAAAAAAAAAAAACCTAACCTAACCTAACCTAACCTAACCTAACCTAACCTAACCTAACCTAACCTAACCTAACCTAACCTTTTTTTTTTTTTTTTTTTTTTTTTTTTTTTTTTATTTTTTAGATTATAGTTGCAATAGTACTCACCTACCATCCCTGTGTTCCGGTGCCCGTTTCGTGTCCCGGACGCTAGGTTGGGGGTTGAAAACCAAAATTTTTTGTGTCAAAAACTGGTTTTTTGACCAAAACTCAAAATTTTTATTCGGCACTCACCCCTTTCTATTTCGTAGTTAGCTAGCCCGCGCGAAGCCGCGTCTCTGGACACCTCACTCGCGGGTCTAGCTCAAATAAAATTTTGCACTCCTTCCGCCTCGCAGGAGGGCCCTGTCACACCGGCGACGCGCCGAGCTCCTGTAGACTGCCCAGTATCGCCCAAGGGGCCTAAGGCTGGGCACCGCAGTCGCATTGCGGAGGCGAGAGCTTGCCTAAATAAGGCAAAGCTAAATTTGGGCAACTCTCGCAATCTCAAAGCAGAGATTAAGAATGCGGTGCTACAGGCCATAAACAGGCTCTTTGAACTGGTAAAGGAGTCGGAGCGCGACAAGGCCCCTGCCGCACCTGAAGCCGCAGCAGCACCCGCGCCCATTGCCGACTGCGTTTCCCGATCCAATCCCAGTGAGATCCTTGCTGGCCAGACTGAACTCCTAAACGCCATGAAGGAGCACATCTCGGAGTTGAAGGATAATTCCGAGAAACTGGATAGACTCCGAGACAGTCTGGCTAGTAGGGAAAGTGGAGGGGAGAGGAGCTACGCGAGTGTAGCGTCAGTGCGTAAGAGCCACACCGGGGCTTATGCCCTGGGGCGAACGACGTTGCACTCGGTGGTTGTCTCCTCAACACAGGAGATGGATACGGGGGACGAAGTCCTCGAGAAGGTTAGAAAAGCGGTTGATGCGAAAGACGGCTGGGTTCGTGTTGAAAAGGTAAGGAAGGCCAAAGATAGGAAAATCATAATGGGTTGCGCTACACAGGAGGAGCGCCGGAAAGTAAAGGAGCGATTGGAGGCGGCTGGAGGAAACCTCGTCGTCGAGGAGGTAAAGAATCGAAACCCCCTTCTGATTCTTAGGGACGTGTTATTAATACACAGTGACGAAGAAGTCATCACAGCCCTTAAGAATCAGAACAGGGAGATCTTTTGCGGCCTCGGCGACGAGGATCAACAGATCGCCATCAAATACAGGAGGAAGACCCGTAACCCGCACATGAACCACGTTGTGCTTAGTGTCTCCCCAGCGATCTGGAGGCGGGCGATCGACGCCGAGAAACTCCGCATCGACCTCCAGAGGGTCCGCGTCGAAGATCAGACGCCACTGGTGCAGTGTACCCGCTGCTTGGGGTACGGTCACGGCAAACGCCTCTGTAAGGAGCCAGCCGATCTATGTAGTCACTGCGGCGGCCCACATTTGAGAGCAGATTGCCCAGACCGACAGACCGGTGAAGCAGCGGTGTGCATAAACTGCACCAGATCCAAGTTGGGGAACAGTGGGCACAACGCGTTCAGTAGTGACTGTCCAGTGCGCAAGAGGTGGGATGTGCTAGCCCGAGCTTCCATAGCGTACTGCTAAGGGCGTCCCCGAAACCACCACTAGGTACGAAATGGTCCAGGCGAACCTGCAACGGAGCCAGCTAGCCACGAACGAGCTTTTGCTGGAGGCGACAAACCGCAAACTCGCCGTAGCGTTGCTCCAGGAGCCCTACGTGGGTGGTGTGAGAAGGATGAGAGGCCACCGGGGCGTAAGGGTCTTCCAGAGCTCAGAGGAAGGGGAAGGGACTGTAAAGGCGGCAATAGCCATCTTTGACCAAGACTTGGACGTCTTACAGTACCCGCAACTCACCACAAACAACATCGTTGTGGTGGGAGTCCGAACCCGAGCCTGGACGATCACGCTGGTGTCCTTCTACTTCGAGCCCGACAAGCCCATGGAGCCATACCTGGAGCACCTTCGTCGGATAGAGCGAGAGCTGGGCCCTAGCAGGTTGGTTATTGGAGGAGACGCAAACGCGAAAAGTACCTGGTGGAATAGCAGCAGTGAAGATGCGAGAGGGGGGCAAATGTGTGGTGCGCTGGGGGAGCTGGGGCTACAGATCCTCAACACCGGGGACATTCCCACCTTTGATACCATACGGGGAGGCATCAGGTACTGCAGCCACGTGGATGTGACGGCCTGTTCGGCAGACATGCTGGACTTGGTGGATGGCTGGCGAATCGACGAGGGTCTCACGAGTTCCGACCACAACGGCATTATTTTCGGTATAAAATTGACAAAATCTAAAGGAATAAACATTGAAAGAACCACCAGGATATACAACACAAGGAAGGCTAATTGGGACCAGTTTCGTGAGAAACTGACTCAAATTATGCGAGAAAAGAAGTTGACCCTGGAGGAACTATCAAATGTTACACATGTAGAACAGTTGGAGGAAATTATAATCACATACACACACGCAATTACACACACATGCCAACACACTATTCCATTCAAAAAGAACACAGAAACACTTACCTTGCCGTGGTGGTCTGAGGAGCTCGCTGAGATGAAAAGGTTGGTCGCCACCAGGAAACGCAGAGTCAGAAACGCAGCCCCGGTCCGGAGAGCGATGGTTGTAGACCTGTATGTAAAAGAAAAAGAAAGGTATGAGACAGCGGTTATAAAAGCAGCTTCAGACAGCTGGAAGGAGTTTTGCGGGAAGCAGGACAGAGAGGGGGTCTGGGAGGGTATTTACAGGATAATGGGACGGATCGGAAAGAGAGAGGAGGATTTGCCGCTTCAGATGGGTGGAAAACCACTGGACGCGAAGGGTTCCGTGAGGCTGCTGGCCGAGACGTTCTATCCCGAGGACCGAGAGGAAGATGATAACATAGACCATCGCCAAACAAGAGAACAGGCAGAGATGATAAACGCGTGGAGTCATGGTGAACGACATGACCCACCGTTTACCCTAAGCGAGCTTGATAGGTCTATGCGATCATTCAACCCAAAAAAGGCCCCGGGAGCCGACGGCTTCACCGCCGATATTTGCTCGCAGGCGGTTCACTGTGACCCCAACTATTTCCTGGCACTGCTGAACAAGTGCCTGGCGCACCACCACTTTCCAAAGATCTGGAAGGAAGCAACGGTGGTTGTGCTCAGAAAGCCGGGCAAAGACTCGTACACCGTACCCAAGTCCTACAGGCCGATTGGGCTATTGCCTGTCTTGGGGAAGGTGTACGAAAAGATGCTGGTGGCCCGTCTCAAATTCTACTTACTACCTAGGATAAGTACTCGCCAATACGGCTTTATGCCCCAAAAAAGCACCGAAGACTCCCTCTATACCCTTGTGCAGCACATCCGCACGAAGCTGGCACAAAAGAAAATTGTCACGCTTGTGTCACTGGATATTGAGGGAGCATTCGACGGTGCGTGGTGGCCTGCGATTAAAGTACGATTGGCTGAGGAAAAGTGTCCTGTCAATTTGAGACGGGTAGTCAGCAGCTATCTCAGCGACAGGGTGGTCACGGTGAGATACGCCGGTGAAGAGAGCAGGCGAGGGACCAGCAAGGGGTGCGTTCAGGGTTCGATAGGAGGGCCCATCTTTTGGAACCTGATTCTCGACCCACTCCTGAAGCAGCTTGAGAGCAGGGGTAATTACTGCCAGGCCTTTGCTGACGACGTGGTGATGGTCTTTGACGGGGATACAGCGCTTGAAATCGAGGGACAGGCCAATGCCGCTCTCGAACATGTTCGGACGTGGGGTGTCAGAAATCGGCTGAACTTCGCACCGCACAAAACATGCGCGATGGTACTAACGCGAAGGCTAAAATACGACACGCCGCGCCTGAGCATGGGGGGGATCGACATTGGGATGTCCCAAGAGGTAAAAATATTGGGGCTTATTATTGACGCCAAACTCACCTTCAACAAACACGTAGCTATTGCCTGTAAAAAGGCGATAGCTATGTACAAGCAACTGGCCAGAGCAGCTCGGGTCAGTTGGGGTTTGCACCCAGAGGTGATAAGGGCAATATATACCGCCGCCGTAGAGCCTACTATTCTGTACGCCGCAAGCGCATGGGCACCTGCCGCCAACAAATTAGGGGTCATAAAACAGCTTAACGTGGTCCAGAGGGGGTTTGCTCAAAAGCTGTGCAGAGCCTACCGCACGGTCTCCCTAAACTCGGCACTGGTGCTGGCTGGTTTACTCCCACTCGACCTCCGTATACGGGAAGTGGCTGCATTATACGGAGCCAAGAGAGGTGTGCCCCAGCCGGTGCTAGGAGGCAGGGAGATTGAACGAATGGCTCCAGCGATAGAGGCTCCGCACCCCGCGGACCAAGTAAACCTGGAGTTCGGGAGCCTGGTAGACGAGGATCAATATAGAAACCACAGCAATTTCGCTGTGCGTATATTCACTGACGGCAGCAAGATTGAGGGCAGGGTTGGGGCGGCGCTATCCTTGTGGAATGGTGCCGCCGAAACTAAGGCCCTCAAACTTGCCTTGTCGTCTTACTGCACCGTCTACCAGGCGGAACTCTTGGCCCTACAGAAGGCAGCAGGAGAGGTGCTCAATAGCAGTGAAACCACGTTCGGCATCTACAGCGACTCCAGGGCGGCCCTCCAGTCGGTAGCAAATGTACTCTCCCCCCATCCCTTGGCTGTGGAAACCAGGGACACCATTCGACGCTGTAGGCTCCAGAACAAGAGTGTCTCCTTGTTCTGGATCAAGGCCCACGCAGGGTTGGAGGGGAATGAGAGAGCCGACCAGCTCGCAAAGGAGGCCGCACTGAGGTCGAAGAAGAAGCCGGACTACGATCTGTGCCCCGTTTCATTCGTCAAACGAAGAATCCGATCAGAGACGCTCGACGAATGGAACGAGAGGTACCGATCAGGTGAGACTGCTTCGGGCACAAAAATCTTCTTCCCTGACGCGGTGGCGGCGTACAGAGTAGTGCGCAAAATGGTCCCCACAAGCATCACCACGCAAATACTCACGGGGCATGGGGGGTTCTCTTCATACTTGAGTCGTTTCAAGTGTAAAGAGAGCCCGTCGTGCGCTTGCGAGCCCAGCAAAGATGAGACGGTGCTCCATATACTGTTGGAGTGCCCGATCTCCGCCAAAGCTCGATTTGAGGCAGAACAGCAGCTGGGTGTCGGGCTCGTGGCGGAAAATCTCCCAAGCCTGTTAAAAGAAAATAAAACAAGAAATTATTTTTTAAAATACTGTACAGATATCGTAGCCTTAGTAATAAATAGAAATAAGTAGGATTAGTAATAGAAAATACTGAATATATCATATGTATATAGTGTAAGTATTTTATAAAACCAGGTATTTGTATTTATTGATAGGTCTATTATAGGTATAGTATTTATAGGTATCGTAAAAATTGTAAATAAATGTAGTTTCAGATAATGTATCGAGAGAAAGTCTCTCAGGATTTCTTTTATTACCTGCAAGCAAAAATTAGTAAATAACCTGTGATAGCTCAAAACGGCTCTGATCACGTCAGAGGGTACTGGAAAGGCAGGAGTGGTTTTTAGCCGGTTCGAGTCCGGCACTACTTCGACTGTCTCAAGCCGTGAGATAGTCGAAGTGTCCGTGGGGATTTCCCACTCCTGCCAAAAAAAAAAAAAAAAAAAAAAAAAAAAAAAAAAAAAAAAAAAAAACCTAACCTAACCTAACCTAACTGACGGCTCTTCTGGTCGCACCGCGCCGGAAGCGGTCGAGGGCCGAGTCCTCAAACCATTCCCGTGGGAGCGGAGTGGCGGTTTGCAGTCCTTTCTGCCAGCGACGTGGTCAGCCGGTAGTCCCACCGCCGTGCACAGTAAGCAGTGCGGGTCAGCAGAGCACACGGACGCCAGATGGCCTGGCTCACCGCAGCGGAAGCAGTGTCGGCTGAGGTCAACGCCAGAGTCGCACTTCTGGCTTACATGTCCCAACCCCCAGCACCTGTAGCATCTCATGGGCCGAGCCTCTAAAACCGTGACTCTGGCAGAGCTCCAACCCACCAGGAGCCGGAACCTAACCTTTTTTTTTTTTTTTTTTTTTTTTTTTTTTTTGTCGCTGGGAAAAAATGCATTACGCATACCCGTCCATCGGGGGATGGGCGGGCTATGTGGGACTCCCCGGTCTGACCCGGTATACCCACTAAAACGACCCAGCGGCATTCCCGCTTCGTCCTAGTGGCGGGGGACTGGGAAACCGGCACAGCCTTTACTTCCAGTCCTCCGCCGACGATGACCCGCACAGCGGACCTCACGCCCTCCCCGTGGGGGGGGGGGCGGGCCCGGGAATGACAGACGAAGGTGGTGACGGGTGCAATGCGGGCGAAGGCGCCCCCGCGCCTGTCGCCCGCCCGTCGCCACCATGAAGAGGGAGAAGACCGCGTCTTCTCCGACCTCTTCTTCTTCTGCGGAGCGGCGCTGCGAGAGGGTCTTCCTCCCGCGCGCGCTCCGCCGCCTCCTTTTGCGAGACTACGTCCTCGCAAAAGGAGGCGACCGCTGACCAGGCCCCCTCGCTCCCCAGCATGGCGTTGACCACACCGGGAAGCGAGAGGTCCTGTCCGATCTCCGCGATCAGACTGCGGCGCGGCTCGGACCAAGCTGGGCACACTTCGAGGGTGTGCTGCGCCGTGTCCTCCGCCGCGCCGCAGTCGTGGCACGCCGGGGCTTCCTCCCTCCCGATCCGGTGCAGGTACGTTCCGAAGCAGCCATGCCCGGACAACACCTGCACCAGACGGAACGAGAGGAAACCATGGGGCCGCTCGAGCCAGGCCCGGAGGACCGGACCGAGCGCGTCCAACGTCCGGCGGCCAAAGGTGGCGGTGGCGAGGTCCTCCGTCCAATGGAGGACGATGGCGTCCCTCGCCTCCCGCCGCACGGCCTCCCGCTCTTCGGCGACGGGGCGCTCCCCGAGCGCCCTGCGATGCGCCGTCCACTCATACACCCTGGCCAGCACCCAAGCCTCCAACTCCCAAGGAGGGGTGCCGGCCAGAGCGCACGCCGCTGAGAAACCCACCGACCGGTAGGCCCTCGCCACCCGCAGTGCAATGGCCCTTTGGGGCTTGCGGATGGCGGTCGCGTTCTCCCTCCTGTGGAGGGAGTCCGCCCAAATGGGGGCCCCGTACAGGGCCATGCTCCGCAAGATGCCGGCATAGAGGCGCCGGCATTTCGCCTTGGGTCCCCCCAGGTTCGGGAGGAGCCACGAGAGGGCGTCCGCGGCCTTCAACAGGCGCGTCGACAGCCCGCTGAAATGCGGGCCGAAGCGCCACCTGTCGTCCAGCACCAGGCCCAGATATTTCATCCGGGGCTGGACCTCTATACGGACGCCCTCCACGACGATGTGGGCGTCGCGTGGGCAGCGCTGCCGAGGCCCGCGAAAGAACACGGCCTCGGTCTTGTGCAGCGCCACCTTCAATCCCAGGCGGCGGATCCTCTCTGCAACCAAGGATCCGCCAGCCGAGGCCAGACAGGCCGCGTCCGCGAATCTCCTCCCCCGTGCAGTGAGGAGAGTGTCATCCGCGTAGCAGATGACACTCGTGCCCGGGAGGAGGGCTCCCCGCAGCAGCCAATCGAACCCGATGTTCCACAGCGGGGGCCCAAGTACCGACCCCTGTGGAACACCGGACTCTGCGCCGTACCGCCTCACTGTGGCCGTCTTGTCTACGAGGAGGACCTCTCGGTCCTCCAAGTAGCTGGCCAGGAGGCTCCGCAGATATTGGGGCACTCCGTGATACCGGAGCGCCTCCAATATCGTCGAGTGGGGCACGGAGTTGAAGGCATTGGCAATGTCGAATGACACCGCCAGCACTCCGTCCCCCGCCTCGACTGCCTCCTTCACCTGGCCCTTGAGTAGGGCCAGCGCGTCGATCGTCGAACGCCCACGACGGAAACCGAATTGGGCGTCCGACAGATCCGGCCCCACATCCCGCAAATGGCGCCCGAGCCGGGAGGCGACTATCCCCTCGAACAATTTACCGACCTCATCGAGCAACACGACGGGCCGGTATGCCGAGGGGGAGTCCACCGGGCGTCCCGCCTTTCGGAGGAGGCAAAGCTGCCCCTCCTTCCACAGTTTCGGGAACTTCCCAGCCGAAAAGCACGCGCTGAAAAGGTCCCGAAACCTGTCCTCCATCTCGGAGGCAGCTATTGCCACCACCCGTGCGGGGACGCCGTCCGGCCCGGGGGCCGTCTTCTTGGCGCGGAGGCTGAGTACCCCCGCGTAGATCTCCGCCGCCGTCACCGGGGGGACCTCCTCCTCCGGCGAAGCCGCCCCTTGCGGGGGATCCATTGTTGGTGGGGCGAAGTCGGTCCTGCGCGGAAACAGGGACCGGACCACCCCATCCAACAGTGCTGGCTCGAGGGTCTCCGACAGTGGGGGACCATAGGGGCGGAGCTGGTTCCGCGCCGCCTTGTATGGCCTCCCATAGGGATCCCTGTCGAGACCCTCCAGCATCTCGGCCCTCGCCGAGTCTCTCGCAGCGCCCATTGCAGACTTGAGGACCGTCGTCGCCTCTCGGTAGGAGGCGTATAGGCGGTCCTCTTCTGCCCGGACTCGGTTTAGGACGCTGCGCCGCCGACTGCGCGCGTAGGCCCTTCTGGCCGCCACGCAGGCAGCCGGAACCTTTTTTTTTTTTTTTTTTTTTTTTTTTTGTCGCTGGGAAAAAATGCATTACGCATACCCGTCCATCGGGGGATGGGCGGGCTATGTGGGACTCCCCGGTCTGACCCGGTATACCCACTAAAACGACCCAGCGGCATTCCCGCTTCGTCCTAGTGGCGGGGGACTGGGAAACCGGCACAGCCTTTACTTCCAGTCCTCCGCCGACGATGACCCGCACAGCGGACCTCACGCCCTCCCCGTGGGGGGGGGGGTGGGCCCGGGAATGACAGACGAAGGTGGTGACGGGTGCAATGCGGGTGAAGGCGCCCCCGCGCCTGTCGCCCGCCCGTCGCCACCATGAAGAGGGAGAAGACCGCGTCTTCTCCTACCTCTTCTTCTTCTGCGGAGCGGCGCTGCGAGAGGGTCTTCCTCCCGCGCGCGCTCCGCCGCCTCCTTTTGCGAGACTACGTCCTCGCAAAAGGAGGCGACCGCTGACCAGGCCCCCTCGCTCCCCAGCATGGCGTTGACCACACCGGGAAGCGAGAGGTCCTGTCCGATCTCCGCGATCAGACTGCGGCGCGGCTCGGACCAAGCTGGGCACACTTCGAGGGTGTGCTGCGCCGTGTCCTCCGCCGCGCCACAGTCGTGGCACGACGGGGCTTCCTCCCTCCCGATCCGGTGCAGGTACGTTCCGAAGCAGCCATGCCCGGACAACACCTGCACCAGACGGAACGAGAGGAAACCATGGGACCGCTCGAGCCAGGCCCGGAGGACCGGACCGAGCGCGTCCAACGTCCGGCGGCCAAAGGTAGCGGTGGCGAGGTCCTCCGTCCAATGGAGGACGATGGCGTCCCTCGCCTCCCGCCGCACGGCCTCCCGCTCCTCGGCGACGGGGTGCTCCCCGAGCGCCCTGCGATGCGCCGTCCACTCATACACCCTGGCCAGCACCCAAGCCTCCAACTCCCAAGGAGGGGTGCCGGCCAGAGCGCACGCCGCCGAGAAACCCACCGACCGGTAGGCCCTCGCCACCCGCAGTGCAATGGCCCTTTGGGGCTTGCGGATGGCGGTCGCGTTCTCCCTCCTGTGGAGGGAGTCCGCCCAAATGGGGGCCCCGTACAGGGCCATGCTCCGCAAGATGCCGGCATAGAGGCGCCGGCATTTCGCCTTGGGCCCCCCCAGGTTCGGGAGGAGCCACGAGAGGGCGTCCGCGGCCTTCAACAGGCGCGTCGACAACCCGCTGAAATGCGGGCCGAAGCGCCACCTGTCGTCCAGCACCAGGCCCAGATATTTCATCCGGGGCTGGACCTCTATACGGACGCCCTCCACGACGATGTGGGCGTCGGGTGGGCAGCGCTGCCGAGGCCCGCGAAAGAACACGGCCTCGGTCTTGTGCAGCGCCACCTTCAATCCCAGGCGGCGGATCCTCTCTGCAACCAAGGATCCGCCAGCCGAGGCCAGACAGGCCGCGTCCGCGAATCTCCTCCCCCGTGCAGTGAGCAGAGTGTCATCCGCGTAGCAGATGACACTCGTGCCCGGGAGGAGGGCTCCCCGCAGCAGCCAATCGAACCCGATGTTCCACAGCGGGGGCCCAAGCACCGACCCCTGTGGAACACCGGACTCTGCGCCGTACCGCCTCACTGTGGCCGTCTTGTCTACGAGGAGGACCTCTCGGTCCTCCAAGTAGCTGGCTAGGAGGCTCCGCAGATATTGGGGCACTCCGTGATACCGGAGCGCCTCCAATATCGTCGAGTGGGGCACGGAGTTGAAGGCATTGGCAATGTCGAATGACACCGCCAGCACTCCGTCCCCCGCCTCGACTGCCTCCTTCACCTGGCCCTTGAGTAGGGCCAGCGCGTCGATCGTCGAACGCCCACGACGGAAACCGAATTGGGCGTCCGACAGATCCGGCCCCACATCCCGCAAATGGCGCCCGAGCCGGGAGGCGACTATCCCCTCGAACAATTTACCGACCTCATCGAGCAACACGACGGGCCGGTATGCCGAGGGGGAGTCCACCGGGCGTCCCGCCTTTCGGAGGAGGCAAAGCTGCCCCTCCTTCCACAGTTTCGGGAACTTCCCAGCCGAAAAGCACGCGCTGAAAAGGTCCCGAAACCTGTCCTCCATCTCGGAGGCAGCTATTGCCACCACCCGTGCGGGGACGCCGTCCGGCCCGGGGGCCGTCTTCTTGGCGCGGAGGCTGAGTACCCCCGCGTAGATCTCCGCCGCCGTCACCGGGGGGACCTCCTCCTCCGGCGAAGCCGCCCCTTGCGGGGGATCCATTGTTGGTGGGGCGAAGTCGGTCCTGCGCGGAAACAGGGACCGGACCACCCTATCCAACAGTGCTGGCTCGAGGGTCTCCGACAGTGGGGGACCATAGGGGCGGAGCTGGTTCCGCGCCGCCTTGTATGGCCTCCCATAGGGATCCCTGTCGAGACCCTCCAGCATCTCGGCCCTCGCCGAGTCTCTCGCAGCGCCCATTGCAGACTTGAGGACCGTCGTCGCCTCTCGGTAGGAGGCGTATAGGCGGTCCTCTTCTGCCCGGACTCGGTTTAGGACGCTGCGCCGCCGGCTGCGCGCGTAGGCCCTTCTGGCCGCCACGCAGGCGGTCCGAAGCCCCTCCAGCTCCTCCGTCCACCAATAAACGGCGCGACGGGGAGGCGGACGGCGAGACCGAGGCATGCTGGAATTGCACACCTCGGTCAGGGCCCCTCTGATCCGAACCGCTGCGGCGTCCACGTCCAGGACCTCAACAGGGGGCGACAGCCAGTCCTGGAGGAAAGCTGCCTCCCTGGCTGCCTCCCGGTCCAGGCGGGTGAGTGCCCACCGCGGGAAGGGAGATTGCCCAGCGCGGGCCATCCCCCCCCCCTGGGTGGAGATGTCGAACCGCACGTATCGGTGGTCCGACAAGGTCTCCACCATCTCAACCCGCCAGTTCACGACGCGGGCGGCCAGCGCGGGGGTGGCGAACGTGACGTCCACCACCGACCCACCCTGTTGCCGCACACACGTGTGGACCGTCCCCCTGTTGAGGAGGGACATACCGCTTGAGGCCGCCCAGAACTCAACGGCGCGTCCCCGGACGTTGCACCCGGCGGCCGGGTTGCCCCAGGCCGCCGACTTGGCGTTCAGGTCGCCCAACACCACGACCTGGCGAGGCGCCGCCCTCCCTACGACTGCAGTGAGGACCTCCAGGAAATCCTCAAAGTCCGAGAGAGGGCGGTTTGGGGAGAAATAGACCCCGACCAGGGCCATGCCCCCCCACGCGGCGGCCACGTATCCCGGTCCCCTCTCTAAGAGCGAGAGGGGAGGGGAGTCCGTGGAAGACCGCGCCACCAACGCCACCAGGCCATCCCGGTCACCCAGCCAACGGCCAGGGACCGAGTAAGGCTCGGCAACCACCGCCAAGTCCACCAACCACTCAGCCATTGTCTGCATCAGCAGATCTTGGGCTGCCCTGCAGTGGTTGGCGTTAGTCTGAAGGATGCGATGTTCGACTATATCCATCAGTCGGACATCGCACCCCCCTCCGCAGCCGCCGCAGGAACGGCGGTACCGGCAGCCGCAACAGGCCCGGATGGCGCCTGTACTTTGCCACGCTTAGGGGGAGGATTGCAGTTCCTCCCCTTCATCACGTGGTCCGCTTGGCAGCCACTGGCAGCACAGACCGAGCAGTGCGGCGTGGCGACCTCACAGGAGGCGGTTTGGTGGCCCCCCATGCCACAGCGGTAGCAGGTGTCTGACCTGTCTACCGCGGACGGACACAGAGCCCGGGTGTGGCCGATGCCGAAGCACCGGAAACACCTCAGCGGCTGGTTCTCGAGTGCCCTGACCGCACCCGAGCTGAAGCCGACCGTCAGCCGGCCCTTCGCCAGGACGGCTCTGGCAGCGGGAATCGGGCACTCAAGGCGGACGGTGCCCATGCCACCGCGGCCGGGCCTTATGTCCCGACTCTGGACCGCCGCGACGTCGCAGGCCCCTAACGCTGCGACCGCCTCCACCACCTCCTCCTTGGTGACGGAATCGTCGAGATCCGTCACCTCGAGTGTCACCAACTTTACCGGTCGGGCCACCTTGGCGGAGTCCGCGATGACCTCCTGCAGCTTAGCTGCAAAGAGGTCCGCGCGGGCTCCCCCCTCTGCCCCCGGGAACTCGAATAATCGAGCCCCGGCTTGGGTCCGCCGGCAAGTCACACTGCCGATCCCCAGTTGAGTGGGATCGGCATTGCTACGCGCCCGCACCAAAATGGACGCGTACGTCTCCCCTCGCTCCGCCGCCTCCGCGGTGAGGGTCACCACGACGGCCGCGGTTTTTGGGGAGACTAGCTGCCCCTTTCCCCTCGCTCTTCCTCTACCTCCCCGCTTCCCCCCCCCTCTGCCGGTCGTCTGCGACCGGCTGGGAGCGGGGACGGCTGGGGCGGCAGCCGCCGACTTTTTGGCTTTGCCCCTCCGTCTCCCGACCACTTCCGTCCACTCATTGGACGGGGTGGTCGAGGGGAGAAGGGCGTCCTGCTCCGCCACCTCCGCGAGGCAGCCGGAACCTAACCTAACCTAACCTAACCTAACCTAACCTGCTAAGGGCAAGCCGGCGGAAACAGGGAGTGACTCATCCAGGGTTTCTCGAACGCACCAGAGCGCCAGTCAGAATTACCAGGTAATCCAAGCGAATCTGCAGAGGAAGAACCTTGCAACCCAAGAACTCATGCTTGTGGCTAGTGAGCGGAGGGTTGCTTTCGCATTGCTCCAGGAGCCGTATGTGGGTGGGGTTAAGAGTCTACCAGTGCGCTGAACAAGGAAGTGGAACTGTGAAGGCGGCAATAGTTGTCTTTGATCACGACTTGGACGTGACACAGTGTCCGAAACTCACCACCAATAACATCGTGGTGGTGAGGATCCGTACCAGCGCATGGGAAATCGCAGTAGTCTCCTTCTACTTTGAACCAGACCAGCCCATACAGCCATACCTGGAGCAACTCATGCAGATTCGTGAGGAAATAGGCCCCGCGAGGATTCTTATCGGCGGCGACGCCAACGCTAAGAGCACCTGGTGGGGCAGCCTGGTAACCGATACTTAGGGCGAAGATATGTCGGGAACCCTGGAAGATATGTGCCTGCAGGTACTCAACGTCGGCAACACACCGACCTTCGACACCGTCAGAGGTAACATCCTGTACAGCAGCTTCGTTTACGTAACAGCCTGTTCAACGGACTTGCTGGACTTGGTGGAGAACTGGCGGGTCGAGGAAGGACTCACGAGCTCGGACCATAACGGTATTGTTTTCAAAATTAACCTCAAGAAATCAAAAGGAATCAGTATAAACAGGACGACCAGAGTATACAACACGAAAAAAGCAAATTGGAGCCAATTTCATTCGAAATTGGCCCAATTAAACGCTGATGCAAATTTAAATTCAACAGAAATAGGTAAAATTAATAACAGCATTAATCTAGAACAGTATGTAAATAAATATGTAGACAAAATTAAAGAAACGTGTGAAGAAACTTTGGTCAAAATTAGTAACAATAACCAACTCACCATTCCGTGGTGGTCCAAAGAGCTCGCTGAGTTGATGTCGGAGGTGAACACCCGAAGACGCCGCATCCGATGCGCTGCAAGAGTCCGAAGACAAAAAGTCATCGATGAGTACCTGCAAGCAAAAAGGAATTATGAGTCGCTGGCTATGAAGGCACAGACAGAAGGATGGAAGGGGTTCTGCGGAAGACAGGATAGGGAAGGTATGTGGGAAGGGATCTATAGGGTCATAGGACGAACCGCCAAAAGACAGGAAGACCTGCCGTTAGTGAAGGATGGAGTACCACTGAGTGCGCAGGAATCGGCTTTGCTACTGGCCGAGACCTTCTACCCCGAGGACCTAGAGGAGGGTGAAACCGAAGACCACCGTCGGACACGTGAAGCGGCCAGTCGTGTAAACGATTGGGCGCATGATGAACAACATGACCCACCGTTTACACTTCAAGAGCTGAAAACCGCGGTGGATAGTTTCAATCCTAAGAAGGCACCCGGGGCAGATGGTCTCACAGCCGATATCTGTGCCCAGGCTATATCCCGGGACCCAGGAACGTTCTTTGCACTGGCCAACAAGTGCCTAGAGCACGGACACTTTCCTGGGGCCTGGAAAGTGGCTACGGTGGTGGTCCTCCGCAAACCTGGCAAGGATTCCTACACCACCCCTAAGTCGTACAGACCGATTGGCCTTCTACCGGTCTTAGGTAAAACGCTGGAAAAACTTCTTGTAGGAAGACTGAAGTGGCACCTTATCCCGCGGCTCAGTACTCGCCAGTTTGGTTTCATGCCACAGAGGAGCACCGAAGACTCCCTCTACACCATGATACAACATATCAAGGGAAAGCTAAATGAAAAGAAGCTGATCACTGTTGTATCATTGGACATAGAGGGAGCCTTCGATAGCGCATGGTGGCCGGCCATCAGAACCAGACTGGCTGAGGAAAAGTGCCCGGTGAATATCAGAAGGTTGATAGACAGCTACCTGACTGGTAGGAGTGTCCGAGTGAGGTACGCGGGCGCCGAATGCCATAGAGAGACGAACAAGGGGTGCGTGCAAGGGTCCATTGGCGGTCCGATCCTATGGAACCTGATCCTGGATCCCCTACTGAAGGGGCTGGAGGAGCAAGGCGTCCACTGCCAAGCATTTGCTGATGATGTCGTGATGATCTTCGACGGTGACACAGCGTTGGAAGTCCAGAGGCAGGCCAATGCCGCCCTCGAGTATGTCCGGGTGTGGGGCATTCGTAACAAGCTGAAGTTTGCACCGCATAAAACATGTGCAATGGTGATTACCAGGAAGCTTCGGTACGATGTCCCGCTCCTGAGCATGGGCGGGGTAGACATTGGCATGTCTAAGGAAACAAAAATACTGGGGCTCACCGTCGACCACCAGCTCACGTTCAACACCCACGTCGCCAATGTGTGCAGAAAAGCTGTTAATATTTACAAACAGCTGGCACGTGCAGCAAAAGTGAGCTGGGGCCTTAACCCGGAGATCATTCACACAATTTACACGGCAGCAGTGGAGCCGGTTATATTGTACGCGGCGAGCGCCTGGGCGCCGGCAGCGAAGAAGATCGGAGTACAGAAAAGCCTGAACACGGTCCAACGAGGATTCGCGCAGAAGCTCTGTAAGTCCTACCGCACCGTTTCGCTGAACGCGTCCCTGGTGCTGGCTGGGATACTCCCTCTCGACCTCCGAATACAGGAAGCAGCCGCTCTGTATGAGGCAAAAGGAGGGGTGCCACAGCCAGCACTCGCGGGCAGGGAGGTGGAACGGGTGGTGGCATTTACGGAGACTCCGCACCCGGCGAAACATATGCCCATGGAGTTCGTGTGCTTGGAAGATCAGGCGCTTGTGGAGACCCACAACCGTCAAGCAGTCAGAGTGTTCACGGACGGCAGCAAGATTGAGGGCAAGGTCGGAGCAGCACTGTCATTTTGGGACAGTGAGGCCGAGACCAAGTCCGCCAAACTTAGCCTGCCTCCGTACTGCACGGTCTACCAGGCTGAACTTCTGGCCATATGCGTAGCCACGCGTGAAATCCTCAAGCGCAAGGAGGGAACCTTCGGTATCTATAGTGACTCAAAGGCCGCATTACAAACAGTCACAAATCAGGGTTCCCTCCACGCCTTGGCCGTGGAGACGAGAGCGAACGTTGCCGTGGCTTTATCCCAGGGCAAAGATGTGTCTTTGTTCTGGGTAAAGGCACACGCTGGTCTAGAAGGCAATGAGCGAGTGGACCACCTAGCGAAGGAGGCTGCACTCCGATCCAAAAAGAAGCCGGACTACGACCGCTGCCCGGTTTCTTTCGTCAAGCGACAGATCCGTATGGGGTCGCTCGACGAATGGAACCGGAGGTATCAGAACGGCGAAACAGCCTCAGTAACAAAAATTTTCAGCGTTGACAGCGCCCCAGCCGCGCCCAACAACTTGGGCGCCAGCCGCCGGAAGTGGGGTCCGAAGTCCCACCGGCTGTCGAGCACCAATCCTAGGTACTTCATGGTAGGCTCGACAGCGATCTGGACCCCCCCGACCACTATGTGTGATCCCGGCGGCGGCGCCCGCCGGGGACCATGGAACACCATGGCCTCCGACTTGTTGAGGGCCACCCCCAGGCCAAGACGCCGAATGCGGCCCACGACCTGTGAGACCGCAGCCGTCGCCAGCAACGCTGCCTCCCTGTATGAACTCCCCCGGGCCGTGACCAGCGTGTCGTCAGCGTAACACGTCAGGTCCACGCCCGGCTGGAGTTCACCTCTCAGCACCCAGTCGTACCCGATGTTCCACAGGAGCGGGCCCACCACCGACCCCTGCGGAACACCGCACGACATGCGGCGCTGGTTGACGCCATCACGTCCCACGTAGGTGACACACCTCTCCGACAAATAAGCCCCAACGATTTGGCGGAGGTAGAGTGGCACCCGGTGGTACCGCAGTGCCTCCAGGATACAGCTCCAGGGCAGGGTGTTAAAGGCGTTGGAGATGTCCAACGACACCGCCACCATCACCCCGCCCCGAGACACCGTTTCCTCCGCCAGGACTCTTACCCGCGACACAGCGTGTATCGTGGAGCGCCCGTACCGAAACCCGAACTGACACTCGTCTAGGTCCGGCCCTTCTCCGCTCAGGTGGCCGACGAGGCGGGCTGCTACTACACGCTCAAACAGCTTAGCCACCTCGTCGAGCAACACTATAGGCCGGTACGCAGATGGTGAGTCGGCCGGGCGCCCCGCCTTCCGGAGCAGGACCAGACGACCATTTTTCCACAAAGTGGGAAACTGGCCCTGCTCAAGACACGCCGTGAAGAGTCCTCTCAGCTGGGGCTCCAGCTCCTTCAGAGCGAGGGCAAGCACCTGGCCGTGGATTCCGTCGGGCCCCGGAGCCACGTTCTTGGCCCGGAGCCGCATCACGGCCACCCTCATCTCCACCTGTGTCACCTCTGGGACGCTGATGGCGCTTTCATCTCCATCAGGCTCTGCGGCTGTGGGCAAAGCCATCGACGGTGGGGTATGCTCCGCTCTAGCCGGGAAGAGGGCTGCGACCACCTCCACCAGCAGCTCGGGTTGGAGACTCTCTGTGATCGGAGGCGCCGCGGCTCTGAGTATTCCTCGAACCGCTCGGTACGGGCGCCCCCACGGATCTCCATCTAGAGTCTCCAACATCTCCTCCCTGGCTCGCGTCCTCGCCTCAACGATGGCCAGCCCCAGAGCCTGCGTCGCCGCGCGGTACACATCATACAGCGCGGCTTCTTCGTCAGGGACCCGACGACGTCTCCTCCGGTATCGGGTGTACTGGCGCCTAACCGCTACGCACGTGACTCGTAACTGTGCGATCTCGGCGGACCACCAATACAGCTGGCGCCTTGCTGACTGTGTGTGGACCCGGGGCATCGACGCGTCGCAAATTTGCGTCATCGCCCCGCGGAACCACAGCGCCCCCTGTTCGACGTCGACGGGTCCGGTCGTTGCCGACTCCCGGAACCAGGCCTGGACAATCGCGGCCTCTTCGAGAAGTTCCCTGTCGATGCGCTTGCGCGACCAGCGCGGGCCGTCCGTTCGTGGGGCCGATGCACTCCGGCCGCCGGCGTTCTGGGTGGAGACGTCGAAACGGATATATCTGTGATCCGACAACGTCTCCACCTCCGCAGCGACACGCCAGCCTCGAACACGGCTCGCGACAGCAGGGCTAGCAAACGAGACGTCCACTATTGATCCACCCCGCTGTCGCACGCACGTGTATACCGAGCCCCTATTCAGGACGACCAGGCCAGTCGCGACCGCCCACTAACCTAACCTAACCTAACCTAACCTTTTTTTTTTTTTTTTTTTTTTTTTTTTTTTTTTTTTTTTTTTTTTTTTTGTCGCTGGGAAAAAATGCATTACGCATACCCGTCCATCGGGGGATGGGCGGGCTATGTGGGACTCCCCGGTCTGACCCGGTATACCCACTAAAACGACCCAGCGGCATTCCCGCTTCGTCCTAGTGGCGGGGGACTGGGAAACCGGCACAGCCTTTACTTCCAGTCCTCCGCCGACGATGACCCGCACAGCGGACCTCACGCCCTCCCCGTTGGGGGGGGGGGCGGGCCCGGGAATGACAGACGAAGGTGGTGACGGGTGCAATGCGGGCGAAGGCGCCCCCGCGCCTGTCGCCCGCCCGTCGCCACCATGAAGAGGGAGAAGACCGCGTCTTCTCCGACCTCTTCTTCTTCTGCGGAGCGGCGCTGCGAGAGGGTCTTCCTCCCGCGCGCGCTCCGCCGCCTCCTTTTGCGAGACTACGTCCTCGCAAAAGGAGGCGACCGCTGACCAGGCCCCCTCGCTCCCCAGCATGGCGTTGACCACACCGGGAAGCGAGAGGTCCTGTCCGATCTCCGCGATCAGACTGCGGCGCGGCTCGGACCAAGCTGGGCACACTTCGAGGGTGTGCTGCGCCGTGTCCTCCGCCGCGCCGCAGTCGTGGCACGACGGGGCTTCCTCCCTCCCGATCCGGTGCAGGTACGTTCCGAAGCAGCCATGCCCGGACAACACCTGCACCAGACGGAACGAGAGGAAACCATGGGACCGCTCGAGCCAGGCCCGGAGGACCGGACCGAGCGCGTCCAACGTCCGGCGGCCAAAGGTGGCGGTGGCGAGGTCCTCCGTCCAATGGAGGACGATGGCGTCCCTCGCCTCCCGCCGCACGGCCTCCCGCTCCTCGGCGACGGGGTGCTCCCCGAGCGCCCTGCGATGCGCCGTCCACTCATACACCCTGGCCAGCACCCAAGCCTCCAACTCCCAAGGAGGGGTGCCGGCCAGAGCGCACGCCGCCGAAAAACCCACCGACCGGTAGGCCCTCGCCACCCGCAGTGCAATGGCCCTTTGGGGCTTGCGGATGGCGGTCGCGTTCTCCCTCCTGTGGAGGGAGTCCGCCCAAATGGGGGCCCCGTACAGGGCCATGCTCCGCAAGATGCCGGCATAGAGGCGCCGGCATTTCGCCTTGGGCCCCCCCAGGTTCGGGAGGAGCCACGAGAGGGCGTCCGCGGCCTTCAACAGGCGCGTTGACAGCCCGCTGAAATGCGGGCCGAAGCGCCACCTGTCGTCCAGCACCAGGCCCAGATATTTCATCCGGGGCTGGACCTCTATACGGACGCCCTCCACGACGATGTGGGCGTCGGGTGGGCAGCGCTGCCGAGGCCCGCGAAAGAACACGGCCTCGGTCTTGTGCAGCGCCACCTTCAATCCCAGGCGGCGGATCCTCTCTGCAACCAAGGATCCGCCAGCCGAGGCCAGACAGGCCGCGTCCGCGAATCTCCTCCCCCGTGCAGTGAGCAGAGTGTCATCCGCGTAGCAGATGACACTCGTGCCCGGGAGGAGGGCTCCCCGCAGCAGCCAATCGAACCCGATGTTCCACAGCGGGGGCCCAAGCACCGACCCCTGTGGAACACCGGACTCTGCGCCGTACCGCCTCACTGTGGCCGTCTTGTCTACGAGGAGGACCTCTCGGTCCTCCAAGTAGCTGGCCAGGAGGCTCCGCAGATATTGGGGCACTCCGTGATACCGGAGCGCCTCCAATATCGTCGAGTGGGGCACGGAGTTGAAGGCATTGGCAATGTCGAATGACACCGCCAGCACTCCGTCCCCCGCCTCGACTGCCTCCTTCACCTGGCCCTTGAGTAGGGCCAGCGCGTCGATCGTCGAACGCCCACGTATCGGTGGTCCGACAAGGTCTCCACCATCTCAACCCGCCAGTTCACGACGCGGGCGGCCAGCGCGGGGGTGGCGAACGTGACGTCCACCACCGACCCACCCTGTTGCCGCACACACGTGTGGACCGTCCCCCTGTTGAGGAGGGACATACCGCTTGAGGCCGCCCAGAACTCAACGGCGCGTCCCCGGACGTTGCACCTGGCGGCCGGGTTGCCCCAGGCCGCCGACTTGGCGTTCAGGTCGCCCAACACCACGACCTGGCGAGGCGCCGCCCTCCCTACGACTGCAGTGAGGACCTCCAGGAAATCCTCAAAGTCCGAGAGAGGGCGGTTTGGGGAGAAATAGACCCCGACCAGGGCCATGCCCCCCCACGCGGCGGCCACGTATCCCGGTCCCCTCTCTAAGAGCGAGAGGGGAGGGGAGTCCGTGGAAGACCGCGCCACCAACGCCACCAGGCCATCCCGGTCACCCAGCCAACGGCCAGGGACCGAGTAAGGCTCGGCGACCACCGCCAAGTCCACCAACCACTCAGCCATTGTCTGCATCAGCAGATCTTGGGCTGCCCTGCAGTGGTTGGCGTTAGTCTGAAGGATGCGATGTTCGACTATATCCATCAGTCGGACATCGCACCCCCCTCCGCAGCCGCCGCAGGAACGGCGGTACCGGCAGCCGCAACAGGCCCGGTTGGCGCCTGTACTTTGCCACGCTTAGGGGGAGGATTGCAGTTCCTCCCCTTCATCACGTGGTCCGCTTGGCAGCCACTGGCAGCACAGACCGAGCAGTGCGGCGTGGCGACCTCACAGGAGGCGGTTTGGTGGCCCCCCATGCCACAGCGGTAGCAGGTGTCTGACCTGTCTACCGCGGACGGACACAGAGCCCGGGTGTGGCCGATGCCGAAGCACCGGAAACACCTCAGCGGCTGGTCCTCGAGTGCCCTGACCGCACCCGAGCTGAAGCCGACCGTCAGCCGGCCCTTCGCCAGGACGGCTCTGGCAGCGGGAATCGGGCACTCAAGGCGGACGGTGCCCATGCCACCGCGGCCTTATGTCCCGACTCTGGACCGCCGCGACGTCGCAGCCCCCTAACGCTGCGACCGCCTCCACCACCTCCTCCTTGGTGACGGAATCGTCGAGATCCGTCACCTCGAGTGTCACCAACTTTACCGGTCGGGCCACCTTGGCGGAGTCCGCGATGACCTCCTGCAGCTTAGCTGCAAAGAGGTCCGCGCGGGCTCCCCCCTCTGCCCCCGGGAACTCGAATAATCGAGCCCCGGCTTGGGTCCGCCGGCAAGTCACACTGCCGATCCCCAGTTGAGTGGGATCGGCATTGCTACGCGCCCGCACCAAAATGGACGCGTACGTCTCCCCGCGCTCCGCTGCCTCCGCGGTGAGGGTCACCACGACGGCCGCGGTTTTTGGGGAGACTAGCTGCCCCTTTCCCCTCGCTCTACCTCTACCTCCCCGCTTCCCCCCCCCTCTGCCGGTCGTCTGCGACCGGCTGGGAGCGGGGACGGCTGGGGCGGCAGCCGCCGACTTTTTGGCTTTGCCCTTCCGTCTCCCGACCACTTTCGTCCACTCATTGGACGGGGTGGTCGAGGGGAGAAGGGCGTCCTGCTCCGCCGCCTCCGCGGTGAGGGCCACCACGACGGCCGCGGCCTTTGGGGAGACCTGCTGCCCCTTTTCCCTCGCTCTTCCTCTACCTCCCCGCTTCCCCCCCCCTCTGCCAGTCGTCTGCGAGTGGTTGGGAGTGGGGACGGCTGGGGCGGCAGCCGCCGACTTTTTGGCTTTGCCCTTCCCCCTCCCGACCACTTCCGTCCCCTCATTGGACGGGGTAGTCAAGGGGAGAAGGGCGTCCTCCTGGACCTGGGATAAGGAAGACGGCCCCGGCTCGGAGCGCCCCTTGTCCGCCGCAAGCGGCGGTCGGAGGCGCTTTTCTGGCGGGAAGAGGGCGTTATCCGCCCTCTGCCGACGCCCGGTGCGTCTGCTGCGGGATGGGAAGGAACTCGAGATTTCCCTCTCCCTCTCCGCAGCTTCCTTCTGCGACATGACGGTTTCGCAGAAGGACACCACCGCGTCCCAGGACTCTGTGCTGTCGACCATCGCGTGAGCAACGGTCGGCAGCGACAGGTCTCCACCTATCTCTGTCACGAGGGCACGGCGCGGCTCGTCCCACGCGGGACATTCTGCCAGCGTATGCCGCGCCGTATCCTCCAAACACTGGACGCAGTGATGGCACCGAGCGTCCGGCTCCCTGCTTATGCGACACAGGTACTTCCCGAAGCAACCGTGCCCCGAGAGCACCTGCGTCGCCCGAAACGTCAGGGAGCCGTGCTTCCTCCCGAGCCAATCGTCGAGTACTGGCCGGATCGCCTCGATTGTGTCGAGGCCGGCGGAGGGATGGTCAAGCCTCCCCCGCCATTCCGCCACCATGACCTGTCGGAGCTGAGACCGGTGCAACGTGATCTGTCGCTGCACCAGCCTTTCGCCCCGATCCTTGGCGTCCTCGCGCCACTTGTGAAGTGTCGCGAGGGCTTTCGCCTCCAGGTCCCACGGCGGGGATCCGGCCAGTACACAAGCCGCCTCGTAGGAGATCGTGCGATAACCCCGTATGACCCTGACGGCCATCGCTCTCTGCGGTTTGCGCAGGACTGCGATAGTGCGGGCCGTCAGGTCCGTCGCCCATACCGGGGCCCCGTAAAGGGCCATGGATCGCACGATCCCCACGTACAACCGCCTACAGGCGGAGCTCGGGCCCCCCAAATTGGGAAGCAGCGTTGACAGCGCGCCCGCCGCGCCCATCAATTTGGGCACCAGCCGCTGAAAGTGGGGTCCGAAGTCCCAACGGCTGTCGAGCACCAATCCCAGGTACTTCATGGTTGACTCGACAGCGATTCGGGCCCCCCCGACCACTATGTGTGATCCCAGCGGCGGCGCCCGTCGGGGGCCATGAAACGCAATGGCCTCCGACTTGTTGAGGGCCACCTCCAGGCCCAGGCGCCGGATGCGGCTCACCACCTGCGAGACCGCAGCCGTAGCCAGCAACGCTGCTTCCCTGTACGAGCTCCCCCGGGCAATGACCAGCGTGTCGTCCGCATAACACGTCAGGTTCACTCCCGGTGGAAGCTCGCACCGCAAAACCCAGTCGTAACCGATGTTCCACAAGGGAGGGCCCAGAACCGACCCCTGTGGAACACCGCACGACATCTCGCGACGGCCATCGCCGTCGCGTCCCATGTAGGTGACACACCTTCCCGACAGATAAGCCCCCACAATGTTGCGGAGGTAGAGAGGCACCCGGTGGTAGCGCAGGGCCTCCCTAATGCAACCCCAGGGCAGGGTGTTGAAGGCGTTGGAGATGTCCAAGGACACCGCCAGCACCACCCCGCCCCGAGACACTGCTTCCTCCGCCAGGACTCTTACTCTCATTATGGCAACCTAACCTAACCTAACCTAACCTTTTTTTTTTTTTTTTTTTTTTTTTTTTTTTTTGTCGCTGGGAAAAAATGCATTACGCATACCCGTCCATCGGGGGATGGGCGGGCTATGTGGGACTCCCCGGTCTGACCCGGTATACCCACTAAAACGACCCAGCGGCATTCCCGCTTCGTCCTAGTGGCGGGGGACTGGGAAACCGGCACAGCCTTTACTTCCAGTCCTCCGCCGACGATGACCCGCACAGCGGACCTCACGCCCTCCCCGTGGGGGGGGGGGCGGGCCCGGGAATGACAGACGAAGGTGGTGACGGGTGCAATGCGGGCGAAGGCGCCCCCGCGCCTGTCGCCCGCCCGTCGCCACCATGAAGAGGGAGAAGACCGCGTCTTCTCCGACCTCTTCTTCTTCTGCGGAGCGGCGCTGCGAGAGGGTCTTCCTCCCGCGCGCGCTCCGCCGCCTCCTTTTGCGAGACTACGTCCTCGCAAAAGGAGGCGACCGCTGACCAGGCCCCCTCGCTCCCCAGCATGGCGTTGACCACACCGGGAAGCGAGAGGTCCTGTCCGATCTCCGCGATCAGACTGCGGCGCGGCTCGGACCAAGCTGGGCACACTTCGAGAGTGTGCTGCGCCGTGTCCTCCGCCGCGCCGCAGTCGTGGCACGACGGGGCTTCCTCCCTCCCGATCCGGTGCAGGTACGTTCCGAAGCAGCCATGCCCGGACAACACCTGCACCAGACGGAACGAGAGGAAACCATGGGGCCGCTCGAGCCAGGCCCGGAGGACCGGACCGAGCGCGTCCAACGTCCGGCGGCCAAAGGTGGCGGTGGCGAGGTCCTCCGTCCAATGGAGGACGATGGCGTCCCTCGCCTCCCGCCGCACGGCCTCCCGCTCTTCGGCGACGGGGCGCTCCCCGAGCGCCCTGCGATGCGCCGTCCACTCATACACCCTGGCCAGCACCCAAGCCTCCAACTCCCAAGGAGGGGTGCCGGCCAGAGCGCACGCCGCCGAGAAACCCACCGACCGGTAGGCCCTCGCCACCCGCAGTGCAATGGCCCTTTGGGGCTTGCGGATGGCGGTCGCGTTCTCTCTCCTGTGGAGGGAGTCCGCCCAAATGGGGGCCCCGTACAGGGCCATGCTCCGCAAGATGCCGGCATAGAGGCGCCGGCATTTCGCCTTGGGCCCCCCCAGGTTCGGGAGGAGCCACGAGAGGGCGTCCGCGGCCTTCAACAGGCGCGTCGACAGCCCGCTGAAATGCGGGCCGAAGCGCCACCTGTCGTCCAGCACCAGGCCCAGATATTTCATCCGGGGCTGGACCTCTATACGGACGCCCTCCACGACGATGTGGGCGTCGGGTGGGCAGCGCTGCCGAGGCCCGCGAAAGAACACGGCCTCGGTCTTGTGCAGCGCCACCTTCAATCCCAGGCGGCGGATCCTCTCTGCAACCAAGGATCCGCCAGCCGAGGCCAGACAGGCCGCGTCCGCGAATCTCCTCCCCCGTGCAGTGAGCAGAGTGTCATCCGCGTAGCAGATGACACTCGTGCCCGGGAGGAGGGCTCCCCGCAGCAGCCAATCGAACCCGATGTTCCACAGCGGGGGCCCAAGCACCGACCCCTGTGGAACACCGGACTCTGCGCCGTACCGCCTCACTGTGGCCGTCTTGTCTACGAGGAGGACCTCTCGGTCCTCCAAGTAGCTGGCCAGGAGGCTCCGCAGATATTGGGGCACTCCGTGATACCGGAGCGCCTCCAATATCGTCGAGTGGGGCACGGAGTTGAAGGCATTGGCAATGTCGAATGACACCGCCAGCACTCCGTCCCCCGCCTCGACTGCCTCCTTCACCTGGCCCTTGAGTAGGGCCAGCGCGTCGATCGTCGAACGCCCACGACGGAAACCGAATTGGGCGTCCGACAGATCCGGCCCCACATCCCGCAAATGGCGTCCGAGCCGGGAGGCGACTATCCCCTCGAACAATTTACCGACCTCATCGAGCAACACGACGGGCCGGTATGCCGAGGGGGAGTCCACCGGGCGTCCCGCCTTTCGGAGGAGGCAAAGCTGCCCCTCCTTCCACAGTTTCGGGAACTTCCCAGCCGAAAAGCACGCGCTGAAAAGGTCCCGAAACCTGTCCTCCATCTCGGAGGCAGCTATTGCCACCACCCGTGCGGGGACGCCGTCCGGCCCGGGTGCCGTCTTCTTGGCGCGGAGGCTGAGTACCCCCGCGTAGATCTCCGCCGCCGTCACCGGGGGGACCTCCTCCTCCGGCGAAGCCGCCCCTTGCGGGGGATCCATTGTTGGTGGGGCGAAGTCGGTCCTGCGCGGAAACAGGGACCGGACCACCCCATCCAACAGTGCTGGCTCGAGGGTCTCCGACAGTGGGGGACCATAGGGGCGGAGCTGGTTCCGCGCCGCCTTGTATGGCCTCCCATAGGGATCCCTGTCGAGACCCTCCAGCATCTCGGCCCTCACCGAGTCTCTCGCAGCGCCCATTGCAGACTTGAGGACCGTCGTCGCCTCTCGGTAGGAGGCGTATAGGCGGTCCTCTTCTGCCCGGACTCGGTTTAGGACGCTGCGCCGCCGGCTGCGCGCGTAGGCCCTTCTGGCCGCCACGCAGGCGGTCCGAAGCCCCTCCAGCTCCTCCGTCCACCAATAAACGGCGCGACGGGGAGGCGGACGGCGAGACCGAGGCATGCTGGAATTGCACACCTCGGTCAGGGCCCCTCTGATCCGAACCGCTGCGGCGTCCACGTCCAGGACCTCAACAGGGGGCGACAGCCAGTCCTGGAGGAAAGCCGCCTCCCTGGCTGCCTCCCGGTCCAGGCGGGTGAGTGCCCACCGCGGGAAGGGAGATTGCCCAGCGCGGGCCATCCCCCCCCCCTGGGTGGAGATGTCGAACCGCACGTATCGGTGGTCCGACAAGGTCTCCACCATCTCAACCCGCCAGTTCACGACGCGGGCGGCCAGCGCGGGGGTGGCGAACGTGACGTCCACCACCGACCCACCCTGTTGCCGCACACACGTGTGGACCGTCCCCCTGTTGAGGAGGGACATACCGCTTGAGGCCGCCCAGAACTCAACGGCGCGTCCCCGGACGTTGCACCTGGCGGCCGGGTTGCCCCAGGCCGCCGACTTGGCGTTCAGGTCGCCCAACACCACGACCTGGCGAGGCGCCGCCCTCCCTACGACTGCAGTGAGGACCTCCAGGAAATCCTCAAAGTCCGAGAGAGGGCGGTTTGGGGAGAAATAGACCCCGACCAGGGCCATGCCCCCCCACGCGGCGGCCACGTATCCCGGTCCCCTCTCTAAGAGCGAGAGGGGAGGGGAGTCCGTGGAAGACCGCGCCACCAACGCCACCAGGCCATCCCGGTCACCCAGCCAACGGCCAGGGACCGAGTAAGGCTCGGCGACCACCGCCAAGTCCACCAACCACTCAGCCATTGTCTGCATCAGCAGATCTTGGGCTGCCCTGCAGTGGTTGGCGTTAGTCTGAAGGATGCGATGTTCGACTATATCCATCAGTCGGACATCGCACCCCCCTCCGCAGCCGCCGCAGGAACGGCGGTACCGGCAGCCGCAACAGGCCCGGTTGGCGCCTGTACTTTGCCACGCTTAGGGGGAGGATTGCAGTTCCTCCCCTTCATCACGTGGTCCGCTTGGCAGCCACTGGCAGCACAGACCGAGCAGTGCGGCGTGGCGACCTCACAGGAGGCGGTTTGGTGGCCCCCCATGCCACAGCGGTAGCAGGTGTCTGACCTGTCTACCGCGGACGGACACAGAGCCCGGGTGTGGCCGATGCCGAAGCACCGGAAACACCTCAGCGGCTGGTCCTCGAGTGCCCTGACCGCACCCGAGCTGAAGCCGACCGTCAGCCGGCCCTTCGCCAGGACGGCTCTGGCAGCGGGAATCGGGCACTCAAGGCGGACGGTGCCCATGCCACCGCGGCCGGGCCTTATGTCCCGACTCTGGACCGCCGCGACGTCGCAGCCCCCTAACGCTGCGACCGCCTCCACCACCTCCTCCTTGGTGACGGAATCGTCGAGATCCGTCACCTCGAGTGTCACCAACTTTACCGGTCGGGCCACCTTGGCGGAGTCCGCGATGACCTCCTGCAGCTTAGCTGCAAAGAGGTCCGCGCGGGCTCCCCCCTCTGCCCCCGGGAACTCGAATAATCGAGCCCCGGCTTGGGTCCGCCGGCAAGACACACTGCCGATCCCCAGTTGAGTGGGATCGGCATTGCTACGCGCCCGCACCAAAATGGACGCGTACGTCTCCCCTCGCTCCGCTGCCTCCGCGGTGAGGGTCACCACGACGGCCGCGGTTTTTGGGGAGACTAGCTGCCCCTTTCCCCTCGCTCTACCTCTACCTCCCCGCTTCCCCCCCCCTCTGCCGGTCGTCTGCGACCGGCTGGGAGCGGGGACGGCTGGGGCGGCAGCCGCCGACTTTTTGGCTTTGCCCTTCCGTCTCCCGACCACTTCCGTCCACTCATTGGACGGGGTGGTCGAGGGGAGAAGGGCGTCCTGCTCCGCCGCCTCCGCGGTGAGGGCCACCACGACGGCCGCGGCCTTTGGGGAGACCTGCTGCCCCTTTCCCCTCGCTCTACCTCTACCTCCCCGCTTCCCCCCCCCTCTGCCAGTCGTCTGCGAGCGGTTGGGAGCGGGGACGGCTGGGGTGGCAGCCGTCGACTTTTTGGCTTTGCCCTTCCCCCTCCCGACCACCTCCGTCCCCTCATTGGACGAGGTAGTCAAGGGGAGAAGGGCGTCCTCCTGGACCTGGGGTAAGGAAGACGGCCCCGGCTCGGAGCGCCCCTTATCCGCCGCAAGCGGCGGTCGGAGGCGCTTTTCTGGCAGGAGCCGGTCCTCTATTCCTGCCAGGCAGGCTCGCGTGAAGGCCCGCTCCTCCATTACCACCTTGCGGATTATGTCCTCAAGGTTGGAGTTAGAGGAGGGGCCCTCTGCCGCAGGACTCGTCTTCTTAGACTTCGACGGCGAAGGCATCGATGACGTCTTCGTCGTCTCGGCGGGGGCCTGCGGCGGCCGGGCCGTGGCTTCAGCCAGCTTGCGATGAAGCTCACTGACTTCCACCTGCAGGCGATCCACCCTCGCCTGCAGTTGCCGTGTCTCGTCAGTGGCCTTCCGCTGGACCAGCTCCTTGACCACACCGCGCAAGCTCGCGGCCCGACATTTGAGGGCCTTTTGGAAGGTCCCCTTCAAATTTGAGGACTTTGAGGCAACCTCCAAAATTTCCTCCTCGTCCTCCTCCGCCATTTGTTCCAGCTCCAGCAGGGAGTGGTCCGCGTAGAGCACACGGGACGCACCGTACCCGGACTTTGCTCGGGTGACGTGCGCCCGCCTCTCCCTCGCGGCAACCCGCTCCTCAAGATCCTGCTGGAGCTGCGCCCGCTGCGCAAGATCCAACTTACGTTGGGCGTCCGCGAGCCCAACGACGTGGGTGTCCGCGGCCGTCGTCGGCTTTTTAAACTTTGAAAGCCTCGTCGACCCTGACGCCGAGGAGCCCTCGGACCCATCCCGCAGGAAGGCCCGCTTTCGCGACTGCGACTTGCCTGCATCCGAGACGCCAACCATTGACTCATCGTCGGAGTCAGACAAATCCGACAAGTCCGTTCTTCCGAAGCTAGCCGCAGACGGCGCGCGGCTAGCCTCTGACGCCGAAGCGTCGGTTTGGCCCTGAGAAGGGCCTTTGAGTTGGCCCTGAGAAGGGCCTTTGGGTTGGCCCTGAGAAGGGCCTTTGGGTTGGCCCTGAGAAGGGCCTTTGGGTTTAAAATATCGCCCGCAGGCATCCCGCGTGGGTTTAGGCATAGCCTCCGCAGGTTCGTACTCGCAAGGCAAAATGAGCTACGATAATCACAGTGCACTTTGGCCGAGCCCAGTCTGCCACTCCGTTACGGTGGTCAAACTGGGTCGTTTCCAGGGGACGCGACGTGGACGCAAGCACTGTGGGGTGGTCCCCCAACCTAACCTAACCTTTTTTTTTTTTTTTTTTTTTTTTTTTTTTTTTTTTTTTTTTTTTTTTTTTTTTTGTCGCTGGGAAAAAATGCATTACGCATACCCGTCCATCGGGGGATGGGCGGGCTATGTGGGACTCCCCGGTCTGACCCGGTATACCCACTAAAACGACCCAGCGGCATTCCCGCTTCGTCCTAGTGGCGGGGGACTGGGAAACCGGCACAGCCTTTACTTCCAGTCCTCCGCCGACGATGACCCGCACAGCGGACCTCACGCCCTCCCCGTGGGGGGGGGGCGGGCCCGGGAATGACAGACGAAGGTGGTGACGGGTGCAATGCGGGCGAAGGCGCCCCCGCGCCTGTCGCCCGCCCGTCGCCATCATGAAGAGGGAGAAGACCGCGTCTTCTCCGACCTCTTCTTCTTCTGCGGAGCGGCGCTGCGAGAGGGTCTTCCTCCCGCGCGCGCTCCGCCGCCTCCTTTTGCGAGACTACGTCCTCGCAAAAGGAGGCGACCGCTGACCAGGCCCTCTCGCTCCCCAGCATGGCGTTGACCACACCGGGAAGCGAGAGGTCCTGTCCGATCTCCGCGATCAGACTGCGGCGCGGCTCGGACCAAGCTGGGCACACTTCGAGGGTGTGCTGCGCCGTGTCCTCCGCCGCGCCGCAGTCGTGGCACGACGGGGCTTCCTCCCTCCCGATCCGGTGCAGGTACGTTCCGAAGCAGCCATGCCCGGACAACACCTGCACCAGACGGAACGAGAGGAAACCATGAGACCGCTCGAGCCAGGCCCGGAGGACCGGACCGAGCGCGTCCAACGTCCGGCGGCCAAAGGTGGCGGTGGCGAGGTCCTCCGTCCAATGGAGGACGATGGCGTCCCTCGCCTCCCGCCGCACGGCCTCCCGCTCCTCGGCGACGGGGTGCTCCCCGAGCGCCCTGCGATGCGCCGTCCACTCATACACCCTGGCCAGCACCCAAGCCTCCAACTCCCAAGGAGGGGTGCCGGCCAGAGCGCACGCCGCCGAGAAACCCACCGACCGGTAGGCCCTCGCCACCCGCAGTGCAATGGCCCTTTGGGGCTTGCGGATGGCGGTCGCGTTCTCCCTCCTGTGGAGGGAGTCCGCCCAAATGGGGGCCCCGTACAGGGCCATGCTCCGCAAGATGCCGGCATAGAGGCGCCGGCATTTCGCCTTGGGCCCCCCCAGGTTCGGGAGGAGCCACGAGAGGGCGTCCGCGGCCTTCAACAGGCGCGTTGACAGCCCGCTGAAATGCGGGCCGAAGCGCCACCTGTCGTCCAGCACCAGGCCCAGATATTTCATCCGGGGCTGGACCTCTATACGGACGCCCTCCACGACGATGTGGGCGTCGGGTGGGCAGCGCTGCCGAGGCCCGCGAAAGAACACGGCCTCGGTCTTGTGCAGCGCCACCTTCAATCCCAGGCGGCGGATCCTCTCTGCAACCAAGGATCCGCCAGCCGAGGCCAGACAGGCCGCGTCCGCGAATCTCCTCCCCCGTGCAGTGAGCAGAGTGTCATCCGCGTAGCAGATGACACTCGTGCCCGGGAGGAGGGCTCCCCGCAGCAGCCAATCGAACCCGATGTTCCACAGCGGGGGCCCAAGCACCGACCCCTGTGGAACACCGGACTCTGCGCCGTACCGCCTCACTGTGGCCGTCTTGTCTACGAGGAGGACCTCTCGGTCCTCCAAGTAGCTGGCCAGGAGGCTCCGCAGATATTGGGGCACTCCGTGATACCGGAACGCCTCCAATATCGTCGAGTGGGGCACGGAGTTGAAGGCATTGGCAATGTCGAATGACACCGCCAGCACTCCGTCCCCCGCCTCGACTGCCTCCTTCACCTGGCCCTTGAGTAGGGCCAGCGCGTCGATCGTCGAACGCCCACGACGGAAACCGAATTGGGCGTCCGACAGATCCGGCCCTACATCCCGCAAATGGCGCCCGAGCCGGGAGGCGACTATCCCCTCGAACAATTTACCGACCTCATCGAGCAACACGACGGGCCGGTATGCCGAGGGGGAGTCCACCGGGCGTCCCGCCTTTCGGAGGAGGCAAAGCTGCCCCTCCTTCCACAGTTTCGGGAACTTCCCAGCCGAAAAGCACGCGCTGAAAAGGTCCCGAAACCTGTCCTCCATCTCGGAGGCAGCTATTGCCACCACCCGTGCGGGGACGCCGTCCGGCCCGGGGGCCGTCTTCTTGGCGCGGAGGCTGAGTACCCCCGCGTAGATCTCCGCCGCTGTCACCGGGGGGATCTCCTCCTCCGGCGAAGCCGCCCCTTGCGGGGGATCCATTGTTGGTGGGGCGAAGTCGGTCTTGCGCGGAAACAGGGACCGGACCACCCCATCCAGCAGTGCTGGCTCGAGGGTCTCCGACAGTGGGGGACCATAGGGGCGGAGCTGGTTCCGCGCCGCCTTGTATGGCCTCCCATAGGGATCCCTGTCGAGACCCTCCAGCATCTCGGCCCTCGCCGAGTCTCTCGCAGCGCCCATTGCAGACTTGAGGACCGTCGTCGCCTCTCGGTAGGAGGCGTATAGGCGGTCCTCTTCTGCCCGGACTCGGTTTAGGGCGCTGCGCCGCCGGCTGCGCGCGTAGGCCCTTCTGGCCGCCACGCAGGCGGTCCGAAGCCCCTCCAGCTCCTCCGTCCACCAATAAACGGCGCGACGGGGAGGCGGACGGCGAGACCGAGGCATGCTGGAATTGCACACCTCGGTCAGGGCCCCTCTGAGCCGAACCGCTGCGGCGTCTACGTCAAGGACCTCAACAGGGGGCGACAGCCAGTCCTGGAGGAAAGCCGCCTCCTTGGCTGCCTCCCGGTCCAGGCGGGTGAGTGCCCACCGCGGGAAGGGAGATTGCCCAGCGCGGGCCATCCCCCCCCCCTGGGTGGAGATGTCGAACCGCACGTATCGGTGGTCCGACAAGGTCTCCACCATCTCAACCCGCCAGTTCACGACGCGGGCGGCCAGCGCGGGGGTGGCGAACGTGACGTCCACCACCGACCCACCCTGTCGCCGCACACACGTGTGGACCGTCCCCCTGTTGAGGAGGGACATACCGCTTGAGGCCGCCCAGAACTCAACGGCGCGTCCCCGGACGTTGCACCCGGCGGCCGGGTTGCCCCAGGCCGCCGACTTGGCGTTCAGGTCGCCCAACACCACGACCTGGCGAGGCGCCGCCCTCCCTACGACTGCAGTGAGGACCTCCAGGAAATCCTCAAAGTCCGAGAGAGGGCGGTTTGGGGAGAAATAGACCCCGACCAGGGCCATGTCCCCCCACGCGGCGGCCACGTATCCCGGTCCCCTCTCTAAGAGTGAGAGGGGAGGGGAGTCCGTGGAAGACCGCGCCACCAACGCCACCAGGCCGTCCCGGTCACCCAGCCAACGGCCAGGGACCGAGTAAGGCTCGGCGACCACCGCCAAGTCCACCAACCACTCAGCCATTGTCTGCATCAGCAGATCTTGGGCTGCCCTGCAGTGGTTGGCGTTCGTCTGAAGGATGCGATGTTCGACTATATCCATCAGTCGGACATCGCACCCCCCTCCGCAGCCGCCGCAGGAACGGCGGTACCAGCAGCCGCAACAGGCCTGGTTGGCGCCTGTACTTTGCCACGCTTAGGGGGAGGATTGCAGTTCCCCCTCCTCATAACGTGGCCTGCCGGGCAGCCACTGGCGGCACACACCGCGCAGTGCGGCGTGGCGGCCTTGCAGGAGGCGGCCTTGTGGCCCTCCTTGCCGCAGCGGTAGCACGTGTCCGTCCTGTCCACCGTGGACGGACACATGGACCGGGTGTGTCCGATGCCGAAGCACCGGAAACACCGCAGAGGCCGGTCCTCGAGTGCCCGAACTGCACCCGAGCTGAACCCAACCAAAAGTCGTCCCTTGGCGAGGACAGCTTTGGCAGCGGGGACTGGGCACTCGAGGCGAATGGTGCCCATGCCGCCGCGGCCGGGCCTTATGTCCCGGCCTTGGACCGCCGCGACGTCACAGCCCCCTATCGCTGCGACCGCCGCCACCACCTCCTCCTTGGTGACGGAGTCATCGAGGTAACCTAACCTAACCTAACCTAACCTAACCTAACCCAGTTAATGACCAGGACACCGGGGAAGAGGTTCTTGAGAAGCTTAGGACGGCGGTCGATGCCAGGAACGAGGGGACCAGGGTTGAGAGGCTGCGAAAGGCGAAGGACCAGAAGGTGGTGGTCGGCTTCAGGACCAGGGAGGAACTCACTCGGGTGGCAGAGAGGATTAAGAAGGCTGGAAACTTAAATGTTGAAGAGGTGAAGAATAAGGATCCTCTCATCATCGCCAAGGACGTCCTCTCGTGCCACTCGGATGAAGAGGTCATCGACGCACTAAAGCGTCAGAACAGCCATCTCATAGGGGACGTGCCTGCGGATGACCTGAGGTTGGGGGTGAAGTACCGTCGCAGGACGAGGAACCCCCACATGTGCCACGTCATCCTGCAGGTGTCTCCTTGTGTGTGGCAGAGGCTAACTTATGCAGGGCGGGTGCACATAGACCTGCAGCGGGTGCATGTACTGGACCAGTCACCACTGATTCAGTGCACTCGCTGCTTGCGCTTCGGCCATGGCCGTAAACTGTGCACGGAACCCGCCGACCTCTGCACACACTGTGGCGATCCCCATCTAAGGGTCGACTGCCCCTCGCGGCTGGCAGCAGAAGCACCAAAGTGCAGGAACTGCGTTTCCGCAAAGCTGGGGAAGACCGAGCACAACGCCTTCGACAGCGAGTGCCCAGTCCGCGTGAAGTGGGATGCATTGGCGCGACTGTCGGTGGCGTATTGCTAAGGGCAAGCCGGCGGAGACAGGGAGTGACTCATCCAGGGTTTCTCGAACGCACCAGAGCGCCAGTCAGAATTACCAGGTAATCCAAGCGAATCTGCAGAGGAAGAACCTTGCAACCCAAGAACTCATGCTTGTGGCTAGTGAGCGGAGGGTTGCTTTCGCATTGCTGCAGGAGCCGTATGTGGGTGGGGTTAAGAGGATGCGGGACTACCGGGGAGCGAGAGTCTACCAGTGCGCTGAACAAGGAAGTGGAACTGTGAAGGCGGCAATAGTTGTCTTTGATCACGACTTGGACGTGACACAGTGTCCGAAACTCACCACCAATAACATCGTGGTGGTGAGGATCCGTACCAGCGCATGGGAAATCGCAGTAGTCTCCTTCTACTTTGAACCAGACCAGCCCATACAGCCATACTTGGAGCAACTCATGCAGATTCGTGAGGAAATAGGCCCCGCAAGGATTCTTATCGGCGGCGACGCCAACGCTAAGAGCACCTGGTGGGGCAGCCTGGTAACCGATACTAAGGGCGAAGATATGTCGGGAACCCTGGAAGATATGTGCCTGCAGGTACTCAACGTCGGCAACACACCGACCTTCGACACCGTCAGAGGTAACACCCTGTACAGCAGCTTCGTTGACGTAACAGCCTGTTCAACGGACCTGCTGGACTTGGTGGAGGACTGGCGGGTCGAGGAAGGACTCACGAGCTCGGACCACAATGGTATAGTATTCAAAATTAACCTTCAAAAATCAAAAGGAATAAATGTAAACAGGACCACAAGAATCTACAATACTAAAAAAGCAAATTGGAGCCAATTTCATTCGAAATTGGCCCAATTAAACGCTGATGCAAATTTAAATTTAATACTCAATACTCAATACTCAATTCTTTATTGCATTCCACAATGTAGGCTTAGGTGGTAAACATTTAAAAAAGAAACAATCGTGGACCCTGTCGGGCACAGCAAGAGAAAGATATTTGGAGATGAGGACTTATCATTTAAGTATCTTATAATCTAACTTAATTTTTACAACATAAAAAAAAGAATAATATTAATTTATTTTACATTATTAGTTTTAAGGATTTATCATTTAAATAATCGTTGACATTGTAATAACACCTGCTTAATAATAGTTTTTTTAATTTGTTCGTGAATAGGTGGAGTTTTTTTTCTTTTCTTATACATTCGGGTAACATATTATATATTTTTACTGACATAGACAGAGGGCTCGTTGAATGTATTTTTAAGCGGGATGTTGGTTGGTTGAGTCGTGTTTTGTATCGGAGTGTATATCTTGTTTGTATGTCTTCTCGTTTAGTGTATAAGTCTTGGTGTTTGTGAGCGAATTTGCATATTTCAAGTATATATATACAAGGCAGAGTTAATATATTCAGATTTATAAAATGAGGTTTGCAGCTATCGATCTGTTGTATGTTTACTAGGATACGGATAAATTTCTTTTGGACTGTGAACAGTGTCTGTGCATCTGTGCTGTATCCCCACATTATTATGCCGTAGCTAAGCCATGCATAAGCGTAGGCGTAGTATGTAACCAGGGCTGTCTGTAGATTTGTGTTTTTTTTTACTTCACGAAAAGCGTATAAAAATTTTGAAAGTTTTGATTTTATTTTCTGCACATGTGACTTCCAATTTATATTTTTATCTATGGTTATGCCTAATAAGTTGAAATCATTAACTGTTTCTATTTTATGGTTATTGAAATAAAAAGAAACATTGAGCGGAACTTTTTGGTGGGGATGGAAAATTATGAGTTTGGTTTTTGAAAAATTGATTTCTAAGTTGTTTATGTTCATCCAGGTAATTAATTTATTAAATATTTCACTAAGGGAACAGTTTAGGTTTAGGTTGTTATGACACTGGGTGAGAATGGAGATGTCGTCTGCGAACAAAACACAAGGTCCGGATTCTGTTATACATTTTGGGAGATCATTGATGTAAATGAGAAATAAAAGACATCCAACAACGCTTCCTTGTGGTATTGATGCGTTAATCGCCTTTCTGTCAGATCGGAACTTTTGAAGTTCGTTTACGCTGTCATTGAAGTATTCTATTTCTACTAGTTGTGCTCTATTTTCCAGATATGATTTGAACCAATCATGTGATTTACCACGGATCCCCAATCTATACAATTTATCCAATAAAATATCGTATTGTACTTTATCATAGGCTTTGGTCATATCAAGCATTAAACCTACTGCGTATTTTTTATTATTTATTATGTTAAGGGCTTCCTGTATAAATTTGTAGACGGCCAATGCTGTTGAACGATTTTTCCGAAAGCCGTTTTGGCACTCGTCAAATATTTTATATTTTTCGCAGAAAGTGTACACGCGATGGCACATTGCTTTCTCGAATATCTTTGAAGCTGTAGGTAGTAAAGCTATCGGACGGTAATTGCTTGGATAAATTCAACAGTTATAGGTAAAATTAATAACAGCATTGATCTGGAACACTATGTTAATAAATATGTAGACAAAATTAAAGAAACTTGTGATGAAACTTTGGTCAAAATTAGTAATAATAACCAACTCACCATTCCGTGGTGGTCCAAAGAGCTCGCTGAGTTGATGTCGGAGGTGAACACCCGAAGACGCCGCATCCGATGCGCTGCAAGAGTCCGAAGACAAAAAGTCATCGATGAGTACCTGCAAGCAAAAAGGAATTATGAGTCGCTGGCTATGAAGGCACAGACAGAAGGATGGAAGGGGTTCTGCGGAAGACAGGATAGGGAAGGTATGTGGGAAGGGATCTATAGGGTCATAGGACGAACCGCCAAAAGACAGGAAGACCTGCCGTTAGTGAAGGATGGAGTACCACTGAGTGCGCAGGAATCGGCTTTGCTACTGGCCGAGACCTTCTACCCCGAGGACCTAGAGGAGGGTGAAACCGAAGACCACCGTCGGACACGTGAAGCGGCCAGTCGTGTAAACGATTGGGCGCATGATGAACAACATGACCCACCGTTTACACTTCAAGAGCTGAAAACCGCGGTGGATAGTTTCAATCCTAAGAAGGCACCCGGGGCAGATGGTCTCACAGCCGATATCTGTGCCCAGGCTATATCCCGGGACCCAGGAACGTTCCTTGCACTGGCCAACAAGTGCCTAGAGCACGGACACTTTCCTGGGGCCTGGAAAGTGGCTACGGTGGTGGTCCTCCGCAAACCTGGCAAGGATTCCTACACCACCCCTAAGTCGTACAGACCGATTGGCCTTCTACCGGTCTTAGGTAAAACGCTGGAAAAACTTCTTGTAGGAAGACTGAAGTGGCACCTTATCCCGCGGCTCAGTACTCGCCAGTTTGGTTTCATGCCACAGAGGAGCACCGAAGACTCCCTCTACACCATGATACAACATATCAAGGGAAAGCTAAATGAAAAGAAGCTGATCACTGTTGTATCATTGGACATAGAGGGAGCCTTCGATAGCGCATGGTGGCCGGCCATCAGAACCAGACTGGCTGAGGAAAAGTGCCCGGTGAATATCAGAAGGTTGATAGACAGCTACCTGACTGGTAGGAGTGTCCGAGTGAGGTACGCGGGCGCCGAATGCCATAGAGAGACGAACAAGGGGTGCGTGCAAGGGTCCATTGGCGGTCCGATCCTATGGAACCTGATCCTGGATCCCCTACTGAAGGGGCTGGAGGAGCAAGGCGTCCACTGCCAAGCATTTGCTGATGATGTCGTGATGATCTTCGACGGTGACACAGCGTTGGAAGTCCAGAGGCAGGCCAATGCCGCCCTCGAGTATGTCCGGGTGTGGGGCATTCGTAACAAGCTGAAGTTTGCACCGCATAAAACATGTGCAATGGTGATTACCAGGAAGCTTCGGTACGATGTCCCGCTCCTGAGCATGGGCGGGGTAGACATTGGCATGTCTAAGGAAACAAAAATACTGGGGCTCACCGTCGACCACCAGCTCACGTTCAACACCCACGTCGCCAATGTGTGCAGAAAAGCTGTTAATATTTACAAACAGCTGGCACGTGCAGCAAAAGTGAGCTGGGGCCTTAACCCGGAGATCATTCACACAATTTACACGGCAGCAGTGGAGCCGGTTATATTGTACGCGGCGAGCGCCTGGGCGCCGGCAGCGAAGAAGATCGGAGTACAGAAAAGCCTGAACACGGTCCAACGAGGATTCGCGCAGAAGCTCTGTAAGTCCTACCGCACCGTTTCGCTGAACGCGTCCCTGGTGCTGGCTGGGATACTCCCTCTCGACCTCCGAATACAGGAAGCAGCCGCTCTGTATGAGGCAAAAGGAGGGGTGCCACAGCCAGCACTCGCGGGCAGGGAGGTGGAACGGGTGGTGGCATTTACGGAGACTCCACACCCGGCGAAACATATGCCCATGGAGTTCGTGTGCTTGGAAGATCAGGCGCTTGTGGAGACCCACAACCGTCAAGCAGTGAGAGTGTTCACGGATGGCAGCAAGATTGAGGGCAAGGTCGGAGCAGCACTGTCATTTTGGGACGGTGAGGCCGAGATCAAGTCCGCTAAACTTAGCCTGCCTCCGTACTGCACGGTCTACCAGGCTGAACTTCTGGCCATATGCGTAGCCACGCGCGAAATCCTCAAGCGCAAGGAGGGAACCTTCGGTATCTATAGTGACTCAAAGGCCGCACTACAAACAGTCACAAATCAGGGTTCCCTCCACGCCTTGGCCGTGGAGACGAGAGCGAACGTTGCCGTGGCTTTATCCCAGGGCAAAGATGTTTCTTTGTTCTGGGTGAAGGCACACGCTGGTCTAGAAGGCAATGAGCGAGTAGACCACCTCGCGAAGGAGGCTGCACTCCGATCCAAAAAGAAGCCGGACTACGACCGCTGCCCGGTTTCATTCGTCAAGCGGCAGATCCGTATGGGATCGCTCGACGAATGGAATCGGAGGTACCAGAACGGTGAAACAGCCTCTGGAACAAAAATTTTCTTTCCCGATGCGATCGACGCGCACAAAATTGTCCTTAAGTTAAAACCGGCTGGCATATTGACGCAAGTCTTGACGGGGCACGGTGGGTTCTCCGAATATTTGCACCGTTTCAAATGTAAGGAGAGCCCAGCGTGCATCTGCGAGCCGGATAAACCGGAGTCGATCGCACACATATTGACAGAATGCCCAGTATATCATGCTGAGAGATATGAAGCTGAGCAAAGGCTAGAGACTGTAATAACTATTAACAATATTAGTAAACTTATGTTAGAATCAAAACACAGAAAATTGTTAATAGAATACTGCGTAAATTTAGCCGCTAAAGTCATTAAGCGAAACAAAGTAAATTAGAATCTATGCTATTTACAAATATAGATATTTCTCTTCCAGAAAAGATATTTTAGAAATAGGCATAGTTTAACGTAACTTATATATTGATTTAATTTTTGAAAACTTTGGAACTAAAAACTTGTATTAACTTTAATTAATAAGAAAGAAAATGTAAAATACGCAGTAAGAAACCATAAATGTATTAGAAAGGTCTCTGACCATGTCAGGGGGACACGAGCGAGGCAGGAGGTGGTTTTAGTCAGTTGGAGCCTGACACTACCCAGACTGGATCGATTTGTGAAACAGCCTGGGTGTTAGTCCGACCGGATTTCCCCTCCTGCCAAAAAAAAAAAAAAAAAAAAAAAAAAAACCTAACCTAACCTAACCTAACCTTTTTTTTTTTTTTTTTTTGTTGCGAGGTGGAAAATCCGGAAACGGATGTCCTCCGCCTGGGGAGGGCGGAGGGGTCTGTCAGGCTCCAACTGACTAAAAACCACCCCGGTGTTCCCTCGCACACTTGCGTCTGGGGGCAGCGGGAACGAATGTGACTTCCGCTGCCCCGGACTAGTGCCGGCCCGCTCGACCAGTGCGGGCCTCGTCCCTGGGGGGAGTGAGGTGTACTCCCCCCGTTACGTCTGTGAGAGGCGCGCGTGGAACACTACGCGCCGCCGTCTCGGGTCCATTATGATGGGGGGCGACGGATGTCCCCGAATCCGTCGCCCCTGGACCTGTTTAGGGGGGCCGGAAGAGGGCGTTATCCGCCCTCTGCCGACGCCCGGTGCGTCTGCTGCGGGATGGGAAGGAACTCGAGATTTCCCTCTCCCTCTCCGCAGCTTCCTTCTGCGACATGACGGTTTCGCAGAAGGACACCACCGCGTCCCAGGACTCTGTGCTGTCGACCATCGCGTGAGCAACGGTCGGCAGCGACAGGTCTCCATCTATCTCTGTCACGAGGGCACGGCGCGGCTCGTCCCACGCGGGACATTCTGCCAGCGTATGCCGCGCCGTATCCTCCAAACACTGGACGCAGTGATGGCACCGAGCGTCCGGCTCCCTGCTTATGCGACACAGGTACTTCCCGAAGCAACCGTGCCCCGAGAGCACCTGCGTCGCCCGAAACGTCAGGGAGCCGTGCTTCCTCCCGAGCCAATCGTCGAGTACTGGCCGGATCGCCTCGATTGTGTCGAGGCCGGCGGAGGGATGGTCAAGCCTCCCCCGCCATTCCGCCACCATGACCTGTCGGAGCTGAGACCGGTGCAGCGTGATCTGTCGCTGCACCAGCCTTTCGCCCCGATCCTTGGCGTCCTCGCGCCACTGATGTAGCGTCGCGAGGGCTTTCGCCTCCAGGTCCCACGGCGGGGATCCGGCCAGTACACAAGCCGCCTCGTAGGAGATCGTGCGATATCCCCGTATGACCCTGACGGCCATCGCTCTCTGCGGTTTGCGCAGAACTGCGATAGTGCGGGCCGTCAGGTCCGTCGCCCATACTGGGGCCCCGTAAAGGGCCATGGATCGCACGATCCCCACGTACAACCGCCTACAGGCGGAGCTCGGGCCCCCCAAATTGGGAAGCAGCGTTGAAAGCGCGCCCGCCGCGCCCATCAACTTGGGCACCAGCCGCTGAAAGTGGGGTCCGAAGTCCCAACGGCTGTCGAGCACCAATCCCAGGTACTTCATGGTTGACTCGACAGCGATCCGGGCCCCCCCGACCACTATGTGTGATCCCAGCGGCGGCGCCCGTCGGGGGCCATGAAACGCAATGGCCTCCGACTTGTTGAGGGCCACCTCCAGGCCCAGGCGTCGTATGCGGCTCACCACCTGCGAGACCGCAGCCGTAGCCAGCAACGCTGCTTCCCTGTACGAGCTCCCCCGGGCAATGACCAGCGTGTCGTCCGCATAACACGTCAGGTTCGCACCCGGTGGAAGCTCGCACCGCAAAACCCAGTCGTAACCGATGTTCCACAAGGGAGGGCCCAGAACCGACCCCTGTGGAACACCGCACGACATCTCACGACGGCCTACGCCGTCGCGTCCCATATAGGTGACACACCTTCCCGACAAATAAGCCCCCACGATGTTGCGGAGGTAGAGAGGCACCCGGTGATAGCGCAGGGCCTCCCTAATGCAACCCCAGGGCAGGCTATTAAAGGCGTTGGAGATGTCCAAGGACACCGCCAGCACCACCCCGCCCCGAGACACTGCTTCCTCCGCCAGGACTCTTACCCTCATGATGGCATCAATTGTGGAGCGCCCACGGCGGAACCCAAACTGGCTGTCGTCCAGGTTCGGCCCCTCTGTACTCAAGTGGCTGACGAGGCGGTCTGCGATAATGCGCTCGAGCATCTTGCCCGCCTCGTCTAGCAGCACTATGGGCCGATAAGCGGACGACGAGTCCGCCGGGCGCCCTGCCTTCCTGAGCAAGACCAGCCGACCAGTCTTCCACCGGGAAGGGAACTGGCCCTGCTCAAGGCATGCCGAGAAGAGTCCTCTCAGTGGGGGCTCCAGCTCCTTCATAGCGAGGACCAGAGCGCGGCCATGCACTCCATCGGGCCCCGGAGCGGTGTTTTTGGCCCGGAGCCGCAATACGGCCGCGCCCATCTCCGCCTGTGTCACCTCTGGGATGGTTTCGCTTCCTTCCTCAGCCGGCTCTGCAGCTGTGTGCAGAACCATCGGCGGTGGTTCGTACTCGGCCCTCTCAGGGAAGAGGGCCGAGACCACTCGCTCCAGAAACTGGGGCTCTAGACCTTCCGTTAGCGGGGGCGCCCACGGCCGAAGTTTCCCTCGGACCGACCGGTAAGGGCGCCCAAACGGATCCCCGTCTAGGCTCGCCAGCATTTCCTCTCTGGAGCGCGTCTTTGACTCGCCGATGGCCAGCCACAAAGCCAGCTTCGCCGCGCGGTACACCTCATACAGCGCGGCTTCTTCGTGAGGAACCCGTGGACGTCTTCTACGGCATCGCGTGTACGGGCGTCTGGCGACTGCGCATTCGACGCGCAGTCGCTCGATCTCGACGGACCACCAGTACAAGCGGCGCCGTGCGGACAGACAGGAGACGCGTGGCATGCATGCGTCGCAGATCTGCGTCATCGCATCGCAAAACCACTGCGCCTCCTGTTCGACGTCGACGGGATCAACGGTAGCCGACTCCCGAATCCAGGCTTGGACTATGGCGGCTTCTTCGAGAGCCTCCCCGTCGAGGCGTTTCAGCGCCCAACGCGGGCCGTCTCTTCGGGGCCCCGATTGGCGACGATCTCCAGCGGTCTGGGTGGAGACGTCGAAGCGGATGTATCGGTGATCCGATAGCGTCTCCACCTCCACTTCAACGTGCCAATCACGGACACGGTGCACGACTGCAGGACTAGCGAACGAGACGTCCACTATGGACCCGCCCTGCTGCCGTACACACGTGAAGGCCGAACCCCGATTTAAGACGGCCAGGCCCGTCGTAATGGCCCACTCCTCTAGCACTTCGCCTCTCGGGTCCGTGACCGGGGAACCCCACGCCGCAGACTTGGCGTTGAGGTCACCGAGAAGCAAAATGGGTCGAGGGTGTGACTGGCCGACGACGGCTCCCAACTCGACGAGGAAACTCTCGAAGTCGGCGAGACTCCTGTTGGGCGAAAAATACGCCCCAATCGTGACGATCCCGCTCACAACGGCCGCAACCCAACCGTGACCACGGGATACGTCGACGAGAGTCGCGCCGATGATGGCCACTAGGCCGTCTAGATCCCCTGCCCAGTTATCCCGGGGGGGGATGAAATACGGCTCAGCGACCACCGCCACATTTATCGACCACTGCACCATGCTCTGGAGCAGGAGATCCTGAGCTCTGGTGCAGTGGTTGATGTTCGCCTGGAGGAAATGGTAGTGTGCCATCACTGGCACTCCATTTCCTCAGCGCTACGTCCAACCACAGGCCGGGAGTCGGCCGAAGAGGAGCTAGGTTGTGTGGGGGGTGCGCCCCCCGCAGCCTTGGCCCATCGCTTGCTGCGCTTTCTGGGCGCGCCGCAGGCGTTGCCACCTACTCGATGCCCCGCGGACTTTCCTGCAGCTGCACAAAGACTGCAGTTTGGGTCGGCGGAGCACTGGGACGCCTTATGGCCAGGCTGACCGCAGCGATAACATAAATCGCTGCGGTCTGTGTCACAGGTGCACAGTGCCCGGACGTGCCCTTTCTCCAGGCACCGGTAGCACTGCATGGCCCTGGGTGCCAGGAGTTTTACTCTCGCTGACACCCAGCCAACGAGAATACGTCCTGCCTCAGCAACCTGCCTCGCCGCAGCCACCGGACACCGTACCCATATGGTGCCGAGCCCGCCAGCATTGGCGCGAATGACACCCGCCCGCACATTTTCGGGCGAGCAGCCGCCGCTGCGGGCTATGGCCGCCACCACCTCCTCCGGGGTCACCGAGTCGTCCAGCCCATCGACGCGAACTTCAGCCGTCTTAATGGGCCTGGACACCCGGGCCTCCTCAGGGTTTAGGACGTCCCTTAGCTTCGCAGCCAAAGCGTCCGCCCTCTCGGCGCTGTTGGTCCCCGCCAACTCAAACATCTTAGCCCCCGTGGCTGCCGTCCTGAAACGGAAGCCTTCCGGGGTGCCAAAATCAGCGAGGACCAGCTTGCCCTTCGCCTCCGCCAGCACCTTCTGGTAAGTGACGCCTCTGTCCTTAGCTTCAGGCTGAAGCGTCACTACCACCGCTGCGGATCGAGGGACGCGAATCTTGGGTGGGCCACCCTTGGCTTTTTGCCCCCCGGAGCCCGGCGCGGTCTTGGCCTTGCGGCCCCTCTTTTGCCTCTTTTTACGGCTTTCAGCCGTCTTCCAGGCACCCTCTTTTTCTTTGGGGGATGAGCTGCCCCCCTTAGTGGGCTCTTTCGTCCCTTTCACGGCCTTAACCTAACCTAACCTAACCTAACCTAACCGTTATATATACCTTTTTTGATATCAGTTTTCTCTCGCTTTTCCTGCACTATACCATCGCTTGGACGCGTTGAAGTACGAAAACGCGCAGTACCTCAAGGTCGCGTACACTACCTATAAGAGAAAGCGGGAAACTAGATTAAGTCGACAGGATTCATTGAATCTTTTATTGCTTTATTTAATTTTTATACACTTTATCTGACCGTGGTATCCCTATACAATACCCGGCAGAATTTACTGACGTGAAACTAGTTCCATAGAGTTCCTCTGTCAAAATGGTGCTGGGAATCCGCACACCAGTAAAAAGGGTAAATCCTACGGAGAGTACGGAACCGGGAAGGAACCAAGCAGATCAGGCCGGCCCTTCTGTGAGCTACGGCATTGCTGAGTGTGAGGTCGAGAGACCCAAAACCGTTCCACCCCCTAAAACACCATCGCCACCCAAAAAGACTGTAGTATCTCATGCCCCTAAAGACACATTATGTACACAGAGTTCAAACAGCCCCCCACGACCTGCCGAGAAAGCGTTACAGGTGAATAAGACCCCACCAAAGCGCGCGAAATCAATAGAGCCGCTAAAGCAACAGTACGCGGATCGGTTAGCAGAAGCCAGGGCCTGCTTGAGCAATGCCAAGCTTCATATGAACAGTTCAAGGAACACCAAAACTGAGATAAAAACAGCAGTCGTTGAAGCGTTGGATCGCTTATTTCAGCTAGTTAAAGAAGCTGAAAGGGAGGCAAAAATGAAAAGAAACATAGAGCCAAAAGCGGCCGATATCGACGCTACCTTCTCGATAAACACAGAACAAAAAGCGTACCCAACCAACCAAGAGGCATGCCAATTAATGGAAAAAATCGAGGAGCACTCCAAACTACTGCTGGAAAGTAACAAGCGGATGGAGGAGCTCAAGGGGGCAATAGAGGAACAAAAGGAAAAAATGGCGAATGTAGAGACTCCTACATATGCCGGAGTGGTCGCGGGTGGGAGTGGCGGAGCGCTGGCAAAGCGAACGCTGCACTCAGTCGTGGTCACCTCCGGCAATGAGGATGACTCAGGAGAGGAAGTTCTTGACAGGGTAAGGAAGGCAATAGATGCAAAAGAGGGATGGATAAAAGTCGAGAAGGTAAGAAAGGCGAAAGATAGAAAGGTGATTATGGGTTTTGAGACGACGGAAGAAAGAGACAAGGCGAAGGAAAGGTTGAGGAATAACGGAGCCAATCTCACCGTTGAGGAAGTCAAAAACAAGGATCCGCTGCTGATCCTTAAGGGCGTCCTATTGGTCAATACCGATGAGGACGTCTTTAAGGCATTCAGGAACCAAAACCAGGATGTTTTCCACGGCCTCAGCGGTGGGATGGGCAGGGTAGAGATCAAGTATAGAAAAAGGTCCAGAAATCCACATACCGGCAACATTGTGCTCAGCGTCTCGCCAACGGTATGGAGAAGGGTGACAGCAAAGGGGTACGTGCACATCGACCTCCAACGCATCAGGGCCGAAGATCAGACCCCACTGATGCAATGTACGCGCTGTCTGGGCTTTGGGCACAGCAGGAAATATTGTGTAGAGTCAGCGGACATGTGCAGCCACTGCGGCGGCCCCCATCTGAGAACTGAATGTTCGGACTGGATGGCAGGAACACCAGCTGCTTGCAGAAACTGCAAAAAAGCAAATAGTACCCACACGGAACACAACGCCTTTAGCGCCAGTTGCCCGCAACGTCAGAAGTGGGACGACTTGGCGCGAGCGACAGTGGCGTACAGCTAAGGGCACCCCGGGGGACGACCACGCTTACAAATTCGCACAGGCCAACCTCCAACGAAAGAGGCTTGCGTCCAATGAACTATTCCTAGAAGCAGAGAAACGCGGAATAGCGGCTGCACTTATTCAGGAGCCTTACGTCGGCAATCTCAAGACAGTAAAGAGTCAGGGAGGAGTTAGGATCTTCCAAAGCACTGATATAGGAGAAGGGACTGTCAAGGCCGCAATTGCCGTCTTTGACAATAACATAAATGTGATACAGTACCCAAAACTCACCACCAACAACATCGCGGTGGTGGGAATCCAAACCAGTGCTTGGGAGATCACACTCGTCTCGCTCTACTTTGAGCCAGATAAGCCGATAGAGGAATATTTGGAGCACCTGAAAAAGATTGAAGCTGTCAATGGTTCAAAGCCGCTGATCGTTGGAGGAGACGTCAACGCGAATAGCACGTGGTGGGGAAGCCCAGTCATCGATAGCAGAGGAGAAGACGTGTGCGGAACTCTCGGAGAGCTGGGGCCCCATGTACTCAACTCAGGGGAAATCCCGACCTTCGATACTATCAGAGGAGGACAGAGGTACAGCAGCTATGTGGACATTACAGCCTGTTCAACGAATATTCTAGGGTTGGTTGATGACTGGAGAGTAGATGAAGGTCTAACGAGTTCCGACCATAACGGCATAACTTTTAGCATTAAATTACGCAAATCCATAGGCATTAGAGTAGAAAGGACAACACGAATTTATAACACTAAAAAAGCCAATTGGGATGACTTTCGTGAGAAATTCACCCAATTGGTAACAGAACATAAAATTACAACATCGGAAATAGATAGGGTTCAAAACACCGAACAAATAGACAAAATAACGGAAAATTTAACCAAAATAATTAAAGAGGCATGCAACTGGGCAATGCCTATAAAAGTCAAAAAAGAAATTTTTACCTTGCCGTGGTGGTCGGAAAACCTCACAAAGTTAAAAAACCAAGTTGCCACCAAGAAGCGGAGAATTCAGTGCGCCGCTCCTGTCCGAAGGTCGAAGGTCATAAGGGAGTACCTGAAACAGAAAGGAGAGTACGAATTAGAGGAGGAAAAAGCTGTAACCGAGAGTTGGAAAGAATTTTGCACCAAGCAGGATAGAGAAGGGGTCTGGGAGGGAATCTACAGAGTAATCCGAAGGACTACGCGCCGAGAAGAGGATCTGCCAATGGTGAAGGATGGAGACAGCCTAGACGCAAAGGGCTCCGTGAAATTTATTACGGAAACTTTCTACCCGGATGACTCGGTCAGTAATGATAACGATTATCATAGCTATATTCGACTGAAAGCGGACCGAGTCAACAAAGAGGAGAATAAGGACAGCCACGATCCACCCTTCACCACGGCAGAATTAAAAACATCCAGTGATTCCTTCAACCCCAAAAAGGCTCCGGGAATAGATGGCCTTACAGCCGACATCTGTAGCCGTGCTATTGGTAGTGCGCCGGAAATGTTCCTGGCCCTCTTTAACAAATGCCTGGAACTGGGATACTTCCCGCAGCCTTGGAAGGAGGCTACGGTTGTGGTGTTAAAGAAACCAGGAAAGGAAGATTACACCACCCCGAAAGCATATAGACCAATTGGCTTGTTACCTGTTCTGGGAAAGATCCTCGAGAAGATACTGATGGCCCGCCTCAGGTTTCACATTCAACCTAGGATGAGTACTCGCCAGTACGGATTCATGCCACAAAGGAGCACCGAAGACTCTCTCTATGCCCTTGTGCAGCACATCCGCAACAAGATAGATGATAAGAAAATAGTAGTACTTGTATCGCTAGACATAGAGGGAGCCTTCGACAGCGCCTGGTGGCCGGCAATCAGAGTCCGACTGGCTGAGGAAGAGTGTCCGGTCAATCTGAGGAGAGTTGTGGACAGTTACTTGAGTGACAGAAGGGTAAGAGTCCGATATGCAGGGGAAGAGTACACAAAGGGCACAAGTAAAGGCTGTGTACAAGGCTCGATCGGAGGCCCCTTTTTCTGGAACCTACTCTTGGACCCACTTTTGAAAACTCTGCAGAGTAGAGGGGACTATTCACAGGCCTTCGCAGATGACGTCGTTCTTGTATTCGATGGTGACACAGCAATAGAAATCGAGTATAAAGCCAACGCCACCCTCGACCATGTTCGGGAGTGGGGTGTCAGAAACAAACTTAGATTTGCACCACAGAAAACGAATGCGATGGTCATTACAAGGAAGTTAAAGTACGATACCCCACGCCTGAGCATGGGCGGGATCGACATAAAAAACTCGAAAGAAATTAAAATTCTGGGTGTCACCATCGACGACAAGCTAACGTTTAATACGCATGTGTCAAATGTATGCCGTAGGGCCATAGGTGTCTACAAGCAACTGTGTCGGGCGGCAAGGGTGAGTTGGGGATTAAATCCGGAGGTTATTAAAATTATATATACAGCAACTATAGAGCCGATCGTCTTGTACGCCGCCAGTGTATGGGCCCCAGCGGCAAATAAGTTGGGAATAAAAAAGCAGTTGGGTGTCGTGCAACGAGGGATAGCACAGAAAATGTGCAAAGCCTACCGCACTGTCTCCCTAAACTCGGCACTGCTTCTGACTGGAGTACTCCCTCTAGATCTCCGCGTCCGCGAAGCGGCCTTACTTTATGAGACCAGGAGAGGCGTACCTCAGGCGGTACTGGCGGGTGGGGAGGTAGAGCGGGTGGCATCCGCGATGGAATCCCCGCATCCAGCTAGGCGTATCGACTTGGAGTTCGTAAGCCTGGCGGACCGTGAGCAAGTCGACGCCAGCGCCGACTTGGAAGTTAAAATCTTCACAGATGGAAGCAAAATAGGCGGGCGCGTCGGGGCCGCCCTTTCTATATGGAGAGGCGACGCCGAGGCGCGTGCCATCAAGTTGGCGCTGCCGGACTACTGCACGGTCTACCAGGCGGAACTCCTGGCGATATGCCGGGCAACAAGGGAAATCCAAAAGCACTCGGCATCCAGCTTCGGAGTGTACAGCGACTCCATGGCGGCACTCCAGACAGTGAAAAACCACAGCTGCCTTCATCCCCTGGCAGTGGAAGCTAGGGATAATTTAACAACTATATCCCACCAAAACAAGGTGGTTAACTTGTTCTGGATTTAGGCTCACGCAGGGTTTGAGGGCAACGGAAGAGCGGATCAGCTGGCAAAGGAGGCCGCCCTGAATAGTAAGAGGAAGCCAGACTACGACCTGTGCCCGGTTTCCTTCATCAAGCGTCACATTCGTATGGCGACGCTTGATGAATGGAATCAAAGGTATACGGCGGGTCAGACGGCCTCTATAACAAAAATGTTTTTCCCGGATGCAGTGGCGGCGTACAAAACGGTTAAAAAGATTCAAATAAACCCGCAGCTAACTCAGATCATGACGGGGCACGGTGGGTTCTCCGAATACTTGCATCGCTTCAAGTGTAAGGGGAGCCCATCGTGCATCTGTGACCCGGGAATAGACGAGACCGTCCCGCATTTGCTTCTGGACTGCCCGGTGTACGCGACCGAAAGGTATGAACTGGAGCATAAAATAGACGCAAAACTCGTGAGAGAAAACATTGGGGAAATAGTGGCAGGAAAAAAGAGACAAATATTTCTAGAATATTGCATCAAAATTTGTAATAAAGCAATTGAGCGAAATAAAAGTATTTAGGAAGTTAAACTATGTTTCAAATATATTGTTACATATATCAAATGCAAACATAGGAATTTAAGAATAAAAAATAGAGTGTTTAAGGATAAGTAGAAATAAAAATTGTTATAGTATATAAAGTAAATGTTAAAAATTAGGAATAAAGTTGCAATAGGTTAAGAAGAAAGTGTTCTGAAGACTGTTGTACAGAATTGTTTTCCCAATAAGTAATTAAAGACGATATTAAATTGTAGATGGATAGTGTAGAACTTAAAAATGGATGTAAAATTAGAAATAAGAATAAAAATAGTATATAAGATGTCTATGCATGAATAGTTAAGAAACATGTTGTAATAGGTTAAGTGGAAAATATTTTAATAAAGAATGTTGCATTGAATTACTTTCCCTGGCAATAAATAATAGATAGTATAGAGCAAAATAGAGCGATTAGAATGGGAATCCCACCCATTGAATGAATGTGGATGGATGAAAGAAAGAACAAGTATGCGGCATGTAAGTGCGAGAGGCAAAACAGCGAGAAATTGTATGAAAGAGAAACAGTTTAATAAGGTCTCCGAGAAATCTTGTTGGAGGAACTAGTTTAAAAAAAAAAAAAAAAAAAAACAAAAAAAAAAAAAAAAAACCTAACCTAACCTAACCGACTCATTCAGGGTTTCTCGAACGCACCAGAGCGCCAGTCAGAATTACCAGGTAATCCAAGCGAATCTGCAGAGGAAGAACCTTGCAACCCAAGAACTCATGCTTGTGGCTAGTGAGCGGAGGGTTGCTTTCGCATTGCTCCAGGAGCCGTATGTAGGTGGGGTTAAGAGGATGCGGGACTACCGGGGAGCGAAAGTCTACCAGTGCGCTGAACAAGGAAGTGGAACTGTGAAGGCGGCAATAGTTGTGATTGATCACGACTTGGACGTGACACAGTGTCCGAAACTCACCACCAATAACATCGTGGTGGTGAGGATCCGTACCAGCGCATGGGAAATCGCAGTAGTCTCCTTCTACTTTGAACCAGACCAGCCCATACAGCCATACCTGGAGCAACTCATGCAGATTCGTGAGGAAATAGGCCCCGCGAGGATTCTTATCGGCGGCGACGCCAACGCTAAGAGCACCTTGTGGGGCAGCCTGGTAACCGATACTAAGGACGAAGATATGTCGGGAACCCTGGAAGATATGTGCCTGCAGGTACTCAACGTCGGCAACACACCGACCTTCGACACCGTCAGAGGTAACACCCTGTACAGCAGCTTCGTTGACGTAACAGCCTGTTCAACGGACTTGCTGGACTTGGTGGAGGACTGGCGGGTCGAGGAAGGACTCACGAGCTCGGACCATAACGGTATTGTTTTCAAAATTAACCTCAAAAAATCAAAAGGAATCAGTATAAACAGGACGACCAGAGTATACAACACGAAAAAAGCAAATTGGAGCCAATTTCATTCGAAATTGGCCCAATTAAACGCTGATGCAAATTTAAATTCAACAGAAATAGGTAAAATTAATAACAGCATTAATCTAGAACAGTATGTTAATAAATATGTAGACAAAATTAAAGAAACTTGCGAAGAAACTTTGGTCAAAATTAGTAATAATAACCAACTCACCATTCCGTGGTGGTCCAAAGAGCTCGCTGAGTTGATGTCGGAGGTGAACACCCGAAGACGCCGCATCCGATGCGCTGCAAGAGTCCGAAGACAAAAAGTCATCGATGAGTACCTGCAAGCAAAAAGGAATTATGAGTCACTGGCTATGAAGGCGCAGACAGAAGGATGGAAGGGGTTCTGCGGAAGACAGGACAGGGAAGGTATGTGGGAAGGGATCTATAGGGTCATAGGACGAACCGCCAAAAGACAGGAGGACCTGCCGTTAGTGAAGGATGGAGTACCACTGAGTGCGCAGGAATCGGCTTTGCTACTGGCCGAGACCTTCTACCCCGAGGACCTGGAGGAGGGTGAAACCGAAGACCACCGTCGGACACGTGAAGCGGCCAGTCGTGTAAACGATTGGGCGCATGATGAACAACATGACCCACCGTTTACACTTCAAGAGCTGCAAACCGCGGTGGATAGTTTCAATCCTAAGAAGGCACCCGGGGCAGACGGTCTCACAGCCGATATCTGTGCCCAGGCTATATCCCGGGACCCAGGAACGTTCCTTGCACTGGCCAACAAGTGCCTAGAGCACGGACACTTTCCTGGGGCCTGGAAAGTGGCTACGGTGGTGGTCCTCCGCAAACCCGGCAAGGATTCCTACACCACCCCTAAGTCGTACAGACCGATTGGCCTTCTACCAGTCCTAGGTAAAACGCTGGAAAAACTTCTTGTAGCAAGACTGAAGTGGCACCTTATCCCGCGGCTCAGTACTCGCCAGTTTGGTTTCATGCCACAGAGGAGCACCGAAGACTCCCTCTACACCATGATACAACATATCAAGGGAAAGCTAAATGAAAAGAAGCTGATCACTGTTGTATCATTGGACATAGAGGGAGCCTTCGATAGCGCATGGTGGCCGGCCATCAGAACCAGACTGGCTGAGGAAAAGTGCCCGGTGAATATCAGAAGGTTGATAGACAGCTACCTGACTGGTAGGAGTGTCCGAGTGAGGTACGCGGGCGCCGAATGCCATAGAGAGACGAACAAGGGGTGCGTGCAAGGGTCCATTGGCGGTCCGATCCTATGGAACCTGATCCTGGATCCCCTACTGAAGGGGCTGGAGGAGCAAGGCGTCCACTGCCAAGCATTTGCTGATGATGTCGTGATGATCTTCGACGGTGACACAGCGTTGGAAGTCCAGAGGCAGGCCAATGCCGCCCTCGAGTATGTCCGGGTGTGGGGCATTCGTAACAAGCTGAAGTTTGCACCGCATAAAACATGTGCAATGGTGATTACCAGGAAGCTTCGGTACGATGTCCCGCTCCTGAGCATGGGCGGGGTAGACATTGGCATGTCTAAGGAAACAAAAATACTGGGGCTCACCGTCGACCACCAGCTCACGTTCAACACCCACGTCGCCAATGTGTGCAGAAAAGCTGTTAATATTTACAAACAGCTGGCACGTGCAGCAAAAGTGAGCTGGGGCCTTAACCCGGAGATCATTCACACAATTTACACGGCAGCAGTGGAGCCGGTTATATTGTACGCAGCGAGCGCCTGGGCGCCGGCAGCGAAGAAGATCGGAGTGCAGAAAAGCCTGAACACGGTCCAACGAGGATTCGCGCAGAAGCTCTGTAAGTCCTACCGCACCGTTTCGCTGAACGCGTCCCTGGTGCTGGCTGGGATACTCCCTCTCGACCTCCGAATACAGGAAGCAGCCGCTCTGTATGAGGCAAAAAGAGGGGTGCCACAGCCAGCACTCGCGGGCAGGGAGGTGGAACGGGTGGTGGCATTTACGGAGACTCCGCACCCGGCGAAACATATTCCCATGGAGTTCGTGTGCTTGGAAGATCGGGCGCTTGTGGAGACCCACAACCGTCAAGCAGTCAGAGTGTTCACGGACGGCAGCAAGATTGAGGGCAAGGTCGGAGCAGCACTGTCATTTTGGGACGGTGAGGCCGAGACCAAGTCCGCCAAACTTAGCCTGCCTCCGTACTGCACGGTCTACCAGGCTGAACTTCTGGCCATATGCGTAGCCACGCGCGAAATCCTCAAGCGCAAGGAGGGACTTTACCTTCGGTATCTATAGTGACTCAAAGGCCGCACTACAAACAGTCACAAATCAGGGTTCCCTCCACGCTTTGGCCGTGGAGACGAGAGCGAACGTTGCCGTGGCTTTATCCCAGGGCAAAGATGTGTCTTTGTTCTGGGTAAAGGCACACGCCGGTCTAGAAAGCAACGAGCGAGCGGACCATCTCGCGAAGGAGGCTGCACTCCGATCCAAAAAGAAGCCGGACTACGACCGCTGCCCGGTTTCATTCGTCAAGCGGCAGATCCGTATGGGGTCGCTCGACGAATGGAACCGGAGGTACCAGAACGGCGAAACAGCCTCTGGAACAAAAATTTTCTTTCCCGATGCGATCGACGCGCACAGAATAGTGCTAAAGTTAAAACCGGCAGGCATATTGATGCAAATCTTGACAGGGCACGGTGGGTTCTCCGAATATTTGCACCGTTTTAAATGTAAGGAGAGCCCAGCGTGCATCTGCGAGCCGGAGAAAGCGGAGTCGATCGCACACATATTGACAGAATGCCCAGTATATCAAACTGAGAGATATGAAGCTGAGCGAAGGCTAGAGACTGTAATAACTATTAACAATATAAGCAAACTTATGTTAGAATCAAAACAAAGAAAATTGTTTATAGAATACTGCGTAAATATAGCCGCTAAAGTCATTAAGCGAAACAAAGTAAATTAGAATCTATGCTATTTACAAATATAGATATTTCTCTTCCAGAAAAGATATTTTAGAAATAGGCATAGTTTAACGTAACTTATATATTGATTTAATTTTTGAAAACTTTGGAAATATAAACTTGTATTAACTTTAATTAATAAGAAAGAAAATGTAAAATACGCAGTAAGAAACCTTAGATGTATTAGAAAGGTCTCTGACCATGTCAGGGGGACACGAGCGAGGCAGGAGGTGGTTTTAGTCAGTTGGAGCCTGACACTACCCAGACTGGATCGATTTGTGAAACAGCCTGGGTGTTAGTCCGACCGGATTTCCCCTCCTGCCAAAAAAAAAAAAAAAAAAAAACCTAACCCAACTGAGACTTCACTTGCCGTTGACCTGCTTCTATTAAATAAAAGCAGAACAAATACGAACACGACAGCCTACCTTGGTTCCTTACCTTGTTGAGCAAGAAAAACCAACGAAGCTTTATTTATAAAGTCAAGTCTACACCTTAATTTTACTTTTATTTTATACATTAGATTATCTTATCATTGAAAAATTGTTTTAAATTTTTTATTTAATTTTTTTTATTTACGATCTAAATTTTATATATTATATCATATCGGACTAAGCCGTTTGACAGTACACTTATTGGGTCCTGTCCAAATAGATTAGCGATTTGTGTTGTGAGCCTATAGATATGTCCACTATGTCGAATTCAGTTGCGAATAAACCTGCATACCAAACACACGTTGTTTTCTTCCAAAAAATCCCGGTAACCAAAAGTCAACCCTATGTATTAAACATTTTGGTCCGTATTCGAACCGGAGCTTGTTAATGATCGTCGAGCCCGGCCGGCCCGCGAGAACAAAAGAATTTTACCTGAGTGCGATAAGGAGTCGTTGGGAGACACGTTATTATTTCTAGAACATTTAAACAAACGTGTTATTAAGTACAGTGATATTGATTAACTATAAACTGTTACTTGTTTACAAGGTATATGTGACTTTTGGTGCAAATCATAGTAACAGTACATTGAGTGAGTGTTTAGAGTGATTAAAATTATCAAACTGTTACTTTGCGAGAACTTATTACCTAAAACAAGCGAACGATCGGTGTTTTAGTTGCTGGGATTGCTGTGCAAGTTTATTTGTTACCACAATGGAGGAGCTTTTTTCGTTACAAGATGAGTTGTTCGACAATTTGATGAAAGCTGAGAGAAATTTTAAGAAAACTCCGAAAGAAAGAATAAAACGACAGTACATAGAAACAAGATTGGAGTTGTTAGAACAGCTATTTAAAGATTTTAAAGACGGACACAAGGGGATAGTTGCAAAAGCGAAAAATAAGAAAGAAACATATTTTACAGAAGGAAAATATGAAAATTTTGAGGAGTTATATGTGCAGTATAAATCAAGTTTGCGAGAAGCTTTGCAACAGTTTCTACCGTCAGCTACCGAGTTACTTAACCCAGCAGTTACCAATAACGCGAACAATAATTGCAGTGATGTTAAATTACCCCGCATACAATTACCTACTTTTGGGGGTAAATATGAAGAGTGGCCAACCTTTTTCGACATGTTTTCCTCATTAATACACAATAATAAGAATATTTCATCAGTACAAAAATTACATTATCTCAAGTCCAATTTGAGTGGAGAAGCATTCAATCTGCTAAGCAATTTTTCGACGACTGATGCAAATTATGAGGAAGCATGGAAGCAGTTAGTTCGGCGATACAATAACAAGCGTTATAACTGCAATGCTGTTATGAGAACTTTGTTTGGCACAAAGAAAATTCAAACCGAGTCAGCCAATGCCATTAGGAGTTTGTTGGATACGACTTCTACCTGTCTTAAATCATTGGAAAATTTGGGCATTAGTACTGAATCTAGTTATGCTGACGCGTCTGTCGTTCACTTAGTCGTTTCGAAATTGGACACGGAATCAGTTAAACAATGGGAACAGCAGTTAAATGTGATGAGTGATGAGCTGCCCACATGGACACAATTGAGAGATTATTTAGAGTTCAGATTCAGGACATTAGAAATGATAGATACGAACGGGAACCGCGCCGCGCAACAAGCTAAGCCTGCCGCTAAGTCCAAATCTTTTCACGCATCAGTGGAGAAGGAGAAAGAGAACAAGTCTAAGGCTAAACAAGAGTGTCCGATGTGTCATGAAATTCATTATCTCAACCAGTGCAAGCGTTTTAGCCTAATGACACCTAAGGAAAGACAGAACTTCGTTCAAACAAGTAAATTATGTTTTAACTGTTTGGCACCAACCCATGCGGCAATTAAGTGTCGTCAGTCATTCAGCTGTAAGAAATGTGGGAGAAGACATCACACGATGCTACACTTTGAGAGAGAGAACCAGGAGCCAGCCAGTAGCCTGGAGCAGGCAGCGGCCGTGTCACCGAGTGATCCACAACAGGACAAAGCGAGTACAATACGAGGTGACACCATAACTGCTACATTTTCTAGAGGGGAGCTACATCCCAACAGCGTGCTACTTGCGACGGCTAAGGTTAAGGTAATCCGTTCTAACGGTTTTAAACAAATAATTCGTGCTTTACTTGACCAAGGGTCACAGGCATCTTTTGTATCTGAGTCAACTGTGCAATTATTAGGTCTTGCACGCAAACCAGTGAGTGGCTGGGTGTCAGGGCTGGGAGATGGCCGTATGAGGATAAAAAACACGGTTTCACTTCGCCTGGAATCACGTCATAATCCAGCTAGTTACATCCTAGTTAACGCTTATGTTTTACATTCCTTAACGTCACTACTTCCTTCAACCAACGTGACCACTTCCCAATGGGTAGAGATTGACAATCTTCCTTTAGCTGATCCTACATACGCGACGCCAGGTAAGATAGACATTTTGCTAGGTGCAGAGGTTTATAGCGAAATATTACTTGATGGCGTTATGAAGCATCCTGATTGTAATTTAATAGCACAAAATACAGTGTTTGGATGGATTTTGTCAGGAAGAATGTCAAATAGGTTTCGAACGTTAGCAGAGGATAATCTCATTAGCATGCATGTACAGGTGAAAGAGGATGACTTACTTAAAAGGTTTTGGGAGATGGAAGATGAGCCTAATTTAATAAAGAACGAGATGACTAATAGCGAGAAGGTATGTGAGGATTGGTTTGACTTAACTACAGTAAGAGATAATGAAGGGAGATTTATAGTGAGATTACCTTTTGCAACGGACGATCCCAAGTGTCAATATGGTAATACAGAAGAGAGAGCAGTGAAGAGGTTAGAATATTTAGAGAGAAAACTATCGAAAGATTCAAAGTTGAGAAAAGAATATAATAAAGTTATGAGTGAGTACTTGAGTATGAACCATATGAGACTGGTTTCTGAGAGTGAGTTGCAGAAGTCTAAAGCTGTGTATCTTCCTCACCATGCTGTGGTGAGAGAAGACAAAGACACCACGAAGGTAAGGGTCGTATTTGACGCTTCGAGCAAAGGTGACAACAATTTATCACTAAATGATGAGCTTCTTGTTGGACCAAGGTTACAACAAGATTTAAGGCACATCTTAATGAGATGGCGTCAGCATAAAATCTGTATCGTAGCCGATATTGTAAAAATGTATCGGATGGTAAGAGTGGCGGACGATGACACAGATTTCCAGAGAGTTGTCTGGAGGTTTGATCCTTTAGAGCCGATACAACGTTACAAACTGTTACGTTTAACGTTCGGTACAGCATGCGCGCCATATCTGGCTGTCAAGGTATTGCACAGACTTGCTGAGTTAGAAGAGAAGAAGTATCCATTGGCAGCGAGAATTACTAAACAATGCTATTACATGGATGACTTAATGACCGGGTGTGATACGGTGAGTGAGGCAAATAAAATTTATGAGGAGATGAATGAGTTAATGAGAAGTGGTGGTTTTGAGTTACAGAAATGGAATAGTAATAATGAGAAGTTTTTAGAGCAGATTGGGAAAACTGATTTGAGTGAAGGGCAAGCTATTAAATTAAATGATCTAATCAAGGTATTAGGTTTGAGTTGGAATAGGAAGAATGATAATTTTGAATACGTAGTAAACTTACCTGAACCTAAAGATTTAGTCACTAAAAGAAAAGTCTTATCTGAAGTAGCGAGATTGTATGACCCTTTAGGCTGGATTGCCCCAGTGATAGTTAAGGCTAAGATTTTAATTCAGAAACTGTGGAAATCTGGTCTTGAGTGGGATGAGAGTTTGACGGATGAATTACATGGTGAGTGGCTAAAATACAGACATGAGTTAATAGATTTAAAAAATCTTAAGGTACCTAGGTGGGTAAATTTTACCCAAGAGTGCAAGACAGAGTTACACGTATTTTCTGATTCTTCAAAATCAGCCTTTGCGGCAGCAGTTTACATACGAGTGATTGATAGCTCAAATAGAGTGTACGTTCATTTACTGTCTGCAAAGACTCGAGTTGCCCCAATCGTAAAGGAGATTTCTATACCCCGACTTGAATTGTGTGGCGCCACCTTAGCAGCGAAGCTTATATGTGAAGTATCACAAGTTTTGGAGATACCGAAGGAACGTCTCTATGGGTGGACCGACTCCACCATAGTGCTAGCATGGCTTAAAGGGGGCTCAAGTCGATGGGCAACATTTGTTAGCAATAGGGTGTCCACTATATTAAATATTATGGATTACAACCAGTGGAGTCATGTCTCATCAGAGATAAACCCTGCGGACTGTGCTTCGCGTGGTCTGCAGCCCCAAGAGTTGAGTGAGCATTCATTGTGGTGGAGGGGACCGAATTGGTTGTCAGAAACTACAATACACACGGAGAGTACTCTGATTGAAGACACACACGAAGAGGAACGAATCCAGTCTTTGTCCGTTTTATCCCACGTTGACGAAGAATTTGTTTGGTCAAAATATTCGTCTCTAAATAAACTATTAAAAATTGTATCCTATTGTAGACGAGTTTTGAATTATAAATTAAAGAAATATGATAGATCTAAACTACCCAAATATATCACTCCCAGTGAAAATAACGAGACTTTATTAGCATGCATCAAACAAGTACAAGAGCGCGAGTTTTCGTTTGAAATAAAACGGTTAAAGACCGGAGGATGTGTCCCTAAAAAGAGTAAATTAAGATCTCTTTGTCCCTTTTTGGACAAAAAGGGGATACTAAGAGTAAGTGGACGCATAGCACAATCGGACGCGTGTTATGACACGAAGCACCCGATAATTTTGCCTGGTAACCATCATTTTACCAAGGTTTTAATTGCGGATGCTCATGCAAAAACATTGCACGGTGGTCCACAGGCTATGTTAAATTATCTGAGAACCAAGTACTGGATCTTACGTGGTAAGGAACGCGTTAAAAAATATTTTAGAGAATGCACTATTTGTTTGAGATACTCCACAAGGAAGACTACTCCTCTAATGGGCCTACTTCCAAAAGCAAGGTTGAAACCCAGTAAGCCATTCAAATCTACTGGTGTGGATTACTGTGGTCCTGTTTCTATTAGATTTTCGCCAGGTCGCGGAGCTAAGTCTTATAAAGGTTTCATTTGCATATATGTGTGTATGGTTACACGAGCCGTCCATTTAGAAGCAGTAACTGACATGACTGCCAAAGGTTTTATTGCTGCGTTTAGGCGATTTACTGCTCGTAGAGGCCATTGTCAGGATTTATACAGTGACAATGGCACTAATTTTGTTGGCGCCGATAAGCAAATGAGTGAAATGTTTAATAAGGCCCAATCTTCCCTTCCTGGAGAATTAGCCGAGCTACTTTCTTTAGAAAGAACCACCTGGCATTATATACCACCCCAATCGCCTAACTTTGGGGGGTTGTGGGAATCTTCGGTGCGTGGTACTAAGACACATTTAAAAAAGGTAGTAGGTAATAGTACACTCACGTACGAGGAAATGTCGACTGTCCTGGCGCAAGTGGAGGCGTGTTTAAACTCGAGACCAATTTCGTTGTTGAGCGATGACCCAAACGACCCTCTACCCTTGACACCAGGTCACTTTTTGGTAGGCGAACCATTGTTGAACATTGCAGATGAGGATTACACTAATTGTAATGTTGTGGGTTTGGATAGATGGCGATTGACGCAAAAAATTGTAACAGATTTTTGGAATAGGTGGTACAAGGAATACCTAGTTAATTTAAATCAAAGGTATAAGTGGAACACTAAACGTGATGAACCAGAAATAGGCGATATTGTTGTTTTAAAGGAAGATAATGTACCGCCAGCTAAATGGTTACTTGGTAAAATTGTCAAAAAGTATCCTGGACCTGATAATGTTACCCGCGTTGTATCCGTAAAATGTAAAACCGGAGAATATAAGCGCCCAGTGAGCAAAATTTGTATTTTAACTAAATGAAATTGTTTAATTTTCCTGTTTAATTGTTTAAAAATTGCGTTAATATCGATTTAAGCTGTTTCAAATTAAGAGTTTATTTTACATACCTATCCAAATTAAGTTTAAAAAAGCCAATGTATTTATGTTATGTATTGTACTAGGATGAGTTTTCCAATCCTACTATTTACCTGCATCATGAAGTTGAGCTATGTAATAATGACCTACCTAAAACCGTGTTTATTATCAATGTACCTACTTGAATACGCCTGGCTTGAGGCACACATGTTCTGCGTTACTTTTTAATATCATTTATAGTGCAACTAAGCAAGATACAGGTTGTTCTATTATTAATTCTACTGTTTGTTTTTGTTTACTTAAAACTTTGAGAGGAATATTTTAGTTTTTTTTCGTGGTTTGTATTTACACTTGTTAGGTGTTAAGTTTATGGATTAGTAAATCTATTTTGTATTTATCGAGTTTACATTTTTGTTAAGATTTAGTTAAAGAACTACGTTCTTTGGCGGGCGGAATGTCCAAATAGATTAGCGATTTGTGTTGTGAGCCTATAGATATGTTTAAATGGTAGCTATCTATATATGCATAATTACAGTCCACTATGTCGAATTCAGTTGCGAATAAACCTGCATACCAAACACACGTTGTTTTCTTCCAAAAAATCCCGGTAACCAAAAGTCAACCCAAATGTATTAAACAGGTCCCTTTACAACCTAAAAAGAGGTACCTAGCGCTACCTGCAAACCCTCTGAAGCCAGGATGTTCGGCATGAGGACGCCAGCCCAAACCCATAAGGACAAAAATGACCCCAAAAAATTGGGCGAAACCTCATCATTAAACTCCACTTTCACAAGGACCTCGCCGGAAAAGACTTCACCTGCAGCAAAATCAACAGTAAGAAAGAGTATCGGCGAGTGGGAGGCAGCTAAACAGGAAGCCTCAAAAAAGCCCCAAGCGAAGCCTCAGACCCCTCCCTGGAAAGCGCTGGGCGCCCCGAGCACCTCTACTCTTACTATTAACGTTGCCTCACCAACCGCAATTGAGCCCAGGCCAAGAGACAGAATGACCGAAGCCAGAATTAGCCTGGCCAAAATTAAGACTCAGCTAGGCCAATCTCGAAACACCAAAACCGAGATCAGGGTGGAAGACCAGGAACAACTCGCCGACCACTGCATTCAAGAAGTGCAGATCTACACGGACGGCAGCAAAATTGAAGGCAAGGTGGGGGCGGCATTGTCTCTTTGGAGCAATGGCGCCGAAACCAAAAGTCTGAAATTGAAGCTGTCGTCCCACTGTACGGTCTACCAGGCCGAACTGTTGGCCATATGTAAAGCCTCGTGGGAGATTCTAAAAAGCGGAAAGGAGTCGTTTGGAATCTTTAGCGACTCCAGATCCGCTCTCGAAACGGTCGCAAACCACCGCTCTTCTAATCCCCTTGCAGTCGAAACCAGAGAGAACTTGCGGCAGGGCAAATCCCAGGGCAAAGATATATCTTTGTTTTGGATAAAGGCTCATGCGGGACTGGAAGGGAATGAAAGAGCCGACCAGCTGGCTAAGGATGCCGCGCTAAAGTTAAAAAAGAGGCCGGATTACGACCAATGCCCGGTTTCATTCGTCAAGCGACAAATCCGAAAGGATTCGCTTGACGAATGGAACCGGAGGTACAGGACGGGAGAAACAGCGGCAACGACCAAACTCTTCTTCCCGGATGCTGTCGACGCGTATGGACTTGTCAGGAAAATCAAACCTACAGGGGTACTGACCCAAATTTTGACTGGCCATGGTGGGTTCTCCGAATATCTGAACAGGTTCAGGTGTAAGGAGAGCCCATCATGCGCGTGTGACACTGACAAGGACGAGACAGTAACCCATCTGCTGACTGACTGCCCGATTTATGGCCTGGAGAGGTACAACCTAGAGCAGAGACTGGCAATTGACATTAAAAAGGAAAACTTTCACAAACTTATTTCAGACAAAAGATATATCATAGAATTTATTAAATATTGTATAAGTATAACTGAAAAAACAATAAAGAAAAATAAGTAGACGAATAATTATGCTCAAAGTTATATATAAGTATATATAATAGGTAGCATTAAGTTTAAAAGATGTATAAATTTAGGATAAAATAAAATAAGATAGTACATAAGAGTGGAAGTAAAATAGAAAAGTCTGTAATATGTCATAGAAATAAAATATAAGATACTACAATAGAAAAGTAAGAAATGTTATAGTAAATAAGAATAGAATATAAGATTTTTTTTTACTATAAATAAAGATAAGTTGCCCAAGGTCTCGGATCATGTCTGAGGAATTTAGCTCGCAGACTCCGCCTTGCGCGGAGAGGTAGGCGCCAAAAAAAAAAAAAAAAACCTAACCTAACCTTTTTTTTTTTTTTTTTTTTGCGAGGTGGAAAATCCGGAAACGGATGTCCTCCGCCTGGGGAGGGCGGAGGGGTCTGTCAGGCTCCAACTGACTAAAAACCACCCCGGTGTTCCCTCGCACACTTGCGTCTGGGGGCAGCGGGAACGAATGTGACTTCCGCTGCCCCGGACTAGTGCGACGGATGTCCCCGAATCCGTCGCCCCTGGACCTGTTTAGGGGGGCCGGAAGAGGGCGTTATCCGCCCTCTGCCGACGCCCGGTGCGTCTACTGCGGGATGGGAAGGAACTCGAAATCTCCCTCTCCCTCTCCGCAGCTTCCTTCTGCGACATGACGGTTTCGCAGAAGGACACCACCGCGTCCCAGGACTCTGTGCCGCCGACCATCACGCGAGCAACGGTCGGCAGCGACAGGTCTGCTCCTACCTCTGTCACGAGGGCACGGCGCGGCTCGTCCCACGCGGGACATTCTGCCAGCGTATGCCACGCCGTATCCTCCGGACACTGGACGCAGTGATGGCACCGAGCGTCCGGCTCCCTGCTTATGCGACACAGGTACTTCCCGAAGCAACCGTGCCCCGAGAGCACCTGCGTCGCCCGAAACGTCAGGGAGCCATGCTTCCTCCCGAGCCAGTCGTCGAGTACTGGCCGGATCGCCTCGATTGTCTCGAGGCCGGCGGAGGGATGGTCAAGCCTCCCCCGCCATTCCGCCACCATGACCTGTCGGAGCTGAGACCGGTGCAGCGTGATCTGTCGCTGCACCAGCCTTTCGCCCCGATCCTTGGCGTCCTCGCGCCACTTGTGAAGTGTCGCGAGGGCTTTCGCCTCCAGGTCCCACGGCGGGGATCCGGCCAGTACACAAGCCGCCTCGTAGGAGATCGTGCGATAACCCCGTATGACCCTGACGGCCATCGCTCTCTGCGGTTTGCGCAGAACTGCGATAGTGCGGGCCGTCAGGTCCGTCGCCCATACCGGGGCCCCGTAAAGGGCCATGGATCGCACGATCCCCACGTACAACTGTCTGCAGGCGGTGCTCGGGCCCCCCAAATTGGGAAGCAGCGTTGACAGCGCGCCCGCCGCGCCCATCAACTTGGGCACCAGCCGCTGAAAATGGGGGCCGAAGTCCCAACGGCTGTCCAATCGCAGGTACTTCATGGTTGACTCGACAGCGATCCGGGCCCCCCCGACCACTATGTGTGATCCCAGCGGCGGCGCCCGTCGGGGGCCATGAAACGCAATGGCCTCCGACTTGTTGAGAGCCACCTCCAGGCCCAGGCGCCGGATGCGGCTCACCACCTGTGACACCGCAGCCGTAGCCAGCAACGCTGCTTCCCTGTACGAGCTCCCCCGGGCAATGACCAGCGTGTCGTCCGCATAACACGTCAGGTTCACTCCCGGTGGAAGCTCGCACCGCAAAACCCAGTCGTAACCGATGTTCCACAAGGGAGGGCCCAGAACCGACCCCTGTGGAACACCGCACGACATCTCACGACGGCCTACGCCGTCGCGTCCCATATAGGTGACACACCTTCCCGACAAATAAGCCCCCACGATGTTGCGGAGGTAGAGAGGCACCCGGTGATAGCGCAGGGCCTCCCTAATGCAACCCCAGGGCAGGCTATTAAAGGCGTTGGAGATGTCCAAGGACACCGCCAGCACCACCCCGCCCCGAGACACTGCTTCCTCCGCCAGGACTCTTACCCTCATGATGGCATCAATTGTGGAGCGCCCACGGCGGAACCCAAACTGGCTGTCGTCCAGGTTCGGCCCCTCTGTACTCAAGTGGCTGACGAGGCGGTCTGCGATGATGCGCTCGAGCATCTTGCCCGCCTCGTCTAGCAGCACTATGGGCCGATAAGCGGACGACGAGTCCGCCGGGCGCCCTGCCTTCCTGAGCAAGACCAGCCGACCAGTCTTCCATCGGGTAGGGACCTGGCCCTGCTCAAGGCATGCCGAGAAGAGTCCTCTCAGTGGGGGCTCCAGCTCCTTCATAGCGAGGACCAGAGCGCGGCCATGCACTCCATCGGGCCCCGGAGCAGTGTTTTTGGCCCGGAGCCGCAATACGGCCGCGCCCATCTCCGCCTGTGTCACCTCTGGGATGGTTTCGCTTCCTTCCTCAGCCGGCTCTGCAGCTGTGTGCAGAACCATCGGCGGTGGTTCGTACTCGGCCCTCTCAGGGAAGAGGGCGGAGACCACTCGCTCCAGAAACTGGGGCTCTAGACCTTCCGTTAGCGGGGGCGCCCACGGCCGAAGTTTCCCTCGGACCGACCGGTAAGGGCGCCCAAACGGATCCCCGTCTAGGCTCGCCAGCATTTCCTCTCTGGAGCGCGTCTTTGACTCGCCGATGGCCAGCCACAAAGCCAGCTTCGCCGCGCGGTACACCTCATACAGCGCGGCTTCTTCGTGAGGAACCCGTGGACGTCTTCTACGGCACCGCGTGTACGGGCGTCTGGCGACTGCGCATTCGACGCGCAGTCGCTCGATCTCGACGGACCACCAGTACAAGCGGCGCCGTGCGGACAGACAGGAGACGCGTGGCATGCATGCGTCGCAGATCTAACCTAACCTAACCCACTTGGTAGCAATTTTCGAAGAAATGCTGGCTAATTTCATCTTTATTTCCCTTTGACATTCTTCAGTGATGTCAGAGAAATCACACTTAGACAAAATAAATTCAAATAGACGTTCATTTCTTTCGTCTTTTTCGTGCTTAAGCCACTCTTCGAAAAACTCTATTTTACTGATAGAGTACAGCTTGTCTGCAAAAAAAAAAAAAAGAATGTTGTACTCAAGTGTGCTACATAAAATATATATCATAATCATCTATAACCATGCAGCTAAAACATATCAAAAATTCAGAATGGATACAAGAGGATACATGGCTTTTCCAAGCCTGTAAAGTTCGAAAACAAAGAAAAACATTGTTTTTTTTTGTGTATTCACAGATAGTCTACTTTCTGAACGTTTATGACACATTAAAAACTGTCACCATGAGATGTTAGTGCAAGTGTCGCGAAAATGCAACTCACCTAACTCTTTAACTGCATTTACCTCATTAGCTAACTTTGATAAACGATGACTCATCAGTGTGGAATGTTAGACGTAAAAAATTCTTGGAATTAGAGGTTTAGGGGTGTTGTTTACATGTAGAAAGTACAAATTTCCGGGAATTTGATAATGACTTTTGTCCACTTGGCTTGTTCTACGCCGTACACTGTGCGCCGGACGTTGGACGCGCTCGGTCCGGTCCTCCGGGCCTGGCTCGAGCGGTCCCATGGTTTCCTCTCGTTCTGTCTGGTGCAGGTGTTGTCCGGGCATGGCTGCTTTGGAACGTACCTGCACCGGATCGGGAGGGAGGAAGCCCCGGCGTGCCACGACTGCGGCGCGGCGGAGGACACGGCGCAGCACACCCTCGAGGTGTGCCCAGCTTGGTCCGAGCCGCGCCGCAGTCTGATCGCGGAGATCGGACAGGACCTCTCGCTTCCCGGTGTGGTCAACGCCATGCTGGGGAGCGAGGGGGCCTGGTCAGCGGTCGCCTCCTTTTGCGAGGACGTAGTCTCGCAAAAGGAGGCGGCGGAGCGCGCGCGGGAGGAAGACCCTCTCGCAGCGCCGCTCTGCAGAAGAAGAAGAGGTCGGAGAAGACGCGGTCTTCTCCCTCTTCATGGTGGCGACGGGCGGGCGACAGGCGCGGGGGTGCCTTCGCCCGCATTGCACCCGTCACCACCTTCGTCTGTCATTCCCGGGCCCGCCCCCCCCCCCCCACGGGGAGGGCGTGAGGTCCGCTGTGCGGGTCATCGTCGGCGGAGGACTGGAAGTAAAGGCTGTGCCGGTTTCCCAGTCCCCCGCCACTAGGACGAAGCGGGAATGCCGCTGGGTCGTTTTAGTGGGTATACCGGTCTCAGACCGGGGAGTCCCACACTACCCTTCCATCCCCCGATGGGAGGGTGTGCGTTATGCATTTTTTCCCAGCGTCAACAAAAAAAAAAAAAAAAAAGGTTAGGTTGGGGGACCACCCCACAGTGCTTGCGTCCACGTCGCGTCCCCTGGAAACGACCCAGTTTGACCACCGTAACGGAGTGGCAGACTGGGCTCGGCCAAAGTGCACTGTGATTATCGTAGCTCATTTTGCCTTGAGAGTACGGACCTGCGGAGGATATGCCTAAACCCACGCGGGATGCCTGCGGGCGATATTTTAAACCCAAAGGCCCTTCTCAGGGCCAATCCAAAGGCCCTTCTCAGGGCCAACCCAAAGGCCCTTCTCAGGGCCAAACCGACGCTTCAGCGTCAAAGGCTAGCCGCGCGCCGTCTGCGGCTAGCTTCGGAAGAACGTACTTGTCGGATTTGTCTGACTCCGACGATGAGTCAATGGTTGGCGTCTCGGGTGCAGACGACTCAAAGTCGCGAAAGCGGGCCTTCCTGCGGGATGGGTCCGAGGGCTCCTCGGCGTCAGGGCCGACGAGGCTGTCAAAGCCTAAAAAGCCGACGACGGCCACGGACACCCACGTCGTTGGGCTCGCGGACGCCCAACGTAAGTTGGATCTTGCGCAGCGAGCGCAGCTCCAGCAGGAGCTTGAGGAGCGGGTTGCCGCGAGGGAGAGGCGGGCGCACGTCACCCGGGCAAAGACCGGGTACGGTGCGTCCCGTGTGCTCTACGCGGACCACTCCCTGCTGGAGCTGGAACAAATGGCGGAGGAGGACGAGGAGGAAATTTTGGAGGTTGCCTCAAAGTCCTCAAACTTGAAGGGGACCTTCCAAAAGGCCCTCAAATGTCGGGCCGCGAGCTTGCGCGGTGTAGTCAAGGAGCTGGTTCAGCGGAAGGCCACTGACGAGACACGGCAACTGCAGGCGAGGGTGGATCGCCTGCAGGTGGAAGTCAGTGAGCTTCATCGCAAGCTGGCTGAAGCCACGGCCCGGCCGCAGCAAGCCCCCGCCGAGACGACGAAGACGTCATCGACGCCTTCGTCGTCGACGTCTAAGAAGACGAGTCCTGCGGCAGAGGGCCCCTCCTCCAACTCCAACCTTGAGGACATAATCCGCAAGGTGGTAATGGAGGAGCGGGCCTTCACGCGAGCCAGCCTGGCAGGAATCGAGGACCGGCTCCTGCCGGAAAAACGCCTCCTCGCAGACGACCGGCAGAGGGGGGGGGGAAGCGGGGAGGTAGAGGTAGAGCGAGGGGAAAGGGGCAGCTAGTCTCCCCAAAAACCGCGGCCGTCGTGGTGACCCTCACCGCGGAGGCGGCGGAGCGAGGGGAGACGGCCACAACTCCCTTCGTTAGTGACGCAGTGCCAGAACCTGACGCTGTGTCCGCCTTCTCCACAACTTTTTTATTTTTAATATCCATGTATTAATCCCACGAGTATGGGGGAAATACGACGTCCATCCGGGCAGTGCCCCCTGTACCCGGATAAGCCTTTAACATTTATAACCCGCCAGGGGGTCGGCTGGTACCCTGGCGGGGGTTGCACTAGAGACTGATTGTTCCATGGGAACACCCGTCAGCCATTCATCCCCTCACGGTGCGCCGCCGCTTGAGATTCGGGGTAACTTTTTATAGAGGTTTTCTACCTCGCGGTCCGGGCGGTTAAGCCAAGACCCTCGGTCCCGATCGAAGCCGCGAGACGTGATCCACGACACTCCGATGATGGGATTACGAGAACGACGGGGACAGCGAAGGACTGCGTCCCTCACTGTCTGCTCGGAGGCAGGGTGAGTGCACACCGAGCCCGCTGCCGCTTCTCCACTATGCCCTCTGCCTTCCAGAGGATCACGCAGAACAGCGCCCCGCTGGTCAAAGTTGAACCCCCTCCTTTGTCAGAATATTTGCCACGAACAGTGACATTCCCCGAAGAATACGAATCTCTTCCCATTCCTTGGGGAAGGCCACTGCCCGCGCCCAGGATGCACCGTCCATGCCAGCTGCTGTTCCCTCCAAACGTATCGAGAGGGACCGGCAGCCGTCAGGCCCACGAGGAGGTTTTCTGACCCAGCACCCCACCCCAACCTAACCTAACCTTACCTTTTTTTTTTTTTTTTTGTTGCGGGGTGGAAATTCAGGAGATCAAGAGGGGTCTGTCAGGCTCCAACTGACTAAAAATCACCCCGGTGTTCCATCTCTCACCTACGCCAGGGGTCGCGGGAACGTACGACTCTTCCGCAACCCCCGGCTGGTGCCGGCCCGCTACGGCGGGCCTCATCTCGGGTCGAGGGGGGGGAGGTGTTTGACTCCCCCCGCGACGTCTCAGAGGGGCGCGCGTGGAACACTACGCGCCGCCACCTCGGGTCCGATGTATAGGGGGCGACAGACGTCCCCACGTCCGTCGCCCCTGGGCCCATTTAGGGGGGCTGGAAGAGGGCGTTGCCCACCCTCCGCCGACGCCCGGTGCGCCTGCTGCGGACCGGATGAGAGGTCGTGATCTCCCTCTCCCTTTCCGCAGCCTCCTTCTGCGAGATGACTGTTTCGCAGAAGGAAACCACTGCGTCCCAAGACTCCTCGCTACCGACCATCGAGTTCACAACGGCCGGCAGCGAGAGGTCACTGCCTACTCCAGAGATGAGGGCACGGCGCGGCTCCTCCCAAGCGGCACACTCTGCCAGCGTATGCCAGGCCGTGTCCTCTCGACAGTCGACGCAGTGGTGGCACCGTGCGTCCGGCTCCCTGTTTATGCGACACAGGTACTTCCCGAAGCAACCATGCCCCGAGAGCACCTGCGCCACCCGAAACGACAGGGAGCCGTGCCTTCTCCCAAGCCAGAGATCGACCACTGGCCGGATCGCCTCGATGATGTTGAGGCAGGCGGTAGGGCGTGAAAGCCTGTCCCGCCATTCCACCACCAGGACCTCGTGAAGCTGCGACCGACGCTGCTCCAGCTGTCGCTGCATCGGTCGCTCGCCTCGCGCCCGCATTTCCTCGCGCCACCGATACAGTGACGCGAGAACTCTCGCCTCCAGGTCCCAGGGCGGGGATCCGGCCAGTGCGCAAGCCGCCTCGTAGGAGATCGTGCGATATCCCCTGATGACTCTGACGGCCATCGCTGGGAAAAAATGCATAACGCACACCCTCCCATCGGGGGATGGAAGGGTAGTGTGGGACTCCCCGGTCTGAGACCGGTATACCCACTAAAACGACCCAGCGGCATTCCCGCTTCGTCCTAGTGGCGGGGGACTGGGAAACCGGCACAGCCTTTACTTCCAGTCCTCCGCCGACGATGACCCGCACAGCGGACCTCACGCCCTCCCCGTGGGGGGGGGGGGGGGCGGGAATGACAGACGAAGGTGGTGACGGGTGCAATGCGGGCGAAGGCACCCCCGCGCCTGTCGCCCGCCCGTCGCCACCATGAAGAGGGAGAAGACCGCGTCTTCTCCGACCTCTTCTTCTTCTGCGGAGCGGCGCTGCGAGAGGGTCTTCCTCCCGCGCGCGCTCCGCCGCCTCCTTTTGCGAGACTACGTCCTCGCAAAAGGAGGCGACCGCTGACCAGGCCCCCTCGCTCCCCAGCTTGGCGTTGACCACACCGGGAAGCGAGAGGTCCTGTCCGATCTCCGCGATCAGACTGCGGCGCGGCTCGGACCAAGCTGGGCACACCTCGAGGGTGTGCTGCGCCGTGTCCTCCGCCGCGCCGCAGTCGTGGCACGCCGGGGCTTCCTCCCTCCCGATCCGGTGCAGGTACGTTCCAAAGCAGCCATGCCCGGACAACACCTGCACCAGACGGAACGATAGGAAACCATGGGACCGCTCGAGCCAGGCCCGGAGGACCGGACCGAGCGCGTCCAACGTCCGGCGCACAGTGTACGGCGTAGAACAAGCCAAGTGGACAAAAGTCATTATCAAATTCTCGGAAATTTGTACTTTCTACATGTAAACAACACCCCTAAACCTCTAATTCCAAGAATTTTTTACGTCTAACATTCCACACGGATGAGTTATCGTTTATCAAAGTTAGCTAATGAGGTAAATGCAGTTAAAGAGTTAGGTCAGTTGCATTTTCGCGACACTTGCACTAACATCTCATGGTGACAGTTTTTAATGTGTCATAAACGTTCAGAAAGTAGACTATCTGTGAATACACAAAAAAAAAACAATGTTTTTCTTTGTTTTCGAACTTTACAGGCTTGGAAAAGCCATGTATCCTCTTGTATCCATTCTGAATTTTTGATATGTTTTAGCTGCATGGTTATAGATGATTATGATATATATTTTATGTAGCACACTTGAGTACAACATTCTTTTTTTTTTTTTTGCAGACAAGCTATACTCTATCAGTAAAATAGAGTTTTTCGAAGAGTGGCTTAAGCACGAAAAAGACGAAAGAAATGAACGTCTATTTGAATTTATTTTGTCTAAGTGTGATTTCTCTGACATCACTGAAGAATGTCAAAGGGAAATAAAGATGAAATTAGCCAGCATTTCTTCGAAAATTGCTACCAAGTGGGTGTCTTCAGGAAAGTCAAAAGAGCGTTTCCTGAATAAGAATAAATTGTGGCTGGAAGGCGAGAAGATAGAATTCTGCATGCGATCGAATCAACCACAACCTTCTACCTCATCTACTGACCTTTCTCGACCCGGAAGACCTAAAAAAGTTTTTGAAGATTCATCTTTTAAAACTAAGAAACGTAGTGTTGCTGATTTAGTTCAATCGCGGAGTGTTGGGGAATTAATGGTTGCCGCAGAGGTAGCTGCACGGACAACTGGGCATAAAAACGTTGCCAGAGTTATAAAAGACATTGGTGAAAATCCAGCTTCTGCAAGTGCATGCCTTACCCTTCAACAACCAAGTGCTGTGCAAAGTAATAGACCGCTAAGTAGTGACGAGGCATTAGCGTATTATATTGATTCAAAATCAACAACTCACTCATACAAACAGACTAGGAAGTGGACTATGAAAGTCGGTCATCACGTGTTTCCATCATATGATTGCATTGTGAAATCAAAAAAAGCGTGTTATCCTTCCGAGGAGCACATTGTTGTGACACAATCTGGAGCAGAAATTGAGCTACAAGCTATTTTGAATAAAACAGCAGAACGTTTAGTAGAAGCTCAGAGAGAAGTTGTCACAAGTGTGCTCCCCAATCTAATACCCAATTCATCGTTTACTCTTATAAGTAAATGGGGATGTGACGGAAGTTCCGGTCATAGTGCTTACAAACAGAGATTTGAGAACAGCGAAGATACTGATGAGTTCCTTTTTGTTTATTCGTTCGTTCCTTTAAGGTTAATCGACGAAGGTAACAACATTATCTGGCAAAATCCTCGCCCATCATCGACGATGTTTTGTCGTCCAATTAAATTCCTTTTTGCCAAAGAAACTACGGAAATGCCAAAATCGAGACAAATAAGGTTTTGGAACAAATAAACAACTTGGAGCCTACATCTTGTGATCTCGGTGGTTCTGAAATTTCTGTTAAGCACAAGCTTCTGCTGACTATGACTGATAGAAAAGTGTGCAACGCTTTGACAGAGACACATTCATCGCAGAAATGCTATATTTGTGGGGCTACTCCCATAATGATGAATGATGAAGGAAGGCGTTTTGATAGCAATCAGGATAATTTTGGCTTTTGTTTGTCAACATTACATGCTTGGATTCGTTCGTTTGAGTGATTTTTACACATTAGTTATAAGTTAGATATTAAGAAATGGCAAGCTAGATCTTCAGAGGAAAAAGCAAGTGTAAAACAACGATCAGACGAAATCAAACAACGATTAAAGCATGAAATGGGATTAATTGTGGACAAGCCAAAGCCGGGATTTGGTTCCACAAATGATGGAAACACAGCTCGACGTTTTTTCGGGAACCCCGAACTGAGTGCTCAAATCACAGGATTGGATGTTACAATCATCAAAAACTTTGATGTATTGTTGAGGACATTGTCTTCTGGCTTCGAAATAAATCTTGTTGAATTCCAAAAGCTTTGTCTCGAGACAAGAAGACTTTATCTGAGTCTCTACTCGTGGTACTACATGCCTGCTACTGTGCATAAATTGCTTATTCACAGTACAGAGGTGATTAAGACGGCAATAGTTCCAATAGGGCAGCTTTCAGAGGAAGCCCAAGAAGCGAGAAACAAAGATTGCCGGAGGTTTAGAGAGCACAACACCAGAAAGTGCTCTCGTCTTGCCACGAATAGAGACTTGCTCAATATGTTGATTTTAACGGCTGATCCTCTGATCAATGGCCTCCGGGAAATACCGAAAAAAAAGTCTAATAAATTGTGCGCGGAGGTATTAAAGCTCATCATATCTCCTACTATAGAGCCTCGACTCCAACTACAACCAAGACCTCCACAAACTCAGGAAGACTATCTTCTATCGGATTCATCGGATTTTGAATCCGATGATTCTGATATTGAGAATTAGCTTTAATGTAAATAGATACCTCTAGTGTTAGATTTATAATTTCTGTATTTCATATGTTAGTTTAAGGTTGTATAATTATATATAATTTGCGTTGATGTTTCTAGCGATTAAGATAATTTGATTCTTATTTTTTTCCTGTATTATAATCGTGTATACATGAAATAAAATATGTATACAAAATTAAACAGCATTTTCTTAAAAAAAAAAATTAATACTACGTAATTAACTAATTTATAGATATACTTCCAAAACCATTAAAAATATTTTTGTCCACCTGGCTTGTTCTACGCCGTACACTGTGCGGCGGCCAAAGGTGGCGGTGGCGAGGTCCTCCGTCCAATGGAGGACGATGGCGTCCCTCGCCTCCCGCCACATGGCCTCCCGCTGCTCGGCGACGGGGCGCTCCCCGAGCGCCCTGCGATGCGCCGTCCACTCATACACCCTGGCCAGCACCCAAGCCTCCAACTCCCAAGGAGGGGTGCCGGCCAGAGCGCACGCCGCCGAAAAACCCACCGACCGGTAGGCCCTCGCCACTCGCAGTGCAATGGCCCTTTGGGGCTTGCGGATGGCGGTCGCGTTCTCCCTCCTGTGGAGGGAGTCCGCCCAAATGGGGGCCCCGTACAGGGCCATGCTCCGCAAGATGCCGGCATAGAGGCGCCGGCATTTCGCCTTCGGCCCCCCCAGGTTCGGGAGGAGCCACGAGAGGGCGTCCGCGGCCTTCAACAGGCGCGTCGACAGCCCGCTGAAATGTGGGCCGAAGCGCCACCTGTCGTCCAGCACCAGGCCCAGATATTTCATCCGGGGCTGGACCTCTATAAATAAATAAATAAATAAATTAAAGTTTATTTCAGACTACAGTCCATAGCTTTGTTAGGATGTAGTGTGATGGAGTATGATAGGACACTACGTACTAGTGACATAACAGTATCTGTCTACTTACTTGAGGCATGTTATTTATGCTAAAACTACTGTTCTTACTGTAATTTCGAATATCAGTGTCTCGATTACACATTTAGTTAAAAATGAAAAGTTCTTAAACGTTTTTTGGGCATATTGCATACCATTGGAAAGAAGACAGACTAGAGAACTTTTTAAAATAATTTGAAGATCCCGATCGCGTTTAGTTTTTTTTTTTTATTGCCATTTAAAGTTGAGTTTAAGTTAATTTTTCTTTTACAAAAACTTGACGAGCTATTAAAAAAGGAAGTTATTGTGCCTAGCAAGTAATTTTGAATTTGATAGAATCACACAACAGTACACATCAAAATTAAATCGAAATTTTAAGTTTAAACAATTTTTTTATTTTTTTAATTGACCTAAAATGCTGAATTTTGGAATTTTTCAAAATTTAAATGAAAAAGTTGTTATAAAAAAACCGGTGTGGCAAGGAATGAGTTATAGGGCGTGAACAGATAGCCATTGACCTCTCCTTTCGGCCTATTCGATTTGGCAAACGATGCACCAAACACCCTGTATACTTTAACCAAATAACTACACCTACTATATTAGACTCATCTAAAACTTTTTTCTATATTATTAAGTACTAACACACAATATTAGATTTATGCATTAAAAACTTTGTTTTATTTAAAGCCTTGGTTAAAATATCAGCTGTTTGATTTTCAGTTGGACAATACTCAATCTGAAAACCGTTATTAGCATATACCTGGTGAATGGAATGAATACGCTACAGCTTCTCTATATTGAAATTTTGGCTCAGCTTCCTGCTCAGTACCGTCTTTGGTATCATCTTCTGGTATGCATGGAGTAGCCACAGGAGTTAGACAGTACAGTTTTTTTAAATGCTTTTTCTTTGTCTACTATATTCCACACTCCATTGTCTTTAAGAGATTTTAGTTCATCTTCAATAGCTTTTTGCCATTTGTCTTTTTCTGGAGACTTCATGACTTCATTGAATGTAAGAAGAGCGTAATCATTATATCTTTCTGGCATTCTTACTTTTCTTCCACTTTTAGTTGTTATTGCAGGTTGATTCTCTCCAAATTGACTGTCTTCAGAATCTGTAAAAGCACTGTCATAAATACTTTCTTGTGTGGAATCTGCTTCTTCTGTATACTGGTTCGGAGTTATATTCTTGGTCGTTTCTATTTCCAAATGTTCTTGTTCTACTGGTCCAGCAATATCAAGCTTCTGCTGGCTTTCAGTTCACATCTTCAGTCATTTCTGTCTGCAGATGTTCTTTTTCTTTGTCATCGTCCTCTTTGAAAAATATATCAGTCGTGTTATGTGGGTTCAGATTTTCATTTGGTACTTTACCACTAAATATCACATCCCTTACTACAATTACCTTTCTCTTTGTTACATCCCAGAGTCGATATCCATTATTTGCGTACCCAATCATCATATATTCTTGCGTTCTAGAGTCCAATTTTTTTAAAGATGTCAGGTTTTTTGCGTAAGCTATCGTTCCAAATTCTCTTACATACGATAAGTTTGGTTTCTGTTTATTCCATAGTTCATAGGGGGTAACATTATTGATGGATTCGCTTGGTAAACGGTTTATCAGATAGACTCCACAATAGAGGGCTTCTCCCCACATTTATTTTGCAACGTTTGCGTTATAGAAGAGGCATCTGATTTTCTTAGTAATGGTACGATTAAAACGTTCCGCTTTTCCAATAAGGCACGGTATACTCAAATTTTATTCCCTTTTATTTACACCAGCTCTGAAATTGTTTCGAGGAATACTCTCCTCTATTATCGCATCTTATTTTCGAGACTTTTTTGTTCTTTTCTCTTTCGGCTTCTCATGTATTCTGAAAAATACTTGATACATTAAATATACTTCTTAACTGTGATTGACGATTTCAGCAACTACACAAAAGTTTATTTAAGTATTTTTCAGAATACATGGTTCATTCTTCGCTTAGACAGTCCCCAAAACGATGGAACGAAAAGTTTCTTAAAACTATGTTGGAAATTGGTTTCAGCCAAGCGAAGAATGAACCATGTATTCAAAAGCAAATTACGAGAAAGATCAGGAACACAGAGAACATTTTTAATGTTACATTGTCTACTAATAAAATCTCCTTCACAAATGGCTTTAAGGTTAGTCTTTTTGAGCAGTACCAATTTCAGTATTATTTGCCTTAACATTCAAATCAAAATGAAAATTGTTTATTTTACATAGGCCTACATGGGCACTTATAAAACGTCAACAAAAGGTGCACGGTTCGGGTTGGTCGTTTCCTATGGAGAAGAACCGGCAAGAAACTCCATGGTTACTCTTTTAAAATCATTTGGTTTTACAATATTTGAAGTTACAGCGTTAGTACTTAAGTATGGGAGGACAGCGTAGGCCCGACAATAAGTCGATTGCTTACTACAGACGGTAGTAATAGAGAGAAAAAAAATACGAAGCCTACAATGTCCACACATTCACAAAATATAGGTAAATAAAAAGAATCTATACAAAAGTAAAAATAAAACAATTAAACAAAAAAGTAAAAATAAAATAAAAGAACACTAACTCAAACAATAGACACAGATGTTATCATCAGTGCTGTAACTATTCTGAACAATGAACGAAAGGTGCAATGAAAATTGAGTCAACGTCTGCTGCCGATCCCCACAGCAGAATGCCATAAGACATAATACTGTGGAAATAAGCGTAGTATACTAACCTAGCTGTGGCTACATCAGTTAACTGCCCATCATATAAGGGAGATCATTGATATAGACAAGAAATAGAAAAGGACCGAGAATTGAACCTTGAGGCACACCCATCTTTACTATAGACCCAGAGGACGTCGCCCCATTTACATTTACTTTTTGCTGCCGGTTTGATAAATAGGAAAGAACAAGATCAGCAGCTCGACCACGAATTCCTTAGTGATGTAATTTACAGATCAGTGTGTTGTGGTCGACGCAATCGAACGCTTTTGAGAGATCACAAAAAATGCCAATAGCGTCCTGGGACTTCTCCCAGGATTCTAGAATGTGGCTGATGATGAGTTTAACTCCCGCGTCCGTTGTTGACTTACCCTTCGTGAAACCAAACTGCTGATCATGCAGTATCCTATTAGAGTTGAAGTGTGAGAGCATCTGGTCCAACATGTTTTTTTCATAAATTTTACTCAACGCTGGAACCACAGATAACTGTTTTAACTAATTGTAACTTTTTGTCTAACTCAAAAGATACAAGTTGATCCGTATGGTCTGACCTAACGCCACTAATTAATAACGACTCTTTTACTGTGCAGTTAGTAAACACATTGTCTATGCATGAAGCGGAGGTTGCTGTTATTCTAGTTGCTTCATTAAATAAATATTTTAAATTGAATGAATGAAACAATGAGACAAGCTTACATTTTTCTGGTTAATTGACTAACAGATCAATATTGAAGTCACCACAAACAATAGACAGTAAGTTTTTATCTTTTATTAGGTGAACCGTGCATCCAGAGTCTATCACAAAACTCTGTGGATAATTATCCTCACCCTAGTTTTTATTGGCTACAAGTGCCACTTTATCTTTATTTTTAACGAAACAGTTTTTCTCTTTATGATTTGTCTTTTTACAAATACGACAGTGATTCCTACAGTCTCTAGCTAAATGCCCTGTTTTTTTACAGATAAAACACTCAGTACCTGCTTTGAATTTAGTTTGTGCCTTCAAAGCTACCTGTGTAGAAGTGCTTTACTGGCCTCTTCTTTCCTCTTCTTTAATTAGCCTCATTTTCATGTTTTTCAGTGTTCTGTCTGCTGAAGGAGTTGATTCCCGGGTGAATTTCAACAAATGCCATTTTTTATATCATATCGGTGAACTTTTTCATTTATATTTGTTTTTGTATATTTTTCAGGTTTAATGTAATCTTTAAGATATCAAATATCCCCAAATTTAATATCATCAACGTATCATTTAAAACTAAGGAGAAAATTTAGTTTGAATTCTGGTTTTCACCGATATGACAAACCGGCACCGATTATTTTTTCTGTACACCGGTATGATAAGTTTATCCACCGAAATGATATACATATCCAGCGATATGATAATCTATCACCCTTTGAACATCAAAAAATGAAATAGTTAGTAGGTCCCTATATGTTTTTACAAGGGTGACTTAGAACTGAAGACCTGAACCGAGGGTCTTATGTAAGTACATCACATCGAAAGAGAACTGAGTTCTTAGATATTCCAATTTTTTTTTTTTTTTTAAATTAGGTATCTATTTTATTATATTTACTTTCTTTTTTATTATATTTACTATAGGTACTATGAATTTAAAAAAATATGTTTTTTTATTATTATCATTGTCTTTGTAATAGTATTATACTTTACTTAACGAAATGACACAGGATCTACCGATATGATAAAACGAATCACCGAGATGATAAAATAATCTACCGATATGATAAAGTAATTCACCGATGTGACAAAACTGTGCGTTGATCATGAATCAAAACACCGATATTAGATATTAGACACCGATTGATTTTTTCGGTGTAAATTATCACGTCGGTGGTAATAAAGACCACCGATTACAGCGATATGAGAACAGCGACGTGAGAAATAACACACTTTTTCGAAAATTAGAAAAAAAACATAATATCTAGGTTAAATTCAATAACAGCCAATGAAGCTAATTTACTTACTACCTGTGTTAGAACCAAACAACAAAAATAAAACTACTCATTACACTAGAAAAATGCAACCACCGATAATATAAAATAATTGTCCGGGAACAACTTAAATGGCGTACTTATGTTATTGGCCAGAATATGCAGCGATTTCACACAAATCCGTCCTGACTGCGCACTAGCACACACTAACGAGGAAAATAAGATTGGGGTGGGGACGCTGTCGGACTCGTCGATGTTAAGTTAGGTTTAAATTACTTTTGTCCAGCGATATGAGAACATTTTGCAGGACAGGTACGTTTGTGCCTCTCAGTAATAATAATCGTTAATTATGTAATAAAATATGCTATATATTAATAACAAAACTAATATTCTATAAAATAGAATAAGTTACATACTTAACTTACTTATTTCTATAAGTGTATAAGCTTTTTTGTTTGTAAAAAAAGTAGAGGGACAGCACCGATTTGAAAAAAATAGAGGTTTATGAATCTATTTCAACCTTTGTAAATAGTCCTAGGCAAATTATATTTTTGCCACAACCCAATAACTGAATAATAATAATCCTATTAAATACTAAAAAATATAATTCTGAACGATATTCCTTTTTTCAAAAACTAATTTCACCGAAGACAAAAAAATAAGTCATTTGGGAAATTCACCCTCCCATGCTGTGATGAAATGTTGATATGTTTCGTCCAGACTAGTTAAGATTTTCGATTCCACCATTGCATCATCTAAGTTGATTTTAATTTGTTTCAAGCGATACGTCAAATTTTCGATTTTTGCCAAATATTCTTCCATGGTTAGGTCTGTTTTGAATTGAATATTGTAGTAATCTTGCAGAAGCGTCATCTTCTTCCTTTCCTCGGAACCTTCAAAAATACTGCAGACTTTTTCATACATTTCTTGGGATGTCTTGCAATCAAACAGCTGGCTTATGTATTTTCGATTAATTGTCCGAATAATATAGTTTTTGGCTTGAGCATCATTCTCTTTATTTCGACCACCACCAAGTCCACCAACCACTCAGCCATGGTCTGCATCAGCAGATCCTGGGCTGCCCTGCAGTGGTCGGTGTTCGCCTGAAGGATGCGATGTTCGACCCTATCCATCTGTCGGACATCGCACTCCCCTCCGCAGCCGTCGCAGGAGCGACGGTACTAGCGACAGCAGCAGGCCTGGACGGCACCTGCGCTTTGCCCCGCTTAGGGGGAGGATTGCAGTTCCCCCCCCTCATAACGTGGCCTGCCGGGCAGCCACTTGCGGCACACACCGCGCAATGCGGCGTTTCGGCCTCACAGGAGGCGGCCTTGTGGCCCTCCTTGCCGAAGCGGAAGCACGTGTCCGTCCTGTCCACCGTGGACGGACACAGGGGCCGGGTGTGTCCGATGCCGAAGCACTGGAAACACCGTAGAGGCCGGTCCTCGAGTGCCCGGACTACATCCGAGCTGAACCCAACCAAAAGACGTCCCTTGGCAAGGATGGCTTTGGCAGCGGCGATTGGGCACTCGAGGCGAATGGTGCCCATGCCGCCGCGGCCTGGCCTATATCCCGGCCTTGGACCGCCGCGACGCCACAGCCCCCTATCGCTGCGACCGCCGCCACCACCTCCTCCTTGGTGACGGAGTCATCGAGGACCGTCACCTCTATGGCCGCCGACTTGACCGGTCGGGCCACCTTGGCCGAATCTGCGATGACCTCTTGCAGCTTCGCTGCGAAGAGATCCGCATGGGCGCTCCCCTCTGACCCCGGGAACTCGAAAATTCGAGCCCCGGCTTGGGTCCTTCGGCAGGACACACTGCCGATCCCCAGTTGGGTGGGATTGGCATTGGCACGCGCCCGCACCAAAATTGACGCGTACGTCTCCCCTCGCCCCGCAGCCTCCGCGGTGAGTGTCACCACGACGGCTGCGGTTTTTGGGGGGACTAGCTGCCTCCCTCTCCCTTTCCCCTTCCCCTTTCCCTTGCCGGTCGTCTGTGTCTGGCTGGGAGCGGTGGTGGCGGGGACGGCAGGGACGGCCGTCGCCGACTTTTTGCCCTTCCCCTTTCCCTTGCCAGTCGTCTGCGACTGGCTGGGAGTGGTGGTGGCGGGGACGGCAGGGACGGCCGTCGCCGACTTTTTGCCCTTCCCCTTACGGACCACTTCCGTCCACTCGTTAGACGGGGTGGTTGAAGGTGGCTGACATCCAACTGCAGGCGGTCTATCTTCACCTGCAGTTGCCGCGTCTCGTCGGTGGCCTTCCGTTGGACCAGCTCCGCGACTACACCGCGCATGCTCGCGGCCCTGCATTTAAGGGCCTTCTGTAGGGTCCCTAGGGAAGTTCTCCACGCGGCCAAAACCAGCAACTTTATCTTCAATTCTTGACCTTAGATCTGGTTACTTTCAAGTTGCTGTAGCGCCTGAGGATCGTGACAAAACGGCGTTTGTCACACCGTTCGGCACATACCGTTTTAAACGGATGCCACTTTCCAGCGCATGATGGATAGATTCAGGTCGAATCTTCAAGGATTATCCCTTCTATGTTATTTAGATGATTTGATTTTTCTCTCAGACAGCTACGAACAGCACCTTCAGGACCTTGAAGCCGTATTTGAAAGGCTTGAATTATTCAATCTAAGGGTCAATCGCGGGAAAAGCTTTTTCGCCCGAGACTCTGTCAAGTTCTTAGGACCTCTTATCGTTCCCGGCGGGACCCAAGTAGATCCCGGTAAGATGGCTGCCATTAATAATATGGCTGTTCCTAAGAACCTCACTCATTTGAAGTGCTTTCTGCAGACTTCTAGTTGGTTCATACGTAAGTAAAGCCTACTATTCAATTAATGTTTTTTTTTTTATGACAAAAATACTGGTGGCCTCACTGTTAGATAAGCTTTGCTACTACCACACGTAGCCAGTGTGTACCACAGGGCAGTGTATTGGGTCCCTTACTGTTTCTGATTTATATTAATGACCTGCCCAAAGCCATAGACTTCCCTATAACACTCTTTGCTGCCGATAGTACGGTAACAATACCTTGCAATAAACCCGAATCATATGAACTTGACGTCAATAACGCGGTCCATTCATTAATCTCTTGGCTAGTTAGTGCAAAATTTCTAGGTTTGATTATTGATAGGCAGCTCAACTGGAAGGATCATATTGAGGCGTTATGCAAAAAAATTAGTGGTTCATCCTATGCCCTGTATAAAGTTGCTCCAACAGTAAACATAGATGCACTACTCACAGCATATCATGGTCTGGTGGCATCTGTATTGAGATATGGTATTATTTTCTGGGGTAATTCCACAAATAGAGAAGCAGCTTTTAAAGCGCAAAAGCGATCCATCAGAGCCATGTTTGGACTACAAATAACTGACAGTTGCGTACCATATTTCAAAAATTACAAGATTCTGACACTGCCATCTTTGTATATCTATGAAACTGCCTTATTTGTTAAGTTGAATGCACACTTGTTTCCTCTCCTATCAGACACTGTTAAACGTAACAGGCGAAATGATATGTTACGCGGACGTAAAGCCAAAAAAGCTCTATTGTGGAAAAGCATATTCTGTATAGCACCGAAAGTCTATAAGTTACAAAATTCCAAAATCTATACAAGACTTACCTTTAAATGGATTTAAAAAGTTTAAAGACTTGCTATGTACTAAATGCTATTATAATTTAAATGACTATTTGAATGATACTTTGACATCTTAATTGAATTTAATCTCTTATAATTTGACATCCTGATCTAATTGTAATAACCTATACTTTGACATCTTATTCTTTGACATTCTGGCGTTAAATGATAAATTGACATCCTGAATAGATTGTGTGTATTTATTATGTTATTTATAGCTGACATACCTCAGACTGTTTAGTGTTGCATTGTATTGTGTATTTTTAATTCGTAATTATCAAATCAATAATGTTAATTCTATTCTAATAATCTATGATCTATAATGTATAAATGTATGTACCCACCTATATTTGCACGCCACACTTGGCAGAATGTGATGATACCAATACTTAACATAAGATCATAATAATGTACCATATTCTGACAAATAAATGATTATGATTATGATTACTGACTCAATGAATAGTTTAACTATATGACATCAATGAATGAATCATGTAACTATGACATCAATCAAAAATTTTTTGTTTGACATTAGTGAATAATTTAATTTGTTTGACATCAATGAATAATTTAATTTGTATGAAATCAATGTATTACTTACTATTGCAAAAGAGGGCAGTCCGCGCCTTCTATAAAATGGGTCCTCGCGGGTCCCTCAGAGAAAAATTTTAAGTAATCGATATACTGACTCTGCCTTCACTTTACATTTTATAATGTATTTTATTTGTCCGCAAAAACCGAGGACTTTTCAAAATTAGAAGCGACTTCTATAATATAGGTAAATACACGCAGTAAATATATTTGCATTATATAGATTCAATCTCTTAGTATTATATAATTTCATAGCACATGTTTGAGTACCATGTACTGTAAAGCCACTATTTAATGAGTACCTAAATCTTTCATTAACGCGAAATTACCCTGGTGGTTGAGTGAATGTCATGCTCACTTAAATGTCACGCTGATGGTGGCGGGTGTGTCGGGTCGTTTAGTTCCCTTCAAAATGGTTGAGTTGAATGATGGCTGATACATGCGTCATCTTCGTGAACGGGCGCTGTCAGTTGTGACTGGTCATCTCTTAGCTGCCACGGTTTATTTTAATTACTTTATTTTTTTATTACTGATTTAATCTTTTACTCTGGACGCTCTTAACTTGCCCGTATTTCTACATTGTTCTCACATATTTGTAATTCTTAACATGAATGATGTAACCAAGATTTTGTAACATATTTTGATTTAAAAGAGTGTCCATGGAGTTTCTTGTCCGTTCTTCTCCATAGAGATCTACGCTACGGAATGGGCAACTACAGTACTTTCACAAGTTATTATTCCTTGTGACTGGGACTGTAGCTTCGCGTTTTATTTTGTTTTGTTGACTTTCAAAAGTGCCTGTAATGGCCTAATTGAAATAAATGCTTTGACTTTGACTTTGACTTGTGTGGGTGGTCAGGGCTCTTGAGAGAGGAACCTCCTAACAATACGTGCCTTATCCAGAAGTACTGCTTTCTGAATCAAGCCCTTGATCCAACTGCCAAGCGAAAGACTCCGCAGATGTTGGTCGAAGCTTTTAGCCATTAAGCCATTGGCCGACACGACTATCGGCACAATGACTGCTGTAGTCACGTCCCACATGTCGACAACCTCGCGAGCCAGATCTAGATACTTGAATTGCTTATCTTTCTCTGCTTTCACGAGGTTCTCGTCATGCGGGACCGTTATATCAACAATCATTGCGCGACGCTCCAATCGATCTATCAACACAATGTCAGGTTTATTGGCAACAATAGTCCTGTCAGTGATGATAGGTCGATCCCAATACAACGTGATATTACCATTTTCGAGAACTGGGTCGGGCGCATACCTATAGTATGGCACTTCTGATTCCACAAGTTTGTATTTCAAAGCAAGTTGCTGGTGGATAATCCTGGCAACAAGGTTGTGTCTATGCGAGTACTCTCCGTTAGCCAGACGAGAACACCCAGAAACAATGTGTCGGATCGATTCTCCCGGACGGTGGCATGCCCGACATATGTCAACCGTGGCATGCCCGACATTTTATTATTATTATTACTATTCATAATGTCATTGTTTTGTGTTAGGGTAAATGTTGGAGACGACGAAACTTCTTGAAAGGCGGCAGAAGAGCATTGTAATTCGTCATTAGTTGTAAATAAAAAAATATCCTCAGTAGAAGTAGAGGGGCGCGGCTCAGGGCACAACTTCTTCGTTTGTGGCTCCAAATTTATTGCCTGAGTTATTTTGGCACTTATATTTGCTTTGTTTTGGATGGAATCTTCTACATAAGATTCTGCTACTGCGTTCATCAGCTCCCGAATCAGCAAGTAATGTAGCTGACGTTCTTCTGAAACTGTGCCCTGTATAACAATCAGCGTCCGGCAATCCTAAAAACTTGGCGACTTCCTTTGGCATGGCACCGAATTTATTTATGCCAATAGGTTGCTCAGTACATTTATCTTTTTGGTAATTCGGAAAGAAATGATTATTTTTTGCCTTAGTCGTACGCAGAGCTTCATATTTTTTGACCACGTCATAAAATGGGCCGTTGATAATAAAAGATCGGGGTATTTTGTTTTTAGTGTTTGGGATTTTAATTAAAAGCATTTGCCTTGATTTTCAATGTCATTTGTGGTCATATTGTGAAGCTCTTGCCGTCTACATGCACCATTAATACCAAATATTAACGCAACCTGAAAAGAAATAAAAATTTGTAAGATAAGGTATAGGTACTTAGCTTACAGACGGTCGCTAAAAAATATGTAAAAGAGTATGTACAGTAGGTAAAATACATAAAAAAAGGAGGCAAACTGACCTTAGTTGCCAGGTACTGGCTATCTGGAGCATCTCTTAGAAACTTTTCGACGTCATTTGATGACAGTACCTTAGATTTTTTCTCTAAAAAAACATCAGAGCGTCTCTTTAAAAATGCAATGAGATTTGAATATAAATTAATATCGACACCATTTTTCATCTTGAGGGTACTTTTCAGCATCGAATATGTTGTCCACAACGAGTTAGGCTTACATTTACTAGCTAGTTCATTAAAATACGCCAAAACTACATTTTCGGAAAATGACTTGGCATTTTTCATGTTTTTCCACTTCAAAAAAATTTCATACGTGGTTATGTATCTGTCTTTGGATATTGACGGCAGCAAGCTGTCGCATGCGGTTCGCGCTTCTGTTAGTATATCCGGTGGAGTTGAAGTAATATATGGCTCTTCTTCATTATTGAAAGTTGTCATATTTAAATTTTCACAATACAAGTACAAAGAGAAGAAAATTTGAGAAAAATGGCGCGAGGATTATTTTCTGCCGTAGCTGCGTGAAAATGTTGGCAAAGACGTTAGAGCACGCGGCCAAGTTTTTAAATTACCGAATAAACAGATTTTTTTTTTATTTTAAATAAACTGTTTCTGTGAATGCACACTGTTGCTTTCCCGCCATTTTAACAGTGTGCTAGCGCTGCCTACTGACTGGCGCCGCGCGGCGATTAGTTCGAAATTTGAATAGCAACAGCGCGCGAAATGGCATATAATACTGTTATGGAATTTGTATGGACTATAACTTAACTATTTGCTTTGGTAACACACGCGTTTTTTATGACCCGCTTTACATATTTAAAACCGGTGGAATTACATCAGCTTTACGAGCAACGGTGTTAAAAAATAATTTTACTTTTGGAAGTCGGTGACATGTTTGTTTCATTTATTTTTTTGCCACCGACTTCCGAAAGTAAAATTATTTTCCACTTGTTAGTGTTTTTTTAGGAAGTCGGTTACATTTTTTTTGTAAAAAAGTTTTTTTTACCCTTTTCAGTTGTGGTACTACACTTAAATCCTAGTCAAGTATTTTTAGGGTTCCGTAGCAGAATGGCAAAAAACGGAACCCTTATAGATTCGTCATGTCTGTCTGTCTGTCTGTCTGTCTGTCCGTCCGTATCACAGCCACTTTATTCCGAAACTATTAGGACTACACAGCTGAAACTTGGTAGGTAGATTCTATGTATTCTGTGAACCGCATTATGATTTTTGGTCAAAATTTAAAAAAAATATAGATAAGTATATTAAGGATATCCCCCATACATGAAATTGAAACTAAAAAAAAAAAAAAAACTATCAAACCTATACGTGTGGGGTGTCTATAGATAGGTCTTTAAAAATGACATTGAGGTTCCTGAAACCCTTTTTTTTTTAAAGTCAATTGTTTGAAAGACACTTCCAAAGTGGTAAAACGAGTGTCCCCCCCCCCCTCTAATTTCTAAAGTAACAGGAGAAAAAATCTGAAAAAAATATGGGGATGTAGACCGTAAAAAAAACTTTCAACGAAAATTGGTTTGAATAAGATTTGATATGTAGTTTTTGAGATATGGGACTTTTTCACCAAACTGCAGCAGTAACTTTGTTTTTCATTAACTTACTATGAAAAACAAATTTAGTTTTGCGGTTGAGTGAAGGTTTACTAATGAATGACCGTTCAAAACATTGTCATTATATTGTTTGGGGCTATGGAACCCTGTGTGCGAGTAAGACTCGCACTTGGCCCGTTTTTTACATTGTGACTAGACACCAGCACAACGTCCATTCATACGACAAAGGACAAAATGCATAAAATTAAGTTAAAAAAACCTTTTTAAAAAAAGCTTTTATTTAAATGCTCTAAAAAGAAGAAAATAAAATTTTCTTTTAAAATTTTAACTATCAACTTATAACCTCATTATAAACAATTAATATGATCATAAAAGCTTGTCGCGAGGTTTTCTTGTGTAAATAAACTTGTACTTACCTATTTAATTGAGTAACTTAATCTGCTAAGTTGGGGTAATGAGGTTATAAGTTGATAGTTAAAATTTTAAAAGAAAATTTTATTTTCCTCTTTTTCGAGCATTTAAAGAAAAGCTTTTTTTAAAGGTTTTTTTTAACTTAATTTTATTTTATCATTTTTAGTTTTGCCGTAATCTTTTCTGACCACACATCATTATCACAATCTTAACACTTTTTTCATTCCATACTATTTATTTACCGTTGAGGAGTTCCCTCGTGAGAAGACGATCCTGGCTGCAGGATAAGTTCATGACACAAATCGTGATTATCCATCAAATATGAACTCGTAGGCAAAGTTTCGTGTCTGTGCTATTAAACGTTGAGCAGTTCCCTCGTGAGAAGACGATCCTGGCTGCAGGATGAGATCATAATATAATTCATGTTGATGAAATATGAATATAATTCATGTTGGTGAGCGTGTATACTTTCGTGTCTGTGCTATTAACCATTGAAGAATTCCCTCGTGAGAAGAAGATCCTGGCTGCAGGATGAGATCATGATAGAATTCATGTTTATCCATCAAATATGAACGTGCATACAAATTTTCGTGTCTGTGCTATTAACCGTTGAGGAGTTCGCTCGTGAGAAGACGATCCTGGCTGCAGGATAAGTTCATGATAGAATTCATGTTTTTCCATCAAATATGAAAGTGCATACAAATTTTCGTGTCTGTGCTATTAACCGTTGAGGAGTTCCCTCGTGAGAAGACGATCCTGGCTGCAGGATAAGTACATGATACAAATCGTGATTATCTATCAAATATGAACATGCATGCAAACTTTCGTGTCTGTGCTATTAACCGTTGAGGAGTTCCCTAGTGAGAAGACGATCCTGGCTGCAGGATAAGTTCATGATACAAATCGTGATTATCTATCAAATATGAACGTGCATGCAAAGTTTCGTGTCTGTACTATTAAACGTTGAGGAGTTCTTTCGTGAGGAGACGATCCTGGCTGCAGGATTAAGTTATGTCTGTCGTAAAAATGTATTGTCACCAGAACCAAAGGTGTGTGTAAAATTTCAACTCAATCGGACATCGGGAAATGGTTCTGATTTAGCTTCCAACATTCTACCGTAACAAACATACATACATACATTGCAACTTAAATAAAAGCTTTTAATAATGAAGAGGATGACTCAAAAAGTACCTAAGAAAAGATAATAAATATCGTATGGGCCCAACGGGCTTTCTCTACCAAGTGAATGCAGAAACATCTAAATCGGTCGAGTAATCACGGAGAAACAGGTGCACGTGAAAAATTTACATACTTATATAAAAAAAAAAAAACTACAAGGCTAAACTCTATAAATTTTTTATGGGACCGAATGGCAACTATTTTGCATCAAGAATCACGCAAATCGGATCGTAAATCTTGGCGTAATCGGTGTACATACATAAAAAAAACTTACTAATCGAATTAATAACCTCTTCTTTTTAGAAGTCGGTTAAAAAAACGAAAAGTTTTCTCAATTTTTTTTAATTATTGCTTGTTACAATTCCAACAAGCCCAAACACAGCTAAGATACATTGCCTTGTTATGGAGTTCCGGTGCCTGTCTCTTGGATTAATCATCAGATCTGATGGTATAATGTTTCTTATTGAAAGCAAATGCTTCATTTATTGTAGAAAATACCAAAATCGCTGTATGTTTTTAACCCCCGACCAAAAAAGAGGGGTGTTATAAGTTTGACGTGTGTATCTGTGTATCTGTGTGTCTGTCTGTGACATCGTAGCTCCCAAACGGATGAAGCGATTTTGATAAAATTGGTGTCATTTGAAAGGTATTTTAATCGAGAGTGTTCTTAGCTATGTTTCGAGAAAATCTGCTCAGCCGTTTGAAGCTCATCACCTCTTTTCTAGTTGATGAAGGGATTTAAACAACTTCTACGGGTCTAGTTGATTGGAAATTTGAATTCTTGTCACTTTCTCACCATGGGCATCGCCAGGGGGGTAGGCTGCACACCCCCCCTCCCCCCTATAAGCTCAAGTTTTTTTTTTAATTCATATCTTTCCTTGTTTTCGTTAATAAGCGAGAAGAGGCGCAACACCAAGAAAAGTGGAAGGAATGGGAGTAGACCTATGCCCAGGAGTGGGACAGTCAAGGCTAAGAATAAAATTATTTAAGTTTAAAAAGCATGAAATAAAAATTAGATTAAAAATTTAAAAAACCCTCGACGGACAAAACCTCTAAAAAACCAAAAATAAAATTAATCCAAGCGTCGTAGCGTCGGGGGACCGCTAAGTAGACCACTTAGTACATAAAAATTAGTGATGGGCCAAATATTCGTTTTATATTCGGTATTCGGCATATTCGGCAGCTTTACCGAATATTCATATTCGGCCGAATATTCGGCTGAATCACTTAATATTCGGCAAAGTGATACTCAAAGTTTTTACTGTTATTGACCTGTGTATTATCATGATTTGAGTGTACAGTGTAATGAGGTAAGTATTTTAGAGTGTAGCTTTCTGTTTTTATCGTCACTGAAGCTTTATTTTCAAATAAAGTAGGTTGGTAAAAGGATAATAACTTAATGCAAAATATAGGTATCGAGCTGTTTTGGGATTAGGCTGCTGTATGTAAACTCTTTATAATGGCCTTAATTGAAGAAAAATAAACAAGATATTTATTTCGATCAGTCTTTATTGTGTTAGAGAATAGCTGAATCAAATCACAACACCTTAGTAGATTATGAATAATATTTTTTTCTAGTTTCTACTCAGCATAGCGTCGCAAAATATATTTATTGATATTAAACGTTTAAACCTATCCTATTCAACCAATTCAGTTCTTTATAAAGAAAATAAGTAATTTGTGTGTATTTTTCAGGTTGTAATTTAAGAGATCAATCACTTAATCTACACATTAAGAGTTAGGAACTTAATTATAGTCTACTGAGATATAAGACAAATATGACATCTCATATAATTATTTAAGATCAATTCGAAATGTCATTAATTACTTAAGTATGTAATAAAATAATATAGGAACATTATTCCTAAAAATACACAATTCACATCTTCATTGACTTACATGAAAGTGTTTTGTTTATCTACAAACAGAAAAAATATAGTTCTTAAACGGTGTTGGAAACTACAATAAAAGAAACGTAAACACAAATGTTTTGTTACACAATTAGAAAATAAGCCTGGTGTGATTCATAAGTGGCAAGTTGTGGTGTAAAAAAACAAGATGCTCAGCTTTATTTGGCAATAGTTTGTTCCGTTTTTGCTCATAAACGTTGCCTGCTTCGGAAAACAAACGTTCACTGTAAACCGAGCTTCCTGGAGCTGAAAGAAAAATATTAGCCATGTTGCTCATAAGAGGAAATCGGAACTTATTTTTGGACCACCACTTGTAAGGGCACATATCCCGTGACAGCAAGCTATCTGCAATGTATCTGTCTAATTCGATAGCTATAGGGCTTTTTGGTTCTTCGATCTCAGGCTGCTTTGCTGATGCTAATTCTTCATAGCACGTCCAGAGGGCTTTATGAGTACCTTCCTGTGATTGCAGAACACTGTACGGTAACGGAGCTGGCGGTTCACTCTCATTTTCACTGTTACTCGTGCTATCCATATCTGCGCTTCTTCTAACGTATTCTGCAAGGAATTGGCGTCTCACCCATGGAACTTTTTAGGAGTGAAAAAATTCATCTTGTACCTTGGGTCGAGCAGTGTAGCAATAGTATAATTCTTTTCATCTTCAAACTGGCTGACTCGCCTTCCCAAGCCTTCTTTTAGTGCCATTCGCAAGGAATCCACGTAGCTGTACGTTCTTTGCACTTCTTCTTTGATTAGAAACTTTTGCAAGTTTTTTGTGTGTGGGATCACCTCTGAAATGCAAGAGTATGTAGAGCTTACCTTTTTGGTAATCTCTTCAAAGGGCTGCAATAGTACCAAACAATGTTGCAGTAACGTCCACTGTCTTTCTGACAGGTTTGGTATATTAATGGAGCCACTGTTGTCAGAAATGTTCAAGCTGATAGCTCGTTTTTGTTCCTCAAGACGTGCGCACATGTAATATTTACTGTTCCACCTTGTAATTACATCTTGCACAAGTTTGTGTTTAGGCAAATTTAGCTCTTCTTGAATTCTGCTAAATTTTTTCTTGTGCTTGAGCTGAGTGATTAAAATGTGAGACTATTTTTCGTCCTTGAGCGATGGTTTCGTCAACTTCCTGTTGAACTTGTAAGGCTTCGAGGATGACGCGTTGTAAAATATGTAGAAAACACTTCTGACCGTTAAAAGGGCTGTCTCTAACAGCTTTCACCATGTTACTTCCACTGTCTGTCAATATAATATGGATCTTTAACATTATTTGCCAGACGTCTGCTATTTCCACAAATTGTGTGCGTATGTTATCGGCATTGTGTTGGCCAGAAAATGACTTCATTTGAAGCACTCTGTGCTGAAGTGTGAATTCGTCATCTAACCAGTGGATAGTGAAGCTCAAGAAGGAAAACAAATTATTTAAGTTTGTCCACATGTCAGATGTAACCGATACGGTGTTGGTCTTAGACAGCTCATCTTGAATAGTCTTTTTCAATTGTTCATAAAGTTGTGGAATGACAGTTTCACCTACGTGTTTTCGGCTCGGCATTTGGTATTTAGGTTTTACTAACTGCATAAGACGATTAAAGCCTTTATCTTCAACAACGGAAATTGGTTGGTTGTCTACTGCAATCATTTCCTCTATTGATTTCGTAATCGGAACTGATCTTGGGTCGTCTATTTTCCATTTAGATATAAATGAATCTTCTAGTGTGGATTGAGTAGTAGTAAAAGTTTTAGAATTTGAGGGTTGAGTACCACTGGTTGACGGTTGGACATCCTGTGTTACGACAGGCTCCTGTTACATCGCCTCGTCATTTTGAGTATTCGAGCTTACCCGACACACGACTCGTTCAAGGTTAGTATATTCCATAGCGTGTTTCAATTTCAAGTGGTTGTTCAAAGCTGAGGACGAACCCTTTCGGCCACTGCCTCCCCGTGAAATCATTTTATCGCAAATTGTACATTTCACTTTGCTGCGGTCTTCTTTACTCTCCCGATAATAAGTCCATACATTTGACCTTTTTCTGCCACTCATTTTAACGCTCACGATAACTAAATCACGCAAAAACTGTCCAAAAATGAATCTAAACAAACGCACGTGTCAATGTTCTACTCGTTACTGCATGACGCAATAATGAGAACTTGAGCGCTGCGGGGGTAGCGGGCGGGTGGGTTTGGCGGTAATCCGCGCGCTTAACGTAAACAAGTTTAGACCTGCATTTGTGCGACGGAACAGAATCAAATGTACCGAATATTCGGTTCGGTAAAAGTTTTACCGAATATTCGGCCGAATGTTCGTATTCGGTGAAACCCATGTTCGGCCCATCTCTAATAAAAATATATATACAAACAAAGCGGACCCCCGACGCTACGACGCTTGGATTAATTTTATTTTTGGTTTTTTAGAGGTTTTGTCCGTCGGGGGTTTTTAAAATTTTATTTTTCCTATAAAATTTGAAGAGTTCCCTCGATTTCGCCAAGATTTCATCATCAGATCCCGACTTGGTGACTATGGACCATTTGGGAAGTATACCCTTTCCAACAAAAAAAGAATTTTTCAAATCGGTTGGCAAGCGACGGAGTTATGCGCGAATAAAAATAATAATACTAATATTTGAATTGAGAACCAACTCCTTTTTTTTAGAAGTCGGTTAATAAAACAGCACAAATAATAAGTGGATGTCTCTAACTATTCTCAATTTTTTTTTCTTTTCTTTTTAATCACATGTTTTACAATAGTTTTTAAATAATTACACCCTCTTTAACCCCCGACCAAAAAAGAGGGGTGTTATAAGTTTGACGTGTGTATCTGTGTGTCTGTCTGTGGCATCGTAGCTCCCAAATGGATGAACCGATTTTGATAAAATTGGTGTCATTTGAAAGGTATTTCAATAGGGAGTGTTCTTAGCCATGTTTCAAGAAAGTCTGCTCAGCCGTTTGAATCTCATCACCTCTTTTCTAGTTAATGAAGGGATAAAAACAACTTCTACGGGTCTGATCGATTCGAAATTTAAATTCATTTCACTTGTCACCATGGGCATCGCCAGGGGGTAGGCTGCGCACCCCCCCTCCCCCCTAAAAGATAAAGATTTTTTTTTTCATTCATATCTTTCCTTGTTTTCGTTAATAAGCGAGAAGAGGCGCAACACCGAGAAAAATGGAAGGAATGGGAGGAGACCTATGCCCAGGAGTGGGATAGTCAAGGCTAAGAAAAAATAATTAGACCAAATAATTTTAAAAGAGTAACCATGGAGTTTCTTGCCGGTTCTTCTCTAAATTAATAGAGATATAATTATAATCATATTAAAATATAGTGATCTTCTTCACAGAGTATAAAACAAAGTCCCTTTCCGCGTTTGTACGCTTAGATCTTTTAAACTACGCAACAGATATTCACGCGGTTTTCATCAATAGACAGAATGATTTAAGAGGAAAGTTTATAATGATGTACAATTTATCTCTGACAAACACATCAAAAATTCCACGCCAACGAAGTCGCGGGCAGCAGCTAGTGAAGCAGATTACATAAGTGAAACACACAACGCAAATATTTATAAAAGTAAAAATTGTAGTAAATTATAGTATATGTTGTAAAAGTCAAGTTTGAAAAATGTCGCCGCGTCGCTGTGCCCAAGTGCCCATCAACGCGCTGCCTGCGCAATGTCGCCGCGTCGCTGTGCCCGAGTGCCCATCAACGCGCTGCCTGCGCATAACTGCATGGGCTCTAAGCCTTGAGCACCGTTTGCTTTATGTATTCTACTCTTTATTAGAGTTCTTTTAATAGAGTGGTTACAGGTAGTCAGTGGCCCGAAGGGTTGACAACCAGTCTTACCAAGGGGTATCGTATTACCCAGGACTAACTGGGTTGTGGAGGTCAGCTAGGCGGTCGCTGCATGCAAAGTTATGGTATTCAGCTGCATCCGGTAAGACTTGAAGCAGACGATGATGGTGACTAAGCAAACTGTCAAACACTTTTGCTTAATGGTAGCTGTAGAGAAATGGGCCAACTCTACTCTTTGAGCACAGCAGTGACAACTGACAAGTGTCAACGCTGTCAATGCGATTATTATTAAAAGTTTATACGTTGTGCTTCTTCTTACGTTCCACCTTGTATCTTGGAATCGCTGTCGAGAGTGTCGAATGATGGAATTGTTTCGCGGGTTCCGATAAGCGGCCCCAGCCGCCGCGAGTCATAACAATGAGTGCGCGGCGACGCAGCTGATAGCCGCGCCGCGCTTGTGCCGCCTGTGTCGTGAGAGCAGTCGACCAGCGGCGCGCCTGCCCGGGACCGCCTCGCGGCCGCCCACCGGACGCCGGCAGCCGAGCTCCCCTGCCTGCACAGTACACAGCACACAGTAGGTACACTCTCCACAAACGTGCGATGATACGAAGAATGTTGCGGGATGCGCAACGACGACAGTCCTGAGTGTAAGCACGCACTGTGTGCTGTGACCATTCTCTCCTGTCATTCATGAAACTTAGTTAAAAATAAATATTTACTTAATTTAATTTAGGCTAATATGTTGTCCGGAGGGGTTAGTGCCCCAGTCTGTGCTAGTGCCTGTGCGAGCTGCACGGTGATGTCGCACTAGGCCGCTCACAACATACGCAGCCGCAGCCCGATGTGTTGCAGTCCCCCCCCGGCGGCGGCGCCCCGCACCGGCAGCGCCGAGCGACACCCATTCGGGCGGCGCGGCGCGCGGTCGGCACAGTCGGTGCGCCGCCGGCAAGTAGGAGCTACGTGCGCGAGCGCCGCGCGCACTCACGCACTCACACGCACGCGACATGAGCTCGGGCAAGAGGAAGCTGTCGTTCCTGGGCTTTGCGCCGCAGGTGAGTGCCTCCTTCCTGCTACTTCTACTAGTGCATGTGATAACTTGTAGCCAGTTCGTGGATTCATAAAATGGATTTGCACACTAAAACTTGCGGAACGTTCACCGCCGAGTATGTGTATCGTCAGACGGAAAACGATAATTGAAAAAATTAAATAGCTTCCGCGAAATTGAATATTCGAAACAAAAATAATAATGTTCGCTGGGCTGCGAGACGCGGCGCACGCGCCGGTCGGCTGCGGGGCCCGCCGGCGGACACTGTCGCACGTGTACACGCACGGGCCCGCACGGCTCCCGGGTAAACGGCACAAACGAACAGAACCACAAAATGCATTCAAGTTTGTCGATACATAAAGAGTGCAAGACCCTCAACGAAACCGAAGTGCACTTGTTCTCCCCGTCCGCGTCATTGCGTTATTTTTTTTGTTCTGGACCATACCTGAGAACCTTTTAGTTACAGAGATTTAAGAGGTCAAAGTTCCAACTTTTTCGCAAGTTTTTTTTGTTTGAAAATGTAGTTCTTAATGTCATAATTTTACTTAAAATAATTTCGCGACCGCCGTACTATTCAATGCTTTAATCAGCACAATGTTTTGAATGCGTTACATTGAGTATTACCGTAAAACACGATTAGTCAACCTAAAACAAAAGTCTTTTCCCAGCAATAATATTTGCGTAGAGTTTGTTGGTATGATGTAGACTGTAGAGAGTGCTCGGTGACTCGGTCGACGGCTCGTGAACGAACGGTTCGCACCTTGGATGTCGCGAGGGTTTCTCGAGAATTACTACAAAACCGGCCAAGTCTGAATCGTACTCGCACACACAGGGTTTCGTAGCTCCAAACAATATAATAACAACATTTGGAATGCTCATTCATATTTAAATTTACACTCAACAGCAAACTGTGTTTCATAGTAAGTACCTATGTTGATCAAGAACAAAGTTACAACTGTAGTTTGATGAAAATGTACCATTATCTCATAAACTAAATATCAAGTCTTATTGAAATCGTTTTTAACTTTCTGCAACCCTATTTTTTTCTCTTCTCTTAATTTAGAAATTAGAGAGGGGGGGGGGGCGAAATTTTAAAGACTTTGGAAGCAAATATCTCATCAACCATTAAGAAAAATGTATTTAAAGAAACTGTATAATAATCTTTTTTAAGTGCTATCGATAGACTCCCCACACAGCTATCTACGTAGTTATTTTTTTGTTCAACCCTCAGGTAGGTAGCTACATGTATGGAGGGCCACCCCTATTTTTATGTGTTTCATTATAGGTTCATAGAACGCACCCATTTTCCAAAATTCAACTGTGTGGTGCCTAGCCTATAGTCTCGACTTCACGAGTTAAAAATTTGTGACAAAAGGACGGACCGAATCCATAGGCGTTTCGTTCGCCTATTAGTAACGCAACCCTAAACAACGTAGCTAGACAAATGGGGCGTGGGGCATGCTGCTTCATTAAGTGTGATCTGATCAGTTACTGGCGCCGGAGTCCGTCCACAGCCACCACACACCACAACTGTATAGTCATGGACAATAATGTGTTCTCTGTTAGACAATAATATGTTCTTGCAGGAATAACATCTATATTATTTGACAGTTTTAATGTTTTTTGAAAAGACAAGATTTCCTTTGAAAGCACAAGTTTGAAGAGCTCTCCTAGTAGGTATTACTTGCGCACCCACACTACTACGTCGTTGCCGACGGGCGGTCCCACTGCCAGCGGGCGCACAAGCTGGCGCGGGTCCGCGTCGCGCATACTACTGCTTTATCGTATTTACTCATAAACGTAATTTTGAAAGTGACTGCATATTATTGTCAGCACATTGGACAACAATCACAATGTATTATCATCAATAAACGGAAATATAATACTACCGCCATGTTCAATGTTATCCGGGTGCAGCACTTTAATTTTATCGTGGAAGGCCATTTTGTTTTGTTTATCGAATTAGTCCGTATCAGTAGTAGTTCCACATGTTCGATATCGTACCGCGGCGCGCTCCTCGCTGGTTCGCTGGTGCCGCCGACTGCGCCTTGCGCTCAGTGTACACCTCGGAGGTATGCGAATGGATTTCGTTTGTTGTTGCCGTAAGCGAATCATTAAATAAATAAAATAATAGCTACCGCGTTCCGAGGTGCATACGCTCGTTGAGAAGTTTTCTTTTAGACAACTGACACTGTTTGACTGTGTTTGAGAGCTGCAGTATTCGACCAAGAGAACCACGACACGTGGTAGTGGTACTGGCGGCTGGTGGCTAGCGGTCAGCAGTGCGCGCAGTGGTGCTCGCGCGGTGGTCCGGCGCACTGTCCACACCACGAACTTCTTCACGCGGCCATCAACATCGACGAAGAAGAAAACACACGTAACGAAGCTATCTCATAAACTGCTCAAACAAGGTTAATACAGTGTCCAGTTTACAGGTCTCCTTTACCAAATAAAAAAGCCAGCCAAGTCTGAATCGTACTCGCACACACAGGGTTTCGTAGCACCAAACAATATCATACCTTGGTTATCAAAAACAAAGTTACTGCTGTAGTTTTATGAAAAAGACCCATATTTTAAAAACTAAATATCAAATCTTATTTAAACCAACATAGGTTGAATTTTTTTTTTTACATTCTGGAAACCTACACTTTTTCAGAAAATTTCTCGTCTTACCTTAGAAATGAGAGGGTGGGATACACAATCTTTAGGACTTTGGCAACAGATACCTCACCGACCATTGCTTAAGAAAAAAAATATATTATAGGAACCATATAAACAGGTTGGGTAAAAAATCGTGAATCAAACGAAACAGGGAACACAAAACTCAAACTCAAAGCATTTATTTCAATTAGACCATTACAGGCACTTTTGAAAGTCAAAAAAATAAAATAAAACACGAAGCTACAGTCCCAGGCATAATAACTTGTGAAAGTACAAGAGATTTATAAATCAAAGTATCAAGTTCTGCACCTACGATATTGAAGGTAACTTTTGTTTCATTATAAATAAAGTGTTTTTCCTCATTCATTTCATCTCGTACTGTAGTTGCCCATTCCGTAGAGTAGATCTCTATGGAGAAGAATGGGCAAGAAACTCCATTTACACTCTTTTAAATCAAAATATGTTACAATATCTTGGTTACATCATTCATGTTAAGAATTACAAATTTATTATGTGAGAACGATGTAGAAATACGGGCAGGTTAAGAGCGTCCAGAGTAAAAGTTTAAATCTGTAATTAAAAAATAAAGTAATTAAAATAAACCGTGGCAGCTAAAAGATGACCAGTCACAACTGACAGCGCCCGTTCACGAACATGACGCATTTATCAGCCATCATTCAACTCAACCATTTTGAAGGGAACTAAACGACCCGACACAAAGGGAACATAGTAATTATTTCGTGTGACTTAAAAGGGATGCCAAAAAAGTGCCAATACTCATAAATCATGGTACCCACTGTCATAAAAGCTCTTTTCTAGTGATGATACATTTCCTTGAGCGCACTAATCACCATTTAATGTATTAGATTCCAAAACGTCGGTGGCAAAAAATTCAATGAAACAAAAAAAGTCGCCGACTCCCGAAAGTAAAGTTATTTTAATGTTTTTAGAAGATGTTTTTTTTTGCAAAAAATGAATTAATTCACCCTTTTTAGTTGTAGTATGCTATACAAATTCATGTCATGAATCAATTTTACTAGAAGTTAGTCGTTTTTGAGCAATTAAGTTTACTTGGATGACATTATTTTCCAGCTATTTTAATTTTAAAACCAAACTGCTGCGTGGACAAACATACATACTATTATGAAAATTAGCACACATGTTTAGAAGCAGGTATAGACTAATTTATACAAAAACTTTGCAATTTTGACAATATTACATAATACAGGTTGAATTGACAACCTTCTTTTTTTAAGGCGGTTAAAAAGCTACCCATTTTACTCTATGATATAAAACAAAAACATTCAAACCGTCATAACTTTCAAGGAGATCAAGTTAGGGGTCTATCACGAGACGTTTACTGCCAATAACCCCAAGTATCGCCCTGTTTCGTTTGATCCACGATTGCTTACCTACCCTGTAAGTATTATGTATATAATTTTTCAAGAGCTACCTTAAACTGCCCACACATTTATAAACGTAGACATTTTGTTTGTTCAGTTACATTTACATATTTATATCTATTTTTAATTTCATATGTTATTTGAGTAGCGGTTTATAGAAGGCACCCGCTCTCCATTTCATCTGTGTGCTGCAAATAGTCTCGGAGTAACATTCTACGACATACGGACGAACCATAGGGGTTCCGTTTTATTTGGATCAGGAACCATAAAACGAATCACGTAAATCGGCCCAGGAGTCACGGTAGGTACCCGTGTTTACAGGCAGGTGGCGTTGCTAAGAGAATTTGACGTAGGGTACTGTATAATATACAGACTCCTTTCATACAACGCTGTGTTGAATTCTACACTGATTTAATAAACAGATTTTGACATTAGTTTTCACTTGACGCCAATTTTTGTCATATAATATGTGACCATAGAGATTTAACAGACTTGATAGAGCGGACGTTGGGAATATTTTCATACAAGAATGGTGATCCTGAATATTTTCTATATTGACACACGAATGCTAACTGATAAGCGGGCGCATATCACTAGACAGATCGGGGGGCACGGCAGTGCCCCCGCCAAGTCGAGCGCGAAGCAAACACTGCCGTACCCTTAGAATAATAACGCATAGAAGCCGCGTCTAGTATAAAACACGAGCGATATCGCGTGTCAAATTCATTTTCTTTGTGTGCGTGAGCCGAATGTGTCTACGTTCCTCAAACGCACACAAATAACACTTTCAGTGATACCATTACCATGCTGTTACCCACAAAAAATGGGAAAACGGACCACTATGTTGCTTGATCAAATCAAAACAAGTATTTTATGTTATCAGGATCTGGATAAAATGTAGATGATTTTTCATCTAATATGACATATTTTTACGGAAGGTACAGAATCGGCACCAGTATCCTATTTATAAAGACTAATATAAAATACCTGATGCCAAGTTAATTTCTCAAAACTGGCATAATATTTTAACGTATGCAATAGTTAGCAGGTACATCAAAAACATTTTGTTTTCCTAAACAAAAATAAGAACAAAATTGTAAGCAATATGGGTATTTTTTTCCTCACAAATAGCAACACTGTATTGTGATAAGTTAGGTTATTAAAATTTTTGTTTGATGATCGATTTACGTAAAAATAATGTATAAAATAATTTGAAATATAATTTGATCACATTTTTTTATGTTTTCCTGAAGTTCTACGACATCCCTTCACACCAGAAACTATCATTTTCAATTATTTTAATTGTTTTCTCGTGAGTTGTGTTCGACGGAGCGTGACCTTGAGTACTGACGGCTCGCTGAGAGAAGTTTGCCAATAATGGCTAAGTTTTTGTTGCCTCACTTTTTGCACGCGTACTAGGTTTCTATGCGTTATTATTCTAAGGCCGTACCATCCTTTACTGGAACCATTTCGCCGCATTTTCAGGCCCCTATTTGAGAACCTCTGGATAAGACCAGAACACAGACATTTTCGTCATCCAGTAAGCTATAATCACATACTTAAAATCCAAAATTTCAAGTCTGTAGGTCATTTAGTTCCGAAGTTAAGCGAAGTTTCGCATTTATGACACTCACTCACTCACTCTTGATCATCAGAATAGAACTAGTACTCCCATAAACTCAGAGAGCTGAAATTTGGTACAGAGTTAGGGTTTAATGGCCACATGAAGGGAAAACTATAAAAACTAGGAAAATCTAAGATCTGGAGTACCTGGTGACCCTGATTAGAACACCAAGAACACAAGAGCCCAACCAAACTATTGGAGATCGACATACCGCCTTTACAAAAAATATTCAACTTGGTGGGCCGCTCCATTTGATGTCAAAATCGAAGGTCTGAAGTATCTGATGAAGAACCCTCAGCTGGTCTCAGCTGTATTAGAGATATAGTAATGCCCCCTTCCACTATTGGTACATTAAAAAATCGACTGTCATTGCGAAAATTCAGCGTAGTGGGACACATCTTCTAATCTAATTTAATCTAGCCTATAGCGTCCCACTGCTGGGCGTTAAGTAATACTGTTTCACGTCACACGTTGTTTACACGTTTCTACAAAAAAAGTGACATCCCACCAAAAACATTCTGTAAAAAACTAGCCAAGTCTCGATGGAGCTGCTTGTTTATCTCTAAAAAGTAATGAAATCTAGACAAAGTCGTGCCAAGTCTAAGGTTCCTTACTGCGATTTCTTTATTGAAGCGAAACTTCTTATGCGACTTCCAACACGCTACCGTGGAGGGGGAATATGTTCTAAAACTCACTAAGAGATGGCAGTATAAGTATTACAAGATTTGTGAATACGTCTTTCTACTAGGTACGCAAGATGGCGTGCAAACAGTCATGCATTTGACTCTTCGGTGTGACCAGCCTTCGCTCAATTTTCATGAGTAGAATAAAATCGATAAAATCCTGTAATTAAAATAATACAACAATAAAATAACAAAATATTATTTAGAAGCTCAATAAAATAACGAGAGTGAATGCGTGGCACTCGAACGCATGCGTGTAGTATTACGAAATTTCACTTCTTCCGCGCGTAGGTAAGGTACTCCACGCACTGATTTTTTTATTATAGTTAATGTTGTGTGACTTGGCCGTTAAAGGGTACACAAGGGTACAAAACCAGGTGCTCAATGACACCATTGCGCCAATCTGTCGCCAGAACCGCTACCCATTGACGATAGAAAATTGCCACTTGGAAAACGTTGATTCAATAACCAGTCAATAGTAGCCTTGATAAGGCTGCGTATTTTAATAATACTTATGTATAGGCGAGCCTGAAACAAACAATATAAGTACTTATTACTATTATAGTAAATAATAAGTTGCACAATCAACAACAACCTAAAATGAGACACTAGCGTCCAATTACCAATACCAGTATGGGCTATTATCTCGCTTAACAAACATAGGTAGTTACAACAGATATAATATTACGTGTAAACAAAATTGACTTGTACCCACTAACGTATAAAGAATGTTCAACGGCCAAGTCACACAACATTAACTATAATAATAAAGAAATCGCAGTAAGGAACCTTAGACTTGGCACAACTTTTTCTAGATTTCATTACTTTTTAGAAATAAAAAAGCAGCTCCATCGAGACTTGGCTAGTTTTTTACAGAATGTTTTTGGTGGGATATGATAAATGATAAATGATGTTTATTTTGCAAGTAGGTTTTTACAAACACTTTTACACGTCATTTTTTTTTAAGCTAGATGGGGCCGGTGTTTCGTACCTGACTACTCTGAGAAGAAACAGCCGAAACAAACTCAGAGGTTCCCTGTTAACTTGTTACTCTTTTAAAGTCCAGACATTGCTCAATTTACATGAGGACTATGCAGATTAGTATCTGAAATGGTCTTTTGAAGAAAGAACCACACAGATTTGAGTGGACCTGTCCAGTCAGTGCAAGCATTTGTCAGTTATCGTGTAGCTCGACTTATAACTTAAGGAGCTCAACGAAACGACGAACAATACCAAAGAAAGGACATTTGGGTAGGTCGCTTAAAGTACTCAAACTGCCAGATAGTGGTGGGAGAAAAATAATGTGATCTGCATGGTCCTCACATTCACAATAATTAAATGTAATTAATAATAATTTACGAAATTAATTTTACAAATCACGAATATCAATAAATGTCACAATAATAATAAAAAAGTAAATATGCATGTCAAATCAGTAAATGTCACATAAAAATAATAAAATATAAAGTAAAAAAAAATAATAATAATAAAATACTGAAATAAGTATTCATGTCACATCGGTAAATGTCACTTAAAATAATAAAATAAAAACTGTAAAAAAAATAAGGTAAAAAAAAAAAAAAATGTCACAGTATATAAAATAAGGAATTAACAATGAACAAGCAAAGTCCGAAATTTCGACATTCACAGAGCAAATTTCATTGGAGCAGTTTAATAATGATAGATTTGTTACTAAGTAGTACAAACTTTGAATAACGATACAACATCGAATAATGATTTTCTTCGTCTTGTCCCGTCTATCGATCGTAAATGTGTCTGTTGTATGTGACGAAACAAATTGTGTTTCGTGCTAGTTTCGGGTTGGGACAGACAACAAACGGATACGACTAAAGGCGGAAACACACTTACGTGTCGTGGCGTGTCGTGTCGCAACGACACGCCATGCAAATATGTCCCTAACCATATTAAATGTATGAAACTGATATGCTTCTGGCGCGTCACGACACGCCACGACACGTAAGTATGTTTCCGCCATAACATTGTCGAAACAGTGTTTGGACCTCTTTACGCGACACCATTATTATACGCCAGAGACCTCGCGGCATACGAAACACTGTGTTATTTTTTTCTAAAATCCGCTCAAACGAGAAGGTTGTCCCCGAGACAGCAGCCTATTTTGAAGAGTTTGACAAATCGTATTTTGTTAAAGGCTTAAAAAAGTGGCAGAATTTTTGGGAAAAGTTTAAGTACGTATAAACAGTCAAAACTGGTAATTCAACAATTCCACTTCTGACCGGTGCCAGTCAAAACCCTTATTAATGGCGTTTTCCCTATTAAAAATATTTTGTTTGAGGACGACTCAGTTATACTTCACTTACCTAAAATTACTACAGCAAGATGTATATCACAGGGTCACAAAAAAACCTAACAACCTTATGAGTTTTTTCGTAAATGTCTGCTATTGTAAAAATAGTTTTAAACCGATTACTTTCAAAATGAAGAAAAACAAATGGTCTTAATTCATACTCCTATGTTATACGTATGTTGGGTACACCTACATAAATAAGATATGCACCGAACACAGACCCTCCTCTTTTTAGAAGTCGGACAATCCTGAGAAGCTGGTAGCGTGAGCACGCGCGTCTGCGAACATATGCATGTCACTGTCAGACAACGGTCTGACAGTGACGTTCATATGTTTCAAGTAGTTTGTTTTGCCGGCGAGCAATGGAGCGCTGAGCGCTGTACCTATTGTACTACGTCGTTCAATAAACAGATCATGTGCGAAACAATGCTACGCTCCACAACACAAGCTGCCGTGGCTCTACAGACTGCCCAACGTAAATGGGACGGGGCAGGAGCGTAGGACTGAACTGGTGCCTAGGGACATTGAGGCGGGCTCGCGGTTGGTCACAAAGGAGATGGCGGGACAAACTGTGCAATACGATTTATGACAAAACAGTACGTTTTTACTTGAAATATTAAAAAAGTAATTAAAAATCTAAGTTCTAATAATAGTACTTTTGTTTGAATGTGCCAACTGCCAACACGAAGAACGTAAATGTACGAAACCAACGTGATGAGCAAGTGTCGCGCGCCGCGACGTCTGTGATTCAATATAAATAACAGACGAGTGAGAGCCGTTGTTGCCACTACGCAGGGTATTCATTACCTAATTGTGACTTATAAGTTAATGTAGCTAGTTATGTAATAATTCTATTGAGCTACATTTAATGATTTTAGTTATTGCTGGTTGGCGAATCTGCAATGCCTAGATAATAATTAAGTAATCGACAGAGCTGTGAAATGAGGTTTGAGAGTGCGCTTTCCGCGTCCCCTGGGCTACGCCGAGCTCGTAGGCTCGTAGCGGGCTACGGGGCCTACGAACAGTCCGCCCCTCCCCCGGCCCGACCGGGACACCCGTAGCGTGCCGTAGCGCTCCCGCTACGCCGCCGTGTAGCTGCCCGGCAGTTCCTGTTCGTAATGACGTATTGTATGTACCTACTCGGTCATGCAGCACGCGCGGTCGCGGCACGCAGCTGACGCAGCACGCGGCACGCGGCACGCGCGGTCGCGGCCACTTAAACTAATGAATGGTCAATGCTGCGTCGCGCGACACTTAACAAGTCAATGAGAGCAGGCGGCGCGGCGGCTGGTCGCGGAGGCCAGGGTTATATTATTATTACTACGCGAGACTCGCCAACGCGTACTCTAAGTAATTGCCGAGCGCGTCTCTAAGGTCACTTTTTTTCTTTAATCATTAGTCGATTAAGTATGTGTTTTTGTAAGGCATAATCTGGTGAGGTTAGTTATGATCGGCCGGGGCGAGGCGTGGGGGGGGGCTACGCGCGCAGCTACAGGCCAGCTCCTCAGTCTGTACCATGCGAGCACTTCACGACCACTAACTAGTAATAAGTATCGCTATAAACTCGTTTGGTGGGAGAAACTGCGCCGTTGTGTGCCAGTTTGAGTGACATTCAATCATTGAAAGGTACTTAGTCAGTGATTGTGAACTATGAGGTAACTAATAACAAGTAACACACTCAAGTACAAATATTTCTGTATCGACATCATAACAAACATCATTACTTTATATAAGCATATCGCGCATTAATGTATTCTGCGAATAGCACTCGCATGTAATGACACAGAGTAGGTACAGTCCGCACACCGCGGCCGCGGCGTATAAGAACGCGTTGTCAGGTGGTTTATGGTCGCGAGACGAGCAGGCGAGCAGTCGTGCTGCTTCTCTAAGAACACGCTCCCGTCGCCGCTGTTGAGAGTGGTCTCGTGGCATGTACAGAGCGCTGCAGACTGCGAGAGGCAAGTAGGCTGCCTGCTGCCGCTGACCACTGAATGCTGACTCATGTACTAACTTACACGTTGCGACCTCATTAAGATTGACTTTTTCTAAATAAATAGTCAGATATTCGAGGACTTCCAAAGCGCATTCGTTTTTTTTGTTTTCCTGTACGTGAGTAGCTTAAGAAAAAAACGAGTGACGTGTATATTAACTTAAAAAAGAACAAATAGATGAGATACGACCGCTCAGAGCATACGCATGTTTCGGCTCTGATGTGATGTGGGTGGGCGTGTCCGGCACTCGGCACACGTGGCACAGCTCGCTCGCTGCTTGCCTGGTGATGCCGCGCGCCGCATGCCGCACCGGGTATCTAGGCCGCGGGCCTCGTCTACTTCCTTATCAGATTGTTGTTATCGAGTAATAAAATTAAAGGTTTGCGCTTGATAGTTAAATTCGGAAAAATAGCTAGTGTTAGTGTGGCCGTGTGGCTTACCGCTGAGATTGCGATAGGTAGAAGTGAGTACACAACGGCGTGCGGCAGCCCGGATCACGGAAACGTGCCGCGGCCGGCGACACACTTGCGTCAGGGACGCGTCCGTATCGTGTAAGCCGGCGTTATCTGCGCGACGAAGGTAGTTAGATGTTCTTAAGGCGTGATACAGCGGATAGCGATAGCGATGTTTACGCGAAAATTATCGGCTCGCAATCCGCTGAGGATAAGATAGACAAGACGTGGCCTCGCGACTCGGGCCTCGAAAATGCCTCAAGAATTGACTTCTCGCAACAAATGTCGAAGCAACATTTTGTCAAGTTGTATTCCCAAAGATCCACAGCATCAAGTCAAGCTATCATTCCAATTCAGCATTCTGGCATTCACTTGGCGTCCCTCCAGTCAGCCAGTTAGCCCGATTGGACGCCCGAGAACGGATCACGGGATCATGCCAACTGACCGTGAATGAGGTGCTTTAGCGCCAATTTAACCAACTTCTACGGCCGTCAACTTTTTTTAATATTCGTACCTACAGCTACACCGATTTCTCCGTGATTACTAGGCCGATTGACGTGATTCTTCTCGCGCGGTGCTTCAAATATAATCAACTGTGTTGTACAAGTTTATGAGTTAGCACCTTTAATATTTATTTAATACCTACGTATTTTGTTTCTTGCCTATGTTGTTAAATAATGATGGTTAACTTGTAGTTGTACAATGTATAACCGTTATTTAAAGACAAGTCATTAGTGTTGTTATCCATCATACATGATAAACGCTTCGGAAGCTTTAGAGCTTTCACAGCGTTTCTTCAGCCCGATTTACATTGGTAAAGTGGGCTTAGCGAAGTGCTACAAATACCTACAGTGAGTGAGGACAGCGCAGTGCAAACCGATCGGACAGTGAGTGCACAGGCACCGTCGAGGTGCTCGCCACTCGCCATGTAGTACTTGCAGTCGCAACTCGCCACTGTCCTTGACTGGCTATACTTACTGAGTGAAGCTGTTATAATCACCTACTAAAGTGGCTTATAAGTTAACTTAGACCTGATGCTCGTCTTTACCGCCTTTAAACCAACGTGCAAATGTTTGACTGTCTAGCGCGAGGCTTTACTCACTGTCAAAGGAGAACGTCATCCCACGCGGGAACGCGGGAGCGCGGCATGCGATACGCGCTGCCGGCTGCGGCACTGCGGCACTGCGGCTCTGCGGCAGTGACAGTCCTGATCCCTGATGGAGAAGGGATCAGTACTGAAACCCTGGGCTCTCCACGAACTCTGAACTTAATCACTCATTGATATCAGAAAAGCGGAAGAATGTTGAGTCAACATGACGAGCTAAACTTGCGACAAACACATTCATTATTTTATAAATATTTTAAAAATAATTTTATATGCATTAGATTCGTACATCTAGAAAAAAACATAGCTAATTATTATCTGATTAAGATTTGTTTTTCAAAGTGCCTCAATCCATCAATCAATTTCATCTGTTATTAATAAAAACGTTAGGTAAGTACCTATATGTACGAGTATCGTCCGGTATTCGTATGTCGGTCGGCTGGCGGCGCGGCGGCGGGGGCCATATTAAAACAATTCAACATACTATTATTATTTAGTTGCAGCGCGTTTCCAATCGATGCTGCGCGCTCGATGCTGACTCACTGCTCGTTGCTATCGCGGCACCGACTCACCTACTACTGCTAATTACATCATACGTACGGTGCGCAGTAGGTGCGAGTACTACACACGACTCCCTGCAGTCCTGTGCTGCTCCTCTGCTTCTGTTGTTAAACTCACATTGAATCAGGATCCTTTAATGACCCATCATTCGATATAATAAAACAAACAACAAAATAGCTTTTTATAATTATGATGAGTTCAAGTACATACCCTACCTACTAGTATACTAGTATACTAGTATAAAGTGCAAGTTTCGTTTGTGGTTACTAATTGAGAAAAGTGTGGGTGTTTCGGTGTATCTATAGGGGTACCCACTACTCATGCACCACAGGACGTACTGGGGGTGGGCAGACGACGTCATGGGAACCCGTCGCGCTGTATGTTCGAGGAGTCCAGGAGGCGGGCGCTGGAGGGCGCTGTTCCAGCTCCCGGTGGACAGGGCCCTTCAGCGGCCGTCGCCACACCTGCGACGATGGCCCGCGAGTTGGGCAGCCGCGGGTGCAGAGTGCAGTGCCCGCACTCCGATACGCCACCGGGCGCTGGGGCATGCGCAAGCGGGCGACGAATGTTTCGAATAACACTTTTGTGTCTTCAGTTTCATACGTGAACCACTGATCATCAATGTTATTTGGATTCAGTTAAATTCCCCCTGTGGCTAAGCACTAAGCTTACGAATTAAACTGGTATCAGAATCAGTAGGTACACAGTAGCTCACTTTTGGAGCCAAATTTACTTTATTTAAAACCCTAATAAGGATGACTTGTGTCTCTCAGGAAATGACAAGCGAGAGACGTAGATCTCTCGCGCCGACACGCGCCGACACGTGGCTCACGTCACCCACGCGCCAGCCAGCCGGGCACACATTTACTCAATAATTATAAAGGTGCTATTAGGCCTGTTTTAAAAAAATTACCTATTGCATGATATGTTATTTTATTTTATGCTATTTGGGAAACTTACAGCTAGTAAAAACAACATTCCTAAACGATACGGATTCAGAAAAGGTCCGGGATGAGCGGGACTGAAGTAAATATAAGTACGTATTAACACCGACACAAGACAAAAAATGTATTGACATAAAACATTGAACTATCTGCATCCGGTAAGACTGGAAGCCGCTACATAGTTGGAAAGAGGCAGATATACCATTGAACTATGTGGAATTCTCTGACTCCTGCGATAGTTGAGACTGTCAGCCAGAGTAAAAAAAAATGTGTTAGGTTAGCTTGGTTTCAGTTCAGTCCATGTATGAGGAGACTCACCATACATGGAACTGAAAAAGAAAAAACATCGAACCTATACGTGCGGGGTGTCTATAGATAAGTATTTCAAAATTACATTGAGGTTCTTATAACCCTTTTTAGGGTTCCGTACCTCAAAAGGAAAAAACAGAACCCTTATAGGATCAATTTGTTGTCCGTCCGTCCATCCGTCTGTCTGTCTGTCTGTCAAGACCCTTTTTCTCAAGAACGCGTGGAGGTATCAAGCTAGAATTTATATCAAATACTTAGGTCTATTGTCCCTTAGAGCTGTGAAAAATCAAACTTCTAAGCTAACACAATCAAAAGACAGCCGTTTATGCCGCAAATTTTCGAGACTCGCAAGGGAATCAAAACCTACAACTTCCCGTGAACTCAGAATCTTGAAATTTTGTACGAAGCAACGTCTTATAGCACAGATAAAGGAAAAATTGGGAAAACCGTAAATTTTTAGTTATACATCATATAATAATTTTTAATAATTTTAAACTTACTACCCTTTCCTCATGAACGCGTAGAAGTATTAAATTGAAATTCATATCAAATACTCAGGTCTATAGTCAAAGTCAAAGTCAAAGTCAAAGCATTTATTTCAATTAGACCATTACAGGCACTTTTGAAAGTCAACAAAAACAAAATAAAACGCGAAGCTACAGTCCCAGTCACAAGGCATAATAACTTGTGAAAGTACTGTAGTTGCCCATTCCGTAGCGTAGATCTCTATGGAGAAGAACGGGCAAGAAACTCCATGGACACTCTTTTAAATCAAAATATGTTACAAAATCTTGGTTACATCATTCATGTCAAGAATTACAAATATGTGAGAACAGTGTAGAAATACGGGCAAGTTAAGAGCGTCCAGAGTAAAAGATTAAATCAGTAATTAAAAAATAAAGTAATTAAAATAAACCGTGGCAGCTAAGAGATGACCAGTCACAACTGACAGCGGCCGTTCACGAACATGACGCATGTATCAGCCATCATTCAACTCAACCATTTTGAAGGGAACTAAACGACCCGACACACCCACCACCATCAGCGTGACATTTAAGTGAGCATGACATTCACTCAACCACCAGGGTAATTTCGCGTCAATGAAAGATTTAGTTACTCATTAAATAGTGGCTTTACAGTACATGGTACTCACACATGTGCTATGAAATTATATAATACTAAGAGATTGAATCTATACAATGCAAATATATTTTTACAATCTTCTGCAGCTTTCACAATAACTTCACTTTCTAATTCTGATGATTCCGATTGCCCCTATGGTTGTGGAGCAGGACCAGCATTGAGCCAAGCATTTTTATCATCAATATAATCCCCCAACTTATAATATGCTTGCCTACATAGTGTGCGTTTTATGCAAGATTTAAATTTCGTTTCATTCAGTTGTAGAATGTGGGGAGGTACTTTATTGTAACATTTTAAACAGTACCCCATGAAAGATGAGTCTACTTTAGCTAACCTGAAACCTGGCTGAACTAGTTGGTCTCTGTTTCTAGTATTATAGTGGTGCCGGTCACCTCTTTTACTAAATAAATGCAGATTTTTTCTAACGTACATGATGTTTTCATAGATGTATTGACAAGGTACCGTCATGATGTTAATTTCCTTGAACAGTTCTCTTAGAGAATCGCGCCTACGTAGATTATATATGGCTCTGATAGCTCTTTTCTGCAGAATAAATATAGACTCGATGTCTGCAGCCCGTCCCCATAGTAAAATACCATATGACATAATACTATGAAAATAACTAAAATACACTATCCTCGCGGTATCTACATCAGTAAATTGACGGATTTTTCTGACAGCATATGCTGCTGAACTTAGCCGTCCTGCAAGAGATGTTAAATGAGGACCCCATTGTAGCCTTGAGTCGAGCGTGATCCCCAAGAAAACAGTTTCATCGACAAATTCAAGTTTCTCTTGATTCAATACTATGTCACAGTCACTGCTTTTGACATTTGGTAGAGAAAATCTTATGCACTTAGTTTTTTTCCCATTTAATACTAAATTATTTGCGGTAAACCATTTATGGACCTGCATTAGAGCGTTATTTACATCGTCAAGGTTTGTTGCACGTCTGTTTATCTTAAATATTAACGAAGTATCGTCCGCAAACAACACCATTTGTGGTTGGTTTTTAAATAAATGGGGAAGGTCATTAATATATACTAAAAAGAGGAAAGGACCCAATATCGAACCTTGTGGTACACAACTACATACTATAATACCTTTAAGCTGTAACAAAATCAAACTTCTAGGTCAACGCAATAAAAAAAAACAGCAATTTAAGCCGCATATTTATAAAGGGTGTAAAACACCTCTTAACGATGCCGAAAGGCACTGGTTCTCCCTGTCATTGCGATCATTTTTTTGTTCTACACCATACCTGGGAACCATCTAGTTACGGAGATATTAGGGGTCAAAGTACCAACTTTTTGACAAGCATTTTTTTAAATACAAGTTTTTAATGTAAGATTTTTACTTTAAACACCTCCACGACCCCCGTTCTATTCAATCCGTCCATCAGCACAATGTTTTGAGTGCGTTACATTGAGTTCTACCACAAAACATGATTTTACAGCCCCCAAAAAAAAGTCGTTTCTCAGCAATAATTTTTGCGTAAAGTTACTTAGTTTCATGTACAGAATGCTTGGCACCGTGTATACACTATATTAGAGGGGGGGGGGGCTCTATTATAAAGTAAGAGAAGACAAATTCTGAAAAAAAATAGGATTGTAGAACGAAACGATTCCCCGGAAATTGGTTTGAATTATGTTTAGTTTTTGAGATATGGGACTTTTTATCAAACTGCAGCAGTAACTTTGTTTTTCATTAACATACTATCAAAAACTTTGTGCCTTAAAATTATTTTGATTATGTTGTTTGATGCTACGGAACCCTGTGTGCGCATGGTGAGCCTGCTTCCGAATGCTCTTGTTTTCAGTCGGGTTCTTTAGTTTGAATGACAGTAGTGTTTTTATTTCCAGCATTCCTAACAGTTTAAGTATTCCACAGCCGATTTAACCTCTTGATTTCCAGCATTCCTAACAGTTTTAAGTATTCCACAGCCGATTTAACTTCTTGATTTCCAACATTCCTAACAGTTTAAGTATTCCACAGCCGATTTAACCTCTTGATTTCCAGCATTCCTAACAGTTTAAGTATTCCACAGCCGATTTAACCTCTTGATTGATTGACTTTTATATGTTTGTCGTTTCGATTAAGCAACTATAAATCGACAAATGCTACATGGGCGTTATAGAATTGTAAAAATTTAAGTATGTGAAACTTAGAGATGATTTTCAATAACATATTCAATGATACCACGTGGAAAATAATTCGATCTTATCTTGTCTGTTGTTACAATCGTGTGCGTGTGGATTGAGAGATCTTTTCGAAAAACTCTTCCAATCCCACCCAAATTATAAAAAAAAAATAAGTAGGCTTGCTTTCTTACAATCTTGCGAGTCAACGGAACGCCTACTTGAGCAAGTATGTAATTATGAGTGAAATTATTTATTACCTTAAAATTTCTGAACTTTTTGTGTGTAAGATTTAGTTAGAATTAGAATTACGAACTTAGAATTCCTTAGTAAGAGCACTACACATACAGTACCTAACTTAGCAGAAACTTGTCATTTAAAAACGTAATTTTATATTATTTAAATTATGTAGTGAAACCAGACACAAACTTGTATAAAAACGTTTAAACTGCATCATAATTTGAATTGTACCGGTAATGATTCCGACCGGCGATATGGTCACCCTACTCAACGTTTTCCTCAAGGATTGTAAAAATTGATTTATCTTTTTAAGTTTAACACTTACAGGGACGACTGATTCGTGAAATTTTAGTACAACCTTTTTAACAATTTCTGATGTATCTACCTTCTACCTATAAGTTTTGGTTCCTTTATTAAATATAGTTCAAAATAAAGATCTCTCAGTTGGGACGATCGACAAAAAACAAGATTTTCATTTTCCCTTGAACCAGTAAGATTTCAATCACGATTTTTGTTTTACAAATTCTCCCAGAAGCATAATTTGTAATAAACATGATAATTATTCATACTTTTTCAGTACTAGGTCGTGTTTTACAAGATCACTCAATTGAAAATTGTCCACTCTGAGTGATCCATATAAACTGTTATAAATCTTAAACGTGGCTTTGAAACGAATCGAAATTTTGTTTAGCAGCTTTCACAAATCCTTCACAATTAATTAAAATGCAAATTATAAACACATAGCCAGTATATTCTTGGATACGCGTTATGGCTTTTTCTTCAGTTGTCCAGATTGAGAGATCCAGTTAATGAATTCTAACTTTCTTTGATTAGGTTTTACAAATTTTATACCTTACCATGAAGTTTTTACAATTATTTCCTAAATCCTCTTATAATTTGGGTGGGATTTGAAGAGTTTTTCAAAAAGATCTCTCAATCCACACGCACACGTTACAATCGCCAACGCATTCGTCGATCCCTTTACTTATCCTAGTTATTCCTCTCCTGTCAATTGGGTTTTCCCGTCTCCAAATCTGTCTCGTTTCTATTAACTCCCGCTTCTTTTCGATATTATCTTTTGAAGTTTTCATTGTTTGAGTTTTCAATAAAATCTTTGTTTCGAGTTCATTTTGTAAGACATCGCATGTATTTTTCTTGCATAATATGAGTTTGGTGAAGTTTTTCTTAAAAAGCATGTTTTAAGGGGTCTAAAGAAAAAGGGGTTTAAAATAGTATCCGGTAAGGGTAATTGAAATGGTTACTTGTTTCGGGAACCATGCGATGCCAGTGTTGAAGTTGAGTTGGTGTTTGACCTCGACAACCATGCACATGGGTTTATTCGTAATAAAATCTATTTAATTTTTGATACATCCATTTGGCGACACCCATGTCCAATTTCTAATAGGCTTTTTGTTGAAATAGCTGTTCATATCACTAACATTGTGTAGCATTCTTTTGCGAAGTGTCCTTTGTCCGTTGTTGTTTTACTTTCCAGGAGTGTACCCGGTATGTGGTCCCAAATGATTGTTCTCATTCGCTGTTCGGTTTCCTAGTATCGTGAATCTCCAATTACAATTACTGTTTTGTGATATTCCCATGACTTGTCTTAGTTTATGAAAGAGAAGGTGTTTTGTTTCTTCCTCCGCATTGTCGGTTGGAACATAAACTTGCTCTATTCAAATGGGCTGTTTTGAGTAACTCAATATTCAGAACTGATATTCGGTTCGGAATTCCAATGAGTTCTAGGAAATTATCTTTGAGACTTTTTTCACAAGAATCCGACGCCATATTTTTCTCGGAGTTTAAAAACTATGCAAATATGTGAATAAAACTAAAGACTGTCTGTTTGTAATTTCAAAATAACTGTTTTATGAATGCATATGCAAGTTTATACGGTGTATCAACAAAACACATAATAATAATAATAATTATCTTAATTTTTTTAAATATATTTCAATGGTAGGTATTATAAATTTGTTAGCTTAGATGTAAATTCAATTATGCATGCTGTGGTCTCCTGTAAGTGAAGGAGTTCACCTACGTGATACTTTTGAAGTGCAGTCTATTTCACATGATCTGTGTACATCCTTTGTTAGAGATCCTAAATAAATAAACACTTTTTTTAAATATTTAGCTCAACGTACACCATGGCCAATAAAGAGGCGAAGTGCGGAAACAGCCCATGAGCCCAGCTAACCTAACCTAACCTACGTCATTATCCACTGATCACTAGCTTATGATTCTGATGTGAAAAATATAATAACAGTGATTACGGACGTTCAGGTATAAAGAAAGATAAAAAAAATACGAAGCTAGCATTATGTTCGACTACAAACTCCTTTTTGCTAGCGGAAAGGTTAAATATATCAATGCTCTCTTATTTATCTTCGTGAGAATCCACAAGTTGATGCAGAGGACCGCGGAAACAGCATTAGTGACATACTTGGCTGGTATTTGTAGACATAGTAAACGGCATGGGCGCTCGTCTACGCGACTACGCACTACTATAACACGGTAACATAGTTTATTGGATATTTCAGTGCAATCATATTTGTTATGGACAATACCGTGAAGAAACATTCCAAGTAGCAGTCTTCTGGATTCTAAAGATAGCAGGTTAAAATCATTTAGCATTACAGCATACGAACCTTGACTACGACTACATATTAGTCCAATGCATGATCGTAGGAACTTTCTTTGTACTATTTCGATTGAGTCAATATTATATTTTTTACAATGGGGGTTCCATATCACTGTTGCAAACTCCAGACATGGCCTAAGTAAAGATATAAAAAAAGATAAATAAGTTGAAGGGCGGGGCGTCTAAAATCTCTACTGTTGCGCATAACAAAACTGTACATTCCGAGCGCGCACTATCATCAACAGATGATAGTATCTATCTATATATATGTTATAATTAAGTTTTGAGTGCATTACTACCACCCCTGGGTAGCACTCTATTTAGTATTGTGTTAGATAAATAACAGTCATATTGCTAGACTCCACAAAAGGTCATGGGCCTGACGGCATCCCAGCCTCGTTTTTCAAACGTGTTGCTGATCAACTGTGTGATCGTTTGCATTTGCTGTTCAACAAATGTATTAGCGACGGTGATTTTCATGTATGGAAGCTAGCACATTTGACTCCAGTCTAAAATAAGGATCCAAGAATAACGTGGACAATTACTGCCCAGTATCGATTCTGTCCACCTTGTCGAAACTTTTTGAGAAGTTAGTTTATAACTAAACATATCCCACTTTACGCAGGTACATAATTAAACAACAACACGGTTTTGTCCGGCAACGATCCACCTACAAGGGTGTATTAATTTTTGTTCCTTTATCCTGAGAAAGCACAAATCCCTTCCGTACGACCCCCAAAATCCGAGTTTGAGTGGCAGAAGAAGCTACTTAGTCGCTCCGTCTGTCCCAGTTAGATCTGTTTTTGCAAAGAGGCAGTATGCAAGGCAATCTTCCCACTTATACAACCTGTAAAACAAAGAGCTTCAATTCTATCCTCTGAAACTCCGTGACTGCAAACTAGCTGTGACCGATTGGCTTAAGAATAAATCCTACGACGACATTGAGTCGTTGGTATCATCGCTTACATAAATTAGCAATCAATAGAGCTGCGTTAATGATATCGTTAGTGGAGGAAGCTACGCCTAGCTTCTTCCGATCCCCAGACCTTGTCGAAGGGCTAACCTAAACCTAAACCTAATCTGAAAGCTAAATGAACTTAACTCATACGTACAATACACACCCACACCCACCTCCACACACACACAAACGCACACTAACTCAAAAACCCACTCCCATACACCACACATGCGCGCTCCTTTACGCCTTAATGTTTCGTTTTGTAATATTTTATTTTCTTTTATATTTTTCAATTGCTTATCCTGTTTAATGTTAAGTGGAAGAGCGGAGACACCTAACACAAGCATCTCCTTGCTGAAAAGGTGATCTCCAAATCATGTTTGTTGAAGAACCATGTAATTGAAATACTTACTTACTTTTTTTTTGTTCGTTATGTTTTTGAAAATCATAAAACATAATCCATACCTAATATGTTTACAAACTAACACTGTATACACAGAGTTCCGGAAGGCTTTTGACAGGGTGGGTCACGAATTGCTATTACAAAACATATTATTATTGCATTTAGGCCCTTTATTGTTTACTTCATTTATAAATGACTGTGTGAATGATTTATAAATTTTAGAAGGAGTTGTGTAAATATTACTAATAATTTCTCTATCACTATGGAAAGTAGAATGAGGAACCCAATTATGAGTATTGAGTGTAGATGGTTCCACAGATTTAAAGTACGTTGCAAATAGTTCACAAATTTCCCGCGGCTCACAGCAGGAAGTGCTTCCTAACTTTACATTAGATGGAACCCTGCATTGTTACGTTTACTAGATACATAGCTCATAGAAAAGTTTGAGGTTTTTGTGAACATTATCTTCGACAGACTTTATGTAGTTGGAGTAGCATTGGAAGCATTCCTTATTGAATCAACGACGTTAAAGGCGAATATGGTATGGTACGTCTAGGTTCGTATTTATGACTGATATCACTTTTAATACCCTTGTATTTAATGTTACTATGCAGTAATTTGTGTTATTACTAGCTGTTGTCCTTGGGTCTCTGTCCCTACGGTGAGCAACCGGTTGACCGGATTTCTATTTATTATGCTTTTCTTATTCGTCGTGGTTGTGGTTTATCTTCTTCGGTTACCGATGTTTAGTGGATATTAAGTAATTATTACATGTAACTAGATTGGAAGATTGTTAATAAAGGCTGTTATTATTCAATGATAGCCCGCTTAACATAGCTCGTCGAACTTCATTTTTTTTTTTTTTCTTAATATTGTGTCTGGTTCTCGCCATATTGAATTTTGATTACTTTCATCTCTTTAGTGCCACTCGCTAGATTGAGAAAAATCGCGCGTTTGCACTGTAAAGCGCCACAAGGGAACAAACATACATAGAAGTCTGATTAACACATTACCCTCCTCAGTCAGATAAAAAATGTTTGTGAATTTATGTGTGTGCGTGAGTATATGAGTATATGTGTATACCAGTGGATGTATGTGTGTGTTTATGCTTGAATGATTTGTTAGGACACTCCTTAGATACTCGTAGATAGATAGACCGAAACAAACTGCTATAAAGACTAGGTCATTGGTTTAAAAAAAAAAATGAAGCAGAGTAAGGTGGAGCGCATACTTGAGTCAGACGCATTTATTGGGAAAATTTGTCACCTGCTGGCGTCTGTACGTCGCGTCGCTAGACTGTTTTGTCGTTTATGTGCGCGCCCGCATACGTACAAAAGGAAAGCTGACAATCGTTAGTCCGACTTGTCGCAGTACAGTTCTTGTAGATATTAGACAATTTTGTCTATGAGACGTTTTTTTTTAAGTGTGCGCGTCGTCATATGTTTTGTGATGCAATAGTCTGTCTTAAAACTATCGTAACTCTAGCGTTTTGTCGAGCAGTCGAGCACAGGAAGCTACTCCTCGATTCGCTGGCGTCTATCACGAGAGGCAAAACTAGTTAGCAACAGCTTGCAATCCTCCGTCTTTGAAATAAAACATAAGTAGGTATGTAAGCATGACTGAGACACAGGAAGTCGTGTACCCGTCACCCGCTGGGCTCAGTCAGAGTCATGCCAGTCCAGCTTCAAGTCGTGTACCCGTCACCCGCTGGGCTCAGTCAGAGTCATGCCAGTCCAGCTTCAAGTCGTGTACCCGTCACCCGCTGGGCTCAGTCAGAGTCATGCCAGTCCAGCTTCAAGGAGCCTTCAAGGAACGGATCCAGTTCAGTGCGATGAGCTCGCGAACAATAGGCCGCCCTATTGTACCGCGCCGTAACGCAACCTGGGGTCCTGAGTTTCATTCCCGAATTTATCAGGCAAAGTCATTGGGGGAATTGTCAGCTGTAGCATCCCGGAGTTTGGAAGTTGATGGTGTGATACTCCCGCACCTAATGCACGGCAAGCACCTTAATGAAGCGTTGCTCCTGCGCGTCATCTAGAAAGAAAGAAAATACGTTTGTTTGGCACATGCCACAAGTGCACACAACATTAAAAATAAAATAAAACTTAAACCTAAACACAAAAAGAAAAAGATAATTATTGTGTGCCTCACAGCTGAACCAAATAGGCCCATCTCTCTCCGATCCCATCGCACGATGAGCGTGAGGGAAGATAAAGTGCGCCTGCGTCTGCGCACACACTGCACGATTATATCTCCCGCGTCGATGATTAATTTCCGCTGAGATTGACCGCTCGGCCGAAAGTCTGTCAGGTGGAGTATTTGCACTAATAACCGGCTAATATCCTGGTATGCATTGTGCAAGGGGCCAAGGGCATAAAAGGTAGGTGCAGCAGGACTGTTATAGACTAGGAAACAAAAGACGACGTGTTTGTGGCGAGCTGCTGGACTGCTTACTGACGACTATAAAAGGGCCATGTCCCTGCTGGACGTGCTAGATAGATGTCAAGTAAAACTATTTATTTCGATTAGTCCATTAAACGGCACATTTGAACATCAACACTAAGGAAACAGAATAGATTCTATTACTAATTCGCAAACGTTATTATGATACGTGGATAAAATGGCCGGGGGTGACTTGCACACTCATTATAAAGCCTATCGGAAAACTACTGCTAGCACATAGAACTGACACAGTGACAAGGTAGCAACCTATCCTGAGCTACCTACTTGAGGAGAATAAAATAGTGGTACCTATTCTATAGCTATCAGAAGATCCCGGACATTCCCGGAAATAGTGTCAAGTCTGTCTGTAGCTTCTGAATGCCTACCATGATACTGTCAAGTCTGTCTGTAACTTATGAATGCCTACCATGATACTGTCAAGTCTGTCTGTAACTTATGAATGCCTACCATGATACTGTCAAGTCTATCTGTAGCTTCTGAATGCCTACCATGATACTGTCAAGTCTGTCTGTAACTTATGAATGCCTACCATGATACTGTCAAGTCTGTCTGTAACTTATGAATGCCTACCATGATACTGTCAAGTCTGTCTGTAACTTATGAATGCCTACCATGATACTGTCAATTCTGTCTGTAACTTATGAATGCCTACCATGATACTGTCAAGTCTGTCTGTAACTTATGAATGCCTACCATGATACTGTCAAGTCTGTCTGTAACTTATGAATGCCTACCATGATCCTCGTACCTGCCTTGATAACTGATTGATGAAAAAATGAAAATATTTTTATTTTTACAAAAAGCTTCTTATACAATGAATAGTGTTGGGAGCGTCCTTTTAGACAAACAATGCCTGTGTTAGGAAACTAGATTAGATTGATCTTACAGGAATACCTACTTCCTTCCTGCGAGCCGTCAATTTAGAAAAGAATGTGCGATGGTCCATACAAAATGCAGCAAGTAAAGTGATGGAGAGAAGAGTGCCTTCGTAAGCCGACTGCCGAGCAGACCGAGTACCATCGCTTTGTCCTCGGCGCGACGAGAGCGAGTGTGACAGCTACACTCTAGTATGTGGTGACACCACAAGTGTTACTCGTCGGCTCTCGCCAGTCGGCAGGCTATGTTGAGGTTGAGGTCGCTGCCGACGCGGCGACGGCGACGCGCCTACGCCAAGGTAGGGGCCGGTCGCGTTGATGTATGTCACACCGCCGACGAGTGCTCCTAGAATACGTTAGCGTCATTCGCAAACACTTAACATCTATTCATATTCCAAGGGGAGCGGACACAACCTAGTTACGCAAGTTTTACGCCGATGCGGAAAATCTGCAAACAAAAACTATTTGTAGCAGCAGAGATGTGGCAGCAGCCGAGGACGCGCGTGCCGGACTGCCGGCGCGTGATGGGCGCGTAACGTGCCTCGCCACCGCTGAGCGCGCCAGCGAGCGGCTCGCCCGGCCTGCTGCTTCCTCGCGCAACATATACATAGGACCATATAACAATTTATATTTCTGTGTATAGGACCCTCAAACGTCGCCTTGCTACATATCCCGATTAGTGACACGTCCTGATTAGCCCTTGATCTTTCCAACATTTTGAAAATCTTTTCGCAGTCGGTGGCAATGGCAAAGTATATAAGATCGTATGAAAAAATCGTATCAACTAAAACCTGAACGTTGACAGCCAGTTAGTTTCACAATCTAATTAAAATATTCCAAAAACAGGAATGTACGTCATTTTAAAAGAGTACTGCGGGAACCATTGCTTGCTACCAAGACTGCTGTTTGGCCCGGTTTAATCTGTTTGGCATTGAATATCTGAACATCGGTCTCTTCAGTTCAGAAAGTCTGTTTTCTCCTCAGCTGGAAATACTTTCACAGATAACCGATAGGCTAGATCCAGTGCGTCTGACAATTATTTTTAAAAGTTTAACAGCCGTATCGATATACAGGTCAAAGTGTTTACTTGAGTAAACATCAATATTTAAGGTACGATTTTTATTATGTAGCTTAGTAATTGCTTCAGAACTAGAATCAGAATATATTTACTTGTAAACATAGGAATACAGATACGCAGGTGTGTGAGATGTTACATGTTTTGTTTTAGTTCTCTAGTTTTGCCATTATGGGTACAAATGTTAATATTACCAATTTCATTATTAATTTCACAATATCATACAATGTCAGTACAAGATCCAAATTAATAAAATGTTTTTAAAATGTCAACAACAGAAATTAAGGATAAAACAGAGATGTCAAAATTAAAAATAGGTTAATGTCAAATAATCAAATGAATACAAGAATGTCAAAATTAGTACTAAATCATATTTTTTTATGTTAACAATAAAATCTAAGAAAGAACAAAAACAAATCTAAAAAATAAAATAACAACAAAGAAAATATTGGATGATTTCAATTATTTAATAAGCAAGTACGAAATTAATAGAATATACAGGGTGTTTGGTGCACCGTTTGCCAAATTGAAATGGTCGACTGAAGGGGCCACATGCTATCCTTTCAGACCCCTTAACACGTCTCATGTTCTGTGGATATTTTTTATCGAGTTTTTATCAAAAAAAGACCCAAATTTTACATTCAAAATACAAATTAAAAAAAAAAATATAAGACGTAAACTTTACTTTTTAGATGTTTATTGTTTTCAAAGTTTCGGACTGAAAGTAACGCTCGTAAAGCTCGTAAAGTAAAGCTGTACAAATTACAGTAGTTTACATGGCTACAAAAAAACCAAAAGCGACCGGGATCTTCCAGCTCCCTCAAAATTTTCTAGTCTATCCTCTTGCTAGTGATGTGCCACATCCCATGAAAAAAAATTAACAGCTTTGTGAATTCGTTAGAATTGTGAATCGAGTCAAGGCTAACGAGCCAATTAATGATACCTGACAAACCTAATAAAACTGTTATTTCACTCTTGTAAGGTAATATCTGTCTCGTATCTCTAACTTTCGTGGGTTTTAATTGAAATAAAAAAATAAAAAAAACATTTTTACACATCCTGCTTGTCTGTCGCTGTGAATGTGTAACTGTCGAAATACAAAACAGACGTAAGGCCTTCATTCGCAACAAACGCCAACAATTTGAGCAGGATTATAGTGTAGGTAATGTCAATTAGGTAATAACAAATAAATACTAGAATGTAAAAAGATATGCTGACTCAATGCTTATTATCTGAAGGAGGGATTACCTATAGAACTGTCATCCAGGTAGTCTTTAACTGAGTAGTAACATTTATAGATTACGATTTTCATAAGTACACTTTTGAATTTGGCCAGATTTTATGGTTTTAATGTCTCCGGCAGCTTAAATATTGTTGTGGCCATACATAAAGCACACTTTTACTGGTTAGGACTGTTCTGCCATGTGTTATTTCGAGTTGTAACTTATTATTTTTGCCGCGTTATTTTGTATTGGGAGATGTGTGTTTTGAGAAATATATTAGTTTCGTAGATGTATAATGATGGTAGGGTAAGAATGTTTAGGCTTTTGAAGAACGGTTGACAACTGTCGGTGCTATTTAGGCCACACATGGATCGGATACATTTTTTTTGAGTTCTAAATACATATTCTCTATCGACTGAGTTACCCCAATACATTACATTATCCCATACCTAAGTGTTGATGCAATATAACCGTGATATGCCGTTAGTACCGATTATAGGCTGACGGTCTTTGACAGTTTGGAAATAAATAAATAAATATGCGAATTTACATTTTTTTTTTCGGTTTGATGTTGGAACTGCAAAAGTTAGAATTCTTACCTTGTTTTATTTGTCGGTTCTTACTGTGTTTCAATTCTTGTCTATTGCTTAAATAAAATTGCACAAGTAATTGATTTAACTTTACTAAAGATACATCATACCAGGGTAAATGTAGACAGTTGGAATCTGTAATGTAAAACTTGTTTTTTACTTTTCAAAAATAATATATTGGACAGACTAACTGGATCGTCTATTACGGCTTTCTATCACGACGGCGCGCGGCGTCCGTGGCATACTTGGTGAATAGATCTGTAAGTAATGTACGATCTTTTGAGATCGAGTAAGATCGATTCAATCAATACAATACAATTAAAATCGTAAATCGACTCACGAGATTACGATCCATCACGATCCAGAAGATCAAATAAAGAGTAAAATCGGGCATTCCTAGCTGGCAAGACTCGCGACTCGCTCGGAGGTGTCCGGAGCCGCCGCCGCCGCCGCCGCCGGGCGCCGCGCCGTCTGGCGGCGCTTGCCCGCTCTCCCTCGCACGCACGCGCCGCCCGCGCCCGCTCTCGCTCGCACACACGCGTCCTCTCTCCTCGCCACCGTCACACTCAAATCAAGCCCAGCTGCATCTACCTAGTTTACGTTCAACTTACTATTTTCACTTACAGAAGTAAAAATCAGTTTTATATCCGTCGCTTCTCTTTGATCAACTTACATGTCGGTGGCAAATTAATCTCTTGATGATCCTGACAGTCTAGTCATGATCATCATCGTTTTTAAACCCCAACCACAAAAGAGGGGTGTTATAAGTTTGACGTCTGTATCTGTGAGTATGTGTCTGTCTGTGGCATCGTACAGACCTCCTGAACGGATGAACCGATTTCGATAAAGTTGGTTTCGTTTGAAACCTGTCTTAATCGAGAGTGTTCTTAGCTATGATTCAAGAAAATATGCTCAGGCGTTTGAAGATCATAGTAGTATCTCTTTTCTAGTTGATGAAGGGATACAAACAACTTCCACGGGTCTGGTCGGTTCGAAATTTGAAATGTTGTCACTTTTCACCATGGGTATCGCCAGGATGCAGCTGCCCCCCCTGCCCCTGTTAAAGGCCCAGGATTTTTTTAATGTTCTAACTTTCTGTATTCGTTAATTGGCAAGAAGACGCGCAACACGCGTAACACCGAGATAAGTGGAAGGACTGGAGGGAGGCCTTTGCCCAGAAGTAGGACAGTCGAGGCATAGGTATAGTAGGGCGTCGATATTGTTTGTGTAACGGTGAATTCTCAGAATTGCATTGTTTTTGAGTGGTGTTTGTGACATGGATCTTCAAGATCAAGGTATGTTCTTACTATTTAGTTATATTTTTTAAATTTTATTTGACTTATTATGACGTGTTTTTACGTGCTACGCCACACAGGATTTCTACCAAATATTTACCTTACTTTTGACTTCACATAGACTTACAACTAATTTCGACCATAATCGAATACTCTCACATAACTTACATTTAAGATTGAACTGTCTATTTTGAAAATATAAAAGGTTTTTTTTGCATCCTTTTGCCACTTTTGTTGCTATATAGCCTCCACGACTACGTAGGCTCAGGCGTAGCACGGGCTACGAAACATACGTAAAATATTTGAATATTTTTTTCAGGTACTTTGGTTAAATGTACTTTCTCAAGGATGCATTTCTTGATATTTGGTCTGCCGTAACTGGAAGTGTTCTTCAGAAACATCAACACGTGTTGGAAACTATTCTAGCTTCACTGGATGAGGTGGAGAATCTAGACATTAGGAACTTAGATAGTAAGATACTCAATTTATGTAAAAGTCTTGATAGATTTTGGAAAAATGTCTAAAAAGTACTGGTTAAATGAAATTGAATGTGTCGAATTAGTAAGAAGTAATGAGCAGTGCATTCAAGAAAACGCGAACCGGCCCGGGCCATGTTCCGAACGCGGACGCCTTTTTTTTTCTCTAATTCTGCAGTTTCAGCTGAAATTACTGGCTTAAATAAAGATTTAATTGATCGTTGTTCCACAATTTTTCAAGTATTGTCCTCAGGTTTAAATATTGGTTCGGATAAATTTAATGAATATGCTTTGGACACCGCGCGACTTTTAATTCAAGAATATCCGTGGTATAATTTAATGAATATGCTTTGGACACCGCGCGACTTTTAATTCAAGAATATCCGTGGTATAATCTCCCAGCTTCCGTTCACAAAGTCCTCATCCATGGTGCTGTAGTGGCACAGTATGCTCTATTATCTATCGGAGAATTATCCGAAGAGGCAGCAGAATCTAACAAAAAACAAGGCATTCAGGCGAGATCACACGAGAAAAATGTCGCGAGTACTTACGAATACGGACTTACTTAACAGACTTACTCAGCTCAGACCCATTCATTACTAGTCTTCGGAAAGTTACCCGTAAGAAAAAAAGCGTTATGTCGAGGCAGGTTTTAGATTTATTACGAATTAAATTAGGTTGCTTGTTGTGGTTATGATAACGTTTGTAAAAAATTGTAGTTTTAGTTTTCTTGCTTTGTGTTGTATATTATATGTATAATTTATACAAGAATACGTATTTAATTGTATCCCCTTCATGAATAGCATTAATATCATTCAGATGTATTTCAGAACGAGGGGCAATAGATCTCAAATATTAAATTTATATATAAACAGTACATATCGTGGGCTTAGTTCAAATACCAACTAACTCGAAATTTTGGCAAATTGAGTTTAATATACAAATCAATTCTAAATTTCATCCTCTTTCTACTGGTAAAACAGACTAACCCTTGCGATGCTTCGTTTCGGAGATACTGAATCTAAAAACCAACTTAAAAAAAGGTGTTGCAAAGAATTTTTTTTTTTTTATCGAAGTCAAACAAAATATCTACACTTATCAGTTTTCAACATAAAATTTGGCGACTAAAATAAGGAACATTTAAAAAGTGAAACTATTTAACTCTGCTTAGTTGGTTTTAGTACTGATATTAGAGAAAATACAAACTAAATCTAAATTTAATAACAATTACTTCAGGTTAGTTGGTTCTCCTATTGATTGCGTATTACTTAACTGGACAAAATATAACGAAGTCATTGCGAGTAAATTGGTGTAATAGGTTTTACTTCTATAATTTTGCTCATATCGTACCAGCAATCTACAGGATCACCTGTAGATGAGACTGACTAACCCAGGGTAGTTGATATAAATTTTCGAGTATCTGTTGATGATTTATCTTACGTCACGAAAGACGTTCAACAGCATAGAGTTCCAAAGCCAGTTGACTGCACTGAGTGTCACTATAATAAATGCAATTTAAATTTCATGGAAGAAGATCGATCGTTCACTACTTTGTCGGAGCTATTGGAATCGAGCCTAGCCTATGCCGGGCAAAAAAAACTTCATCCTAAGTTTGATCGAAGTGCTGCCGATTAAAACTGTTGTAGTAAACAGAAAACGCTTAACTCAAGAAATATAAAGTTTTTTTTCTTGAAGAAACAAGACATGTGATGTGATCCACATGGGCATAAAGAACCTCCGAACAAAACTCCTGAAATTTTGAAGGAAGTTCGACAGCACATACAATCTTTTCTTGAAATTGAACATACAAAAAGATATTTGGACAGCATGCTCTGCTTTAAAAAAAAATGTGTGCACTTTATGTAGAGAAGTGTTAGGAGAATCAGAAAGCATTGCGGTTTCAAAAAATACATACCGCAATATATTTTGCACAGATTTTAATCTAGGGTTATGTAACTACCTGAAAAGGATCAATCACCCTTATGTACAAAATACTAACTGTCGCAATCTGAAAATGAAGAAAGGAAAGAGCGACTTATCTGCAAGCCATATTGCAAATACGAATCGACCAAGTTAGATTTTTATACTATTGCCGTAAGTTGACGGTCGACAACTTCACGATTTATGAAAGTGCCTTGCCTTAGGGTGTAACCACACCAATCACAGACAAATAAAGATTTTGATATCGATCCGATTTCCGCGCTGCCTTTTTCACCGTTTGCCTCTGACCAAGCAAAGCAATAAGCTTCATTAGGGTGTTACAACACCAATCGATCGATCGATGGTTGAATAGATTAGTCGACGTCGATCGATAGTTTCTATTAGGCAAACCTATCGATCTATTGTCTACTAATCCATTCGCATCGATCGACGATATCAAAATCTTTATTTGTCTCAGAATGTACAGACACATGTTGACGAACAGGCTTTTTTCCGACACTTGCGGAGGCCAGAATCGCATCGAATAAGTATGTGGCATCTGTCTTGCTACGGGCGGTGCAAATGATAAAAAAAATTACAACAATAATTGAGCACAAATTTTCGGAATCGGGCCACTCTTACATGAAGCTATGTGTGAGTGGCCTGATTCCGAAAATTTGTGCATTACTCCCAATTCCAAAAAAAACAGTGTTATTGATAGCTCTTATTTTTTTTTCTTATAGAATCAGTATTATTAAACAGGCAGTATAGGTTAATACAAATAAAAATACAAAACTTGAGAAGTAAAACCAACTAGTATTTTACATTTTTGCGTTTTTATGGAAAATTTAAAAGATTATTGAAATCGTCGTATGTTTAACTTTCATAAATATTTAAATTAATAGACATGGATTTAGTAGCACTCAGCAACAGCTTTTAGTTTCCAAAATACAGCGTTTTTTTGATTGAGAGGTAAAACCAACTAAATAGGAGGGTTCGGGGCACAAAGTGCAATTTTCTGTGAAACGCTGTGACTTTTCTTTAAAAAATTAAAATCCAAGCAGAAATAAATTAATAAACAATTAGATACGATTTCTCAATAAAATATTTTCTAAAGTAATCCATGAAATTTTAGCAACCAAACTTTCAAAACATGATTGCTCATTTTCATTTTTTTCGAGTTAGTTGGTATTTGAACTGAGCCCACGATATTGTACAGTTTATTGTATATTATGTATTAAATTATGTAAATAAAGCATTAATGTACATTAGTGAAGTATTTTTTTATTATTTACTCTTCAGAATCTCATTTAATAAAGTAAGGTATTTATGACCACGCTCGTAGGGCGCTTGGACCACCGTGCGTTGATCCCGGCTGTCATTTGTAGATCTTTGACACTTGACAGTCGTTATGAGTAGTCAGAAGCCAAAAAGTCTGACATCCACTCTTACTAAGGCGTATCGTATAACCTAGTTAGTGGGTTGTGAAAGTCAGATAGGCAGTCGCTTCATGTAAAATACTGGTACTTAGCTGCATCCATTTAGACTGGAAGCCGACCCCAAGATAGTTTGGGAAAAGGCTAGGCAGATGATGATTCTGATTTGACGTTCTCGTAGCAACATTTTAATTTATTGTTGAATAATAAAAGAGCATGCATTGTTAGTGTCACGCACGCCCAATAGGTGGTGGAGGTAATTCATAAAGCCCGGGTAATGTTTCAACAGCTATAATCAAATCGCCCTCGCATACGGGCTATATAATTAATCACTTAGTACACACATAACATAGGTATACAACCGTGAAATATGAAACCGATGCTGGACGCTGGTATCAACGATATCGATGTCGTTGCTGAGGATTTAGTTTCAGTTAAGTAGGCGACAGTTCTTACTATCGACCTACGAGCACTACTATACGTGCATATATAGTTTTTTCGCTAAAAAATAAACGAGTTCAAAAAGAACAAGTTTCACCGACTTCCGAAAATAAAGTTATTTTCCACTTTTTTATGTTGTTTTTTTGGAAGTCGCTTTGGATGCTTTTGAGGCGTTCTGGTATCTTACACAAATCCATCTCAAGTATCAATTTTGCATTCTAAAAATATTAGCACATGATCCAGATGACAAAAGAAAAATGCATATTATAGATGATAACTCATAATGTCATAAGTAGTCATAACGTACCTGCAAGCTTCCTCTATCAGAATAATGAAAAAATGCTTGGGAAGTTTTAAGTATTTTTTGTCCACGGAACCCTACCTCTGGTTTTACATGTAAACCACGGGAAAATAAGAATGTTAGAAGCATTCTTATTTTTATATCAAGGAAAGGGACACATTTAGAGCAACAATTATTTTTCATTACTCATACTCTGAAAGTAGGTCTAAAGTTGCCTGAGGAGCGGGTTGAAAGTAATACTTTTCATCCCTAGGGAGAATCGCTTTCAACTGACAGATGCCAAATTATAAAAAAAAAAACTAGTTCTATTTTCAAATTTTTATTGAACCACGTTCCAACTTTCTATGCAGCCACGATGTAAAATTGAAATAACTTAAAGTTAAGTTGATTAAAGAATATATATTTTTTAAATAACTTTATTATAATTTAAATTCAACAATTTCTTTAAAATAACATAGATTTGGGAAAAATATTTACCATTTTTTCAATAATGAAAATGAAAAATAATTGCTGTATAGCTGGCTGGCCACAGAAAAAAAAAACACAATAGGCGGGAAAGCGACAATCCGACTCATTTTTTCTTTAGCTAATTCATCTTTTTATTTTTACTTTCCTTGTATTCGTAAAGAAAAGCACAGTGTTTACCTCGGGTTAAAAGACTTATTTAGTCCCTCGAACTATTGGCGCCAAACCCCGTCTCGGGACTGAAAAGTTACTTTCACCCCTAGGGTAACAATGTACTATTACTTGTTTCCTTGATTGCTACATGTCATCACCAACGCACCAACATTTTACGTTTTACAGCTTCAACGAACGTTCTCCATAGAAGCCCAATCTACGTCATTTTGACGTATACCCCGGCAAAAAATCCCCCCCCGCTATCTCTTTCACACGCACGACTGGATTGTCGCGACACGTTCGATTCGAACCAACCCGAACCCAGTAGCTGTCAAGATCTATCAGGAGACGGCTGCGTCGCTTCTGTAAGTGCCGCCATTTTGTCGTAATAACGTTATTGTACGTACATTTGACGTATGTTTGGGCTTTACGTAACTTTTACAAGTGTTCAAGACTGTGTATAAAGACATTTTTTTTTCGTATTTTATATTTATAAGAGTTGATTTAATTCTAAGAATTTAATGTAAGAAAAACTAAGAAGGATCAAATATTTTTTTAAATTTCTTATGTTTGCAATAGTACATTGTTACCCTAGGGGTGAAAGCAACTTATTTAGTCCCGAGACCAATAGTTCGAGGGACTAAATAAGTCTTTAACCCGAGGTAAACACTGTGCTTTTCATTACGAATACAAGGAAAGTAAAAATAAAAACATGAATTAGCTAAAGGAAAATTTAGTAAATTTTATTTGACATAAATCAACAACTTTTCCTGCCTATTTTGTTATTTTTCTGTGGCCAGCCAGCTATTCAGCCATAATTTTTCATTTTCATCATTGAAAAAATGGTAAATATTTTGCCCAAGTCTATGTTATTTTAAAGAAATTGTTTAAATTAAATTATAATAAAGTTATTAAAAAAAATAGATTCTTTAATCAATACTTAACTTTAAGTTATTTCAAATTTACATCGTGGCTGCATAGAAAATTGGAACATGGTTCAATAAAAATGTGAAAATAGAACTAGTTTTTTTTTTATAATTGCATCTGTCAGTTGAAAGCGATTCTCCCTAGGGAAGAAAAGTATTACTTTCAACCCGATCCTCAGGCAACTTCAGACCTACTTTCAGAGTATGAGTAATGTAAAGTTATTATTGTAAAAGTATAAATAACAAGCAAACTTTCTTTACTTAAATTGATATTCTTTTATTTTACTAGACTATATTTATAAGCCAGTGTTACTGGGGCAGCAAATGGACTATCAGACTCTTCAATTAAATTTTTCTGTAATAATTTCTATATTTGCTGTTCAATTTCTTTTTTGTCTTCAATAGTGCATCTATATGGCCTTTTATTACAGTACTTGTCTACCAATAAATCGATACGCGCTTCGTTATCCTTTAGAGTGCCTGTATCATATTTATCTTTAGCAAAAAGTGATTTATACTTGCATATCAATTTGTCTATTTGTGCTTGTTTCTGAAGGTCTAAATGATTTATTGATATTTTAAAGTTAGATACTTCTAGGTGTTCATTAAAGTTAATTTTATATTGTGTACTTGATTTTTCTGGGTCATTTTGATACCAGTTCGAATTTTGCTTTCCTTCAACATTGTTATCTGAAAGTTCTGGTGATATTTTATTAATGTTTTGATTTGTGACCTCGTTATGATTATTTTGTGTAATTTGTAATTTCTCATTTTGGGTAAGATGAAATCTCTCTATACAATCCAATCCAATCAAGAAGTCATAATCAAAATTTTCTTCATCTATCACAAAAACATTCATGTTCTTTTCAATATAAATCTTTATCTTTAATGTGACTATTCCTTTAGTCTTTTTTACGCCATTAATCGTTTTCAAACTTGCTTTTTCTATATATGTATTATTATTTTGGTTGTTTTTTAGGCTTAATAATCTTGAATTTACTAAAGATATATTTGATCCTGAATCATAAATTCCCATAGTTTCTATGGTATCATTTAGTAATAATTTAAGTTTGATTAATGGCGGAATTATTAGTTTTTTGGGTTTATCTCATTGAGTTCTAATTCTAATTCAGAATTGTTAACGTTTCTTATCTGTTCCCTTTTTTGTCTGTCATTTGTTTTGTTTTTAAACCAACACAAAGACTCTGGATGATACCGAATACCTTTGTTTTCTTTTTCACATATTCTATATTTTTCTTTAATCTTAGTATCAAGACTTATTTTTTTATCGGAACTCTTCCTATTCACTAAATGCTCCAAACCTCTTATGTTATTAAACAAATCCTTGGTTTCTTTTAAATTAGTTCTATCAATTCTGTCTACTATAAAATTTGGGAGTCCTGTAGCGATTAAATCAATTAATGTTGGTTTATCTATTGATTTGTTTATCTCCAATAGCAGCTTTTCCTTTTTTAATGCGTACTCCAGTAGTGATCCCTGTTTATATTTAAATAAGATTGCATACCTGACCGGTGACCAACTGCGGTCTGCAAAAGTCTCACAAAAGTCTTCTTTCCATGTGAGCCACTCCGAATCAACTGTATATTTTATAAGCATAGAGCTGTACCAGTCAAGACACGAGTCGTCGATGAAAAATCGTAAGGCTTCAATTTTCTTTGAATCTTCTACTATTCCTGTACGAGTAAAGTCTTGAACTGTAGGTGTTTTGGGGGGGGGGAGATGTAAACGAAGACCATTGTTCTTCATTAATTTAAATTTCCCGCGCAGTCACTTTGACACATCGAGAGCAGATGTCACCGGTGAGGGGTGTCAGAAAGAGGTTACGTGTAATGAAAGTTAGTGAGAGAAATAAAACCAAAAGTATTGTGGTAAATACGAGAATTCAGGAAATAATAGCTTTAATTGTTGTTTCTCTTTTCAGGTAAGGTATCTTTGTAAGTTCGTTCGTAAAACAAAATGTAAAATGTCCGAACATTGTTTAATAAAAATATCTCTTTTGAGAGCAACACAAATCAGCTTTTATTTTCAAAAAGACCTTTATATTGAATCTGTCTATAAAGACATATTATATATTAAATAAATAATACAAAACCTAGTATATATCCAATATAAAATGATTAAATATAATCGATTACATTATTACACGTCATTTTTACGTATAATTGGGCTTTATAGCCGTAAAAATATGACTGGGCTTCTAGGGTTAAAAAAAAAACGTGTTGCACTCCGGGAGTGCCGGCAGAAGTGAAAACTTCAGTATTAACGTTGTGCATTTTTGATATTTTGCAATGGTTAGGGAATAATTTTGTACGAATTGCTTTAATAATCAGTATAAAAGTACTATCATTGATGTGGTAAAATACAATACATTTATTGCGCTATCGTACACAAACATGACAATTTATATATACCACTGGCGGCCGCACATTGATCACGTATGTAATAAACTTAGATCTGTACTATCAAAATTATCGATACTTAAATATAAACTTCCATATAAAACGCTCAGAACATTGTACTTGGCACTGGCTGATTCCGTTATTGACTACGGCCTAAGTACCTACGGGTGCACATATAAGACTTACATCGAGGACATTTACAAGTTACAGTTACGTATTTTAAAAACTATTGTACCCAGAAGAATAAAACACGATTTCAAAGATAATGATGCGGGTCTATTTAAGTACTGTGAAATTGTAAATGTCTTCGAAAAGGTGCGTATACTCTTTTTAAAGGAGAACTGCCACAATCTAGGCACAATTCAAAAATATGAACGGTTAAAGTCGTTGCGTCGTCTGTCATACCTACCCACTTTTAAGATACCTAAATCGAATAATGTCTATGGAGCAAGGACGTGGGAATGCATGCTACCTTCTATTATGAATGAATTACCGCCAGAAATCTGTAATACAATAAATGTGAAAAATTGCTCGAAGGTGCTAAAAAGATACTTTCTGGATTGCGGATCAATATAGAAAGTGTCTATTTAGTACCTATATATATTTCCTATACCTAAGTATGTATTGAATAAATATGTTGTGGCACCGAGTTGCCGGGTCTGGCATACCACTGTTAAACCCACGATGGTTTGTGTGGTATGTTTACGATTAGTCAATAAGTATAAAAGTGTTTCTTTGAATAATAAAAAAAAAAAAAAAAATATTACTTTAAAAATATAACACTTCAAAACTATTACAATCCTTCCGCGTTTGACCTCTTTGGAGAAACCGAAGGTTTTGTTTGTGCATAACATAATTATCCAGTTTTGGAAACCCAAACTCAATGGCAGATGTCATAAAATTCAAATTCCTTCGTAACCTAATGTCAATCTGTCTTACGAATTTTTAATCGGGACCCGTGTCCAGGGGGTCTACTCTCTAAGCGCGAAATCCGTTGTTTCGGCCGAAATTATGGTTGTTACCCACTCCGTATCACTTACGGACATAAGATTCGTCAGGGGTCCGAACTAAAAATGAATGACAATACGATTGGACGGTTGTCCTTACTCCTGATGTGTTTTCAAAACCCATAAATCTGAAAATATTAGAGAGAAGGGTTCATTTCAAAGTATAAAGCTAGTTACGGACGGACCCGTACTTTCGTTGACGGAGAGAGTATAGGCCCTGACACGAGTTTGTCATTTTTTACACATCACAAAAGTGCACGGAAGTTTTTAGTTATTCGATAAATCAATTTTTCAACTAACCTCCAAATCATAATTTTTAAAAATCATAGCATTAAAAAAAATACTATGAATAAATTAAAACGATTATAATAATAATAAATTCGTATGCTGTTAGTGAACGGTTTCGGTTTAACTATAATAAAATTGTCGGCGACGGGATCCCAATTACATCTGCGGCGTAAGCAGGAAACTTTAAATTTACTTAACTTGAAAAGCGACTTTTTCATTTGAAACTATTCATGATTAAATTGGTTATATAAGGTTAGAATAAGGTACTGCGAACATCGCCCGGAGGACACTGTGGAGCACACCGTGGAGGTCTGCTCCGCTTAGTCTGAGCACCGCCGTGTCCTCGTAGCGGTGATTGGCGTCAGCGACCTTTCGTGTCAGCCCAGGTTCAATCCATGGTCCGGAGCGAAAGGGAAGGGGAAACCGTCGCCTCCTTCTGCGAACCAGTCATGCTAGTGAAGGAGGTGGCGGAACGTGAGAGGGAGAGAGCCTCACGTGTCCCAGCCGCCGCGGGAGACGCCCCGGCCACTGTAGGCGCGGGCTTGTGGACGGTGAATAATTGGCAAGCTCACCGTCCGTTCGTCTTATGACGACATGCCGTGTCGACGGCGCTTTCGTGTTCCACTTGCGCCTCAAGGAGATGTCAGCAAATCGGAAAGGGCCGAGAGGGCTGATGCCTCCCAGGGCTGCGGAACGTTCGAAAGAGATACCTTGGCCCTGGAACACAAACGGCTAAGAAAGAATGTAAGAATAAAGGAAGGAATTAGTTTAAAAAAATGTAAGAATAAGGTTTAAAACTAAATGTACAAAAAGAATTAAGTCACAGGACAAAGAGAACTCAAGATGATATTTGTCAAGTGAAACTTTGTCAAAGTTTATTTTTATAAGTTTTTGTTCTGCCCCCCTAGCATGACCGTTCTATCTCTATTCTACCAAGAAACGACAAGAAATCTTTTCTTTACAACTTGTCATTTCTTCTGGCCGAGCATGGCGCGCACCGTCGACTCGCGTTTCTACGAAGACATAGACAGAAATTCTTTCCATAGCAACGGGGTCGTTGCTATGGAATATATTTTACATAACATTTCAACTTTTTGAACGTAACTCAACGCAACCACGAAACGTATTTCTCGTATTTAGTTTTTATTAAGACTAGTTTGACATTTGTCAGAAGTAATGTTTCTACCCCAAATGTCAAAAGAAGAGAAAATATGGTCGTCATGCTCGACGTTGTAGACTTGTGTCGACTGAAGAAAAGAAACATTTCTTTTCTACATTCTTAATATCGCCATGCTTGGGACGATAGAAATATCTGTCAAATTGTCGATTCTTCCGTAGACATAGCTCGTTTCTACGGCGGTCATGCTAGGCCGGCTGGAAACTTTTTTGTTTCACTAGTAATGTTTGTTATTATTTTATGATTACCTTGACGCTTTAGCACCTCGAACTTCAGCTGAATTAACCGAATATCATCTTTAAGAAAATCTGTTATCCATACTAATATTATAAATGCGAATGTTACTCTGTTTGTTTGTTTGTTACCTTTTCACGACTAAACGGCTGATCGGATCTTAATGAAATTTGGCAAGAAGATAGATTTCAACCTGGGGAAGGACATAGGCTATATATCATCACGCTACGACCAATAGGAGCGGAGCAGCAATGAAAAATGTTGCGAAAACGGGGAAAATGTGTCGCAGACGAAGTTGCGTGGGACAGCTAGTCATAAATAAATGCACATCCACATCAGGTATATTGCCGGAATTAGCTCTTATATCCGTTATCACGCATGACCAAATAAAATTAGCTATAATATCAATAATTTTAAGTAATTTTTGCACTAAATTTCGGATATTTTTACTCAATTAACATGTAGAAGCCGTTGACACTGCTATCCAGAAATTACTTTAACATTATTACTTACGTCACAAACATGGCAACTCATCGTGGCGCATTCGTAGTCATATTATTCTTTTGAAAATTGTCTCAGTTTTAAAATGTTTATAAAAGATCGAAAAAAAAAAACAGAGTTTTTCGCATCCATTATTATTATAATTTATGATAAAGTTTCTCGTTAGGGTGGCTGAGATAGTACTTTTTAGATGCACATTAGTGGCTGACTACGAATTTAAAGGTCTAGGTAGTTTTTTAAAGGTCAACAATGCTATTAAATTGAATTCGGTTTAAAGCGAGAAATACTCAGATGTTTAATAGGTAATGAATAATATTGCAGACTTGGCAAAGTGAATTGAGCCCGACGACGGGCGAAGTCAGTCAGCTGAGAGAAGATTGACTTAGGCAAGACCGTGGTCAAAGGGTAACGCGCAAAGTTTCCAAAAAAAAAACAGGTCTTACATATGACAAGGGTGAAGAAAGTTTGACCTGTGGACCAAAAAGGCAGATAATGCCTGGACGAATCGGGATGGATGTTGACTACATCAGGCATTTTTCAGTTCATTAATGATAGTCAGTCAGAACTAGATTCTATAGGGCGATTTAAGGCGTCTGAAAGCTTTCCACTTAGGAATTCTGACGTTCTATGCTCAATTGTTCAGTCCAGTCTCTGCAAAAGAAAAAAAGTAAAGAAGAACATGTCAAGGTTAGTCGAGTGCGAGTGTGCCAGCGCCAGCGCGCCTGTGATGACGCGGGCGGCGTGGTGCTCACGCAGGGCGCGCGCAGCTCGGAGTCACGGTCAGCGCAGAGCCGACGCGGTTCACTTTGCTGGCACTCCGCCAACTTCAGATTACATTGTTCACCAGGAAGTAATGTTGTAGGTGCGCGAAGATACCTACTTCCAAGCAAGCATTATTTAAACAAATAAATAACATTTTACTACATGCATATGAATGTATGTACGGTACATATACCAAAATGACATTTTTAATTTTTGTCTGTCTGTCTGTTTGTTCCGGCTAATCTCTGGAAAGGCTGGACCAATTTTGACGGGACTTTCACTGGCTCGATAGCTGACGTAATTTGTAGTAACTTAGGCTACTTTTTAAATTCCACGCTGACGAAGTCGCAGCCACAGCTAGTTTTAAATATTACTCGAAGCGAATGGTTCAGAGATATGTTTCGGTTAGCGAGACCCTGTTCATACAACGTAATGCTCAAATCTCGATTTTCAAAATGAGGATATTTAAAAAAATAAACTATGTATGGATAGACTAGACTGTATCACATCATTTCTACAAATACTGCATCAGTAACTGCTATCTTCTGTCCAGTGGATCAGCTCAAAGTTTACTTTATACCCATATTCATTAATTATCCGAGAACGTTGAGTTTGTAGTGAATAGTAAAACATTCATTCTACAAGTTATCGTCATATTTAATTCAAGTGCATCACGGCTGCAACTAGGCAAGGTTTGGTTATTCTAATATTGTTTCTATGAACCTTAACGTTTAGTACTTTTTGTTTAATGGCTAATTATATGTGATAGTATGGTTTTTATAACACATTTGCTCGTAAAGAGCACTGAGATATTACTACTACGTATAGAGAAGACAACGCGTAGCATGATTTTGCGCCACGCTTTGCGGTGAGCTGTACTGCAACCATCCAGTGAGTATCCAACGCCCGCAGAGACATGTCGTGTTTGGCTCGCATAAATAACAGCATCAAAATGCCTGGTTGTATACTTAAAGACTGCCGTAAACACTCCAGAACATAAAAAAGGGTTGGTATGACATATCATCAATAAGTAGACATATAAACGGTTAAAACTCTGATTTAAAGTTTTTCGCGATGTAATAATGCTCACGAGAATCGGGTTGCCGGGCGCCGCCATTTTGCAATACAACATACGACTTGCAGTTACACTACGTTGAACAAAACGCGTAAGCGCCATGAAATTTCTGGCGCTTATGACGTTTTGGTATGAACGGTACTTTTTTAAATCTTAGCAAAGAGTTTTTATGTCAGAAAAGTGGTGAACATTTTATGAAAAAAAATAATTTGGGAGTTAAAATAAAATAAACATATTTTAATTCTTTAATTTAATTAATTTTGACCATAAATTACAACCAGATAAATATCTGTAACTAAACTCAAAAATATTAATTTACTAGTAATACTAGCAGTTTTTGTGCCTAAATTGTTTAAAAAAAAAGCGCTGATGCGCACGCATCGCTAATTTCATAATTTGTGAACAAGTAAAAATTATTCCGCACGCTTTTTCTTTTCGCTGTATTGTTTTTATTTGAAAATGTCGTCCGAGTGTTATTTATTTCCTCGCAAATTATGTTATACAACGTCGTATGACATACGTGCGCTTTGATAATTACAGCCTCTGCTTTCTTGTAGCCCTCGCCCACGGCTCGGGCTGTCAATATCACCTCGGCTGTAATTTTCAACTTAACGCATAACGTACTATTATGTATTTACCTACTGAATCTAACATTTCTTAATTTTCCTTTTTGCGCAAAGTTCTATTTTACAAGCTTTTTTTGAAACATTTTTTGAAGTGAAACTTCTTATGAGACTTCCAACAGCGTTAAACGTTTAACACAACCTGCGTTAAACGTTTAACGCTACCATGGAGGGGGAATAGAAAAAGACAGCGAAAGTGAATGTGTGGCACTCAAACGCATGCGTGTAGTATTACGAAGTTTCACTTCTTCCGCGCGGAGAGACACCACGCACTATTTTTATATCAATATATCAATATCTACGAGGTGCTGATTAGTAAGAGAAGTTTTGTTGGCAAAAAACCTTTTTTTATCTCGAAAATTGTCAAAATTCTATGATAAATGATAAATGATTTTTATTTTGCAAGTAGGTTTTTACAAACACTTTTACACGTCATTTTTTTTAAGTTAGATGGGGCCGGTGTTTCGTACCTGACTGCTCTGAGAAGAAACAGCCGAAACAAACTCAGAGGTTCTCTGTTAACTTGTTACTCTTTTAAAGTCCAGACATTGCTCAATTATACATGAGGACTATGCAGATTAGTATCTGAAATGGTCTTTTGAAGAAAGAACCACACAGATTTGAGTGGACCTGTCCAGTCAGTGCAAGCATTTGTCAGTTATCGTGTAGCTCGACTTATAATTCAAGGAGCTCAGCGAAACGACGAACAATACCAAAGAAAGGACATTTGGGTAGTATAGTATCTGCCTACTACAGACACTTTATACTCACACTTATCATCCATATTCATACTTTTATTGGTTTTACATTGGCGTTTTATCAATCGATTCATTTTTATAAATATTTTCTTTATATCCTTTGTTGTGACATGTTTACTTCATATTTGTCAGATGTCATTTACTTTTATTTTTTATTGTTACCAGTCAAACTCTCTATCAAGGTTTCACTTAGATTATATATTACTAAAAATTATTATCATCAATTCGTGAGTTCAATTGTTGTATTTTATAGTTAATTGCGAATATTTGCTGTGTAAAGAAATTCTGAGTTATATTTATAAAAATATTATGCGCAAGGTTTTTGACCAATTGTTACTGGCTGCTTTGAATACTGGCAGGTTGCGTCTTACTAGAGCGCAGCAGTTTTGAATCTGAGAAAGAAATTTGAAGAAAGAAACGGTGGATCAGGATATAAAAGGGATTTCTGACAGATGCCCTGGTTCTAGTCTGGAGTTAAGAGTCGGTTCAGTCTGGAGTCAAGAGTTCGGTTCAGTCTGGAGACGAGAAATCAGTATAGTCTAAAATCAAGAAAACAGCTAAGTCTAGTTTGGAGTCAAGATCTGTCATATCTTGAGTTTTGAGCACAGCCTGGTGGAGTCAAGGAGCGGTCTTCGTTTGGTGCTGCCGTGGCTGTTGCTAACTGCTGCTAGAAGCTGCTCTGCGAACTGACGAACCTGGCACTGGGACTCGGTACGTGTCTGCTGGAAGCTGCTCTGCGAGCTGACGAGCCTGGCACTGGGGCGGTACGTGTCTGCTGGTGGGTCCTGCCAAGCCGCCCTACATCAAGTTTGTCGTGGTCAAGCTCATCTTGATCAAGCCAGCATTCTACATCTGGATGTTTATCTTCAGTTACTATCACACTCTGAGATTTGTGGAGACATTCAAATCATTCCCGGTTAACCTGCCCTTCATTTTTTTATTAATTTATTGTATTTTTCATATCATCATTTATTAAATTCATTTTCCCCTTTTAACCTTTTTTAATGTACAAATCTGTTTACTCCTTTCATCACAAGGAATAATCAAGTTTGTTACATTTTGTCGCTTAAAGTACTCAAACTGCCAGATAGTGGTGGGAGAAAAATAATGTGACCTGCATGGTCCTCACATTCACAATAATTAAATGTAATTAATAATAATTTAAGAAATTAATTAAAAAAATTACGAATATCAATAAATGCCACAATAATAATAAAAAAGTAAATATGCATGTCAAATCAGTAAAGGTCACACAAAAATAATAAAAGATAAAGTAAAAAAAATAATGAAATACTGAAATAAGTATTCATGTCACATCGGTAAATCTCACTTAAAATAATAAAAATATAAAAATGCACTTTTATAACGTCGACAAAAAGGTTCTCGATTCAGATTGGTCACTTCCTATGGAGAAGAACCGGCAATAATTGTAATTCTGTAAAAGTTTTAAATTCTAATGATCAAAAAATTTTAATTCAAAAGATATGTTTTTCATGATTTATCACACTATTCTCAACTTTTATCGAAAATTATCTATTTTTTAGTTTGCTTTTATAATAAAGCATGTTTTGTAGTTATTTTTTAAACTATTTTTTTCTTGTTTGTATGGTTTCACTATCGTAATTAGTGAACGGAATATTTCCGTTTGCCGATCGTAATAGCGAACAAATGATAAGCTGTCCCAAACAAGCTACATCTACTCGAGTCAAATGTATGGGGCAGCTGAGTATTTATTCGCGGTGACTCTGTTGGAGCCATGGGAAAGGCTGTGCAGTTTGATGGGCTGGATGGCTGGACTAAGTCCGTAAATATGAGCACACCTTCCTTATACCCGCTGTAGATATAATAGATGCATATGCAACCAGGTACACACGGAGACCAGACAAGCTATACAAAACCAGTTTATGTGGTTCTCTCATTGTATGTGTCGTGTGATGTGTGGCCATGTGTATGTACTATCTACTTATTGCTGCTTCAGAATTGCCGCATTCTACTGTTCCTCCCAACCATTGCGCCTTGCACCAAGCATCGCTTATCGCTTCACTTGACCCTAATGGTATTAAAATAAACTAAGTAGGTATATAACCTACCTAACACTTACCATTAGCATTTTCCTTGAATAGATCAAAGAAATCACTTGAAGAATTCAATTCAATGTAAACGCTATCCTGTTAGCGATGTGTGGCTTGAACTTGAACAGCTGAAGTTAGCACGAATGATCGTCTTCTCCGGATGAACAGAGTGGATAGTCCCGGAGCGAACAGCGCACAGTGCTTGTGTCGGGTGGTACTGCTCCCTGCGTCCTGGCGTCCGCGACAGTGCAACACTGCAACGCCGCTCACCGGTCGGACCACGCGTGACGACACATTATCAGCATATCAACGAATTGTTCTGCGACAAGGAAAAGAAGAGCGTCGAGAAAATTGAAAAGTCATGATGCGACATTAGTGATCAGGTTGGCGAGGGCACCGCTCCGAACCTTGGCCCAACACCACCACGCGGACATGTCGGTGATTAGGACCGAAAAAACATTGAACAGGGAATCAGGCGTCACAAAAAAACGGCCTTGTACGTTGTGTCACCAGTGCGATGCAGCGCACCTCTGCGCCGCCACACACCGCCCCCCCCCCCCCCGCCCGGTTCTCTTGTTTATTTATATACCCCGTTGTCATTGTCAGGGCAGCAGCGACGCGAGCTCCCTGCGCCCGCGCCCGTGCCTCGCCCCCGCTGCGTCCGTATATATTTACCACAATTTTACAAACGTACTCACCGCCCTGTTCAATTGATCAAATCGAGTTATTTATACGCGGCGTGTGTGCGTGTTGGATACTACTCTAAAGGGAAATCAACGGGTAGTGAATATCAAAACACGTTGGAACTACTGTTGGCAATCTCCAGCGTTTGTTTACAATCAGCGACTCAGCGGCACTTCGAATTAGATGTACGGAGATACTTGCTAGACTAGACTTAGAGGAGGTCAAGCTTAGCTCGGGCGCGCTTCATGCGAAAGTAAACCGTATTTGTATACCACCGGACGAGGAGCTGACGGACGCGGGGTCGCGACACGGATCGAATCAACATTGTGTGGGAGTGGTATCTGTTGTGGAGCAAGTGATGACTCGTGATTGGTGCGGTCGTGCGCCGCGCGGGGGGATGCCCCGGGCTCTTTGTACGCGGGTACAGAGAGGACATCCATGCGGGGGGATCCACCGGGCTCTTTGTGCGTAGATACAGAGAGGACATGCCGCGCGGAGTGGTGATGCACCGGGCTCTGTGCGTAGGTACAGAGATGACATGCCGCGCGGGGTGGTGATGCACCAGACTCTGTGCGTAGGTACAGAGAGGACATGCCGCGCCGAGTAGTGATGCACCTGGCTCCGTGTGTAGATACAGAGAGGACATGCCGCGCGAGGTGGTGATGCACCGGGCTCTGTGCGTAGGTACAGAGAGGACATGCCGCGCAGGGTGGTGATGCACCGGGCTCTGTGCGTAGGTACAGAGAGGGCATGCCACTCGGGGGGATGCACCGGGCTCTTTGTGCGTAGGTACAGAGAGGATGTGCCGCCCGGGCGGATTCACCGGGCTCTTTGTGCGTGGGTACAGAGAGGACATGCCGCGCAGGGGGATGCACCGGGCTCTTTGTGCTTAGGTACAGCCCTGTCCCAATGCTCCACTTATTAGTGGTCGGTGCACCACAATGTTTGCTTAGGTATAATATATATATAGTAATGTTTTGGGTAACAGGCCCGCGAATTTCCACGAACTCTCACCCTGGTAATTCTACATATAGTAAAGTTAAAGTAATTACTTGGGTGGGCTTAAGTAATTTCTCATACATTTTTTATGTATTTAAACGAAGTAAAAAAGGAAAATTCCGCAAGGACCGAACCGAGGATATGAAAGCCGGTAAACAAATACTAGAAATTGTATTTCTTTAACGGCTTTCATACCCTCGGCCAACGGCACTGTGAAATTCATCAGGAACATCCAGGCTACCACACTGATTGATTTGATGTGCCGTGCTTCTCCGAGGCAATCGATGCTTGGAAACTCGCTGCCCCAATACTGAAGAACCCGACAATCCGTTTTCCCAGAGACGATGGGACGAGCCGCTCTGCAGAGTAATTCAGGACAATTTACTTAACACACTGCTACTACTGCTGAGCGTGCGATCACTATACACTTGTTTATAGATATCTGCTGCAGGCTGTCAGCGTTGACAAGTTAAATACATCAAGCTGCCCGAAACTTTCCCAATCAACCTTGAACTTAATTCTTTAACGATAAAGTTCAAAATGTATTAAAGAATTTAGACAGATTGTTGTAGGTTGACGTGCTGGCGGGGTACGTATTTGAATATCGAAGATTAAAATACCTACGCTTAAAATACCAATGTTCAAAACATCGAAAATATCGATTGTATCAAAATGTCGAAAATTGTTATACCTACGCTTAAAACGTCGAAGATTGAATTACCGAGTTATTAATATTTCGAATGATATTATTATGAGAAAATATCGAATGACATTATGCCTAAGTTCAAAATATCAACGTTAAAAGTACCTACTAGTTATGTATGTTGTGTGGTATATCCCTACTATGTATGTTATGTAAGGAAGAAGAAGGATTTTTTGTTTAATATTTTGTATTATTGTCACTGATTATATTGTACAATCGACAAATTTGAATTATATTATAACCCACCATAAGCTTAGTTTCTTACAGACATTCAAATACAATTAGGTCGACATTCGCGTAAACATACATTTCCATGGTAACGACCTTATTATCTGCCATTTAATTACACAGAGAATTATCTGTTGCAGTCTCCATCGTTGTTAAGAGCTTTTACACAAGAGTGCAGTATAAAGCTGAATGCACATCCAAAATAAATACGACGCGTACGCATTGTCGTACTAAAATCAATGTGTTTTTAATCTAATATACCTGATTTATTATTTATTTTAATATGCGAGCTTAAATGTGCTACAAACAAGATTCCGCCATTTGCGGCGCATACATCTTCACTGAATGTTGCTTGCAATAACAGCCAATAGTCTCGAACGCATTGATCCAATAAGGCGACTGCAAATATCACTTCCTCTCATATAAACACAAATTTCGTTGCAATGTTGCTCAATTGCTTGCTTTGTCCTCTCGTTTCTGTTATCCCACATTTGGACCATCAGATCCCATAAATTTTCAATTGGATTTAAGTCCAGGGATTTAGACGGCCATTACGTAACTTCTGGATGCTGGCTAAACGAGTTAGACACAACTCTGGCCGTATGCGCTCTACAGTTATCGTGAACATAATAAAAGCTTGGAACTTCTTCCCGTGGGTAAACCGTTCGCACTGTCGGTAACATAGATTCTTCTAATAAATCCACATAACCCATTGCATTCGCATGAGAAGAAATCTGAACCAGCTCGCCTACACCTCCGATTCTCATCCAGCCCCACATGTTAGCTTAGATTCAGCCAGATAATTGATTCGGCACTACGTGATCCTCGGCGTATCGTGTATTATTGTAACGCCACAAGGTTATGCGTCCGTGCTGAGAAGATCTAAAAGATTTCTCGTCTGAAAAGATAACGTTAGTCCAGTCAAAGTTTAAATATTCACGTGCAAAATTTAATCTTGCAAATTTGTGTGCATCTGTTAAGTCGACTTTCTTAGCGTGATGTCTATAGTGCAGTCCAGTAGAGTGCAAATGCAATTTCTTATCGTTTGTAGACAAACGGCGTAACGTGCCGCAAAATACCGAGTGGGAGTAAACGGATGTTCTTCGTAATGATGACGCAGGTCGATTTTCTGTTGATTCGTGATTTGACGAACGCCATGATTATATCGTCGTCTATCTTCCAGGGTACCCTCTTCTTCATATCGCCTGATCCAGGTCCTCACTGTGTTTCGAGAAATATTTAACTCTCGAGATATTTCTCGTATACCGTAGCCTTGCTCACTGAGAACTATAATCCGAGCTCTTTGTTCTGCCATTATACGATATAAATATAAACGAATTATTTTTATTCTCATAGAAATTATTATTTGACACCAATTTCTGAGTGACTTTTTTGACTCTATGTCATTTTATATACAAAAGAGTTCGGAACATGGTTTTGAAAAAAAAAATACATTTGTTCTGAGTTATAGTTTATTTCAAAGAGTTTGGATTTAAATATGATTATTAATGCTTGATCTAAAATATTATCTATTGCAGTGATGACAAAGGTTAAAATTGCATAGATGTCCGACCCGTATTGACATAGCTTGCTTAATATTTAAAACGACCTAAGTGCGGCATGCACTGTAAAGGAGGGAAATCTGATGATTCAAATTTGTTGACTGTACATTTGCGTACAAATGTGTTTTATTTTGGGTTTTTATTATGTAAAAATAATTAAAGTACATTACTTGAGGTTTTCCTTGTTTTTTTTGTAACCACCTAGTACCTGATTACCATCTAGCAAACAAGCATGCTATATCAGCAATCATGCAACATGCAAGCAAGCATGGTATCTGTCACGGCTCCGGCGCTGCGGGGCTCCGGCAGTCCCACGCGAGCTTAACGTCGCAGATGGACCAAACGCTCACCACCGGGTGTTAAAACCACCTGCTCCTCAGCTCGCGGGCTGCCTCGCCCCTCCGCGCCTACGCGATTCTAAAATACACTCTAGGGGTAGGGCAGACAAGACTATGTGTAGTCGGTTTTGCAGCGATACGTTTCTGTCACTAACTTTAGTAGCACAACATATTATTGACTTTCAAGAAAATATTTTAATTTATAAACCTGCTTTATATGCTTTTACACTGGACACTGATTTTCATGGATAAAATAGGTCGAAATTGTTCTAAAACCGAATTGGGCCACCCCGAATTTTCGTAGTCTTTTGGCTGTGTTACCCCTAGAGTGTATATAAAAATCCGGAGGCGCGAAGGGAGGGCAACCCCCGAACGCTGTAACAAAGCATAGTCACCCGTGGGAGCCGTAGCGGCTAGAGGCGACCAGCAAGCCGAAGCTGCGGAGGTGAACATGGGTGCCTATCCTTTGTTACGCAAAGGCGAAGGGGTTGCACTTCCCGTAGCGCCGGAGACGTTGCAAAAGCAACCTTTTTCCACTCATAGTACCTCTATCAAAATTTGTTCGATATTTTAATTTGTAAGTATTTTTATTTTATAGATTTTTTATGAATGTTGAAAATTAACCCATTTTTACACGTAGGTATATTAATTTTCGATGTTCAAATAATATATGTGTCCATCGATATTTAGGACGTTCGATAGTTTGTACTTCGATATTTAGGACATTCGATAATCTGTATTTCGATATTTGGATCTTTCGATGTAACTTTTGTAGATATTTAGATTTTAGATATATTGGACGTAGGTTATTTAACCATTCGATAATATGAACTTTCATTATTTTAATTTTCGGTTTTATGGTCGTTCGAATCGTATTTTAATAGTAAGTATTTTTATCTTCGATATTCAAATACGCACCCGTGCTGGCGTCTGTAGTTATATTATGGTTTTGTGAGAAGTCCTGTTCAGAAACTTCAATATTGATCACAGTGCCCGTTTATTATGAATACTGCTATGCTATCATTGGACAATTTGATAAATTATTATTTTTAAGGTATATTTGTCGGGATTAGAAATAAACACGTGACATGCACTGACCAATCCGAGCACACATCTCCCGAGCGGCCCCTATGTATATAGGGGCCGCTCAAGTATTACGTAAGCAGAATTTTGTAAATTTTGACCGCTCCGTTCCCCTCGTCAGCAAAAGTAAGCAAAGCTCTGACATACACCCTCCCACGGTTACGTAAACTTCAACATAAGTATTTTATAATATAAAGTTAACTAGTTTAGAAATAAGGATATATCTATTTTTTATTTTTTTTTTCGAATGGCCACTGGCAGATCAATCTGCTAAGGTTGTGACTGCTTAACCGGACTATCCTGGGATGACCTTAAATGAATTTAAGGCCCCCAGCCAGGGCTTACAAACAAAGTATACCTATTGAATGACCGCTCCCTAAGGGCACCCCCTGTGGGGTTCGGACCTCGGCTTAGGGCGTCATTGAGAGGGGCCAGCAAGGGACGGGTTGGGTCATATTATTATTATTTGGGGAATTTAACGCTACATGCTCAGCGGCGCGGGCTGGTTCGTCGAGCAAGGGTCGGGGGGTGATGTTACTGGGGCGTCGCGTCGCGAGGCGCCTCGTCGGCGAAACCGGAATACGGATCGGAGTCTGTTTTTGTTAATTCTAAGGGTGCTGGTTTCCCAACTACTCTCTTGTAGGAGGGTAGTGGGGTCGTCGGGTTCTAAGAGGATATGCCTAGGACGCAGGCCCGAAGGCACCTAACAAGCCGATTCCTGCCAGCTTCCCTTCGGGAACAAGGCACTATACGTAGTGTCTACTGGTAATTAAATAGTAAATTGTATACACATCTGTAGGTATCACATGGGAGTACAAACATTGAATGTATCATAAGATTCAAAACATTACAAAAATGCCAACATTTTTTATGTAAACCAAGAAACCTACAGGTAGCGCCAAATAACCCGATGCTTGGGTGTCACAATTCAGAACTAAATTCGTATAGACGCGGTCACGTGGCTTCGCGGCTCGCAGCACCGTTCGCAGAACTAGGTAAGCCGAAGATTTTCGATTTACGACAGGGAACTTTCAATGTTTGTATGTATAGGAAGCTAAATTAGAACCACTTCCCGAAGCCCGATTGAGCTGAAATTTAGCGCACACCTTTGGTTCTAAGAACAATAAATTCTTATGACAGACATAACTTAATCCTGCAGCCAGGATCGTCTCCTCACTAGGAAACTCCTCAACGTTTAATAGCCTGTGCTATTAAACGTTGAGGAGTTTCGTAGTAACGTTTAATAGCACAGACACGAAAATTGGTATACAAGTTCATATTTGATGGATAAACATGATTTCTATCATGATCTCATCCTGCAGCCAGGATTGTCTTCTCACGAGGGAACTCCTCAACGGTTAATAGCGTGGACACGAAACTTTGCATACGAGTTCATATTTAATGGATAATCACGATTTGTATCATGAACTCATTCTGCAGCCAGGATCGTCTTCTCACGAGGGAACTCCACAACGGTTAATAGCACGGATATGAGATAATAATGTGTGGTCAGAAACGATTACAACAAAACTAAATATATTAAAGGAAAATAATTATAAGTTATTAAACAGGCTTTTATAAAGATACACTGCTGATTTCGTGGTTTTCGGGGTAGCTGATAACAAAAGTGAGGCCAAAATTAAAAATGGCGCTGACATTTCTGTTTATTTCGTCATGGGTTTCGTCGTTTTCGGGGTTTTCGGGTTCGCTGATAATCAAAACGAAAATTTAAAAATGCGAAGACGGAAAACAATATTAAAATTCTCATTTTTATCTTCGGCTTCCCCTTACAAAAGTTTGACCCTTCGCCACTGCCAGGACGGTGAATCTTCCCTATCCTGGTGGTGACGTATCGGGCGGCCGACACCACTAGTGGGTTGGGGTGCTTCTCAGCAGATTCAAGGGAACGCTTTGTGAGGCGTTTAAGAACCTGCTTGATGGTGGGGATTTTTAGATCGAAATGAAGTCGTTCATTCCTAACGAACCACTGGGCATGACCTTTCGGAGAAAACGGTTCTGCAGGATCTGCATCCTATGGATCTGGTATGGCTTAGCTTGCCCGAAAATGGGGCAAGCGTAACTCAGGATGAGACGAATGCACGCAGTGTAAAAACGCAATTAGCACTTAAGTGACAATTAGCTGCGTGCATTCAGTAAGGAGTGGAGCCTTCCGAGAGCGAATGCGGCGCGCGAACGCATCGTCTATATGACCTCTCCGAAAGTAAGGCGTTGGTCGAGGATTACACATAAGTATTTGGCTCGCTTTTCCCAAGGGATCGGCTCACCAAACATGGTGATCGGTTTGGGAGTGGGTGGGGAGGTTACACGCGGCCTACAGAAGAGAACCGCCTGACTCTTATCGGGAATGACTTCAATCCTCCATCTCCGGAACCAATCGCTTAAAGCGTTTGCGGAGGTTTATTTTATTGGCAATAGAGAAATGAACTTATATTGAGTCACTATTAGGGCAATGGCAGCTCAGTGGATAAGACCGCGCCACACATACGTGGAGAGAAAGATCAATCCCAGGAACGCACCTCTGGATTTTCGAATCTAAGTGCGGATTTATACCACTACTTTGAGCCACGGTACAAATCAAAATTGACCAAATTTTGGAGAAAATCCAAAAAGTAAATAAATACGCTTGCTGACTTAATCACCATCCAGATCCTCCCATTCCCAATTTCATAAAAATAGGCAAAGCAAAAACCCCCGCCCCCCTTTAGAAATAACGTAAAACTTGAACGGCCCCATACATACATACCCTGCCGCAATACGGTTACTAGGGACTCAGTAACTACACCATTCTAAAAGCCCACATAGAAAATTTTCATCGTTAATTTAAAAAAAAACTGTTACATACAAAAGTGGCCACACGCCAAAATGTAAGTACTTAATAAAATGAAAAAGTTCGCGTCGTTGTCACTTCCACCCTGTATGATAAAAACTTAAAACTCCAAATCGATGTTCCGAAACGACGCATAAACTACTGCACAGATTCTGTTCAAATTTTGCAAATATAATCTGGCAAGAAAGTAAGCAGCCTCGCTGTTTTATGTCCGCTCTATATAACTTTACTAAATACTATCTTATAAAAATATACCTACTTTTCAATAGTTCGAAAACTGGCTTTTACACTATAAATTCATCTTTACTAAATTCATCACTAACTACCCGATGAAAAAAGAAGAGTAAATGTTTAAACAGAGAGTTTTATTATAAACCTAAAACATTTTGATTACATTCTATGGAAGCTCGCGTACTACGCGGACACGAGCACGACTTGTCGCATGACCGGCCGCTATTTTGAACAAAACTTTTCGGACTGCTCGTGCGACCAAACTTGCTTCCTGGTTACGACCAAAAGTCGCTTCTGCGGCCAAAAGTCGTGATCGTGGCTGCCGGACATGTTTGTACTTGGGCACAGTGGCGCAGTATGTGTTTATGATAGCGTGTATGTGTGCCGCAGGTGGCCAGCGAGGACGATGTGCGGCTGGACGAGGAGATGGACCGCGTGGTGTGGGGCGAGGCCGCGCCTCGCCTGCCCGCCGCCGCCGAGCCGCGCCGCGACTCCGCCGCGCCGCCGCCTTACGCACACGCGCCTCGGCCGGGTAACTATCTCAGCACAACGCCGCTCTGACGCGCATTACCTATTAATACCGCTTTTCCTAAATTGTTTTGATTCTCAAAGGTATATTGATTGCGAGATCAGTCGCGTTCGCGAATTCGTGACATATCGGTGGCCCTGACTGCGCTCGCCTGTAGCCCCGACTCGTTCATGAACAAACGACGAGCCGCCACGCGACTGCCGCCACGCGAGTGCCGCCCTCCGCGCGACTCTCTGGCATCACGCCAGCTGCCAGTCTAAGGCTAACTCTCCGCCGCGCCTATACAACCTGGCCACTCTTGTGTCTAACCTGCAGGCAAAACAAGTTTGGTTCGGCTTAAAGGACGTCACTGTCGGGTCTTTTACCATTTGCGTGATACGAAAAATTGAAAATACCGCCAGCGATATCTTTTTCCCTAACTAGATTGTCTTGTCGATTTCAAATCTAGACCATATAAATGCTGTAAGGTCTAGCCAGCTCGGGATCAGTGGCAGTCGTGGAGTGCACGCGCAGCGGGTAGTGGGCGGTGGGCAGGTGCTAACAGTGCGTGTGTGTGCAGATGGCGCCAGCTCGCTGAGCAGCTCGGAGGTGTCGCCGGCCGCCGGCGCGCGCTCCGACCAGCAGGTGAGCTTGTAACCCTGCGAGCCTGCCCGCGCCGCTTGTCTCCTCCACACAACCAGCCACCACGCAATACACAATATAATCATTATTACTTTACTATCTACCTAACCTTCGTCTTAATTATACACTTAACTCTATTTTTTTTTAAATCAATATACATAACATAAGATGGTACACAATATAACAGTTGAGGGGTAGCTGGACGGCATATAAGCTGAGTCCACCAACTGAGTCTTGAATGTGGCTGCTGATTGGTCGTTAAGCTGCCATACTTAGTAGCCGTTGTCTACAAAATCCACCAATTGAGTTTGAAACAACCTCTGATTGGTTGTTCAAGTCTTATTATGCACAAAATTGCAAATCTGAAGTAGAATGTGGCATGGTAGCGTTGCAGGCTGCGCTAGTTTTATTATCTTATTACTGATTGGCAAAATGGCACTACAATCATTCACATCTATACAAATAAATAAAATTAAAGTGTATGTTTGTAATTTCAAAATACCAGCTTATTACTGAATACATGAAAGTATAATATTAGGTACTAGCTATTGCCCGCGACATTCGTTCGAATTAATGTATTGTTATCACCTAGGGGTATAAAAAATATCCTACGATTTATTCTCAGACTAACAAATATACACAAAAAAAAAAAAAAAATTGGTGAAGCCGTTTCGGAAGAGTTTTATAACAAGCACTGTGACACTCGATTTTATACATTAGAAGATAATTATGGTACATAAAACAAAAAAGGATTGTGTGATTTTATGAAACCACGGTAAAAGTGAAACTTTTTTTCACAATATAGATATTTTGGGAGCGCCTTTCACTTTATCCCTACTCCCCGGCCGACCGTCACGCGACATGCAACACACAGATGAAAAAGTTTGAGACGATGTAATAAAAGTTTCACTTTTGTTTTTTAATTATTTTAGCTTAATAGCTGATGTTATAAAGATTAACTTAGGCTACTTTTATTTAAGAAAAAAGAAAAGGGTTCCGTGCAAAAAAAAATAAAAAAACCCTTAAACAAAATCAGATTATAAAAACTTTTTTACATAAAAAAAATAACCGACTTCCATAAAACACTAAAAAGTGGCAAATAATTTTAGTTTCGGCAGTCGGTGACTTGTTTGTTTCATTTACTTTTTTGCCACCGACTTCCGAAACTAAAATTATTTGCCACTTTTTAGTGTTTTATGGAAGTCGGTTATTTTTTTTATGTAAAAAAGTATTTATTTTAGCCTTTTCAGTTGTGGTATCTCACTTTAATCCTAGTCAAGTATAATTTTTACATTGTAACTAGACACCAACACATCGTCTATACATACGGACAAAGGACAAAATGCATAATAAAGAGGATGACTCAAAAAGTACGTAAGCAAAGATAATAAAATTCATATGGCTCCACCGGGCAAGCTTCTCTACCAAATGAATGAAAACTCATCTAAATCGGTCCAGTAATCACGGAGAAATCGGTGTACATACGTGAAAAATTTACATATAACAAAATTTTTAATAAAATGAAAACTATATGGCCAAACTATATTATTTTTTTATGGGACCAAATGGCAGGTATTCCACATCAAACTAAAGAAGAATCACGCAAATCGGATCATAAATCTCAGCGTAATCGGTGTACATACATAAAAAAAACTAATCGAATTGATAAGCTCCTCCTTATAGAAGTCGGCTAAAACAGTTTTTTTTTTTTTTTTTTAACTTATTATTGGTACACCTGGAAAGTGCATACCTTTACAATTCCAACAAGCCCAAACACAGCTAAGATTCATTGCCTTGTTATGGAGTTCCGAAGCCTGTCTCTTGGATTCATCATCAGATCTGATGGTAAAATGGTTCTTATTGGACGCAAATGCTTCACTTGTTGTAGAAAATACCAAAATCGCTGTACGTTTTCCTATAAAATTTGAAGAGTTCCCTCGATTTCGCCAAGATTCCATCATCAGATCCTGACTTGGTGACTATGGTACCATTTGGGAAGTATTAAAAAGAATTTTCCAAATCGGTTGGCAAGCGACGGAGTAATGCGCGAAGAAACATAAAAAAAAAATACAAACATCCGAATTGAGAACCTCCTCCTTTTTTAGAAGTCGGTTAAAAACAGGAAAGTAATCTATCTATACAAGATGTTGTTTTACATCCTTGTTAAAATTCAGGAGCTTGTCATTAACTACATATATGTATAATTAATTTAACTTACGGTACCTCCTAGTTCATTATTAAAAAACTTTGACTTTTTTTGTTGTTTTAATTAGTATTTTCTCCGTTAACGTGGTTTAGGGAATAAGAAATTATCGAAGAATCTTTTGAGATAGTTTGTATATATGTGAAAGCGTGGGTATAGGGCTCGCCCGGTCAGACGGGTCGCGTTTAAAACACGGGTGGTTCACACAAGAGTTTACTTACTGATTTGCGCAAGGAAAACAAAAAAAAATACATTTTATTATTGATTCGAGTCGAGAATCATCAGCATAGTTACCCCCTTGAATTTGACGAGGATGCAAAACAACAGCTTGTACGTAGCGTGCCTCTTACGTTTTGTCGTTTGGACAAAAAAAAAAACAATAGTTGCGTCTTATGTTTAAAAACAACTACTTAGGTAAAATTGCAAATTTTACCAACTCAGTGGTTCGATTCGGCAAAATCCATCACCTGAGTGGTATCGAGCGCGCTGATTGGTTGTTTCAAACTCAATTGGTGGATTGTTTAGACAAAGGCTATTATGGGAGTTCAAATTCAGTGGTTTAACTCTGGTTATAAATCAGCCGGGAGGTAGAGGCGGTCTGGGCCCGCGAGTTAGCTGGTGAGTGTCGAGAGCGGTGACAGGAGGCGTGAGCGGCGCGCAGTAACGTGCTGGTTGTGTGCAGATGTCGGCGTGGTCGGGCTCGGGCTCGGGCAGCCCGCGCGACGCTGACGCGCGCCACGTGCAGTTCGACGCCGAGCGCGCCGAGCACGCCGACGAACTGGACGACGCTGACGACGAGCGCCGCGCACAGCGCAACATGTAAGTACCACACACACACCATTTTCTCTGCCTCGTTGGATATTGAATTAGAATATTAGAGGGCAATCGCAGATGCAGCACGCGTAGCATGACCACTGTAGAAACGAGTTTTGTCTACAGAAGAATAGACGTAATGACAGATAGACAATGAAAATGTGTCATTTTCTCGTACAACGTAACCCGTTTCTACAGTGGTCATGCTACGGGTGCAGATCTTTTTTTAACCGACTTCCAAAAGGACGAGGCTCTATGTTTGACTGTATGTATTTTAGGGTTCCGTAGCCGAATGGAAAAACGAAACCCTAATAGTCTCGTCATGATTGTCTGTCTGTCCGTCCGTATGTCAAAACTATTATATGTTGTGGAAAATGTCGTAGGTTACATTTATAAACCTTGTATATTTATAACTTAGTATAAGATTTTAATGTATAACTGTTTATTTTCCCAAATAAATAAAATAAAATTAAGACTACACAGTTGAAACTTGGTACGTAGTTAAACAAAAAAAAAGAGCAAGGGCATGGAAATGAAACAAAAAAAAACTTCAATCTTATGGGTACGTGCGTGGTGTCTATAGATAGGTCTTTAAAGATGACATTGAGGATCCTAAAACCATTTTTCTCAAAGTCAATCATTTAAAAGATAGACAACTCCAAAGTGGTAAAATGAGTGTGTCCCTCTAATTTCTTAAGTAAGAGAAGGAAAATTCTGGAAAAATTTAGGATTGTAGAACGTTCATAAAACTTTCAACTAAAATTGGTAAATAACATTTGATGTTTAGTTTTTATGTATATTTACCGTTTTCGTTCCCAATTGTGGACCGATTTTCTAAATTCTTTTTTCTTTCGAAAGCCTGAATTGGTCTCATTGTCGACAAGTCAAAATTTTAAAGGCACATACAATGTTTTTCTCTAACTCAATTCAGATATTTGAGCCTGGTAATCATCATCTCATGTTCTTGAGGTTATAAGGATCTGATGATGGGAGCCCAGAAAAATCAAGAGTGACCCTTAAATTTTATGGGTACTTACAATGTTTTTACGTTTAACCGACTTTCATAAGGAGGAGGTTATCAATTCGTTTGAATGTTTGGTGTTCAGCGATATTTTGACTTTTTTGTTTGGAAGCATATTATTCCGAGGTGCTCCTGTTTAAATTTGGTGAAGATCTGATGCTGATCTTCGCAGATATACTTACAATGGAAGTTCCATTATGGAACTCTTTAATAATAGACAGCAAACTTGTCGTGATTGCTGCAATCGCTTAGATATTTATTGATTACACAATGTCATAACATATATACCATCACGGCTGTACGCTCGGAAGGGGTACGCTGATGTGTACAGTACACCCACATTTCGATTGTTAGGTATGTTAAGTTCCATTTTATTGAGAGCAAGCCTATTACCATGTCATGTATTATGTTAACAATGTAAAACAAATATAGCACATATTTGTAAAGGATATTACAACTAAAAATGGAAAAAAACCTTTTTGCAAAAAATAAAACGGTATTCAAATACTTACTAAAAGTGAAAAATATCTTTTCTTTTTATTGAGAACTGTATCGGTACTTAGAAACAGTCCCAGTCTCTACAGCACCTCGGTCTTACGCGAGCAGGAAGCAGGTAGCAGTGCAACTGTCCGACGTGTTGAACACGGGTGCGTACCATTTGACATAATAACAAAAGTTCTAACGATCACATGACCTAATTTCATTTAATATAATTTTTCTTTAGTATAACGATGAAATGATATAATGAATTATTGATATAATTTCAGTTAACCTAATTTTATATGGTTTAATAAACATTTTCTATATTGCACATTTGAACTAATATTCAGTTAGTATAATATTTAGTTAGTATATTATTCCTCATATTTTCCTGCGTTAGAGCCGCTATATGGTTGGTGAATCATGTGGGTTAGGTTAGAACCATGATATTAGCGCCAGATCCATTCTATTGTTGGTGAATCATTTGGGTTAGATGAGGTTATAACAGTATGATGTTTTCTAATATTTACTTTTTCACTACAGAATTTGGGCAGAAAATAAGTAAATATGAAAATTAGGTCAAATGATTTAGGTTGACTGAACGTTATACTAAGTGTTATTAGAGCAAAAGAAGTTTATATGAAATGAAATATTAGATCACATGAAATTAGTTTATTTGTTTTTATAGCATATGAAAATTATATCATGTGAATGTTTTTTCAAGTGATAATATATTATCTGTTATTATGGCATATATTTCACACCCGTTGAAAACTGAACGTTATCGGTAGCCAAGAGCGAGCGCAGTGCGCGCACACCTACGAGTACATATACATCGCTACAACAGATGCGCAAGTGCTCACGTGATGAATGCGCATGACGAATTTACCATTCCAAAATAATAGTGTAGCAACGAACGAAACATGTGTTCTTCGAATGAAGCTCGCACTCTCGCATGGAGGCGTTCGTGCGTGTTCCTGGCGCATTTCGGCCTCCCGCACATACACAGCGGCGGGCGGAGGGGTGCTACATCAGAGACGAGGGGAAAGTAGTGGCTGGCGCGAGACTCCCGGGTGTGCGGAAGTGACACCAGAGTCTGTTGGTAAAGTGACAAAAATAGTTTGGCATTGGCATTGACGGGCCGGCTAGGCGCGCGACACTCGCGGCCGCGGCTCCGTTCGCTCGCCACCGCACACCGCACACCGCACCAGCGCCGCCACGCCGGCAGCATGCCCGTCACGTACGCTCGCGCCTCGCAGCTGGAGCAACAGCGGTGAGCCCGCATTTCGTCTCGCCCGACTACTCATCCACCAGCTCCTTGCTCTACTCCTAGTTACCACATCAAACCCTTGTCATTAAATCAATACGTTTGTTCGTTAGTGTACCGACCGACGGCGGAACTCTGCAGTTGCGTCATCACATTTTTGCGCTGTTGTCGGATGTTAGTAGAGTACTTGCGCAGATAAGATGCCACGCTCCCGCGGCGCATCTGGTCCACACGCCGCTGCGGGCAGCGCACTTCGCACAGCGCTCTGTTCAGGTGCCAGACTCTTCAAGGCCGTCACCCGCAGCCGTAGAGTAATGTGCGCACTCCGCGTCTGCTGGAGTTTGCATTTGCCTCCCTTTCCGCCGCCTCCTTTGTGACCTCGTCCTCGTAACAGCAGGCGACGACGCGGTGGCATCCCACGCGTTCTCGCTTTCGACCACTGACTGAACCATGAGCCACGACCGAAAAGCGAAAGGACGAGTGCACGGCGCTGATTGCCAGAACTGAGGTGGGTGCCAGCTCTGGCACAGCAATCAATAGGGTGCGCCGTGTCACTGTGGTGGTCACTCAGTGGCGCCAACTGGCCCACGGGTACTGATTTATACACAGTACATGTCCGAAGTTCACGTGTGTCAGCCAGATAGTAAGGGCAACATCTGTATGATTGGATGCAGAGACGGCTCCCTGTATCCAATCAAAACCAACCATAACAGGTCATACCGCCCTAACACGCTGTCCCCATTTCACCTGGAGGAGCTCAGGGCGATTACCCAGACGTCTTAAAGCAGTAATGTTTTAATGTCACTCCATTATGGGAAAGAGACGGAGCTATAGAGGACTTCTAGCGCCATCTCTTTCCCACTCTGCTATAAGATTAAAACAATAGTGCTTTAAGGCGTCATGGTAGGCCACCAGATCGTGTGTGTCGACATGACAGCGGGTCCTGGCTCCGTGCCGCCGCCGCCGGTATACTGATGCGAGCTAGCGAGTGATGTTACCGTCAACATTCCAGGGCGGTGATCCTGCCAAAAGGCTCGCCTTATCACGCTGACCGCTATTGCTCTCTTTGGTCGGGCCACACTGGCGCGGAGCGCCCTTTGGACCGCCATGAACCGCGCTAACCCCATAGCCAGGCGCGTGCATGGAGCGTGCGGTGCTTGGCACGGCGCCACAAGGGCACGCCGCGACCTTGCGCACGCGAGCCTCGCGCGACTCGCTGCACCCCGACACCCTGACACAACGACTCCACGCGATACGTCACGCGCAGAAGGTCAGTTTCGAACAGCGTAGTTTGAGATCGTCTCGCCGGCGGCGCCGACCGCATCCTGAACGCGTAATGCCAAACTATATATTACCACAGACACGAACTGCTCTGAGCTCGTCCGCTGGCGGTCGCCGCGCCCCGCTTTTTCGTAAACGGAAAATACGACAGACGCGCCACGCGCCTCGCCGCGCACCGCGCCACGCGACTCGCCGCTCGCTGCGCCGCCCGACGCGCCGTGTCTGCGTTAATGAGCCCTAAGAATGGCGCCACGGTAGTGCTACGGTACTTTGTACAAGTGTAAGCTTTTACACATTTCCATAGCACTTACTGATTTCTTCTAGAATGTTGAGAATGTTGTTTTAAACTCTCATAACTTCTTTAGGAGTTACAAGCCGAATTCCGACGATCTGTCGATCGCATCACAAAGGAGGCAGAGAGATATGTGGCTGTCTGTACTCGTATGTATTTTGCTCCAATATTCTAATCCAAAATTCTAAAACACAGACATTGTCTGTGCTGGTATGTACTATGCTCTTCATTCATTAAGGTGGATCTTGTAGCCCAACATGGACCATATTCTTCAAGTGTTTGACAACTGTCACAGCATGCATTAGAATAGAACATCTATTTTAAACTAAATGTCAGTGAAGTAGGTAAGGAGCCTGATGATACTGTGACCGGACTGCGTATCAGAAAGTGCAGGATCAAATCACAGGCAGTAAGAACTTTCTTTTTGTGTTTCGTTTGTTTTTTTTTATTTATTTAAATCAAAATGTACACAATCACAGTTACAAGCTATGGGCTTAAAACTAGAGAGTACATGACCCTGTGAGGACGCAGCAAAATAACTTAAAACTAACTTAATAATATTGCAGCGAGTATTAGTAGTACTTTTTTAACTAGGTATACTTTTTATTTTAATGCATTACAAAATATTTACTTTAATAATATATGTATACTTTTAGTTTTTGAAATATTCAAAAGACAATTACCTAAGTAATTAGGAAAAAAATCACCACAATATTTAAAATACCTAAATACAAAATGATTATTTTTGGATAAAACTACGATATTGTAAATTTGTTCCGTGTGAGAATCGAACATGTGCTCTGCCGTATGCTTGTATTGTCCGTGTAATATAACGCCGCGCCGGACGCTTCGTCCACCGTTTGCCTTACATGTGACCATTTGCTTGTATTTGTCTGTGTGACATAACGCCGCATTTACCGCCGCGTCGACCGCTTGCAGCCCAACATGGAACCATATTCTTCAACTGTTTGACAACAGACAACTGTCATATAATGCATTCGATAGAATAGAACGTCTTTTTTAAACCAAATTTAAGTCACACACATTTGTTGCAAATTCCACAATCACAGATCACAACGCGGTACTTCTCTGCCTTTATCAAATTCACGAAAACATCATCAATCTCACATTACTAAACTTAACATCGATGCTATTTGTGAACAACTTAAGAATATAGACTTCAGCTTCCTAAGAGATATAGAAGATCCAAATCAGGCTATGGACAGTCTTATAAAATGTATACAAGATGCGATAAATGAAAATACTATGACGGTCAAAATCCCCCGTAAAAAACGAATTATTAGACCTTGGATCACACCGAGATTGCTTAGATGTTTTCAAAGTAGAGATCACCTCCATAAAGAATAACAAACAACACCTGATAATGAAACACTAAAACTAACATACACTAGATATAGAAATCATTGTAATGATTTGTTGAAAAGGGAACACGACAGAACTGAATTGGTCAAAAATAGCAACAACAATAAAAAGCTTTGAGAAGTTATCAAAACCATATCGAATACAAATAAAACCAAGTCAGGCTCCTCCGACCTTTTCGGTGAATCTCCTCAAAATATGTGAACCAGGCAAATGATTACTTTGCCAATGTAGGTTTCTCTGGCCAATGACCTTATTAACTCCACAACAGTTCAAAATCCAACTATTTTCTCAAATCACACTTATAATACTTCGTTTGTATTATTAGACACAGATAAACATGAGATTCTGACACTTAATGGACTAAAACTTTCAAGCGCAGTCGGGCATGATAAAATATCTAACAGACTACTCAAAGCCATTCAATAAATGCTTGAACCACTTTGTCACATTTTCAATGTTTGCCTTGGGCAGGGCGTCTTTCCGGACGTAGTTAAGCAAGCCATTGTTGTTCGTATTTACAAATCCGGTGATAAACACAATGTTCGTTACTTCAGGCTTATTGCTATACTCCCAGCTCTCTCTAATTAGAAAGAATAATGAATAGCAGACTCGTTAAGTATCTTGAAAGCAATCGTTTTATCTCCTCCTCTCGGTTTCAGTTCTGGAAAGTCAACGGAGGATGCAGTGCGCAAACTTACTGACTATGTTATTAAGAAACTTGATGATGGCAATAAAGCATTTGGCATCTTTTTAGACCTAGCCAAGGCAAAAGATTTGCTCAAATTGTTTCAGGATTAACTGACCAGTAGACTCTTACGAGTCTACTTTCAGGCATTGTTTACGACCGGTCCAATCGATACCGGTCCAATCAATACCGGCCCAATCAATACCGGTCCAATCAATCAATGGTCAAATAGGAAGATCCGTGCTAATGTAAATTAGCACGGATCTTCCTATGTCCTTTGGTGTCCCACGGGGTTCAGTGCTAGGAGCTACACTTTTCTTAATTTATTTAAATGGCCTGTGTGGTTTAAAATTGGACCAGAGCATTATAATATCTTACGCTGACGAGAGAAAAATCAAGAACCGCTCTTGTTTTTTTATTCTGATACGTGGGATAAAACTTTCTTCTGGCTTCGACAAGGTATTTGATAAAATATTCTTACCCTAAACACCGATAAAACTATGTTCATGCCATTCTACATCAGAAGTCCTAATAAACCTTCCACACAACGAACTCTTAAATCACACTCTGCTGATATCCACCCAACAAACGGATGTACCTGTAATTGTCCTTCTCAGATCAGGAAATCTGGGGTGAAATATTTGGGTATTAATCTGGACTCATCTCTGAGCATCAAAGCTCATTTGTCATGGGAAATCATCAAATGACTTCTCCCGCTCTAGGCGGAGCGGGAGGGAGTGTCAGACTTGTACTGACTAAAACCCACCCATGTTCCTTCTTCGCCCTTTGTGTTCCAGGGCCGCGGTATCTCTTTCGAACAACCCGCAGCCCTGGCAGGCATCGGCCCTTTCGGACCCCTTCCGGTTTGCTGACATCTCCTTGAGGCGCGCGTGGAACACGTACGCGCCGTCGACACGGCCTGTCGTCATGAGACGGACGGACGGTGAGCTAGCCCATTACTCACCGTCCACAGGCTCGCGCCTACGGTGGCCGGGGGCCACTGGTTGCCCCCCGACGCCCGGAGCGTCTCCCGCGGCGGCTGGGACGTGAGGTTCTCTCCCTCTCACGTTTCGCCACCTCCTTCGCTAGCATGACTGCTTCGCAGAAGGAGGCGACGGCTTCCCATTGCCTCTCGCTCCGGACCATGGATTGAACCAGGGCCGGACGCGAGAGGTCATCGCCGCCAATCGCCGTTACGAGGACACGGCGGTGCTCAGCCCAAGCGGGGCAGAGCTCCACGGTGTGCTCCACCGTGTCCTCCGGCCGATCCTCGCAGTGGTAACACCCGGGCGTTTCCTCCCGCCCGATTCGGTGCAGGAACCTCCCGAAACAACCGTATCCGGTGAGGACCTGCGTCAGGCGAAAGGTGAGGGCGCCGTGGCGCCTCTCTAGCCACTCCTCAAAGAGGGGACTTATCGCCACTATTGTGGCGTGCCCTGCACGTGGTTGCGACAGTCGCTGTTTCCATGTCTCCATGTCGCCATGAGATCGTGCCGGAGGTCTGTCCGCTGAGCGACAATTTACCCATTTATTACCCTACACATCTATTATATTCTGGAAACTACCTACCGTCCGCCAACACTTCATTAAAACTACGATCCTCAAAAACACCACACACCTATAGACAGCAGTATTGTGCTTAAACGACGTCTTAATGCCGTAGTCCCACGATCCATTCAACTCGAACACATAAATAGACGGACGTTTTTCTGTTTCTGCCGTCCTTTCTTTTACAATAAACTCAATACTACACTCAACATCTACAAACTAAACAAAGAAGAATGCAAAATTAAACTATTAAAGCTTCTACACACATGCGATTACCATACTACTGAGGATATTCTTAAAACGTTAAGATAATAAAATGCTATATTTATTTAGCAAAGTTAACACCCGTCCATTTAAAACACTACACACAACACAACACACCGACACCATCACAACACACCAACCCACAACACACACACCCCCTGCACCCACACTCAAAATGCACACTTTGTTATTGAATTGATTGATGCAAATTGATTTTTATTATTTCTGTAAAAAAAAAAGATTTACTAAATGTTCAACAATTGTTAATAGCGCTCATAACACTGGCAAGAGAACTGTGACCTGAAATACAGGCTCAGCCTAGGTCGGGCGCAGTTGCTAATATTTATTATTTGTGTTTAATTCTAACTGCATTAAAATTCTGATGCAAAGAGTTTTAATATAAGAAGAAGTTTTAATGCAAATTTTAATGAGAAATAAATAAACTTATTATAATTATTGAATGTCAGTGAAGTAAGTAGCCTGGCGGTATTGCGAATTAGAAATTGCAGGATCAAATCACAGTTATTAGGAGTTTTTTTATGCTGTCATTTTAGTTTTTGTAAATGTCACTATAAAATTTAAAATAAAAACAAAATGGAAATTTCAATTTGGAAATTGAATTCGGATAAAACTACGACGTTGTAAATTTGTTTCGTGTGGGAATCGAACCCGGGCACTGCCGTGAGCTTGTATTTGTCCGTGTGACATAACGCAGCGTCGGCCGCCTACATCTCAAGCAAACGGGCGTCAAACCGCTTCTTCGTAAACGCTCTCATACATCGCCATATGTTTGAATGCAAAGCGCGCCGCCTCTGCGTAAATGGGCACTTAGTTATAACTGCATACGTCATAACATCTGTCTACACATACTCATACGTACACATGTATAAAATTCAAAGTCCTGACTGACTCGCTGACTGACCGACTTCCTTCATTAAGAAATTGTTTATTGAAATTCTATCCATATGAAGGTGAAATAAATTTGGAGGAAAAAGTGCATTGCAACCCATGTCGGGTACCTACAGTTTGTAGCTTATAAAACATCAAGAAAATCAAAGGCATCATTCATAACTATCATAAAACATTGTTTTAGGTTTTTCGGTAATCCAGTAATTGGGTGTAAATAGGAACACCCAATTACTGGATTGCCCTTCAATTAAAATTTTGAGACGCGTGTATCAAAATTTTTCCATAGAAGGGGAAGAAAATGATCTATTACTTTTCGATATTTTTCCCGTGGGGAGTGTTTATTCCGAAGATTCCTCTCACATAACACCATCGGTGGGGGAATGAGCACTCTTTTAAACTCTAAGTGGTAGTAATACCCCTTAGAGTTCAAAAGAGTGCTGATTTCCCTCAGTCTGCTTTGAGTCATAAATAAATCTCAAGGCCAAACTCTTAATTTAGCAGGGGTAGACTTAAGGGAAAAACCTTTTCACTCGGCCAGTTTTATTAGTAGTTTAAGGTCACAGAACAGCTTGGTAATGGTAGCACCTAATGGCACTACTGTTGCAATAGGGGTTGAGCTACGTGTTGTATATGTGGTGAGTGGTGATGTTGCAGAAGACACCTGCACCTGCACAAGCCGCGCAAGTACTCGCTGCAGGAGGGCGGGCGGGGCGCGGGAGAGCGGCGCGTGTCCATCGAGCCCGCCGAGGAGTCGCTGCCCGAGGCCGACGCCGCCGACCTCGCGGCGCACCGCAGCGACGACCCGCGCGCGCTGCGCCGCCACAAGATACAGCCCCGGGTCAGTGCCACACCGCACCACCAGCCCAGTGCTGGCGGCCACAGGGGCATACTGTCATATACACACTCGTTCTTGCTTGCAGGTTTCAACCGTTCATGTAGGCCGCAAGGATGGTGGCGACAAAGTGCAGAATATTTTATCGGATGCTGCCTACAAGAAGATGTATGATCACAGCCCACATTCGGTGAGTCTCGGTGCACTCTGTTCAGCACAAGAGGCTCGGGTGGCGCTCATCGGCTTGGTGTGTGCAGGTGTTCGTGCAGCTGGACGAGCTGCTGGCCACGGAGGACGGCGAGGCGGAGTGGAAGGAGACGGCGCGCTGGATCAAGTACGAGGAGGACGTGGAGGAAGGCTCTGCGCGCTGGGGCAAGCCGCACGTGGCGTCGCTGTCCTTCCACTCGCTGCTGAACCTCCGCCGCTGCCTGGAGACGGGCGTGGTGCTGCTGGACCTGGACGAGAAGGACCTACCCGGCGTGGCGTACAGGTACAGCGTGCGGCGCCGGTGCGGGGGAAGCGCCTCTCTGTCTCTCTGACGAGCGTGTGTCCGCAGGGTGGTGGAGAGCATGGTGTCGGAAGGGCTCATCGAGGAGGACGACAAGCCCGTGGTGATGCGCTCGCTGCTGCTGCGCCACCGCCACGTGCACGACGACCGCTTCCGCTTCTCCATCAGCGGCCGCAAGCACTCGTCCTACACCAGCCTGCAGGTGAGCACGAGGCGCCGGTTCACCTTGGCGCCCGCGACAAGCCATAATAACTTATCAGTTGTCGAATGACACAATGAACCTTATCGGTTTCAAATACCTACACGAAAAGTACAAAAAAGATAATCTGTGCTGTCAGATAACGAGTCACGTTTATCGAGCGTAACATACGATAATCTGACGTTTAGCATGCACCGGACGTCGGACGGAATACATGTAATATGTTTGTGAAAATATTCAAGGCTAATCCGATACGAAGGACGCGCGTCGCTACCGTAACAAACAACTGGTGACATAACATCCTTATCTATATCTATAGTTTGACAACGTCGAGCGAGCTCGAATGTTCCGCGACGTGTGCGCATGCGCGTTCTTGCCATGCGGCGCGTGCGGCGGGGACGCAGTCTTGCTCAAGTCTAAAGCAAGTTCATGTTCTACCCTTAACTGTGGGATGACTTGCGTGGCACAAAATATGATTAATACTTCTTCCAAGTATCTGTAATACTTATGCATCCGAAGAAATTGACTAGAAGCCTTTACCTCGGGTTGTGGACCCGTTTAATAATTATTGATCGGTGTCGTGTAAGCGTGTCACCATGTCACCGTGGTGACGCTGGCGGGTGTGTTGTCCCGCAGTCGCTGTGGCTGGAGGAGGGCCAGGCGGGCGCGGCGGCGCGGGCGCGCTGCTCGGTCTGCAGCGCCAGCGCCGGCGCGGCGTGCAGGCGCCACAGCGCGCACCTCATCGTACGGCCCGCCGCCCCCGCGCCTGTGTGCCCCCGCTCCTCATCACTCATCAGCAGCTAGTCCTCTCGATAGTTTGCTTGCGTCATCGTACGCCCGATGCACGTAGCGTCGTACATGACGATCATAAGTCCTTGTGTGATAACATTTAGTTGTATCTAGTTGTTGTTCTCAGTTTGGATTGTTGTTTTTTGCCAACGCCGTCACACTGGACAGAGTTGTGTCAGCAGTACGGTGCAGTCACTCCGCACTAGTCTCACGGTACAGATGGTGGTACAGACTTTACCTGCATCAGCACACGTCGCGGCTGCGACGGGACATCATGTTATCATGTAGCTTCTCATCCTCTCCAATCATCAACACCAACATGTTAAATACATCGGGTACGATCACGAAGTTTAGAAAACGTTTAAAAAAAAGATGAATCAAATCGGTTAAGTCGTTCTCAAGTTATGGCGTGCCCAAGGGAAATATAGATAGATGGATTATAGTATAACGTTCACGACCAACACCGTACCGACATGGTCTCATGATCATCAGCATACACACAACAGAGCACGGCAGCGCGGCGCCTCGCTAACATGCGTGATGCACCGTGCGCCATGCGCCGTGCGCCGTGCGCCATGCGCCATGTGCTCCAAGGTCTGCGCGCACGTTTCCGTCCTCTGTGCATCAAACCCATCTACAATGGAAACAATGCATTTGCACATAGTGTGGTTCATAGTTACTTAAATGTTGTTTGAAATCAAAAACTAAGTAATTAATGCCTAGCATTTATTAACTTCATTACTGATTTAGAGTTTATTTGAGAGCTTGTCTTCTTATTGTCGAACCATTTGTAATGATTTCTACATGTACACCTAGTCTAGCCACAACAATGTAGTTTGACATAGCCGTCGTTGTTTGCATCAATATGTATGGAGTTAGCGACTCATCAGGCCGATTCCCTCAAGCCTTGAACTTGAGGGTGCTTTTTTTTTATTTGTTTACTTTGTCTACTATTCTTTTTGCACCTCATAATGGTTTTTTTTTTAAAGTCCGTGTTTCTTAACTACTAAAGCCTGGGGGTGTTGAAGTGGAGAGTCGAGAAGTAACACGTGTAGGCCAGCGCGATGCTGGTCAAACGCGAAAATATCATCATTGTCCAAATAATTACAATCTCTGTAATACTTATTGGGAATCATACGATGAAAATAGCTCTTTTTGGACTTTTAAAATATTAATAATATAACTGTGGCTAGACTACAATTATCACAATTTCACTTTTCGTTAAAATAAAAGTAAGCTTCACCTGTCATCAGATTAGTTTGCGTTGTTGAACGTTGACAGTATGTGAATGCATAGCTGAGGCTCACCTGAGGCTGGCTGACGTGTGCTTGTGTGTGCAGAACCTGGCCGACCCGCGGCGGCGGCGCAGCTCGTACGCGCTGCCGCTGGAGCGCGCCGAGGTTCGCAAAAAGTCGTCGGCGGGCGGGCTTGACCTGCGCGAGGTGGAGTACCTGGCCGCCGTGGACGCGGCCGTTGGCTCGCAGGACGAGCTGCGCCGCCCGCACCACGACTCCATCCTCAAGCGCATCCCCGGCGACGCCGAGGCCACCACCGTGCTGGTGGGCGCCGTGGGCTTCCTGGAGCAGCCCACCATTGCCTTCGTGCGCCTGGCGCAGGGCATCCTCATGCCGTCCATCACCGAGGTGCCGGTGCCGGTGCGCTTCATGTTCATCCTGTTGGGCCCCAGCGGTGCTGACCTGGACTACCACGAGGTGGGCCGCTCCATTTCTACGCTAATGTCCAATCCGGCCTTCCACTCCATCGCGTACAAGGCGGACGACCGACGCGAGCTGCTGTCCGCTATCAACGAGTTCCTGGACGACTCCATCGTGTTGCCGCCGGGCGACTGGGAGCGCCAGGCGCTGCTACCCTTCGAGGAGCTGCGCGCCAAGAGCGAGATGATCAGGCGGCGCAAGCGCGACGCGCTCGAACGCAAGCGCGCGGCCGGCGAGGCGCCCGCGCCGCTCGACGAGAAGAAGGCGCTGCTGGCCGCGGAAGCCGGCGGCCTGCCCAGCAAGGAGCCGGACGACCCTCTCAGCCGGACTGGCCGCCTATTCGGAGGTCAGTCTTAACTGTTCCAGCACCTTTAAAAACTCATTTGCGCGATTCTACCCAAGTTATGTATATCATTAATTTAATTCCAATTCTGCCTGTTATCCCCAAACCCTTAGTGTCAGTTATGAGTGACCCTTTCCGCGGTCCACAAGTAAACTACATGTGTAAGAAGCGTGGTGTGTCGGGTTCATGACGGGCGTGTTGCGTGCGCAGGCGTGCTGCGCGACATGAAGCGGCGCTACCCGCACTACGCGTCCGACTTCCGCGACGCGCTCAACGGCCAGTGTGTCGCCGCTACCATCTTCATGTACTTCGCGGCGCTATCCTCCGCCATCACGTTCGGCGGACTGCTCGCCGAGAAGACCTACGGCAACATCGGCATCTCCGAGACTCTGGTGAGCCTAGCTTAGAATTTAATAATGCATAGTACGTTTTAATGTATTTGTTTACCGAGAAAAAGACTGTTTAAAACTAATATAATGGGAATATTCCTGAGTTGCTAAATGGGCAGGGAAGGGGACAGTTCAGGGTTGAATGAAGCTACTGCCTCGTGAAAGGGGCGATGGTGACCCATGTCAGTGCCGGTCCATTGGATGCTCCCGAGCCCCCGCTACCCGCAAGTGAGCCGTGTACTGTGCAGGTGTTCACGTGCGCCGGCGGCGTGCTGTTCGCGCTGGTGTCGGGGCAGCCCATGATGATCACGGGCGCCACGGGCCCGCTGCTGCTGCTGGACGAGTCGCTGGCCAACTTCTGCCACTCGAACGGGTTCGACTTCCTGACGGCGCGCATGTACTGCGGCCTGTGGATGATCGTGATCGCGCTCGCCGTCGCTTCCGTCGAGGGCAGCGTTGCTGTTAAGAAGATCACCAGGTTTCATCACAAATGTGTTTTATTTGAACAGCATTGAATATTATGATTATTTAGCCATCAGCTTGGGGTAGTTTTCTTAGAGTCGGAGTACTTTTAATTCATATAAAACACCGAAAATAGTTTTGATGACATGAAATGGCTTTTTTTTTGTCTGGTTAAGCTAATTATTTGCCATTCATATTTTAATAGCGTTCTCTGGTTTTCACAAAAATGATTTTGCATAAGGCCGTATTCGTGGCTGTGTCGGTGGGCCGAGACGCGCTTGTAACTTGCACGCTGCTGCGCAGGTTCACGGAGGACATCTTCGCGTTCCTGATCTCGTTGATCTTCATCGGGGAGCCGGTGACGAGCCTCATCAACGTGTTCCGCGCGCACCCGCTGGGCGTGCACTACTACGCCGAAAACGCTACGGCTCTCCTCGCCGCTACCACCCCCGCCCCCTCTGACGACAACTCCACGCTGCTCGACAGCTCCCCACTGTCAGGTACACCCAGACGTCTGCTTCCACTCTTCTCTATACACAAACAGCACGACACACTGCTTAGTTTAAACAACTATAATTTACCGTGCAACCCCATGGTAAAAGTCCTTCAAAGCCTTACCCGTTTAGTGCAATTGAGTAGCTAAATAGCGATGTGGTGACTCGAAACGTACTCAATACAAGCACAGCAAATAATTTAGTAGAAAGAAGTAGAACCGAGAGTTGGCAGTCGAGCAAAATCGATCTATCCCCTTTTTGGTAATTTCTTGGTTATTGTGGTTAGCTTAACGGTTTAACAACTCGTGGGTAAGTGACCACTCGGCACTCTCGGCAGGCAACGCGAGCGCGGCGATGTCAGCGCTGGTAGCACCAGCGCACGCCGCCATGCCGCCGCAGCCCAACACGGCGCTGTGGTGCACCATGCTGACGCTGTCCACCTTCATCATCGCCTACTACCTGCGCATCTTCCGCAACGGCAAGTTCCTCGGCCGCAGCGTGAGTACATCCTCTCTCAAACTAACAAGCGCTTCGGCAATCATCGTGTAGCTTCGGAAATACAATCGCACGATCCTGGTATGGAGTATCCTAGGGAGTTGGGGCCAATGTGTGTAAAGAATAGAGACTGCCCTAAACCAAGTGGTTTAGGGCAAATAATTCTAAACACCAACCAGTTTAGGCTGACCTCTTGATCTATTAAGACTCCGTTAGCACTACTCTACGCCAACTCATGGTAAATTATATAATCCAAATGAATAATTAGCAACTCTATGTAATAAATACCCCTATACGTTGAATAAACTTTTGAGTAGCCGACTAGGCGAAGCGCATAGATAGCGCTAGTAGCGCTAGAAGCTAAGTAGTGTTACTTCTCTGTCTGATTGCAGGCACGGCGCGCGCTCGGTGACTTCGGCGTGCCTATCGCGATTGTGCTGATGGTGGGGCTGTCGTGCGCCGTGCCCGTGTGGACGGAGACGCTGCGTGTGCCCGAGGGGCTGAGCCCCACGGCACAGCGCTCCTGGTTCGTGCCGCTCAACGACGGGCTCAGCACCATCCCCGCCTGGGCCGCCTTCGCCATGGGGCTGCCCGCGCTCATGGTCTACATCATCGTCTTCATGGAGACGCACATCGCTGAGTAAGACCATTGCCGCTCTACCTTGTTCCAAGCGACTGCTCTCGCAATCCCCTTAACTACTCATGCAATAATATTGTGAATATTGTCTGTAATGGTAAATATTTGGTGATTAACGTACATGTTAGCAAAGCCACTGAAATGATTGAATGCCAAGCGAATTCAAATAACTGCAATAAATGTGTGTAGAATATACTTATTAAAGATAATAAACAAATGCGGTAAGGCGGGTATTGACACGTGCGGGCTTGCACGCAGGCTGATCATTGACAAGCCGGAGCGCAAGCTGAAGAAGGGCAGCGGCTTCCACATGGACATCGTGATCATGTCGTCCGTCAACGCCATGTGCGGCCTGTTCGGCGCGCCCTGGCAGTGCGTGGCCACCGTGCGCTCCGTCAGCCATGTGGCCGCGCTCACCATCATGTCCACCACGCACGCACCCGGAGACAAGCCGCACATCGTCGAGGTCAAAGGTTCGTTCGCCCACACCGACAACATGGACGCTGCCATGCTAACATTATCTATTTTACTATATTTTATGGACAACTCGCACTTGAACAAAAAAAATTGTGCGTGCAGTCCCTCCGCGCAGAAGTGAAACTTCGTAATACTACACGCATGCGTTCGAGTGCCACGCATTCACTCTCGCTCTGTATCTTTCTATTCCCCCTCCATGGTAGCGTTAAACGTTTAACGCAAGCTTGTTGTACATCGCATAAGTTTCACTTCAAATAATTATAAGTAAGTAGGTAGGTACTTATGCGCATCTATATACTATTATCTATACTTACTAATATTATAAAGCTGAAGAGTTTGTTTGTTTGTTTGTTTGCTTGAACGCGCTAATCTCAGGAACTACTGATCCGATTTGAAAATTCTTTCAGTGTTAGATAGTCCATTTATCGAGGAAGGCTGTAGGCTATAAATAGGCTATATATATCAACACGCTACGACCAATAGGAGCGTAGCGGCAATAAAAATGTTACGAAAACGGGGAAAATGTGACGCAGACAAAGTTGCGCGGGGAAATCATAAGTTCATTAATTAATTCAGTGTCGGACAACGCACAACTTAAATCGCTGGCAGAGCTGCCTCTGAATCTGCAGACTGTAGGCAGGAACTTTAGCACAGCGGTCCTATGTTAAACGAAAATGATTATATTATATTTACAAGCCGGGAAACATAAAATGGGCTCAGCGGCTCAGCCAGACAAATGCGTCTTTTATTTAGTGTACGTGGACGAAGTTATGATCTGGGCACGCGTGTTGGTCAGCTTGTAGCCTGCGGTGACGTGCGGTGACGCGTGCTGTTACAGAGCAGCGGCTGACGGCGCTGCTGGTGGCGCTGCTGGTGGGTGTTTCGGTGCTGGCGGCGCGCTGGCTGCGGCTCGTGCCCATGGCGGTGCTGTTCGGCGTGTTCCTGTACATGGGCATATCTGCGCTCGGCGGCATCCAGTTCTGGGACCGCTGCATCCTGCTGTTTAAGCCCGTCAAGCATCATCCGCAAATTCCTTACGTCCGACGGGTTCGTATTCTCTGCCCCAAGTGCCGTAACTGTATCTAGTATCGCAACATGTCTGACGGGATGTTTGTGCGCAGGTGCCGACGCTGAAGATGCACACGTACACGCTGATCCAAGCGGCTGGGCTGGCGCTGCTCTACGCCGTCAAGTCGTCGCGCTTCTCGCTGGCGATGCCCTTCTTCCTGGTGATGATGGTGCCGCTGCGCATGTCGCTGGCCTACTTGTTCACGCCGCTGCAGCTCAGAGCGGTAACCGGAACAGACATTCGTTTAGTGATGTCGTCTGTCAACTTTTGACACTTTTCAGGTAATATTAAATATGAAAAATTTATTGGCAGTTGGATGGCGCCCAAAAAGATATCGACAAGGACGACGAGCCGGACTTCTACGAGGAAGCACCGCTGCCCGGCTAGACACGCCGTGCGACGTGTGACGCGCGACGCGCTTGCGTGCCTCGCGCGCTCGTCGGCCTCGAGGCCGTGCGGTGTGGATGGCGTTGCTGAGACGTACTATTGATAAGCGTCTTTTACTCTAAATTCTGAAAGAACTTTTCGTTAACTTGTAAGGTCTTAAATTGAGGCAGAGAAAAAAAACTTCTCCCAGTAAAAAATAATGCATCCATTTCACCGTAGGGATTTATCGTGAGTAGGACAGATAAGATTACTTGACCCAGCAGGGTAATAATACTCACAGGCAACGAACAGGGTAATTGTTAAAAAGAGGCAACGAGCAGGGTTTTTTTTTTTAATTGCGCCAGTTTATTGTTTCCTGTCCGAAACTATTGCGGTATTGTACATATGTATGTAATCTTTGAGTTTTATCGTATGTATTGAGCGTGACGTTGCTCCACGTTTGTGAACAGTTGACACTACGGCCCTAGGCATCGGTCGTCGGAGGCGCGCGCGGCGTCCGAGCATGTCACGTCCCGCTCTTCGCCGATTAGTTTCTGCGCGCAGCCATATAGGGCGTCCATAATTATTTTTTTTGTAAAAACGATAGTAGGCAATAAGTTTTTACAAGTACCTATCAATACCTATCTTTTAAAAACACAAACACAACGTACTATTATATCGTAAGTACTTATTTAAGTGTAAATCTAAATAGATAATACTTGTGAAATAAGTTATTCATGCGTGTAAAGTGGCTGTGGATCGAATATAAAATAATGTACTTAGTCTTAGTTTCGATATCGTGTAGGCACTTACAATGTATTGTTTCAAATCAGATTTTGTATTTGCTCAAGATTTGGTCGACGAATGTGACCGTTGTTGTATCCACGGGACGAGAGACGTGCAATCTGTAGTCTTGTATTATTATAGCTTTAAACTTGTGATGAGGCGCTCTGCTCCGTACTCCGGACGCCATGCGCCCGGCTGTCGTGAACTCGCGGGCCCGACGCCCGCCGCCCACCGTTCGCCGGCTCTTCGCGAGCTCCGGGCTCGGTATTAATTGCCACCGATACCTAATTATTCTTTGTTAGTGTGAATTATCTTTCAAGAGACTGACGACATACTCGAAAATCTAATTGCTTTTACTTTTATTCAACTGACAGAATTACATACAGAAGACAGTTTAGGTTACCTATTCGTCGACTACTCTAGCCGGACGGGGTGTGACTACGCTAGTCTCTCGCTCGGAGTCATGACAGTCGCTGACTCGCGGCCGGCCTGCTGCACTACTGCACTGCTGCACTACTGCACTACTGCACTGCTACTTGCTCAGAATACGACGACGACGCACAAACGGTTCCCACGTATTCAGTTCATTATCCTAAAGGCCCTACAAGTGCAATACGGTCAAAATGTGTGGAACAGCTGTTTTTTAACAAAAATTTTGATGTACCTACTCGTATAACTTCGGTGTGGAGGAAGGGGGTTCAGATGCTGTACGAACTGAATACGTATGTCATGCTCCGCAGCAGAACCAATTTGACTATATTATGTAAAAATGATAGGATAGAATGTAGATAATGTATATATTTTTGTAGCTTAATATCAAAAACTTTATATTGTTAGTTTCTTGGGAAATATCAATTCAAAGTGGCCATGCTACAGAGAAGAATTTCTTAGCAAATAACACACAACAATCTATTAATGTTGTTATTTGCTATGGAATTCATGGCAGGCGCATTCCGATAAAACATTTACATGTTACTTAAAATCAATAGGTAATATTTATCTAAAATTGTAGATGTTATCTTGATATACAATAAATATACATTTGTTTATATGATGCCCTGTGCATAATCAGCGTGAAATAACCGTTATTTTAAAGTGGTTCTGCTGGAGAGTATGCTCTGTAGCATGGCCACTGAATTGATATTTTCTAAGAAACTAACAATATACAATTTTTGATATTAAGCTACAAAAATATATACATTATCTACATTCTATCCTGTAATTTTGACATAATATAGTCAAAGTGGTTCTGCTGCGGAGCATGACATGAATATGTGCTAACCGTCCAGCCTGTATGATAACAATAAGCTATTAGTATATTATTTTTTGTCTATTAAGTCAAAATCTGTATAGCAACAACATACAAAAAGTCTGCCAAACTGCAAAACAGTAATAATGAACATTATTGAGTCCGGAACCGAAAAAACCGTCATATTATTTTGATTGATATTGTACGTAATTAAGTAAATAAGTAATTATAAGTTGTAATGACGACTTGCTAACAATACCTACTATACTCGTGAATAGGTATTGTTGATGTTTATGCCACCATTAGGCCAATAGAGATGTGCGTTAAAGTAAATGATTACTTATTACGTAATGGTTAGGTACCATTGTTGTAGTACTGGGGCGATGGAGCTCGGCTCGGGTGAAAATTGAGCATACCAGTTTTCCCAGATATGAGACCTAACTAGATTGATTTGGCACCCCTGTAAACCCCTATATTGCAACTTTCATCGAAATCGTTACAGCCGTTTTCGAGAACATGATAAATCTTCTTAATAAATATAATTCTTCTGTACGTAGGGTTAGCATCCGTCCGGATTTGTCCGGATTTCTAGACTATTGTCCCGACTTTGTCCCGTTCCTTAATTTGTCCGGATTTTTTGCTTCTATGGAATACGAGTAATATCAAATAAGTCTTTAATTGTATTAACTTCTCATTCATCTAAATCCACCAAAATACAAATAATGCGCAAAAAGTAGCGTCGTCTACCATTTCTACCGTACCACTGTAAATAAGTGGGTAACCCTATCTTTACGTATGTTTGTTGCCGAACTCCTCCTAAACGGCTGGACCGATTCGGATGAAATTTTGTGTGTAGGTATATTTCAATGGGTTCCTGGATGGTTTGAAAACACAATTGGACCCGGTAGGTGGCGCTGCTTTCCGAGCAGGACGACGGTCCGCTAGTATATATTTAAATATTGCTCATTTGATAGTAAACGATAGGATTATTATATAATATACAGAGCAAGAAGTGTCCCACTCATGAATATGTGCAACTATCGGTCCACCTTAGACATATGAAAATGGTTGAAGAGACTCACGTTAATTAATATTGTCACAGAATACAGGGACTGACTAGGGAAACTCTTATTACTTTAAACCGTTGCCCCCGGCTGTCATTTGGAGATCTTTGACAGTCGTTACAGGTAGTCAGGGGCCCGTTGGACTAGAAGCCGACCCCGACATACTTGGGGAAAGGCAGGCAGATGGTGATGTGTATACAGCCTACAGGGACTGCCGGACTGCAAGTCTTGATACTTATCGAACAAAACTTTTCCATTTGCCGAACATTGCTGAGAGACGACGGTATTTTGGGCAACACTTCGCGAGAGGCTTCTTCAAACAGTTTTCAAGTGGTCATTATTTGTAGGTTGGAGTAGCTCCATCCAGCCTAGGGTTAGCCTTCCATTTCGAAATTGTGAGGTCTTGACAAAAATCCGGATATTTGCAATCAAGTCTAGACATACATGCAGTACCTACATACATATGCATTCAAGTATTTCATGTTTCAAAAAAACCCTTTTGCTGAAAAGTACTATCAAGATCAAACAATTTCCGATCACAGCAGGACGGATGGGGAGTTGGAAGAGTAACCCTAAAAAGGGCGCTTAGCGTCGAGTGCGAGCCTCTGGTCTTGGGCCACGGTGGCACGCGAGCGGTGCCATACGACATAATGCACTCGCCTCTTGCATTGCAGACAAAAGCTTCAATGAGCTAAATGAGTAGGTAGTCCCTAAAGCAGTTGCGTGCAAAACTCATTAGTCGCGTTGTAACGATTCGCAAGTATATAAATATCCAAGTACACCTACACGTACTATTTATATTAGAATATAAATGATATGAGCATCGAGAAAGTCCCGTGTTTTGAATTGTTGAATGAATAAAAAACAAATTGCGATAGTAGTAGCACAAGTACGCACACCTTAGCACAAGTCGGCCGCTCTGCCGCTCTGCCGCAGGCTGCAAGCGTGATGTATACATTTTTAACAGTAAGTGATATCTACCTAATTTATTTATTTTGTTGTTTGTTAATTAGTGTACATAGTACAACATATTTAGCTCGTGAGACGGACGGAGGGAGGGCGCGGCGCAACTTCCTGTCTCAGTGCAATTATTATAATAAATTAAATATTTTTGAGACTGTAGCGTACCTAATGCTAGGCAAACTTGGCTTTCGCACGGCGCTTGCGAGATGTTAACATCGATTACATAGCATACGATTAGAGTAGCGTTGGTTTGGTATTAGTGTAAGTTGATTTATTTAATATTTTAATGTTATTTTTCTTTGTTGATAATGTTAAAGAATAAACTGTTTATTATGAAAGAAGTGTTATGATTGGTTTTAATACGTTTCTACAAAATGTATAATTACTGATATTCTGAAATCCCGCCTTAACTGACATTAAGATAAGATATTTATTTTGCAAAAATGGTTACAAAAATGGTGACATAAAAATATAATTAGCAACAGCCATATTTTACCGGGAGGCATACAAAAGTACAAAATACATTAATGATTAATAAGAGAGATAACAATGTCAATATAAAAATGAATTACAATTACAATATGATTACAATTTCATTTCAATACAATTAATAAAAATTAAATGTCACGTTTTTCTAATTTCTTGTCATTATAAAGATTAAACAAGAGATTCCTTTGTCCACTAAAAATTCTGTCACGGTATAATACACTTTGTCTACTAAAAAGGTTCGGAGCTTTTTTTTTAAATAATGCCAAATTTAATTCTTTCCAACTCTTTGGTAATCCTAACTAATATTATAAATGCGAATGTAAGTTTGTTTGTTACCTTTTCCCGACTAAACGGCTGATCGGATCTTAATGAAATTTGGCAAGAAGATAGATTTCAACCTGAGGAAGGACATAGGCTATATATCATCACGCTACGACTAATAGGAGCGGAGCAGCAATGAAAAATGTTGCGAAAACGGGGAAAATGTGACGCAGACGAAGTTGCGCGGGACAGCTAGTTTATTATAGATGACTGGTGTCATGTAGCAGACACTTTTGCGCATTAGAGTCGTTCTTGCACTAGGGAGACAAAGCCTACTATTGTCACGCCTATTTCGTGGCTATGCGCATAAAACGATCAGGATTTAATTTAACAAATACTGCCATTTCTAAAATATATAGGCATGGTAAAGTTAATATTTTATGCTGTTTAAAATATGGGACGCAGCTGTCGGTAGATTGCAGTTTCAGAAATGACCGTATGCATCTTTTCTGTGCTTTGAGTACAGTTTCTCTTTCAGTGGAGTTGCCCCAAAAGATAACCCCGTATCGTAGGTGGCGTTCGACTAAACCATGGTATGCAGTCAGGAGTGCGTGTAGATTAACAATAGATGACAAAGTATATAAAGCGTAAGCGGATGTACTTAGTTTTTTACAAAGTGCCTCTATGTGTGGTTTCCTGTAAAGTTTTTGGTCTATTTCTAGCCATAGAAACTTAGTACTAACTACATCATTCACTGTGTCGTTATTATATTGCACATGTAGACTGCTCCTATCTGGCACACGCTGATTAAAATGCATTATCTTTGTCTTGCTTATATACATTCTTAAGTTATTTACGTCTAACCATTTTATAATCGATTTTAAAGAATAATTTATGTCACTTTCGTATGTAGGTATCTAGGCTTTTCGAAGGTATTGCCACGGTACTGTCATCTGCATATAGGGGCAATGGTTGTTTAATGCATTCCGGTAAGTCATTTATATATAATATAAAAAGTAAAGGGCCCAACACACTTCCTTGCGGTACCCCGTATCTAACTATTTGCTCGTTTGATCTAAATATCTCGTCATGTTTGGTAGCTAAATTAATTCTATTTAACTCCGTTATTGTCGTCTATTATGTAAATAAGATTGAAACAGGTCCAGAACATTACCCCTTATGCCGTAATCTTCGAGTTTCTTCAGACGTGTAGGATGGTGGACGTAGTCAAACGCCTGCGTCATGAACCAAAAAAATGGCGCAGACTGGGTTTAGTTTATCTACATTATTAATGACATTCTGAATAAAGTCAAATATCGCCATATTTATTGTTCAGCTGGGTCTAAATCCTTTTTGTCGTTCACATAAAATATTTCTAGCTTTTTGTAAAGAATGCTCTCAATTTTTTTTTAAATAATCAGAATCATAGAGATGGGCCGATATTTTTCCATTAACCCTCTATTTTCCTTCTTAAATATTAGTTTTTTAATGGTTTTTTTTTAAAGCATTTGCATATATGCCAGCACTTATACTAAGATTAGTTAGAGGTACACACTGCCGTCCTTTCACTAAAAAGCCGTTAAGCCCAAAAAGTAGTTTTCGAGATAATGGCAAAAAAGGTGCGAATCGTTGCTTCTTAAAAACTATGATACTTAGGTTAATGATTATTGGACACATCGATTGGTATTTCTTTCTGCTTGTCGTTAAGAATTATGTTTGTTCAGAAACTCTTATTACTTACTTTTAAATTTAATTTTAGTTTTTTAGTTAAGGATATAATTTAGTTATTGCACTTTATTTCTGTACTAAAAGGCCGTTTACTATACCTTAGCGGCTTTTTAGTGAAGCAATTTATTTAAAATTTTAACGTTCATAATATTTGTTAATAGTTTTGCAGAAATACTTAACAAAAAAGTTGTTAGGTGATCTTAACTGCTTTATAGCCATGGAATTCGCTCAGATTAAAGTAAAAATAACTTTCCTTAAGAGAGGTTATGGGGTTTTAACTGCTTTTAAGCTAATTATGCCATTTTTATTGGAAGTTTTGTAAAATCTGAACAACCTTACTTAACTAAAAGTATTTCGTTTGTAGGTTAACGTCTTTTTGGTTTAGCAATACTAAGGAAAATATGAGATTTATTGACAAGTTCTGGTTAAAATCTGAAGTATGAATCAAAATTTTAAAGATAAATGAAAAGTTAGTTTAAATAAATATTGTATTACGTTATTTTTATGCCCACGCTGCCACTACCACAGCCACTGGGCTAGACAAAAGTACTTTGAAAGAATACAAAGATGTAACTTATAAAAAAATTGGTTAGTATAGATGACATCCCAAAGGAACTACTTAAGTACGAAGGTGAGAGATTTCATGAAGTCATCAGGAATCTCTTCGTGGCCATGTGGAACGAAGAGCCATGGTGAGCCATATGGAGCACCGCATACTTTAAAAGTACCTCCAATAAGCGCATTATATACTAAGAACAAACGCGACCGATCAGAGTGTTACTCTAATCGTGGAATTGAGCGAAAATCCATCTCAACCGCCCTATTCAGAATCAATCCTTCCAGAGACCCACTTTGGTTTTCGTCTTGGAAGCGGAACTTTTGAAGCTATATTCTCTATTCGCCAGCTTCAAGTGTAAAGAAAAGGACAAAGTCGACTTCTGTTGGTACCTCTGTTTTGTCGATCTTGAAAAATCTTTTGATAGTATTTCCCGAGAAGCTACTGATAAAACAAGAATGTTCTGAAAACTTGGTAATGATAAAACTACTCATGGAAGACGATTTCTTGTCTTAAGATGCAAACTATATATATGCAAGGAGGTACCTACTTGTGTTTACACTCTTTGCTGTCGTTATTCAGGAAACTTTAAAACTTACTTCAGAAGGCCTTTAAATTCGTTTCCTTACTGGTATTAGCCGCACGAAAAACCCGCTCTTATATCGGCAATACAAAGATTATCTAAGTACGTTAATGATCTGTGCTTCCTGGCGGACACTTACAAGAGTTTGCAAGAGCGCAACTCTGAAAGCGAGCCAAAGTCCTTGGCATAAAGGCCTGGTTGAGGAGACGCCAACTAAGTTTGGGTACGTCTCAAAAATTCACGATGTCTCTCATCGTACTTTTATGCTTCAAGCATGTTCAAAATTCTTCTTCTAATTACTGAAGCTTAGCGATTTATTTCTGCTTCTCGTGTGAGAGGTGGAACAGCTCAGCAGCAGCTCCTGATTCCGGTCCGTTCGAAAATGTTTCTAAGTCAAAACTTTTTTTCTCCGATCGACATTACGATTCTTTACTAGTTTTCCCACTTCTGGTGCCGAAAAACTTGTCCGAGGTTAGAAACCCTTGTTCGATTAACGGTCTGCATGACTTGGGGTCTTAGCCTTTTCGTCTTTAAGATTTCGTAATGTATGACTTTCTTCGTCCAGCTCAGTTTCAAAGTTAAAAATAGATACTTACTAAAAAATGTGGGTACGAAATGGGCCTTAATTTCGACGTCATTAGCAGCGGCAAGTTACATAAAACGTGATGACCTTAAGCTAGACCAACAGCTATAACATACAATGGCTTCAATGGTGTACTGAGATGTCCGCTTTGAACTCATAGTTTTTCGCCCATAGTTAGATATGCTAATAAATAACTTGAGAGCACATGAAAGAGCATCACACCAAAACACCTACACAAACGTCGAACAAAGTCGTTGTGGCCGAAATCGGCTGGACGGCATCATCATCAATTCACCATCAGTAGGTATGCTAGAATGTTTTTGAAATTCTTAAGAGTTTGATATTGATGATTTAGGATGTTTATTCATCCATCACACCTCAACGTCTGAACGGATTTCGTAGAAATTCGGCACATTGGTAGAACATGATCTGGAATAAGACATAGAATACCGAACCGTGAACGAAGCGCGAGAGTCGTAAAACTGCCTTTTAGCTAAGTAATGCTGCTTAGCTGCTTTGTAGCTAAGCATAATTTACTTTTTTCCACGGTTTTCATCAAATAAGCAAGAATTATTTACAACCAAAGTATTAAATACTTAACTAAAACGCCGTTAAGGGCGGATAACTGCATCTAATCTAGCTTTTCAAAACTTGTGCATAAGAAAATACTGAATTACAAAGTAGCTATAGTCCCTTAGCGTCTTTATAGTCAAGAAAAATCAGATAACGTATTTGTAGTTAAGTAAAAGACCAGAAAATAATCGACAGATCCGGCAGTTAAGGTATTTTAACGTACATTTAGCGAAGAAATGTGGGTTAGACGCTTTCAAGTAATGAAATCGTCACAAATTCTGTTACTTAACGGCCTACAATGTTTTTATATCTCTGGAACTGACAGAAAGATAAAAATAGAAAGATAAAAAGTGAATATTGACCATTTGAGGGTTAACGGCTTTTTAGTGATAGGACGGCAGCACATATCTCTTTAGCTACAGATTTAATAATCTCTGTAGAGAGGCCATCGTAACCTACGCTATTTGCATTTTTCAGTGACATTATTAATTTAAGTATGTCATCTGGTACGCTTGGTGCCATGAACATTGACTCCCTTCTTGACTCCATTTTCCTACCTTCTTTAGATTGGCTCCCGTCCATTAATCTGGGCTGGATAAAGGTGTACGTTACCCCAGCAAGAAAGTATCTCCTAGAGTTATATGAGTAGAACGTATATGTTGGTGCCTTATCTGCTGTAAGTGTGCCCCAACTTAAAAAATATGTGTGCCCCCTGTCGTTTTGAAAAAAAAAGGGAAAAACGATTCTTGCTGGGGTAACGTTTTTCTAGCAGGAAAATTCTAAACGAATGATCGGATAGAGAAAAATTGTGCATGGCCAGAGAGCTTATATGTGTGCCAAAATGTGCCCCCAAAAATAAAATCTGTGCCCCTTCAGATTTTCGAGATATTGCATTTCTTGCTGGAGTAACGTTTTGATAAATCGTATAACTCTTAAACCATTGCATGTGCCCCTGTAGAATAAACATACACGAGTAGCTCTTAATGTGTGCCCCTATGTGCCCCAATTTAGATTTAAGATAATATTTATAGTTTTCAAGTTATCGCGGTCCAATGAAAACCCGAAAAAACATCGCAGCGCTTAAATGAGACAAGGTCCGCTGAAAACTGTATTCGGTCCTTCTTGACGCTAAACGCTCGGTGTAAACCAAAATAGTGTGCCCTTAGTCAAAAATATATGGTGAAAATATTGAGCTTGGAATGTTTCGCATTAAGTAAATATAAACAAAAAACCAAAATATGTAAACAACGGCTGGTTATCCGACCAAATTCCAATGACTACTAAAAAGCGACGGTTTCATACATATCGATGACCTTCTTTACTTTACACACGTTGTTGTTGTGCCTGAGTACACTGAAGTAGAAAAGTAATAAGAAATAAAATAAAGTTGTTATTGAATTATACTAGCAGTTTCTACTTGTTCTACCTTACACATGATTAAGTACATTATAAATAGTAGCCTAAGTGCTATTCCAAGGTAAGCTATCTTCTCCTTTCTTAATTTCATTAAAATACATCCAGTAATTTGCCAAGTCTTTGACCCAAAATTGATTGACCCCGATGTTTAAAAAAAAATATAGTTCATGAAATGGGTGATGCTACTAATAAAAAGAGGTAGCTCTTTTTTGTATATAAATATAAAACCCGTACTGGCTTTATATATAATTATTGATAAGCCGTAGGTTAAAGTAAGTTTTTCATCATTATGTAGTTGCAAAATTATAATCATCAAAATCACCAATACAACCCTCCAAGTTCATAAAGGAATAGGAACAAAAAAAAAACAGAAAAAGTAATTCCTACAGCTTTACAAACTTAGAGCGTTGTATTGATGATTTTGATGATTATAATTCTATAACTACATATATCTTACAGCCGCGAATAATATTTTAATCAACATACAACCTAGCACTGCAAATTGCAAAAAACGTAAGAAAATTTGAATTTCGCGGGCTGGTTGGAGCATTCATCTTAACCCTGTACAATTTTGTCTGTTCTACTATGTAGACTATTACATTTGGCATAATATTATATTTCCCACGTCGTTGGATTTTACCATATAAGTCATCATAACATTCAAATAAATTAATATATATAGCCAGCAGATGATTTGTGCACATTCGATGTTTTCTGTTATATCTTTATGCGGTTTACTATACTAACACACTTTATCTGAATCTATGTATAAGCAAATTACTCGTAAAAAAATTATTTACGTGATTTCAAATTTAATTTTTTTTACACAATATTATACATAATACTGATCTGTGATTTTTTGTGATGCGAATTTACTAATTATATTTTAGACTTAGATCTAAAACTGATCTGTGATTTAAATGACTACACAACGTGCAAATAATTTCTAATATTTATAGGTAGGAAATTTGATCTGTGATTTGATGCAATAATTACTTTAAGAATTAAAATTAAGGGAATGAAAATAATAATTTCCACATCAACAAGCTGTTTCATTAATATAGTCACAAGGTGCATTTAATATATTTTTTAATTAGCCCACAAAACTTTTGAACGCGACTGTACGGACAACAGCTTAGGTATAATACGTCCAATAAAGAAGGTCATTGATATGTATGAAACCGTCGCTTTTTAGTAGTCATTGGAATTTGGTCGGATAACCAGCCGTTGTTTACATATTTTGGTTTTTTGTTTATATTTACTTAATGCGAAACATTCCAAGCTCAATATTTTCACCATATATTTTTGACTAAGGGCACACTATTTTGGTTTACACCGACACGTCTGGGATTGAGCCAGTTCCTTGTATTTCGCCGTCAAAGTTATGACACCATCGTTTTGACTTTTAGCAAGGTTATTCAAAAACGCATGCATGAACAGTTTTGAAACTTTGTATGGTTATTATTAGCGTCAAGAAGGACCGAATACAGTTTTCAGCGGACTTATACCTTGTCTCATTTAAGCGCTGCGATGTTTTTTTGGGTTTTCATAAAACCGCGATAACTTGAAAACTATAAATATTTTCTTAAATCTAAATTGGGGCACATAGGGGCACACATTAAGAGCTACTCGTGTATGTTTATTCTACAGGGGCACATGCAATGGTTTTAGAGATATACGATTCATCAAAACGTTACTCCAGCAGGAAATGCAATATCTCGAAAATCTGAAGGGGCACAGATTTTATTTTTGGGGGCACATTTAGGCACTCATATAAGCTCTCTGGCACAATTTTTCTCTCTCCGATCATTCGTTTAGAATTTTCCTGCTAGAAAAACGTTACCCCAGCAAGAATCGTTTTTCCCTTTTTTTTTCAAAACGACAGGGGGCACACATTTTTAAAGTTGGGGCACATTTACAGCAGATAAGGCACCAACTATACGTTCTACTCATATAACTGTAGGAGATACTTTCTTGCTGGGGTAACGTACACTATTTTATCAACAAAGTAATTATTAAATGCATTACATATGTCTTTTGTATTTGTCGCTGGCTGGAAACGTTGTGTTTTTCTGGTTTATAATTAGCCAGGTAGTTTTGGCCATATTTTGGGGGGTGATGTTGCTCGCGTCCGTAGGATTTACCATCTTCTCCTAACAAGACCCACCCTACACCTGCCCCCTGGGTGGTGCTAAATGAGCAACAACGCCGAGCAACAGGCGGCGGTTGAGTAACCTGTCTCTAGGCTTCCACGAGCCTAGAGGGACTAAATCCCCTCTGAAAGCGTGGACATGATGCCTTGGGAAAGCATCATGGTTACTCTCCCAACCCCCTTTTATGAAAATGTCGAATAAAGAGAGTATGATATCGTGCGATCCGGCCGAACCCCGGCGCTCACAGGTACCCGGGCCTGTGAGTGTGAAATTGACTACCGAAGACCTCACAGGGGTAGGCGACCAGGCCCCTGCGCTGGTAAATACTACTGGCAGCAAAACAAAAGTATTTGTGCAACAAGCATTCCACCCCAGCTTGTTTATAGCAAGACCGAGATCCAGTTCAGTGGGAAGCAGCACCATGGCTTCAGCTCCCGCTGAAGATAATATAAATAAAGGAGCAACAGTCAGCTCTGCAACTGACTAACGTCAACCACCACCTCCTCCATGGCAAAGAGTGCCTGTTGAGAGGAACAAAAAGAGAAAACTTTCAACTAGCCCAACTGTAGAAATAATGAAAATCTCAAACCGCTTCTCAGGATTACCAATAGATATCACAGATGAGATGCCTCTGAAACCTAGCAAACCACCACCTATTGTATTATATGGAGTTGAAGACCTTAATAAATTAACAGAGCTCCTAGAGACAGCAGCAGAAAAGGACCAGTTTACCTACAAAATTGTTGGCAAAACTCAGCTCCGAATAATCAGTGCAGACATAGAGGTCTACAAAACTTTAATTAGCCTGGTTAGAAGGAATGGACTAATTGGCCATACCTTTAACAGGAAGGATAACAGATCGTGTAGAATAGTCATTAAAAAACTACACCCATCTACACCCCTAAACATCATCAAAGAAGAAATAGAGGCTACAGGAAATATAGTTACGGGTGAGATAATAAATGCAAGATACGGCCCTGAAAAGAAGCCCACCTCTACCTTCTTCGTCAACCTAGAGGCAGGTCCTAACAACAAAGCAATCAAAGAGTTAAAATATATCTATCACCAGTCTGTCCTCATAGAAGACCCGAAAAAAAGAACAACAATAGTTCAATGTCAGAGGTGTCAGCAGTACGGACACACTAAAAACTACTGTATGCGACCATACAGATGTGTTAAATGTGGACAGTCCCACAAGACATCAGAATGCCCGAAGCAAGACCGCAAAGTTCCGGCAACATGCGCATTGTGTAACGGCCCACACCCAGCCAATTACAAAGGATGTCAAGTGTATACGGAGATCTTAACTAGAAGGAAAACCAAATTCGCAGACAAAAAACCATACCCAAATACATCTCATTTTAATCATCCAGATCAAGAGCCTAAACACAACAATCTCAGAGACGAAAGATCCTACGCTGAAATCCTAAATGGAGAGACACGAGACAGCACCTCAACAGAAAAAAATCCAAAAGTTCAAATCACAACACAACACCTGACAATAGAACAATTACTGTTAAAACAAAATGAAAAATTCGAAATTATCCTACAACAAATGAGTACTCTAATGAGCCTCATAGCCAAACTTGTTGACAAGTTATCAAAATGAGCACACTACGCACTGCAACTTGGAACGTAAATGGGCTTGCCCCAAATAAAGACGAAGTAGAATTATTAATGGAGACACAGAATTTGGACATCCTACTCATATCCGAAGCACACTGTTCGGCTAAAACATGTGTAAAGTTTGACAAATATCAATGTTACGCCACGCATCATCCTGACGGAACAGGCCATGCTGGTACTGCTGTGGTCATAAAGAAAACTATCAAACATCATCAGATGCCAGATTACAAAACTGAACATATTCAGGCGACGTCAATTTCTGTGGAAGACAAATCTGGGAACTTCACCATGACTGCGGTCTACTGCCCACCCAAACATAAAATCTCAGAAGCTATGTTTTCCCACTTCCTACAAACACTAGGCAATCGGTATGTTGTGGGAGGAGACTGGAATGCTAAGCATACCCACTGGGGATCAAGGCTCATTACAACCAGAGGCAGACAGTTGAAACTAAGCATTGATAAAAACAACCTTAGACACATCACCTCTTGTGAGCCAACATATTGGCCAAGTGACATCAATAAATTACCCGACCTCCTGGACTTTTTCATAATCAAGGGTATACCAAACAACTACCTAAAAACAGAATCCTGCTATGACGGCTCGTCTGACCACACGCCAGTTATACTTACTATGAGCACAAATGTCATAGAAATAACAACTCCAGAAACCCTACATAATAAGAATACTGACTGGGACTACTTCAGAGAGTATATAGATAAAAATATAGAATTGAAAGTAGCTCTTAAAATTAGTGATGAAGTGGAGGACTCAGCAAAATACTTAACTACGCTTATACAGAGGGCTTGCTGGATCAGTACCCCGGAAAACAACCAGCGTAAAACCAAGACCACCAACTATCCGCTAGAAATAAAATCTGCACTGTTTGAAAAGAGACGACTACGCAGAGTGTGGCATCTAACCAGACTAGGAAGAGATAAAACGAACTTCAATAGGGCCGCCGAAGATCTGAAATGCAAATTAAAAGAATGGAGAGATAACATTACAGATACAACTTGAATCATTGTCTACTACAGAGGCAACGAATTACTCCCTGTGGAAGTTCACCAAATACTACAGAAGACCCCAGGTTGCAAAGCCTCCTTTGAAGTATGATTCTGGCTGGGCAAGAACCCCACAAGAGAAAGCAACCGTATTTGCAGAACATCTCTCCAAAGTTTTTGTCCCAAATGATACGGTCGACAAAGACTTTGATAAGAAGGTGGAACTAATCCTTAAACAAGATTATCAGATGACCTTACCACCGAAACCCGTAACTACACGAGAGGTCTGGAGAGTGTTAGTGGGACTCAAAGATAAAAAAGCGCCAGGATTTGATTTGATTACGAAGGAAATCATAAAACAACTACCTAAGAAAGCATTTATCTTCCTGACAATGTTATATAATGGTATCCTGAGAGTGCAATACTTTCCAAAATTGTGGAAAGTATCGCAAATTACAATGGTATACAAAGATGGCAAACCACCCAATGAAGTCAGTTCGTACAGGCCTATAAGCTTGCTCCCAATACTGTCAAAGATCTTCGAAAAACTGTTACTACGCAGAATACTACCCTTCCTGGAAGAAAATCACGTCATACTGGTTCATCAATTTGGATTTAGGCAGCAGCACTCCTCAGTGGAGCAGGTCCATAGAGTATACGAAAGAGTTAGAAAAACTCTTGAAGAAAAAGAGTACTGCTCTGCTGTATTCTTGGATATTCAGCAAGCTTTTCACAGAGTATGGCATGAAGGCCTCCTCTGCAAAATTAAAAGTTACCTCCCACACAGCTATCATCAAATTCTGGCTTCATACCTAACTGAACGACTGTTCCAGGTCAAGGAAGGAGATAAAATGTCTAAGTTTGCAGAGATACGCGCTGGTGTACCTCAGGGCTCTGTCCTTGGGCCTCTGCTGTATACCATATACACAGCTGATCTACCTGAAGCAGATAACACAACAATTGCAACGTTTGCGGACGATACCGCCATCCTTGCTAGCGACAAAGATCCGAGCACGGCTTCAAAATTCCTACAGAATGCACTAAATAAAACAACCAAGTGGCTGCAGGACTGGCGTATCAAAGCAAATGCTTCAAAATCTGTCCATGTTACCTTCTCTCTTCGAAAAGGCAACTGCCCCCCTGTCAAACTGGAAGATACCACCCTACCACAACAGAACAGTGTCCGATATCTAGGACTGCATCTCGATCGGCGCCTGACATGGAACCAACACGTGAAAAAAAAGAGAGATGAACTTAACATTCGCTTCAAGCAACTGCTCTGGCTTCTGGGTCGTAACAGCAAATTGTCAATGGATAACAAGCTACTCATCTATAAAGCAATCCTGAAACCGGTATGGATGTATGGCATCCAACTCTGGGGTAGCGCCAGCAATTCAACCATCTCATGCTTGCAGAGAATGCAAAACATAATACTGCGAACGAAAAGCAACGTACCATGGTATATCACAAACCAGGAAATTCATGAACATCTGAATATGCCCACAATAAAGGACGAAATCCAAAACATCACCTTAAAATACCGGGAGAAGCTAGTGAAACACCCCAATTCATTGGCAAAACAGCTTACGATACGTAGCTACATAAAGCGCCTCAAGCGGAAGGACATCATATTATAGAACAAACAATCAAGGATAGACGATGAGGAGACGCCCTCACTGGGGGACGCACTCTAACCGACATAACGCGCTCACCAAATTTGCTAATAGTGCCAAGCACTGATCGCAGATAAAAAGAGAAAGAAAAAAAAAAAAAAAAAATTTTTTTGGCTTTCGTTATTTTATATTTATTCTGTGCCTTTTGTGTGTCAGGTTTATAATGTTTTTATACAATTTGGAATAGTTTTTAAACTTGGATTTATTGACCTGCTGCCACAAAAGGTGTCTTTTCTTTCTGCTGCTTAATTTGACACCTTTGGACAACCCCTTGGGTTTATTTATGCTACTAACTTTAACGCGGGTGAGCGGGAAACACAAATCATAGAATAATTTAACAGTTCCGATAAATGCATTAGGCTATGTTGGGATCGTTTGTCTCGTAGATCTCCGAAAAAGAGATATTTTTTATACAATCTTTGAACTTAGATATGTTAACTGTGTTGTAGTTTCTTCTGGTCGCATACCATCACAGTTTTTTTACGGGGCATTGAAGCAACTGCGCTGTGTGATCTGATAGAGCAAACTCTATTATTTCGCTTTTACACGACTTATTATAACTGTGCGCAAAATTGTCGATACATGTCTGGCTGGCTAGACGTGTCGGCTGTTTATATTCCAGTTTTAAATAAGTAGTAGACATTCAAGCGTTGCCGAAATCCTATTTGACTTAAGTGCGTCAATGTTGGAATCTCCAGCGATTACAATTTTCTTACAGCTGGTCGTAGATATCTCTTGTAGGAGAGTGTCTCAAGCTTATTCAAGCACTCATTTAGGTTATTCACATTTGGTACTCTACAGGGCACCCTCCCATTAGGCAACCCTCCCCCCCCACAACCCGGGATTATTAAAAATATAAAAAGTCGCCCTGCCTGATACCACAGAATTAGTAAGAACCTAAGTATCTAGTAATAAATTGTGTCGTACAGCTTACAGCAGGCCTCACTCTCACTAATATATACAAGGTGTTGTTTGCATCCTCGTCAAATTCAAGGAGGTAACAATGCTAATGATTCTCGACCCGAATCAATAATAAAATAGGTAGGTCATTTTTTTTCTTATTTACGGAAATCGGTAAGTGTATACCACCCGTGTTTGAAACGCGGCCCGTCTGATTGTCGCCCTATAACCACGCTTTCACACATACAAACAATCTCAAACGTTTATTCGATAATTTCTTATTCCCTAAACCACGTTAAGGCGGTTATTCTGATATAATGACAAACTTAAACAAGCAAAAAATCTGCGTTTATTAATTAACTACACACATCAAAAGTGTCTAGGGATCAAGCATTTTTATGCGGATTTCTTGAGATTGAGATGTGGCTTTGTAATAAATTTATGATTTTATAAATTTATATGGATCCTTTTTGGTGCATTTCATAATTTGAATCAGGAACTGTGAATCAAATTCGAGTAAAAGATGAAAATCAGCTGTCAATATTTTCCCTATAAAAACATACAACGCATTGAAGACATTATTAGTGCTACTGTTTCCCTACTACTGATTAAAACCAACGTTATTATGGAGGGGCGACGTCATTTAAGCAGGGAAGAAATGCTCAGAGCCGTGGGAATGATAGAAGCTGGTTCCCGGCAACGTACTGTGGCTTTAGCTCTGAATACAAGTCAGAGTGTTATCAGTGGACTTTGGACACGTTACCGAAGCACTGGTACCGTGGCTGAGCGCCATGGAGGACGGTATCGCTGCACCACACGGAGACAAGACCGATACATTCAAATCTTAATTCGAAGAGCTCCAACAATAACCGCCATGATGTTAGCCGTGAGGCTTCATCACTCTTCAGGGAACTTAATTAGCGACCAAACAGTCAGAAACCGCTTGCATGAAGTGAACCTTCATTCCCGAAGACCGCTACGGGTACCACCTATAGCAATGCACAATCGTAGGATTCGATATCAATGGGCTCATGAACACAGAAATTGGGCAGAAGAACAATGGCGTTTCGTGTGCTTTTCTGATGAGTCTCGTTTTGGTATGAGACCGGATACAAGACGTATACGACACTGGAGAACCCCTGGACGCCAACAGCGATTAAAATCCTGCCAGGAAGTCCATCCTTATAGTGGTGGAACCATCATGGTATGGGCGGGTATTTGGATCGGCGGAAGAACTGAGTTGATTTGGATCAGAGGCAACCTCAACGCTCAAATTTATGCTGAGACGATTGTATCAGACGTCATCGTTCATCTACAAGTGCAAATCGGTCCCTTATTTCAGTTAATGCATGATAATGCACGACCGCACACCGCAAGAGTTGTAAGACAGACTCTCGCCGCAGCTAACATCAATGTCCTGCCCCTGCCCTGGCCTGCTCAGTCGCCAGACTTGAACCCGATTGAGCATGCATGGGATATGCTACAGAGAAGAGCTCTGCCGAATATGGAGGGTATCCAGTCGCAAGAAGACCTTTTTTTGTTGTTGCAACGAACATGGGCGGCCATTCCACAGCGTGATTTGGATGAACTCATTTTGAGTATGCCAAACCGATGTTCTTGTGTTGTTAGTGTTCGCGGTAGAAACACGGATTATTAATTGTTTAAGTTACCCAATAAAATTTTAAAGAAAACTGTTATTTCAGTCTTTTTTTCGAACTTTAATGTTAGTGGTTCAAATGTCAAAAATCCCTTTATTAGAAAATGGCAAATTTCTTTATTAATGCAAAGGTGACTTGGTTTATCGTTACTGTGACAAACGAAAACACTTTATTTGATGAATCCTTAAAGAAAATTTTAATTAATATCAATCAGGAGAAAAGTTATTGCAAAAATATATGTTGATCCCTAGACACTTTTGATGTGTGTAGGTATCGTGATTTAAATTACCGTAACTTAAGTGTTTTGTGCAGCAGACTGAAATGGCGATGGGCCGGACATACAGCTAGAGTCACAGATAACAGATGGAGTGAAAGGGTACTTCACTGGTATCCCTACGAAGGCAAACGTCCACGCGGCCGACCTAGGCGACGCTGGAGTGATGATATCTACCAAGTTGCTGGATCTACTTGGACTCGCCAGGCAAAGGATAGACAACACTGGAAAGAGTTGGAGGAGGCCTACACCCATAAATGGGTACCGCAATAAATGTACTGATATCAATAATAGGATACAGTATTCTGAAAAATCTAAATCAAATTACTATAATATTAATATAATATGAATGTCAATGTTTATAAATGTGTAAATGGAATATGATTCAAAATGTAATATAATCAAATATATAATATGAAATGAAAGCATTAATTTAAAATAATATTTAAAAAAACATAAAAATGAAGGCAATCAATTTAAGAAATTGAAATGTATAAAAACCAAAAAAAAAATTAAATCTATTTAGTTTTTAAGTGTAATTGTCTAATAAAAATATATTTGTATAAACGTAATAATTAATTGAATATACTCGTTAAATGTAATATTATGATTTGGTAAGAATTGAAAATGTTACTTGCATGATAAAATTATGGAATGATGTATATTGTTATTTTTGGGATATAAAGGCTTTATTATTATTATTATATTATTATGTGTTTTGTGACAACCTCCTGTATTTTGACGAGAATGCAAAACAACACCTTGTATAGAATGCAAGGTTACATCGACGCGAAAACTGCTGATTCTTAAAAAAAACTTAACATGAATAAATTCTATGAGCCTCCACATAATCAGGTTTAAATCTTTCGTTCTTAAAATTGGCTCCAAGTATGTCAATTAAGTATTTTTCTGAATAAAAGTACTAAAGAAAAGCTTAGTTTTTTGGCGATAGCGTTTTTTTAGTTCCTAGACTATTCAAATAACTGAATTAAATTAGTTACTTTTTCTGCTCTGTGAACAAGTTACGATCTAACCAATCCGCTTGTGCTGAAATGCACGCAACCCTTAATAATAACCTGTTTTTATTGATCGTTCTCCCGCCCCCTTCCTAACTCTATAGCTGGCGACACTCTACACTCCAAAGTGTTATTAATATGATGAAGATGAGGCACGTGGTTCGTGGCAGTGTTTGGGGGGACCAGTAGCGAATAGAAAACAGCAGTTTATTATCACAATAAATGCACACATAATATCGTCACACAAGCACAGTAATATCAAAGAATGCACTATTATATTTAAGTAGTTTATAAGTGTTTGTATGTAATAAAATCTGTGTTTTATAATAAAAACTTAATTATATTTGGGTATCATTTAAGCTATCACCAATTTAATTAGTTTTGTGTTTCTTAAATAATAGGGTTTGTCCTCAAAATAGTAGATCTGTCACCTAAATGGAATCATCAAATAATATCAAAACGCTTACCTAAATATTAATTAAGAATTACTTGGAAATAATATCAATCATCAAGTAATTTTATTAGGTTTCAAAATAATAGAAGTGTCACGAAAATTGAATCATCAAACAATGTAAAAATGTTTACATAAAACTCCAAACCACAGGTCCAAACTAAGGCGTAGTCGACGGAGCCCCGCTACGCGGGGCTCCTATTTCTCTCTGCAGGGTTTAAAGTAACCTAACACGAAGGGGATCCCCTTCGAACCTAACCTGTCCGAGTTGAAATAAGGAACTGATCTATTTATTTGGTGACAGATCTACCATTCTGAGCACAGAGCTATTATTTAAGTAACAAAACTGTTATTATAAGAACGAAGTTTATATTCATGTAATGCAATATAATTTTATTGGTTATCGATCTCTTATTTTACACATATATTAACATTAATTTGATAATTCATACCTGGGAACAATTTTTGTTTATCTGAGAACGAAAATATTTCGTGGCGATAGATCTATTTATTAGGTGATACAACTTGATGGCAAATATAAATTTTGGTGATAGAAAATATAGTTCCCATTATATTTTAACAAGAAAGCAGATGGGTGTTGGGATCCAGACTTCCATACTAATATTATAATTGCGAAAGTATGGAGCTCTGTTTGTTTGCTACATTTTTACTGGCTGATCGGATCGTACTGGAATTCGGCAAGGAGATAGATTTCTTCAACCTGGGGAAGGACAAAGGCTATATACACTCAGGGGCACGTGGCCCAAGCGCGTAATGTAGCTTAATATCAAAATGAAACCACAAAAAGAACTTAAGGCCCTAACATACGCCAATGACCTTGAGTAGACATATTCATCATTAGCGCCGTCTATCGATCAACGTCCGTGCGTAGAGTGACGTTCCAAAGAATAGTAAAACATGAGCAGAGCAGACACACAATTTAATTTTTGCTAGCTAACTCCGTGGCAGCTGATTCGATTTGCACGACCAGTTTTGTTACGTTGATTTTCTATGTAAAAACAAGCAGTTACTAGAATATTATTAGAAGAACAGCAGTGGTACCTAGCTACTTAAAATAAAGCCCCCTATGTGAGATGTTGGATAATGCTGCAATGAATACTGCTTTTGCGAACATGAATACGAATCAGAATAACTATTCGACGAATACGAATACCTACTTTTACGTGTAGAAAACATTGACATTTATTTTTGTGTGGCTTTCATGATAAATTAGTACGAGGTCCCGCCACTGCGACAATCGTTCCGTAGCACTATTCGAATAAGTTCACTTGTGTTGTGAGTGATGTTCAAAGTTGCTTTATGGCAATCACTTGCTTAATGCTTTATGCTTTATATTTTAAGCAAACTATTTATATGCTTTATTAAAAGCATGCTTTTTTATAAGCGTAGGAACCTGTTACGGCCAAACGGGCGAGTGCGAATTAGAGATGAGTTCGATATCATGTCACATGTAAAAATCATCGATATTTTAAAATCATTTCATCATGCAATGACAAAGACAAAATCATCAATGCTTTTAAATCATTATGGCGCTGAGGTGTGAATTGCGACTTTGCGATGCTGCGCGATCGGCGATACAGAAGTCACAGAACGCACATATTTCAATAAAATGACAATGACCGGGACTGGCGCATGGCGCAAGGAACGGCAATAATGCTTGCACTTGCGTAGTTTACGTTTGTGTGCGAAATGTGCTGCCTTAAAATACCCTTCCATGCCAAGTTGAATAGGGGATAATCCAATTTTTTTTTCTTTGTCCGTCGGGTAATTTATTGAAAAGTATTGGACACGTATTTTTTCTTTTTTCACGTAGTCGTAAAATTACGGAGATATATTGAGTTGAAATGGCGCATGACGTCACATGTAGGTAAGTTTTATACCCACTTGTGACGTAGTAAGCCCCCACTCTCCAACTTTAATGAGTTTTAACTAAGTAATTTTTTGATATTTTGATAAAACAAAAAATACGTGTCTAATATTTTTGTATTACCTGTCTGACGGACAAAATAGAATGTCGTTTTCTTTACCCAGTCCGATCCCCTATTACGCGGCTAAGTGACAAACTCGACCCATCCCTACATAAATAACTAATGATAATTTCACTAAGCCGTTCCGCGATCATTTCAGTATCTACTCACAATTGAAGTGACGAGATCTAATACTCAAATAAAAATCATTGATGATTTTGTCATTGTTCCCGTCACCGATATTTTTTTGTCATTGTCATGCAGTCATCGATACAGAAAAATCATCACTCAGCCCATTACTAGTGCGAATAAAACAAAGCGCGGTGTTATCTTGTCAGAGCGGAATATTACATCGCGTTTATGAATTTATTACGAAACAGTAAAAAAAAAAACAATAAACTCCTTCATACTTTCCAGGCTTAGGACTTTGGCTAAGTGTTATATGAAATAAAATATGTTAGTATTTTTAAAAATTGTAGCAGTTTTACTGCCATCAATGGGCTTTTCAAAAAAGTTCGATATTGGCAAATCACTGTTCCGTCTAGACATTTTCGTCCGTTAAATACCTACACACAAAACAACACAATATCTCACTCAGTCAATCGTCCTTACTTACACAATTATAGGTTTTTATGTACTTAATTGCGTGTCATATCACTGTTTATTTACACTAAAAAAGCGCGAAGCCAAAGAAGCATAACAACATAGTAAGTTTACGTTACGTGAGCCGCCCGAGATCGCGACATCGCAAGGGTGTAAAACACCTCTTAACGAAGCGGAAAGGCACTGGTTCTCCCTGTCATTGCGATCATTTTTTTGTTCTACACCATACCTGGGAACCTTCTAGTTACGGAGATACTAGAGGTTAAAGTTCCAACTTTTTGACAAGTATTTTTTTAAATACAACTTCTTCTTCTTATAAGAATTCTAGCCCAAATAGATAATACGGAGAGCTGCCAACCATTCTTTATTCTAACTCTGCCGTCAATATATATATACCGGACATTTGCTTATTTACTTCCAAAAATATCGACAAATTCGTTAAAGTAGAAGATACGCACAACGTCAACACTCGACATATAAAGAGGTTATGCGCACCATCCTCAAGAATTAAAATGTTAAGTGACAGCCCATATTAAATGGCAATAATAGTACATTGTGTATTAAGGGCGGTAAGTAAGGAATTACGATCGAGGCTCTAGTAGAAGCCCGAAGTCGAAGACTGAGGGCTTTCTGAGTCGAGGTTCGTAATTCCCGTACCGCCCGTGAAACATACAATGTTTTTCATCACATTTGCAAGTTAATAATTATGAATATATACAAGTCAGCACAAATATTATTACGAAATACGTGAATTGATTTTTAAGCGGATAGCGGGCTGTTTACCCACACCACAGATTATACAAATGTTTTTTTTTTCAGAAACGTTGAGAGCAAATACTTACCTAGGCATACAGCCATGACGGAGTATAAAAAAAAAACTACGTTTTGATACAAAAAAACTATCGATTATTTAGATTTTAGAACATTAGTTGAGTAATTAAATAACATTTAGCGAGATTGAATGAAATTCCTGTTTAAATAACATTTTAAGACAATTTTTCAATAGCGTGTAAACTCCTTGCTTGAACTTGCATGACCTGTGTGCTGTCATGCTGTGCTGTAAATAAAAAAAAAATACTTACCGCCCTAGGGTTTTATATGGGGCATTACAGTCAAGTTAACCTGCATGTTATGACACTGTTTACGTGCAAGTGTGATGAAAAAATATATACCTAATAAGTTGCCCAACACGTTTAAAACTAAAAAATCAGCAACAAAATTCCAAAAAAGGCTTTAGCCTTTTTTGGAATTATGTTTCCGCCTATTCCTAATCCAAAAATGTTTCTACTCAGTAAAAGAATATTTAGAGTCTAGCTTAAAATAACGATTATCTCTCATGTACAAAAGTGGCGATCTGTACTATAAAACAAAATAAGATTAGTCTATCCTATTTACATTAATTTAAAATCATAGTTATAATTTGTACTACCTGAAACGGATGACATTAATATTGCTGAATAATTATATTGAATTCATAACTATTGACATCAATTTAGAAGTCAAGTAAACAAGGCAAACATACAGCTTTATTAGTTGAGACTTTCGTGGGTAGTGGTGAAGGCTTAACAAGTGCTTTTGTTTGTGTTACGAATTTTTTCGATTTTAGTGGCTTTTATTAGTGTAAACTTCAATCGAGATTATTCCTTGTGTTTTTATTTTAGCGTAAGGTTTGTATTAACATTAGTTTAGCTTATTTTTAAAAGATCAGCTTACACTATGGATACCAAAAAACCCCCTGACCCCCCAGATACCTTTGAATACACTCCGGTGTTAACTGTTACTCTCCCCGACGACAATGTGCAAGTAGATATTATGGACTCCGAATCTGCAAACAGGAAAAGATCGGCCGCTTCCCCCCCGGCTGCTTTAACCAACCCTCCTAAACTAGCTAAAAACACAATTGGAAGACAGATATATACGATGAGAGACTACCCTCCTTTTATAGTACACGCATCCTTAAAAGATGTTCTTAACACAAAACAATTTTAGCAACATACTCCTAGGCAGTGTCAAGCGCTTAGGGAGAAACCGAGTTTCAATCGAGTTCAAGTCTCACCAGGATGCTAACAGTTTCCTAATCAGTCCCATTTTAGATGAAAATAATTTTGTTGTTTCAATCCCCCAATTCAACATCACTCGCTTAGGTCTTGTCAGAGACGTTCCCATTGAATGGACTGAGGAAGAGGTCATAGAAAACATCAAGGTTCCCACTGGATGCGGCCCTGTGATTAAGGCTAGGAGAATGAGCCGTAAGGTGACTTCTCTGGGTCTTACCGAATGGAAACCCACTCAAACAGTTGTTCTGACTTTTGACGGCCAAATTTTACCGAAGCGTGTTTTTTGTTTTTACTCTGCTCTTCCAGTCGAGAGATACATGTACCCAACTATTCAATGCTTCAATTGTTGTCGGTATGGGCACACACGCACAGTATGCCGTTCAAAACCTCGCTGTTTTAAATGTGGTCAAGACCACCCAGGAGACGGATGCCAAGTTCCTCTTGATTGTGCCTATTGTATTTCCTGTTCTGGCAATCATTATGCTAACGATAAGGCTTGTCCTGAATTGGGTCGACAGAAGGGCATAAAAGCTCTTATGGCAGAGAAGTCGGTCTCTTATGCGGAGGCAAGTCAGGTCTTACCTCCGGTTCAAAGGTCATATGCTGAAGTGTCGAGAGTCTCCCAAAAGACTCAATCAGTAGCTAATCCATCTCATTCTCCCAGTCCACTTCCCCAAAATCCAAAATCTCACCGTAAAACGGTCTTCCTTAAACCAAAATCCCATGCCCCACTTTCACCTAGCTATGATAAGCAGGTACATCAAGCCCTCACGCAAAATTACTCCTTCTCTCCTTCTCAAAACGGTTGCGCTTACCCTAGGGAAGGTGCAACCAGTCCTGACAATTCCGAGAGTATTCTGAATATTATATCAAGTATGCTAATGACTGTATTAGCAAATCCGAAACAATCCCTACCTGACCACGTTGCCGACAAACTGACATCTATTGTTAATTACATTCACAGTGTTCCACCCCCTGACAGTCCTTCAATGGAACGTGAGGAGTATTACTCCCAGGAAACCTGACCTACTCTTCCTAATTAATAAGTTTAAACCACTGATCTGCAGCATCGCTGAGACATGGCTTCGTTCTGAAAGTAATTTCAGGATTCCATGTTTCAGTAGTGTTCGCCATGACAGATCGGATGGATATGGAGGATGTGCTTTGTTCATTAGTAGCAAAGTACCATTCTCCCCGATTCCTCTACCCTCTGTTGGTGACAACATCAATGTTGTTGCTGTTAAGGCTGAGGATATAAATATATTTAGTTTTTATATTGCACACCCACAAATTGAAGATCTTATTACAATAAAAAGTCTGCTGAGTAATATACAAGGTCCATTACTAATTATGGGTGATTTTAATGGCCATCATTATAGATGGGGGTCTGAAACTTGTGACAACTTCGGTATAGGCTTAGTGGATATATTAGATGAACTTAACCTATGTATAATTAATGATGGCAGTTCCACACGCAGGTCTGTGCCAGGGCAGAACAGCAGCTGTGTTGATTTAACATTCTGTTCATCTAGTATAGCCAGCCTTTTTAATTGGAGTCGCTTGAATATGACTTATGGGAGTGATCACTATCCCATCATGGTTGAAATCCCTTCCAAAACTATCCCTGACAAAAGTTCCCCTCCTTTGTTAAAATACCAGCTGAATTCAGTGGATTGGGACCTCTACTCAAAAATCTTGGATTTACGTGTCTCTTCCCTTCCATCCATCAGTCCTGAGTCTGCTCAGGAATGCTTTTCCTCATTTTCCAACACAATATCGTCTACAGCAGATGATTGCTTCCCTAAAAAAAAACCGCCAACGGGCAAAATGCCATCCCCGCCATGGTGGGATAGGGACTGCTCTGCTGTCATCAGGGCCAGGAATGAGGCCGAAATGAATTTCAACTCCGACATGAACCTGGAAAACATCATTGCTTTTCAACATATTTTGGCCAAGTCCAAGAAATTACTCAAAAATAAGAAGAGAGAAGGTTGGCGGAAGTACTGTGGCTCACTGAGTCCATCCACTCCAGCGTCAGCAGTTTGGCGTAAACTGAAATCGTTCAGAAGTAGTTTTAAGCCTCCCTCCGGGAACATTCTATCTGCAGAACTGGGTAACCAGTTTTTTTCTAAGCTTGCTCCAGTGTATGTTCCCGATATGGATGAGTGTGCCGCTTCGGACTCCCAGTTGATTTCAGATGATCCTCTGGATAGGCCGTTTACTCTTGATGAACTTAAATCCGTCCTCGCCCATGTAAAGGATTCTGCTCCTGGAGTGGATGGATTCCCGTACTCCTTCATTACTAAAGCGGGTGATAAGACCCACTAGTATTATCTGGACTTGGTCAACTATTGTTTTTCTTCCGGCTATATTCCTCCTGATTGGAAGGTTCAAGTCGTCATCCCTATATTAAAACCTGGTAAAGATCCTAGTGATCATTGTTCTTACAGGCCAATTGCTCTATCGTCCATACTTATTAAGCTTTTAGAGCATTTGATTAAAAACCGTTTAGAGTGGTTCGTAGATGCGAAAGCAGGAAACTGCTCCCAACGACTCAATTCGGCTTCAGGAAAGGTCTGGGTACAGCTGATAGTGTGGGTACCCTCACATCAGCGATCCGACTGGCCCTTAGCAGGAATGAGTCTGTGGTAGCCGTTTTCTTAGACATTTCAGCTGCCTATGATTCTGTCCTCCTCCCACTTCTCAGGCAGAAGATGCAAGAGCTGAGAATCCCGGCTAGGATTTGTCAAATCATAGGCAGCATTTTTTCAGATCGTAGTGTTAAACTCAGAATTCCCGGGGAAAACTCTGAGCCGAGATCGGTCTGGAGAGGTCTACCTCAGGGATCCGTGCTTAGTCCCCTTTTATATAATATTTATACCTCTGATCTTCCTTCTTGTTTAAATTATAACTGTAATATACTTCAGTATGCTGACGATATTGCACTTTTGGTCTGTGGCAGTTCCATTGAAGATGCCGCTCAATCTATTAATATCTCTTTGTCCTCATTAAACCAATGGCTATTGGGGCATGGGTTATCTTTGAGTGCTCCAAAGAGTACCGCAGTTGTCTTTACTCGTAGACGCCTTATCCCGCAAGTTGAAATAAATATTGATGGTCAAGCCATCCCCATTAAGGAGAAGGCCAGGTTTCTTGGGGTTACCCTAGATTGCAAATTGTCGGGAGTAGGTCACATTGATAATACAGTCAAAAAATGTGAGCGCTCGGTTTCTGTCCTTAAGGCTTTGGCAGGTGTCTGGTGGGGAGCTCACCCATACACCTTAAAGCTCATATATAATGCACTGGTCAGAAGCGTGTTTGATTACTGCAGTTACCTAATTGAGCCATGTAACAAGGAAGCTCTGCGTAGCTCTGCTCGGCCACTCAGGATGCGACATATAAATGTAGAAGTATCATCGATATGACAAGAAGCATTTTGATAGAAAAAGGGCGCTCCCCTTTTGAAATACTGCATTCTGAACCCAATAGCTATTATTAGGCATAGCCAGTAGGTAATCGAGGAAGCGTATTTAAAAATAAAAAACTGTTTGTAAGTACAATTGTTAATTTATTAATTTACGTAACACAAAATCACACCAGTATCCTTGAAGTTCGTTAAGCAGAAGTGTACCTTATAGTAGACTCACATTAAGTTCACAAGATTAAGGGCGGCATTGCGGCAATATTTACAGCGGTTCGTGGGTACTAACAAAACGTAATGCAATAAGAGGCATAACGAATTAAGGCGGAAACACACTTACGTGTCGTGGCGTGTCGTGACGCGCCTGAAGCATTCGGTTTCATACATCGTTGCGACACGACACGCCATGCAAATATGTCCCTAACCATGATTAAATGTATGAAACCGATTTGCTTCTGGCGCGTCACGACACGTATGTTTCCGCCATTATTCGGATATGGTAATTAATCAAATAGCCTATTACCTATTAGTAAGTAGTTTGTCAACAAATAGTTTGTTGAGAAACTGCTCTTAGTGCTTAATTAATCTGACGAATGAAATACCAACATTAAAAACTTATTTTAAACGAATTCGCTAGACGTGTGGCTTAATTTTAAATGTGGTGTATCCACCTTTAACTAAGCCGGAAGGGACTTGTTCTTTATTTTATTTTTATTTATTATGGGACAATAAACAGCTACAATATAAGTTTTACAAATAATAAATAGGTTGGGTAATAACAATATTGCAGCCCACTACATTATCCTCATGTTAACAAATTTAAGTTTAGGTAAAAAAAAGGTGCCACTAGAGTAGCATTAATGAGATATGCATTAAAAAAAATGGCTAATAAAATACAATACGATTAATTAATTATTAAAAAAAAAAAAAAAAAATCAATTATTATTTTCAGACAGCTAAATAAAAATTAATGTGGGAATTTTTCATATGTATCATAGGTATGAAGTAAAATTATGAAAAAAGGAATTAACAGTACAAACAATTCATCTCCAAAAATAAGTAAAATAGTTGAAATAAATTAAATTGAGAATAAAGGACTCATACTACTTGTTATTGTCATTAGATAAAATTTTAAAAACATTGGACTTAAATTTAAATTTCGAACAAACAAAAATATCAACATCAATGAAGTTGCAATTATAAGATTCCACTATACGACGGATAGGGCAACGCAATCCTGAATTAGTCCGACAAGTATTTACAGCGAACAATGTACCTGCACGGACACTACGCTTATTTACAGTTCGGGGGACTACATAACATAATTTACTTGTGAGATCAATGGAATCAAAGTGATTATGAAGAATACCATGTAGTATATTGGCTTCTAAAAACTTACGTCTAGATTCCAATGTTAACATATTGTATTTCCTTAGTAATTGTGAGTACGACAAAAACCGTTTATAACACCTATAGTACATGGCGCGAAGAAATTTACGCTGGACCTTCTCTATCTCATCTATATATTTCTTATAAAACGGGTTCCAAATTGGGACCGCATATTCGAGCTGAGAGCGTACAAGCGTTTTGTACAAGTAAAGATAGGTGGAAGGCCGTTTGAACTCAGTAGATGATCTCATGACAAAGCCATACATCCTAAAAGAATTATTAACAATTCTTTCTACATGCTGATTAAGCGATAACTTATTGTCCAGAAGAACACCCAGATCTCGTACAATTGGGGTGTTACTCAGCAAGGTATCATTTAGCCTATAATTATAACTGGTTATAGTTTTTTTTTTTGTAAAATTTATATAATGACATTTGGAGATGCTCAAGTGAAGTTTGTTGTCAAGACAGTAAGCTGTGAGTCTATTTAAGTCTTCTTGAAACATTAAGCAGTCTTCTATGGTTGTAATAGTTTTAAAGGCTTTCAGATCATCAGCATACATAAGAAATTTGGTACTTAAAAAGCATCTCCCAATGTCATTTATATATCGTGGGATGACAAGTAAAACTCAGTATTTGCATTTGTAATCAATTAGAGTTAATGAGGTTTTAAACTTATTTTGTTATTAAAAATCAGTTTATAATTAAATATCTTTGAATTTGTGGTGACTATTATAATAACGGATATCTTATAAAACCTAGAATAAATTTTATTAAAAAAAGTTATATTTTATTAGTTATGTATAAAAATTTACTTAAGGAGTTTTACCTGCCTTTGAGTATAACCATGTATAGGTATTTAATGAAATAATAAAAGCTATTGTATTAAAAAAAAGATATTTATTATTTTAATTTTCATCACTTTCATCACTATCATCAAATGAGGGTTCTGGCACGCAATCTGAGCCACCACTTAATGATGGCAAACTTTTGTACCATGGAATCAGTTCTTCTGGTATTTGACCAGCATTGCACAGTTTTACAAGGTCTCCTTTTTTTGCTGCAGACAAGGGGAGCAAATTTTGATAAGCTGGATTCAGCACCACAGTCTGTGTACGTCGGCGTCCCCTTCCTGCACTGACATTGATCTCATTATAATCACTTGTATGATCATACCTATAAAATAAAGTACCAGGAAACTCTTTCTCAACTTTAATGCATTTAATTTTTAGCCAAGATACCTTATTACCCTCTTTATCTTTATTTCGATTTTTTATTGTAGATGCAGCCAATTCCTGTAGGTTATAAAAATCTTTGTAAGTTAGAACATGTACTTTATACTTATCATTGCTCTTTTTTTTACCTCTTTTATTCCTAGCAGATTTAAAAATCTCAACCCAATCGTTCATGCAGAAGGCACTTTTGTGTTTCTTGGCTGCTTCTATAGCTGAGTGCATAGAGTCACACTCCATGTACGTATGACCAGACTCCAGAAATTTGAGTTCTATCTTCATCAGATGTTCAATATTTTGAACAGCATAAAGCATCATGGCAGCTACTTGCTGATTTCTATTCTGCCCTCCACAGGTATCACAAAATAATGACATTTCAGATACTGTAGTGGGCAAGTTTTTTAGAAAATTGTACAGTATTGATCCTATCTCACTACTTCCACGTTTTCCATGAAGTTCATTCCATGTATAGCAGTGAGCTTCTTTCCCATCTCCAACGTAAATTGTTAAATTATAGACACAGATTTTTCGTGAGTAATAGAATAATGAAACGTTCGAGCAGGGTATTTGCAGCACACTCTGTAAGTCAAATGTGCAAGTAATAAATGAAGGATCCTCTTGACATCTTAATTTGTCTTGGGCCTTAGCTTCATTACATTGACCTTTTCTTATTAAATGTAAACAATATTCCGCTTCAAGGTTTTTTTTTTCATCAGAAGATGCATTTTCATATTTAGAGCATAAGGCACAAAGGTCTTTTTTTGGCTTGAAGAAAGAAAAATTATAATTATTACAAAATATCCTTCTGTATGTTTTTTCACTGACAGCATTAGCAATATTGTTGTTAGTACAGAAATCATTTTTATACAAATCAAACATTTTAGAAATAGACAATGTAGAATCCAGATATAATTTTTTTGTAGACTTTCTTGAATAGTGGGATTCCATGACAGGGAAGCTCTCAATGTGTCTTTTTACCATAGTCATACTATCTTCGCTAGTTTTATTGCCAGGAGGTTTGCATCCTCTCCTATCTGTACGATCATAGACACCAAAAGTATTACAACCTTTAATAGCTGTATTGATAGGCCCATTCGAAATGCACAGAGTTTTTTCAAAAAAATTTGCACAAACTCTGTGTCTATCCTTAGAATTTTCTAAATAGTAAGATTTAGATACAGAACGTGCTTTATCACTATCAGCAGCTACTTTACGACGCTTTGGCTCATTTCTCTTTACACATTTCAGAATGAAATCCTTCTGTCGCTGATAATTAGCAAGACCCCAATAAGTTTTACAAATTTCATTCCTTTCTTGTTCTGAAAAGTTACTATTGCATTTATATGTACAATTTGTACAATCTACAGCTTTGGGGGCTTTAGCCGAACACTGTTTTTTCTTATTTTTATAAGGCAAGCACTGAGATCTCTGAAACTTTGTGACATTTTCTTTCCATGAATGTGGATCGCTTTTTCTACATCTAGTTAGTTTTTTTTCAATATCTTGGGCAATCTCATAATCTGAAAAATCTGATATATCAGATTTATCACCTGATGGCAAATAAGTGATGTCAGAATCTGCACTAAAGTCTTCATCACTATGTTCATAAGGGACTAGTTGCATAGGCTGAACTATTTCCTGTAACAAAATAATTGTTTACCGCTATTATGTTGTTCAATGTTCTTAAGTGACTCAATTAAATTTTATTGACTATGTAGATAAATACTTACCAGCTCACAATTATTATTTTGATTATCAGTAGTTAGAAACGCTGTTTGATTATTTTCATTGTTTTCTATCTGCTGTAAAAAGAATGAAAATAAATACCTATGTTATTAGATATCATGAAAATGAAGGCAATAAACCATACAACAAACAAAAGGTATACAAGATCCATAAACCTACTTCTGTTTCTGTTGCTGGCACCACGTTAGGTTTGTCCACTGTTTTTGAAGTTGTTGCAATTAAATCATCGTTACACAAAGGTCTTTGTGTCTGTTCATAACATACTCGGCTCTAAAAGTCATAAAATAAAATACACAGTAAGTACTTTGAATGCAATAACATTGACTAAAACACGCTAAACTTTAAAATTTGAATACTTACAAGTTCATTATTAAGTTCCTGGCGTTTTTGAACGTCTGAATTTAATGATAAATCCACCATAAATCTGCCTCTTGAATTATTTATTCTTCTCATATTTCTCACACAATAACATAAAACGCATTAATTTAGCTTCATATACCGCGAAATGAAAAAATAACAGATATTAAATTGTGACATTGACGTTTTGTTTGACGCACAATTAGTGACGTAAAGTAGTTGCCGGCCGGACCATGTTGCCAGCACAAAATCATTAAGTACAAAATGAAGTTTACCTGCCGGTAATTTCTTTCAAAGCAGTAGTTGATGATAATTACATTTTTTTTAAGTCAGAAATAGGAAAGGTATGTTCTTAGTGACTTTTTCTTGCGAACGGTTATGCAAAAATAATTAACTTTGTGAATAAAAGTCATTTTTCCCATAAACTGTACTTAGTGAGTTTTTCTTGTCATCCCACGATATATATTAAATAGTAGTGGCCCCAGGATTGAGCCCTGTGGAACACCAGAAGTGTTCTTCGCCGTCATACCGATTTCTTTTTTGTTCTGAAACACCTTGGTACCTTTAGTCACAGAGATATTGGAAGTCACCGTTCACAAGATTTTGTTTTTAATTTAAAAAATAATGTTATATAACTGTACAAAAAATACCTCTATGTTTCCTGTACCTACCGTAAACAACTAAGATATTACAACCCAAAAAAAGCAAGTTCCCAGCTTTAATGTTTGCATTGAGTTACTTAGTTTGACCTACAAAAAGCACCTTTAACCACCTTTTTTTACGCCTTTTATACAGTGCTCTCCAAGAGTTACTTTAAAATATTAATTTCAAACAGACCTTGTTGCATTGTCATTTGAGAAATTTTTTTTGGATATCGTTTATTAAGTTTTAATTATTAGGATTAAAGATTATTAAAAGATGTGCACATATTTTAAATCAATAAACAAACCCAATCTGGCGAATTTCCGACATTTCTGGGTCTACCTAAGGGACAAGCATAACAAAACATAAGATCATTTATTTCAGGCTAGAATGGCCCATGGAAACTAATAACAAAACATGTATATATAAAGTAAATAAAAAATATAAGTTAATGTTAACGGCCCTCTGAGCTCCAAAACCTTTGCGCTGCTACCGACGAAATCAACATGGAGGCAGCAGTTTTAGGCCAACAAATATAAAAACTATCGTGCCAGCGACACAAAGCAAAAAGAACAAAGCAGCGAAAAAGAAGCAATAGAATTTTATTTTTCATTCGGTAGATGTGTGAGGGACGGTTTTAGGCGGGCCAACAAGACAAGCGCGAGAATGATATCCGGGTCGGCCGGTATCGCAATCTATGTAGCGTCGGGAGCGTAAAGGTGCGTACAGACTATATAACATAACATGTTATACAACATTGCTATATAACATGTTTGAGATAATGTGGACACTGAATGTTATAAAACATGTTATAATAACATGTTATTGATATGTACAATGTTATATAACTTAGTCACGTGTACTCAAACGCTTGTTTGTTTTTCTTTTGTTATTTAAAAATACAACAGTCGCTGCCGCAGCCAGTAAAACGTCCTCTCGTGCCGTGTGGATGGCACTGAAGAACGACCAGCAACAATGGTTATATAACATTGTTATATTGCATTGTTATTCTAATGTGTACAGTATTACGACTTATCCTGAGGATAACGAAAGTATACGAGATTAACTCCTATACCACCAACTTTAAGGTTTAACAAGTTTATTCCTGAGGCGTCAAATTCTTATGTCAGCTGATCTGCCTATCTTCTTAGCAGTACAGTGCAGGGCGATCATTGATTTGCAAATTAAATTGCAAAATAGCGAAAATATTAAGTAGGTACTTGTAATGCAGCGTTTGAGAAGAATGTTATCGGACACTGAAAGCGATTGTGAAGTGGCGAACGGAAATTTCCGTTTACTGTAGTGAAGCTAGTTTAAAGTAAGAAATGTGCATTTTTACAACTAGGACGAGAAGGATTTCATGATTAGATTTCGTTTATCTAAAGCAACAGCATATAATTTATTGTTAAAAATTGAATATTAGTTAGCCGAGAGGTTAGTACAAGATGTGTAATACAGGGTGTTTGGAAGGGAGCTGTACATACGCCTAGGGTAGAAACTAGGGATAGTCTGCTACCTACCCCCGCCCATTATATTGACCTTGGCCTCAAGGTTTTTTTTTAATTTATTTTTATTTTTTATTTGACTTTTTTGTGATTTTTTGACTAAAACTACCTGTAGCTCAAAATCTATCCATGGGACCAGTCGGCTAATGGTCTTGTTTTAATCGTTAGAGTCTTAGGGTCCTGCAAAAAATTATTTTACACCAGAAAATTGTGGAGAAGAAAAGTTATGGGGCCTGAAGTACCGTAGTAAGGTAAAGAAATAATTTTAAGGGCAACTTTCTATGGGGTTTAAAAAAAAACTAACAGGGTTGGAGTTCTTCTGATTTTTTTAAAACATCCTCAGTCCATGCCCTTTCTAACGATATGCTAAAAGTGTAATTATCACTTTTAGTTTTAAAGTTATTAATTAATTTCCGCAACTAGGGCACTTCAAGCAAAAATTTCAACTAATGAAAATTAAATGTGTTCGATCGTAAAAGGATGGCAAATGAAACAAAAAATTTGGTAATGACTAATGTCATTAAATTACAAATTTTAATTAATTACTAATTTTAATTAATTACAAATTTTGTTCAAATTGATGACCATTGACCTGTAAACATGCTCGGCACCTCTTCCTCATCTCCACGGTCACCGTTCTAAGCAGCAGTTCCTCGCGCATTGTATCGAATGCGGCGTGGATCCTGTTAATTAGAACCTCCCTTGTTGGTACTTCTTCTGCGTACACCAACTCTTTCGCCCTTCCCCAGACGTAGAAGTCGAGTGGGGTAAGGTCAGGCGACCTTGGGGGCCAGGGAATTGGCCCACCCCGACCAATCCAAGAATTAGGAAAGCAGTTGTCCAGAAGCTCCCTCACTGCTAGGCTCCAATGAGCAGGACAGCCGTCGTGCTGGAAGACTATGGGCCGAACTTCGTCAAACACTTCTTCCGCTAAATCAGGCAAATCGTTTTCGAGGAAATCTAAGTAGTTTTGCCCGTTTAGGTTGTCTGGCTAAAAGTGCGGCCCTATCAACCGATTACCGATGACGCCTGCCCATACGTTCACGGAGAACCTTCGTTGAAAACCTCTGTGCCTCTTGACTCTCGGGTTTTGATCTGTGGGTGCCCAGTGATGGAGATTGTGGTAATTTACAATTCCTTCCTTGTCAAACTTGGACTCGTCAGTCCAGAGAATACTCCGTAAAAAATTAATATCTTCCACGTCCGTATGGAGCAAGTGGCGGCAAAACTCCACCCTTCTTGCATAGTCGTTATCCTCTAAGCCTAAAACAATAAAAATATCAACGTTAGCGGTTTCCTTATGAATTAGTAGCTATGTAACATTGATTGCTATCTCTGTCTTTCCATTTCTCTCTCTCTCACACACATGCTCATGTTAATTTAAAAATTGCCTATGAAATTCACATGCTAGTTCATTACATAAGAGCTAAAAACAAAAACTTTATGTAAAAAATTACCTTGAACAGGGATGTAGTGGAAAGGATGACGTCCATTTTCGCGAAGAACCGACCAGACTTTCCACACGCTTAAACCAAGCGTCCGGGCTACGGTTCTTACGCTTCTGGTCGGATCTTTCTCAAATTCAGCCAATATGCGTTCTTCCGCAGCCAAATTTGGTTGAAATCTGTTCACGGCTGGTTCCCAGAAATTTAAATTTCCGGTTTCTCGCAGACGCCGATAAGTTGAGCCAAACGTTTGGTGGTTAGGCACTCGCCGGTTAGGATACCGTTCTTGATAAATCCTCCGTGCCTCGCGCCCATTGCAATCAGCCATTCCATACACCACCAGCATGTCGGTGTACTCTTCACTGGTAAATCCAGCCATTTTGCCAACAACAAGGTAACAAATAACAAAACTTAACAAAAACGAAGTAATAACAAACTCAACAAAATTAACGAAAACAGTGGAGCGTCGTAACGGCAAGTACGTAAGTTAGCTAAGATGGGTAAATCTCGACTGACTAACAAAGACCCCAACGAGTTACCTGCCCGGCCCCGTCGACCCAAGAGCGAAAGAGACATGACATGACGTGTTTTGTCTCTTACATGTTGCTCTCGTGTAAGAGTGAGACAACAAATTTGCCAACTGTAGGCCAAACTGGTTTAAATTCTGGAAATTACATTTGTCTTACAAATGTCGACTCGTGGTGGTAAAAGTGCCCTAGTTGCGGAAATTAATTAATAACTTTAAAACTAAAAGTGATAAATACACTTTTAGCATATCGTTAGAAAGGGCATGGACTGAGGATGTTTTAAAAAAATCAGAAGAACTCCAACCCTGTTAGTTTTTTTTAAACCCCATAGAAAGTTGCCCTTAAAATTATTTCTTTACCTTACTATGGTACTTCAGGCCCCATAACTTTTCTTCTCCACAATTTTCTGGTGTAAAATAATTTTTTGCAGGACCCTAAGACTCTAACGATTAAAACAAGACCATTAGCCGACTGGTCCCATGGATAGATTTTGAGCTACAGGTAGTTTTAGTCAAAAAATCACAAAAAAGTCAAATAAAAAATAAAAATAAATTAAAAAAAAACCTTGAGGCCAAGGTCAATATAATGGGCGGGGGTAGGTAGCAGACTATCCCTAGTTTCTACCCTAGGCGTATGTACAGCTCCCTTCCAAACACCCTGTATATGGACATAATTAATTTAATGCTGTGTTAAGATATGTATGATCCCTAATGTTGATCTTATTGTAGTCAATGATGTTTTGTGTTATCGATTGTAGAGTAAGTTTTAGTTCCTATAAACAATGGATTGTACCTACAGTATTTCATCACTTTCATCTCATTGTACGGTCAGCAACGAAAGTCGGTATACATATCCAAAATTGTAAGACTTCTTAGATTTAGAATGAACCATATTAACAGACTGGAGTAAAAGACATAACAAACAATATTTTCATCAATAGTTACACAAATTCGCAAAACAATATTACATTAGATGACAATTTGAAATTGGTGTAATATTGATAAGTGACCGACTTCTGATACCGAATGTACCATTGTCAAAACTTGAATCTGGTCATTTTTAGGGTTCCGTAGTCAACAAGGAACCCTTATAGTTTCGCTATGTCCGTCTGTCTGTCTGTCCGCGGTTTAGCTCAAAAACTATTGGTACTAGAAAGTTGTAATTTGGCATGAGTACCTATACACGTTAATGACCGAAAAAGTGGTAAAATAAAATTTTGAAAAAAACAATTATTTAGGGTACCTCCCCTTCATGTAAAGTGGGGATGATAATTTTATTTCTCGCCCTTTCCATAGTGTGGGATATCGTTGGATAGCTCTTTTAAAAATATTAGGGATTTGAGAAAACTGTTTTTTGATTAAGTAAACCGTTCGTGACTTTAAAGCTCAAATCAGATCAAGCTTTAAAGTACCAATTTTCGTTAGAGTCAAGTGTCCCCCGCCTCTACCGATTAAACGGTTTAGTAGTACCTATATACAGGGTGTTTGGTGCATCGTTTGCCAAATCGAATAGGCCGAAGGCTCATTCCTTGCCACACCGGTTTTTTTATAACAACATTTTAATTTCAATATTGAAAAATTCCAAAATTCAGCATTTTAGGTCAAATAAAACAATAAAAAATTTGTTTAAACTTAAAATTTCGATTTAATTTTGATGTGTACTATTGTATGATTCTATCAAATTCAAGATTACTTGCTAGTAATAATTACTTTCTTTTTTAATAGCTCGTTAAATTTTTGTAAAGAAAAATAAACTTAAAACTCAACTTTAAATGGTTATAAAAAAAAAACTAAAAGCGATCGGGATCTTCGAATTCTGTTAAAACGTTCTCTAGTCTGTCTTCTTTCCAACGGTATGCAATATGCCCTTGGTTGTCTGTAAAGTCGGTTTACTGACGATAGTTGAACGTGACAACGCTATTCATTTTAATGATGAAAGCACGAATATTCGACAATATATCACTGAATATATAATTAATATCGAAAGAATCATTACCTTTATCGCTGTAATTATCGTTGCTATAAACAATTGACACCACATTCACTTTTCACTGCACTTGATACTCGATCAAAACATGTAAATGTACTATAGTATAGCAGCTGTCCACGCAGACGCATCGCTCACTCAAGTAGGAGAGAGACGGATGTCGAACGCTGCCGAAAGCAAAGGCCGATTGTGCTTCTTTGTCGCTCGTTCCGCGCTCTCGCTTGCACTTCAAGCCTTACATGGAACGCCTCAGAGCGAGGTAACGCCGCATGAGTCATGTTTTTTCGTGCGTGCAGCCGGCTCTATCGAATTATAAGACGTTGTCACGTCAAAAACGTTTAATACCTTTTCATTTTTAACTAAATGTGTAATCGAGATACTGGGCTGATATTCGAAATTACAGTAAAAACAGTAGTTTTAGCATAAATAACGTGCCTCAAGTAAGTAGATAGATACTGTTATGTCACTAGTGCGTAGTGTCCTACCTCTTTCTTAAGCAGGAACCAACTTTATAAGAATTTGGAATTAAAAATTAAACTTTAATTCAGAAATCACAAATCTTGTTGAGATGTCCGCCACTGTTGCGAATGCACGCGCGGCATCTCCGTCTTATCTCGACTGTAGTTGTGCGTAAACGTATTTCTGCTTTGATAGTCACGAAAGCCACATCAATGTGTTGAACTAAATCATCCCTAGTCTCGATTTCCAAGGCGTAGACAATCTATTTGGCTCGTCCCTAGAAGTAAAAATCTAACGGAGTTAAGTCTGGGGAACGAGGAGCCCATAGAATAGGGCCATCCGTCCCAATCCATGATTCTGGAAAGTGACGTATCATTGAGGTACTCCCTGACAGTTAAACTCCAGTGAGCGGGACAACCATCTTGTTGGAATACAAAAGACATGTCTTCACGGAAAATTAGCAGCTCAGCTAAAGTGGGTGATAGACGTGCGAACTTTAAGTACGCGGTTTTTAAGATCGCGAACTTACTCGGCTCGACGTCGGTGACACACGAGAAGCTTGCTCACACTGTATTACCATGTCATCGACGGAAGAAGCTTTGTGTTATTTAGGAATTGTATCTTATAACGTTTTAAAAACAAGTAAAAGAAGAAAAAAAAAACGAAAAGTGTGGATAAAAAACTATATTTTTGTCTTTGTATTCGTTGCTTTTAATTTTCCAAAGACAAGGATTATTACGGAATCCTTCTAATAAACTCTGTTAGTAGATCATGAGAATATGTACGGAAATCACTCATTTTAAAATTTCTACAACACAGATGATTAGCTAAACCAACAAAAAATACGTGGAAAAATGGCGGCTCGCGGCTCGCAGTGCTGCCACACGTACGAGCCAAGACGAGCTACGAGTAAGATTTCAAACCGGTTGGATCGCCGGCGAACTTGCGCGGCAATTTTTAAGTACGCGTGCTTTAGGTGACACACACGCGAAAAAGGTCGACGAACCACAAGTCCGCGTACTTACTCGCACGTCTATCACCCACTTAACAATAAGGGGAAGTCTGTTTCAGTGTTTTGGGATGGCTATTTCATGACCTCCACGTTCCCCAGACTTAACTCTGTTATATCTTTACGTCTAAGAACGAGCCAAAGAAATAACGCCACGGAAGTTGAGACTGGGATGATTTAGTCCAACGCATTGATGCGGCTTTCGTGACTATCAAAGCAGAAATACGTTTACGCACAACTACAGTCGAGATAAGACGAAGATGCCGCGCTTGCATTCGCAATAGTAGCGTACAACTCGAACAAGATTTGTGATTTCTGAATTATTGTATTTTTTTAGTTTCAAATTCTTAAAAAGTTGGTACCCTATTTAAGAAAGAGATAGGACACTCACTACGCACTAGTGACATAACAGTATCTGTATATTTACTTAAGGCATGTTATTTATGCTAAAACTACTGTTCTTACTGTAATTTCGAATATCAGCCTAGTGTCTCGATTACACATTTAGTTAAAAAACGGGCCAAGTGCGAGTTTTACTCGCACACAGGGTTCCATAGCCCCAAACAATATAATAACAATGTTTTGAACGGTCATTCACTTAGTAAACATTCACTCAACCGCAAAACCAAATTTGTTTTTCATAGTAAGTTAATGAAAAACAAAGTTACTGCTGCAGTTTGGTGAAAAAGTCCCATATCTCAAAAACTACATATCAAATCTTATTCAAACCAATTTTCGTTGAAAGTTTTTTTTACGTTCTACATCCCCATTTTTTTTTCAGAATTTTTCTCCTCTTACTTTAGAAATAAGAGGGGGGGGGACACACGTTTTACCACTTTGGAAGTGTCTATCTTTCAAAAGATTGACTTTGAAAAAAAATGATTTTAGGAACCTCAATGTCATTTTTAAAGACCTATCTACAGACACCCCACACGTATAGGTTTTATCGTTTTTTTTTTTTTAGTTAAAGTTCCATGTATGGGAGGATATCCTTATCTATATATTTTTTTTAAATTTTGTACAAAAATCATAATGCGGTTCACACAATACATCTACCACCAAGTTTCAGCTGTGTAGTCCTAATAGTTTCGGAATAAAGTGGCTGTGATACGGACGGACAGACAGGCAGACAGACAGACATGACGAATCTATAAGGGTTCGGTTTTTTGCCATTCGGCTACGGAACCCTAAAAATGAAAAGGTATTAAACGTTTTTTTAAGAATATTGCATACCGTTGGAAAGAAGACAGACTAGAGAACTTTTTAAAAGAATTCGAAGATCCCGATCGCTTTTAGTTTTTTTTTTTTATAGCCATTTAAAGTAGAGTTTTATGTTTATTTTTTGACGTGACAACGTCTTATAATTCGATAGAGCCGGCTGCACGCACGAAAAAAATTGATTGTCTGTAAAGTCGGTTTACTGACGATAGTTGAACGTGACAACGTCATAAGAAAATACTGATGGAATGGTAGCATTTTTCAAAAGAAAATTTTAATTTCAATTGTTTAATAGATTTGTATGTAATAGAGAAGGAGGTAATTGGAAATCACAATGAAATTGATCAAGTTAGATTTATTTGTACGCATAAATACAATTACGTCAATTTTTTTTTTACAATTTAATAGTTTTTACAAGTGCGTTGAGCAATTGTTTTACAACGTTTAAACATGTGTAATATTTAATTTCTTACAATCTGCGTTATTCTGTTGAGAATAGGACGATGATAGGAAAAGTAGGAAATGAAAGGGAGTGTTTCGAGTTTAATGTGTCTTGAAAAAGTCAAATCGATGGTGGTGCCTCCTAGTGTTGTTGAGTTATTAACGTCTGATGCACAATCGACATTAAACATGTCTTTCATGAATTTGATGAATGTTTCGTCATTTTTCACATTTGTGTTGAAGTCGCCACAAAGAAGAATTGGTATATCGGTATCAACTTCCATGATGGGATGTACATACTGGCTGTTATAAACATACGGAAATAGTGCTTGATGTAGCAGAACACTGATGTTAGAAATACTTGCTCCAGGATGAATATAAACTGCGCCAAGAACCATTTTGAACGTGGTATCAGCGGTGAAGCATGTAACTTCTGCTAAGCAAACGTCACCAGTGTTTCTAATAAGGCGGGTTGTATCCGAAAGTTCAACGTTGAGAATTTTGGCTGTGGATGTCGATGATAAGTTTCTATAAATTGCCACTCCACCTGCTGCATTTGTTTCAGAATCTGATCGATTATTCTGCCGGGTTACACATTCAAAATTTTCAATTGAAATTGGATCACAATTGTCACGCATCCACGTTTCAGTCAGAATCAAATAATCAGACCTTGGAATCACTATGTCTTTTTCAATATCTGCAAAGTGAGCAGGCAAACTCTGTGAATTAAGGTTCGTTATTAAAGTTTGTCCTGCATTGTTTGAGTCATTACAGAATTTTACTGCATTATCACTAATTCTTCGAAGTGTGTGTCCACGAAGTCGAATGTATTCGTTACGGATATCTTTTGTTATCTGTGAATCGTTTCCCTCCCGTCCGTGTTTAAACCGAAATGGAGCATCTTTTTCGGTGATAATATGCAAGCCTTCTAAACTTGTTACCCGACTCAGCGCCACGTACACCAACTGTTGCGGTTGCTTGGATGAGTATTTATAAACAATGACAGCAAACGTCGCGCCTTGTGACTTGTGAATAGTGATGGCACAAGCAGGAACGCAAAGAAACTGTTTTCGTTTGCGTTTTATAGGAATTTCAGATTCAGGATTCTGTTCTGCGGAGATATTTTCTATAAAGTTTGGTACTTGGTTGTACAGTACTTTCTGCTGGTTCTGTTGCTAAAGTTTGACGTTGTTGGTCGGTAAATTGTCGTTGAGTATCAATATGGACGGTGTTTAACCTTTGCCCTGAACAAGATGAGGATGTAGTTGTCGCTTCTAGAGAACCACTGGCAATAACCAAGTTAGCAGCTTGGCGTAATCTGTTGTTTCGATCTCTTACATTACGTGCTTCTCTTGCAGCTGCTGCCTGTGCAGGAGTTTTGGATGCAGCAACCCGCTGTCTGTACTCACGTTGTATTTGTGCCCTTGTTTTTGGCGCAGCAGTTGTTGGTTCTGCAAATAGCGTCGCAGAGGTAGATGCAACAGCTTCTTGAACCTCCATGGGAACAGGAATTGCAGGAAAGAGTGGCTCATTTGTGAGATTGACACGCTCATCAGGTTGATCTGCAGTGGTGGTAGATTGTTGTTGCGCGTGTTGTCGTTGACTTCTTGTTTGGACATTGTTCGACTCTTCCCCTGAACGAGATGGAGATGTAGTTGTCGTTTCAAGAGAATTACTGGCAATAGCCAAGTTAGCAGCTTGGCGTAATCTGTTGTTGCGTTGTCTTTCGTTTTTCGATTTTCTCGCAGCAGCCGCCTGAGCAGGAGTTCTTGATGCTGTGATACGCTGTCTGTACTCACGTTGTTTTTGGGCTTTCGATTTTGAAGCAGTGATTATTGGCTGCACGAATGGCGTTGCTAAAGTAGATGCTACAGCATCTTGAACCTCCGTGGGTTCACTCATCGAAGGTAGTGGCTTATTCGTGACATCCTCTGGTTCGTCAGGCTTTTTTTCCATGGTGGGATTGTAAGCGGTTCTGTAAATTAAATCGTCGTTCGAAACAAATTAAAAAAAAAACAAAATTCTTCATTCAGAAAATCATTTTAACTTAAAAAAATAAAAATACAACAAAATACTTGAATAAAATTTATTGTTTAAATTTCTACTCAATTGTTAAAATTTTGATTTTATTATTTTATTTTAATTTGATAGAATCATACAACAGTACACATCAATATTAAATCGAAATTTTAAGTTAAAACAAATTTTTTACATTTTTATTTGACCTAAAATGCTGAATTTTGGAATTTTTCAAAATTTAAATTAAAAAGTTGTTATAAAAAAACCGGTGTAGCAAGGAATGAGTTATAGGGCGTGAAGAGATAGCCAATGACCTCTCCTTTCAGCTTATTTGATTTGGCAAACGATGCACCAAACACCCTGTATAACGAAGTTTAAAGGAAAACTATCACACTTAGGTAGACGTTACAAGTTTACGAGTAATAGTCGACCAATTGTATTTGACTTGAAAATTTCGAACAACTCCATAGAAAAGTCGATAGATGGCGCTAAGCGTCGGTTGTACTCAAAACGAGTCTCATTTGCAGATCACATATGGCTGTTTTAATAAATATTGGTACGGAACCCTTCGTGCGCGAGTCCGACTCGCACTTGGCCGGATTTTAGGGATCCGTAGCCAAATGGCAAAAAACGGAACCCTTATAGATTCGTCATGTCTGTCTGTCTGTCCGTCCGTATGTCACAGCCACTTTATTCCGAAACTATTAGGACTACACAGCTGAAACTATTTTTGTACAAAAAAAAAAATGTATAGATAAAGGATACCCCCATTACACGGAACTGAAACTAAAAAAACGTCATACCTGTACGTGCGTGTCTATAGAAGATAGGTCTCTAAAAATGACATCGAGGTTCCTAAAACCATATTTTTTCAAAGTCAATCGTTTGAAAGATAGACACTTCCAAAGTGGTAAAACGTGTCGTCCCCCCCCCTCTAATTTCTAAAGTAGGAGGAGAAAAATTCTGAAAAAAGTATGGGCATGTAGAACGTAAAAAAAAACTTTCAACGAAAATTAGTTTGAATAAGATTTCATTTTTGGTTTTTGAGATATGGGACTTTTTCACTAAACTGCTGCAGTAACTTTGTTTTTCATTAACTTACTATGAAAAACAAATTTAGTTTTGCGGTTGAGTGGAAGTTTACTAATGAATGACCGTTCAATATATTGTTATTATATTGTTTGGGACTATGGAACCCTGTGTGCGAGAGACTCGCACTTGCGCCCGTTTTTTTAAACAAAATTCCGTGCACGCGATGACCACATTGTTTACCACCTTTACCACTCAAAGGCTGAACAAAATATAACACGACAACGGCCACGGACACATGTGCAAGGACGACTAAATTAAAAAGGACCTTGAATGCTATGCTGTACTATGAAAACGAAAAACCTATTTAGACCCGATTTCACCAAACTAGAATAAGTTTTATTCCAAGGATAAACCGATTATTTACTCTCAGATAACCATGTTTTCATTTCACCAACTACTTATCCTGAGGATAACAAAGTCATACGAGAGTAAATCTTATACCACCAATGTTGAAGGAATAGAGGCTTAGTCCTCAGATAAAACCAAAATAGCGTCAAGTTCTTATGTCAGCTGAACTACCTACCTGTCAATGATCATTGATGTGCACGTATCAATGAGATCAGAGAAAAGTAATAGAAATGCAACGTTTGAGAACCATGTTATCGGAGAGTGAAAGTGAAGATGACTATGTTATTACTAGCTTATGCCCGCGGCGCCGCCCGCGTGGAGTTCGATAATTGTCCCACGGGAACATACTATGGGGATAAAAAGTATCCTATGTGTTAATCCAGGTTATAATCTAACCGTGTGCCAAATTCCAGCCAAGTCCATTCAGTAGTTTTTGCATGAAAGAGTAACAAACATCCATCCATCCTCACAAACTTTCGCATTTATAATATTAGTAGGATGAAACGGCCAAGGTTTAAAGAAAGAAATGAGCATTTCTACAACTACGACGATAAATAATTTATGATTAGATTTCGTCTATCCAAAGCAGCAGTATACAATTTATTATTAAAAATTGAACATAAATTGGAATTTATTTCCGAGAGCTTAGTTCAAGATGTATAAATTACTAGCTGTCCCGCACAACTTCGTCAGCGTCACATTTTACCTGTTTTCGCATCATTTTTCATTGCTGCTTCGCTCCTATTGGTCGTAGCGTGATGATATATAGCCTATATCCTTCCTCGATAAAGGGGCTATCAGACACTGAAAGAATTTTAAAATCGGTTCAGTAGTTCATGAGATCAGCGCGTTCAAGCAAACAAACACACTCTTCAGCTTTATCATATTAATATATTATTAGTATAGATTGAAGCAGTTTTGAATATGAAGTAATTTATTTTAATAGGGATTCATACCATCAACCACAAATAAAGAGTCTTTTAAGTAAATTATTAATAATTCGAGTCACTCTCTGCTTACTATTTTAATATTGTCTGTGTATTTCGTAATTAGCGTAATGTCCTGTGAAGTAATTTTTATGTTTATGTACTGTGAGCTGTGAAGCTTTCATAAATAAATTTTATATTTTTAACTCATTTTTAATATTTTAACATATTTCTTCAAACAAAATTAAGAAAAAAACATTTCAAAATATAAAAAAAACAGGTTTCCGCCGGTGTCGAGAGCAGGGTCCAAGCTACCGGTGGTTAGGGCTGCAGAGACAGGAACCTCCTCACAATGTGGGCCGTATCAAGGAGTACTACCTTCTGAATCTGGCTCTTGATCCAACTGCCAAGCGAGAGCTTCGACAGATGTTCGTCGAGGCTTTTAGCCATCAAGCCATTGGCCGTAACGACAATCGGCACAATGATAGCCGAGTTCACACCCCACATGCTGACACCACTATGTCAGGCTTATTGGTGACAATGATAGACTGATCCCGTACAGCGTGGCATGGTCTTTCTCGAGAACTGGGCCGGGACATACTTGTAGTACGGTACCTCTGCTTCCACGAGTTTATTTTTCAAGGCAAGCTGCTGGTGAATAATCCTGGCTACTTGGTTGAGCCTGTGCAAGTACTCGCTTTTAGCTAGACGTTAACAGCCAGAAATAATATGTCCGATGGACTCACCCGGGCGGTGGCATGCCCGACACACGTCCACCGTCCTTATTTTTCCTTTCAGACGTTTTTAAAAACAGTAAAATCCAACGCAAACAAATTAGACAGTTATTTTGTTTGACAAATGACACGACACCGGCCACAGACACATCAAACACATGTCCGAGAGACACCTAAATTAAAAAGGTCAAAACACACTTATCAAAGAATAGTTATCCTTTTTGATTGTATAAAGTGGTGAAACGTAATATGAGTTATTCTGAGGGTAAACGCAGCGCACAACTTTATCCCTGGACTAGTTATTCTAGGATAACGACGACATTGGTGAAATCGGGCCTTATTAGTATCCTTAAATTAGACCGCTCGGGTTAGTGTTGACAAAACAATGAAGCACGGGTGTTAATGAAAAAACGAAAATATAATTAATCTATTAATCTATATATATAAAAATGAATCCCTATTTCCCTTGGTCACGGCATCACGCGTGAACGGCTGGACCGATTTCGATAATTCTTATTTTGTTTTGTTTGTTATTGTCAGGAGGAGGTTCTTAAGTAGGTAGTAGGTAGGTAGGTAGTAGGTAGGAAGGTAGGAAGGTAGTAGGTAGTGTTAGTAGGTAGGTAGTAGATAGGTAGGTAGTAGGTAGGTAGGTAGGTAGTAGGTAGGTAGGTAGTAGGTAGATAGGAAGTAGGTAGGTAGTGGTAGGTAGGTAGTAGTAGGTAGGTAGGTAGGTAGTGGGTAGGAACAAGTGCATTGCAACGCATGCCGGGATCAGGTAATTACATAATAATAATGAAGTTATTTGGTGGGACCAATAGAACTAAAAAATAATTAATAAATTATTCCCGTTCGTCCCATAAACAAAATTAGTGGGACGATCGGGAAAAAAATAACTAATTCCTGCTCGTCCCACGAGGGGGATAAAGTCGATGACTAATCATGAAATCCTTCTCTTCGTAGTGGTAAAAATGTACATTTCTTACTTTTAAACCACCTTCACTATCACTTTCACTGTCCGATAACATTCTTCTCATTTTTAGTACCTACTTAATATTTTCTCTGAATTGCAATTCGGTTTGCACATCAATGATCGCTCATAGTACTGCTAAAAAGGTAGGCAGATCAGCCGACGTAAGAATTTGACGCATTTTTATTTTTATCCGAGGAATAAACCTAAAAGTTGGTGGTATATGAGTTAATCTCGTATAATTATCCTGAGGATAACCAAGTTATACGAGATCAACTCTACTAACTAGTAGTTAGTTGGTGAAATGAAAACATGGTTATCGGAGACTAATTAACAGCTTTATCCTTGGAATAAAACTTATTCTAGTTTGGTGAAATCGGGCCTTTATCGACAAGTTTAGTATATTACCTAACGTATAGAAAAAAAATCGAATGTAAAGGCTTTCTAGGTTTAAACCAAATAAAAGCTTATTATTTATTTGTACACTTGATCCTTCGTTTTTCCTTTTAACTAACAAGAATAATATCATACTTGAACTGTAACGTCTTGTCAGAATGGTGTTTCAGCAAATGATTAAACAACTCCCCTGGAGTAAACAATAAGTCACATTTGATACAACTTTGCTTTGAAATTTTCATCCGTGCATTACATATATTTGCATGCTGTTGAGCGGTTAGCTCTTCCATAAAATGTAGTCCGCAATGACATTTATAAAATAATTCATGTTTTTCCGAGCTACTACTTGTACTTTCAGTCTTCTTGATGAGCTCATTGTTTTCTTCCAATTTCTTTTTATAATCAACGTTGGGGACCTCAGATAATCCATCGAAAGTTATTACGTTTATGTTGGAAACCTCAAAATCCAAATTGATTTCGTGGATATCGTAATGATATTTTAAATCTAGTTCCGAGAAATATAGCCCACATTTAGAACATTTACATTTTGATTTCTCGACAACGCAAACGTGTCGGGATATACACTCCTTTGATCTTACGCATAAGTCGCAATTCTTGCATTGATACATAATATAATCAAGTTTAGTACCACTGAAAGAAGATCTGAGTGACATTTTTTGGTTACACAGTTGTGGTTTTCCAAACATTACTACAATCATATTTTGAACTTCGAATTTGGTTAGCTCGACGTGTCGAATTGAGTGCAAGTCAAAATCTTGTTTATCAAACAGCAAACCACAGATGGTGCATATTTTTAAATTATTTCTATCGCATATGTGAGCATTGCGTTGAAATCTATCAACTGCCCTTTCACAGTTTCTACATTGATATAAAACATTTCGATCATTTGCGTCAATTATTATTTTATTGTAAGTGTCATGTTCCTTCTTGTTGTATAATACTACTTTGTATGACTTTAATTTGACGTTTACGTTCTTGTGTTCTTTTTCGTGGGCCATTCTATAAGGTAGCGAACAAAAATTTTGACCACACAACGAGCAAGGATATTTTTTCATTTTAGCACAAGATTTCCGTCTAGTGTTTGCGGCGTGTGTATACAAATATTGAGGATCAATAAACACTTGACATTTATCACATCTGTAAAGCACAGAGTTTGAACACCCAGATTGAATTTCTTCCATTTTAAGTCTGCATTCATATCTATATATAGAATTACGAAGAATTTGAGCGAGATCTTCATGTACTACATATGCAAAGATATGTTTCAGCCAAAAATCATTGTTATATCGAAAATAAAATGGATCAAAATCAACTACTTTAATGGAGTCCACGTTGAATGCTTTCAAATGCAAGATATTGTGATTTTTGTAATCACTTTTAAGCAATGTTAAAGTGCAGATCTGGCAATTCTGCATATTTGATGTGACCACTTTACAATCGTAATGGTCCTGACAATGCTGCACCACTTTGTCATATGTATTAACTGTCAATCGACAACTTTTACATGTGTAAACGTAAAACTTTATGTTTGTAATATAACAATCATCTGAAGCACTCGAATTTGGCTCCACACATGATATTCCATTACCAAGGTCAGCTGGCAGCGTAATATCTTCCAATTTTGTGGTAACACTCGGTATGGAATAACTATGAAAATGTATATGCAATTTGTAAGCCTGTTCTGTGAGCTTCATGGAACAAACATTGCAAGTTATAAAATGCTGCTCTTCACACGAGTGTAGTCGTACATCATAGTTTCTTAAGAAGTGAACGCCACACGAGTTGCATTTAGGATAATCAGGTATTGGAGGACAAATTCGTTTTTCTGTTTTGAGGTCATAAAATATAAAATCATGCAGATTGATCCGCTCTTTCTTATGATATTCTTTATGCGTTTCATGAATTTTCGATGTCAACATAAGTCCGCAGTCTTTGCAAGCATATTTAAGCATATGGCCACATTTGCCCTGTACATGCAACATCCGCAAGTTAACATTGTAAACAAAACATTTGCAGGTATGGCAAAAACTCATTGCTAACTTTGGATTTTTAAAACTTTCATTGGTTGTTTTTTTAGCGCACCCAGTTTTAAAATTTTTCTTTGTACTTATACTTTTACTATCTACGGTATCATGTTTTTTTTTGGTTTTGCCTGTATTTTTACTGATATGTTTGTCATCTATCATATCAGATTCGACTATGATAAAATCACAACATTTTCTTTTTTTTTCTTCGTGATTTACTAGGTGGGATTCCATATCATCTTTGTTAATTAAAATGTCACACACTTTACAATATATTAAGTTTGGTGTCTGTGTATCACATTTAGGATAATGAAACAGAAAGTTTTCTTCACTGTAATGCACAGTGCAAATAGAACATTTGTACAAAATCTGACTAATTGCAGCTTCAGAAAGAGTGTGCACAGTGAAGGATTGTGAAAAAGAATGTTGTTTTTTATGCAGCGCCATACTTTCAGTTCTAAATTTTCTTTGGCATAAGTGACACTCCCACGTATCTGAAACTTCCAAGTGTTTTGAATGGTCTATAGCTGCATGTGCAGACAAAAAGAATAAATCACATTGCATACATTCAAACAAAATATTTTTTAATGCAAAGTGATTTGATTTATCTGTGCTTGACCTTATATGGCATTTTAATGTCTTTGTGGTATTCAATTGTTGCTTAGATTCCTGCGTTTTCGGTCTCTTTCTTGCATTTTCGTGTTCGTCTTGCAAAGGGTCGCTTTCTTTTTTTATATTGTCGTCGCCAAATTCAGCGAATTTAACTACGCTACGTAATGATCGTCGCCTCGGGCGAATCGTTTGTGGCAGGATATGCTCGTCCATGTCACGGCTATTTGTATTCACTTGACTGCTACTACGAGTACGACTATTAACGAGCTCATTCTTATAGCTTACATTTGATTCATCAAATTCTTTAACACACTCATCTTCTTTCAATTGATCGTCTAGATTCTCCTCGATTGGTTCTTTTGTATTTGCCGAATTCGTGGATCTGCCACTGGGCCTAATTTCGTTTATCTCCATAACTTTATACAGATGTTCAATCAAAGAGCTATGGTTTGCAAATATTTGCTGACAATGAAAACAAGGGAACCCTTTCAAATCTTTCGTTTGAGAGACTTCATTAATGCCTATTTTGTAGTCACGCCTGTCTACCGTGTTTAATGCTTTAACATCTCTATGCAACTTTCTAAAGTGTCTCAATAGACTACACCGAGATGATAGAAATCTGTCGCAAGCTTTACATTTGAATAACTTATCTGTAACTTTACTTCCCATAAACGGTAATTGTTTTTTTCTTTTATGATGTACGTTAATCATATGAAGGTTAAAAGAAACCGGTTTTGGAAACAATATAAGACATTCCTTACAATATCTCTTACAACTATCCAAATAATAATTTATATTATTTATTATTAACTTAGGGTGTTTTCTCAAATTACTGTCACTAATTTCATGAAATTCTAAATTGGATTTTGATCCAAGAATGATTACGCTTTCATGCAAATACCTTGATGCTTCTTGAGTTGCCGAGTCTTCAGAGGTCGAAAAAGAGCTAGAAGTTATACATTCATTGCTGTTTTGGAAATGATTAGGGAGCTGAACTTCTGGCACTGTAGTAATTGCATCTCTTTGACACAAATCTTCCAGTGGTGCAGTGTCTGTAGAGATACAAAAAGGGCTAGAGTTTACAAGTCCTTTACTGTTTTGGAAATGATTAGGAAGCTGAGCTTCCGGCTCTTTAGTAATTGCACCACCTTCATACAATTCTTCAAGTGGTGTGATCCTTGATGGTATATTAAAAACTGAAACAATTTTAATCATCACTTTATTAAACTAGATATTTTAACACTTAAACAAGTTTAAACACTTTAAATTCAAAAGGATGGCTATTTAAGCTATAAACTAACCAATTGAAAAGATTCGAGTGTGATACGTGACTTAGAAAAGTGTAACACCGAATAACACGTCCCCGTAAGTTTACGAATACGAAACACTTAACAACGAATGCACGCTACCACGAAAAACGAAACGCCGCGCCGTAGCAATGCGATCTCGATTAACTAAATCTCTAATATTCACTTTTTCGAAACACTTAACAACGAATGCACGCTACCTCGAAAAACTTAACGTCGTAGCCATGCGATCTCGAATAACTAAATCTCTAAAAGTCATCGCAAAAAGTCTTTACTCATAAAGGGTGTAAAACACCTCTTAACGAAGCCGAAAGGCACTGGTTCTCCCTGTCATTGCGATCATTTTTTTGTTCTACACCATACCTGGGAACCTTCTAGTTACGGAGATATTAGGGGTCAAAGTTCCAACTTTTTGACAAGTATTTTTTTATATACAAGTTTTTAATGTAAGATTTTTACTTTAAACACCTCCGAGACCCTCGTACTATTCAATCCGTCCATCAGCACAATGTTTTGAGTGCGTTCCATTGAGTTCTACCACAAAACATGATTTTACACCCCCCAAAAAAAAGTCGTTTCCCAGCAATAATTTTTGCGTAAAGTTACTTAGTTTCATGTACAGAATGCTTGGTTGACGGCTTCGTGATGAGGTGATTTACACCGTGTATAACAATCAACTAAATAGAGAAAAAAAAAGTAATAATTGTGTCTCAATCAACCAAATCAATCGTTTTTCCATGACAATCAACCAAATCGAACATTAAAAAAATACGCTGGAACACCCTACTGGCCCAAAAATAAATAGAATTTATATAAAACCATTGAAGAAGAACACAAGGAACAAAAACATACAGAATTAATAGTTGAAAAATTAAATTCACAGTCTCAAGAAACCAAAAGAGCAAAGAAAAAAGAAAATAGGGAAGAAAAAATAAAAATAAATATTTGGAAAAAAAAAAAAAAAAAAATATTAATATATAATAGAGTCGTAAAAATTAAAAATAATATATACTTATTTTTTTTATAAAATAATATATATAATAAAAATTAAATTAAAAATTTAAAAAACGACCGACACAAAAAACCTGTGAAAAAACAATAAGTAATAAATTAGTCTAAGCGTCGTAGCGTCGGGGGGTCCGCTTTGTTTTGTGCTTGTTCTAAGCGGTCTACTTACTGTCCCCCGACGCTATGACGCTTATTTTTTTCCAAATGTTTTTTATTTTTTTCCCTATTTTCTTTTTTCTTTGCTCTTTTGGTTTCTTGAGACTGTGAATTTAATTTTTCAACTATTAATTCTGTATGTTTTTGTTCCTTGTGTTCTTCTTCAATGGTTTTATATAAATTCTATGTATTTTTGGCCCAGTAGGGTGTTCCAGCGTATTTTTTTTAATGTTAGATTTCGTTGATTGTCATGGAAAAACGATTGATTTGGTTGATTGACACATAATTATTACTTTTTTTTTCTCTATTTAGTTGATTGTTATATGAGTAAAGACTTTTTGCGATGACTTTTAGAGATTTAGTTATTCGAGATCGCATGGCTACGACGTTAAGTTTTTCGAGGTAGCGTGCATTCGTTGTTAAGTGTTTCGAAAAAGTGAATATTAGAGATTTAGTTAATCGAGATCGCATTGCTACGGCGCGCGGCGTTTCGTTTTTCGTGGTAGCGTGCATTCGTTGTTAAGTGTTTCGTATTCGTAAACTTACGGGGACGTGTTATTCGGTGTTACACTTTTCTAAGTCACGTATCACACTCAAAAGATTCAATGGCCGTAACCAGTTTTAAAGATTCAATAGCCCGCTTTATATGGTCGGTTCATATCTGACGAAAAATGCGTTGGGTGGTATCGTCGTTAGTATGATCGACGAACTAACGCATAATCGGTTATGTGTGTTAGGTTAGATGTTTTACTATCTATTAAAGTTTATTACTGTCGTCAATAAGTGAAACATGATATAAATAAGCCAATGCTTTTTTTCTTTAAAAATGTAAAGGTGATGCACTACCATTAAATCACCAACATGCAGAACAGTTATGATTTACAAATTATTATCATTAATGCTATTCTGTTTCAGATGCCTGCTAAAAAGTTTTTTTTTTTTTTATCAATATTTCTTCTTTGCCTTGCTGTGTCTAATTTAAAGTTGTCTACAGTATGTCATGTCACAGAATGTTCTAAAGCCAGCTTATTCACTACTGTACTGAATAAGTTCCCATTCAGTTACTTGAAAGATAATTATAAACTCATTTTGGTTTATTTTGTTTAGCGATCAGTAGAATAGAAATTATACCAAAGGCACAACAGTAGGAGAGATGATACATTTGCAAAAGCTAATTGGCCATGAGTAAACTGAAAGTAGTTCTTGAATCTGCTACAGGTTAAAATATTGAAATTAAAACAACACAGTGAACATACCTTCGTCATAGAACTGATTGATTTCTTGTTTTATAATCGACAAGTCTGGAAATATCTTCTTTATTGCAGGATCATCCAGGATATCATGCTCCTCTATATCAATTTCGTCGTCAGATTCAGACATTTTAGCCCTGGAAAATAATTTTAACTTCTTTGAAGAAATTTTAATGATTATTACGAATTTATGATTTTTAACCTACTTTGGGAGGAGAATAAGTATTGTTACATCGTCTGCTTTATGAGATCATACTAGGATTACGTTGCAGTCCAAAATGATCTAGTATGACTAGAAGATTACAGAATAATCCTAGAAAGCTCCACAGTTAAAATATTTAGAAAGTTTAAGAAAATTCTGGACCTTTCTTGAACTTTCTAGAAGGATTGGTCCCACTATGGATCTATCTAGAAGGTTCAAGGAGATCGTAAAACTTTCTTGAAGGCTGGGCTTCCCCTAAGGAACTGCCTAGACGTTCATGGAAGTTTCTCGAAGATGGGTCAGCCATACAAATAGACGACGGGTTAGTGGGAGTAGGCAGTCCGATTTTCGCTACGGAAGGAAGCGATCGAAGTGAACTACTAGTCCGATATCTTAGTGAATAGTGGTTTATTTGGGATTCAGTTTTAAGTATTATTTAGGGTTGAATAAAGATTTTTAGTGTTAAATTGGTAGTTTGTTATTTTATCCTATACCCAGCTCGTAACATGCATGTATGCTTTGATGGGGTATACATCGAAAGGGGTTGGAAGATTTTTGGATGAAGCTTGGCCTTGAACTCGCTATTTTGATATTTTACCAAAGTTGCAGCCATGCATATGACATCTATTAATCAATTGCTGGTGTCAATAGAAACCACTTTTATAAGAGCCAAAACCTTTTAGAGCATCACATTTCTGAGAATTAATTCAACTATAGTGGCAACCCATGATCCGACAGATCAGACGCAATCAGTAGACTGCGTCTGATCCGTGTAGACTTGGATTGCATTCTCATTTCTCATTCATTTTCTCAGCTTTTCTTTCTCTCTCTTTCTCATTCGACTTTTTTCTATGCTGACTTTCGAAATTAAGTGTATAATGGAGAAAATGATCCGAATGAACTATGTCAATATCAACAGCTATACTAAAACAGTGGTATGAACCTTACTCCCACGAGTCCACTCAGTCCGAACATACTCTGACTGAATCAACACGGCTTTGATGTTGTTGCTGTTGATGCAAGTGTGGATTTACTTTGAGCTTGCTCTCTGAAGTTACCATGCCAAATGTAGCATGCTAACAAATAAAGTACTGGATAATTAGCCGTAGATTAACCGCAAATTAAACATGGAATAGAAAAAAACCGCGTGCCGGGAAACCCAGATACTTATCGGTTTGCATGCCAACTTCACTGGAATTTAGCGGTTGTTCCCGCTCCTTAACACCCGTCACACCGTGGGTGCCTGAAGACGGTTGTCGTCACCGAAGCAGGACCAAGAAACGCTGGCGATTTCGACTCGTTCCTGACTCATTGGCCGGTAAAGGCAAAACAACGGGAGAGTCGGAAATTACCAGAGTAGGCTTTTGCCCAGCAGTAAGATAGAACAGGCCAAAAAAAAAGGATATTTTAGGATCATTATTACCTTAAATCATATAGTAATATCAACAATTTGCGCACACAATAAACTATAAATTGCTTTGTATTTTTATCCCAAACTTGATGAAAAAGTGTTTCACTAAAATATTTCAAAAAATTATTAAGTATATTGGTTAGTTTAAATAGCACATAGCGTAAATAAACATTATTCAAGTACAAAGTTTTTGTTTTTCAACTTTATGACTAGTTTTGAAGCGAATGTAACAATAAACAAACATGTCAAGCAAAGAGTATAGTAATTTATTATATATATTGTAGTCTTTGGTAATATAGATGTACACAGACCGAGTTCTCGTGAGGGTTGCCAGACTCCGATGAATCAGATGAATGAACTTACTTTATGACTCCGATTGTGGCCCTCCAAAGTTAGACTTAATTTTTGTTCTTGATTAACATATTCTCTGCTAAGTTCAAATAATCAATTTTTACTAGCTTATGTTTCTTATAAAATGATTTACGGCGCGAATATACTGATTCGCGCCGTAAATCATTTATAAATTGGCTTCTAATGGTCTAATCTGCGATTTTACATATAAATTTACAAATCGAATTACCTCAAAAACTACTAAATTTTGGTAGATCATTTGGCTTTTTGTGTGCTTTGAATTGAATTCCACGAATTGAATTGACAGTCTCTGGGCTCAAGTAGTAAAGGAGCATGTCGCTAAAACATAGCATTAAGATAAAAGGTACCTACCCCATTGAAATTTAACTTTTTATTAAATTTTTATTATTATTATGTAAATGTAATGTAAATAAATGTTCATGAAAATGAATTTTAAGTATAGTCTTTTCTCTGCTCTCGGACTTTTCTACGCGAGCTTACCAATTTTTAACCAAGTAACATTGCTGCTCGGTGTGAGCGGATATCGAAACAATTTATATTCCGTAGGGGGGCCGTGAACAGAGACGTCGCGAGGGGCCTCGAATGATGGTGGTTTGTGTGTGCTACTTTCCCGGATGAGGGCGAATAATCCCAGCTGCCCCCACAAGAATTGCCCCCAGGTGGCAATCGGGAATAAAATATCCAGTTGCGACCGGGTTGGTGACTGGGAAGTTATTGCCCCACTTCAAATCCCTGTACACTGCAGCGTGAATCGCCAACCCTACTCATCGTGCTCGTAGGAAAGACGATTTGCCATCTGGGGCAACCCATGTTGGGGTGACTGGGAATATTCCGTTTCTTTACACCCCGTAATTATGAATAAACTAAGTGGTTTGTTGGTGGTTTCAAGGAACTGATAATACTAACTGGAATGAGTACGAGCAACTCAAAAGCATTTTAAGCATCTATAACTAATAGGGTATCCATTATTTTGTACTCCTATTTGGGACAGTTATTTATATTGTGTTATAACTTGCTGGCACCCGGTAGTACTTTAATCAAAATTACGGGGTGTAAATAGGTAACCTTGGTGGAGCCGAAATCTACTTAATAGGGTGATAAAGGCATACTGTAGGATGACATATACGTGGTAGCAATGCGTATTCTTTACAGTATTTTCATAATCCCTGTTTATAGATCTAGAGAATTGTCATCCTAGTCGAAATTTGTAAACAAAGTTAAACGAAGTTACCTGAAAAAAGATATTCCACATCCAGCTAACCCCTCACTATTTACACCCCTTCACTCAACACAAAATTTTCATATTTTAATCGGAAGATTTTACTCACATACATGTAGTTACATAAAAAAATATAAGAAAAAACGTGAGCGGAGCGTAACGCAGTTTCTTGAAGTGTCACCCGGCAAACCAATTTATAAGACGTTGTCACGTCAAAAACTTGTGTAAATAAACTAGTACCTATGTATTTAATTGAGTAACGTAATCTGTTAAGACGTGCTAAGTTTTTTTTATTATTTCAGCTTAATTAAATACATATAGGCACTTAACGCAAACCTCGCGACAAGCTTTTATGGTCATATACATTGTGTATAATGAGGTTATAAGTTGATAGTTGAAATTTTAAAAGAAAATTTTATTTTCTCCTTTTTAGAGCATTTAAATAAAAGCTTTTTTTCAAAGGTTTTTTTACTTAAAATTTTATTTTAACATTTTTAGTTTTGCCGTAATCGTTTCTGACCACACATTATCACAATCTCCACACTTTTTTATTCCATGATATTAACTGTTGAGGAGTTCCCTCGTGAGAAGACGATCCTGGCTGCAGGATGAGATCATGATTGAATTCGGTACGACTTTCCTTTGACTGACGTCGAATTGAAGGGAGGGAGGGGAGTGGGAGGAGAGGGGGGGAGGGGTACAACCACCCCTTAAAAGGAAAAGTTGCGACGCGCCCCCCTTTTCGAGATTTTTTAAATTTTAAATTTTGAGCAAATGTTTGGGTAAAATCTAGTATCGTTTGGCAGGTGGAGGGGGCGGGAGGGTGTGGAGGGGTGTACCACTTCCCCTCTGGCACCACTCCCGTGAAAAGATAATGCAACGTTCTTGAGAAAAACCAATTAATGTAACCTAACCTCAAAACATATTGTATTCGCCTAAAAAGCGTAGTCGACGGAACCCCGCTACGCGGGGCTCCTATTTCTGCCTGCATGGTTTAAAGTAACCTAACACAAAGGGGATGTCGGGGTCTTAGTTCGCTCGCTCCGCTCGCTCACTAGACCCCGCCATCCCCTTCGAACCTAACCTGTCCAAGTCGGGGTGCCCCAAGTCCAGAGCTCGCTTCGCTCGCTCTTGCAACCAAATTTGCTATATTCTACATAAATACATGTAATGGGCAGAATTCTATAGAATCTGTGGTAGGGATTGACCTAAATAATGCAAAAATAATTAATTTTCAATATTTTTTTTCTCAAAAACTGCGCGTTTCCGCATATTGAAACTTTGCGTGTGTGCTAATAATAATGTAACCTTTCTGTAAAAAAAATATCAACCCCGACCTCGACGTCAGTCAAAGGAAAACTGAGCCTTGAATTCATGTTTAGCCATCAAATATGAACGTGCACACAAATTTGAGTGTCTGTGATATTAACTGTTGAGGAGTTCCCTCGTGAGAAGACGATCCTGGCTGCAGGATAAAATCATGATACGAATCGTGGTTATCCATCAAATATGAACACGTACGCAAAGTGTCGTGTCTGTGCTATTAACCGTTGAGGAGTCCCTCGTGAGAACACGATCCTGGCTGCAGGATAAGTTCAGGATATAAATCGTGATTATCCATTAAATATAAACTCGTACGTAAATTTTCGTGTCTGTGCTATTAACCGTTGAGGAGTTCCCTCGTGAGGAAACGATCTTGGCTGCAGGATTAAGTTATGTCTGTCATAAGAATGTATTGTCACCAGAACCTAAGGTGTGTGCCAAATTACAGCTCAATCGAACATCAGGAAGTGGTTCTAATTTAGCTTCCAGTATTCCACCGTAACATGTGGGATGTTGATTGTTGACTCAGCGATCATTGTGCCGATAGTCGTATCAGCCAATGGCCTAATTGCCAAACCAAAACGTTGGGTGGCAAGTGAAAATTTGGCAAACAATTTTCTGCGAAAAGGCAGAAAACCGGATCGAGGGCTTGATTCAAAAAGCGGTACTCCTGGACACGGCTCGTATCGTTAGGAGGTTCCTTTCTCTGGAGCCCTGACCGCCGGTAGCTTGGACCCTGTTCCCGATAGCGGTGGGCTACTATTTTTAAATGTTTTTGTATATAATTTTGTAAAAATATTTAGATATAGGTATGTATGTATGAAAATAAATAAAGGAAATAATAATTAAAAAGTACCTACCTACTCGAAGAAGCAAAAATACGAATTAAAGCGCGAAACTCAATCGGCCATATTTTTTTGATTAGTTTCATATGTTGCCATTAGAAAATAACTTAATTCATGACGATTTTGCAAGAAACGATTATTTTTATATTTCTTCTTCACTCTTGACGGAGTGATCGTGGTCATGGAGGGTCGCCCACAACTGCGGTCGCTGCCTTCGCGATTATTTTCCATCGCTGTCAATTAGCCGCATGGCGAGCACATTCTGCCACAGGGAACTTGGTGACTGATTTGATAGAGTTCCTGTTTAATGTTGAGTTCTTTGTGTATTGACACGTTAGTCCGACGAGCGGTCCAGCTTATCCTGGCCATGCGTCTCCAACACCACATCTTCAGGGCATTAATTTTGCGTCGGTCCTGCATTCGGAATTTCCATGTCTCCACACTATAGTGGAAGATCGGTTCGATTCGTTTGATGGATTTTTATATTTAGGATTTGAATATTAAATTAGTCCCGTTACGATTTGTATGCGTGATTTACGATTTCTATTTACTAATTTTCTTTTACTGGCAATTGCAAGACAAGGACACAATCCACCTTCGTAGCTATCTCGCTCTGAAGCTTTTTCTCCCTTTGACATAGTGTTCGTATTAATTAAAGTAATACGAAGTCTACCACCTTCAGATAAATTTCATTTTGAAACGGTTTTTTCATATTGACATATTTTTGAATAAATTCCAGTTGGCTTAAGTTTGTTACTTGGTTGTATGGATAATCAATCTTATTTTTGTTTGTCTGTGGTTCTACATGTAGCAGTGCTGCCCTCGTCGGCTGAATACAAAAACTAAAAAATCGACGTCAAACAAACATGTCAGTCAGATCACACTTAATGGCGGTGGTTGTGATATTTTTTGTGAGTGGCTAATTCTGGTTATGTGTGTTCGTAAAACTGTTAAATCAACAGAATGCCCTTGGGGTAGTTTACCAGAAATATACGATTAAACGAAGACCCATAAAGTTCTATGATATCGCAGTACAGTGGCGACAAGTATGGAGGTTGAGTACGTTGCGTCGGTGGTGTTATTGAATTAGCGCGGCGGCACCAGCAAGCTGCCACCGCCGCCATGGGGGCGCAGCAGGCGAAGGAGCGCGGCACGGCCAGCGGAGCGTCCATGCGCTCGGCGCGCAGCAAGCCGCGCGTGCCGAAGGACCCCCGCATGCTGGGCTCCAACATATTCACGGAACACAGCGGTAAGTGCTCTTCCTGTCCGGCTGTCGGCTGCAGCCGCACATGCTCGGGCGTGCACCCGACCACCCGAGGCTCTAACTCTTTAGCTTCGGCTTCTGTGAAAGTTATATTTATTTATTCTTGTTATGTTGATTGATGTGTGACGGTTGTTATTATAAAGCACAAAACAATACTTCTAATATACTCTTCATCATACAAATCAAATAAAAAAACACTGATTAATCTCTAACTTAAGAATGTCTTAACATTTACGTACTTACATGAAATTGACTAAATTTTCTCTAAGTATGGGTTGATTCTGACCATCATATTTTTTTTTTTTCACCTTTACAAATATCAATAAAGAAAACAAAATAGCAAGTTTATTTATATAACTAAGTAATTATACAGTGTCATGTAAAAGCTTATGCTACATTAATAACAGGTGCATAGTAAGAATAGATACTAACATGATTAGCGGCATAGTTTTTAAGCATACATAATTATGCACGCATCAGTATGATTCAAGCATTTGACAGGTAATCTTGGGTAAGTTATAAACTTAGGATATTTTTAACATAAATCATAAGTAGAAGTGGATTAAGTTTCAAGACACTTAGAACTCGGTGCAAGTATTGCTGTGCCAAGCAAATAATCTATTGCTTTATACTATCTTCCAAAAGTATTTGATGTAAATGGTGAAGTAACAGGACCATGTATACAGTTAGGAACTACACATAAATGTCATATAGTAAGGGGTTAACCTTTTTTATCAAAAACCCCAGTGCAAACTGAGCTCAGCCACTTTGTTATTTCAAAGTACTGTATTTTGTTAGTTAACTATTGTAGTTTGATATTCTTGCATGAACGTAGTTGTACTTACGGGAACATATCAAGCTATAAATTTCCATTATAACAAGGTCTCTCTTTCTATACAGTTCTCATACAGTGAGCGATCCCATTAAACTTTGTGTTTTGTATGGCTTGATTGCTCGTCTTTTGTACAATTTCACAGATCATGTTGTCCATTAGAATTATTAACATAGCCATAGCCATAGCCTGCTACTGCGATTTTTTTTTATTTGTTGTAATAGAATATCTACTCTTGTGGCAAGATTCACATCAGTGTCACATATGACCAACTTTGGAACAACAACAATGGGGAACTATGTGGGGAGATCACATATGACCAACTTTTAATCATAAAATAATATACACTAGCTGTGCTCTATGGTTTCACTCATAGTTTCTGACTTGCCTCCTAAGTGTCAAAGCCACCTTGAATCCAACAACAATATTTCAAATCTGACTGGTAGTTCCAAAGATTAGCACATTCAAACAAACAAACCCAAATGAAACATGAATGATCACTTGGTGAATATAAAAGTATGTTGTTGTAGTGAGTTTAAATAAACACATTAGCATACAATTCAAATCAAAATCATGTGTAAATGCAGTGGATGCTTAAAAATTGAAATCTTATGTTGTGATTATTAGCCAAATGTTAAAAAGGAAAAAAAAAAGTCAATGACACAATGTGTATAAAGAGCTTTACCAAATAATTTACCTACTATCTACAAAAATAAATATTTGCAAAAAATATATGCAGTAATGTTTCTGCTTCTTTGTTATGTTGTAAGATACAAGTTACAGTTTATTGTTTAAATGGCTGTGCGTGTGGTCCACTGTGATCCAAACTGATACAACTGACATGAGACTACTCAAACACAATCGTCACTAGGACTTATGGCCTAAGCTTTGTTTACAAATAATGCATTTCAGATACATTTTCAAAAATATAATGGTAAGCATTGGACATACAATTGCCAGCTGGAAACTGTCATGCAGTTGACCAAGAGCTGGGTGTGAACTAGGGCATGCAGTACCAGTGGCTTCTCTAAGATTAGCTTTTTTTTCGGTTCTTTTGGTACTGCCGTGAATTGAAAATTATTTGAAACTAGCTGTGTCCCGCAACCTTTGTCATGAAGTTATTATAAAATACAGACAGAACCAACACAGAACCAAAACCATCTTCCTTTTCCGAAAAATAAATCAGCCTTTAATTAGCCTTTCATAACATCAGCTATCTGATCTGCCAGTAAAAGTTTCATCAAAATCGGTTTAGCCATTTCGGAGATTCGCAGGAACAAACAGATAGACAGGCCATCAATATTTTTTCTTTGTTAGAAGTACACTATGTACTTTCATAAGCATAGTAAACAGCTGTTATTTTAATATTATAAACAGACATTTATAATTTTTTGTTTTGTATCAAGATTAGGGTGCTTCAAAAATTCTTTCCTTAATTCATTCAACTTCTTTCGTTCTTATACAGAAATAACATACTGGAAAAGACGGAGGAGGCCCTTATTGGGGCTACATCTCCAACCGTTAATAATAAAAACTAACACTAACTAATTATAGACTAACGCTTAATTATCAATAAGTATCAAGTGTCAAACAATGTGTAAATTACCTGAGATGAGAAATAAAAGCCTTTTTATTTAATTTATTTATTATAGCTTAGGGTGCAGTATTAAATAAACAATATGAAGTAGTGTCCGACCGAAGGTTTACTTTTGGCCACATTTAACAATCTAGTTTCGGCCACAGTCTCGGTTTCGGCTAATTATTGGATGATTATGGGAAGAAAAACTTTTTTACGTTCTACAGGCCTAATTTTTTTCAAAATTTAGGCCGGCGCAAGTTTTGTCAATTTTCTCGCACATCAAATCTTAACTTCGGTATCCAACAATTCACCTATTTAGGCCAATAACTCGAAACAAACTGCAAATCAGCAAAAGTAATGTTAGGAGCAAAAGTTCTCATTGTAAAGTTCTCTCCAATAGTGTATATGTTATTGGAGTGTGATATGGGTGAAAAACTCTCTTATAGCATGCTATGAAATTAATCATCATACTGTATTAAAATGAGCACATTTCTCATTGTGGCTTTGGTGGAATTGGACTAAAACCAGTCGAACTAACGCAAACTCTTTACTAGAAGCTTCAGTGGCTAGATAATTAGTAGATTGTTGCATCGAGCGCAAAGTGAGTTATTAATGCACGAGTGTTGTAAATTAACACGAGTGCATTAATAACTCACTTTAGCGAGTTGCGTAATCTACTTTTCTTTCAACTACCGTCATACCGTGACAACATATACTACCTACCTACCACCACCTGCCTACGACTTGCCTACGACCTGCCTTTTACCTGCCTTCCAATTGCCTACAGCCTGCCTACATACTACCACACCCTGCCTAACACCTGCCTATCACCTGCCTACAACCTACCACCGCCTGCCTACCACCTGCCTACCACCTGCCTACGACCTAACACCACCTGCCTACGACCTGCCTACGTCTTGCTTACGACCTGCCATCCACCTGCCTACCACCTGCCTATCAACTGCCTACCAATTGCCTACGACCTGCCTATAACCTGCCTACTGCCTGCCTACGACTTACAACCACCTGCCTACGATCTGCCTACGAACTGCCTACAACCTGCCTACCGTCTGCCTATCACCTGCCTACCACCTGCCTACGATCTGCCTACGAACTGCCTACGACCTGCCTACAACCTGCCTACCACCTGCATTTCACCTGATTAACACCTGCCTACCACCTGCCTACCTCCTGCCTAGCTCCTGCCTGCCACCTGCCTGCCGCCTGCCTACGAGCTACCACCACCTGCCTAAGACCTGCCTACGAACTGCATACGATCTGCCTTCGACCTGCCTACCACCTGCCTACTAACCACCTAAGAACCTTCTCCTGACAATAACAAACACAACAAAAAAAAAATTGCGAAATCCGTCCGATTCATTTTTATATAATATATAATAGAAGATAGATAAAACATAAAAAACAGTGCAGTAATGAAAACAGTGCAGTAATGACAACATTTCTGCACTGTTTTGGTTCTAAGCAAAAAAGACATCCTTTGTGATCGGTTTCCGGCGGAGTCCGGCGCGGCCAGACTTCGAGTCAGCGCTTCGGCGGCGGCGTGCGAGAATGAGAGGGAACAAGTGTGCAATGCGTAAACATAGTTCGAACCCTGCCGAACACGGCCTAACGAACGAACAACGAAATCAACCGATCAAGATTCATTTCAAGAACAGTGCGCCGCGACGCGCGCAGTCAGGACTTGCGCTATGGTAATGTGATGTGATGTGTCACGCTTATTTTGGTAGAGTAATAAGTATTAGTAATGTTACATTACTCGGGCGGGTAATATTACGCGTAATGTATCAATCGCATTACTTACACATGTCTAATGACAACTTATGGTCGACGTACTTAGCAGCCAGAAAATTTTCATTAATTAAAAAGTTCGTAGAACAAAAACATCAAAAATTCTGGTTATTTACATTTTCACTATACTAATTCTTAATTATTTCACAACGCGTGGACCGATATACAAGATCCAAACGGATAAAATGGTTTTAGACTTAGATCTTCCATTTGACACCTAAGTCGTTAAGAGATCTCAACAAACAAAAAATCGCATTTTCAAGTTGCTCTCGTAATTATCTAACATCTATGAAACGCGTAACAATTCTTTTAAAAACTATCTTACGTAATGTTAAATTGATTATTTAGTTAATTTACGGCTAATTATAAGCCTTGGTTAGGTTGTCTAGGTCTATTCTAACTGATTTTACAACTTTTGCATGGTAACTTGTAGTGTAGTTGGCATGTAAAGCGATTTTCGGCTATTACTGCACGCGGATTTTTTTTTGGTTTTCACGGTTAATTTGCGGCTAATAAACGGCCAATTATGAGCCTTGGTACAGTTGTCTAGGTCTTTCCTAACCGATTCTAAAATATTTGCATGCTAACTTCCACTGAAATCGGCATACAAACCGATTTTCGGGTTTTCCGGCACGCGGGAAATTTTTGTTTTTCACGGTTCATTTGCGGCTAATTAACGGCTAATTATGAGCCTTGGTACAGTTATCTAGGTATTTCCTAACCGATTTTAAAATGTTTGCATGCTAACTTCCACTGAAGTTGGCATACAAACCGATTTTCGGGTTTTCCGGCGAGCGGAAAATTTTTGGTTTCCATGGTTAATTAGCGGTTAATTAACGGCTAATTATCCAGTACTTCATGTGTTTGCCTGCTATTTTTGCCATGCCAACTTCAGAGAGGTCTACGGAAGCCTTAAGAAAATGGTTTTAGGAATCTCAATGTCATTTTTAAACACCTGTCTATAGACAAGCACATACAGGTTTGGTGAAATTTTTATAATTTATTTCAGTTCCATGTATGGATTACCGTTAAGGGCTTAAGAGTTGTCAAATCAGGTTCTTAACTCGATATTCTGAAAAAGTTAAAACGTCTATCAACATGAAAAACATATCACTCATAAGGAGATTAATGTTTATTATTTTGTCCTAGCAGAATTTTATTTTATTAGGTACATTTGGAATAAAAAAATGTCTATTATGCCCGCAAAATCTCGATAGTAAGAAAGGTGTTTTAATCGATTCTTACACTCAAAGGTAGGAAATTTAAAAATATGAGAAAGCTCTTGGTAACATTTTTAGTTTGTCTTTTTATAAATAATTTTTATTATTTTAAATGCATACGCACCTCGTGACGGGCAGACCTGGGGGGCTACTCTCTTTTTCCGAAACGTAACTTCGGCAACGAACGAAAATTAAACGTAGTTACGATTGTGACCCTACTCTATATAATTTGCGGACGCACACAATAACATTCAATACATTTGTTGTCTGTGAATTCGAATTTCTTGTGTGCGTCCGCAAATTATGTAGAGTAGGGTCACAAACGTAACTACGTTTAATTTTCGTTCGTTGCCGAAGTTACGTTTCGGAGAAAGAGAGTAGCCCTCCTGACCACGCGCGGTGAGCCAAGAAAATAAATAACATTTTTTACTCTCTTTTTAGATCTTTTGAATTAAAAACAGTGTAATATTGAATGTTTGTAGATTAAATATATTTTTTAAATATTTTGCGCCTTAGTACAAATTTTATCGTGACTAGTTCTCGGTATGTTTGCTCACGTTGTCATACTCTAAGGGAAATTTATCTGTGCAGAAGAGTCCGAGCACCCGATTCACGTAGGTTACGTTACGGTTACGGAACATACTATTTTCTGGCTGCTAAGTACGTCGACCATAAGTTGTCATTAGACATGTGTAAGTAATGCGATTGATACATTACGCGTAATATTACCCGACCGAGTAATGTAACATTACTAATACTTATTACTCTACCAAAATAAGCGTGACACATCACATCACATTACCATAGCGCAAGTCCTGACTGCGCGCGTCGCGGCGCACTGTTCTTGAAATGAATCTTGATCGGTTGATTTCGTTGTTCGTTCGTTAGGCCGTGTTCGGCAGGGTTCGAACTATGTTTACGCATTGCACACTTGTTCCCTCTCATTCTCGCACGCCGCCGCCGAAGCGCTGACTCGAAGTCTGGCCGCGCCGGACTCTAGACTCTCTGGATGCCCGATTTCCAATGCAACTTTGATAGTATTGCTCATGCAACAAGGTTTAAATTTATTTGGCACCGCCCCGTTCCTAATGCCTGATATAAATAATCGTGATACATATTCCTATTGGTTTCATGTCGTAACGCATGTCAACAATTCGATATCGCATTCCAATATAATTCGCTATCTCATGTCTATCTAGTGATATTAGATCCTAACATGCCGTACATACATCACAGAACTGTTGGTGGGCCGTCGCATAGCGCGACATCTCAGGTAATGTTCGAAGTGATGTTCTAAAGTAATATTACGCGTTATGAAATGTAATGCCATATTACATTACTTTCAAAAGCACTGTTTTGCGCATGTCTAGTTGTCATAGTTAGATCGCTTGACGTAACTGCGTTCCGTTAATACGCAAATACTATGGTTAGCTTTTTCAATGTTACCATGAGCTGTGTTGGTGCTTACTACCAAATTCTAAGCAAATGAAGCCCAAACTACAGTCGCTGTGGTATAGTTTACTACACGGTTACGTAGGATAGATAACTATGTGACTCATACTGCGCATTTTAGTACCCAACTATCCGCTCGAGGCGCTGTAAAAGTTTTCATACATTTTTTTAATTACAGACGCGAGGATAGATTGTTAAAACTCATGGTAGACGTACTGATTATTTGGTGATTTCTAGTCGGTAATAGTATCGTTTGCAATTTAAGGCCCTAACATACGCCAATGACCTTGAGCAAACGAGACATATTCAACATTAGCGCCGTCTATCGACCAACGTCCGAGCGTCGACTGACGTTTCCAATGAATAGTAAAACATGAGCAGAACAGACACAATTTAGTTTTGCCCGCTCAACTCTGTGGCAGCTGATTCGATTTGCATGACCAGATTTATTACGTTGATTTTCTATCTAAAAACAAGGAATGAAACAGTTACGAAAAAAAAAGCAGTTAACAGAATATTATTATTATAAGAACAACAGTGGCACTTAGAATATACCCATAATATGTTAGATGTTCGTTAATGCTGCAATGAATATTACTTTTGCGAATATGAATCAGAATAATTATTTTACCATTTGACGAATACGAATCTACTTTGCTAATTATTGTTGTAAATTAATAGTTTAGAAAATAAAACACAATAATACATTATTTAATTAGTACTTTACCAATAAGTTCTCGTACATTTTGAAATTTTATTGCAAACGATACTATTACCAACTGGATATCACTAAATAATCAGAGCCATCAATCCAACTAAATAGGATGTTCCGTAATGTAACCTACATGAATCGGGTGCTCGGGCTCTTCTGCACAGATAAATTGCTTAGTGTATGACAACGAAACTGGGGGTCTACTCTCTAAGCACGAAATCGGACATGAGATTCGTTAGGCGCCTGAACTAAAAATGAATGACAACACAATTGGACAGTCGTCCATACTCCCGATGTGTTTTCAAAACTCATAAATTGGAAAATATTAAGGAGTAGGGTTATAGGGTACATTTCGAAGTATAAGGCTAGTTATGGATAGACCCGTATTTTCGTTGACCGACTTAGAGAGTAGACCCCCTGTAAAACGGGACACAAAAGTAACGATAAAATTTGTACTAAGGCGCAAAATATTAAAAAAAAATAAAAAAATTTAGAAACATTCAATATTACACTGTTTTTAATTCAAAAGATCTAAAAAGAGAGTAAAAAACGTTTTTTTTTTTGTCTCACCGGGGGTGTTCCGCCCTTCACGAGGTGCCGCAGCAGACTAAAATGATACTGACACGTACTCATCGCGAGCTTTTGTTTGCGTATGTATTTCAAATAATACAAATTATTAATAAAAAAACGAACTAAAAAAAGTTACCAAGAGAATTCTCATATTTTTAAATTTCCTATCTTTCAGTGTAAGAATTGAATAAAATAGTAATAAAATAATGTAATAATGTATTATTGGGCTATTTTCTAAACTATTAATTTACAACAATAATTATCTAGATAGGTATTCGTATTCGTCGAATCCATACTTCCATACTTATAGTATAAATGCGAATGTCACTCTGTTTGTTTGTTTGTTACCTTTTCACGACTAAACGGCTGATCGGATCTTAATGAAATTTGGCATTTTGACTTTTAAAAACTCGTCATATTTTAGTTCATCATTTTAGAGGGGATTTAGAGGGGGATTTGAATATTTTTATTTGAATTTGAATTCGAAATTTGAATATTTTTATTTTTGTATGAAAATCTGATGAACCAAAAGGTTTAAAACTCATAGAACAAAAGTTGGTGATTATGATTCTATTAACATAGTCCTGAGAGGTTGTCGGTGTTTTACAAATAACCCTGTATACACCACCGTCCCAAGGTTTTGGAAGCAACCTGGTAAAATCGAATAACACGAAATAATGCCATCTTCATTTATTAGTGTTAATATAAAATTAAAAATTCAACATTAACTTATTGTTGACCGACAGAAGAGACTTCTAAACATAGCTCTGACTGTCGGACACCATTGTCCCCCACGACGCGAATGGAACATACTGGTGTCGCCCAACATGGGCTGAATGGAAATTTATATTTTTTTCCGTGGCGTTGAACGTGTTGTTGTCGAGACGACGTTGAAGTACCTAAGGCTCGTTACCGACAGCCGGTGGAACTTCGTGGAGCATTTCCGACGTCTGGCCCCCAAACTGGAACGGGTTGGGGCTGCGTTCAAGCGGGTTTTGGTTTAGTTTAGTATTTTGCGGCTAATTATGAGCCTTGGTAAAGTTGTTTAGGTCTTTCCTAACCGATTTTAAAATGTATGCATGATAACTTCCACAGAAGTTGACAAACAAACCGATCGGGTTTCTCGGCGAGCGGGAAATGTTTGGTTTTCATAGTTAATTTGCGGTTAATTAACGGCTAATTATCCAGTACTTTATTTGTTTGCATGCTACATTAGCCATGCCAACTTCTGAGAGGTAGCGCGGTGGTCCCAGATGTTTTTTTTTTAACTTTGCTTTGGTACTTATTGAGTTATCGACGATGTGCTAGTTTCTTGTCACAGTGTAAAATGATACTTCACATACTAGGATTTATGTGAGATACCACAACAGAAAAGTGTAAAAAATACTTAAAAAAAAATGTTTTATAAGTCGGTTATGTTTTAGTCAGATGTGTTCCATCCCTCCTCATCACAATGTTCATACAAAGACAGACGACTCGCTCGCAGCTTTTATGTAACAGACGTCACTTAGTAATAATTTATGTGATTTTTAGTTTAGCTATTCACCCAATTGTCCGTCAACTAAATTCTAAATTTAACGTTTGGTATCTTGATGATGGAACCTTGGGAGGCGATGTAGATACCGTGTTAAATGATCTGAATTTCTTAAAAAATGAATTTCATTCCATTGGCCTTGACCTAAATCTTTCGAAATGCGAATTATTTGTAGAGGACAGTATCGACAGACAACCGACTATTTCCAAATTTAACGCAATAGCCCCTGACATTAAAATTATTGAGAAAAGTTCTCTTCGTCTCCTCGGGTCTCCAATCCTTGAAAATTCTTTTCCCGATTTTATAGAGGAAAAGTTTCAAAATTTTAATGATGTTTCGGAAAGATTGCTCCAAATTAACATGCATTCGGCTATCACCATAATTCGTTACTGTTGTTTCGGCCCTAAATTAACATACTTCCTTCGTGCTTCCCTTTTATGGAAGCACACTCATCTCTTGGACAACATGGATCAAATTATCAGACATACTTTATCATCCATTTTAAATGTGGCTTTGGACGACCGAGCTTGGGCACAAGCAAGTCTTCCTATTCGCATGGGAGGCAAAATTTCTAGTATTAGTTTACCTGCATTCATATCCTCGGTATACGGCAATGAAAAATTAATCAGGAATATCCTGGCTTCCACACTGATTGATTTTGATGTGCCGTGTTTCTCCGAGGCTATCGATGCTTGGAAACTCGCTTGCCGTAATACTGAAAACCCGACAATCCATTATCCCAGAGACGGTGGGACGAGCCGCTCTGCAGAATAGTTCAGGACAATTTACTCAACACGTCTACTACTACTGCTGAGCGTGCGCGACTGCTGGCTGTGGGTGAGTGGGAGTCGGGTCTTTGGCTTCTCGCACTGCCATCGTCGAGCATAGGCACTTTGTTCGACGACACGACCTTCCGCCTCGCTGCTTCTTTACGTCTTGGTGCCGCCTGCTGCTCTCCTCATCGCTGTCACTGTGGTGAAGCTGTCAACAGCCTCGGACACCACGGCCTGTCATGCAACCGAATTTCGGGACGTTTTGCGCGGCACGCGAACATAAATGACATCATCCGTCGAGCTCTTGTTACCGTCGGCGTTCCAGCTATCTTAGAACCCAATGGCTTGGCACGCGACGATGGCAAAAGACCGGACGGCATGTCTTTGTTTCCTTGGAAGATGGGTAGGCCTTTAGTGTGGGACGCAACTTGCGTCGATACTCTTGCGCCATCACATCTTCCAAGCTCATCGTGCTGTACAGGCGCTGCCGCTGCGGCTGCGGAGAACCTCAAGCGGCGTAAATATAGTAACCTTTGTGGTAACTATATTTTTGAGTCTTTTGGGGTTGAAACTCTGGGGCCGTGGGGTCCGAGTGCTCACAGCCTTTTCAAGGAAATATCTAAACGCCTAGTTGACACTTCCCGCGACCCAAGGGCTGGGTTTTACTTTGGCCAGAGGCTAAGTATTGCCATACAACGTGGCAACGCCGCCAGTCTCTTGGGCACGTTACCAGTTGACAGCGTTGAGGAGGAGTTTTTTGACGCCCTTTTATAATTTGTTGTTATTTTAGTTAGGTACCTAGTTTTAAAAATAATATTAATTTATTTAGTTGATTGTTATACTATTTATGTGATATAAATTGACCATTCGCTGTATCCAAAGGGTAAAAATGTGTCATGGGTGTTCCCGAAGAGTTGTAGCATTCCATTTGCAACGCCGCGCCCCGTACTTAAACTACTTAAACCAGTGATCGGAATAGACAGTGCAATTTTGTGGGATTTCGTGACGTTGGAATTTAATTCAATTTAATTCAAAAAATGTAAAGTACTAAAGTACCTGGTAATTATGGTATTAATTATTCTTAGTGCAAAATAATATGCCTTATATATAACTTCGTATTTTTTCGAAGTTCATAAAACTCGCTCTTGTTGGGTAAATCAGGCGTTGAAGAGAGGTCTGTCGCGCGTTACGCGTATCCCAGTTCAGTTTCAGCACTCCTTCCTAGGCAATATAGGCCTTTCTTTACATTCTTGTCTTCAAAGTTGGCTCATTAGTTTTCGTAAAAAGATCTCATTACAATAATATCGTTCTTATTCTTTGTTTTTGCTTTTAAAAATACATTGTTTCTATAAATCGATTTGTGTTATTATTCGATTTTATGGTAGGGCCAATCTTCAATGACGCCATATAACAAAAAAACCCATTAAAATTTAAGTAAACTGGAAATGAATAGTATTTTCTGAAGTGATACTTCTTATGCGACTTCCAACAAGTTTAACGCTACCATGGAGTGGGAATATATTCTAAAACTCACTAAGAGATGGCAGTATAACAAGATTTGTGACTACGTAGTTCTACTAGTTACGCAAGATGGCGTGCAAACAGTCATTCGACTCTTCGGTTTGACCAGCCTTCGCTCAATTTCGGACGCGGGAGTAAAACTCATCAGTTACATTTTGGAATCCTGGGAGAAGTCCCAGGATGCTATTGGCATCTTCTGTGGCCTCAAAAGCGTTCGACTGCGTCGACCATAACACACTGATCTGTAAATTACACAACTACGGAATTCGTGGACAAGCTGCTGATCTTGTTCTTTCTTATTTATCAAACAGGCAACAAAAAGTAAATGTAAATGGGGCGACGTCCTGCGGGTCTATAGTCAAGATGGGCGTGCCCCAAGGTTCAATTCTCGGCCCTTTCCTGTTTCTTGTTTATATTAATGACCTCCCTTATATGATGGCTAAAGGAGACGGGCGAGACTACATGTATTTTGGGACCCACTCTTAGAGGTAGCATTCACTATAGCAACTTATACATAGTTGTAAAACGACTAAAGACTATCAGAAAAGTAAATGGAAAGTAAGACAGAAAAGTTGGGAGAAAAGAGATATACGTCTATTTACAAGATAACCTAAAAATCTTACGACTAAGGTTTTTAACAGTGGAATGTCTCCGTAATTAAGATTAATCAAAATATAATAATACTTAAGACGACTCATAAAGGAAGATTCGAACTACTGTATTTCCCTCGCAGTTTTAGTTCTGACTTTACGTGTTTTGCTTCTTGTCATAAGCCAAAACCAGAATTTTTACTTCATTGCCTGTACCTAATTGATGAATCATAAAACTGCTAGACTACAGCTAGAGACTAAACTGATTACCAACCCTGTAATTAGTTCAATCACTATTAAAACTATGTCGTTACGATTTTGATCTATAAGCGAATTATAGTCAAGTAAAACTATTCTTATTACGCTGAGACAAGATAATATTGTTTTACATAAATTATAACAGCCAGAGCTGACTAGCTATGTACAGCTATTGAAAAGCAGGGTTTGTTGAATAAAAAAAGTATGAGTAATAAATCTTATTTTTTGGTATTTTTACATAGTTTTTATTTTATGCAACACAGACGTTACGATGGCCAAGTTGCTGTCGGGTTTCATTTTCAGGGTCGCAGCTTATCAGCCCCCAGCATGAGTGACAAAGGTAGTCGTCTCCTGTTATCTGGAATTAATTAATTATGTTAAAATAAATAAATTCACCTATAATGTAATAAACATAAAGAGTTCCATAAGTAACAAAAGAAAAACAGAAATGTCGAAAGATAATAGAAATATAGAGGTCGAAGAGCTCTGATACCTGTGGAGGGGTATATAAATATTAGGTATAAATATTTCGTGACAAAATGCGACAGCCACCCACCTTCTATTTTGATGACTGAAAGATCTCAGTAAAATACACTACTGCTACCTCGGCCAGTCTTTTACTGCATACTGTTTTAGTCCGATAAAGTATAGGGCAACAGTAAGAATGAGCCTAATATAAGATTACAACAGTATGTATTTATACATATAAAAGCTAAACGAATCTCAGTTTGTTGTTCAGATAGATATCTTAAATAAGTTCTTAACTTATGATATAAATACATGTTTTTTTACAAATATACTTACATCACGTGGATACACCCATCTCTGAACTTTTTCAAAGCCCTGAGCACCTTCGTCAAAGAGACGACACCTCCGTAAGAGCGTAAGTCGTAAGAGAAGAAGAAATTAACGCAACGCATGTTTGTGGTTAAAATCAAAGTCCAAATCAAAAACAACTCATTGTCCAATATCCAGAGAAGAATGCGGTAGGTAGTCTATGACAGGGTGCATTATCTTCAGTTCAAGATGTAAAGGCCAAGTCGTCGAGAATCTACAAAATCGCAATGATAAACATAAAATCCCAGACAAAAATACAAACATAACGATGTACTAGATCATCACAGATCTGACAATGACAGTAGTGACGGGACTCAATCGATCATCATTGATACCGTTCCTTTATAAGAAATACTATAAAATCGCCATTGTTCCATTTTTATTAAATGCTTTTGCATTGCTAATTGGCGTTTTAATATCAGGTTTACATGTTATTTTTTATGAATTTTTGACATAATAGAATGTATAAAAACTAATGATCCCAATCAACATTATAACGATTTTTTCAGAATGTATTGCACTCAGTATAATACCACGTTTATTCCTAAGACGATCTCGGTTAATAGTAATGCATCCTTCAACGACTGGGCCACTATTGGTATTCATAAGAGTCGAAAACGTCTTTATGAGCTGTATGCTGAGCGGACCTATAAAAACACTGTAGAATTTAAGTTATATGTTAAGAATTATTCTAAAATATTTAAAAAAGTTTGTTTTTTAGCAAAGTCACGTTACTTGAGTTCAAAAATTAAAAACAGTAGTAATGTAATTAAAATGACATGGAACATTATTAATAGCGAAACGGGAAGGTCTTGCAACCGAAATAGTGACTACAGTCTTGCTATTGGCGATACAATTTTAAATTCGGACACTCAAGTTGCCACAGCTTTTGAAAATTTCTTTGCGGATATTCCTGTATCGACTACTAAATCGCTAAACTCGTCACCTGCTGCTGCCGAGTCTTTACTTAAGGAAAGCGTTTCAGTCTGTGATTCCGAATTTAATTTTCAATACGTCACTTGTAAAGATATAATTAAAACTTTTCACACCTTAAATGTTAAAAAGACCGCCGATCTATGGGGTCATTCCGTGGACGTTGCTAAGTCCATTATAAACATTGTAGCTCCCTCTTTAGCTGTAATATTTAACGATTGTATTGACCGTGGTGAGTTTCCTGATCTAATGAAAAATAGTAAAATAATACCATTATTTAAATCGGGTAGTACATCAGACCCCACTAATTATAGACCCATTTCAGTACTACCCACATTTAGTAAAATTTTTGAAAAGCTAATTTTAGAGCAAATGCAACGTTTTTTTAATAAACATAAGTTACTACATAAAAAACAGTTCGGATTTACAAGGGGTCGTTCAACTACTGATGCAGGTGTTGAACTTTTAGGCCACATTTATAATGCATGGGAGGACAAATGCGATGCTTTGGGCATATTTTGCGATTTGTCTAAGGCTTTCGATTGCGTTCTTCATGAAACATTAATCAGAAAACTCCACCACTACGGAATCCGTAACGCCTCTCTGGATCTTCTTACTTCGTATTTGAGTGATAGGATTCAGAGAGTTGATGTTAATGGAAAAAGATCTCCCGGATCCGTTGTAAAAATGGGGGTACCCCAGGGCTCAATTCTTGGCCCATTTTTGTTTCTTATTTATATAAATGACTTGCCTTACCTCATAAAGGATAATCATGACATAGTATTGTTTGCAGATGACACTTCTCTTTTATTTAAACTCAAACGTCAGCAGATAGTTACGGACGAGGTTAATAGCGCCCTGGCAAAAGTCGTTAATTGGTTTAATGTCAATAATCTACTTCTAAATGAGAAAAAAACCAAATGTATTAAGTTTACGATACCCCATGTAAGACAAGTAGAAACTAGGGTACTAATCAAGGATGAAGAGTTGAAACCGGAAGATAGCACAGTGTTCTTGGGCATAACTCTGGATGCCAAGCTTCAGTGGGGCCCGCATATAGACAAATTGTCAAAAAAACTTAGCTCAGCAGCATACGCCGTTAGGAAAATTCGTGATTTGACTGATTTAGAGACAGCCCGTTTAGTTTACTTTAGTTATTTCCACAGCGTGATGTCGTACGGTATTCCCTTGTGGGGCAATGCCGCCGATATTCAGACAATATTTGTTTTGCAAAAAAGGGCAATTCGTTCAATTTATAAATTAAGTCCTAGATACTCCCTCAGAGAAAAATTTAAAGAGATTGATATTCTTACCGTGCCCTCTCAGTTTATTTATGAAAACCTTTTGTACGCGCATAAAAATATTAATTTGTTTAAAAAATACAGTGATATCCACAACGTAAATACGAGGAACAAACACAAATTTGTTGTTCCTGCAACGAGGCTCAAAAAAGTAGGGGGTACGTTCAGATGCCAATGTATACGTTTTTACAATAAGCTTCCGAGCCATATTCAAGCACTAAGCCTAAATAAATTCAAATCGTTTATAAAACGGAAGCTATGCCTGAAAGCCTACTATCATGTAAATCACTATCTCGAAGATAAAAAGGCTTGGGATTAAACTGCTCCAATGAAATTTGCTCTGTGAATGTCGAAATTCCGGACTTCGCTTGTTTATTGTTAATTCCTTATTTTATACACTGTGACATTTTTATTTTATTTTTACCTTATTTTTTTACATTTTTTTTTTTATTATTATTATTTTAGATGACATTTACCGATGTGACATGAATACTTATTTCAGTATTTTATTATTATTTTTTTTTACTTTATTTTTTTTATTATTTTTATGTGACATTTACTGATTTGACATTAATATTTACTTTTTTTTATTATTATTGTGACATTTATTGAAATTCTTGTTTTTTTTTTAAATTCATTTCGTATATTATTATTAATTACTTACATTTAATTATTGTGAATGTGAGGACCATGTAGGTCACTTTTTTTTATTTTTTTCTCCCACCGCTGTCTGGCAGTTTGAGTACTTTAAGCGACCTACCCAAATGTCCTTTCTTTGGTATTGTTCGTCGTTGCGTTGAGCTCCTTGAGTTATAAGTCGAGCTACACGATAACTGACAAATGCTTGCACTGACTGGACAGGTCCACTCAAATCTGTGTGGTTCTTTCTTTAAAAGACCATCTCAGACACTAATCTGCATAGTCCTCATGTAAATTGAGCAATGTCTGGACTTTAAAAGAGCAACAAGTTAACAGAGAACCTCTGAGTTTGTTTCGGCTGTTTCTTCTCAGAGTAGTCAGGTACGAAACACCGGCCCCATCTAGTTTAAAAAAAAAATGACGTGTAAAAGTGTTTGTAAAAACCTATTTGCAAAATAAACATCATTTATCATTTATCATTTATCATTTATCATTAAGAGAAAGAGCAATTTGTAGTAAGAAAACCCTTGAGCAAAAACACATGTCATTGGATTGGAACGTAATCGGAAAAAAGTAGCGTTTTGTAATTGCACGATTACTTAATTTTAGTAAATTGAAAATATTTATAACTTTTGATTCCCGAGTCCTAAAAATTCAATATTTTAAAAATAAATATCTCATAAAACTGTAGTTATAATTATTTTATATTTACACTGGAACGGAGTTTAGTTAATTTTTAGATTCTTTGGGTCCATTTTCGCCAGCCTCCTTTTCGGATATAATTCTATTTGCTGATGACACTTCGCTAATTTTTAAAATTCATAGAAAAGATACGGACGTCTTACATGTAACATCGTACATGTCTACGAAAGCTTAACTATTCTCTCAAAATGGTTCGCAGCCAACAATCTTTTCCTGAATATGAATAAAACAAAATGTCTTAAGTTTTATTTACCACAACGTGACCTAAATTTAAATCTTGACGGTAAAAAACTTGATGTCATAGCGGAAACTGTATTCTTGGGGATTACTATCGATTAGAAACTGCAGTGGGGCGCGCACATTAGAACTCTTTCGGGAAGGTTAAGCTCAGCTGCCTATGCAGTTAGGAAAATAAGGCAGTTAACTGATGTAGCCACAGCTAGGTTAGTATACTACGCTGATTTCCATAGTATTATGTCCTATGGCATTCTGTTGTGGGGATCGGCAGCAGACTTTGACTCAATTTTCATACTGCAAAAGAGGGCAGTCCGCGCCATCTATAAAATGGGTCCTAGCGAGTCCCTCAGAGAAAAAATAAAAGAAATCGATATACTGACTCTGCCTTCACTCTATATTTTAGAATGTATTTTATATGTCCGCAAAAACCGAGGACTTTTCAAAATTAGAAGTGACTTTCATAATATGTATAAACACGCGCAGTAAACACGAAATTGTAATACCAAAAAGATTAACAAAAATTAGCAAGTCATTTCTTATAAACAGTATACGCTTTTATAATAAGTTGCCGAAGTCAGTTACAGAACTGACCGATGGAAAGTTTAAAAATTTATTTATTTATTTATTTATTTATTTTACTATTTATGTACACACAGTAGAGAACACAGGAAAAAAAAACATAAAACATTTGAGTACAAAGGTTTTATATCAAACTTGTCCTAATTAAAAAAGCATATTACAAAATTAAGGACTACGTTGAAGATAGAGAAGTTTGGCCTGAGCCCCTACGCACATGCGGCTTCCCTGGTAGCTCATAAAACGGCACAAATGTGCGGATGTCTCTAACTATTCTCAATCTCTCACGCACTGATTTTTTTTAATGGTATCTCGCAGTTCAACCTAGGAGGTTGTCGTCTGCTTAATCGGATTATCCGGTGGGTATCTTGAGTGTAAGCCAGAGTATAAAACTACTTACGAACTAAGCGACTACACGCTAAGGGCACCCCCTGTGGGTTACGAGCCTTGGCGTAAGGCGCCGCGTCGCTGGGGGATGGAGAGCATGGGGACATGCTGTATCTGAATGAAATCATTATTTAGGGGTTGATTTAAAACTACTGGCACAGCATCGCGAGCTGGCTCGAGCGAGGGTCGGGGAGGGCAACGAAAGGGACGTCGCGAATGACCTCGACGGCGAGGTCGGAAAAAAGCTTCTTAATTTTTTAAGAGTGTTAGTCTCTTTGCTACTTTCTTGGAAGAGGGTGATAGCATTACCAGGAGTGACGTGGGCGACAACCACCTGTCCTTTGCGGCGCACATCAAAGCAGGTCGCGACCGAGCTGCCTTTGCTATGGGTAGGCTTCATTTCATGACTTCGGCTAGTTGCCACTCAAGTGCAAGTTGCGCCTCTATACCGCGGTGATCCGTCCCATTATGACGTACGCTTGCGTCGTGTACGCACATACCAAGCCTAAGTACATCAATAGGATGCAAACCTTACAGAAACGGTTCTTACGTAGAATCACGGGAGCCCCTTTTTACGTCCGTAATGACCGTCTGCACATAGACCTTAAAATATCCACTATCCTTCAGTATATGAAACGGCTTTCGAAGCGGTTCTACGATAATGCCATTAAGCACTGTAATCCCCTGATCGCAGCGGCCGCCCGTTACGAACCTTCGCGCATTAGTTCAGTACGACGTCCGAGGCATACTCTCGTCACTCCCGATGATGCTATAACCCTCCTCCAGGAAAGTAGCAAAGAGATAAGTACACTTAAAAAGTTCAGACGCAAACCACCGTCTTTCCGACCTCGCCGTCGAGGTCCGTTGCGACGTCCCGGTCCTTGCCTTCCCCGACCCTCGCTCGAGCCAGCCCGCGCTGCTGTTCCAGTAGAAGTCCCTAAATAATAACATCATTCAGATCCAGCCTGTCCCCATGCAGTCCTCCCCCAGCGACGCCCTAAGCCGAGGCTCGTACCCCACAAGGGGTGCCCTTAGCATGTAGTCGCTTATTTTGTAAGTTTATTTATGCCCTGGCTGGAGGACTTACTCTCAAGGCACCCACACGATAGTCCAGTTAAGCAGACGACAACCTCAGGCCTTACTCTCAAGCCACCCACAGGACAGTCCGGTTAGGCAGACGACAACCTCATAGGCTGAACTGCGAGATGCCATTCAAAAAGAAAAAAAAAAACACATTTCCTCAGTGATCGCCTAGCGGTCGAGGTAGTAGGACGTTGGAATATTTCAGAGTTCTCACTCTCACAATCATGTTATCTTGCTCATGTTATGTCGTGCAGGCTGCTCTACTTAATAATTTTAACCGATTGCAAAGAAAAGCAGGGTTTCATTTTTACCTATGATTTTAAATGTTTTATACATGCGTGAAAGAAGTGTATTTTGCGGGAACGGATACTTGCAATAAGATTTTTTAAGATTAATCGAAATCAAAATCAAAGATGCTACGAAAACTATTGAAGTTTTCGTCATGGGTGTCGTTTCCATGGTAATCAAAGGCTCTAAACCACAGAACAGATAGAAGAGCTCTAAACGAATCTATCTATATACAGTATGTTAGGTTAAACGAGGGACATATTGAGGGAGGGTATTCAGTATTCGATTCTCGTCCCAAATATGTAAAAAACCTATAACGTTTATAGAAGATTTTTTTATGTTTTGTTTAGTGCCTAGATATTTTGGACTGTCCTAAGCCAGGTAAGTTTAAAGTATGAAGGGAAAATGGATTATATCTAAGAGTCATTGCCCCGCTCACATGTTCTGCGATAGTATTAAGTCGCTAGCGCAAGGGTGTATACACGTTGCGTGTCATTTGCGAAAATTTTGGTATGGTTCGGTCTGTTATTTATCAATGTTTTTTTTTTGTTTATATTTTTATTAGTATCATGTTAGCATGTACTATTATGGGTTTGAATATGTCCCTCGTTTAAACTAACATACTGTATAATATAAAACTGCTGTTCGTTTGTCTCGCTAAAACTTGAGAACGGCTGGGCCGATTTAGCTGATTTTGGTTTTGAAATGTTTCTCGTAGTCGAGGGAAGGTTTAAAACTGAGTAGGGTAGGTAGGTAGGTAGGTAGCAAAAAGAGCATTGCAACGCATGCTGCGTAGAGCTTCATCCTCTCTCCTATTGAAAATTAACTTTGCTGTGCCCGACAGGGTCCATAATTGATTCGATGTTTTAACATACCAACTGCTACATGTACACATTATGGAATGCAATAAAGTTTTGAGTATTGAGCTAGTATGAAATAAAAACCAAAGATGGTACGTCGAATTGAGTCACATTTGCCTACAATTACTAGCAAGTCGACAGTCATAGCTGGCAAATCTTGGTGGCCTTCATCGACAATATGATTGTGAGGTATCTTATCGAAACTTATTCTACCACGTAGATAACACTATACATGCAATCATTCCTTATCAAATGAGTGGTTTGTGAAAACCATTTTTAGTCATATCTTGCATGAAAATGATGAAATTTAAAAAAAAAAACAAAACTTTCAAATCAAAAAAGGGAATTGCTCACTTTGTTAGGGTAACTTGGCTTAACGTGAACATTAGCAGGACAGGGATTTTTAATAGTTTATACCTTTAAGAAACTAATTATAGTAATAAGGTTACTGGAGAGTGTAAAAATAGTTCATATTTAGCATGTGTAATGATAAGGCTTGTCGCTGAAAAAAAGTTAGTTATGAGAATTTCATTTCCGAAAAACATGATTTGTACCTTTCCTGTAATGATATTCTCTTCCTTTTAATGCGGTAGTAACACATCCTGAGGTCATTTAAATGGAAAAAAATAAAAATAATATATATTTTTTCAATAATTTTATTCCGAATCATAAATTAATAAAATATTTTCTAAAAACTGGGCAGGCAGTCTAATATTATTTTGCCTGCCTATTGTTGTGCCTTGCCCAGCTTAAGTACCATATTATGGTCATAACATGAGCACAGCAACCCACTGTTCTTAGCTGTACAAGGCAATTGCAACAATATTGAGTTATTGCTTCTCTGCCTTGCAGATCATTATTAATTATGATATACATATACGAAATATATTTTTCGGCATATGTGCCCGCTTCGAATTTTTCCTCGTAACAAAGCGCAATTGCCAGTTAAAGGTAAGGCTTCAAGGAGGTTGCTGTCTCTCTCACCCGTAGCAATGTTGGGTGATGCGATACTTAATTGCTGCGATGAGTCACAACAGGGACAAAACAAAAAGCCTGTGTATCAGGTGCTCTAGTATAATCCGGTAAGGTTATTGTTTCTGCTGACGCTGGTACATTTGCAGATATTAAAGCAGGAAGTGGTGCTCTATCAGCACATTGCCAACATCGATGGCAGATGCGGTCAGATCCATGAACCTAAAAGAATTTCATTCATAGTCACTGGTTGGAACACAAACTGACATCTTTTTTTCCCTCACACATAATGTCTAACATATTTGCATTTCTTTAATAGTATTTTTTATTTAATATTTTCAAAATACAAACATAAAATACATAAAAAAGATATCCACTCCGTAATTACATTTCTTGTTTCTCTTTCGGAATTTGTATGCAAAACATGATATCTGGTACGTGTATTGAACATCCACTATTTACACATAATTGTTGTTGAAGACCACTACTTGTGCTTGGTTCATTCTCCTGAGCCGCTGAGTTGTTGAGAGCCGAGAGCCAACATCCAGCAAGAATGACAGACAAAGCTCTGGGCTGTAACCTACAAACAAGACATAAGCATATTTATTTTTATTCAGTTTGTATGGCTATTAGCAACGATTATTTAAAAAATAATAATAGAACATTAGCTTACCACTTGTGGAGCAGTCCAATGTCGAATTACTGTTAGTATTTCAATGGGTTCCAGAGTGCGACTTCTGCGATGCATAATATCAGTGCCGCAATTGACACATCGCATAGGTTCTTCATTCCCGCTAGGGGCAATAAGATCCTGCGCAGGAGCGTCAATGTTCATGCCAAGGTTTTCATTTCAAGCCGGTTCAATATTTAACAAAATAGCGCCAGGGTCATCGTCATGAGCAGATACAGTGTCCAAAGGTAAACCCGGGTCTTCAATTGGAGCGAGTCCATTATAACAAAAACAGAAAAGTTCGCAATGAGGCAGTCTTTGCTCGAGGCAAAGCGAATGTCAGCGAATGTAATGTTTATTTATTTTTCACTGTACGTCATTATTGACAGCTGGTGTTGCCATAAAAAAACGATTGTATATAAATCGATTTATTATTAAATCGAATGGAAAATGATTTGCAGTTCAAAAACGATTAGTGTTTAGTTCGTTTTTAAAGTGATGAAAGGAAAATAAACACAGATGCGTTTGAAAATCAGTTGATTTGATAATACATTCTCAAGAAAATACATATTTTTGACTCGGATTTAGAAATCGATTATTATCTTAAAAGAGACAACTCACTATTATTATTAATGTGGCAACACAAAATCAGCCTGCAACCAAAAAGATGGCGACTCTTTTGTAACTCAATCGGATTAAATACTTTTTAAACGACAAGTTTTTAGATTTACTTTCCAACTACGAGTAAACAAAAAATATTCATTTTAGATTTAATTATATTTAATCGTAAAAATACTTTTAACTGAACAACTTGTCCACGTTAAAGCCAAGAATGAACAATACCCACGATAACGAAAGTTCATATTATCGAATGGTTAAATAACCTACGTCCAATATATCTAAAATCTAAATATCTACCAAAGTTACATCGAAAGTTCCAAATATCGAAATACAGATGAATGTCCTGAATATCGATGGATACATATATTATTTGAACCTCGAAAATTAATATAACTACGTGTAAAAATGGGTTAATTTTAAATATTTAATACTTTCAATAAAAACAATTATAAGATAAAAATACGTACAAGTTAAAATATCGGACAAATTTTGATATAAGTAGTATGAGTGGAAAAAGGTTGCTTCTGCAACGTCTCCGGCGCTACGGGAAGTGCAACCCCTTCGCTCTTGCGTAACAAAGGATAGGCACCCATGTTCAACTCCGCAGCTTCGGCTTGCTGGTCGCCTCCGGCGACCAGCCTCAGTCGCTACGGCTCCCACGGGTGCCTATGCTTTGTTACAGCGGGCGGGGTCTGCCCTTCCTTCGCGTCTCCGGATTTTTATATACACTCTAGGGGTAACAGCCAAAAGACTACGTAAATTCGGGGTGTCCCAATTCGGTTTTGGATCAATTTCGACCTATTTTATCCATGAAAATCAGTGTCCAGTGTACAAGCATATAAAGCAGGTCTTTAAATTAAAATATTTTCTTGAAAGTCAATAATATGTTGTGCTACTAAAGTTAGTGGCAGAAACGTATCGCTGCAAAACCGACTACACGTAGTCTTGTCTGCCCTACCCCTAGAGTGTAATTTAGAATCGCGTAGGCGCGGAGGGGCGAGGCAGCCCGCGAGCTGAGGAGCAAGTGGTTTTAACAGCTTCGGCTTGTTGGCCGGCTTCGCCGGCGAGCCTCAGCTGTGGTGGTGAGCGTGTAGACCATCGGCGACGTTAAGCTCGGGTGGAACTGCCGGAGCCCTGCAGCGCCGGAGCCGTGACAGAAACCGTGCTTGCTTGCATGTTGCATGATTGCTGCATGCTTGTTTGCTAGATGGTAATCAAAACTAGGAAAACCTCATGTAACGTACTTTAATTATTTTTTTACATAATAAAAACCCAAAATGAAACACATTTGTACGCAAATGTACAATATAATCAGTGACAATAATACAAAATATTAAACAAAAAATCTTTCTTCTTCCTTTATTGAATAATCGAAAACATAACTAGTTGATGTTTTTAACGTAGATATTATGAACTTAAATGTTGATATTTTTAACTTAGGCATAATGTCATTCGATATTTTGAATCATTCGAAATTTTAATAACTCGGCATTTCAATCTTCGACGTTTTAAGCGTAGGTATTAACAATATATTGTAACAATTTTCGACATTTTGATACAATCGATATTTAAAATTTCGATGTTTTGAACATTGGTATTTTAAGCGTAGGTATTTTAATATTCGATATTCAAATACGTACCCGTTTATATTTGATGATTATCCATCTATACTTCTTTACAATAATACAAGAAATAGTTTTAAAATAAATTATTATTTGAAAGCAAAACAATATCTTCGTCGCAGGATTTGATCTTGCAACTTGTTTTTCTCAGTCATATACACAGACCACGAGACCCAGAATTCCATGAATACAATATTAAAATAAACTATTACACTAATTATATTATAACAAGCACTTATAACATATAACCTAATGCTTACGTTATAAAGATCAAAGGGTATTGTTCATTCTAGGCTTTAACGTGGACAAGTTGTTCAGTTAAAAGTATTTTTATGATTAAATATAATTAAATCTAAAATGAATATTTTTTGTATACTCGTAGTTGGAAAGTAAATCTAAAAACATGTCGTTTAAAAAGTATTTATTCCGATTGAGTTACAAAAGAGTCGCCATCTTTTTGGTTACAGGCTGATTTTGTGTTGCCACATTAATAATAATAGTGAGTTGTCTCTTTATAAGATAATAATCGATTTCTAAATCCGAGTCAAAAATATGTATTTTCTGAGAATGTATTATCAAATCAACTGATTTTCAAACGCATCTGTGTTTATTTTCCTTTCAATACTTTAAAAATGAACAAAACACTAATCGTTTTTGACCTGCAAATCATTTTCCATTCGATTTTAATAATAAATCGATTATTGTACAATCGTTTTTTTTTTGGCAACACCTGTCATCTGTCATTAATGACGTACAGTGAAAAATAAACATTACATTCGCTTTGCCTCGAGCAAAGACTCCCTCATTGCGAACTTTTCTGTTTTTGTTATAATGGACTCTGATACCGTTCCAATTGAAGACCCGGGTTTACCTTTGGACACTGTATCTGCTCATGACGATGACCCTGGCGCTATTTTGTTAAATATTGAACCTGCTTGAAATGAAAAACTTGGCATGAACATTGACGCTCCTGTATATCCTATTGCCCATAACGGGAATGACGAACCTATGCGATGTGTCAATTGCGGCATTGATATTATTTATCGCAGAAGTCGCACTCTGGAACCCATTGAAATACTAACAGTAATTCGACATTGGACTGCTCCACAAGTGGTAAGCTAATGTTCTATTATTATTTTTAAAATAATCATTGCTAATAACCATACGAACTGAATAAAAATAAATATGCTTATGTCTTATTTGCTTTTAGCCCAGAGCTTTTTCTGTCATTCTTGCTGGATGTTGGCTATCAACAATGCAGCGGCTCAAGAAAATGAACCAAGCACAAGTAGTGGTCAGCAACGACAATTATGTGTAAATTGTGGATGTTCAATACTACATACTAGATATCATGTTTTGCATACAAATTCCGAAAGAGAAACACACATAAGAAATGTAATTATGGAGTGGATATCACCATGGCAAATACTATTATAGAAATGAAAATATGTGTGAGGAAAAAAAAGATGTCAGTTTGTGTTTCAACCAGTGACTATGAATGAAATTCTTTTAGGTTCATGGATCTGACCGCATCTGCCATCCATGTTGGCAATGTGCTGATAGAGCACCATTTCCTGCTTTAATATCTGCAAATGTACCAGCATAAGCAGAAACAATAACCTTACCGGATTATACTAGAGCATCTGATACACAGGCTTTTTGTTTTTGTCCCTGTTGTGACTCATCGCAGCGATTGAGTATCCCAACATTGCTAAGGGGGAGAGAGCCAGCAACCTCCTTGAAGGTTTACCTTTAACTGGCAATTGCGCTTTGTTACGAGGAAAAATTCAAAGCGTGCACATAAGCCGAAAAATATATTTATATCATAATTAATAATGATCTGCAAGGCAGAGAAGCAATAACTCAATATTGTTGCAATTGCCTTGTACAGCTAAGAACGGTGGGCTGCTGTGCTCATGTTATGACCATAATATGGTACTTAAGCTGGGCAAAGCACAACAATAGGCAGGCAAAATAATATTAGACTGCCTACCCAGTTTTTAGATAATATTTTATTTATTTGTGATTCGGAATAAAAGTTATTGAAAAAATATATTATTTTTATTTTTTTTCCATTTAAATGACGTCAGGATGAGTTACTACCACAATAAAAGGAAGAGAATATCATTATAGGAAAGCTACAAATCATGTTTTTTGGAAATAAAATACTCATAACTAACTTTTTTTCAGCGACAAGCCTTATCATTACACATGCTAAATATGAACTATTTTTACACTTTCCAGCAATCTTATTACTATAATTCGTTTCTTAGAGGTATAAACTATTAAAAACACCTGTCATAAAATATTATAGTTAATGTCCACATTAAGCCTAGTTACCCTAACAAAGTGAGCAATTCCCTTTGCGTGTCTGTAATATTATTGTATTTGTTCATCGAGTTCTAATGCACTCGTCTGATAAGCTCATTTAAATTGAATAAACCTTAATGTTAAAGGGTAGAGAGGAGGAGGTAGAGAGGGTCTAAATTCGTTTGTTTTTAGGGTGGCGCAGATAATTTTGACAACAGACTGTACGAAGGAAGGCATATAATACCAATAAAAAAACAATTGGCCGGTATTTCGTACTGTACTGCCAATGCTAAAAATACGTAAGCAGACTAATAAATAAAAGACCAGTAAAAATGATGCAATGGGCAGTTAGATAAATAGTTCGGCAGTTCACTTCGGTTTTTTTTATTCATAACTCCGCTTTTACCCCGAATCGGGGACTTGAGGAGCGTAGGCCGAAGGCCGGCAGAGCGACGACGACATGGTTGTCGGAAGATAAGGCAGCAGCTTTTTTTCCGCGAGTCCAGCGGTCACATGTTAAGCAGCAGCAAGCAGCTTAGAATGAGATTTCTTACCGACTAATTCCGATTTGCTAACTGCCAATTTACTTATTGCACTGTTAATAAAAATCGCGTTATCAATCTTAATTTTATACTTGGAAAATTGGAATAATAATGGGAAACAATAAAAGTAGACTAAGTCTCCAACTAATATTTTTACTGAACTCTGTGTCTTATAGAGTACGACTTACTTTTATTTTTTCAATATAATAGAATCGATCGGGAAACGCAAGACAAGAATCTCAAAACAAAACCAAAATGCTTAACTGAATTGAAAACCTAGTTGTAGCCGATGAGAAATAGGATACACCTGGGTTTAACCACCGGTGTGCGGCTGCACCTAGTTCTATCCGCTATGATGAAGGCTAAACCTCGTTCTAACCGAAGATAAGTAGGATACATCTAAGTTTAACCGCATGTGGCCGGCTGCACCTAGTTGTAGCCGGCTAAAACTAGGTGTAGCCACCTAGTTGTAGCCGGCTAAAACTAGGTGTAGCCGCACTTCGGCTATTAGCCGTAACATATACACTACACGGTCGGCTGCTGCGAACTATAAGCGCCGCCATATTGTGCTTGGCTGCTCTGACGAGCGCCTATCACTTTATCCCTACTCCGCGGCCGACCATCACGCGACATGCAACACACAGACGAAAAAGTTCGAGATGATGTAATAAAAGTTTCACTGTAATAAATATTTACGCACAGTTGGGCTGTAGTGTATGCGTATTCACCGAACTTTTTTGAAACAATAGCCATTCCAGATTACATAGTTTGTAGTATTATGTCCATTAAAGTTCAACGTCTACACCTGTAATGTCCGCAGAGCAATAGTAATTCTGAAAAAATCCCCGAACTGTGTGCCTTCTCGAGGTTTATCGACATGCCGTCTTATTTTTGTACGAGTACCAGTTTTTTCTTTCGTCCGTTTTTTTAAAGTGAAACTTTTGTTACATCGTCTCAAACTTTTTCGTCCGTGTGTTGTATGTCGCGTGACGCTCGGCCGCGAGCAGGGATAATATGAAAGGCGCCCGAGCGCCTTTCATATTTCAAAAAAATAGCGAATATCTATTAGTCCATATTAATTTATTATTTCAATTCCATAACAACGACTTTCACTTGAAACGATTTTGAGACGGCTATGTATGGGACTTGCCCATAGTGCGTCGTAGCGTCGGGGGACCGCTGAGTAGACCGCTTAGTACAAGCACAAAACAAAGCGGACCCCGACGCTACGACGACGCTTGGATTATTTTATTAATTGTTTTTTAGAGGTTTTTTGTGTCGGGGGTTTTTTAATTTTTTTTTCCCTAGTATGCCATGCCCTACTAGTTAGTAGTTCTTATAATTGATTTTAATTGGCTGTACTTAGTTTTTGGTTTTATTATTTGTGACATCCATACTATATACTCATTATTTAATTAGGTATCACAACTTTTAGCCCCAACTTAACACTAACTGTTCCACAAAATATAGCATGACCGCCGTAGAAACAGGCTATGTCTACGGAAGAATCGACAATTTGACAGATATTTCTATCGTCCCAAGCATGGCGATATTAAGTATGTAGAAAAGAAATGTTTCTTTTCTTCAGTCGACACAAGTCTACAACGTCGAGCATGACGACCATATTTTCTCTTCTTTTGACATTTGGGGGTAGAAACATTATTTCTTACAAATGTCAAACTAGTCTTATTAAAAACTAAATACGAGAAATACGTTTCGTGGTTGCGCTGAGTTTCGTTCAAAAGGTTGAAATGTTATATAAAATATTTAGGTTTAATTTCGCGAAAAAGATCCAGGCCTGGATCCAGGACGCAGCAACACCATCCCGCCCACGAAAAATGAAAAACTCGTGCAATTGGCAACTTTTTTTTGTTAACTAAACGTGTTAATATTCAGGGAATATAAACATCACGTCATACGTCCCCGTTGCTATGGAAATAATTTCTGTCTATGTCTTCGAGTCGACGGGGCGCGCCATGCTCGGCCAGAAGATAAAACGGAATAGAGATAGAACGGTCATGCTAGGGGGGCAGATCGACACAACTTGACGATTCCACTAGAGTTGACTTACGGTCCAGCATAATTTCAGCTACTTTCACAAGAAAGTGACTCCAATTACGATTGTCCATTAAGCCAAGCCTAGTCATTCGCTCAATGCGTCTGCAATCTGGTTGTGTCGAACTGGTGGTCTCTGTGTACGCGGAAGTGGACCCACCGACAACTATAGCAGTACGCTATATGTGGTCGCGCCAATGCGTCCCACTTCCTGCGTACCGGGCATTCCGAGCTGAACGTATTGTGAGAGTGTTCCTTGAGCTTGGCTCTGTAGCTTGCTTGGTGAAGCAGCGGTTTGTGGGAGCTTGGTTCACACAAACCGCTGCTTCGCCAATATGTTTGAAAGGGTAGTCCACCCTAAGTTGTAGACCGCAGTGGCTGCTCAGGTCCACCGGCTCCGTGCAGAGACGCTTGCCGTGGCCGTCTGCAAATCAGCGGGTGCACTGCACCAGAGGTGTCTGGTCTTCGACGAGCACTCTCTGCAGGTCAATACGGAGCTTTCCTACATCGCGGGCACGTCTCCAGATTGCTGAGGGAACACTCAGTACAATGCTGTACACATGCGGTTTTCGGGAATAGGGGTGAAGACTGGGTAAAGAAAACGAATTTCTATTTTGTCCGACGGACAGGTAATACAAAAATATTAAACACGTATTTTTTGGTTTACCAAAATATCAAAAAAATACTTATAACTCATCGAAATAGGAGAGTGGGGGCTCACTACGTCACAAGTAGGTATAAAAAATACCTACATGTGACGTCATGCGCCATTTCAACTCAATATTTTCCCGTAATTTAATGACCTAAAAAATACGTGTCCAATACTTCTCAACAATTTACCCGATGGACAAAGAAAAAAAAAACTTGAGAGGTGTCAAAGGACACTCGGATGGAACGAAGTTATTTAATTTAATTAAATAAATAAATAAATTAAATTATAATATGCGAAATAGAATGACGAAACGAAAATAACTGGCTTGCTTTCTATGCGAGAGAGAGAGAGAGAGACAGACAGAGAAACAGGCACACGCCGCACGGTTTACAACTATAGCAAAAAGTGTCGTGACAACATTTCGTAAGAATTTTTTCCGTCTAGCCCCCTTTCACAACGCGCGATAAGGAACTTCGTTCCAAAATGTGATCCCCTATTCTTACGGAATTTAATGGACATCTTCTGTTATCGTCGCCAAGGCCGTGAAATGTCACACGGTTGTTCTGGTTCCTATGGGCTCTCAGGACTTCCTCATCGCTGTGTACTAAAAGCACGCCCCTAAGAACCAAAAACGGGTCCCTATTCTTCACTGCCTCGACGACTAGGTTCTCTCCACCCGATCCTAGTCTCTTTTTTAGCTTCTCCCTCTCCTCCTTCGTTGCGCACCCCATAATGACCTTTTGGTCTTTCGCCTTTCGCACTCTTTCTACCGGCACCTAGCCCTTCATCACGTCCACCGCTTTCTTGACTCTTTCGAGGATTTCAACCCCCGTATCTATGTCCTGTGTTGAGAAGACAATCACGGAGTTCAGCGTCGTTCGCTCCAGGGGTTGTGCCCCGGTGTGGCACTTACTGACGCCCGCTACACTCGCGTAGGTTGTCTCCCTACACATTCTCTGCTGGCCAGACTGTCTCGGAGTTTTTCAAGTTTCTCAGTGTTAACCGGTTTTTTCGGTTAACCGGGTATCCGGTTTGCATGCCCTAGTCTCTACGCGTACCCTAATTTTGTGAAAGCTACTGTTTTACCTATTAAACCTCAAATTTACCTCAATTGACAATCTATAGATACGGACGATACGAGGAGCTCGTGGCTAATAACAGCCGCACGGGTCGATTTTTAAGGTTAAGCCATGCTTGCCGAGGTTGATCCGTGGATAGGTGACTGTAATTACATACCGAGTTTCAGTTAGCACGTTAAGCCGTTGGTCCTGGCTGTCATTTGTAGATCTTTGACAGTCGTTACGCGTAGTCAGAAGCCAAAAGTCTGACATCCAGTCTTACCAAGGGGTATCGTATTACACACCTACTGGGTTGTGGAGGTCAAGTAGGCAGTCGCTTCATGTAAAATACAGGTGCTCAGCTGCATCCGGTTAGACTGGAAACCGACCCCAAGATAGTTTGGGAAAAGGCTAGGCAGATGATGAGATACGGACGTTTCGGACCGTTGGTACGGTCATCTAAAAATAAATAAAAAATGTATCGTCTGATATTCGTTAGGCCCTCTGAACAGCTAGCACGGGCGGCTTATACAGAAGTATTCGAGTTACATTGAACAAGAGGTAAAGCTCTGCCGCGTGACTCAGTCCGCACATGCGCCACATGTGGCGGCGGACGCGCGATTAGATTTGCGTGTGACGTGACTTAATGAACTGTTAATAATACATGGATCTCAATCGCAACGCTCCATGTTGCTCCTGCCTGCCGTCTACCGACATCCTTTTAAGATTTTAATAGTAAGATGCGATAGCACTTAAATAGTTCGGCAAACTAACATGGATACATACACTCGACACGTTTAGCTAGTTGTGTAAGACAGCATGAGTTTCACACCAAACTTTTACGTCCAAGTGTCCTCTACAGAACACTGCACTCATGTATTAGAATTATCACTAACTAGCTTCTGCCCACGACTTGACTTGCATAAAGCCGGTTTTTTACCCGACTGCGGCCAAGCAATCTCCTGCTAGCAATATTTTAGCTTTCCTTCAGTTGCGGACTCTCACCTCGGGAAAAGTGTTATTAGGTGTTTCCGGCAGAAATTTGTCAGTAGCTGCCACGACGCGAACTCTAGACTTGCGCCTGGTTGCTGGCAACAGGCTTTCCCCCTATTACATGGGACTTAGAACATAACTAGCCAACTGTGGGTTATTAGGTACATCTCTGCCAAACCCTGGCTTACAGGCGGATTTATCAGAAACATAATTTTGAAATGGGAGTTGTACCGGAGATTCCTACATCCAAACTTACAAACTCATTATAATATACTAATATTACTAATATAATATACTAATATTATAGTATAGTGTGTATGTATGGACAAAGATTATGTAGAAAAAATGTGTAAAAAAGGATTGTGTGGTTTTATGAAACCACGGTAAAAGTGAAACTTTTTTTCACACTAAAGACATGTAACTAAACAATTTTGGAATAATATTCCATTAAGGGTATAAAACGTATAAAACGCGGAGTAGGAATAAAGTGAAAGGCGCTCTGACGAGCGCCTTTCACTTTATCCCTACTCCGCGGCCGAGCGTCACGCGACATGCAACACACACGAAAAAGTTTGAGACGACGTAATAAAAGTTTCACTTTAATAACAGTAGCAGTAACGTGCGTGTTGTTGCAGAAGCGCTGCTGCAGAGCCGGCCGCTGCCGCACATCCCGGACCTGCCGGACGGCGAGCCGGCACCCAGCACGCCGCAGCCGCTCGACACCGCCAACAGGTAATACGTTTGCAAAACTTTAAATAATGCCTTTCGTCTTCGTGAAGGGTGTGTTTACACCCATTATAACTTAGTTTGTGTTATGTTATAGTATTTATTCTTTTAACATGAAAATAGCAACTGCAACGATGTCTTAAGAAAACGTTCTCAATATTCTGATTTTATACTATTTTTCGGCATACTGTGGGTAGTATATATCATCACGCTATGACCAAAAGGATCGGAGCAGCAATGTAAAATGTTGCGAAAACGGGGAAAATGTGACGCAGTCGAAGTTGCGCGGGACAGCTAGTTTGTAATATACTAGCTGTCCCGCGAAACTGCGTCTGCGTCACATTTCCCCCGTTTTCGCAACATTTGAAACCTATCTTCTTGCCAAATTTCATTAAGATCCGATCAGCCGATTAGTCGTGAAAAGGTAACAAACAAATACAAAATTTAAATACAAAAATGTTTATTTCTTTTCAAACATTGTGCCTTACATAAACTGAGGCAGCCCCGGTAAGTTACAATAGTACAAACAAACAAACATAGTGACTTTCGCATTTATAATGTTAGTATGGACAAATAATTTTATGAGAAATAAAAGAAATTGCATAAAAATATTTTTTTTATCTCGCAATAGGTTTTGGCACCGTGTCAGAAAAAGAGCAAATATGAGCAATTTTTTTTTTTCTCCCTGCGTAATCTAATGTATTCAAAAGATACTTCGAAAAAAAAAATAACGTTATTGAACATGAGCTTTGATGCTTATTTAAATACATTAGGACTAACAAAAAAATCAATAATAAAAATAGCGAATATCTATTAGATTATATTTTATTATTTCTATTCCATAACAACGACTTTCACTTGAAACGGTTATACAGGATGTTTGGTGCATCGTTTGCCAAATCGAATAGGCCGAAAGGAGAGGTCATTTGCTATCTCTTCACGCCCTTTAACTCATTTCTTGCCACACCGGTTTTTTTTATAAGAACTTTTTAATTTAAATTTAGAAAAATTCCAAAATTCAACATTTTAGGTCAAATAAAAAAACTCAAAATTTTTTTAAAATTAAAATTTCAATTTAATTGTGTTTTAGAATTTATGACGATTCGCATAATGCAACCCGATGTCATTATGCGTATCATAATAAAACCGCTGTCAATTTTATAATAAGAATATAATGAAACCGAAGTAGATAAATATATTTTTGTAATGTTAATAATTTTGCTAGGTTAGGTTATTTTTTTTTGTTACCGTAGTACTATGTCGCTCCAAAAAACCGCCATTTTCTTTTTTTCGTTCAATTACCTCTGTAAGGACACTTGGGTTTTTGAAGACGAATTTAACAATACCTTAAATGTCGAAATCCATTAGCCGTTTGGAAGATACGAGGTAATAAAGAATTGTACAAACAAACAAACAAGATTCGCGCGAAAAACCCTTCAGTCAGGTAAATAGATATTTTTTTACAAAAATTTAAGGGTTGTTGATGCAACCGCGATGCCTGCTAGAACGGTACTTTATTAATTGACTGATAATATCATCATAACTTTTCCGAGCTTTTTGATAAACAGGTTAGTGAAAGGGTTGGGTAGCTCTTCCTCTATAAAAGAGGGTATTGTGACTCTATTTTAGAAAGCTAATGAGAAAAGGTAGTCGTTTCTGTAATCTGCACGACAAGTGTACCTATACACATTTATTATGACAGTATACTGTCTCGAAACATCTTCATATAGTTTAAAAAAATACTCAGAATGTGGCCTTTATGACGCTTAATTTTCAAAGGGATATGTACTTTTTGACAAATTGTTTTCGAAGGATTCATTCGTTCGTGAGCTATCAGAACAGTATCAATGAAATGTCTAGAGTGGAGTAGATTTTTCATAATGAATTGTTTTTAATAATAATTCATTTATTTATTAAAGTGACAAGGACCTATTATTCAATACACAAAAATTCAATAATATCAAATAATACACGACACACAATTAAACATACACAATACAAACTATAATAAGAAATGACATTATACCTAACTGTCACAATTTATGTAGACAGCCGACGACTGGCCACTGGCCAGGTGACGTGCAAGTCACTGCAGCGTCGTATGTATGGACAGTCGAGCCTGTCGGCTATCATCATCAGTACTAGAGATGGGTCGTACTAGGTAAATTTTGTACTAGGTGCACCTAGTCCAAGTCCGTCCAAATACCTATTCCACCAGTCCATGAAATACGCATTCTTTATAGATGCTTAGTCTTTGCACGTATCGGTGGTACGATACGTACGCAGTAATGAATTGTAATCTTCCCTTCATACTTTGCACAGGCTTAGGGCTTGTATTTTACGAATTTTACACTCAGCCAGTTTTGTCCCTTGTTCGTAAAATGATCCCAAGCGACACATCATTAATAACACATTATTAATATCTTAATACAAAAAGAAATTACAGAAAGAAATATAAAAACTTCGTTACGAAAACCAATCACTAAATAAGTCTGATAGGTTTTTGCGACGTCGTGTAGGTATCAATACGGAGGCCGTCGTCCACTGAGAACACGTTCGCATCGTATGAGTCCGCACTTGATATATAGTCTTCATTCGTATCGAGTATTGTCAAAGTACCTATTCTATAAAGTCTGCCTAGTACCGAGTCCCGACTAGTCTCAAGTCCCGACTAGTCTCGATCGAGTAATGAGACAAAGATGGAAGGACTGTGGAATGGTGTAGTTGAAAAAGGACAGAATATATTCTTGCACAACTCGAGTGCGAGTCGCGTTACTTTAATGCTATTGAATTAAAGTTCCTATTCAAATTACTGGCACACGAATGATTTATGAAAATACTAGTGCACGTCGCGTTACTTTTATGCTATTGAATTAGGGTTCAAATTCAAGTGACTGACACACGAATGATTTTGGCAAACATGAAAGAGCGGCAAAGCAGACTAATATCTACGGCAACATAATGCTATCTCGCTTCGCCGCGTCGCGGTCGGTACTTCAATGTGGGCGGGTCGCCGGGCTGTGGACTGCGTAGGCACAGTGAGACTAGGTGGATCAAGTATTTGAAAAGTTGGAATAGGTGCAGCCTAGTATCGTTAAATACCTAATCCCTGGATCTGTTCTAGTATATACGCTTCATCTCTAATCAGTACGCTGTTGGGGCTGCCGCGCACTCTGCGCACCAGGGACGCGCTACGCTAACGCACTGTTGCATAAAAGCAGTCTACACGAGCGACAGCAAACATGCCCGAGGCACTACAGTGTCGCGGCAGCCCCATCGACACTCTGAATGCGTTGTTATATTGAACGCGGAACAATTCATAAAATTTCACCTCTGTGAAGTTGGCATGGCAAATGTAGAATGCAAAAAAAAGTACTGGATAATTAAACTAAAAAAAATTACGTGAATACTCTGAATTCCATTGAAGTTGGCATGCAAACCGGAGTTTTTTTGAGTTTTCCGGCTTGCGGTTAATTTTCGGCAATTACCGTTAACGCCCTACCATACGCCAATGACCTTGAGCAAACGAGACATATTCAACATTAGCGCCGTCTACCGGACAAGGTTCGTGCGTCAAATGAAGTTTCCGAAGAAAAGTAAAACATGAGCAGAACAGACACAATTTAGTTTTTGGCCGCTCAACTCCGTGGCAGCTGATTCGATTTTCATGACATATTACGTTGAATTTCTATCTAAAAACAAAGAATGAAACGGATACGAAAAAATAATTTAATTATGATGTTCAAATAATTTCATGTAAGTAAGTATCGTTTTTAAAACACATATCTTATTACTAAAACAAAACAAGCAGGTACCAGAATATTATTATTATAAGGACAACAGTGGTAGGTACTTAGAATATACCCATAATAATTGTTAGAGGTTGGTTAATGCTGCAACGAATACTACTTTTGCGAATATGAATACGAATCAGAATAATAATTTTACCATTCAACGAATACGAATACCTACCTACCTTGCTAATTATTGTTGTAAATTATTAGTTTAGAAAATAAAACACAATAAAACATTATTTTATAACTACTTTACTAATAACTTCTTGTACATTTTTAGATTTAAAATCATAAAGTTTAAATTGCAAACGATAATAATACCGAACATCAACAAAATAGTATGTTCCGTAACGTAACCTACTTGAATCGGGTGCTCGGTCTCTTCTGCACAGATAAATTGCTTAGTCTATGACAACGAGACAATCATGATAAACACAAAAGTCACGATAAAATTTGAACCAAGGCTCAAAATATGTAAAAAAAAATATATGTAATCTGCAACGATCCAATATTACACTGCTTTAATTCAAAAAAACTAAAAAGGCAGTAAAAAATGTATTTTATTTTATTTGTCATCGCGCGCGTGGTCTGCCCGTCACGAGGTGCCGCAGCAGACTAAAATGACACTGAGACGTACTCGGCGCGAGCTTTTGCTTGCGTATGTATTTAAAATAATACAATTTATTAATAAAAAGACGAACTAAAAAAAGTTACCAAGGGAATTCTCATCTTTTTAAATTTCCTATCTTTGAGTGTAAGAATCGATTAAAACGCATTTCTTGCTATCGAGAATTTGCGGGCTAATAGACGTTTGAAAGACATTTTTTTATTCAAAATGTAGCTAATAAAATAAAATTCTGACAAGCCAAAATAATAAACATGAATCCCTTTATGAGTGATAATTTTTTCATGTTGATAGACCTTGTAACTTTTTCAGAATATCGAGTTGAAAAACCTGATTTGACAACTCTTAAGCCCTTAATTCCTAGAATATACATTACTTTGCAAGCCTCTTTCGAGTAGAGTTAAATATGTTTGATCGGCATCATAGCCAGCCGTCTTCGTACTGTCGAGATGGTAAAATTATTTTAAAAATTTAATTTCGGACCTCCTGGCTTATACATACGGTCTTTATCAGCGAATAATTTACGGCTAATTATGTGCCTTGCTTGGTAAAGTTGTGTAGGTGTTTGTGCATTCTTAATCTGTTGAAGTTCTTGTGAAACCTGATTTTCGGGTTTCCGGGTTGTGTTTTTTTTGGTTTTTACAGTTTAGTTGCGGCCAATTAATTTTTCTTAGTATGAGATTAGCGAAGCCAGAATCGTCTCCTCACAAGAAAACTCCTCAACGGTTAATAGCGCGGTCACAAAACTTTGTACACGCGTTCAGTTTTGATAGATAAAGACGATTCGTATCATGACCTCATCCTGCAATCAGGACGTCTCCTTGTGAAGTCCTCAACGGTTTATGGAGCTGACACTAAACTTTTTTTACAAGTTTATATTTGATGGATAAACATGAGTTCTATCATGACGTCATCATGCAGCCAGGATCGTCGTCTCACGCGGGAATGCTTCAACGGTAAATAGTACGGATGCGAAAAAAAGTAGACAGAAAAAATAATTTAAGTTTAAAAAGCATGAAATAAAAATTGAATTAAAAATTTAAAAAACCGCCGACAGAAAAACCTTTTACTTAATTTTTATTTCATGCTCTTTAAACTTAAATTATTATTTCTCAGGATCGTGGGCTCGTTCTAAGGAAGTCCTCAACGGTTACTAGCACGGATACGAAATATGTGTTGAGGTAATGATGGGTTATCAGAAATCATAACTAACTAACAAACTAAATTAAAATTCCCTTATTTCATTGATTAAAACATCAACACACGAGAGAACAAAGAAACAGAATACACATTCATAGCATACGTACCTACTGGTCAAACACATAAGTCTCCTTTTGGGACTCGCCGCAGTCGGCTAAACAGGATCCTATCCATAAGCTCTAGTAAGGGCTTAAAGTATAAAGATGAATAGTTTGTGTGTTGTCAGATGGACGTCGAAGGAGAACCTACTAGCTCACCACGAGGAGGACGACCCACAGCTGTTCGTGGCGCTGTACGACTTTCAGGCGGGCGGCGAAAACCAGCTCAGCCTTAAAAAAGGTAACGTACAAGCAATGCGCATATAAGTGTAATAATATTACGGGAAAGCAGCGCGCAATTTTATACCGAAATAAAATCCAGCCTTGCTCCTCTACGTTTCGCACATCTCCGCTCGTCTCCTATATCGTGGAGTCCGGGCTTTAGGCTGCTCCTGACAAATCCCTAGTGGAAAAAGCAAATAACAATTTGATCGACCCGGGTATCGAATCTAGATCCTTATACTCGCAGTATCACTTGCAGCAACTCGATGCAGTGATTTGTATTGTTCTGAACACGTTTCTTGCAATATCATGTGACCGCCACTTACAAGAACCAATGGGGCCATCGGCTTAAATAAATAAATCATTTATTCAGGACCATTTCCCTCGCTTTGGGGCATGGGTTTTTTTTAGGTTCAAGATGATAGTATAAAATGGTATATCACAATGAGTAGAACGAGTAAGGTGTTTGTTAGTAATGAGTTTGAGTGGTGGTGTTGTGCGCAGGCGAGCAGGTGCGCATCAAGAGCTACAACAAGAGCGGCGAGTGGTGCGAGGCGCACACTCTGGGCGGCGGCGTGGGCTGGGTGCCCAGCAACTACGTCACGCCCGTCAACTCGCTGGAGAAGCACTCGTGGTACCACGGGCCCATCTCGCGCAACGCCGCCGAGTACCTGCTATCCTCCGGCATCAACGGCAGCTTCCTGGTCAGTACGCACCTTATACATGTACACTTAACATGCGGAAATTATTTTAGCATTGTGAACGAGTTTTAAGGTATTTATATAGAAACTGTTACCTACGTGATACTTTCTACCGTTGCCGTCGTCCGGATTCGGACTCACTTCCAGGGCTTTAGGCAGTGACCATAGTGCACGGCGCGCGGCATTGCATCTTCGCACAAATGTTTTAAATAACTGTAATAGTAAATTAATTAGTATGCTTGTTTAATTTGGCTAATGGTTCAACCGACTGTTCTAAACTTATAAGCAAAATTAGGCTCCAGAACTTATTTAAACTAGACCATTACATGCAGTTTTGAAAGACGAAAAAACAAAAAACACTTCACAAGGCATAATAACTTGTGAAAGTGCAGAATTTGTCCATTCCAAAGTGTAGATCTCTATGGAGAAGAATGGGCAAGAAATTCCATGGACAGTCTTTTAAATCAAAATATGTTACAAAATCTTGGTTACATTCATGTTGAGAATTACAAATATGTGAGAACTATGTAGAAATACGTGCGTGTTACATCCTTCACTTTATTAAAGAATCGTCAACATCTGTATGTTGTGTGCGGTGCATTTATCGACAAAACTCTTATGATAAGAGTTAGCAGGGCTACAACTCCATGTGTCAGTTTTGATGACCTTGATTTGTTCAACACCATGCCACAGAATAAAAAGGTAACCAATAACCATGCTTCCTAAACTAAAAAAATATTATGTAAAAACTTCTTTGAAGATCACTGAAACCTGTTCAGTCTTTTCATAGCCATTATTATTAAATATTGAATTTTAATATATTATTAAAATTTACTAACTGCATGCATTATTCAAATTTATTTACTTATCATATATATTATAAATAAATTTTATGTAAAATTTGCACGCCGAAATAAATGGCAGAATAAGAGATACTTATACTTATCTTTAAGAACCTTCTGTACCTTATTTAAGCAAAAATAAATGATTTTTGATTTTTTTGATAATTCTCTTCGAGTGCTTATTTATTACTTTCTCTTGCCTGTCTACTGTTTTTTATGCTACCTTAATAGTCGAGTCCAATTAGACAATAAGGTGGAACGAAGTTTATAGTGGTCGGATTTTCATAGGACGTTTTATTGAGTTCCTAGAGATGTGGAGAAGAAAGTTGCCGCTCACGACTTGTATTTTTTTTTGTTTGAATTTCCTTAATAATATTTTTTTTTTCGTTCATGAATAACTTGAAATGCGCTGATTTTATGTTTTGGCGGAATAGTGTGCTGTGTGCATCCCTTAAACTCCAATTTGGTCAGTTTCCATGTTCAATGTAATCGGATCGATGAAATAAATATTTCAAGATATTTTTGAAAATTTCCTATTTTCTTCAATTATTTCTTAATCATCATTTCAGCTGAAAGACGTCCACTGCTGGACATAGGCCTCCCCCAAGTGTCGCCACATTGACCGGTCCTGTACGACTCGCATCCAGCGGATCCCCGCAACCTTCGCCAGGTCATCGGTCCACCTAGTGGGAGACCTTCCAACGCATCGTCTTCCGGTTCGCAGTCGCCATTCCAGAACTTTTCGGCCCCATCGCTCATGCGTTCTGCGAGCAATGTGCCCAGCCCGCGCACTGCCACTTATGTTTGGCGATTCTTCGGGCTACGTCGGTTTCGGTTCCGTATGTAATCACTGGCAACACACACTTGTCATAAACTTCCGTTTTGAGACACTGCGGTAAGTTGGACGAGAAGATACCACGCAACTTCCCGAACGCTGCCCAGCCGAGTCGGATTCGACGATTGACCTCTTTCTCGAAGTTAGACATACCCAACTGGATCGTTTGTCCCAGGTAGATTTAATCGTCTACTACTTCGAGTGTAGAGTCTCCGATCTTGATAGGAGTGGGTATTACATCGGCATTCAACATGACTAGTTTTATTCATGTTCATTTTAAGACCCATTTTTTCGGAAGCTCTACGGAGGTCATCGAGCATTGTACTGAGGTCCTCCATGGTCTCAGCCATGACCACTATATCGTCGGCAAATCGAAGGTGAGTGATGTGCCCGCCATTAACGTTGATGCCTAGCCCTCTCCAGTCCAGGACCTTAAAGACACCTTCCAGTGCAGCGGTAAACAGTTTAGGAGAAATGACGTCTCACACCTCGCTGCAGAAGGATAGGTTCCGAGGTCTGGTCCTGAAGTCGGACTGACATGGTGGCGTTTTTGTAAAAACACTTCAACACCTCGATGTACCGATAGTCAATTTGGCACCGTTGGAGAGACTGCACTACAGCCCAAATCTAAATTTCTTTTAGTCCGTAAAAGCTAAACAGAGAGGCAGGTTGAATACTCTTCGGCCTTCTGTATAACCTGTCGCTGCGCATGTATGTGGTCTACGGTGCTAAAGCCTTTTCGGATTCCGGCTTGTCCGGGAGGCTAAAAACGTAAAACCTGCGCGCGAGACAATTCGTGATGACTCTTGAAAACAACTTGTAGACATCGCTTAGAAGTGAGATGGGCCTATAGTTCTTCAACCAGGCACTGTCGCCTTTTATGAAGAAGAGTACCACCACACCTGTGGCGTTTTCCCCTCGAGTATGACGGAATCAAACAGCGTCTGGAGGGCCTTAAGTACCGGTTTTCCACCAGCCTTCAGAAGTTCGGCCGTAATTCCATCACACCACATCATGTAGAGGCCTTCCTTCTCCATAAAACTAGCCAGTTGGTGTCATCGGTGGTTCCAACGTCCAACCCCAAATTGCCCCACCTGCAGCTCATCCCCGTCTCGTTTGCCCAGTTTCGCGTTGAAGTCTCCCATGACAACGGTGAAGTGAGTTTTGAAACCATGCATGGCTTTAGAGATATCCTCATACATGGTCTGCACTTCGTCGTCGGGGTGTGGTGAGGTCGAGCTGTAGACCTGTATGACCTTCAGCGAATATCTTGAGGATATTCTGAGTTTAAGGTACGCCACCTTGGTCGGTACACTCTCGATTTTCACCACGTTATTCACAAGAGACTTGTGGAAGATAAACCCAACATCACTCTGGGACTTTCGGTCACCCTCTCGGAAATAGAGCAGATTGCCGTATTTTAGGATCATCGTGTCCTCCCCCTCTCTTCGGACTTCAGATAATCCCATAATACTCGATCGCAACCTGCTCAATTCCTCTTCGAGTTCTGTTATCTTCTCGTCAGTCCGGAGTGTTCGCGTGTTGTATGTTGCCAGGTCAAGTCGTCGGTATACGCAGCCGGATCCCTTCCGGAGATTCTTTGCACCCCTTGCCACGCCGTAACCCCGACCGCTACCATAGTCGAGGGTAGACAGGCTGTCGGGTACAAGGGGCCATTTCTTTTTTTTTGCGCATTTTGCGCTTATAAGGGGGGGATTTTGCTATAAACGCCACGCTTGGCAGGCGGGTTGGCGATCGCAGTATGGTTGTTGCAAAAACTGGCTATTTCTTAAAAATCGGATTTTAAGACAAAGATTTCTTTTGAAATTGGTAGTAACCAATTTCAAAAGTAATCTTTTCTTTTTTCAGTTATAAGTAAAAAAAGTATCAGTTGATACTTTTTTTACTTATAACTGACGTAAAAATGTTCAAGAAAACTACATTTACGAGTGAAGTGACAATAAATTAATTTGTAAATATCAAGAAATCGTCGAATTGAAAGTTTAAGAAAGCAATTTTTCTCAAAATGTTTTGGTGCGGTCTACGTAAATATTATACTGAAAACATCCTTATTATATCAGCTATCCACAGATAAAAAAAAAGGAAACGGAAACGAAGGTACCTACTCGATAATAGTTATTTGTTATACAAGAGTGCAAAGTTGCTTTTTAACCGCGTGCTCAATTTTGATGACCGAGCAAGCGAAGGATTCTAACAATTAGAATCCTGAGCGTTAGCGAGGGAATCAAATTAAAGAGCACAAGGTCAAAAATCTTTGCACTCGAGTGCAACACGTAACTTTTCATCCCACCTTAGCGAGGAAATTACTAAATACAAAAAAAAAACATTTACCATCTCAAGATAGGTACTTTTATTTCATTTTAGGTATTAACTACTACATTATGATTGGTAAGTATTACAATAGTACAATAGGGGTTCTAGAAGTTCAAGAAATGTTGCTATTTACTGCCCATTTTATTAGCACCCATAGGCTGTCTAACACACTTTCCGTTGCGATATTGTAGAAAAAAACGATTGATTGGAGTGTTGGGCGGGCGTAAAGACTTGATATTTCTCAACAATCGTTACGTATTCTATATATATACACTCCATAGAGTGCTTGATTTCTTGGTCTCGGATAATTCAATAAAATATGCCAGCAAAACGTTTTCTGACGAAGTTTTGGCTACTTTAGCTAGTGTGCATTATTAACAATTTCAGCCAATTTTGTAGGCGTCAAATAAACTTCCTCGTCGCTAGAATCGCTCATTTTAGATTTTTCACTTGTATTCAAGTTACTTGTTTTTAACCTAAGGTTTTAACAATATGACGTGAGAAGAAAATGGCGCGCGCAATCAGATCAATCAGTAGAAGTAAATAGGTTTAATGATGTTTTGAATTCACAAACTTAGTGCACACGATGTTCTAAATTCAATTTCCTTTATCCTCTAGGGGATAAAAACGGCTTTTGCACTCAGATATCGAAGAGCAAAAACACTCTTTCCGAGTTGGGGGCATGAAAACGTTGATTATTGCTAACAAAGGTGGAATGAGGTCTAGGAACTCAATAAAAAAAGTCCCACGAAAATCCAACCACCATAAACTTCGTTCCACCTTATGAGTATTTTATGTCTTATTGCAGTTGGCTATTGTCAGTGAAAACTTTTAAAGGGCCTTCTTTCACTAACTGTCAAATATTGGTATCCTAGCTGTAAGGTTTCTCAAGACATAAAATAAAGCAAACCGGTGCGGTGCTCTCAGTCGGGTACAGGCTGCGTTCAGTGATGTTGTGTCTGTAGTTAGGCTGAGGTCGGTGTGTTGCAGGTGCGCGAGTCGGAGTCGAGCCCGGGGCAGCGCAGCATCTCACTGCGCTACGAGGGGCGCGTGTACCACTACCGCATTAACGAGGACGCAGACGGCAAGGTGTACGTCACGTCCGAGTCCAAATTCGGCACGCTGGCGGAGCTGGTGCACCACCACTCGCTGGTGGGCGACGGGCTCATCACGCAGCTGCTGTACCCCGCGCCCAAGCGCAACAAGCCCACGGTGTTCCCGCTGGCGCCGCCCGACCACTGGGAGATCGACCGCACCGACATCGTCATGAAGCACAAGTTGGGCGGCGGGCAGTACGGCGACGTCTACGAGGCCGCCTGGAAGCGCGGCAACATCACTGTCAGTATACCGACCACTCTCCTCCTCTCTACTATTGTTTACTCCTAGTCACCAGAACTGATTATTTAAACTACTTATTACATTTTCAAATAACCAAACTACATTGTTCTCCACGTAACACAATTACGACTCAACAACAACACCTAGCCGTGGCCGGCTACTGATTTGTATGAAATTAAATACTTGAATCACACGAAGTACATTTTGCCGCCAAATTCAAGGATTTTGACAATATCGAGTAAATTGCAATCGCCGGACTCGATCTGTCTGTCCGCAAACACTGACCACAACGTTACCACATCGCAACTACTAGCGACAAAGCCACATCGAAATTTTGTAGTTACTACAACGCAACTAAAAAGCTGCAGCCACACTATTCACTCATATGCACTACTTGAGCAGTTCTCGACTCTGCGATGTGCAGTTTTGGTTCTTTGTACGTGAGAATACTCGTAAAACCCATCACAACCGTATGGTTTTGCTAGCTAGTAAATATGAGCTAGTACCTATTGTTAAGCCCGATTTACATTGGAGAGTGGCAAGCATGTAGTCAGTGATTGTGGACTCGCTATTGTCCGATCCGCTTGCACCAATGTCCTTTCTCGCTGTAATCATGTACTTGGCTAAACACATAGGGCTTGAGAGTTAGAATAGTTGTATGTGTCGTGCCAGGTGGCGGTGAAGACGCTGAAGGACGACACGATGGCGCTGAAGGACTTCCTGGAGGAGGCCGCCATCATGAAGGAGATGCGGCACCCCAACCTGGTGCAGTTGCTGGGCGTGTGCACGCGCGAGCCGCCCTTCTACATCCTCACGGAGTTCATGTCGCGCGGCAACCTGCTCGACTACCTGCGCGCCGGCAGCCGCGACGCCGTGCCCGGCGCCGTCGTGCTCATGTACATGGCCACGCAGATCGCGTCCGGCATGAGCTACCTCGAGAGCCGCTCCTTTATACACAGGTACACCCACTACACCGGAGAATATCGAAGACACACTCTAAAATAATATTTACAAAACAAAGACAAGCACAAAAAGTATTACCTACTAGACGCAAATAAAAAAATAATTTGCTTAAAACCACCACAAACTAACTTGCTATAATGAATAAATAAGTTCCTGGCTAGGAATTTTGATTTTCCAAAAATCTAAACATGCAGTTTTAGTTTTTATCAAAATCAGGCTCGAGACTCATTTGAGCATTTATTTCTATCATTACAGGTTTTACCCTGATGCGACAGCTAAGAACTATAACTAATAACCTAAATTAGATTTATGTACTTACTACTAAATTTGAAAAAAAAATAAAAATAACGATATTATTAAAATTAAAAAAAAAACCGGCCAAGTGCGAGTCGGACTCGCGCACAAAGGGTTTCGTACCAATATTTATAAAAACCACCATATATGATCTGCAAATGAGACTCGTTTTTAGTACTACTGACGCTTAGCGCCATCTATCGATATCTCTATGTAGTTTTTCGAAATTTTCGAGTCAAACACAATTGGTCGACTATTACACGTTTACTTGTAAAGCCCACTTATGTGTGATAGTTTTCCTTTAAACTTCGTTATACAGGGTGTTTGGTGCATCGTTTGCCAAATCAAATAGGCTGAAAGGAGAGGTCATTTGCTATCTCTTCACGCCCTTTACTCATTCCTTGCCACACCGGTTTTTTTATAACAACTTTTTAATTTAAATTTTGAAAAATTCCAAAATTCAACATTTTAGGTCAAATAAAAAAATTAAAAACTTGTTTAGACTTAAAATTTCGATTTAATTTTGAGGTGTACTATTGTATGATTCTATCAAATTCAAAATTACTTGCTAGGAACAATTACTTTCTTTTTTAATAGCTCTTAAAGTTTTTGTAAAAGAAAAATAAACTTAAAACTCAACTTTAAATGGCTATATAAAAAAAAAAACAAAAAGCGATTGGGATCTTCGAATACTTTTAAAAAGTTCTCTAGTCTGTCCCCTTTCCAACGGTATGCAATATGCCCAAAAAAACGTTAAATACCTTTTCATTTTTAACTAAATGTATAATCGAGACACTAGCCTGATATTCGAAATTACAGTAAAAACAGTCGTTTTAGCATAAATAACATGCCTCAAGTAAGTAGATAGATACTGTTATGTCACTAGTTCCGGACTTCGCTTGTTTATTGTTAATTCCTTATTTTATACACTGTGACATTTTTATTTTATTTTTACCTTATTTTTTAACATTTTTTTTATTATTATTTTAGATGACATTTACCGATGTGACATGAACACTTATTTCAGTATTTTATTATTATTTTTTTTTACTTATTTTTTTTATTATTTTTATGTGACATTTACTGATTTGACATTGATATTTACTTTTTTTTTTTTATTATTATTGTGACATTTATTGAATTTTTTTTTTAAAATTCATTTCGTATATTATTATTAATTACTTACATTTAATTATTGTGAATGTGAGGACCATGTAGGTCACATTTTTTTTTTTCTCCCACCGCTGTCTGGCAGTTTGAGTACTTTAAGCGACCTACCCAAATGTCCTTTCTTTGGTATTGTTCGTAGTTGCGTTGAGCTCCTTGAGTTATAAGTCGAGCTACACGATAACTGACAAATGCTTGCACTGACTGGACAGGTCCACTCAAATCTGTGTGGTTCTTTCTTTCTTTAGAAGACCATCTCAGACACTAATCTGCATAGTCCTCATGTAAATTGAGCAATGTCTGGACTTTAAAAGAGCAACAAGTTAACAGAGAACCTCTGAGTTTGTTTCGGCTGTTTTTTCTCAGAGTAGTCAGGTACGAAACACCGCCCCATCTAGTTTTAAAAAAAATGACGTGTAAAAGTGTTTGTAAAAACCTATTTGCAAAATAAACATCATTTATCATTTAGTGCGTAGTGTCTTATCTCTTTCAATTAATAAAAATGTCACAGTGTATAAAATAAGGAATAGGCTATTTGACAAATTTTGGAAAACCTAACTAAATTATTCCTTATTACTTAATAAGCACATCATATTGATAATTCGGAAAAAAAATATGTATTTCATAAAAAATAACAATGATAAAGTTTAAATTATCAAAACCGCGCGAAAAACGCTGTTGCTCTAATGGCGTTGGTCACGTGATCCGGGTGACGTCACACTGCAGTCAACATTTTAATAACCCTTTAAAAACAGCAGTGAACCCAAAGTAAAATTCATCTTTATCAGTTTTAGTGGTTAAAATGGTGTATAAATGGTGTGTAGTGCCACAGTGTACAAATACGTCTATAAATAACCCACAAAAATTGTTTGTTTCTGTTCCAACAAATCCCAAAAGGCGAAAAATGTGGCTAAAGTTAGCTCGAAGAGACCCAAACAGTATTTCATCTCATTCAAATGTGTTTATGTGTGAAGATCACTTTGATGTAAGTAAGCAATATTTTACTTTAGTGAGAATCATGTTATCCTAAGATATACAGCTGATCCATCTGTTCTGTAACCTTCAAAATATTGTACATAGGATGTTGTAGGTACGATTCATTGTTGATGAATCAAATAAAATTAACATTTATTAGACTACTCGAAATAGTAACTAAAATATCGGTTTTTATAAAACGAAATAACATCTTTAGTACCTGATTTCCATGAGTAGGTACCGTGACAAAGAGAATTTACATGAACATTTCAAACATTTAACAACCTAACCTAAAATAAATATTTTATGATGATCACACATAGGTAAAGGTTTGTAAATAAATAAGTCTTACTTACATTGCTGTTTTTACATTTTTAAGTTCTGCATCACAGTAATCAGCGTTGTTCTTAAAGAAAAGTGCAACCATAAATGCGTCTATTTGAGGCAAGTTGCTGTTATCAGCTCTTACATAATTTGTCTCCATTTTTAGATTAGAATCCAATATTATGAAAATAGTTAAAACAATAATCAAAATCTATCAGAAAAAATATTCAAAAATAGCCCAAAGAACGATTAAAACACTTAATAAACGAAACGCGCGTACTTTATTCAGTGATCAAAGCCGTGTTTACATGCGTGTGACGTCACCAGGGTTGTGTCCAATCACAAGGCGTTCTCGTTACAGATAAAAGTTCAAAAATTATTACATGTTTATCGGTGAAATTTTCAAAAAATATACGTATTTCAGTTTAAATTATAGTTTAATATGTTTTTTTATGCTATTATCTGATAGGATGACCACAATTTGTAGTATATTTTCAATGTTGTCAAATAACCTATTAACAATAAACAAGCGAAGTCCGGAACTAGTGACATAACAGTATCTATCTACTTACTTGAGGCATGTTATTTATGCTAAAACGACTGTTTTTACTGCAATTTCGAATATCAGGCTAGTGTCTCGATTACACATTTAGTTAAAAATGAAAAGGTATTTAACGTTTTTTTGGGCATATTGCATACCGTTGGAAAGGGGACAGACTAGAGAACTTTTTAAAAGTATTCGAAGATCCCAATCGCTTTTTGTTTTTTTTTTTTTATATAGCCATTTAATGTTGAGTTTTAAGTTTATTTTTCTTTTACAAAAACTTTACTAGCTATTAAAAAAGAAAGTAATGGTTCCTAGCAAGTAATTTTGAATTTGATAGAATCATACAACAGTACACGTCAAAATTAAATCGAAATTTTAAGTTTAAACAAGTTTTTAATTTTTTTATTTGACCTAAAATGTTGAATTTTGGAATTTTTCAAAATTTAAATTAAAAAGTTGTTATAAAAAAACCGGTGTGGCAAGGAATGAGTTAAAGGGCGTGAAGAGATAGCAAATGACCTCTCCTTTTAGCCTATTTGATTTGGCAAACGATGCACCAAACACCCTGTATATAGGTACTACTACCGTGACATTTGAATTTCTAACTACAACCGTTTAGTCGGTACAGGGGGGGGACACTTGACTCTAACCAAAATTGCTACTTTAAAGCTTGATAAGTCACGAACGGTTTACTTAATCAAAAAACGGTCTTCCCAAACCCCTAATATTTTTGAAAGACCTTTTCAACGATATCCCACACTATGGGAAGGACGAAAAAAATAAATATTATCCCCACTTTACCATATTTTTTTTGTAAATTTTATTTAACTACTTTTTCGGCGTCATTAACGTGTATATTTATGCTGAATTACAACTTTCTAGTACCAATAGATTTTGAGCTAAACCGCGGACAGACAGACAGACGGACATACCGAAACTATAAGGGTTCTTTGTGACTACGGAACCCTAAAAGCATATCAATACACAATTACTAACAAAAACATAGTACAAAAATAAAGTTAAAATGAAGTATTATTTTGCTTGTAGCATAACATAAACAGTAATACCCTTGCGAATTCACTAAAACAACATGTAAACACATCAATCTTAGTTTGAAGTTCGTTGATGGTACGGATAGCTCTGGTAAGAGGTGCCTTGGCAAGCAGTAAGCTTGGCTGTAGGTACCAGTAGCAGCCTCCACACGTAGCGGTCCGGCACAAACAGACTCAAGCGCTGCAACACTCCCGGGTGACTTTCCACTCCACGAAGCATCCTCACCAAGTAGGCGACCAGCGTAAACTCCCGTCGGACATGCAGTTGATTATAGCCAACCATGCCCAGGACAAACAGAGTGGGTACATCAGTGGGTAAAACGGATATACCCCATATAATTTCTTGTACAAATAGCGCGTGAACGAGTTCTGAACGCGCTCCAACATTACAGAGTACTTAGCTTCATGTGGAGCCCATATGACCGCACTATGTTCCAGATGACTCCTGACTAGTGCATCATACAGGACCCTAACTGCTGTGATGTTTGTAAAGCTTTGTGTCTGTCTCAGAACAAATCCTAAGTTTCTGTATTCCTCATATTTTCTGATTGGACCATCCACGCCCACTTGAAAAATGTATCCTCCTGTATACTATGGTGGCACTGGTTGGCAATTATTTGAGAACATATAATATTACAAAGGGACCAAATCTCGACTGATTTTCCATTTTTTTTTTTTATATAATCCGGACTGCAGCGTGGGTGGGGGTGACCATAATTACATATCGAGTTTCCTCCGTGCCTCGGAAGGCACGTTAAGCCGTTGGTCCCGGCTGACATTTGTATATCTTTGACTGTCGTTGCCAGTGGTCAGAAGCCAATCTTACTAAGGGGTATCGTATTACCCAGTTACAAGGTTGTGGAGGTCAGATAGAGCAAGCTAACCCCGAGATAGTTTGGGAAAAGGCTAGGCAGATGGTGATGAGTGTAGGGAGGGTGGTTCAGAGTGTCGAAGCCGCACTTGTGTAAGGCAGCTATGTCTGACTGACATATAACTTGGCTTACATCCCCAGTTACAATTCGGTTCATAAACTCATCCCTGTTGTTGACAAAAATTCGCGAGAACACACGACACGCTGCTGTTTTGAAGCGGTGAAAGCAGTCTTGGCACCCATCTTGCACTGATCTTTACTACAAAACGTAGAACAAGATAAAAAGTTACCAAGGATCTAGGAATCTGTAAGGCCTACAATGTCCATACATTTACAAACAATCGGTAAATAAGAAAAAGAGTCTATACAAAAAAAAAAGAAAATATTGCAAAAAGACTAGATTAAATAAGTGACACAAATGTTGTCATCCGTGCTGTAATTATTCTAAACAAAATGGTGTAATGATTAAGAAACTATTGTAAAACATCTGATTAAAAAATAATGGAAAAAAGTAAATAAAAATAAAAAATAAATAAAAATAAGATTGAGAATAGTTAGAGACATCCGCACATTTGTGCCGTTTTATGAGCTACCAGGGAAGCCGCATGTGCGTAGGGGCTCAGGCCAAACTTCTCTATCTTAAACGTAGTCCTTAATTTTGTAATATGCATTTTTAATTAGGACACGTTTGATATAATTTTTAAACTTTCCATCGGTCAGTTCTGTAACTGACTTCGGCAACTTATTATAAAAGCGTATACTGTTTATAAGAAATGACTTGCTAGTTTTTGTTAATCTAAATTTTGGTATTACAATTTCGTGTTTACTGCGCGTGTTTACATTATGTAAGTCGCTTCTAATTTTGAAAAGTCCTCGGTTTTTGCGGACATATAAAATACATTTTAAAATAAAGAGTGAAGGCAGAGTCAGTATATCGATTTCTTTAATTTTTTTCTGAGGGACTCGCGAGGACCCATTTTATAGATGGCGCGGACTGCCCTCTTTTGCAGTATGAAAATTGAGTCAACGTCTGCTGCCGATCCCCACAGCAGAATGCCATAGGACATAATACTAGGGAAATAAGCGTAGTATACTAACCTAGCTGTGGCTACATCAGTTAACTGCCTTATTTTCCTATCTGCATAGGTAGCTGAGCTTAACCTTCCCGAAAGAGTTCTAATGTGCGCGCCCCACTGCAGTTTTGAATCGATAGTAATCCCCAAGAATACAGTTTCCGCTATGACATCAAGTTTTTTGCCGTCAAGATTTAAATTTAGGTCACGTTGTGGTACATTTGGTAAAGAAAACTTAAGACATTTTGTTTTATTCGTATTCAGTAAAAGATTGTTGGCTGCGAACCATTTTGAGAGAATGGTTAAGCTTTCGTTGACATGTAAGACGTCCGTATCTTTTCTATGAATCAGCAAATAGAATTATATCCGAAAATTTGGCCATCATATAAGGGAGATCAATAATATAAACGAGAAACAGGAAGGGACCGAGAATTGAACCTTGGGGCACGTCCATCTTGACTATAGACCCGCAGGACGTCGCCCCATTTACATTTACTTTTTGTTGCCTGTTTGATAAATAAGAAAGAACAAGATCAGCTTGTCCACGAATTCCGTAGTGGTGTAATTTACAGATCAGTGTGTTATGGTCGACGCAGTCGAACGCTTTTGAGAGGTCACAGAAGATACCAATAGCATCCTGGGACTTCTCCCAGGATTCCAAAATGTAACTGATGAGTTTTACTCCCGCGTCCGTTGTCGACCTACCCTTCGTGAAACCAAACTGGTGACCATGCAGTTTCTTATTAGAATTGAAGTGTGACAACATCTCGTCCAGCATGATTTTTTCATAGATTTTACTCAATGCTGGAAGCACACATATAGATAGGTCTATAATTAGAGGGATCACTGTTACAACCTGATTTGAAAATTGGTACTACTTTACTATGTTTCATCAAGTCAGGAAACTTGCCGCTGTCCAAACATTGATTGAATATGCCTGCCTGCTAAGACAGGAGCAATTGAATCAATAATGTTTTCAAGAACCTTGACTGATATCCCCCATAAGTCTTCAGTATTTTTATATTGAGACTTTTGAATGCGTTTTTAATTGTATCAATACATACTGGTTTAAATTTAAAGTTAGGTAAGTCCTTAGTAAAGTTCTCTTTAAGAAGAGCTTCAGCTAATTTAGCTGAAGAGGGGAGAGATTTCGTAACCTCTAACGGAATGTTGGCAAAAAAATTGTCTAGAGTTTCAGCGACTTCTAGCTTATCACAAAAGGTTTTATTATCTATTTTCAAAGACAGTTCTAATTGACACGAAGAGTTCAGTTGTTAAATTTAATTCAATATCTTGATTTATAGTCAGTGTCAAGTAAATAATATAAGAGTCATCTATTAAATTTAACAACTGAACTCTTCGTGTCAATTTGTCATTATTTCGCTTGCTCTCTACAGTCGCTATTGGCAAAATGGCGCACAAACAATAAATTGGTTTCTAACTACTTAAATATTAAAAATATTTATGACTTCCCGCAACTTTGTTAGCGTGGAAATTTTGATGTTTTTCAGGCATAAATTATACATATAAACCTTCCTCTTGAATCATTCTGTATAATAATGAAAACCGCATCAAAATTCGTTGCGTAGGTACAGACGGCGGGAAGCGACTTTGTTTTATAGTATGTAAAGATTACTCACAACCTAAACAGCCATAATTCTTCATTCTTCGCTTCCACGAACCATTTTACCACGAACAGATGACAAACAACAAAGCACACAGACACTCTCACACATTTACCTTGCACAGTAACGATTTCACACACTTAAATCCTGCACAAATAACAACTTGAATACAAAAAAAATGAATCGGTTCAAAACAAAGTTAATTACAGCAAAAACGAATCGCAAAACTTTAAAATACAAGAAAGTGAATAAATAATATAAAAAAAAAGATGCTCTTGTAGGTATAAGCTCAAAACAATAATGAACTAAGTAATTTGAAATCATTTCGAATTCGTACACACATTCTCTCTCAACCTTACACTGACATACACGCCCACATTCAAAGAAAATCCCAGCTTTTAACTCTATACAAATTCCCAAATAAGTACCTATAAATTTTATCAAAACAGAGACATTTTACTAGGAAAAACTGAGAGGTCCGTGAAGCCAAACGCAGAAGCCAGTGAGTGCGAGTGGGAGCATCCGAACGAACATTGACCGTAGGGTCCGACCCTACGGATAGCGAACTAAGCTTGAACTCTGATTTTGTTTAGTGTTAGAGCGAGCCAGTCTCGCGGCCGCTAGGTATTGGAGATATTACATTTATTTTGCCAACATCGCGCATCGTGAGTTCTTGGTAAATTTTATACGCGCGAAATTTGACGTTATTATTATTTTGACATACATTTTTGTTTTTGTTTGGAAAGTTTTTTTTTCTTATTTGTTGTGTTTGTTTGTTAGGCAAGCCGGGCTTTTCAGCTTGTATGATAGATCCGCCATTGCTACCTACTAGACATTCACTAGGATAAAATGAACTTAAAGGGATTGGATTGATGATTATAATTATTGCAATTCTGTAGATACATATAATGTTCGTTTAACGGTCGCAAAAAAATATATTGTTCAACATACCAGACAGTGCCAGACACTGACTTAAGAAAAACGTAAGAAAATTAAAATTTGTCGAGCTACCGTGGCGCTTCCACCTGAAGATACAGGCTCAGGTGGAAGCGCCACGTCTGTGACATCACCAAACCATCAATATGCCATTGAGTATATCTATCTAATGTTAATGATATCGCTGGGAGCCTGCCGTTTTGCCTAAAGGATTTTGACAAAATTTCACTACCCAAACAAATTTTAGAAACCTTTTTTTTTATACCAACGCAATATTTGGAATGATTTTAGTACGCACTTTTCCATTTGGTCAAATTTTTACTTGGCAGAATATTACCAAAGATAATGTCATTATGGCATTTATTCTTTAATCAAATGATTTATTACAGTAAACAATCTTTGGACAATAAACGGTAGGTCAAATGATTTGCTATGACAAAAGATATAAAGGCAAGAGTAAGTCTTGTCTGAACAAGTAAAATGTATGGTTACTAGGTTATAAGATTATTTATGGAACTTATATAAAAAAGGATAGGTTAGGTTAGGTTACAGGGAGCCGGAGGCCCGCGTCACCACAGCCGCACGAGCCGAGTGAGTGCCAGAAACGACTAGATTACTTATATAGAAAAAAAAATGGAAAAAGGAGATTATTTTTAGCAGGTTATCGAGAACCGAACTAGTTAGACGGGGTGAATTATTAAAAGAAAAATGGTTAGGTTAGAACTGTGACCTCCTACGCACGAGTCGAGCGAACGAAGCGAGCGGTGCCCATATTTCGGGAGTAATTTGAGAAAATGTGAAATTTTACTATGAAAATGAGTGTATCGAGCTCTCTCCCTCCTGATTCCGGGCTTGTTTCAAGTAGCGGTCTCTAATATCATAATGCTAATACTAAGAGCTATATTTAATACTAAGACACATAGTGCGCCAAATGTGCACTTTCTGGGATAAAGAGTGATGTTTATTTTATAACACAATTTTTTTATTTTTTGTTTATTTTGTTGATTAAAACCGTTTTTCTAAAGGTTTACCTTATTACAATAACATTTCTGAGCAGCCAATTAGAGAAGATATAAGCTAATTAGGATATATAATTAGGGACTTAAGGTTTACATATAAAACTGATGCACTAATGATTACTGATAAGAACATTGCTATTATTTAATTACTAAATGGCTCTTAATACACTAATTTAGCATGCATCATTTACTAATTATCACAATAACTAATTACCTTGCAATATTTAACAAAGGATACCTGGGATACCTGGATTTTATATAAATAGGTCACTATTAGTAACTTTAAAATCAGTGTTGATTTACACCTCGTTGTATCCAAGCTAATCTCGCAATGTATTTTCCAAATTTTAATACAAATCTTGATATTCACGTTGCTTTATGCGCACGCGCACATAAAGATTTACGCGACTTTAACTATTTGTTCAGTGTTTTAAAAGATAACAGTTGTGTTCAGTTATGTGAAAGTGCTGAAACAAGTTTAAAAGACTGGTGTCGTCGATTTTGCTACCGCATTTATGCAAAATGGACACAGTCTGGAAGAAGCACAGATAAGTTTCGGAAGAAACATGAGATTTGGCTACAGGCTGCAATTCAATGGCCGGAATTACAGAATGAAAATATGGAACCTTCTACAGAAAATATAAGTGACGTCATCGAGCCCATAATTTCTCCTGCTAAATCTAATGCTTCAACTTGTACACATCCTAGTCCTCGTAAATCTTTTGAGGACCTTAGTAACCGGCAAAAAAGAAGACGCACTGAAGATAGTCTTTCATGCAGCAGTAGCAGCGCTGAAATTATGTTTTCGGCCGAAAGGGCGCTTCAAAAGGCAGGACAAAGCGATACAGCTTATGTTATGAAATACTTGACGGAGAATCCAGAAGAGGCCTCAAAAATCAAAGCCTTCATTGAAGGTAAATCAATTCAGGTACGGGAAATATCCCCTTTGAAGGCATTGGCTCTTTATGTATCGATGAACTTATCGAAATGGCGCTATAACACTCTTCGGGATTTCAACACTCAAGAAGGAGCTCTTCAATACCCGAGTTACTACATGTTGGTTAAAGAAAAAATTAAGTGCTATCCGGCCAAAGAAGATCTCACAGTTACAGAGAGCTCTGCAAAAATCAAATTACAAGCCTTGATGGATTTAACCTCAAGAAGACTTATTAGGTCGTTAGAAACCCCTGTTGATCCCAATCAACAGCTCGTATTGACCAGCAAATGGGGTTTTGACGGATCATCTAGCCAAAGCATTTATCATCAAAGGACGAGTGAAGATGAGCAAATCGATCTTGCTAGTAATTTTATGATTAGTCTTGTACCACTGCGGCTCGTCTCAAAAGGTGTAACAATTTGGGAAAACGAGCGACCATCTTCCACTTCATTTTGCCGGCCAATATTGTTTAAGTTTATAAAGGAAACCAAAGAAAATGTGCAGAGAGAGATGGCTGAAATCGAAGCAGAGATTGAAGCCTTAACTCCATCCACCATCACTGATGGAATTAGTGTCAAACACCAACTGCTGTTGACAATGATTGATGGTAAAATTCATTCCATTATATCCAATACAGCAGCTTCAGTGTGTGACATATGCAAGGCTTGTCCTAAAGAAATGAATAATTTAGAGTTAATCAAAGATAAACACGCAAACGAGGACATGTATAAATATAGCTTAAGCACCCTTCACGCTTGGATTCGCTCAATGGAATGCTTATTACACATTTCCTACAAATTAGACATAAAATCATGGCAAGTAAGGGGTGATATAGCAAAAAGGCAAGTTGATGACAGGAAGAAAAGAGTTCAAGAGGCTGTAAGAAGAGAAACGGGCTTACTTCTCGATGTTGTGAAACAAGGCAGTGGATCCACCAACAATGGCAACTCGGCAAGGAGATTTTTTGAAAACTACACTAAATCTGCTGAACTGACCGGAATAGATGCTATGCTTTTAAGAAAAATCTGTGTGATCTTGCAGTGTATTTCATCAGGAGAGAAGATCAACGTAACTAAATTCCGAGAGTTCTGCTTTGATACTGCTAAGCTTTACGTGGAGTTATACCCATGGTATTATATGCCTTCTTCACTTCATAAAATTTTAATGCATGGGCCAGACATAGTTCAGAACATGTCAATTGTGCCCATTGGTTTTCTATCCGAAGAGGCATCTGAGGCTAGAAATAAAGATTTTAGAAAATATAGAGAGGGGCATTCTCGAAAGCATAGCAGTATCTCATGCAATGAAGATATTATGCACAATCTTTTACTGTCTTCTGATCCACTTGTTACAAGTATCCGTCCAAAAGGAAATAAGTTTGTAAAAAAATCTTCTTTTAAGGAATTTTATGAGCTTACGGATTCTGAGAAAAGTGATATCGAATTTGTTAACATAAATGATTTAGCGGACATCGATTCTGAATTTGAATTAATTGATGATGATGATGATGACGAAGATAATTAAATGATGTTATTGTTTTAAAATGTGTAACTTAGTAAATTAGAGCTTACATCTTAATTATTTATTGTACTTTTAATGAAACTAGGTAATTTATTATCAACTTACTTAAAAGTCATACTCTCATCAGTTCTTGTGAATATTTTTGTTAATATATATTTCTGTATATATATAATATATTTATAGACCTCTTAATAAGTCTGTCTGCGGTTTAAAGTAAATACAAATGGGGAAAAAACGTTTTTTTTTTTTAAATTTTCATTTCCTTTTATCCCAGAAAGTGCACATTTGGCGCACTATGTGTCTTAGTATTAAATATAGCTCTTAGTAATAGCATTATGATATTAGAGACCGCTACTTGAAACAAGCCCGGAATCAGGAGGGAGAGAGCTCGATACACTCATTTTCATAGTAAAATTTCACATTTTCTCAAATTACTCCCGAAATATGGGAGTTATGAAGAAATTCATCACCACAATTTATGAAGGCATTAAGTAATCGAATAAGATGGCATCATTAGTTTGTCATAATTTTACTCTTATTTTTCGGACATGTCTACGTCCAACCGCTCCCATACATTCGTTCCACTGTGCCGCGGCAGCGGCCGGCGAGTACCAGAAACGACTAGATAATATAGAAAGAAATATGAAAAAGAAAAGGCTACCCGAAACTGAACTAGAATATTTGCCTTATTTTTTTTTGTGTAAGATGTGATATTCCAACTGAAATATTTCACTACATAAAAATTGGCAAAAGTACTTGTTGGTAAACAAGTTATTGTTTAAACGTTCACTTGTCAAACATTAGGTTTGCGTTACAATTATTTGTGAAGAGATTTTTTGCTAAGTAATAATTTGGCAAATGAAATTATGCGGAAAATTGTTTGGGAAGTGATAATTTGTCAAATTCTTTTCGATGAAACATAGATAACCCGATATCGCTATCAATCACTGACTTGTCTTTCTTATCCTGCGTCACAGTATCACGCGCCAGCATTCCGATGCACACACTATGACAGGCAAGATGTTTAACGAACACAAGAGTCAGTTTTTCTGCCATTCGTCACAGTGGTCATGTTTATACTGCATCATACCTTTGAACCGGATGTAGTCACGGAAACTTTGAAGGTTCCAATTGCTTTTTGCATTTTTCACAAAATATGTAGTATTAAACATTCAAACTAAATTTGGAATACTCCCTCGACCCGTGAACCGTAGCATGCACCCGTAAGCGCTACCTTAACAATACATTACATGGTTTTCACAAAAAATATCGTGTCCTAGTCCAGTTATTAGTTTTGTACAATTTGACTTGGTTGAAGATGTACAGAGGGCGGAGATGACGGTTTCCTGTAGGTGTTTTTTCAACTTATCATACCAAAAGCCAATATTATCGTAATAAGAGGCGAACGACTCTCCTCCGGAGGAGACAGACGAGGCACGAGACGCTGTTTGTGTGGTGGCGCGCGACTGTACAAGCGAGCACGCGTCACTCACACGACACTATTGGCATTATGTTGATGTTTGCAAAGAAGGTGTGTGCTAACTATCAACCACAAACAATCAAGTAGTTCAATATTTTAGGATCTCACATACATCTGACAGAGGGAATTAATGTTTCTAACTATTTTACTCAGTGAACTATTCACAGCATCTTGTAAGACGAATGGAAGTCACCAATACAAAACTAGCATCGTTACAAGAGATCTACTTAATATGTAATAGTTTATGAGCTTGCGGATGTAACCGCAATAATAACACTGTACTTCAGTTTCTCTAAGAAATACAAGGCACAGCTCTCAGTTATATTTTACTTTTATTAAACAATATTCTCGATGCCGCAGTGTAAACACAACGTCACTCTGAATCAATGCACTGTTTGTATTTCCTTATCGAGCGCCATCAAAAGTTGTTAAAATATATTTGCATTGTATAGATTCAATCTCTTAGTATTATATAATTTCATAGCACATGTGTGAGTACCATGTACTGTAAAGCCACTATTTAATGAGTAACTAAATCTTTCATTGACGCGAAATTACCCTGGTGGTTGAGTGAATGTCATGCTCACTTAAATGTCACGCTGATGGTGGCGGGTGTGTCGGGTCGTTTAGTTCCCTTCAAAATGGTTGAGTTGAATGATGGCTGATACATGCGTCATGTTCGTGAACGGGCGCTGTCAGTTGTGACTGGTCATCTCTTAGCTGCCACGGTTTATTTTAATTACTTTTTTTTTTTATTACTGATTTAATCTTTTACTCTGGACGCTCTTAACTTGCCCGTATTTCTACATTGTTCTCACATATTTGTAATTCTTGACATGAATGATGTAACCAAGATTTTGTAACATATTTTGATTTAAAAGAGTGTCCATGGAGTTTCTTGCCCGTTCTTCTCCATAGAGATCTACGCTACGGAATGGGCAACTACAGTACTTTCACAAGTTATTATGCCTTGTGACTGGGACTGTAGCTTCGCGTTTTATTTTGTTTTTGTTGACTTTCAAAAGTGCCTGTAATGGTCTAATTGAAATAAATGCTTTGACTTTGACTTTGACTTTGACTTTGACTTTGACTTTGTTTGGAAAAATCAAGTTCAACATGCTTATGTAACTTTACATCACAAACCATAACATGGAATGGTGAAAAGTAGTGTTTCCAATGATGTTGTCAGTTTTATTATGATGCAGTGCAGCTGCTGATCGTACCAACCGGCATGTACTAGGTATCATATTGTATTCATATCTATACTAGCTCAAGGATGCCTTCAAAGAAGGCACAAGTATTGGTGACGCTTGTTTACTGTGTATATTGGTAAGCAGAGTTGTGTTGCATGGTTATGTTGTGTGCAGGGACCTGGCGGCGCGCAACTGCCTGGTGGGCGAGAACCACCTGGTGAAGGTGGCGGACTTCGGGCTGGCGCGGCTGATGCGCGACGACACGTACACGGCGCACGCCGGCGCCAAGTTCCCCATCAAGTGGACGGCGCCCGAGGGGCTCGCCTACAACACCTTCAGCACCAAGTCCGACGTGTGGGCCTTCGGCATCCTGCTGTGGGAGATCGCCACCTATGGCATGTCCCCCTACCCCGGCGTCGACCTGGCCGACGTGTACCACATGCTCGAGAAGGTACGCAACAACACACCACACGCTCCACGCTCTCCACGACTAACATTCATATTATTGATATTCATAAACAAAACGATCGTCACAAACGTTGTGGCACGTCAACAATTTGCTACGGCGGTTTACGCATTCTCGGTATGTAAACAAACAAATAAAACAACATCAAAAGTTTATTAAAATAATACTTGAAATATAAAAAAAAAAACAAACGAATCCGCGTCCCGTGCCCCAACAACTCCGATTAGTTTAACAAGGTGTGTTAGTTTAAAACAACAAAGTACTATACGTTTTTGCATTTCGTAGAATGGAAACTGTGTTTAATAAACATGTTGTGTAACACGCTCCCATTGTAACGGCGAGGAGGCAAGGTGCGCCCCTTCGCCCGTGCGTCCCGTGCGCCTGTGCGCCCGTGCGCCCGTGCGCCCCGTGCGCCGCGCTAGCAGTGCGTGGCGTCCGTGCACAGGTGCTTCTTGCACAGTGTGCATTGTGGCCGGCTCACAGCGATGCGCGAGAAGATCTCGGAAGCCGACAGCTCCTTGCTCAGCTTACTGCACATGGAGTACGATACCGTCTTCTTGGAGAAGTCCTTGGCGGGGACGCAGGTGCGCGCGCGCACCGGCCCGATCTCCTGCCCCGTCTCCACTGCAACACAAGCGAGCGTTACACAAACACACACACACACTCACACACACGTCATACACGTAGGGCACACCACTCGCTCCGCACTCACCTAGCTTGGCAGACTCGGAGGTGATGACGATGCACAGGAAGGCCATGCCGGGGATGTAGCAGTCGATGTTAGGCACCTGCGCAGAGAGACCGGTTAGCGGCGGTGAGGGCGCGGGTGGGGTGGGGGTGGGCGGGGGCGGCACTCACCGTGATGTTGGCGTAGTCGGGGTGGTCGGGGTCCCAGCAGCCGGGGTGGTCGAAGGACAGGCAGTTGTAGCACTGAATGCCCTTCGTGGTGGGGGATACGAACTTCTTGGGCTTCATTTTTTTGTGCTTGCCTGGAAGTAAATGACAATCACTTTGAACTTGTACTCGCACAAACAAATCGCTGAGCACGTACTGTTCCTGACAATATGTTTCCTTGTAGTTTACTCGATTACAACAAATATCTAATGAAAACACCACGAACGCCGAAAACCGAGTCCTGGCGATTTTTGTGACATAAATAACAATAAATATAATAATAAACGTTTGTAAGTTAATTATTTGATGGTGTATCTTACCAAGTACGGCGACGGCGAAAAGCAGGAAATATACGATGGTGCTCTTGAATGCGATCATGTTTGTGTTGTTCTGTTGCTGCTGGCACGCCGACTGTGCCGAGGAAGTAGCTCGCGCTGCGTTTATACCCGAGTGGCGCGCGCACAGGGTGCTCCCGGCGCACTTCACGAAACATTCAATGCAAAGGTTATCGCTAGCCGGCGGCAGGCTGCTTCCTCCCACCTGTTTACTAAACACCCGCGTCTACAATGTAAATTGTAAACTGCATAGGTTCATGTAAACGGATTTAAGTTTGTTAGTATTGCCGGGACGATGTGCAGTGTCTTAGTAATCAATATCATAAACTAACCTCCGCCCGTCTTGTTACAGATAAATAAGCTCAATTCACAAGGAGTCTAATAAAATGACCGTTTACCATCAATCCATTACAAAACAAAATAAGTTTTTTTAACGTTGTATAATATTGTATCCCGCTGTATATGTTAGCGGTGACAAGCGCGATACGTATTTTGTTTATGTAGGTGTATTTGTAAGCTAATTGTTTATGCGCGTACACTAACGCCTCAGCTATGCACACGCGCACCTGCGCCCCCCCTCCCCCCCGCGTTACGCAGTGCGCCCCGCCCGTGCCGTACGAGCTCCATTTAGTAGTGTACCTGGGCCTACCAGCTTGCTCCTACACTATTCTCAAGTTCTAATAGAATGTCATCGGTGGCAGGGATTAGCCGGGCACTTCCGCACGCATATCAGGTAACTTGTTGTTTTACTTAATCCTGAGCGCCACTGAGCGGTTCAGTAGCTTTCCGCCGCTATCAATAGTATTGTCACATGCTAAAACGTAAATTGGTAAACATTTAATAGCGATGTTTGACTCTAATAATGACACCTTAGTTGGTCCCATAATATTTTCTGATCCCTATAACTTATAAGAAACAGGATGGATAATAAAGAAGCCTTGTGAAAGTTTACCTTTTTAGCGAATATCTGAGAAAGCAGATCGCATTTGTCAAAAAGTTATGAGCTCATAAGACCGTTTGCCTGCTACTACAACAGTGAAGGTCGAACTAAGTAAATCCATACTATATATCCATACTAATATTATAAATGCGAAAGTCACTCTGTTTGTTTGTTTGTTTGTTACCTTTTCACGACTAAACGGCTGATCGGATCTAAATGAAATTTGGCAAAAAGATAGATTTCAACCTGGGGAAGGACATAGGCTATATATCATCACGCTACGACCAATTGGAGCGGAGCAGCAATGAATAATGTTGCGAAAACGGGGAGAATGTGACGCTGACGAAGTTGCGCGCAACAGCTAGTCCTATATAAAACTGAAGGACCCTGTTATAATCCACTAGGTGGGCACTTGTCCCACCGCCGACAAACCCACAAGAAACAAACAAAACATGTAGGTACGTACGTCTCGCTTCAAAATATGTAGGAACAGCTAATAACGGCGTCACCGCCGCGCGCCGACATAACACCCGCTGAGGCATTCTCGCAGTGGGCGTGGATGCCCAAATCCGAAACTATGTAGAAAAGCGAAAAACACTCAGAGGAGTCTCCGTTGGTTTTTTTTTTCAAAATCAACGGGTTTGATTCCTGACTAGGATTATTGATTTTCAAAAATCCAATTATGTACTTTGAGTTTTATTGAAATCTATCTTCTTGCACTTATAATTTTAGCATGCACTGTAACAGATGGAACAACACAAAATATCGTCTTGATGCTGGTTGGCTGTAGGTATAAATACCCTTAACGAAGCCAAAGGCATTTGTTCTCCACGCCGGCCGTTCTGTTCTAGCCCACTTTGAACCTTCTAGTTACGGAGATATTGTGGTTAAACTTACAACTTTTTCACTTTTTTTAAATGCGTGTTTTAAAAGTTTTTACTCTACTATACAGGGTGTAACGGAAAGGGTATATACATCCTTAAGGGTGTGCTATAGACCATCAAACTGAACATGTTTCTCATCATAAAAAATTTTTTGAAGCAAAAAAAAATATCAGCTGCCTATAAATTTGGGTCGAATAGGTATTGCAATTTTCTATGGGGCAGCAGAATTTTTTTTTGCTGAAAAACATGTTTCTCATCGTAAAAAAAAAATTGCAGCAAAAAAAAATATCAGCTGCCCATACATTTGTGTCGAATAGGTATTGCAATTTTCTATGGGGCAGCAGATATTTTTTTGCTGAAAAACATGTTTTATGATGAGAAACATGTTCAGTTTGATAGTCTGTAGCACACCCTTAAGTATGTATATACCCTTTCCGTTACACCCTGTATATCTAAACAAATAAATAAAATTGAAGTGTCTGTTTGTAATATTAAAATAACCGTACGTTATGCATATGAATATACGGTACATATACTAAAATAACAATTTTAATTTTTTTGTATGTCTGTCTCTCTGATTGTTCCGGCTAATCTCTGGAACGGCTGGACCGATTTTGACGGGACTTTCACTGGCTGATAGCTGATGTAATAGGGAATAATTTTTAGGCTACTTCTATTTTACAAAAATTCTTATATAAAAACGAAAAAAAGCTAAATAACTTTTATATTGAATTCCACGCGGACAAAGTCGCGGGCACAGCTAGTTTAAAGTAAATTAAAAACTCGCATATAATACAACTCACATGGTATAGTATGTTGTAGAGGTATTCCCCTACAAGCCTGAACTATTCCATGCTCATATGGTTTCAGTGCGTTACATTGAATCATACGGTAAAATAAACAAAACACTCGTTTCCCAGCAATAACGTAACACAAGGGCCGTTCGGAAGGTTGCTAGTAGCACACTAATAGTAATAGTAAATTTTATTTCATAAAAAAACACAACACAACTAAACTAAGAAGACTGTTATAAACAAGACAAATTAACACAATCATCAGCTGCCGAACCTTTCCTCAACTATGTTGTATTGCGCTTCCAGTCAAACCGGATGCAACAGCATCAGTCCCTGCTATCAGACCTCGACAACCCCGTTACTGGGTAACATAATACCCAGTACCTGCACAATTTATACAGTAATTAACTTAATTATATTTGATGTTCGCGCGCGCGTGGCTCGACCTCGGTGCGGTGCAGTGCTGCTTGAACGCCTCCGCGCCGGTGCCACTGAAATTGTCAAACAGCATTTATCAAAGTTCGGCTTATGTACAGATTAGTACCGAACATTTAATAACATGTTTCGAAGAAATGAGAAGACAATACAAAGCTAACTATTTATTATTTGTAAAACGTCATACTTATTAAAAACAAAGGAGAGTCTTGGCTCACCCTTCAATAGTATCATTTGATATACAGTTGAATACGGCTTGTCAATCCGAACATTACTTACTGATAAAACTATGGTCCAATGTAAGTACTTTCAGTGATACGAGACCGTCTCGGTCGAACCATATTCTTTATGCATGTTTATAAAGTAGAATAGTAATAATACATGTATTTCACTTAACAGAAATTAGTAGATTATGCACCAAGCGGATAAAGTAGTGTCTTATGTAGCGGGCGCCGTATTGAATCCCAAGCAAAACGAAGGATTCCAGCGTTAACTCCCGAGCGGAGCGAGGGAGTTAAGATATGAATCCTGAGTGCAGCGTGGGAATCAAGGTCGCCCAAGACAAAGGCACCTTTATCCCCGAGGTGAATACTGTACTTTTCACACCATCTACGAGAGAATAAAAGCAGTAGTACTAGAATCAAGTATTCCGGAATCCGGAGTCAAATCACTATCGTCACTCAACATTTTTGTGAGCATTTGCAATATTTTAAGTAATTTGTTGTATAACAATGAACAAAGCAAAGGATCTATCTCGTGGTGGCCAGTTCGATTTTTGAACAATTTATTTTTTTACTCAAAAATGTATGTAATGTGGTCATTATTTTGACATACTTGTTTGAGCAAAGTCGACCTAGCCGTTCTGTTTCAAGGAGCGGCCGGCAAAGTTTTGCTGGCCGCTCTAACAGCCCGGCAATGTTTTGCCGGCCGCTATTTTGATGTTTCAACGTATTAAAAAATCAAATCCAAAAAGATTTTATTTAAAACACAGCTGTTTGTATCTATAGAGATAGGTACAAAAAGATTTTCTTTCATATTAGGCTGTATAGTTCCAACTATTATTGCTCAAAAAAAAAACAAAGAAGTAACAAAAGCCCGGTTCAGCGAAAATTTTGTTTTTATTTAGTGACTTTTTTGCTAAAAATGAGGTCTCAAAGCGAAAATTCTTCCGATTCAATGTGACATTAAAGATGAAGCTAAATTAGTGGTTGAAAATTTGATACCGCGAAACTCAAAGGAATAGTATATTGTGTATTAAGGGCGGTAAGTAAGGAATTACGATCGAGGCTCTAGTAGAAGCCCGAAGTCGAAGACCGAGGGCTTTCTGAGTCGAGGTTCGTAATTCCCGTACCGCCCGTGAAACATACAATGTTTTTCATCACATTTGCGAGTTAATAATTATGAATATACACAAGTGATCACATATTATTACGAAATACGTGAACTGATTTGCGGATGGCGGGCTGTTTGCCCACACCACAGATTATACAAATGTTTTGTTCAGAAACGTTAAAGGCAAATACTTACCTAGGTATACAGCCATGACGGAGTATAAAATAAAAACTTTTTTACAAAAAAAAATAACCGACTTCCATAAAACACTAAAAAGTGGCAAATAATTTTAGTTTCGGCAGTCGGTGACTTGTTTGTTTCATTTACTTTTTTGCCACCGACTTCCGAAACTAAAATTATTTGCCACTTTTTAGTGTTTTATGGAAGTCGGTTATTTTTTTTTGTAAAAAAGTTTTTATTTTAGCCTTTTCAGTTGTGGTATCTCACTTTAATCCTAGTCAAGTATAATTTTTACATTGTAACTAGACACCAGCACATCGTCCATACATACGACAAAGGACAAAATGCATAATAAAGAGGATGACTCAAAAAGTACCTAAGCAAAGATAATAAAATTCATATGGCTCCACCGGGCAAGCTTCTCTACCAAATGAATGAAAAATCATCTAAATTGGTCCAGTAATCACGGAGAAATCGGTGTACATACGTGAAAAAATTACATATAACAAAAATTTTAATAAAATGAAAACTATATGGCCAAACTATATTTATTTTTTATGGGACCAAATGGCAGGTATTCCACATCAAACTAAAGAAGAATCACGCAAATCGGATCATAAATCTCAGCGTAATCGGTGTATACACCTGGAAAGTGCATACCGTTACAATTCCAACAAGCCCATACACAGCTAAGATTCATTGCCTTGTTATGGAGTTCCGAAGCCTGTCTCTTGGATTCATCATCAGATCTGATGGTAGAATGGTTCTTATTGGACGCAAATGCTTCACTTGTTGTAGAAAATACCAAAATCACTGTATGTTTTCATATAAAATTTGAAGAGTTCCCTCGATTTCGCCAAGATTCCATCATCAGATCCCGACTTGGTGACCATGGAACCATTTGGGAAGTATACCCTTTCCAACAAAAAAAGAATTTTCCAAATCGGTTGGAAAGCGACGGAGTAATGCGCGAAAAAACATAAAAAAAAAAAAACAAACATCCGAATTGAGAACCTCCTCCTTTTTTAGAAGTCGGTTAAAAAAAATCGACGTTTTGATACAAAAAACTATCGATTATTTAGATTTTAGAACATTAGTTGAGTAATCAAATAACATGTAGCGAGATTGAATGAAATTCCTGTTTAAATAACATTTTAAGACAATTTTTCAATTGCGTGTAAACTCCTTGCTTGAACTTGCATGACCTGTGTGCTGTCATGCTGTGCTGTAAATTAAAAAAAAATACTTACCGCCCTAGGGTTTTATATGGGGCATTACAGCCAAGTTAACCTGTATGTTATACTGTTTACGTGCAAGTGTGATGAAAACATATTTATAACACATTTGCTCGTAAAGGGTCTCTTATTGCACCAAGTTCAGTATTGTAATGTATCACATTACGCACTAGTGCGGTAATGTAAAGTAAAACGCACGGCTTATCAAAATGCTCCGTCTAAAACGAACGGTACTTTTTTAAATCTTAGCAAAGAGTTTTTATGTCATAAAAGTGGTCAACATTTTATGAATAAAATTAACTTGGGAGATAAAATATAATTTTTGCAACTGTATTAAAAATAGTTGTTCAGTACACGTGCGGAACCGTCATTGCAACTTGTTCCGACTGTCAACCCTCACCTTCGGCTGCGCCTCGGCTCGGGTAGACTCTTTGCAATGACAGGCTTTCCGCACTCGTAATGAAATATACTATTACGCATTAAGGCTGTTTTACATTTAACGTTACATAGTTTGTTACAATATTGAGTACGCAATGGATTTCTTCTGACTGCCGATAAGCTGACAAGTAAATGCGTTTTTTTTTACATACAATGCAGTTTCCAATATATACATTGCTGGCAGTATCAATATTTTTAGTTTTTTGAAATATGGAATACAGCTATCTGTCGTTTTCATCTGCATCGTAACGGAAGCGCTGCAGCCGCTGCAGTATCGCGCTGCGTGCTGTGCTCAACACTGCCTCAGATCGTCAGCGTCAGATTGTCATTATAAAATATATGTTGTGCATTTAATTTCTTTTCACGCAACATTTTCAAACGCCTCGTTATGGCTTCTACACCGTACTGGTTAGTCGTAATGTTATTGTGTGGTCTTTAACAGTGGATATTGTGTTGTGACGTGTGACGAGCACGTCATCAACGCGCTTCGCTTTACATACGGACTATATACATTGTATGTAATCAGTATGCGTTGAGTAACCAGCATGACTACAACGTAGCGGAAGGGATCACCAGCCGGCCTCGAGCAGTCCAGTGGTGTGCCGCGGCATGAGCTGTCTCCTCGCTGCGGCATGTGCCGAGTGCATGAGAACGCTTTGCTAGAGTACGCGCCCGCATACTTGTTCTACTTCCTTGTCATACTTGTATTCATAAGCATTATCGCTAGGAATTTAGTCACTGAAAACAATGGACTTTATTTGTAATATTTACTCTCTATTGTTTAAACACTATGATGTTTATTGTTATTATTATATTTATGAATATTTAGCTCCAAACAAATAACGTCATTCCACAGTTTTAGATCGCATGTTGTTAGCACACTGCCTCGATGATCTAGTGGTCGCAAGCGGTACTGCTCACTATCAGGACCCTGACTTCTATGCCCAGGTGCGGCAAAGAGTTATTGGTAATTTTCCAAAAACAAATACCAATAGCAACAGTTCATACTCGGGTATTTTTTAATAGTAGCCGCAGTGCCTGCATCCGATTAGTGGCGACGAGCCTCTATTACATGAAACTTATAAATAACTGGCGAAATGTGGTTGGATGATTAGTTAGAGTGGTGACGTAACCGAACCGCTGGTGTTGCAGGGCTACCGCATGGAGTGCCCGCCGGGCTGCCCGGGCGCCGTGTACGAGCTGATGCGCGGCTGCTGGCAGTGGAACGCGGCCGACCGGCCCACCTTCCGCGACATACACCACGCGCTCGAGCACATGTTCCAGGACAACTCCATCACCGAGGGTAACTACAGCGCCTCGCACCTCAACACTCCGGAACCTCCGAGATGGTCCAACCATCTACATTTTTGATAGTTGCAGCTCCATGTTCGATGCGGCTTTTTTGCCTGACGAGACGTTTCGGCAGTGTCCCACCGCACTTTTTGTCTATTGCACAGCGTAGAGTAAATGGAAGGATAAAAACTATTTAAACTTCACATGTAAATGTGGTTTTCTTGAACATTTTTACGTACAACTGTACGTATGTGTATATCGGTGAAAAAAGTATCACTTACCAATTACAAAAGAATCTTAGTCTTAAAATACGGTATTTTAGAAATAATAAAGAAAATAGGATTTAAAAGGCAGATGTAAGTGGCAACGCCGTGAGGTGACGCCCTAGAATTAAAATACTGACCTTATTGGTGAGGGACTTCAAAAAGAAAAAAAAGTAAAGGAAATTCAAAAACTAAAAGTTGTGAACATCGAGCTTTTTTTTTACTGTTGTCCTCACACTCAATAAAAAAAGTCTTATGAAAATGCGACCACTATAAACTTCATTCCACCTTATTTTCTAATTGCACACACAACAACAAAGTTTCACGATTAGAGGTTCCCTATCCGGGGAACACTGCAGTTGCCTCCACTGCACGCCACGGTACATACAAACATTTTGCAACCCCATTGGTATTGAACAAGTACACTGTACAATTATACTTCTGCTAGCTTCACTTTTCTTATGTAGAATATCCAGAATGAATTTTAAGGGTTCCGGAAAACGGAACCCATATGGATTCAGTCTGTCCGTATATCAGTCTATCCGTCCGTGTGTCACATAGTTTTCATTACGAGACTATTAGCACCACACTAACTGAGAGTTGAAAAAAAAACAACTACGTATATTATAACTGTGTGGGATGTCAATCGATTCAATTCATTTCAGATAAATTACATAATAACCATCCATACTCATTTCAAAATAAGGTAGAGCTCGTGGCTAAATATTAACGACCGCTCGTGTCGATCTTTAAGGTTAAGCCGTGCTTACCGAGGTTGGTCCGTGGATGGGTAAGCATTATTACATACCGAGTTTCCTCCGTGCCTCGGAAAGCACGTAAAGCTGTTGGTCCCGGCTGTCATTTGTAGATATTTGACAGTCGTTACGAGTAGTCAGAAGCCAAAAAATCAAAATCAACAGTCATTTATTGAAACTAGGCTGATAATCAGCACTTTTTGAACGTCAATATTACGAGAGACAGTCCCGCAAAACGCCCGCCCTTCGCCACTTCCTAGTGTTTTAGCTGGGAAGAAGAAGTGGCGGAACAAACTCCCCAGCAAAAATCAAAAGCATCAAAAGTCTTACATCCAGTCTTACCAAGGCGTATCGTATTACCCAGTTACTGGGTTGTGGAGGTCAGAAAGGCAGCCGCTCCATGTAAAATACTGGTACCTACATCCGGTTAGACTGGAAGCCGACCCCAGATTTTTGGGAAAAGGCTAGGCAGATAATAAAAAAACTCATTTTAAAATAATATAAATACGAACAACCAAAAAAACACAAATAGATACTCAATAATAGAAACATTGGATTAGGACCGCACTACTCTTACATGGAGTTTTGTACAATAGTCCACGAGGAAGCAGTCCATGTCCATTCTCCCAACAATGAGCGGCAGAAAGCTGTTGGGGCTGCCCCGTATGCGGCGCATCAGAGACGCTATTTTTTTGAGATGTATCGCTTGAAAGCCAGCCACTTGAGCTTCTGCAAACATACCTGATGCGCTACAAAAGCGTGGCAACCCCATCAACATCCTGAAAGCGTTATTGTATTGGACACGCAGGGCACTGTCAGCCTTCTGCGTATGCTTCACTTATAGGCTGCACGTATAAAAATACTGACAGTATGCCTTGAATGATGTTATTTTTACCTGTGCAGTACGGCGTGCAAACATACGAGCCCTGCGTTCCCTTTCAATATCTACATCACCGGAGGGGCTCAGGTGCCACTCTCTTGAGAGCACTGCCGTCTAATGTGACCTGTGGTACGGTATCATAGCTCTTTGTACCGGACTTGAACATCATTTCGCTCTTGGTCATGTTACACCTGAGCCCATGGGCCTCCGCATAGGACTCGCATACCTTTATTAAGCGCTTGAGGGCACTGGTCGATGGGCTCAGCAGCACCACATCGTCCGCAGAACATATATTTTTATCAAAAACTCCATCAATCGAGCAACATACCCGGGTGCTGCTGGGCTCATAGACCAGCCGATCCACGTACAGGCTAAAGAGCTTGGGCGAAGTCAGACCATCCTGCCTTACGCCGCACTCCAATGTTTACTGATCTGATAGTGATCCCGCCCACCTGACATTGTTCCGCTGATTGCCATACCAATATTTAAGGAGCGATGTGACTTTGTCAGGCAGTTCAGTCTCATTCGACAGCTTCTGCCACAGCTTGTCATAAAGCACCAGGGCGAATGCCTTTGACAGCTCTAGAAGACAGGCGTAGACCGGTGTGTTCCTGCTGGTGTAATACTGGATAGTTTTTTAGTCTCAATATAGCTGTTTCAGTAGACAGCCCGGTTCGAAATACGAACTGAGCGTCATGTAACTTCAGACGCTTATCTAAATATTGCTAAGGTTCTGCATTGAGCAACCACAGTTTCGAGCGATATAGGCCTGTAATTACTAAAGCTAAACGCGTCCCCTGTCTTGTTCCAAATTATAGGGACAACCACGGTTCTCATCAATGCATCAGGCAGGTATGAGTGTGCTACGCAGAAGGTGAAAAGTATGGTCAGCACCCTTGGCAAGTGACCGCCTGCATATTGCAGATGTTCAATACTCAATGAGTCGTGCCCAGGGGACTTTCCAAATTTCACTCCTTTCACCGATCAACCTGCACGAGATCCCGACGATCGATAGCTCTTCAAAAATGATCATCAAGGTTCCAAAATACTTTTTTTTCTTAAGTCAATGGTCGATGAGGTATTGGTTTCCCAAATTCGTGAAAATTGTGCCCCCCCCCCCTTCCTAATTTAGGTTACTTAAATGATAATTAGTTTGAATAAGATTTGATGTTTAATTTTTGAGATATGGGACTTTTTCATCAAATTGTAGCAGCAGTAACAATGTTTTTCATTAATATACTAGCAAAATAAATTTGGTATTTTTCTATTTAAAATATAGATAGATTAATACCATAAGTGTTTCGTTTTACGTATCGTAGTAAAGATTGGGAATAAAGTATTTAAGCATGCTTTATTTTTGTGCAGAAGTATAAAGATTACTACTTACCTTGTATATACCTAGGCGACAATCGGGTACAAAATGAGTAAGTGCCTTTAGCTCAAGCTTTGTTGCAATTGGCTGGACGGGCGACATAACCACGTGACGGCAGTCAAGCCGCTTCACCGTCTCAAACTGTCTATAACTTGTCTTCGTTCTCCTGTATGCAACGTTTTTGTTTTGATACCGTTACTGCCTAGTGATATAATTACAAAGTTTGAATATGTAATGCACAGAAGTGGAGAAGCAGCTGCAGGAAGGAGGCGCGTCGTGCCCGGGCGGCACCCCGCAGATGTCGCTGAAGAAGACGAGCGCGGGGGCCGGGGGCGGGGGCGAGGCGCGCGCCGTGCAGATGCGCCGCCCCACCAACCGGCGCGGCAAGCAGGCGCCCACGCCGCCCAAGCGCACCAGGTCTGTCCCACACTATAACACCTACTTCTCGTCTTATAAGACACATTCCCTGAGAACCAACAACAAAAAATTCCTATACTTTCACCTAAGTAGATAGGCATACGGCATGCGTTAATGTGAACCTATATTGTCTATATATTTATTTATTCACCAAGGCATCAAATCCCCATTTAACGAAAAAAAACTATCAAAAACCTATCTGTCTATGAAATCAAATATCTCTTTAGGTGTTTAGGTAGATTCGTACATGCATATCAAATCTGGAATAACATACGTAGGTATTATATGCATGCCTTGACCATTGAAAGGAAACCACAATAGTCAAACAATAGTGTACAAAATATTGCCTCAGCTGTTGGACTATTAATTTTATAATATCTTAAATGTGATTAATTTCCATTGTTTATTAAAAAGTACGTACGTTATTGGGCTAAAAAAAGGATTATGTGTACCCTGTTGTCGAAATGTTACTCCATATTGTTTATTTATAGTGATTCCATGATAGATCCACATACAATTTGAATAGATACTTTTTGACTTATAAACACTAACCCTTACCTTATAAACAGAACTTGTAAGTACGTAACCTATGCTACGACGATAAATATTGTAAGTACATAAATACGGATGACATCAAACAATAAGAAATGGATCCACCGAGTAGTGCAGTGAGTGGTGCGCGTGCGCCAGCCCCAGTGCTCTAGAGCACTAGCGTACTAGTACGAGGCGGTGCCGGCCGCCGCGGTCTTGTGTGTTCATACGTGGACAGCAGAGTGCGCCTGGTGTATCACTTGCATTGGAACAAAGGATACTGCCATGTTGTTTCGGTAGTACGTTCCCGTGGGATGATTTCCAGCAGCACGTAGCCGCCGACGCCCCAGGGAAAGACTTATTAGCAATTAAAGTTCTTGAAAAATAAAATTAAAACTTTTTCTTGTTTGTGGTTCTTAATGGATTATTTTAGAATGAAGCCTGTCCTGCCTACATTCCGAAATTTTATTTTGTATTTGGAAATTGCTCTCACGCTTTTTCTGATATCAATATGAACAAGTAATGTATCGGACAAAACTTTCAATAGTATTACTTTTCCTAAATGTAAGCTACAAGGGTTAAAGTAGTGAATGTAATGAGAGTAGTGACAGTAAGTATCATGTTGCAGCCTGCTGTCGTCGTGCAGCTCGTTCCGCGAGTCGCAGTACGCGGCCGACGAGCCCGGCGCCGACGACCAGCTGGCCGCGCTCAACGGTCAGTCGCCCGAACACTCGCACACACCCTCACACGCCCCAACACGCACCCACACTCTACCAGAACACACAATTGAACTAATGACACTTGCTTGTGTTGTTTCCGTGCGCGTGTGACAAGCAAGTGTCGGGGCGGCGGAGGTGCGGCCGCATCAAAGTGTTCTTTTTCGTACGTAGCACGTCGTCGTGCCGCGACCGAGCTGGAGTCTGACTCCGACCCCTTGCCGGCCGCGCCTCGCCCCACACACAGGCAGACGAACCCCCGACCGCGCAGCGAGCGCTACTCGCACGCCTTATGCGAGCAGCGCTCGCGGCTCTATTTCTGTTTAATAAACGATCACATAATGATATGTACAGCATCAGTTTAAACTAGCGTTTTCTGTTTGTTATCCGCTCGCTCAGGTGTATAGCGATAGGTTCTCACCCGTTGTAAGTATACGAAGGTTTCGGTTCACAGTGTATCCACCATACTTTCCTAAATATATATTTGTGGTATCGTTAAACTCCTGAATTACTAGATTTAGTATAATCAGAATAATGTGAATGTGTACATACGTAATATATTTTACGCTTCTAATTAGATACAAGTTAAGCCAGTAGAAGCGCGCGAGGCGCCGCGAGTGCACACCCCGCCGCCTCGGGCCGCTCGCAGCGCCTCGCGCTCCCCGCACCTCACGGCTCGTATGCATGTTACTGATGATCTCACCAAGCTTGACGAATAACGTGACGTCCGATATGAACTCCACGATCATAAACGCTGCTCCGCGGCGTGGACGTGCTCAGGGCGGCGCGCGGCATAAGTTAAATCAAAAAACTTTTCGTTATCAACTTAGTTTTATTCTAGTGCTGGGTCAGTTTATATCGCTACCGGCTGATAAGCGGTCATCCTGCATCTTCCGAATCAGAGAGGCATACCAGATTTTTTTTTTACTGATTAAGAGCGGCTAATTAAAATAACCCTTTATAGCTTCAAAGTTCACAAGTAAAAGCAAATGTGTGAAAGCATTTGTAACATTTTAATATCATTTTTGAGTTTTGAAGAAGTCTGTATAACTGTTTTTTTTTTAGAAATAAAATCATGTTCACAATAAATGAAAAATGTTCGTAAACGCAACCCGCTGTCGTCAATTTTGTGCTGAGAATAAACAAGAGAAAATATTTTGATGGTAAACAATGATTCTGTTGTAATCATAGAAACAACTTATTTATCTAGATAGAGGCTCACGAACAAAAACTCAATACTTCAACTGGCCACTTTTACTTGGAGCACACTCACAGTTTATTATAATTATTAAATCGTAACGTTTTTGATTGTATTGTTTTACCTCAACTAAGAAAGATATACCATCGAAATGATCTGTGGTTGTTTCCTTAAATAGAGGCGCATTGCGGCATTTGTCCGTGCGATGCATGGTGAACAATGGACCAGACATCACACAGACCAGACTCCAACATACAGTGTGGCTTGATTGTTTAAAACGATGATCCTGAATCTAGTTAACATAATATCAACGATGCGCAATTATTACTTTTTAATTTAGTGTTAGTTACACAACATAAATTCACATTTGTATTTATTTATTTTCATTTAGTTTGCCATTGAACAACAGTATCTCGAAAGCGTTCCACTCTCTGTACGAGGTGCGAGGTGGGTCAAAACAAATGTCTGAGTGCAAATTGGCTGCATTTTGTTGGAAATGAGAATAATTGGGCTCTGTTTTCACGGAAAGTTTATTTACGTGCATACGGAAACTTATTACTTTTGCCGCCCGCCACTTTTCTCACACTGTGGAAGCATGAGAATACTCCTTCCACCTCATACACGCACGCCGAATGGTTCATTGGTATTGAGGTGTTGAATTGAAAACATTAAGTCGTATAAAGGCATACGGCCGGGTACCTCGTCAGGTTCTATCGTGGGCTCTTAAGTATAAAGGTGTGCCTGGGCAGTACGTGCAGTTGATCCGCGCGATGTACCGCTGTGTAGTCGATGCAGTACCCAAGTCTGGTCTACCGCGGGCACTACCGGAACCTTCAACGTGGCTGTCGGTTTGCACCAAGGTTCGGCTCTCAGTCCATATGTTTTCCTGGTGATAATGGACGCCCTCACGTCGGACATCCAGGAAGTGGCTCCCTGGTGTATGCTGGTGGCCGAGAGTGGACTAGACTCTAGAGGACCAGAGTAGATTGGATGTGCGGTGGCAAAGACTGGAGAATGTTGGCCTGAAATCGAGTAGAACCAAAACGAAATATTTGTTTTGCGATTATGGCAGACTCTCCAGTCCTGTGCTTATAACTGTTGCCGGAACGTCCATACCGATGTGCTCCGAGTTCCGGTACCTCGGGTTGTTTGTCCAAGAGGATGGCGAAGTAGACCGGGACGTAACGCGCCGGATCAAAAATGGATAATGAATAATGATATAAGTGATGAAAAACTATTGCTATAGCGGAGATAGATTTTTGAGGTGTGGTGTGAAGAATGTATAAGGGAAGGAATGACTATATTAGAGGAAGTTTAAAAGTGTCGCCTGTTACAGATAAAATTGAAAGGAAGTCGTTTGTCTTGGTATGGACATGTAATGAGGAGGGATGAAACGCATGTTTCGGAGAGAGTGATGGATATGAATGTTGATGTATGGAGAGGGAGAGGAAGGCCACAGATAACGAGGACGGATGGTGTGAGGAACTACATGAAAGAGAAAGCAGTAAAGGATGCCGTGACGTCTGACAGGGAGAATGGAGAAAGAATACGTGTTGCGCCGCCCACAAGTAAAATTAGACAAGAGCAGGAATATAATGAAGTGACCTGCATGAACTCAGGATTTCAGAGTCCTGAATTCATGCAGGTTACTGCTCGGTTTTCGGTAGTTTTAGGTGGAGATATTTTTTTAAATGATGATTTAAAAGACTTGAAAGGGTTTTGGTTTGCTCTGGGAAACGTGAGATTTCAAAAAGTCTCCAAAGTTCGAGCAGCACACGTAACGTCAAATATGCAGTAACAATAATAATTATTGTTACTGCATATTTGATACACACACAATTATTGTGTGTTCTGTTCAGATGTGGGCGATCCATTGTTTTTCTAAAACGTTTTAATCAGTCTCTCAAGAAAAATGGCAAAGAATAATAAACTATTATACTACATACTTACTATATTTCAAGTAAAAATCATACAAAAGCACTTAATATCGTTCTAAAACTATAATAATCAGTATAATATCCGTACGCCTTAATTAGACCCTCTCAAAGTCAAAGTCAAAGCATTTATTTCAATTAGACCATTACAGGCACTTTTGAAAGTAAAAAAAAAAAACAAAATAAAACGCGAAGCTACAGTCCCAGTCACAAGGCATAATAACTTGTGAAAGTACTGTAGTTGCCCATTCCGTAGCGTAGATCTCTATGGAGAAGAACGGGCAAGAAACTCCATGGACACTCTTTTAAATCAAAATGTGTTACAAAATCTTGGTTACATCATTCATGTTAGGAATTACAAATATGTGAGAACAATGTAGAAATACGGGCAAGTTAAGAGCGTCCAGAGTAAAAGATTAAATCAGTAATTAAAAATAAAATAATTAAAATAAACCGTGGCAGCTAAGAGATGACCAGTCACAACTGCCAGCGCCCGTTCACGAACATGACGCATGTATCAGCCATCATTCAACTCAACCATTTTGAAGGGAACTAAACGACCCGACACACCCGCCACCATCAGCGTGACATTTAAGTGAGCATGACATTCACTCAACCACCAGGGTAATTTCGCGTCAATGAAAGATTTAGGTACTCATTAAATGGTGGCTTTACAGTACATAGTACTCAAACATGTGCTATGCAATTATATAATACTATGAGATTGAATCTATACAATGCAAATATATTTTTACAATCTTCTGCAGCTTTCACAATAACTTCACTTTGTAATTCAGATGATTCCGATTGCCCCTCTTTTTCAAGAAACCTACAAGTATTTGGGTATGTCGGAGGCATTAGGCATCAATACCGTCGATATGAAACAGAACGCTCCTGTGGCCGCCTGAATAAGGTGCTAAGCTAAGCCTTCAGGCGGAAAAAAGGTGCGGGTCATGCTGGTTTTGATGTTTTCTTTCGGCATACTCAAAACGACTCAGACGAAACTTGATGCCCTGGATAGGAGGGTCCGCGTACTGCTGACCGCAAATCGGATGCATCACCCACGGTCGTCGGTGATGAGATTGTATATGACCTATCGTCACTGACAGCAGTGGCGTGCCTCCAATGAAACGGGTGCAAAGCCCAACTAGACAACTGACGATATTGCGGTAAAACGCTGCTTGAAACAAATGTAACCAAGTTTCTGGGGCCCTTTATAGACAACGATATGTCATGGAGAACTCAAATAGACAGTGTTTGTGGGAAACTTAGTAAGTTTTCCTACGCTCTCTATATGCTGGGTAGAATTGTGAATATGACCGCATTACTGGCGGCTTATCACGGTTATGTCGCGTCTATTCTGCGGTATGGCCTTATATTTTGGGGTAATGCCTATAGAGTTCATGATGTACTTATAGCACAAAAAAAGTGTATTAGAGCTATATGCAAAATAAAATCTACAGAATCATGCAAGCAACATTTCAAAAATTTAAAAATTATGACAGTACCATCACTTTATATTTATGAATCACTCTGACATTTCATGCATGTAATTTTAATTTTAACATTATAGCTGACATTTTATGCAATGTAATCTTTTTTGATGATTTCAATGATTTAATTAACCAAAATGTATTGTTTCTTCATTGAGATTATTATTTTCTTGATGTAAATTTAATTTCATGTACCTACCTAATTTATAGAAACTTTTTGTATGCTTAACAGCGGAACATAGATAGTTTCTGAATGTTATATACCACCTATTTTTCACTTATGTTCACAAAATAAATCAATTTGAATTTGAATATTGTTTTTCAAAACCATTTTATTTTCCAATTATTTAATATGCCTAAATATAAAAATACAAACAGTGGTTAATATAAAAAACATTTTATATCCCGTCACAAAATTACAACTATCTCATCTATTGAATAATCATAATCATAAATCTTTATTTATCTCCACATCAAAAACAAATACACAAATATGGTGAGCATCTAGATCAAATATTACGAATTTAAATTTAAAAAAAATATGTATAATTAATTTCAAAATATATGTAATATGTACGATGATACGGGAGTAAATAACGCACAATTTGATTTATCAAAAATAGAAAGATTTAATGTTATTATGAAATTAAAATACACAAATTAATTGTGATCAAATATTTACACATCATGAATTCTGGCCTACTAACCTAAAATAGAAAAATCGACAATTAAAGGTTTTTCACTTCCAATATTTTAGTAGGTCGACACTGTATTACTTTACTTAGTTAAACTAGCTATTTTATGAACTTTACTTCTTTTCCATAATACTTTTATACAATGAGAAATAATTACTTCACGAGCAGGCTTAAATTCTCTATCTCGAGTGAGCTGTCATTGCCATTCTTCGTGTGCAACGTCATGCTCATTAGGCGGCGTACACATACTCGTACATCTACGGCTACGTACACAACATACAGTGTACAAAGCTTACATTCATTATAACAATTACATAATATTAATTAATAGAGTGATGTCAGATTCAAAGGAGGAATTATACCGTGAAAAGGTAACAAACAAACAAACAGAGTGACATTCGCATTTATAATATTAGTATAGATTGATGTTATTATTTTCCCGACGCTGATGGTATTGCATGAATTTGGTATTACTTAGGTTAATTTTCAAATTATTATCATTAAGCCAGTTTAATATTTTAGTTAAAGATTCATTAATATCATTTTCATAATTATTTATGTCATTGCATTCTATTATAGTGCTGCTGTCGTCTACAAAAAGAACCATCTTATGTTGAATTATTTTTGGGAGATCATTGATATAAATCAAAAATAGAGGTGGTGCCAACACGCCACCTTGTGGTACGCCGTGGTAATATACAGTTTCTAATTTGGTTTTGGGACTTAATCGAGACCCCTCGGTGCATTGAACTTTATCAGTTAAATATGATTCTATCAATTTTAGGATATTTCCCGTTACGCCGTAGCCATATAGCTTTTGTTGCAATATTTCATGTTCAACATAATCAAAAGCTTTCTGCTGTACCACAAAACAATAAAATAAAAATAATTTTTAATATTATTAAATTATTTTTATATCTAACAGCAAAACTAAATTTGTTTTTCATGTATGTTAATGAAAAACAAAGTTACTGCTGCAGTTTGATGAAAAAGTCCTATATCTCAAAAACTAAACATCATATCTTATTCAAACCAATTTTCGTTGATAGTTTTTTACGTTCTATAATCCTAAATAATTTCAGAATTTTCATCCTCTTACTTTAGAAATTAGAGGGGGGGGGACACATTTTACCACTTTGGAAGTGTCTCTCGCGCAAACTATTCACTTTAGAAAAAAAATGATATTAGAAACCTCAATATTATTTTTAAAGACCTATCCATAGATACCCCACACGTACGAGTTTAATAAAAAAAAAATGAGTTTCTGTTCTAAGTATGGAGAACCCCCAAATTTTTTTGTTTTTTTTTTTCTATTTTTGTGTGAAAATCTTAATGCGTTTCACAGAATACATCTACTTACCAAGTTTCAACAGTATAGTTCTTATAGCTTCGGAATAAAGTGGCTGTGACATACGGACGGACAGACAGACAGACATGACGAATCTATAAGGGTTCCGTTTTTTGCCATTCGGCTACGGAACCCTAAAAAGAAGCACTGGTAGGTTTTCGCTCAAAACAAATATGAACAAAGTAATTTGAAATCAATTCGAATTCATACACACATTCTCTCTCAACCTTACACTGACATACACGCACACATTCAAAGAAAATCCCAGCTTTTAACTCTATACAAATTCCCAAATAAGTACCTACCTATAAATTTTATCAAAACAGAGACATTTTACTAGGAAAAACTGAGAGGTCCTAGAAGCCAAATGCAGAAGCCAGTGAGTGCGAGTGGGAGCATCCGAACGGAGTCATAGCGAACTAAGCTTGAACTCTTCTTTTGTTTAGTGTTAGAGCAAGCCAGAGTCTCGCGGCCGCTAGGTATAAAGGATATTAGATATATAGATCGTGATTTCTTAATAAATACGCGCGAAATTTGATGTTATTATTATTTTGACATACATTTTTGTTTTTGTTAGGAATGTTTTTTTTTCTTATTTGTTGTTTTTGTTAGTATTTGTTGAGTGAAGCCGGGCTTTTCAGCTTCTATGACAGATCCGCCACTGACTATTGTTGCCAATAAGCCTGACATTGTGGTGATAGATGGATTGGAGTGTCGCGCAATGACAGTTGATATAACAGTCCCGCATGACGAGAACCCCGTAAAAGCAGAGAAAGATAAGCAATTCAAATATCTAGATCTGGCTCGCGAGGTTGTCGACATGTGAGACGTGAGTACAGCGGTGATTGAGTCGGCCAATGGTAAGCTATTGCCTTAATAGCCAAAAGCTTTAACCAACATCTGAGGAGGCTCTCGCATTGCAGCTGGATCAAATGCCTGTTTCGTATTGTTAGGAGGTTCCTCTCTCAAGAACTCTGACCACCGGTAGCTCGGACCCTGTTCCCAAAGCGTTGGGCTACTATTTTTTATATTTCTACATGGTGTTTTTTATTATTTTATATAGAAATATTATAAACGTAAAACATGTGTTAAAAAAATAAAAAGAATAATTTTGTTTTTATATGATTGATTATATGATTCTTACATGAAAAATTGGCGTATTTTATTATTTCTTTGTCATTTTGAATTAGAGACTTATAAAACGTTTTACGAAAGCTTTTTAGGCTTAGAATAATAACGCATAGAAACCTAGTACGCGTGCAAAAAGTGAGGCAACAAAAACTTTGCCATTATTGGCAAACTTCTCTCAGCGAGCCGTCAGTACTCAAGGTCACGCTCCGTCGAACACAACTCACGAGTAAAACAATTAAAATAATTGAAAATGACAGTTTCTGGCGTGAAGGGATGTCGTAGAACTTCAGGAAAACATAAAAAAGTGATCAAATTATATTTCAAATTATTTTATACATTATTTTTACGTAAATCGATCATCAAACAAAAATTTTAATAACCTAACTTATCACAATACAGTGTTGCTATTTGTGAGGAAAAAAATACCCATATTGCTTACAATTTTGTTCTTATTTTTGTTTAGGAAAACAAAATGTTTTTGATATACCTACTACCTATTGCATACGTTAAAATATTATGCCAGTTTTGAGGAATTAACTTGGCATCAGGTATTTTATATTAGTCTTTATAAATAGGATACTGGTGCCGATTCTGTACCTTCGTTAGATGAAAAATCATCTACATTTTATCCAGATCCTGATAACATAAAATACTTGTTTTGATTTGATCAAGCAACATAGTAGTGCGTTTTCCCGTTTTTTGTGGGTAACGGCATGGTATTGGTATCACTGAAAGTTTTATTTGTGTGCGTTTGAGGAACGTAGACACATTCGGCTCACGCACACAAAGAAAATGAATTTGACACGCGATATCGCTCGTGTTTTATACTAGACGCGGCTTCTATGCGTTATTATTCTAAGTTTTTAGGTTTATTTATAATTATACAAAAAAAAAATATCCGTTATATCTGGATAATCCGGATGGTAAAAATGAACGGATAATGCAAGCCCTATCCATCATACAAAATATGTAAAATCATCGGCTCGACAAAATAAATAGCGCAATAAATGTAGGATTGTACAAATGAGAGGCATTACCATTGTGAGCGTGTTACACAACAACCCTGCTGGTGGGTATATGCGTCGGTAGGCTCGAGTGTGTCGGGGGTCGCGCCCCGCCCCTCTGCGCCCCTCCCGTGCGCCCGGCGCGTACAGTCGCACAGAGAGTAGTACAAGTATCATCACGCCAATCAGGTGAAAAGGTGAATGTTTATAATTGTATACCAAACTATTTGACTGTACATGTTAACATTGCAGTGAACTGGTAGGCCACTGTGATGGTCAGAAGAGTTGCTAGTTATACCTATTTCACGATCGCTTCTTGCTCGGCTGAAACTGATTCCGGGCCTTGCGTTTACTAAATAAGGTAGTTGACGTAGTAGTCAAGTGGTTAATAATGTTTGACAGTTATTAAAATTTATACAAATAACTCATCGATGAGCAGATAATGATGATCCAGGATCTTAAAACATGTCATGTCAATCAAGCTATCCTGAAATGGGCTCAAGAGTTTTCTATTCATGGCGCCTACCTAGAGGTTAAATGACATTGAACCCGTACGATCCAACGCTCGAAGTCAGTAAAACGGGAGCCAAACGTTTCTCTTCGGCCGCTCCACTCGAGGATACGGCATGCTGGACTGAAGTCTTCACAAATGTCCACAATAGATTCTAGCGCTGGTGTACGCACTGCAACAATGAGCTTCATGCTATTGACTGTACTGTATTTTGTAATAGTATATGACTTCAAAAAAATGATGTTTGTGAAATAGTAAATCAATACAGTTGGAGAAAATCACTTGTTAAAGCAGCTACTAATAATCATAAATCTTTATTTATCTCCACATCAAAAATTAAAGGCGCTGGTTCATATATGTACAATCTTATAAAGAGAAAGGTGTCTGAAATAGGAAGATCCTGAGGTACAGATCAACTCTCGGGCTTAGAAATAAACATTTTAATGTTTGCAAAAATATAAGTAAAGATAAAATTAAGAATTGAAATAGTAAGTATTAAAATTAACAAGTTTTTTTTTTTTAAATTTAAACAAAAGTAAATCAAAATATGTATTGACATAAAACATAAAATAACTGAAACATATGTATATGTTTATTAGAGCTCGCGTCTGTACATGACAGTTGACATTCATGACAGTTGACATACATGACGGCGGGCGTGCACCTTCTTATTTTTGGAAGCTTGAAATATGTATATTGTTTTGATCGTAAGGTAGGTACTTAGCTTTCCATGCACTATTTTTTAATTAATTATACGTAGCTGATATAGTATGAGGCGGGCTGCCGCTACTGCACTACTGTTTGTGTTCGAGTACATCGTAGATTCATATTCAGTTCCTGCCATTATTTATCTCACTGCTTTTTAACGTCAATGAAGTGTGTAAAAAGACCATAAACGAAGCCCAAGAGGTACTTGTTCTGCCGGGTCATTAAGATAATTATTTTGCTCTGGACCACACATGTACGCCTAACATGAGTTTTAACAATCTATATTCGATAGCGTCTGTAGTTAAAAAACATATGAAAACTTTTACAGCGCCTCTAGCGGATAGTTGGGTACTAAAATGCGCAGTATTCGGCAGTATTAGTCACTGTAGTTATCTATCCTACGTCATCGTGTAGTAAACTAAACTACAGCGACTGTAGTTTGGGCTTCATTTGCTTAGAATTTGGTAGCTCAGCACCAACACAGCTCATGGTACCATTGAAAAAGCTAACTGTAGTATTTGCGTATTGACGGAACTATTGCAGTTACGTCAAGCGATCTAACTATGACAACTCATGGTAGACGTACTGGGAACTTTTAGTTACGGAGATATTAAAGTTCTAAGTTCCAAACTTTTCTCAAGTTTTTAAAAGTAATTTGAAATGTTATAACGGACTTTAAATACCTCCTTGATGCCTGTACTATTCAATGCATCTGTCTCAGTCAAAACTATTAAATCAAAACTCATTTATTAATATTAGGCTGATAATATAATCAGCACTTTTTGAACGTCAAAACAAACAATAGACAGTCTCCCAAAAAGCCCGAACTTTGCCACAATGTTCTAGCTATTAATTAGTCAAAACTGCATTTGACTATTTTAGCAATAACTAACATTTACTTACAAACTCATTAGGTTGTTAGGGTTTTTTAAAACCGTTTGAAAAACATCTTTTTGTAGTAGTTCTAGGATAACAGGCGTTCTCAAACAAAATATTTTAAACAGTGAAAACGCTAACATAGTAAAGGTTTTCACCTAACACCGATCAAAAGTGGTTTTGTTCAATGAACAGTTTTGACTGTAACACATCCATCAGCACAATGTTTTGATTGCTTAACATTGGGTCGGGTACATATTAGAATTTCGTAAAAATACTTACGGTTATATCAATGGTCAAATCATTGAAAATTTAAATATCGAACGACCATAAATCCGAAAATTAAAATAAGGAAAGTATATATTATCGAATGGTTAGATAATCTACGTCCAAAATATCTAAAATCTAATTATCTACAAATGATGTGACTTCGAAAGACCTAAATATCGAAGTACAGATTATCGAATGTCCTAAACATCGAAGTACAGAGCATCAAATGTTCTAAATGTCGATATTAATTTTTTTGGGAATCCCCCTCTCGACATAAAAGTATAAATGTACTAGCTTATGCCCGCGGCGCCATCCGCGTGGAGTTCGATAACTTTCCCACGGGAACATACTATCCGGATAAAAAGTATCCTATGTGTTAATCCAGGTTATAATCTACCGGTGTGCCAACTTTCATCCAAATCCATTCAGTAGTTTTTGCGTGAAAGAGTAACAAACATCCATCCATCCTCACAAACTTTCGCATAACTTTTATTAGCATGATAATACTTTTAGCACAAAGAGCTTAGGGCACCTCGACACGAATAGGTTAGGTTTGAATGGTATGACGCCATTCAGTTAGGTTCCTTTAAACCCTGCAGACAGAAGGCTCCGTCGTCAAGTCGTCGTCGATCCTTAAAAGCTATCCGTGTCGGGGTGCCCTAAGCTCCCTGTGCCCTATGTTTGGCTATTTAGAAAAGGTCACTTATTTTCGCTCACTCTTAAAATAAATTGCCAAGATTTTTTCAATTTTTTATTCATGGTTGCGGCCACGCACATGCCCTACACTAATAGATAGCTAGTATCAGTGCAAACTAGTTTTGCATACGACACAATCCTCTAAAACGTCACAGTTCCGAGTTATGAGCTATCAAAGTTAAAACCCATTCGTCAATGGTATCTTCAGTACAACTTTTATTTGATTAGCTACGCGTGAAACCTGTACTAATCGATACCTGCTATCAATACAAACTATTTTTTCATAAGACACAATCCTCTATCTCTATCTCGTCACGTTTCCGAGATATGATCTGGAATAGATTCTAACTTTGATAGCTATATCTCTGAAACGTGACGCTTTAGAAATTTTGTCACATACAAAACGTGTCGTGGCCGCAACTTTGAGAAAATATTCAAATGGCGAAAGTTAGGCAGGCCACGGTTCATACAAAATCTTCAAACCCCTATTGATGTTTTGAACATTTATATTTTAACCGAAATTAAAATATATACCCAATGAGTTCTACCGTCAGCCAAGATTTGTGAGACCACGACAAGACGACAAGTTTTTTTGCCAGCAATCATTTTTGTTCTGAGTCACTTAGTTAACAACCAAGGATCCTGACAGACAGATCAGACAGGATCCTTGGGTGACGGTCTCGTGAACGGTACGTTTACACCTTGTGTCATAATAAGTGTCAGCAATAGGTGGCATGTATGCTGACGAGCGTGTTGTGTGCAGGCGCGGGCGGGGGTGGAGGGCGTGCGCGCGAGGCCTCCTCCGAGGGCTCGCTGGCGGAGGGCACGCCCGACACGGACGAGTCGGGCGGCGAGTCGCGCCACCGCAACAAGCGGCGCCACCACGCGCACCGGGGCGAGCCGGCGGCGCCCGGCGTGCAGGTGGCCGCGCTCGAGGTGCAGAACGTGAAGCGCGCCATCAACCGCTACGGCACGCTGCCCAAGGGCGCGCGCATCGGCGCCTACCTCGAGTCCATGCGCCAGTCCGTGGGCGGAGCGCGCGAGCCGCGCGACGAGGCGCGCTCTCTGTCGCCGCGCACGGCGCGCGCCATGCCGCACATGATCCGCTCCAACTCGTCGGGCGGCGTGACGGCGCCCGCGCCAGCCTCGCCCCGCGCCTCGCGCGCCGCGCCTCCGCTGCGCTCGTTCGCCGACAGCCCCGCCAAGCCGCGGCCGCGACTGGCCGAGCTGGAGTTCCCGCCGCCGCCGCCCGACCTGCCGCCGCCACCGGAGGACGCTCAGCCGCCGCCACCGCCGCCAGACTGCTGCCGCGACGCGGGCACCGACACGTGCGAGCGCCTGGAACTCCCGCCCGAGCGCGACGACGATCGGCCCAGCAAGAAGAACATGAAGGAGATGCTGGAACTGAAGCTGGTGGCAGAAATCAAGGAGCGCGCTGACAAGAAGAAGCACCGCCTGAAGGAGTCGCCGCCGCCCGACGAGCCGGTCGAGGTGCACGCGGCCTTCGGCGACCCCGTGACGCGGCTTGTGTCCGAGCTCTCCGAGAGCCTCAACATGGACGCGCTGCGCCGGAAGCCCGAGCCGGCGCGCACGCACGACGACACTGTGTCGCCCATCGACCTCAAAGCCAGTCTGCGCAAGACCGCCTATAGCAACAACGTCGATCAGAAGAATATAGAGTTTAAAAACAGCACTGACTTTAAATCGCAACTCAAAAAGGTAGAAACGAATAAAAAGATTTTGCCTGTACCCAAGGACTTGGAGGAGTCAGGGCGCGCTATCATAGACTTTAAGTCTCGCCTGCGGAAAGTGGAGAGCGGTGCGCCCGCCACCAACGGTACCAGCAAGAAGCCGGAGCGCTCGCCCGAGGAGCACGCCGAGGGAGGCGCGCCCGACGCCGCCGACGATGATGACAAGCGCCGCAGCACCGGCAGCATTAGCAGCCTCAAGAAGCTGTGGGAGAGCAAGGAGTCGGACGAACGGCTCAGCCCGGCGGCTCGCGCGCGTGACGACGACGCCTCGCCGGAGAGCGCACGTGCGCGCCGTCGCGACGAGAAGCCCGCCGTGCCCAACAAGCCGGCCGGCAAGGGCAAGCCGGGCAAGCAGGGCATCTACGCCACGCCGCTGCCGCCCGGCGCCGCCGACCTCGACGACGCTGAGCTGTTGGCCGCGCTGCGTACCTCGCTCGACTTCTGCACCAACGAGGTACTACTACTGCACATTTCTCCTAGTTAACTAATCTTACTCTTGCATGTACGGAATGCTTACTTAAGTTGTGATGAGTCTTTATACCGGACTTGAGTTTAACCGTGTTTCTGTCGTTTGGATTTAATAAATGTGTATGTAGTAAGTAGTGAGTGTGTGCAGGTGAGACGCGGGTGCGGCGGCGGAGGCGGCGGCGGGCGCGGGTCGCTGTGGCGCCTGCAGACGTCGGAGCGGCTGGCGCGGCTGGGCGCGGCGTGCGGCGCGGCGGCGGACGCGCGCCGCTGCTCGCCCGCGCTGCGCGTGTCGCTGCGCGCGGCGGCGGCGCGGCTGGAGGGCGAGGCGCGCGCGCTGGCCTCGCCCGCGCCGCCCACGCACCACCTCGCCGACGGCGTGGAGCGCGCGCTCAAGGACCTCGCCGACATCGTGCACAGGTAGCGCTTTCTCTACTTATCGCACAATAATATGACCCACCGCACCCACACCCACTCAATATTATATAATAAAATAAATTAGAAAAAAGTCCCGTTATGTCTGTTTCTCCGCTTATCCTCTTCCAAAACCACCCGGATTTTATACGGGTAAAAGTGGCATGATTTTTAAAATCTACGGCCACTAATGAAATAATATTTCATCAGTAAGAACACAATAATACATCAATTTTCTTCTATGAACAATTATTTCCAAAATGCATCGGAGCCGAGATATACAAGGTGAATATTTCAAATGAGTGTAAGACCTAATCCGAAACTATGAAAAATAGCGAAAAACACTCCAAAAGAGTCCCGAACCCGATTTAGATAAAAACTAAAACTGCATCATCAGTTTTTTGAAAAATCAATATTCCCAGCTAGAAATCGAACCCGTTGAGTAGTTTCATTTAAGGGCTTAAGAGTTGTCAAATCAGGTTTTTCAACTCGATATTCTGAAAAAGTTACTAAGTCTATCAACATGAAAAAAATACCACCCATAAAGGGATTCATATTTATTATTTTGTTTTGTCAGAATTGTATTTTAGTAGCTACATTTTGAATAAAAAAATGTCTTTCAAACGTCTATTATAACGCAAAATCTCGATAGCAAGAAATGCGCACTAATCGATTCTTACACTCAAAGATAGAAAAAAATATGATAACTAGCTGTCCCACGCAACTTCGTCTGCGTCACATTTTCCCCGTTTTCGTTATAAGAACAACAGTGGTACTTAGAATATACCCATGTTTGTATCCATACTTCCATACTAATATTATAAATGCGAATGTCACTCTGTTTGTTTGTTTGTTACCTTTTCACGACTAAACGGCTGATCGGATCTGGCAAGAAGATAGATTTCAACCTGGGGAAGGATATAGGCTATATATCATCACGCTACGACCAATAGGAGCGGAGCAGCAATGAAAAATGTTGCGAAAAACGGGGAAAAAGCGACGCCGTCGAAGTTACGCGGGACAGCTAGTTTTATACAAAAGCATTTTTTTTTTGGCGAAAGCGATTTCTACCAATGGTGACTGCAAACGATACTATTACCAACTGGAAATGACTAAATAATCAGAGCATCGACAAAATAGTATGTTCCGTAACCTACGTGAATCAGGTGCTCGGGTTCTTCTGCATACATAAATCGCTTAGTCTATGACAATGTAAACAAACACACTGAACACAAAAGACACGATAAAATATGAACCCAGGCGCAAAATATGTAAAAAAATATATTTTATCTACAATTATTGACTGACTCTAAGGCTGATTGATACTTATTATTAATAAAAAGAATTCTCATATTTTAAAATATTCTCTTTTTTATTGTAATAATCTATTAAAACGCATTTCTTGTCATCGAGATTTAGCGGGCTAATAGACGTTTGAAAGACATTTTTTATTCGAAATGTAGCTAATAAAATAAAATTTTGACATGACAAAATAATAAACATGAATCTAATCTAATGAGTGATATTTTTAGGGTTCCGTACCCAAAGGGTCAAACAGGACCCTATTACTAAGACTTCGCTGTCCTTCCGTCCGTCTGTCACCAGGCTACATATTTCAGGTGCCTCTATTTCTGTTATCTTAGGTACGTATGCAGTCCTAATTCTACGCTATTATTTTAGATATATTTCAATTGCGTAGGTGTTATGCCCAAATATCATAGAAAATTGCCATTACATGGGTGTTCGGGGTTGGGGTTAGATTGAGATAAACTAAGATCTAAGATTATAAAGATAACTATATTTCAGTAATTGAAATGATAACGATTAAAACGAATGAGGTGAACGGGATGAGATTGAGCCGCGCCCGATATGCTGTCCAAGTCGTACTGACTGTTTTACTTAGGTATAGAGCGCGGTGCGTAATTACGCTGACAGGTCATTTATTGTTCGGTGATTGACCCGAATAATGGGACTTAAATAGCCTAAGCCCTGCCACCGGTTACGCTAGATGATGTAAACTCTGCAGTGAGGAATATGAAGCGTGGTAAGTCACCTGGACACGATGGTCTCTGCGTGGCGCACCTTGTATGGGGAAGCGCCAATTTGTTTCCACATTAAAGCACGCTTTTCAACTCATGTATTAAAGACGCCTACTAGCCGAAACTTTAAATGAGAGCTGTGGTGGTTTCGATAGTAAGAAATAGAACAGGCCATTTGAGTGCATTGGCTAACCACCGACCTATCGCAATAGGTACGGTGATTGGCAAGGTGTTGGAGCGTCTCATACAGCCCGAACTGCAGAATTATATAAAAATTGACGATGCGCAGTTTGGTTTCCGACCCGAACTCTGAACGGACTCTGCGATTATCAGCCTACGAACTACACCCGCCAGAGGACCTCTGTATATGCTTGCTTCTTAGACCTTAGCAAAGCTTTTGACCTGGTGAATTATGAAATTCTCTGAAACAAACTAAAAAAGTCACAAGTACCTAACCGAATCGTAGATCTGTTGAGATTGTAGTACGGGGACCAAACTAATCAAGTCAAATGGGGTTACAGTCTATCCAGCAGTTATAGGTTAGACTGCGGTGTGCGCCAACGTGGGCTGAGTTCTCCGGACCTGTTCAATTAATTCAAAGTGTTGTTTTGCATTCTCGTCAAATTCAAGGAGGTAACTATGCTAATAATTCTCGTCCCGAATCAATAATAAAATGGGTAGGTAATTTTTCTTTTTTACGAAAATCTGTAAGTGTGAACTACCCTTGTTTTAATCGCGGCCCGCCTGATCTTCGCCCTATAACCGCGCTTTCATACATACAAACAATCTCAAACGTTTATTCAATCATTTCTTAAACCCTAAACCAAGTAAGGGTCAGTTCGGTTTACATGCGTCACGCGGCGCAGCGCTGCTTGGCGCAACGTATTCTGAATTCTCACAACGAAATGTGTATCTTTTCGTATGGAAAATAGAGTTGTGTTTTGAATCGCTCTTTAAAAGTGTGCGCGCAGCGACGCGTCTCGGTGTGAGCTGACACTTAAGGGAGTTATTCTGAAATACTGACAAACTTAAACAACCAAAAAAATCTGCATTTATTAATAATTAACTAGGTTCCGTAATTTTAATTGATTTTTAAGTATTATGTGACATCCTCTTGGATTTTGACGAGGATGCAAAACAACGCCTTGTATAACAATGGTCTGATCGAGGAACTCAGGGGAACAAGGGTTGGCTGTCACCGAGGCAATGTCTGTGTGAATAGCTTGAGCTATGCTGATGACATGGTTCTTTTGAGTCCCTCGATCAAAGGCTTGAGGAAACTGTTGTCTGTCTGTGAGCAGTATGCTGTTGCTCACGGACTAAAGTACTAAAAACCGAATCCATGGTATTCAGTACCAAGTCTGTTTTTGAATGGTGCCATAAAGGTCGTAATACAGTACAAATCTTGGGGCACTTTTTGACGGACAAACTCCAGGACGACTGCGACATAGAAAGGGAGCGCAGGGCCCTCTCAGTGAGGAGTAATATGCTCGCACGGAAATTCTTGAAGTGCACCAAGGATGTAAAAAACACTCTTTTCAGAGCTTATTGTCTGTCAATGTACACCTGCCAATTATGGTGCAACTTCACAAAAAAAATGTACAGCTCATTAAGGGTACAGTAAAATGACGCTTACCGAGCTCTTATGAAACTGCCAAGGTACTACGCTTCGAGCATGTTTGCAGAAGCGAGGGTTCCTGACTTTTACGCCATTATGAGGTTGAGTGTCGCATCCTTTTGCAAAGAAAAGTTTGAGACGCTCCAGTAATAGTATTTTGAGGGTATCTCGTGCAATCTAGTTTGCCCTATACTTATGGACCAAATATGACGAAAAAATGTGTTATTGTCTAGGACTATGGGTACCTATACATACCTCAATGTGTTAATATTTTTTTGGAATTATTTTATTGACATTTTTTGATGATTTTTATGAATTATTTTATTTTTATGAATAAGTTTTCAGTGTTTTTTTTGAGATTTTGATGATTTTCATAATTTTGATGGCGTTAATGACTTTATTGTTCTATTTTATAGTGCTGATATGATTTTTAAATTATTTCTTTACTGTTTTTAATATTTTAATTGTGTTTAATTGTTGTATATGGGTATTTTGCCTGATATTAAACACTTATTTATTAATTTTATATTAAATATAAGTGACGCAATCGAGGTTAACTATTAGGAATACGTCTAGACAAGTGTTCGGTGTTTATGTGCATGATGTTGTGTATTAGCGAGTCCTCCCTGCATGAAGCATCACTGGCAATAATTGAAACAATTTAACTTTGCAGACAAACGTGATGCGGCTGCAATATACTACTGAACACACGGATCTTAAGAACCGCAGCGACCGCAGCGTGCGACATGTCATCTCTTCATCAGTATAATGTAACCGATCTCATAACGAACATGTAGCACTTCGTAGCGACAATAGTTGGTAAGTAAACATATTCCCCGTAGCGTCGTGGAGTGCTGGCCGCAGAGAGTAGTCGTGAAGTGGACACCAGACAGGCGGCGGCGGCACAGACGGCAAGTATTACGTATCGAATGAGTGCTCGCAGCCTTTTCAGTTCCGCTAGTTTATATGAGTTTATTTATCAGTGCCAAAATGTTGTAGTAAGATATTGTGTTGCGTCGCACGGCTCACGCCCCCACATTCCCTACCGACACCGACACATATTATGTCCTCGTTCGGTTAGCATTTAACTTATGTAGTTACTATACTCGTTCGACTCGGACCAATGGGATGGTGAGCAGGGCGCGCGCCCTCGCCCACACATTTAAGACTGTAACTATTGGTTTGTATTGGGCCTATATTATATACTTGAATGTATACTTAGTTGTGCGTCATGATTCGGCCATCACTGTAATCGATATACTGTTCTTGCGCGTATGAATACTATATATTTTATTTTATTATAGGGCGAACAAGTAAAGTTCTCAAATATTAACTATTTTAAGTTAGCGTACTGTGATACGGCTTATAAGTAATGTAATAATAATTATGCTCAATATTTTCTTTAATATTATTTGTATTAATCGAAATTGTAAGGTATTTAATAAAAATGATTATATATATTAGGATCGGTAAAAATTGTATCGGAATAAAAATATTTACATGAACGCTGTGTACCCCGCGGCAGGGCGTGGGCGATGCCCCCCGGCCGCCGCCGCCTGCGCCCCCGCGCCCTTGTAACATGTGTATGCTAGTCTTTATTATTATATTAAATGTACGTAAGTTCTCTAAAATAGGTTCTTGTACAATCCTTTACTACTTTAGTAATCATCAATGTATTATTAAGAATTTTGTATAACCTGCCGCAGGGCAGGGCGGGTCGCCCCGGCCCCGCACCGCGCACTCTGAACGCAGTCCGTAGGCTGGCGAGGTATCGCATCCCACCTGTACAACGTGTCATCACGCAACATCTCTACGAGTACATGTTGTTTCTAATCTCTTCAAAGTTAGAGTGAACAGGCTTCTTCTGGGTAAGCTCGTACCATTGACTTTGTCTCTGTCATGTCTGACCTAGACTAAGCAAACCCATCGCAAATAAAAAAACATTCATATTATTATGAGCAACTATTATTATGGGATCGACAAAAATCTGATCTTTATGATTATTCGAGTTGTAATGTAAGGATAGCTAATATTTTTTCACAAAATTTGTTCCACAGTAAAATTTGTTCGTGATATTCAGTTCAACCCCTGAATTTTTTGCCGATATTGTAATTACACCTTGTAAAGGATGTCCCAGAACGTACGCAATTTGAATTAAATAGAAAATGAAATTGTGGGTTTGTTGCCATATACCATTATCTTCAAATAACGCCTTAAAAATAAGCTAGGGGTGCTCACATGATGTAAAGGCCAATTCTGCCCATCGAAACGGGAAAAAATGTCTCGTGCAGTTGTTGAATCCCTTTATTGCCGTTGACCCCGTATGCCATATCCCCATCACGGGGACAACGGGACGTGATTTAATTTATTTCCCGTTGTCCCCATAACGTACATTCGGCTAACGGGAACAACGAGAAGTAAACTTTTCTCGAGTCGTTGTCCTCTTAAATCTGCATTCTGTTGTAAGCTTACTTTTTAGCATAGGAAAAAGAAAAGGGGAATAAAACAAAATTTATTAATTCGTATTCGAATTTTGCTTATTATATTAACGGGGACAGTGCACGGGGACAACGGGAAGCATTTTTAAATATTTAGTTGAAGTACCGCTCTCCCCGTAGGACGGGGACACGGCGTACCGGGACACCGGGAATAAAGGGTTGAATCGTGTCACGGACTGTATGGCGTTATACTCTCGTGTAGTGCTTCATTTTTATTAATTTTTATTCAAAACATTTATCAGTGGTTTTTTGTTTGACTTTCAGCTGATAAACTTTTTTTTTTGGCGGCCCAGCTTTAACACTTCCGTTGCTAATCACCAAGCATATGAGTCGAACAATAATATAATTCGTTCATGTGCCCAAAACCCGCCCCCGAGTGGTGTTTATACGTAAGTACATATATAAAGGGTGTAAATCAACCCTTAACGAAGCCGAACGGCACTTGTCCCCCGTCATCCCGATATTTTTTTTGTTCTGGACCACACCAGTGTTTAGGGAACCTTCTAGTTACGGAAATAATGGAGATCAAAGTTCCAACACATTAACAAGTTAAAAAAAATACTACTTAGCTTTTGAGATCAGAATTTCACTTTAAATGCCGCTTGACCGGTTTACTAGTTATTGCATCCATCAGCACCATGTTTTGAGTGCGTTACATTGAGTTTTACCGTAAAACGTGATTGAATTCGATAAATCAATTTTTCAACTAACCTCCAAATCATAATTTTTAAAAATCATAGCATTAAAAAAAGTACTATGAATAAATTAAAACGATTATATATAATAATAAATTCGTATACTGTTAGTGAACGGTTTCGGTTTAACTATAATAAAGTTGTCGGCGACGGAATCCCAATTACATCTGCGGCGTAAGCAGGAAACTTTAAATTTAATTTTGTTTTACGCATAATTAATTTGAAACTATTCGTGATCAAATTTGTTATACAAGGTGTTGTTTTGCATCCTCGTCAAATTTCAGAAGGTGGTCACAAAAGACATAAATAATCAATTAAAATTACGATACCTAGTGAATTATTAATAAACGCAGATTTTTTTGGTTGTTTATGTTTGTCAATATTTCAGAATAACCCCCTTAACGTGGTTTAGGGAATAAGAAATCATCAATTAAACGTTCGAGATTGTTTGTATGTGTGTAAGCGAGGTTATAGGGCAAGAACCAGACGGGCCGCATTTAAAACACGGGTTATTCAAACTTACCGATTTCCGGAAATAAGGAAGAAATAAAAATTACCTACCCATTTTATTCTTGATTCGGGACGAGAATCATTAGCATAGTTACCTCCTTGAATTTGACGAGGATGCAAAACAACACCTTGTATATGGTTAGAATAAGGTTTAAAACTAAATGTACAAAAAGAATTAAGTCTATAGAACAAACAGAACTCAAGATATAGTGAAAATTGTTTAGTGAAACTTTGTTAAAGTTTATTTTTTTATAAATAAGTATTTGTTCTAAAAACTTTTTTGTTTTATTAAATAAAATTTTTGATAAACTTACACAGCTTAGCACTTCGAACTTCAGCTGAATTAACCGATAATCTGTTATCATAAATATATCTACATCGGGTATATTGCCGGGATTAGCCCTTGTGTCTTTTATCACACATGATTAAATAAAATTAGCTACAATACAAATAATTATAAATAATTTTTTGCTCTAAATTTCGGATATTTTTAGTCAATTAACATGTACCAACCCGCACTGGGCCCGCGTGGTGGATTACAGCCCATTCCCTCTCATAGAGAGGAGGCCTGCGTCCCAGCAGTGGGAACATTATAGGCTGATGATGAACATGTAGAAGCTCAAATTCCTTTAACATTATGACGTCACAAACATGGCGAACAATCGTGGCGCATTCGTAATAATGTGATTCTTTTGAAAATTTTATCAATTTTAAATTGTTTAAAATAGATTGAAAAATTTTTTTTCTCACCGAGTATTATTATCATTTATGATAAAGTTTTGAAATACCTAAAAATAATGCTTCATTTTTTCAACAATCCCAAAGCGACTTCCTAGATTTAATTACATTGTTAGTTGCAAGTGGAGCTCATGAAATCGTGTTAAGTAATCCATACCTCACACCCACCGTGCGCACAACACAAAGTATTCACAATCCAGCAGTGACCAATAAATTAAATGATGAAACATGCTGCTCACATATTCTCAAATGTTGCATTCTTTGACAATTATTTGTCGTTGCATTTTAATAATAATGTATTAGTTGGTGAGGACCTTTATTACAGAGTGTACGATTGATACTGTAATAAATCATTAATAATCATTAATCTGGAAACCAGTTTGATTTTGTTGCGGGTGAAAATTGTCGTATGCTCTAAGGAGCAGTATTATTCCAAACATATTATCTTGAATATCGTCTTATTCGTGATATGCTTGTTTACAAAGTGAATGCTTTTAAATTTTCTTTCTTTTAGTTTTTATACAAGGTGCTTTGCATCCTCGTTAAAATTCAGGAGGTTATCACAAAAGACATAATAATCAATTAAAATTACGGTACTTAGTTAATTATTAATAAACGCTGATTTTCTTGGTTGTTTATGTTTGTCAGTATTTCAGAATAACCCCCTTAAAATGGTTTAGGGAATAAGAAATTATCTAATAAAAGTTTGAGATTGTTTGTATGTGTGGAAGCGGGGTTATAGGGCGAGAATCAGACGGGCCGCGTTTAAAACACGGGTGGTTCACACTAACAGATATCCTTAAATAAGAAAAAAATCAAATACCTACTTATATTATATTACCTATATTATATTATATACCTACCATTTTATCATTGATTCGGCACGAGTATCATTAGCATAGTTACCTCCTTGAATCTGACGATGATGCAAAACAACAGCTTGTATATCACCAGGTATTTTGTTGTAACATTTACACACCTTTCACACATTATACACCGTGTAAATCACCTCATCACGAACCCGTCAACCAAGTATTCTGTACATGAAACTAAGTAACTTTACGCAAAAAATATTGCTGAGAAACGACTTTTGTTTGGGGGCTGTAAAATCATGTTTTGTGGTAGAACTCAATGTTACGCGCTCAAAACATTGTGCTGATGGACGGATTGAATAGTATGGGCGTCGTGGAGGTATTTAAAGTAAAAAACTTACATTAAAAACTTGTATTTAAAAAAATACTTGTCAAAAAGTTGGAACTTTGACCCCTAATATCTTCGTAACTAGAAGGTTCCCAGGTATGGTGTAGAACAAAAAAATTATCGCAATGACAGGGAGAACCAGTGGCTTTCGGCTTCGTTAAGAGGTGTTTTACACCCTTTAGTTGTAACAAAATGCAGGATGGTGATGAAATGCAGGATACCAAATGTACGAAAGTGACGTAGAATGAGTTTCTGATAGTGGTACCGTGGTACGGCCTTCAAATGTTTGCACCAGATTTATTAGTTCTCAATTTGTGCCAAAACCAAATAAATATTGCTTTTTGGTGACTATATTCGTTTTTCGTAATTCACATGAAGCATTTGAACTCACTGGTAATGGCAATATTTGTTTGTACATTTGATAGAGGTTTTTTGCTGTTTATGAGCAATAAGTAAATAAGGCCGCTAACTGATACATTTGAACAGTTCATTGTTTAGTACCTCTGTCCCTGTAACATTTATGAGCATTAATAATAAATTTTCGCGCAGTGGTGATACTTTAGGCGGACTGAATAAGCCTTGCTGAGTTTTGTTGCCAGCTATGCCATAGTTTTCATTTAAGGCTGATGCAACTTCGAGCGGGCCGCTCCGCAGGCAACATGGTCGTACATGACTTCCGTACCTACCATGACACAGCGCGGGCCGCGCCCCGCTGACCACACTCTTTAAGCACATGATGTGGACGTCAGTCTTTAACTACCGCAACTTTTTGGGGCTATTTGCCACGAGTGCGATTTCACGACGTGATTCTTATTGTGAGGTGGTCATTTATTATTGGAATAGACTCCACGAGTGTCGGTGCTTAAATGCAAGCTTAAGGCAACTCTTTATAACGCTGACTTGGTTGCGTATTTAAATATACGCATGTCGTGAACTGTTCTCCTGTAGCGAGAGCCAATAGGCGAGGAGCTGCATTCGCATCGAGTTAATTTCCGGTCATAGCTTGTAGGCACCTAGTGCATTAGTAATAGTGTCTTGCTGTAGGTAATGTACTGGGGCCCGTTGGCACCGCACACTGTTGATATCTCGCTGGCGAGGCATACGATGAACTGCGTTCAGAGTGACATATGTATTGTTAATATCGATGATGTCCGTCATGTACCGGAACATGCGTGCTGCGGTCGGGCGGAGCCGTCGAGCGCGGCGAGTCTCCCGGCCCTCGGCCATAGGTCGCAACGACTACTTACTTCATCAGCTTGTGCAGTATGTATCCCTGCTCCCACTGGTCGTCAAACTTAATTCCCTTCTATGATAAGTAATAGAATCCAAAGATACATAACAGATGTCCAATTGTAATGGAAATAAAATGATTTCTTTAAGAAAATTGTGTTTTTGTTCACACCACCTGACTGAATTATGTAACTGCATGTAGATCTACTAAGCCTTAGAGCCAGTAAACTACCTTTCATTCGATTTTTTATTAAGACTGGAATCCTGAAAGCGGTGAGGGATTTAAGCTCGCCCAAGACGAAGACACGTTTATTCCAGACGACAACACTTTTCACACCTAAATGTAAACGAATTTGATTTTTGAAATACCGCGCCCAAACCCAACATTGTTTCGCGGGGGAAAGCACCACAGCACCTGATAAGCTGGTGCAGTGAATTTGAAATCCGGCTCGAAGGACCAAATGTTGGGGCGTAACTCACAACAGTGAGAATGTTATGTTGAAAGAGTAGATAACCGATTAGTATAAAGTTTTATTGCTACTAAAAATAACATGTTACAATGTAATATTGTGCAATTAATGTTGTATTAAACAAACTGCAATCTTTTACAGTAAGTAGGACGAGCTAGTTACGGTCAATGTACAGCGTAGTTCATGCAAATGAAGAAAGCGATTAGGGCGAGTTCATTATAATTTTCGTACATAGAGGAAATAGCCCTAGAGTTGGTATAGCCGGATTCATACAGTGTGCGTCTTCAAAATGAGCACAATCATATCAAGCCTTTTATAATATGTATACGCGGCTTTTCCCCAGATATAAACAAAACGGTAAAAGTTTTAAGCTAAACGATCCATCACGACGAAACAAACTCAGTTATGACTGGAAATAACAAGGCTTCCTCATAAAATGAAAATCAAAAAATAAAAATCACCATCGATTGAGCACTAAGAGGGGACTCTAGTCGGTATTTCTCCATACAAACGTATTCCACTGTTTTCTTCGTGGATAATACGTCCAGAGCAATGTTTTTTTTCTATAAAACCTAGGTCTTATTAATACATGCCCCTATCAATTCCTTTTTTTTTTCAAAACATAATCACTGAAAGAATTATGACAATCCAAAAACCCCAAAAAAAGGCTCGTTTTCACCGCCATGTTCAGACGACTATCAGACAAATTAGATAAGTTTTTAACAAAAAAAAAGTCATAGCGGCATAGATATACTTTTCCTCTAAATTTTGATATAAGAATTATTTAGATCAGTTTAGATTTGAAGAAGAAAACAGCGGAATACAAAACGTCTTTTGGTAACGATTTTTGTAGGTAATATCAGCGTGAGTTGCAGTTGTCCCTTTTGCACTTTACGGGGTCTTGGTCGGTCGCAGCAGGTCGTCGACGGCAATAGTTTCTTCAGATACCTATTCTTCAAATTCCTCGAGCGTAGTCCCCTCTTAAGACTTCACGCCTCAGCGGTAATCACCAACATTACACACTACTACCATAATGTACTAATATTCAAGTATCATAAGACTCAAAAACCGGCCAAGTGCGAGTCGCTCGCGCACGAAGGGTTCCGTACCAATATTTATAAAAACCACCATATGATCTGCAAATGAGACTCATTTTTAGTACTACTGACGCTTAGCGCCATCTATCGATATCTCTATGTAGTTTTTCGAAATTTTCGAGTCAAACACAATTGGTCGACTATTACACGTTTACTTGTAAAGCCCACTTACAGGGGGAGGACACTGCCATACTTGACATAGGCGTCCAGTTTTACACAAAGATACTAGCACCATCTCTAACCAAATCCGCATAAACTTGAGATTTAGTACATTAAAATGACATAGATGGTACTTACGCCAATTATCGCCAGTGTGATTAAATACCTTTTTGATTTGAATGAAAATTCAGTTAAAAATAATGAATTTAAACTCTAAACAAGATTAAACCATTTATTTATTTTAAAAGAATTTTGTAATTGCGAATATTTTTTTTTTAGGTTTTGCAACAATATCATACAGATTGTTTACAAAATGGCGACTATCGGCGTGTGCGCATGCTTGTAGATCTCTCCCATTTTGTGTAATTTATGTGGTTTCTCGGTTCTATCTTCTTTTACACTCAACTCGACCGCACTTTCTGGAGCTTTAGATGCAGAAAGTGCGGTTGAGTTGAGTGTAAAAAAAGAAATAAAAACAGAAACCCATAGAAAACTATTCAATAACAAAGATATAGATTTATGTATATGTACGCACCTATAGCTATTGAGATTAGTTCAACGGATTTAGTATCAGGTGGCGACACCGTTCAATGTAGGTGTCAAAAATTCGCTTGAGTGGGCTCTCTATTCCATCTATATTACTATACTCTTTGCCCACTTATGTGTGATAGTTTTCCTTTAAACTTCGTTATATATAGGTACTACTGCCGTGACATTTGAATTTCTAACTACAACCGTTTAGTCGGTACAGGGGGGGGGGGAACACTTGACTCTAACGAAAATTGGTACTTTAAAGCTTGATAAGTCACGAACGGTTTACTTAATCAAAAAACGTCTTCCCAAACCCCTAATATTTTTGAAAGACCTTTTCAACGATATCCCACACTATGGGAAGGACGAAAAAAATAAATATTATCCCCACTTTACATGTACCCTAATTTTTTTTTTTTTTGACAATTTTATTTTACTACATTTTTGGCGTCATTAACGTGTATATTTATGCTGAATTACAACTTTCTAGTACTAATAGTTTTTGAGCTAAACCGCGGACAGACAGACAGACGGACATACCGAAACTATAAGGGTTCCTTGTGACTACGGAACCCTAAAAATTATTAATAAGATTTAGTAGGCTACTGTTGTCATCGCCTTTGAGATTGGGTGTTAATAATGACCTAAATACTCAAACTTATGGACCCGTTTTAAAAAGATCTGTCCATTGGTTTATACCTTAACGACTAAAAGACTTCCAGTGAGTGCTTAAGAGGCTGGAATTAAATTCAAAGTTGACTCTGTTCAAGTAGATTGCTGCTTTAGTCTGGATTATATTATGAGGTCCCCGCTGATAGAATCTAGTTGTGTGAAAGATCTACCTGCTGATTTTAGTTTGCATGGTGTAGGTAGAGAGTACGAGCAGGCAGGCTTTAAAAGTATTACAAACAACTCGTTTATTAATGTATTAAAAATTATTATTTTAAGTGTGCATAATACACATAGCACTAAGCCAGTCCATTAATCTTATTCCTTAAACTGCAGATAATTGAATTATCCTCGATGTCGCTATAGACACCATTTTTTAATATTAATAATATTTATAATCAATATTATGGCTACGCTTGCGGCGACTGGATGGCCGTTTAATTTAGTTAAAGCGAGATCCGCGCGCACGTGTCTCGTCGTGGCGCTCGGAGGGCGGCTGGTCCGGGTCGAACGCGAAGCGCTCGTACTCGTCGTCGTCCAGCTCCGGCGAGGAGGGATACTCATAATCTTCGAATCCGTAAGGATCCACGGGAAGCGCGGTAGCTGCGGCCTTGGCCGCGGCTGCCTCAGCATCGGCGGCAGCAGAATCAGCCTCGGCGACAGCAGCCTCAGCCTCGGCGGCGGCAGCCTCAGCCTCGGCGGCGGCAGCCTCAGCCTCGGCGGCGGCAGCCTCAGCCTCGGCGGCAGCAGCGTCAGCCTCGGCGGCGACATCTGTGGCGTCGATAGCTGCGTTGACGGCGGCGACAGAGCCCGGGCCAGCAGCGAAGACCAGCGGCGAGCTGTGGCGTACATGATAACAACTAGAAGTTATACCTTCCTGCGTCCCCTAAGGACTGCAGTGTGCGTTTCGACCGCGCCGCCAAGGGTTTTTTTTTAAACTGCCATTGTGCAATAATTTGTAAAAGTTAATTCCTAAAACCATACATTTGTCAAAGTTAGGTATGATTAAAAAGTAATAAGGGTTTAAACGTAGCCGCGCCATTGAAACGCTGAGGACCTTAAAACTACGCGTTGCAGAGACCTGACATTTAGGTAAATAACAGATTGAATTTGTAAAAATATAGAAAAAAAAAATTATATTTAGAAAGCTGTAAGACCAACACCCATAGGCGGCGCCATCGAAACGTTGAAAAACTGAAAAACACGTTATCGCCGATCTCTCGCTGAAAAAGCATCGCAGAGGTCTAATTTTTTTTGTAATACTTGTTTTGAATTTTTCAAACATTATGAAAATACACAAAACAATCCTAGGTTTATATTTTAGGAGCTGTTGGACGGTATCGCGTCGAAATAAGTCGTAGAATATTTGGAATTAGATGATGAAAGTAATTAATTATTATGTTATGGGATATTTTTCATTAATTAAAAAAAAAAGGTAAAACATATACTTACTCAATAAAAAATATATATGAATATTTTATTTTATTTACTCATTTTATTTGAACGACAGAGACCATAGATTTGTGCTATTCCATATAGAAGGTGTTGTTTTGCATCCTCGTCAAAGGGCATTGGGTAAGTTTGTATGGACTAGTGGCATGATTTTTTTTTCACAGCAGGCCACAAAGATAATTGTTGTTAACGTATAGTGGAATATATGATATTAATCACTCCTAAAAGTATTTTGCCGAAAATAATATCGGAGCTGAAATATCTGATGTCAAAGTTGTGTTGTTCGTACTAACAGTTTGCATACTGTTACGTATTTTCTCAAAAATAACTTTTTACTATCGTTTGCCGTGTGTAATGACACACGGCAAACGGAAATAATGACTTCCCAGATTTTGATCCTTAGCAGCGACACTATCGAATGGTGTAATAATACAGGCTGGTTTTTTTTCAAAATTAACGGCTTCGGTTCCTGGCTAAAGGAAAATTGAGTTTTCAAAAAACCAATGATGCAGTTTTAGTTTTTATCAAAATCGGGCTCTTGACTCTTTTGAGTGTTTTTCGCTATTCCTCATAGTTTCGGATTTGGCCTTCCATCCACTTGAAAAGTTCACCCTGTATATCTCGGGTCCAATGCATTTTGGAAATAATTGTTCTGAGAAGAAAATGAAATGTCTTATTGTGTTCTTACTTATGAAATATTTTTCATTAGTGGCCGCAGACTTAAAAAATCATGCCACTTTTACCCAAATCCCTTTCAGGAGGTTGTCACACAAGACATAAATAATCAATTAAAATTACGGTACCCAGTTAATTATTAATAAACGCCAAAACGCTGAAATTTTTTGGTTGTTTATGTTTGTCAGTATTTCAGAATAACGCCCCTAAGGTGGTTTAGGGAATCAGAAATTATCGAATAAACGTTTGAAATTGTTTGTATTTGTGGAAGCGCGGTTATAGGGCGAGAATCAGACGGCCCGCATTTAAAACACGGGTGGTTCAAATTTACCGATTTCCGAAAATAAAAGACATAAAAATTTCCTACCCATTTTATTATTGATTCGTAACGAGAATCAATAGCTTAGTTACCTCCTTGAATTTGACGAGGATGCAAAACAACACCTTGTATTACTATACTCTTTGTGCTATCTGATCGTATAAACAAACTAATGAAGGTCGCATCTTTGTCTATTTTATATCTTTGTTTCTGTAGTTTTTTTTTAAATCTACGGATTTTACGACTTAATCTTTTCTATACAGTTTAAAAAAAAAGCATCGACGAGTGAAAATAATGTTTTCATAAAAATCAGGTTTGTTTCTAGTATCAAAATCAATTTATTCACACTACTGTATAGTGTGATTATATAAGAAAGACCTTACCTTACCGTACCTTTAAATAATTCGGTATTGTTTCAATAATTTAATAGAATATAATAAAACTTGGTTGTACACCAAAAATGAAACATGACGGTTTTTTAAAACCGGTAATTTTATACTCACAAAGGTGGTCTTATAACTGTAACCTAACAGACAGATGTGTTGCTGGGGAGTTTGTTCCGCCACTTCTTCTTCCCAGCTAAAACACTAGGAAGTGGCGAAGGGCTGGCGTAGATAGCGAATGCTTTCTTTGCTTGCTGCTAATATTTAAATGACAAAAATAATTTTCTTTCTATTGTTATATTTCTTTAGTGTATTGAAAAAGGTCGTTTGATATACTTAGACATTTGTTGCTGCAGTTCTCAATCAAAGTTACAATCTTCGCCATCAGCACAACTTTAGTACCTAGCTGATAGATCAGATAGAACGAGACGCGTTATAAGATTTTCTCTCGTTCAAAACTTGTTTGGTTCCAGCTATTTATTATTACGGGTTTCAGGCGTCGCTAATAAAATCAAAGTTGTATTGATCAGTAATAGATTCTCGAAATCTTGCACAAATAAAGTATTTAATTAATTTATCGATGCGAATCTCTCTCGATGATAGGCACGTTCACCTTCTAAAATTTTTGACATAGACATAATATTTCGATGTTGAACCATTTCAAAAATGATTTTTCAATGAAAACTACAACATTTTCAAAAATACGGGTGCTAATTCTTTTTTATTATTAGTCATTCATCTAAATTTCATGTTGCATGAATGAATAATTTTTTAGAACTTTAAAACTTTTGAAGTTCAAAGAAATACGACCATAGTGCAAAAGAAAGAGAAATACGTCTGCAGGCCATTGGTGCAAAAAAAATCGCGGGACATTATGGCAAAATAATTCGCGGGACATAGGTGTTTTATTATTCCTAACTCACCGCTCATACGTCTGCAAAATATTAAAGACGTAGCTCTCTCGTCCAGTCTACAAAACCCCATTCAAAACGAATAGGATCATGCATTATAAATATAGCACGGACGACACAGCAGCAGCAAAAATGCATTATATTATATATAATGCACGGACAGGACAGGCAACATTTTCATAAGATACAGCCTGGTGACAGACGGACGGACAGCGAAGTCTCAGTAATAGGGTCCCTTTTGACTCGACGAATATGCTTCCAGCTTAAGGGCTTAAGAGTTGTCAAATCAGGTTTTTCAACTCGATTTCTGAAAAAGTTACTAAGTCTATCAACATGAAAAAAATATCACTTTTAAAGGGATTAATGTTTATTATTTTGTCTTGTTTGAATTTTATTTTATTAGCTACATTTTGAATAAAGAATGTCTTTCAAACGTCTAGTAGCCCGCAAATTCTCGATTACAAGAAATGCGTTTTAATCGATTCTTACACTCAAATATAGGAAATTTAAAAAGATGTGAATTGTCTTGGTAACTTTTTTTAGTTCTTCTTTTTATTATTAACTAGCTGTCCCCGGCATGCGTTGCAATGCACTTTTTACCTACCCTATCTACCTACCTACTATACCCTACCATACCTACCTAACTTAATCTACCCGACCCTACCTACCTACCATACCCTACCCTAGCCTATCTACCATACTTACCCTACCCTAACCTACCTTTTAAACCTTCCCTGGACTACTACAACCATTTTTAAAACCAAAAACAGCTAAATCGGCAAAGCTGTTCTCGAATTTTAGCGAGACTAACGCACAGCAATTGATTTTTATTTATATAGATTTGTATTCTTTTAAATACATATGCAAGCAAAAGCCGAGTACGTTTCCGGTTTCAGTGTCATTTTAGTCTGCTGCGGCACCTCGTGACGGGCAACCTATATTACTATAGGTAGGTACTCTTTGGGGGCAACCCGGCGCGCGTTGACAAATAAAATAAAATACATTTTCAACACACTTGCTCATAAAGTGTCTTTATCTACTTCGGTTTCGTACGAGTTACGAAATTGACAGCGGTTTCATTATGATACCGATAACGACATAAGTTGCATTATGCGAATCGTCATAAATTATTCTAAAACACAAGAAAAGACATTCTGAACATACAGCCTCGTACCTATAATATTACTTCGAAATCGAGACAATGTAAATGATGTTTTTAAAAATGGAACAAGTTTAGAACAAAAGTATCGTATACTATTTGGCTGTTGCTGCTACAAGATCTTTGCCTTATACTTATTAAAGACTAAATAAAAAAGAAGTGGACGCGGGAAAAAAAAAAGTGAATTTTATTCCAAATTTTATTAAAAATGTCTTCAACATAAAATACTCCACCAGATATAACAAATAGAGCAGTTGGGGCTTCAAATAATTTACTACCAGAAATCAAGACATGTAAGTATATGAGAAATGTTATGAAGACAATAGTCAGTGTGTAGTTAAGTTTCTATTAAAAATACTTTTTTGTCTATATCTGTGTTTCATTCCTTCCTTCGTAGATAAAATCTTGTATGCAACCGTACGTTATTGGTATTTTAATAACTCGTGCCCACCTATTTCGGTACGCGCTACGCTTGTACCGAAAAATGGCACTCGTATTAAAACACCGTCCATAACGTAACAGTTGCATAAATAGCTATTATGGTCACCGCAATTAGGCACAGAATGACACCCATAATCAAACTGTGACTTTTTCATTGCTGTAACTCACTAGTGAGTTATAGTTTTTTTTTTTAATTTTATTGTTTGAGGTGCTTTGTTCTTAAAAAAGTTTTTATTCAAAAAAAAGATCGTGTCAATGTATTGCTTACTCATTTCATGCAACTTCTTATTTAAATAGATAATTTTAACTCGTTCGTGTTTAATAAATAAAACTTTCACTCAAATATAACTTTTGTTTTCTCTGTAATAAAAGAAAACTTTAAATTCCCCATTTTGTACGTGGCAGAATAAGCGCATCCCTATGCTCGGAAAATAAAAAAAATCCTCATCCCTTTAGTTTGTGACTGATCGCAATGCGCGCGCATAGGAAAACTGAATAATTTTTTTCACCATAGCGAATCATTTCAAAACTCGTTTTCACTGTTGAAATTTTAGTTATTTATTAATTAAAAATGTCTACAAGTAACTAGTACCTAGTAACGAAGAAAATGATTTATGTTGTACACCGCCCGATATAAACCCGATATGTGAAACCACCATCTATATTACTATACTCTTTGTGTGAAGCCCTTAACGTTATGGAAAGTTTACTACCTGAAAACGTGATAGTCAAAATGGCGGGTGTACCATAGCGAATTATATTATACCAATTACCAAACAAATGTAAGTAAAAAATACTATTTTGTACCTAGTTCTAAAATATCTGTACCTCCATCATAACGAAATCATTTCGAAATTAAGGTACACCCGCCATATTGACATCAAGATGGCGGGTGTTCTATAATATTTTAATATTTAACCATTACTCATAAAATGTAAATACACCAAAAAATTGTACCTAAAATGTCTCAGGTCCTTATGTTTATTCTTATTATGAATTATTGATAGGTACATATTTATACAGGGTGTAACGGAAAGGGTATATACATCCTTAAGGGTGTGCTACAGACCATCTAACTGAACATGTTTCTCATCATAAAACATGTTTTTCAGCAAAAAAAAATATCTGCTGACCCATAGAAAATTACAATACCTATTCGACCCAAATGTATAGGCAGCTGATATTTTTTTTGCTACAATTTTATTTTTATATTGAGAAACATGTTCAGTTTGATGGTCTATAGCACACCCTTAAGGATGTATATACCCTTTCCGTTACACCCTGTATATTTGCGATCTTATAGAATTAATCACTCTGAAACGCGCAATAAAAATGTTGTTGATTTAAACGAACAGACAAAGTGTTTTGTAAGTGTTGTGATTCCTGAAATCCTGACCCGACCACGACATGGAACGGAGATTTTACTATTGCACAAAATGGTTATTTTAATTGTGTTCTATTGTGCCACTTATCCCAGGAATTTGTGCCTTGTACTTTTTGAGTAATAAGAGTACGATTGTGGTCGGGCAGGGGATCACGGTTCCTGACCCGACCACAACCAGATCTAATAAAATATCAATAGTGGGAAGTTACTGATTATGCCAAAAATATGTGTCAAATTGTGCCTACCTATGGCACGCGAAATCCTTTTACTATTCATTTCACAGAATATATCTTGATTCGGATAAAATTGAATAATCAAGAAATAAAGTGTGTCAATCACACGCTATGCAATTTTACTACGACTTTGCTAGCAGTGTTTGTGAAATTGTGCTATATACAGGGTGTAACGGAAAGGGTATATACATCCTTAAAGGTGTGCTACAGACCATCAAACTGAACATGTTTCGCATATACCCTTTCCGTTACACCCTGTATAAAGCACTTTATTATTTTATTTTACTGGATGTGTTCACGACTTCGTACGCGCATATATGTATGGGTATCATTTAAGCTATCACCAATTTAATTAGTTTTGTGTTTCTTAAATAATAGGGTTTGTCCTCAAAATAGTAGATCTGTCACCAAAATGTAGTCACCAAACAATGCAAAATCAGTTCCACAATAAATCACCTAAAATCCTGAGATATAAGGTCTAGTACCAAATAAATGTTTTTGTATGTATTATAATAGGTGTGTCCTAATAAGTATTTAAGCAAACTAATTTAAAGAGATCACCAATAAATCATATTATGTTACTAGAAAATTGCATTAAGTTCAAATAGTAGTCGACGGAGCCCCGCTACGCGGGGCTCCTATTTCTCTCTGCAGGGTTTAAAGTAACCTAACACGAAGGGGATGTCGGGGTCTTAGTTCGCTCGCTCCGCTCGCTCACTAGACCCCGCCATCCCCTTCGAACCTAACCTGTCCGAGTTGATGTGCCCTATGTCTCTAAGGAACTGATCTATTTATTTGGTGACAGATCTACCATTCTGAGCACAGAGCTATTATTTAGGTAACAAAACTGTTATTATAAGAACGAAGTTTATATTCATGTAATGCAATATAATTTTATTGGTTATCGATCTCTTATTTTACTGATAATTCATACCTGGGAACAATTTTTGTTTATCTGAGAACGAAAATATTTCGTGGCGATAGATCTATTTATTAGGTGATACAACTTGATGACAAATATAAATTTTGGTGATAGAAAATATAGTTCCCTATATGTATTTATAAAAAAATTACAACAAAGTCAAAGTCAAAGCATTTATTTCAATTAGACCATTACAGGCACTTTTGAAAGTCAAAAAAACAAAATAAAACGCGAAGCTACAGTCCCAGTCACAAGGCATAATAACTTGTGAAAGTACTGTAGTTGCCCATTCCGTAGCGTAGATCTCTATGGAGAAGAACGGGCAAGAAACTCCATGGACACTCTTTTAAATCAAAATATGTTACAAAATCTTGGTTACATCATTCATGTTAAGAATTACAAATATGTGAGAACAATGTAGAAATACGGGCAAGTTAAGAGCGTCCAGAGTAAAAGATTAAATCAGTAATTAAAAAATAAAGTAATTAAAATAAACCGTGGCAGCTAAGAGATGACCAGTCACAACTGACAGCGCCCGTTCACGAACATGACGCATGTATCAGCCATCATTCAACTCAACCATTTTGAAGGGAACTAAACGACCCGACACACCCGCCACCATCAGCGTGACATTTAAGTGAGCATGACATTCACTCAACCACCAGGGTAATTTCGCGTCAATGAAAGATTTAGGTACTCATTAAATGGTGGCTCATGTGCTATGCAATTATATAATACTAAGAGATTGAATCTATACAATGCAAATATATTTTTACAATCTTCTGCAGCTTTCACAATAACTTCACTTTCTAATTCTGATGATTCCGATTGCCCCTATGGTTGTGGAGCAGGACCAGCATTGAGCCAAGCATTTTTATCATCAATATAATCCCCCAACTTATAATATGCTTGCCTACATAGTGTGGGTTTTATGCAAGATTTAAATTTCGTTTCATTCAGTTGTAGAATGTGGGCAGGTATTTTATTGTAACATTTTAAACAGTACCCCATGAAAGATGAGTCTACTTTAGCTAACCTGAAACCTGGCTGAACTAGTTGGTCTCTGTTTCTAGTATTATAGTGGTGCCGGTCATCTCTTTTACTAAATAAATGCAGATTTTTCCTAACGTACATGATGTTTTATTTCCTTGAACAGTTCTCTTAGAGAATCGCGCCTACGTAGATTATATATGGCTCTGATAGCTCTTTTCTGCAGAATAAATATAGACTCGATGTCTGCAGCCCGTCCCCATAGTAAAATACCATATGACATAATACTATGAAAATAACTAAAATACACTATCCTCGCGGTATCTACATCAGTAAATTGACGGATTTTTCTGACAGCATATGCTGCTGAACTCAGCCGTCCTGCAAGAGATGCTAAATGAGGACCCCATTGTAGCCTTGAGTCGAGCGTGATCCCCAAGAAAACAATTTCATCGACAAATTCAAGTTTCTCTTGATCCAATACTATGTCACAGTCACTACTTTTGACATTTGGTAGAGAAAATTTTATGCATTTAGTTTTTTTCCCATTTAATACTAAATTATTTGCGGTAAACCATTTATGGACCTGCATTAGAGCGTTATTTACATCGTCAAGATTTGTGGCACGTCTGTTTATCTTAAATATTAACGAAGTATCGTCCGCAAACAACACCATTTGTGGTTGGTTTTTAAATAAATGGGGAAGGTCATTAATATATACTAAAAAGAGGAAAGGACCCAATATCGAACCTTGTGGTACACCCATTTTTACTTTCAAAGACATTGAATTTGCACCATTTACCTGTACTTGCTGCTGTCTATCACTATGTTTTGTAGCATTATATTAGTGTGTTAAACTTGTATAAGAAACTGGTAAAATGCATGGAGTTTCTTGCCGGTTCTTCTCCATAGGAAACGACCAACCCGAACCGTGCACCTTTTGTTGACGTTTTATAAGTGCCCATGTAGGCCTACGTAAAAAAAAAAAAAATTTTGATTTTGAATGCGAGTCGGGTTTCTATCCCGAGGGTTCCGTCACCCACATCATAACGATAATTAGAAATTTAAACATAAATTAACTCGTTTAAACAGTACCAGTACAAGCTGAACCCTTGCTGCATACTTTTACTATTTAATACAGGGTCGAGAAGTTAATAGTTAAGAATTAACCTTTTAAAATATAGGTATATTTTTTTTGTTAGCCTCTCATGTGTCCCACTGCTGGGCAAAGGCCTTAAAATATAAAAACTTGCTGATTTCTTTGTAAACATGATTTGTATTTGGCGGCAAATTATTCTTACTGGTAAAAAGTTCTTTTTCTTAAAAATTCAATTTTTTGTTCTTCTAACGACACTGACAACCTTTTTCCGCTCGTATTTTTTACTAAATAACTGATATAAGTACTCAAATAAGGCACTTAACACTTAGCACAAACAGCCAGACCCGGAACAACTAGCTGTAGGCCATACAAATATTTGTTCCGTGCGGGGATCGAACCCGCGACATGCAGCGACTGCGCCAACCGTGCCATCAACTAAAAACTAAACGCTTTAAAACTAAAAGCACAAAGGGTCGGTACCTCGTTACGTAAATAACAATAGTAGTACATAATATGATAAGGGCATTTCCGTTAATTTCAATTTTATCCGAATCAAGATATATTCTGTGAAATGAATAGTAAAAGGATTTCGCGTGCCATAGGCACAATTTGACACATATTTTTGGCATAATCAGTAACTTCCCACTATTGATATTTTATTAGATCTGGTTGTGGTCGGGTCAGGAACCGTGATCCCCTGCCCGACCACAATCGTACTCTTATTACTCAAAAAGTACAAGGCACAAATTCCTGGGATAAGTGGCACAATAGAACACAATTAAAATAACCATTTTGTACAATAGTAAAATCTCCGTTCCATGTCGTGGTCGGGTCAGGAATCACAACACTTTTGTAAATACAAACAATATTTCCCATCAATTAATGAGTTCACCGTGTAGTGAAATATTTTTAAAAATGTCTAGTGAATTTCAACGACGAATTAACATTCATGATTTATAGTTTAATTATTATCCCAAAAAATGTATAAATATGTACCTAAATCAATAATTCATAATAAGAATAAACATAAGGAGACGCGGTTTTTTTTTTTTTCTAAGAAACTATCCAACTGATCAAGTGTGTGTTTCTATTTACTTGCGGTACTTTTAAGAAAATTCTAATAGCAGCAGGCTATTAAATCTCTTTAAGTCATTTCATATAGCCAACATTTTTATAGAACCAACTAGAGTCACTCCATCGTCTGCTACTTGTATTGATAATGTTTTCTGCGATTGTGATTACTTAGATAAAGCCATAGTTAGTAGTCTGCCTTCGGATCATAGCGGACAATCGGTAACTTTTAGTTGTAACACACCAGAGCAAAAAGTTCAGATTAGATTTAGACCTATAACAACTAGCAAATTAAATAGATATAATAATTCCCTACAGAACAAGTTAAGTATTATGAGCCATCATATGGGCGATTGTAATGTAAATCAGTTGTATGATCATTTATTTTCAATAGTTCACACTCAATTCAATAAAACATTTGAAAAGAAGATGAAAAGCATCTGCCCTAAATTTATATTTAGTGATTGGGCAACTACAGGGATAAGAAAAAGTAGGGAACGACTATTTGAGCTGTATGGCCTAAAGCCTTTCATAAACACTGAAACTTTTAACAAGTATGTTGCTAATTATTCGAAAAATTTTAGAAATACATGCAAGGCTGCTAAAGCCTTGCATATTAGCAACACGATCAAAAACGCAGATAATAAAATAAAGGCAGTTTGGAAAATTATAAATAATGAGACTAATAGGAAAAAAATACTTAACACTAACTATACATTAGATACTAAATGTGGTCCTAAAAGCTCTGATCAGGAAGTAGCTCAAGAATTTGTAAACTTCTTTACCGATATACCGTTTAAAACTACGGAGGCTCTAAATTCCTCATCCGAAGTCTCACTAGCTTTGTTAAAGGCGAACGTGTCTGGCTGCCCGGCTGAATTTAAATTTAAACACATAAACCCTATGACAGTTATTAAAACTTTCCGGCAAATAAAAATCAAACTGACCGAAGATCTATGGGGAATGTCAATCAAAGTTTGTACATCCATAGTTGAGACTATAGCACCATACCTAGCTTTAATTTTTAATTTGTGTGTGGACCAAGGAGTTTTCCCTGATTTAATGAAATATAGTAAAGTTATCCCTCTTTTCAAATCCGGAGACAGTAAAGATACAAATAATTATAGACCTGTATCCGTGTTGCCAGTTTTTAGCAAGGTGTTTGAAAAGGTGAATCAAATGCTTAATCATTTTAACACCAACAAAATGTTTCACGATCAACAGTATGGTTTCACCAAGGGACGTTGTACGACGTGTGTGTAACCTTATTAAAGCACATATTTACAGCGTGGGAAGAGTCCCAAGACGCCATAGGAATTTTTTGTGACCTCTCTAAAGCATTTGATTGCATTAGTCACGACACATTGCTTTTGTAACTTGAGCATTACGGACTTTGTAAACTTGCACTTAGTTTGGTTAAATCCTATTTGAGTGACAGGAAACAGCAAGTTCAAATAAATGGTGTTTATTCACAGGGTTTAAAAGTAAAAATGGGGGTTCCACAAGGCTCAATATTGGGTCCTTTCCTCTTTCTAGTATACATTAACGATCTACCCTATTTACTGAAAAACCAACCTCAAAATATGGTGTTATTTGCTGATGACACTTCTTTAATTTTTAAGATTAATAGACGGGCCCAAAATCTAGATGACGTTAATATTGCCCTACTTCAGGTTCTTAATTGGTTCACAGAAAACAATTTAGTATTAATTGGAAAAAAGACTAAATGCATAAGATTTTCATTACCGAATGTTTAAAGTAGTGATTGTGATATAATATTGAATAAAGAGAAACTAGAATTTGTCGATAAAACGGTTTTCCTGGGGATTACGCTTGATTCAAGGCTGCAATGGGGTTCTCATTTAACATCTCTTGCGGGGCGGCTCAGTTCGGCAGCATATGCTGTTAGAAAAATCCGTCAATATACCGATGTAGATACCGCAAGATTAGTCTATTTTAGTTACTTTCATAGTATAATGTCTTACGGCATTTTGTTATGGGGACGGGCTGCAGACATCGAGTCTATTTTTATTCTGCAAAAAAGAGCCATCAGAGCCATTTATAATCTCCGTAGGCGCGATTCTCTACGGGAACTGTTTAAGGACATTAAAATCATGACGGTACATTGTCAATACATTTATGAAAACATTATGTACGTAAGGAAAAATCTGCATCTTTTTAGTAAAAGAGGTGACAGACACAATTACAATACTAGAAATAGGGACCAGTTAGTTCAGCCAGGCTTCAGACTCGCTAAAGTAGACTCATCTTTCATTGGGTACTGTTTAAGATGCTATAATAAAATTCCACAAAGTATTTTTGAACTGAGTGAGACGAAATTTAAAACATGCATTAAACGCACACTATGTAAGCAAGCTTATTACAAATTGGACGATTATATCGCTGATAATAATGCTTGGCTCAATGCCGGTCCTGCTCCACAAGGACAGGGACGCATAAAATGATAGCATTAAAAAGTATTGTTGGAGCTGCTGAAGATTGTACAACTATCCTTGCATTGTATAAATTCAATTTAGTATTATATAACTGCATAGCCCATATTGTGTGAGTACTATGTACTAGCTATCATTTACTGGAAACCTACGTCTTTTATTGACTTGAATGTGCTCTGGCGGTTGAGAGTATGTCATGCTCACTTAAATGTCACGCTGATGGTGGCGGGTGTGTCGGGTCATTTAGTTCCCTTCAAAATGGTTGAGTTGAATGATGGCTGATCCATTCGTCATGTTCGTGAACGGGCGCTATCAGTTGTGCCTGGTCATCTCTTAGTTGCCACGGCTTATTTCGAACTAATTATTTTATTTTTTATTTTACTATGGACACTTTTATCGTGCACGTCATGCTACATCGTTCTCACATAATGTACCATCTCAACATGAATGATGTAACCAAAGTTTTGTAACAAGATTCTGATTTAATAAAAGAGTGTCCATGGAGTTTCTTTCCCATTCTTCTCCATAGAGATCTACGCTTTGGAATGGGCAACTACAGTACTTTCACAAGTTATTATGTCTTGTGACTGGGACTGTAGCTTCATTTTTATTCTTGTTTGACTATTCAAAAGTGCCTGTAATTGGCTTACTTGAAATAAATGATTTTGATTTGATTTGAGTTAAGGTACATTTTTTTGGTGTATTTACATTTTATGAGTAATGGTTAAATAATAAAATATTATCGAACACCCGCCATCTTGACATGATTACCGTCCTCGGCTCTCTTAAGACCCTCACCTAACGGCTCGGGTCTCAATGGCGCCTCAGCGGTAATCACCAACATTACACACTAGTACCATAATGTACTATTATTTTATTTGTCAAACACTTTTGAATACACACTGTTATACAAATACTTTTGAATTAAAAACAGTGTAATATTGGATCGTTGTAGTTTTTTTTTTTTTTTTTTACATATTTTGAGCCTTGGTTCAAATTTTATCGTGACTTTTGTTTATTATGATTGTCTCGTTGTCATAGACTAACAATGACTATAAAGCCTAAGCAATTTATCTATGCAGAAGAGCCCGAGCACCCGATTCAAGTAGGTTACGTTACGGAACATCTATTATGTTGATGTTCGGTCTTCGATCAATAATATGTTCGGTATTATTATTGTTTGCAATTTAAATTTTATGATTTTAAATTTAAAAATGTACAAGAAGTTATTAGTAAATCAGTTATAAATTAATGTTTTATTGAGTTTTATTTTCTAAACTATTAATTTACAACAATAATTAGCTAGGCTATTCGTCGAATGGTAAAATTATTATTCTGATTCGTATTCATATTCGCAAAAGTACCTAGTACCTATTCATTGCAGCACTAACCAACATCTAAGAATTATCATGGGTATATTCTAAGTACCTACCACTGTTGTCCTTATAATAATAATATTCTGGTAACTGCTTGTTTTGTTTTAGTAATAAGATATGTGTTTTAAAAACGATACTTACATGAAATTATTTGAACATCAAAATTAGATTATTTTTTCGAATCCGTTTCGTTCTTTGTTTTTAGATAGAAAATCAACGTAATAAATCTGGTCATGAAAATCGAATCAACTGCCACGGAGTTGAGCGGGCAAAAACTAAATTGTGTGGTTGTTCTGCTCATGTTTTACTTTTCTTGGGAAACGACATTCGACGCACGAACGATGGCCGGTAGACAGTGCTGATGTTGAATTATGTCTCGTTTGCTCAAGGTCATTGGCGTATGGTAGGGCCTTAAGTAGACATAAATCGGCTATCCTGCAAAGTTTCATGACCTAATTTAAAGTTTTTAATTGAATATTATCAATTTATTTTAGTAGTAACTTTGAGGTATTTTTCCATCGAGATTTTTCATGAAATCGTGTTTTCAAAACCGATACCATTTAGAAGTAATTTTACTATGCTATAATAATTTACTTTGCTTTGCACAAAGTAAATGCTGTAATATGAAAACCAGAGCCATTCAAATTTCACAGTTTGGGGTTATTCTGGCCCTGAACGCGCACATCGTGATTTGTTTCGTGTCGCTTCGCCTTGCGGAGCGCGGGGGCTGGGGTTAGCGATGCATTCTTACGGCGTGGCGCTCGGGTTACGATGGCCTTAAATATTTAATGCTATCCTAAAATGTAGCACACCCATCACAGGTTATTAACTAGCGCGATCTACCGGGCAAGAGCTTGCGAGCTTTTTCTATTCATCGCTAGATAGCGCTACTGACGCTTGAGTGAGATCAAAATTTTTGTATGACAATGCACGGTCTATAAGTCTTTTTAAATTTCTTTGTGTGTGATTGTCGTACTAGTGTGTGATTAAATAAATATAGGGTTTCTTTGAAATCATAATACAAACAATTGTCATAAATAAAATAACTCATCTTCTTTATCATTTTCAGTGTCTTCACAATAAAAGAAAATGGGCGTTTTTTGGACGTCGTCGTAAATTTCTTTCACTTGTTTATAGATAATCTAATCTATAAACAAGTTAAGTGTTTACTTAAGTAAATATCTTGAGTATATATTTAAGATATGATTTTTATTGTTTAGGTTAGTAATTGTATGAAGTTGAAACTGCAAACTTAGAAATTCTAAATTGCTTTCTTTGTGGGTTCTTACTGTCAATTCTTAAGTAATAGCTTAAACTATTACATAAGTTCGAAATAAGCTTTAGTATGTACATCAGAACGTTCGCCCAGTTGAGATAGGGAGCTGGCTGCTACTCCAGTTTTTAATGACGATTATGTGACGCATAAAGACGCCAGCCAAAGAATTTGTGACAGAACAGTTCGAAAGTTAGAAGCATTTATTTATGGCCGAACGACCTGATATCAGAACGTTCGGCCAACCTGAATCTCCATGACTGAGGACCTTAGAGTAACTGTTACTGAATCAAGATTTACTGACGATTTAATGACAAACAACCAATGCTTTACTTTTACTCGTAATGCCACCGGTTAAAAGTAAAATGAATTTTGGTTTCTGTAACATCAGGACGTTCGGCCAACGTAATCTCCATAACTGAGGACCTGAGAGAAACCGTTAATGAATAAAGACTTAGTGACGAGACTGAAACGAACTTTTTCTGCTTAATTATTGTTTGTGACGGCCCCTTTTATATAGTAAACTCAAAACATTGGGATTATCGATTCCTCCACAAGGAAGAAGCCCAGAGAAACCGTTAATACTGAAATGAACTTTTATTGTTTTATTTTTCTTTGTGATGGCCATCTTATATAGTAAATTGAAAATTTACAATATAACCTCAAAACATTGGGATTATCGATTGCTCCACAACGAAGAAGCCTAGAATACTCGCAAAACCCTTGATGTGTTAATGGTTTCAGTGCAATGGTGTCAGTATTTTTGTTGATTCCAGATTAATCTTTAAAAATGCACTATGGCGGATGGCGACTGAAATAGGGTGACCATGTATTCAAACGAAACAAGTATTTATCGAGTAGGTATCTATCTACTGAATGAAGCAAAACACGTCGAAATTGTTGAAATAAGGTGACGATGTAGGTATTGCAACAAAATAAATGGATACCCGGACGGAGGACTTTGAGAAGGAGTGCATTAGAAATAATTGTTATAAAAAAAAACGTTACACACACCACCATGCGTTATGATGTGGCCTCTTTGCTTCTACTTTTATTATTTTTCCGTGTCTGGAGGTCTACTCTCTTTCTCCGAAACGTAACTTCGGCAACGAACGAAAATTAAACGTAGTTACGTTTGTGACCCTACTCTATATCATTTGCGGACGCACACAATAACATTCAATACGTTAATTGTCTGTCAATTCGAACTTCCCAAAGCCCTCAGCCCAAAAACGTTTTATTTTTTTATTTCGTTTATTGGCGAGAAGTCGCGCAACACCGAGAAAAGTGGAAGCAATGGGGAGACTTATGTCCAAGATTGGGACAGTCAAGGTTTAGATAAAATAATATATGTTTAAAAAGCATAAAATAAAAATTAAATTATTTTTTTTAATTTAATTTTTTTCATTGTCATTCTAAAAAGTATCAATTATTATGTACCTAACTACCTACCGCTTTTTTTGGATGATTGATTACAAATAAAGCATTTCATCAATTAGGGTACCTAGTTATTTAAGTTTTCTTGTACTTAGTCAAATTTCCCAATCTCCAATGTCAGTCACCATTCCACTTTCGTTTGCTTTTAGCCAAAATAGACTCGACTAATAAAACAAAAACTTCACAAGTGGACACTGGTATGCAGGCATCAGCTCAACATTACTTGTACCTATATAATTTAATATTACAACGTATTTTGCTTCATTGTTTAGGTAATTAAGTACTCGATAAATACTTGTTTCGTTGGAATACATGGTCACCCTATTTCAGTCGCCAACGCCATAGGCCATAGTGCATTTTTAAAGATTAATCTGGAATCAACAAAAATACTGACATCATTGCACTGAAACCTATAACACATCAAGGGTTTTGCGAGTATTCTAGGCTTCTTCGTTGTGGAGCAATCGATAATCCCAATGTTTTGAGGTTATATTGTAAATTTTCAATTTACTATATAAGGGGGCCATCACAAAGAAAAATAAAACAATAAAAGTTCATTTCAGTGTCCCCACAAAATCTTTATTGATTAACGGTTTCTCTGGGCTTCTTCCTTGTGGAGGAATCGATAATCCCAATGTTTTGAGGTTATATGTTTAATTTTCATTTTACTATATAAAAGGGGCCGTCACAAACAATAATTAAGCAGAAAAGTTCGTTTCAGTCTCGTCACTAAGTCTTTTATCATTAACGGTTTCTCTCAGGTCCTCAGTTATGGAGATTACGTTAGCCGAACGTCCTGATGTTACAGAAACCAAAATTCATTTTACTTTTAACCGGTGGCATTACGAGTAAAAGTAAAGCATTGGTTGTTTGTCATTAAATCGTCAGTAAATCTTGATTCAGTAACAGTTACTCTAAGGTCCTCAGTTATGGAGATTCAGGTTGGCCGAACGTTCTGATATCAGGTCGTTCGGCCATAAATAAATGCTTCTAACTTTCGAACTGTTCTGTCACAAATTCTTTAGCTGACGTCATTATGCGTCACATAATCGTCATTAAAAACTGGAGTAGCAGCCAGCTCCCTATCTCGATTGGCCGAACGTTCTGATGTAGGGGAAAGGTGTACGACACGATCCGTTGAGGAGAGATCATCCTTTTTTATTGCAACGAAACTATTAGCGGCATCTAGTTGTTTTCATTGGTAAAACGTAGTTCCCGATATTCCCAAGTCACAGTAAATCGTAATGGCGTCGTAAGTGACAACCAAATTTTTTGTAAAAATTAATAAAAAAATACGTGACATTGATCTAAGGTAAGGTTGACTTTAAGTTTATGCCAAATGTGATCTAGGTAGTTTATTGAGACGGGTGTTGTATTATTACCTTTGTTTATAGCTCTATTTTGTTTTTTTAATTGCGTGGTAATAGTTGAAAAGATATAGATTATGATAACGAACATTTAGTAAAAAAGTTGATGTTGGGGCGAGATGATTCTGTTACTGGTGTACAAGATGATCCCTGCGGATCATCTTGTACACCATCTTTAACCATTTGTATGTTAATAGATTACGTTTTAATTTATTTATTTTTTCTATCAAATTGACATAACAAAATGACATTTAATAGCCTACATTATAGACAAAATTGAAGTAGACTTCTATTCGTTCATTTATCGATTTCAATTAATAACAAAAAAATATCGCTGGATTCTGTAAAGAAATGGTGTGCCATATAAACAGCAAGTAAACAGTATGGAGTGCCTGTTATGTCACTAAAAAGGGCATAAACAAAGTGGCTGGTGCTGCAATAAAATATTTAGGTGGAAAAAAAAACAGTTTTTACGACAGAACAGGAAATTGAGCTAGTGAAGCACATTCAAGATGTGGAGACGAGGATGTATGGATTAACGCAACAAGATGTCTTAACGTTGGCATATTATCAACTTGCAGTTAAAAACAATAACACCCCTTTCCACAGAGAAAAAGTTGGATATGATTGGCTGAGAGGTTTCCGTCAACGGCATCCAGATATAGCCCTTCGTGCTCCTGAACCCACTTCAATTGCTCGAGCACGGGCGTTTAACAAACTTGTGGTGGGCAGGTTTTATTCCGTGTAAAAATCCATTCAAGAGACGAGAAACCATCCATGCCATCGAATCTATAACGTTGACTAGATGTGCGTTTCTACGGTACCCACCAAAAGATCAAAGTTTTTTTTGGTTTGTAAGAACTGAACGCAAACACGAGTAGCACGAGTTACATCATAGCAGTGCTGTAATTTGTATGTCTGTTTCTGGAACTTTTGTTCCAACCATGTTTATTTTTCGAAGGATTCGAATGAAGATATAACTAATGGATGGTGCACTGCTGGGGTCCATTAATTTTGAAATTAAAGATATAGTAAACTCTGATAAGTTATTGTTTATTTAAACCTGCCAAAACCTAGAGCATTCCCAAAAGAGGGGCAACATGATCCCCAGGATCATCTTGCCCCTACCATATGGATCATCTTGGACACCGGGGTGTACAAGATGATTCTTTGGTAGCGTTTTAAAAAATGTGAATTATAATATTATGAGATCTAAAAAATTAACATTTTGAGTATGACAACAGGTAGACAGATAAATTTACTACGAATAAACGCTTTCACATCGGCATTAAGTTGATTGTCTTTCAAACTACAAGCATTCTCCCTTAAGTGAATCATCTCGTACACCTTTCCCCTACATGCTTTAGTTATGGTAGATACAATTTTGGTGCTCCGGCAGTTTAGCCAGTTACTTCAACGTATGCCTATAAGTATAACCGCCTGGTTATACTCAAAGAGAAGACATGTTCACAAACATTAAGTTCTTCAGCAAGGCTAATGTTTTTTTTTTTTATTAAAAGTGCGTGCTACGTCAAAAATAATAAGTGCGTGTGAGTTTACATGCAAAAACGCGCGTACCACGATACTGTCACTGCACCTGCGGTTCTTCAGGGCGGGCGCCTGCTGATAGTAGTTGTGTGGAAGATCTACATACTGAGTAGTTTTCATGTGTGGTATAGAGTAGGCATATATACAAATATAAACGACTGATCACAGATTAAATAACGTTTATTGATTTATTAAAAATGAATAGATAAGTATATGTTACAAAAGCGCGAAGCGCACACTCATGAATTCATGACACAGACAGATGTTCTAGACTGTATTTATGTGACTTGACTAGTTATACATCTGCGTATAGTTTGCAGGTTTATTTATATATTATGTATATTAATTTTAGTATGCCTAATGTAGTACTTGCTGTCGTTAAGTCTATAACGAACAGTGGAGATAATTAAATTATCGGCCATGTCGTTACACACCAATAACGAACCAGTGATGATACTATAATTTACCACAGTCTGTTGTGGTAATACTTCACATCGAAATATCCCTTGTCAGTGAGCTGCGAATCGCGGCGGCCGCCCGAGCCCACCGGCGTGCCGGCGGCCGAGTGCGCAGCAGAGGCGCCGCCCGACGGCATGCCGGCGGCCAGCACGGCGGCGGGCTCGGCCGGAGGCGCGCTGGGCGCTGGGCGCGCGCCACGCTGCACGGGCAGCGAGGCGGGCCGCTCTAGCGCGGGCGTGGCGCGGTAGCTGACTGGCGCGCGCTCCGGCTCGTACGCGTACCGCTCGTAGGCGTCTTCGTCCAGATCCAGCTCGGAGGGATCCTCTTCGTCCCACGCTGGGGGCTCGGCGTCGGGCTCGGCGGCGGCAGCGCCCAGCTGCGCGGCGGCGGGCGACGGCGTGCTATGGCGTACATCATCCACAACCACTAGTTAGAGCCGTGTCGCGTCTTACGGGAATACTTTAGTTTAAGAGGTTTTTCCATCTATTGTTACACACACACATTTCGACAAAGCCAGGCTCCGAGGCTGCTACAGATGATATTTTCACAAATAACACTGGTCAACAAATAATACATATTTTTTGCCACAAGAACTTTTTTGCTATTTTTGAAAACAGGTACAGAAAAAGTCGACATCCCCACAGGCTTTTTGTGACAGCATACCGCAGCTTTATATTTCACGGAAAATACTTAAGTACAAAAGACTTTATTTTCAATTAAACTTGAAATCATAATTGTTAATAGATATTTTTCTGAAATATTTACCTTGAGGCTCTAGTAAATACTCTCTCAACGGCTCTTGGGATCTTGTAAACGTTCAACAAGAAGTGCGTGTGGATTGAGTGCTCCTTTTTAAAAGTTGATGATATTTTTATGAAATCAAGGAAGGATTTAAGAAAAATTGTGAAGACTTCATGATGAAGATAAAAAAATTGTGACGTCAATGGTGAGAAAGTCGTGGTCAATTAACTAGAACACTCAATCTGCTCCCCTGAGAAAATACTGTAACTCGAGTTTCGCAAAATATACTAGATATATGTTTAACTTTTTGATGTGGGATAATTGTATTGCATTTGTAACAACCATTCACAAATATTCAAGGGATTTTAACGGTTTATCTGGATTTTATAAAGGTTTATTTAGAACACTCAATCCTCCTACGGTGCAGACGGAGTGTTCCAAAATTCTCCTAATTTGGCTAAATAAATTCTTAATATCCTTACTCTATTTTACGAGTATAGTTGAGAGCCAATTTGTGTAACTACAACATCGACGAATAACATAATAGTTGGAAAGTAAATAACAAATAACTCTCTTTTCAACGTCCCGTTTGAGTGTTCCATGTTGTAGCGTTTACTTATTTAACCCGAACTTTTATACAAACGACGGCCACATCAGAAATAGTGAAAACGTTGTCATTAAAGTTTAACACGTTTTCTTTTCTTGTGAACGCTTAATTTCGGACAATAATCAACAGTAATAGATTTTTAAAGGAAAAAATTGCGTAGGGTGACCATAAATACAGAAAATCAAATAAACTTCTTTACTATCTTAGATGTGTTACATGATTCCTTCAAACTCTCTTTTGTGACAGTAGCAAATGCAATTAATTTATACATTTTCAAATATAAATGAGACATTGCATGCACAATCAACATTGACATATTCATCGTTGACATTTTCACTTCTAAAATGCTGAAGAGCTATGCGAGCCCGTAATTTTCAAACATCCTGATTTGTGTCTTCATCAGATAAGAAAGGACAAGGTACAAGGGGACAATGGCAGTGGGGACAGCGGGAATACACTTAAAAAATGTGTCCGACAAAATTATGTCTACCCTACACAATTTTGTCGCTAAGAAATCTATTACAGTTGATTATTGTTAAAATTAAGCGTTCAGAAAGAAAATAAAACGTGTTAAACTTTAATGACAACATTCTCACAATTTCTGATGTAGCCGCCGTTAGTATAAAAGTTCGGGTTAAACAACTAAATGCTACAACATGGAACACTCAAACGGGACGTTGAAAAGAAAGTTATTTTTTATTTACTCTAACTATTGTTTTATGTTGAGGTTATAGTTTCATAAATTGGCTCTGAATTATACTCGTAAAATAGAGTAAAGATATTAAGAATTTATTTAGCCAAAGTAGGAGAATTTTGGAACACTCCGTCTGCACCGTAGGAGGATTCAGTGTTCTAAATAAACCTTTAAAAAATCCAGATAAATCGTTAAAATCACTTGAATATTTGTGAATGGTTTTCTCAAATGCAACACAAATTTCCCACATAAAAAGGTTACACATATAGCTAGTATATTTTGAGAGACTCAAGTAACAGTATCTTCTCAGGTGAGCAGATTGAGTGTTCTAGTTAATTGACTACGACTTTTTCACCATTGACGTCACAATTTTTTTATCTTCATCATGAAGTGTTCACAATTATTTCTTAAATCTATCCTTGATTTCGTAAATATATCATCAATTTTTAAAAAGGAGCACTCAATCCACAGGCACACAACAAGAGTCGGCCAACATACGAGGACTCTTGCCATGGGACCATTTTTCCATGCTAATACCTAATTATCCTGATGGAACCCTTTTCCACAATTTCCAGTTTGTCGGGAACCAAAACATTAAGATCAGTGAGGCTCCTTACTATTACTTACGTACAAAGTCAGGAACGTGAATATCGTCAATAAATAAACTACACGTATACAAGGTGTAAATCACCTCATCACGAAGCCGTCAACCAAGCATTCTGTACATGAAACTAAGTAACTTTACGCAAAAATTATTGCTGGGAAACGACTTTTTTTTGGGGGGTTTAAAATCATGTTTTGTGGTAGAACTCAGTGTAACGCACTCAAAACATTGTGCTGATGGACGGATGGGATAGTACGGGGGTCGTGGAGGTGTTTAAAGTAAAAATCTTACATTAAAAAATTGTATTTAAAAAAATACCTGTCAAAAAGTTGGAACTTTGACCCCTAATATCTCCGTAACTAGAAGGTTCCCAGGTATGGTGTAGAACAAAAAAATGATCGCAATGACAGGGAGAACCAGTGCCTTTCGGCTTCGTTAAGAGGTGTTTTACACCCTTTATAAAACGACGGCTATCAGTAGCTCTGCGTTATTGTTTGAGTGTACACTGCAGCTGCTGGTAAATCAGTACTAGGAATCTATGAGAGAGTGATCGAGTCGTAGAACGTAGTGATCATAGTGAGTTTAGTCGTCTCATTTATAATATTACTTTTAGCAATCAGCCAGGTAAGCCATTCTTCGCGTTTCTTTTGCTACAATATCTACAATATCCTCGCACATGTCATACGAGGTGTATCTTAATGGGTATAACGACAAGCAATAAAATAAATGTTAAGCCTGAGTAATAGGTATTTAAGAAAAATAAAATATTTTGATGATCATTTAATAATATTTATTGTTGCTATTATTTAACAAAACTATGATCTTATTTAACTACAAAGATTTATATTTTACCATATGTTTTGATAATTTACATTTATCATAATATACTTGAATTTACTGACACAAACGGGTCCCTAGATAAGTAACGAGAGAATAGGAAGCGCTAGAAATATTTTAGATCGACAAAAACAAACGTTATACATATAATAACTTGACCGTACGGAGAATGTATTAATTTTATAAAGACAACGTAAGTAAGCAAAATGAATGTATCATACCCTCAAATTCTAACACACTATCGATTACTATAGATAACAATTTCATCGATATTTACACGGGCACGCTGGCTAAATACTAAAACTGCAACTTATACTATCAATTTCGATATCGCGATGGTTCGACTCCAAGCCAACACATTGAACTCTATTTGGAGTATTCTTTAGATTATTATTCACAACGAATTCAATGTTGTAGTAGTGTACCTAACATTTTAAAACTTGAGGGGTTAGCACTTACCGACGCAGTCTGTACGTAGAATTAGCGGGAAATTAAGTGGCTGTCACAACAAGTCTGTAGATGATAAAACAAAACATTTGTGTTTTGTAATGAGTGTTAGTGATATAAGACAAGCATACAGAATCAGTGTGGGAAAAAATTAGGTATATAATAATTTACGTCTATAGCAATGGTGGATAGGCGATTAGAAATATATAACTAAGTATACAAAGTTCGGAGGCTACCTATTAGCAAATAATCTGACCAAAAACATACCTACATAGCCTGAGCATGGCACGAGTTAAAAGCATGATTAGAATAATGATATGCTACCATTAATCCTACGTTTTGATACAAGTGGAAAAACTTTGTTATTGCATTCAAGGCGGAGTTCATGCCGCAGTCGCAGGCGAGGGTGTTGCGGAGCCGACCACTGCAGTAACAAATGCCCACGTGAATCAAACGACGTTGCTCAATGCACTTTTTATAAATTGAAATAATAGAACGAGATTATTTTTGTCATAAATTATTAGGAAACTATTAATTTGCTGCTTTTAATCTGCGCAATGGTTTCACAGGATGAAGGAGAAGCAAAGGTATGAAGCAGCTAAATAACTAAACATGAAAAACAGAAAAAGCTAATATTTTTGAATTTAGAAAACAAATAAAATGTTAATTTGTTTACTAGTTTATTTTTGAAATTCTCTTTATAAACACAATTTCAATATTTAAAAATTATTTACGGGGCCGTTCAAGTATTACGTAACGAATTTGGGGGGAGGGGGCTTCTGAAACGTTACGATACGTAAGAGGGGCGGGAGAGGGGATTTGAACTACGCGTTACGTAACATTGTTTTAACCCTTCAAAACGGTCGCTCAGAGTTTTTTTTCTCACGGCGCGTTACCCTCGTCTGACAGACGTGCGGGGGTCAAAAATCTCCAAAAATTGCGTTACGTAATACTTGAACGCTCCCTACGCCGCAAAGGCTCATTTCTCTAAGCCGAGAAAAACAAAAGAGTTCTTTTTAATAGTTCTTGTTTCCATGTTTTTAGTTCGCTGTTTACATAGGTAGTCGAGTTTTTATATTATTCCCTTCTCTATTGCAGTCTTTTCTAGTTTTTATTTAGATCGCGCTGCCGTATTGTACCGCGTACGGCATGGGCAGCGTGATCGAACTCGACGCCAACGCCAACTATCAAGCACTGCGACAACTGTGGATGCTTATTATATGATAAATTAATATCGTACGCGATACGCGCTTTGCGATTTCGGTCGCATGGTTGACGCGTGTGTCTGGGGTCGTACTACAGAGGTTATTTTATTTATTATTTAGCCGTCTTATGTTACCCTCATGTATTGGTATGATTTCATTTTCCAGTAACCGGCCGAAACGCTACAGTAGCGCCGCGCGGTGTATCCACGCGCCTCTCACATATAACAGGCGCCTTCCCTAACAACAGAGGGGGTTGATTGTGTAGAACGCTCACACTAGCCTCAGGGCGGAGAATATCCATTGACGGTTTCCACAAGAAGTGCCGGGGCCTGCTAGAGTTTAGTTTCAGGAAGGCATCAAGGCGTCAAGTCACCACAGAGAATGTCTGACTGAATGCTGTTTCTTTTGTAGACCTATGAGTAAGATCCTAAGACCCCCAGCGTTACTTTTATTAAATCGACTTTTACAAATTTTTACAAACTCATGGCATAGTTTTTTTTTTTAAAAAAAAAGCGTCGTGGCCACGCGGTCGAAACGGACACATTAAATTTGTTTGTATTTTTTCCTTATTTAATTTTCCATCCATTTAGGAGCATCCATTCGTGTCTACTTACCGCACCTAGGTAGGTAGGTAGGTGCCTGCGTAAAAGAAACTGTCTGACACAAAGTGGTTCTATTTATAATTTGAAACAGTTCTCGTTCAATGTCACCTGACCAAAAGCTTTATTAGACGCTATTATTTATCAAAAGCATTAATTAATCTTAAATTATTTACAAAATAAAGTAGATTTTTGATATTTTTAGGTTACAAATACTCTACAAAACTAAATACTTAGTTATTTGTCTTAGTATAAACAATTGATGGATGGGTTACTTGTTAGGTATAGTGAACAACGTAGCCTCAAAGTTTTATAGTTTGAGCTTGGAGCCCGCTTGTGCGCTAAACGGAATGTGTACGCCGCGTGCGACGTGCGGCTTACACGGGAGGCATGGTGACTCTAGTCTGGTCTAGTCTGGCCGGCCGGCCCCAGTATCGTCATTCTAGTATGCTAACACACACGTGCTCGTAGAGTGAGCGTAACGAGCCACGTACGTACGACGTACAATAGCGCGTTATGTTGCTGTATCGTTTTGGGACCACAAGCCGGTTTAACACAGCTTCTCTGCTTCCTTCATAATTTAATCATAAACCGTGGTTATAGTTATAGAGGCTCACATGGGCTTCCAAACATTTAACTGTAATATCGTACGGTGCCGGGTGATTGGTTGCTGAAGGCTCGTTTCAAGAAGAGAGCTATCGAAAGATGCTTTTTATTCTGACGAGTACTGAAAACTACAATATATTATTATGTAACTCAAATCTGGAAAAAGAAGATCGCCACTAAATGAACGACAAGCTCTCTTCATGTAAACGGGACATACTTTGGTATTACACAGTACTTTAATCAAACACATATATATATAACACAGATAGAGGTAAATATTGTAGTACCTACGCATTGTTCATCATGCGAGCGACTAACTAACTATTAATAACTAAACATTTTACTAACGACAAACATAAATAAATAATAAATTAAAATTAATTAAAAAAAAAGACGATACAACAAAAGATAATTATCACAGTGCTAAGTTACTGAAGTCAGTATGTGCGTGTGGCCTCGTTGAATATTGTACACTAGTGCAGTAATGCTAGGAAGCTGCGACAAGCGGCGCCGCCACTATTAGCCGCAGATAGCAGCTCGCGGCTCCATAGACAATGATCTCACTCTTCACTGTTTCATAGTGCTGCACTGAAATGCATCTTAAGAGGGTTCGTGTAATCGTGAAACCAGATCAAGTTGTTTTTGTGTTGCGTGTGCTAGTGAGTGGTGAGTTGTGTGCTAGTAGTGTGTGTGTGCGTGCGGGTGGCTGCCGTGTGGCGTGCGGGTGGCGGCCGTGTGGCGTACGGGTGGCTGCCTAGCGTATATACTCAATAACTTATTGCTACTTCAACGCTCATTAACTAAATAGAGCACTATTACTATATGGTTAAAAGCCTCCTTGCCTGACAATTATATTGTTAACGTTAATCACAATAAGTTGTTGCAAAGGAAAACGATACAGTGCTCTACACTGTTTTATTTTCATCAATTCAAATAGAATTTAGACATTTTCAAGTTAGTATGCAAGTAAGTGTGTATTTAGAATTCCAATGTGTTCGTATTCCTGCCATTACGAGTAAAACAACTGAAAGCACAGTAGCTACCAGCGGCACCTGCCATACAGAGGGACGCCATCGCGCCGTACAGAGCTTTGGACGACATAAGAAGAGTTGCATCTAGAGGATTTTGAATGTTAACTCTTCCGTTGACGTTCGTAATCATAAACACGTACAAGCCGCATGATAACGGTGATTGGTAACAAATTTTGGTTAAAAAGAAGATTCTGATTTTAATTTGTTCCAAAATGTCGCATGTCGGTAATGGAAAAATGCTTTGGACATTGTCTCAGTTTTGGAGAATGCTGACGCTGAAATAAAAAAGGAAATTACTTTTCAATATTTAAAAACGAAAAAAAAAAAACTATTGCAGCTGTGCAGCCACGTGCACAATTTAAATATTAAGTACGTCAATTTGCTTGACGGTTGTTGCGAGTCGACTGGGCGATGAACAACTGTTAGTAGTTAGTGTGGTCCCCAGAGCGCGCACGCCGCCGCCACCCCTACCGAGCGCGCATCTGTGTGTGTGTGTGTGTGACGTGTGTGTGGCGTGCGTGTGATGTGGCGGGCGAGTGCCGGCGGGTCGCGCGGTCGACGCGGCCGAGTGGGCTAGTATAGCGGTCGCGTGCGCCGTCAGTGCGAGTTCATCGCTCGACGCGAGCGCGCGTAGCTGCAAGCAATGTAAACGCAAAATAAACATAACAAAACAAATAAATCATGCAATCAACTTTACTCTTACATATTATAACAAGCACGGGTTCGGTACGGTCTACCACACGTCACTACTACTTGCACACGAGTAAACACACCACTCCCGTACTAAATAAAGGCGTTGTAATTTTTACCATGGACGTGCGGTCGAGTTTACCGGAGGACACAACATGCTCATGAAGGGCCGTAGCAGACGCGATACTGTCAGCATGGCCGAGTGCAGCACCGCGTGTGGCCCGCTAGCATGGCTGTGACTGCTTTGATGTTGCGCCATGATTTATCGATTCACGGTTTCACAATAAGCTATTGAGCAACGGGCCGTGTTCGGCAGATACTCAAGGCCTCCTTAAATCCTCCGACTGGCATTCGAATGTGTGCGGAGTGAAGCGTTGATTCGCTCTAAAACTGTTCTAGGTGCAGCTGATGCAATAAGTATCGAGTCTGCTATTGCGTTATGTATGAACAAAACGATGCTTACCGACGCGTAGGCTCGTCGTGGGCACCGTGGATTACCTGCAACACGAACAAGCAGTAAGACTGCGTGGTGACTGTGTATACTATATACTACTAGTCTAGCCGGAAGTAAATCGCACACACAGGGCGCGGGAGAACGGTATCCGTATTTCATGTACTAATATGGACGACACACATCACACAGAGAACGAGCGCGGGTCGGGCGCGGGTCGGGTGACGAGCGGGAGCCGCGCCCGTCGCCACAAACAGAGCGGGTGTAGCGTCATTGCATTATAAATTCACAATACACGTATTCCCAAATAGGCACTCATACTCAGAGATGCGACATTGAGACGTCGATTTTTCTCTTTTCAATATTAATCTATTTGGAAAAAAAAAAGATTTTCCTGAAAAAGTCGATCATTGCCGTTATGAAAAACTCATCATCTGCCTAGCCTTTTCCCAAACTACCTTGGGGTGGGCTCCAGTCTAACCGGATACAGCTGAGTACCAGTATTTTACGTGAAGCGACTGCCTATCTAACCTCCACAACCCAGTAACTGGGTAATACGATATGGTTATGAAAAATTGCACGCTTTTAATATAATTAGAAATTAACTTATGAATCCATAATTAATGAACAATTTATTAAAATAAAATGATAAGTATAAAACAAAATCCAAAACCCAGGTCATGACCAACAGCACGAAACGTAGGGTCGATGCATATGTGTGTAGGTGATACATAAATGCATTTCATTTTGAATATGAGGGAAACTGAATAGATGTCAGATCTATTACAAGCTTTCCATGTTGACTGAAACTTTCTTTTTCCAAATCCTACAATTCAATGAACATTGTAGGTTAATAAAAACAACATTAATCTGCCGACAAAATTTATCTCCATTATTTCAGATAACAAAACTCCACATATTGAGAGCGACGGCAGGTGCAGGGCGCGCACCGCCGATCAGAATGGCCGTGTCGCCGCAAGAGCGACTATCTCTAAGACTATTCATTAATCTAATTAAGAACCAACTCATAATTAGCATTTGTGATAATATTGATGAACCTGCCATGCCATCTGTGAGTAGGTAGAACAATTATTACAAAGAATCTAGAAATGTACCGATCGATTAGGAAGAGACCAAGCGCCATCTATTGGCGTGTTTGTTAACTACTGCTTAGATAGTTAATCTTTGTGACAACTGAAAGAGTAATTTATTTATTACAAAATTTATTTTTTACAAAAGCCACTAGCTAGAACTATAGTTAAAATTAAGATTAGCAACTATTTTATGACAACTGGGACTTTAACAATGGCAATTTGACAATCTTTATGAGGCGGCATCCCACTGTGTGGACAATGGCGCCGAATAATCAATTATTCAATTTATAATTTGTAACATCAACTAAATCAGTTTCTAGAACTAATTACAAACTAAAAATTAATAAGATTATTTTACAGAGTAGTTAATTAGTGCAAAACCTGTTCTTTGTATTAAATCTCTTGATCTGCCGAAAATGGTTTTAAGCAAGCAATAGGGATGGTGACTCATTTTTTTTTTATTTGTCTATCGGGTAGATTATTAAAAAGTATTTTACACGTATTTTTTCTTTTTTCATGTATTTCGTAAAATTACGGAGATATTTTGAGTTGAAATGGCGCATGACGTCACGGCTCAGTACATTTTATACCTAGTTGTGACGTAGTAAGCCCCCACTCTCCAACTTTAATGCGTTTTAACTAAGTATTTTTTTGTTAACTTGATAAAACAAAAAATACGTATCTAATATTTTTGTATTACCTGATTGACGGATAAATAGAATTTCGTTTTCTTTACCCAGTCATCATGCCTATTGTTGTAAAAAGTAATGAAGCTACTAATTTATCATTAACTTAATAACGCCTTTGCATTTGTGAATATTAGTATTGTTTAATTACTAAAGTAATTAATAGTGAAATATTAGTATTGTTTTACTGAACTTGCTATGTAATGAATAACTGTACTGAACTATTGAGTGTGTGTTTGTAGTACTTCCGAGTTCCGCACTTCCGCTGCAATATGTCGATGAGTATACATACTTGGGCCAGATAGTGTCTTTTAAAAATAGGCAAGTCAAAGAAGTTGAACGTAGAGTCAAAAATGCTTGGAAGTCCTTCTGGGCCCTAAAAGAACGCTTGAATGGAAGTCTCCCAATGACACTGAAAAGAAAACTCATCGACATGTGCATCCTGCCCGTCCTAACCTACGGTGCGCAAAGCTGGTCACTAACCGAACAACAGAAGTCCAAACTCAAGATTTGCCAGAGGGCAATGGAGCGTAGCATAATAGGTGTGAAGCGTACAGATCGCGTCAGGAACACCACTCTGCGTTCCATAACCCAAGTTGCAGATGTAATAGAAAAAACAGCCAAGCTTAAGTGGGAGTGGGCTGCCCACGTAGCACGAATGCACCCGAAGAGATGGGCAAAGATCGTCACTCACTGGACGCCTGACGGAGGAAATCGCCGTCGTGGTAGACCGCGGCGAAGGTGGTGTGACGATCTGATCTTGTTTGCCGGGCGATCATGGCCAGATATCGCACAAGATAGAGAGGTTTGGAAGGAGAAAGGGGAGGCCTTTGCCCAGCAGTGGGACACAATATGGAGATTATGAAAAAAAAAAAAAAAAGTATAAAACAATAAACATACTCAAAACGACAACCTAGAACTCGTCTTTTTTGAACTTTGAACAATATAATAAAAATAGTATAATTGAAAACGTGAACCCAAGTCCTTTTCCGTTATCGTTCTATTTAAATTTCTAATAATTGGAAATAATGACTAATTCGTGTGCGAACCCATCTGTCGCCCGCGCCGTCTAGTCGAGTACGCGAGACCCGCGCCTACGTTGTGTGTGAAGGTCATGAACAGCGCGAGTCACGCGACGACGGGCCCGATCCGCTTCCTGTGTGATTTGGGCTTGAGGCTGAGATCTCTAGGACTTAGATTTGGCACAATCGCGCTTCATCCGAACGAAACGAAACTAAAGTCTGTTCATGTGCGTACTACAAGCGACTGTGATCAAGCGTATCATTTGAAAAAGAACATTAACTTTATGCGTATAAGGTTCATTTTCGGATGAAGCGCGACTGAGGTAAGCTTGAGCTGGATCACATTTCTCTGGTTACATTTGCCTGCAAGAGGCACGACAACGCCCAGAAGCGGTGCGCGGGTGATTCAAATTGTCTTCTATATGTTCTAAGTTTGGCTCGTTGTTAGACACAATGCGGCTTGCATTATTAAGGGTCAGTCCAAAAACAACGGATTACAAAACTATAATAGATGGTTACAGTAGAGCGTGATTTATAATGAAATCTATATCGCCAGGGATCCAGCGGCATATGGACTACCACTAAGCCGACTGTACATGCCACTACCGCTCGACGGAAATGTATGAGCTGCAAGTGAAGAGATGCGTATACGAGTAATGTGGGGAAGGTAGTGAGCGCACTCACGACACACTTCTCGTGGCAGGCGGCGCACTGACGCGGCTCACTGCCAGCGCAGCACCAGCAACGTGCGCGCATCAGCCTGTACAGCTGTGCTACTGTGGGCACTGTGGCATACTTCTCGCCTACTCCCGACAACTCAAAGCAATGTAATAAAGCCCTACTTCAGTGAGACATGTCGCGGCCTGACAGGCGGACACGCCACTCTCAAACACACGTGACAACACAAGGAGAGTTCAACTTGTTGCTGTTGATAACTAAAATACTTAACAATGTTGAGGACATGATGCGAAAGTAGTTATTTAACTTACATTTGCTATGGCAGAAGTCGGTTTAGGGGCGGCGAAACGTCCGACAGCGGCAGCGGGGGCCGCAGTAGCGTCGCCCGCGCAGTTGCTGCTATCAAATTACACGTTAGTACACCGGCTAGCACCGCCGCGGCGCCGTCGCGACTGATCAATAACAAAGAGTATGCAGCGCAAGGAAAATTCATCAGACACACTTCTGACAAATAAATAATGAAATAATAATAAAATGAAGTTGAGATATTACTGAATGAGATTATGAAGTTTCTCTGTGTAAGTATAGTTAAATAATACAAAAGTATAGTAAAGTAGTTCGAGATCGGGTCCCGCTGAGCGAAGAGCAGTAAGGGAGCGCGGCCGTCGATGTGCGGACCTGATTTCGTCGTCCGAGCGGTCGAAGAAACTGCGCGCAACAGCAAAGTTGTTATTCTGCCGCATCAGCTTTTTGATGCCGAAATTCCGATCCAGGAACTGCTCCATCTTGTCCGAAGGCCCATCAATGGCCAGTTGATCGGCGGTGACCTCCAGCTCCTGCACAAGCACGCAACCATTAACATTTCTTTAATTAATAATTTGCTTAAGTCGTTGTATCAGTGTGAACATTCAGAATAACTAAGAGATTTATGCCTTTATGCCTTGGAAAAAAAAACGCGGCGCGTTGCGCGATTTTAAGGTTCCGTACCCAAAGGATCAAACGGGACCCTATTAATAAAACTTCGCTGTCCGTCCGTCCGTCTGTCTCCAGGCTGTATATCATGAACCGTGATTGGTAGCCAGTTGAAACTACAGATTATGTATTTCTGTTGATGCTATAACAACAAATACTAAAATCAGAATAAATAAAAAATAATAATAAAAAAAAAATTAAGGGGGCTCCCATAAAAAAAGTGCTAAGAACTAAGCTAAGTAAGTTTAGCTTAGCTCGCATAGCTGACGCAGTTTTTCATACTTGTGTACAAACTGAAAACTATGCAATATGCGACTGTAAAAGATCTACAAATGATAGCCGGGACTAACGGCTTAACGTTCTCTCCGAGGCGCGGAGAAAGCACGGTGTGTAATGGGGCACAAGTGGTCAGTGGCGGCACACGGCAATACTCACGTGAAGCATGAAATCAAAAAGCATGCGGCCGAAGCCCATGCGCTGGCGGTCGCTCACGATGTAGAAGTCGAGCACGCACAGGGGCTCCACCTCATGCACCGTCTGCTTGTCGTCGAACAGGAACAAGTGCTTCCTGCCCACCTTCAGCAGCCCGATGATCTCGCCCTTCCCGCTGCGGACAACACACGCAGGTTACTACGATACACCACTCACAATACGGTCCTTCAAATAGTTCGCACCACCACCCCCAGCTATCAAAACGCGACTCTCCCATACATTATGTATGGCAATATCAACCAGAGAAACTAATTATATATTTAGCTTTAAGACTTTTATCTATACTAACATTATAAAGTTGAAGAGTGTGTTTGGTTGACCGCGCTAATCTCTGGAAGCACTGATTCGAATTGAAAAATTCTTTTACTTTTGGATAGCCCATTTACTGAGAAAAGCTACTATATAACATCACGTTACGACCAATTAAGCGAAGCATTTTCGTTAAACATTGAAGGGTATTAAACTTTTTTTTGCAAATGGCATACCGTTGGAAAGGGGACAGACTAGACAACTTATTGAAAGAATTGGAAGACCACGATCGCGTTTAGTATTTTTTTTTATAGCAATTTATAGTTGAGTTTTAAGTTTACTTCCTTAAACAAAAAAAAATCGGTTTAATAAAAAAAAAGTAAATGTTACTAGCTAGGCATTTTAAATTTGATAGAATCGTACAACAGTACACATCAATATTATCGAAATTTGAAGTCTACACAATTTATTTTAATAATAATAATAAGTTTATAATAATAAGTTTATTGTTCATAAAAGAAACATAACAGTTGTGGCATACAAATCGGTGAGCCACAAACTAAGCATCGCTTGTGTCTTGTGGCTCAGGAGTGCGAAATTATACAAATTAAAGCATTTAAATACAACATTTTCTAATAAAACATTAGCATTATGAAATAAGGACGTTTGAGTGATTTTATAATGTGCTCTGAACGCAATATTATGAACATTAAGTAATAAAAATAAAATTAAAATATAAACAATGTTTGCATATATCGGGCTTGTGTTATGGGGTGTGTGAGTGTGTGTGTGTTCTTGTGAGTGTGCGTGTGTGGATGTGTGAGTGTGTGTGGCTGTTATATGCTATATCAAGGCTTCAGTGTCGTCGTATGACAATTTCAGGAGGGCTGATCTTAATATTTTTTTACAGGTGGTCGTTGAGGAGTCTCGTAAGTCGCATCCTTACTTTATTGTAGGTGTTAGGATGGGAAAAGTTTTTACAGCGTCTAGCTAGTTCCGATTTTGTATTTGGTATAGGTACTCTGAATACCCGTTTGTTTAATAAGTTATTGTATTCTGGGAGTTTTCTTACTGTTGCGTGATACTTAAGCGTTGCTTGAAGTATGAACATTTGTCGTACCCTAAGAACTTCAAACTCCTGGTAAATAAGGTCGGTGGGGAACCTGAAAGGTTTTTTTAGTGCAACCTTGATCAGTGCCCATTGTGCTCTCTCTAATGTTATAAATGTAGTTTTACAAGCCCGTCCCCAAATACAGATGCAGTACTGCATGATTGACTGGCAGAGTGCATAGTAAACTGTTCGCAGTACATCAATAGGCGTGCAGTCGCGGAGATTTTTCATTACATGAATCAGTTTTCGCACTCTGGAGGATAGGGCATAAATGTGGGATTTGTAAGTTAGGTTGTTATCTATTGTTATTCCAAGATATTTTAGTACGTTCAAGGACTTTGCATGGGCATGTTTGGTGGGAGCCGTTGTTGTGTTCTTGGGAGCAGGTGTGTATTTTTATGGACATAGTTGTAAATATAAATAAATCTTAAAAGCCAAGATTTGAATTTTTCAAAATTTAAATTAAAAAGTTGTTATAAAAAAACCGGTGTAGCAAGGAATGAGTTATAGGGCGTGAAGAGATAGCCAATGACCTCTCCTTTCAGCTTATTTGATTTGGCAAACGATGCACCAAACACCCTGTATTTTTTTTTTGGTTTAGGTGGTAGAATTACCAGGCTGCTCCGTGAGCTTACTCTGGAGCAGTCCACGCATAACTGAGTTTTTGAAAAGCAGTTCAGTCAATCAAATCAATCAAATTCATTTATTTCAAGTAAGCCAATAGGGGATCGGACTGGGTAAAGCAAACGACAATATATTTTGTCCGTCAGACAGGTAATACAAAAATATTAGACACGTCTTTTTTGTTTTATCAAAATATCAAAAAATTACTTAGTTAGAACTCATTAAAGTTGGAGAGTGGGCGGTTACTACGTCACAAGTGGGTATAAAACTTACCTACATGTGACGTCATGCGCCATTTCAACTCAATATATCTCCGTAATTTTATGACCACGTGAAAAAAGAAAAAATACGTGTCCAATACTGTTCAATAAACTACCCGACAGACAAAGAAAAAAAAATAGGATTACAAGCCCTTTTGAATAGTCAAACAACAATAAAGATGAAGCTAGTCCCAGTCACAAGACACAATAACTGTGAAAGTACTGTAGTTTGTTGTATGTATCCAAAGCGTAGATCTCTATGGAGAAGAATGGGCAAGAAACTCCATGGACACTCTTTTAAATCAGAATCTTGTTACAAAAACCTTGGTTACATCATTCATGTTGAGATGGTACATTATGTGAGAACGATGTAGCAAGACGTGCACGTTAAAAGGGTCCACAGAAAAAAAAAATTAGTTCGAAATAAGCCGTGGCACCTAAGAGATGACCAGGCACAACTGATAGCGCCCGTTCACGAACATGACGAATGGATCAGCCATCATTTAACTCAACCATTTTGAAGGGAACTAAAGTTCGCCTTTAAGTCTATCCCTGCTAAATTAGGAGTTTGGTTTTGAGATTAACAATGTTTCTGTTATCGACTATTCCCCCACTCATGTCTTTAAAACTACTGCGCCTAAAATTTTGAAAAACATACAGAAAATAGTTCTTTACTTCTTTAAATAAATACTTAATTATAAATTGCAAATATAAGTTCATAGTAATATCAGTATAATTTTTGATACATCTTGAAACCTTGGTTAAGATTGGACAAAGGTAACGACAATCTATATATATTTCTATATACATAAAAATCAATTGCTGTTCGTTAGTCTCGCTAAAACTCGAGAACGACTGGGCCGATTTAGCTGATTTTGGTTTAGAAATGTTTGTCGTAGTCCAGGGAAGGTTTAAAAGGTGAGAAAGGTAGGGTAGGTAGATAGGGTAGGGTAGGTAGGTAGGGAAGGGAAGGGTAGGGTATGGTAGGTAGGTAGGTAGGGTAGGGTAGGTACGTAGAGTAGGGTAGGGTAGGCAGGTAGGGTAGAGTAGGTAGGTAGGGTAGAGTAGGTAGGTAGGGTAGAGTAGGTAGGGTAGAGTAGGTAGGTAGGTAGGGTAGGTTGGAAAAAGTGCATTGCAACGCATGCCGGGTACAGCCAAAGACACATATTCCAACATTATCAATGTCGCTTATCACAACTCAACGTGAACATCGGGATGTCACATATTACAGATACACCTCAATACTCAATACTTTATTGCATTCCATAATGTGTACATTAACAGTTGGTATGTTAAAACATCGAATCAATTATGGACCCTGTCGGGCACAGCAAAGTTAATTTTCAATAGGAGAGAGGATGAAGGCGTTTTTTGTTAGTAAAAAGAAAATAAATAATTATTAAATTAAAATAGTATCATTAAAATAGTTGCATTATTTGCTTTTATGTTATTTATTTATATATTTGGTTTAAAGTTATATTTATGTAAGTATTTTTATATTATATATTGCACGAATTACTTTAGATTTATATTTATATATTTATAGAGATTAAAAATTTATGTGGTCCTTTTGAATCCTCGTCAAAATACAGGAGGTTGTCACAAGAGACGTAAATGACCAATTTCAATTACTATAGCTAGTTATAAAATAAATAAATAAAAAAGCCTTTAATTTCTACCATAAATACTTAGGACATAAATAAACTTAAGTGTAATAAGTGTACACCGTGGAGCTCTGCCCCGCTTGGGCTGAACACCGCCGTGTCCTCGTAGCGGCGATTGGCGGCGGCGACCTCTCGCGTCCGGTTCCCGTCTCTGGTTCAATCCATGGTCCGGAGCGAGAGGGAATGGGATGCCGTCGCCTCCATCTGCGAAGCAGTCATGCTAGCGAAGGAGGTGGCGGAACGTGAGAGGGAGAGAACCTCACGTCCCAGCCGCCGCGGGAGACGCCCAGGGCGTCGGGGGGCAACTATATAGTGGCCCCCGGCTTTCGTAGGCGCGGGCCTGTAGACGGTGAGTAATGGGCCAGCTCACCGTCCGTCCGTCTTATGACGACAGGCCGTGCCGACTATATTTATTCTGCAGAAAAGAGCTATCAGAGCCATATATAATCTACGTAGGTGCGATTCTCTAAGATAACTGTTCAAGGAAATTAACATCATGTACGTTAGGAAAAATCTGCATTTATTTAGTAAATGAGGTGACCGGCACCACTATAATACTAGAAACAGAGACCAACTAGTTCAGCCAGGTTTCAGGTTAGCTAAAGTAGACTCATCTTTCATGGGGTACTGTTTAAAATGTTACAATAAAATACCTGCCCACATTCTACAACTGAATGAAACGAAATATAAATCTTGCATAAAACGCACACTATGTAGGCAAGCATATTATAAGTTGGGGGATTATATTGATGATAAAAATGCTTGGCTCAATGCTGGTCCTGCTCCACAACCATAGGGGCAATCGGAATCATCAGAATTAGAAAGTGAAGTTATTGTGAAAGCTGCAGAAGATTGTAAAAATATACTTGCATTGTATAGATTCAATCTCTTAGTATTATATAATTGCATAGCACATGTGTGAGTACCATGTACTGTAAAGCCACCATTTAATGAGTACCTAAATCTTTCATTGACGCGAAATTACCCTGGTGGTTGAGTGAATGTCATGCTCACTTAAATGTCACGCTGATGGTGGCGGGTGTGTCGGGTCGTTTAGTTCCCTTCAAAATGGTTGAGTTGAATGATGGCTGATACATGCGTCATGTTCGTGAACGGGCGCTGTCAGTTGTGGCAGGTCATCTCTTAGCTGCCACGGTTTATTTTAATTACTTTATTTTTTAATTATTGATTTAATCTTTTACTCTGGACGCACTTAACTTGCCCGTATTTCTACATTGTTCTCACATATTTTTAATTCTTAACATGAATGATGTTACCAAGATTTTGTAACATATTTTGATTTAAAAGAGTGTCCATGGAGTTTCTTGCCCATTCTTCTCCATAGAGATCTACGCTACGGAATGGGCAACTACAGTACTTTCACAAGTTATTATGCCTTGTGACTGGGACTGTAGCTTCGCGTTTTATTTTGTTTTTTTGACTTTCAAAAATGCCTGTAATGGTCTAATTGAAATAAATGCTTTTGTGTTCCACGCGCGCCTCAAGGAGATGTCAGCAAATCGGAAGGGGTCCGACAGGGCCGATGCCTGCCAGGGCTGCGGGTTGTTCGAAAGAGATACCGCGGCCCTGGAACACAAAGGGCGAAGAAGGGACATGGATGGGTTTTAGTCAGTACAAGTCTGACACTCCCTCCCGCTCCGCCCAGAGCGGGAGAAGTCATTTGATGATTTCCCATCCGCGAAAAAAAAAGTTTGGTTTCTTTCAGTTTGGTCTTCAAATGAAATGGATTGTCCCAAATAGATGTATTCATTGACGTATTCTATTCCATGCCCATCTAAAATTATTGGCGTTTCCGAACCGTTTGTTAAAATTTTAGTTTTGGCTGCATTCATCGTCAACCCAACCTTCCTGCTTTCTTTCGCAAGCATCTGCAACATTTCCTCTAATTGTGCGGGTGCTTCTGTGAACTCAACGATGTCGTCTGCAAAACGTAGGTGGCTTAAATATTCGCCGTCGATTTTTACGCCTTTCTTTTCCCAGTCTAGGTTTCTAAATATTTTTTCTTGAACCGACGAGAATATTTTAGGTGAGAGTGGGTCACCCTGCCTGACGCCTTTTCGCATGGGAAAAGCCGGCTTTTCCAATTCCAATTTTATTTTTGCGGAATTCCTAGAATAGATGCTATAAAGTAGCTCTACATATTTTATGTTTATTCCTTGCTCTATTAGTGATTGTCATATTGCCCTATGTTCCAGAGAGTCAAATGCCTTGGAATAATCTATGAAGCATAAGTATAGAGTCTTGTTATATTCTTTAGCTTTCTCTACAATTTGCGTGACCACTTGGATGTTATCGGTTGTTGAGTAGTATTTGCGGAATCCGGCTTGCTCGCGTGGTTGATTTTCGTCTAAGGTCATTGTGAGTCTATTTAATAGTATTTTCGAGAAAATTTTATAAATGTTGGACATCAGGCTAATTGGTCTGTAATTGCTCAGATCACCTCTGTCACCTTTTTTATGAAGAAGAGTTGTTGTGGATTCGGACCATTGCTTTGGAGTTTTCCTTTTTTGAAGAATATTGTTAAACATGATTTGCAGTGGGTATTGCAAAGGTTCTGATAGAGACTTTAATAGCTCATTTGTTATTTTGTCTTCTCCAGGTGCTTTATTCTTCTTCTGACTGTCGATAGAAAAGCCAATCTCTGATATAAGAATTTCGGGCAACTGTCCGTCGACATAGATTTTGTCTTTGATTTGATGTAGAAAATCAGAACTTTCTTGTGACGAGTAAAGAGTTTTATAAAAGTTGGTAGCTTCTGTTATTGTATCCGATCGCTTCGACATAGCCTTTCCGTTCTTGTCCACCGTGTATGTTGCCCATTTTTTAGTGCTTTGTAGGTCTTTGTATGCCTGTTTGATTGCTCCCTTTTTTATATGTATTTCTCGAACACATTTTGTCTGTATTTGTTTCTACTCTTGGAAATATCTTTATTTATTTCTTTACTTATTTGGGAAATTGTTCTTTTAATTTCCTTTGTTCTTTTTTCTTGGTACAGTTGTTTTCTGTCTTCTAGTAGTTGCCGCGTGTGTATACTTATGGGGTATTTTTGCTTGCTCTTCTCGCATGGTAGCTGTGTTACTATATCTTACATACCTTTGCTGAAGTTATCATATTGTGTTTGGACTTGTGTGGATGTTTTGAGCAGGTCAATAAATTTATTTTCCAAGTGTATCCCTTCGTCTCTTGTTACTATTGGTTATTTTATTGTGCGATTTGCGGTCATACATTTTGCTTTGCATACGGTTTGCTCGTAGCTCCAAGGAAGTCAAAGTCACCTTGTTTCGAGCCTACTGTACTGCATTTTATAGAGCAGCCTGTGGGTGTCGTACTCGCAGAAAGCCTATGGTGCCCTCCGAGTTCAATATAATAACGCGCTGAGGGCATTGCTGCGGCTGCCTCGCTTCTGCAGCGCGTCGGGGATGTTCGCCAATGTGCGCGTAGACTGTTTCTATGCCACGATGCGCAGGAGGGCAGCCTCCATAGCGGGCAGAGTGAGGGGCAGCGGCAACAGTCTCCTCGCCGTCGTCGCCGACAGGTTAGACGGGCCATTCATGAGGCATTGGTTGGCCCTACATGCGCCCATATTTAGGGCATGGGGGAGATGATTGAGAGTATGTTATTTTAAATGATTATGTTTTTAAAATTAATTTCCATATTTTGAATTTTATGTATAAATTAAATTCATTATTTTGTTATTATTATTATTTTAATTTGCTGTATGTACATATTGTGATATTTTTTTATTTTTATTATTTATGGTATTTAATATTTTTATGTTTTGTTGAAGTTTTGTATGGATTTTCTATCTGACTAAATAAATGAATTGAATTTGGTGTAACTTCTTCTTTTCGTGTTTTCTAATTTTATCAAAATATCAGCTGCCTATACATTTTGGGTCGAATAGGTATTGTAATTTTCTATGGGGCAGCAGATAGTTTTTTTGCTGAAAAACATGTTTTATGATAAGAAACATGTTCAGTTTGATGGTCTGTAGCACACCCTTAAGGATGTATATACCCTTTCCGTTACACCCTGTATAGTCTTATGCCGATGTAAACTTTGCGTGCGACACGTAGGAGATTGATGTTAGTTCTTCCGTCGTGACATAGATGGCGCTGTGGTACTTTTTGTTGCTTTTTTTGTAGGTCGCTACAATATTTTCAGTTTCATAAATATTTTATGTTTCTTATTCTTTTTTTGTAATGTCATTGGTACATATATATGCCCCTTTCAAATCGGACAGGATGCTTAGGCGTCTAAGTACTCCACCACATCCCTGTCATCCGAAACCATACTGACTGGCAGAATTGCTACATTGAGTGGTTATTTCGCTAAAGAAAGAGCCAGCCCTTTAGTCACGCGAAGTGTCAACCAGTCGCTAATAATTTTAGCCATTTTCCAAGCGTTCAAAAACGGTACCTCAAAATCACCCACCCAGTGAGGAAGATAAGATGTTCCTGGTAATTTTTTTTGTACAGTGGACCGAGGAGAGCAAGGCTGGTAAACATATGCTTGAAATTTTGCGGACGCCAAGTCCACCCAGGCGGATAATTTATCCAGAGGCACGTTTAGGATTAAAGTAAAGAAAAAAGTTGAGGTTGTTCCGAAAGATGGGAGGACCGAAGGCTATCAGTAAATGTTGGTCCAAAGCAACAGTCTGGAACACCACTCTAAAGTTAGAATGGCAAATGTAGATATGTGTAAAAGAAATAAAAGTAACTATGTATCCCATTATTGAATACTAGCTGTCCCGCGCAACTTCGTCTGCGTTACATTTTCCCTGTTTTCGCAACATTTTTCATTGCTGCACCGCTCTTATTTGTCGTAGCGTGATGATATATAGCCTATGTCCTTCCTCAAGTTAAAATCTATCTTCTTGCCAAATTTCATTAAGATCCGATCAGCCGTTTAGTCGTGAAAAGGTAACAAACAAACAAACAGAGTGACTTTCGCATTTATAATATTAGTATGGATAAAGCATTTTTGTTTTAGCATTAGTTTTCCGTTGAAAGAAGAAATGAAGCAATTTTTTTCATGTACATTATAATATGTTTATCGATTTCTTCGTGATTATGATTACTGTTCCGATTTAAGCTATTCTTTTTTTCTGTTGGTAGAGGGAAACAGTAACCGACTTCCGAAAACAAAAGCCAAGTGTGCTGCGGGTTGTTCGAAAGAGATACCGCGGCCCTGGAACACAAAGGGCTTAGAAGGAACATGGGTGGGTTTTAGTCAGTCAAGTCTGACACTCCCTCCCGATCCGCCCAGAGCGGGAGAAGTCATTTGATGATTTCACATCCGCAAAAAGAAAAAAAAGAAGTGTCAATAGAACAAAAATAAAAGTCGCCGACTTCGGAAATAAAGATATTTTCCACTTTTTAACCGACTTCTAAAAGTATGAGGTTATCAATTTGACGGTATGTTTTTTTTTTATTTCTGTTATGCTATACGTATTCAACTGTATGTATTTTAATTTCTATTCACCGATTTCTCCGCCAATTGAGGACCGATTTTCAAAAATATTTTTTTGTTCGAAAGGAGATACTTCTGAAGTGGTCCCATAGTCACCAAGTCGGGATCTGATGATGGAATCTTGGCGAAATCGAGGGAACTCTTCAAATTTTATATGAAAACGTACAGTGATTTTGGTATTTTCTACAACAAGTGAAGCATTTGCGTTCAATAAGAACCATTCTACCATCAGATCTGATGATGAATCCCAGAGATAGGCACCGGAACTCAATAATAAGACAATGTATTTTAGTTGTATTTGGGCTTGTTGGAATTGTAACGGTATGCACTTTCCAGGTGTAGGTACAAGAAATAATTAAAAAAAAAAAGTCTTTCTTTTTTAACCGACTTCTAAACGGAGGAGGTTATCAATTCGATTAGTTTTTTTTATGAATATACTCGTTGACGCTGAGATTTGATCCGATTTGCGTAATTCTTCTTTAGTTTGATGCGGAATAGTTGTTATTTGGTCCCATAAAAAATGTTATATAGTTTGGCCCTGTATTTTTCAATTTATTAACATTTTTTTCATTTTATATGTAAAGAACATTGCTCATGTTCATATGAGAATTGGTCCAAACGCTGCCCAGGAATGGGAGTACTAGCGCTGGTTACCTGACACTAATTTATGTCTTTATACAAAATATTTTTTAAATCTATCCTGAGGTTCCCATTTTATTTACCTATTTATTATGATGATATATTTTGTATACATGGTTTTCTTTTACATACTTTTAAGGTTTTTACTCCTTTTATGACTTCAACTAAAGATATTTTGTATAATTGAACTTTTTCAGTACTATTCCGTCCATATTGGAAGTGATAGATAGCATAACAAAAACAAAAAGTGAAATGGCACGTTTTATTTATTTTAGAAACAGGAATTTTTAAAATCATTCCTCAATTGGCAGAGAAATCGGTGAATAGAAATTAAAATACATACAGTTGAACATAGAACCTCCTTCTTTTTGAAGTCAGTTAAAATAATATTTAATCGTCATCATTTTCAAGAATTCTCTTATTGTACTGTCTAAACAGAGGGCAGGACGTCTAATACCATCTAGGTGCCTGCCCCCCCCCCCCTACCCCTAAGAACCACACTAGAAACATAACATGTGTGCTACAACTAATCGTTCTTGGGCCAGTAAAGCAAGAAGAGCAATATCTCGAATCGATAAGAATAGTTGGTCGCTGGGTTGAACCCAAGACAATGTTTATGTTCTTTCTTTCTCCAAATTAGCTTAGTGATATTATATAACCTCACGCATAGTTTTTTTTACCTTATTATTTTTATTTTATTTTATTTAACTTTATTTTTATTTTATAAGTCTGTATGCACGTGTAAGCGGGCACGCCCTTTATGTCTGGAGGCTTTATTTATTCTTGAGTATATTTTTTAATATTTTATTTTATTATTGGTGTGTGCTAGCTGACATGTGACATTAATTTGGTGTAATGGATCCCTTGTTTATTAATTAAACTTGAACACTATTGTATGATTGATTGTTGTTCAAAAAGTGCTGATTATCAGCCTAGTTTGAATAAATGACTTTTGATTTTGATTATGAAATCTGGTTCTTCTAACCTAACAGACAGACGTGTTGCTGGGGAGTTTGTTCCGCCACTTCTTCTTCCCAGCTAAAACACTAGGAAGTGGCGAAGGGCGGGCGTTTTGGGGGACCGTCTCTTGTAATTTTGACGTTCAAAAAGTGCTGATTATCAGCCTAGTTTGAATAAATGACTTTTGATTTTGAGCAATATTTTTTTATTGAGTTTTGTTCTTGCTCGTTTCCATCCATCAATCAGTAGATATACATGTTGATGTGTGTTGTGCTTTGTAAATGTGCGGATTTTAGGCCGCGCAAGGACCGGTCACATCTAATATATAGCCACCAAGACTAAGTGACGATAAAAAAAAAAGGTTTTAACAAGTTGCGATACTTGTAGAGACTATATGTTCTCGTGAGCTCAACGATCTGGCATCATTAAATATACGTCACAACAATGTTCAGCTAATACGAGCACATATACTAAGCAGTCATTTGCGGACGCACACAATAACATTCAATACATTCGTTCACGTAAATTGTCTGTGAATTCGAACTTCTTGTGTGCGTCCGCAAATTATATAGAGTAGGGTCACAAACGTAACTACGTTTAATTTTCGTTCGTTGCCGAAGTTACGTTTCGGAGAAAGAGAGTAGACCTCCAGACACGCATCAACAAGATGGTACCATGTTTAAAACGTGTAACAAAATAATATATATATCCTTAGGGGTGTGGCGAAAATAATATTAGCTGCCCCATACATCAATACCTATTCGACCCAAATGTACCTATGGGTTTTTGTTACCCACGTTGTATATACTGATTGACGGAAACGAGGAAGATAGAAACGCAGTAAAAAAAAAAAGGATTGTGTGGTTTTATGAAACCACGGTAAAAGTGAAACTTTTTTTCACACTATAGACATTTAACATTTTTAAAAAAATTGGAATAATATTCCATTAAGGGTATAAAACGAAAAAAACGCGGAGTAGTACTACTCCGCGGCCGAGCGTCACGCGACATGCAACACACAGACGAAAAAGTTTGAGACGATGTAATAAAAGTTTCACTTTAAAAACATTTGTTGTCTTGCATTACTGGCCCAAGAACGTTTGGTTGTTGCACATATAGTGTCTAGTGTGTTTCTTGGGAGGGGGGGCAGGCACCAAGATGCTATCAGGGTTCTCTATTGTGTCACCTAACTTTTTTATCCATAATTTAAAGTGCCATAACTTTTTTTGTCCTAATCATCATTTGTCCGAATGATAATTCACCCGAACTTAACATCACATAATATCACATGCCATAAAATTGGAATCCCTAAATATAATATGTGCTAAATCCGTTTGTCATAATCAATAATATAAAAAAGACATAAAAAAAAATCTATAAAAGTTATAAGTCCTAAATTCAAATTACATAATGTTTATTTAAAATAATAATATTCTTAAAACATTTTTTTTTATTTTTTATTATACATAAATAAATATATTATATATTGTACTCAATAAAGCAGTTGATTGTGAACATGTGGTTTTTGTAAAGCAAGCAAGCATGCAGCATGCAAGCAGGCACGCAGCATGCAGCATGCAAGCAGGCACGCAGCATGCAGCATGCAAGCAAGCATGCAACATGCAGCAGGCATGGTTTCTGTCACGGCTCCGGCGCTGCGGCGCTCCGGCGGTCCCTCGCGAGTTTATCGTCGCAGATGGGTTTAACGCTCACCACCGCAGCTTCGGCTTGCTGGCCGGCTCGGCCGGCCAGCCTCAGCCGCGGCGGCGAGTGTTACAACCACCTGCTCCTCAACTCGCGGGCCGCCTCGCCCCTCCGCGCCTACGATTTTAAATTACACTCTAGGGGTAGGGCAGACAAGACTGCGTCGAGTTGGATTTACAGCGATTCGTTACTGTCACTTAAACCTATTTTTTTATTAGCAAATGTTTTAGGACTGAAAATATTATTATAAATGAACATTCGGAATAATACACATTATTTAACACAATACTTAGGACATATGACTTTAGGTCTTGTAAAATTAAGAGATTCAATAATTATAGTACTGGATATTATGACAGAATACTTTTAGAACTAAAGATAATTATGTTAAGCAAAATTTCGGGATTTTGAACATTATGGTTACTGAAGTTTATAGCAAACGTGTTATGGATAATGATTTTTGGATTAACAATTTTAGGAGAAGAAAGGGAGTACCTGCTATCAGACCTCCTGCCCTCTGTTTAGACAGTACAATAAGAGAATTCTTGAAAATGATGACGATTAAATATTATTTTTAACCGACTTCAAAAAGAAGGAGGTTCTATGTTCAACTGTATGTATTTTAATTTCTATTCACCGATTTCACTGCCAATTGAGAAATGATTTTCAAAATTCCTGTTTTTTAAATAAATAAAACATGCCATTTCAGTTTTTTTTTTGTTCTGATATTTATCACTTTCAATACGGACGGAATTAGTACTAAAACTGTCCAATTATACAAAATGTCTTTAGTTGAGGACATAAAAGGAGTAAATACCTTAACAGTATGTAGAAGAAAATCATGAATACAAAAAAAACATCATCATAATAAATAGTTAAATAAAATAGGAACCCCAGGATGGATTTTAAAAATATTTTGGATTTAGACATAGATTAGTGGTGGGCCCATATGAATTTTACAAAAAGTTTTTATTTTAAAGTCTGTTTTTATTTGGAAGTCTGTTTTTTTTTGGCAAAAACGTTTTGCCAGTGACATTCGCGTTTATAATATAAATATGATATTTTAGATAATTTATAATTAATCAATTGCTAACAATTGAATAATTCTATAATCTAAAATATTGGAGCTACAAAAAGGCAGCGCGGACCGTACAGAAGTATCAGCCTAGGCTTGAACCGAAAAGCCCGAAGCGGTCTCGAGTGAGGTCGCGCGCCGTTCGCGAGTGAATGATGACGTTATTGCATGGAAAAGCCTTAATAGTAAGACATTCAACATGTATCATATTGGTGTCAATTGTACCTCGCAGACTATGCCTAAGAGAAGACGCGCACTGATGCAACTTGAGCATGAGCGCCTCCCCGCGTCATCTCATCAGTGCACCAGCCTGGCAGCATGCTAATTGGTTCTACAACACGTTTTTGTTAATATTTCAATGTATCTGAATTGAATTGAGTTTAGAGCGTAACATAGTCGGTTGTGCGGTAGTGTCGGCCGGTGTGGGCGGCGACTGGAGGCCACTAGGGGCCAGTGGCGCGCCGAGGCTCCGCGTCGGAACCAGCGGTTCGCGCACTAAGCAGCCCACAAAGTCAACTCCCAACAGCGTGCGAAACAAACATACATAGACACGCGGCCGGGGTCACTGTACTACATAAGACGAGCGATTTTAAATAATGTTGAAAGCAGTTAATACGAATCCTTTGTCGGAGGAGTTCAAATAACTAGAAATAAATAGATCGATGTTGTCACTGGCAACTGGCCATAGAGGATAGAGGCATAGACAAACATTAGATAACGTAGGTGCTACTAAGATAAACGTATTATATCTTCCATACTGGGCCGATTGCTGAGCCACTAGCTTAGCCCACATATTGTCGTTCTTTCAAATACATATCATTGGCAAACACCTATAGTGCGAACTTAGACTTGGCTCAGTCGCGCATTATCAGGAATATTAATAACCTTATTGAATATATCTACAAGCGACTTTGATCAAGCGTATCATACGAATAGATCTACTCCCGGGCGAAGGCTACAGCGGCGCTGGCGGCGGTGCTTATTCATGGCTAAGAGTCAGCTCACATCGAGACGCGACGTGTAGAAAATAAAGTTATATTTTGAATAGCTTTTTAAAAGTGTGCGCACAGCGTGTCGTCTCGGTGTGAGCTGACCCTTAGTGTGCGCTCGCTGTGCCCTGTCTGCCGAGTGGCAGCCGGCGGCGCGCATCGCTCAGCGCGCAGTGCAGGCGTGCGGAACGGAATGCTCCGCAGCTAATGTTTCAAAGCAACTACATCTATCCTATGCTAGCAGTTGTTCGCCCAAATGAGAGAGTCCGCTTTCAATACGTAATTGTCATTTATAAAGAATTTGTTAGAGTAAACTTAACATTAAGGTGGAAGCGACAGGGTGGACCGCTAAATTCTAAATTTCTTACGGTTTTTGCAATTTGCCGGTCAGTGTCAGGTAGTATTTTGAACAAAATATGATACGCGGCCGTAGTACGCATGTATTTGCTGAATTATAATAATTAAAATCGATTCGATCGAATTGAATGACTTTTTCATGAAATTGTCATTCATTAGGATTAAATGAACGTGTGGCGTAGGTTAATAACTTAAGTTTATAATGTAAAAAATGTATCTATGATTAAAGTAGTTGCCTAGCAACAAAAGATTTAAAATAACACGTTTGTCAAATTGAGAAAAATATATTCGACTTAAAAAAGCTCTTCGTATTTAAATTATTCTTTTATCTCGTATTGTCTGTTTACTCCTCAAGAACATTAGTATACGTAATTGCTTCGGCAGTACATACGCTAAATTGGTGACCCCGAGTAAGAACACTACAATGACAGACAAAAGTGAGCAAAATGTCATCGCAGCAGGCCAAGATGGAACGGGTGTCCCCGAGGAATTTCTCCGCACTATTTGGACGAGCCGTCTACCAAGCGGGACGCAGGCCATCATCGCCTCGCAGTCCAAGGCTGAGATGGAGGAATTGGCAGAGCTAGCAGACCAAATCAACGACGTCGTCGGACCACAGGTATCATCTACATCCGCTATCACCAAGACAACACCTACGAGCAGTGTGAATCCTGAGATAGCCGCACTGGCCAGGCAAGTGGAAAAACTGACCGCAAAGTTCGACCGTGTGTCACGACACTCACGACCGCGGCAACGATCTACCAGCCGTTCAAGTCATCGTTCGAGTTCGTCGAGATCACAGTCGAGTTACAGCAAGTTCCCACAATGCTTGTACCACCAACGATTTAGAGAACGTGGCAAGAAACCGTGCGACTATAAAACGGCGGAAAACTCGAAGGGCAATCTGTAATGGCGGCCGACGATTGTCTGAACACCGGTCGCTTATTTGTCACCGATCGACGATCAAAAACACAATTTTTGGTTGACACCGGTAGCGACCTTTGTGTTTACCCACGATCGCTATTACCAGGGCGACGTGAAACTACGGATTATCAACTGTGTGCAGCTAACGGTACACCCATCAAAACATACGGGTATATTAAATTAAGTTTAAACTTGGGGTTGCGCCGTGACTTTGCTTGGTCATTTATTGTAGCTGACGTTACGAAAGCAATAATAGGAGTGGATTTTTTGTCATTTTACAATTTAATTGTTGATTGCAGGAACCAGCGTCTTTTAGACAACTATACAATGCTTGCGACCCCGGCTTCACTTACCCGTTCGTCAGACATTATTTCCTCGGTTAAGGTAATTATTGGTGACACCACATACCACAACATACTACGGAAATATCCTAATATTACCCGGCCATACGGCATACACCGTACATCAACACACAATACAGTCCACCACATACAGACTACACCTGGACCACCAGTTTCATGTACACCACGACGCCTTGCCCCCGACAAATTAAAAATAGCCAAAGACGAGTTTGAAGCGATGCTGAAAGACGGCACCGCCAGACCCTCAAGTTCACCATGGTCATCACCATTACACCTGGCACCTAAGAAGAACAGTGGATGGCGACCCTGTGGTGACTACCGCGCGCTAAATTCCAGGACGGTACCTGACAATTATCCAATCCCTCATATTCAAAATTTTACACATAGTCTGTCAGGATGTACGATTTTCAGCACAATTGATCTTGTCAAAGCATATAATCAGATACCCGTAAGCCCAGAGGATATTCCCAAGACCGCTATCACTACGCCGTTCGGACTTTATGAATTTCCTTTCATGACTTTCGGTCTTCGCAATGCTGGACAGACTTTTCAGCGATTCGTCGATGAGATGCTACGAGGACTCGACTTCTGCTACCCTTATCTAGACGATTTCCTGATCTTTTCCAAAGACCAGAAGACCCACGAAGACCATCTGCATCAACTTTTCACCCGCCTACAGGAGTATGGTATGGTGATCAATACTGCTAAGTGCGTATTCGGAGTAAAGGAAGTGACTTTCTTGGGTTATAGGATCTCGGCCGATGGCACCAGCCCGCTACCCGAGAAGGTGGAAGCCATCACAAAATACCCGCCACCCAAAACTGTCCGGGAACTTCGCAGATTTTTAGGGATGATTAATTTCTACAGACGATTCATACCCGACGCAGCTCAACACCAGGCCCCCTTAAATGCTCTACTGGTAGGGTCAGTTAAAGGCTCTCACCCAGTGCATTTCACCACTCCGGAAACGGAAGCCTTCAATGCCTGCAAGGAAGGCCTATGCAAAGCAGCGTTGCTCGCCCATCCCAACTGCGAAGCCAAATTGGCAATAGTGACGGACGCTTCAGACATAGCAATAGGGGCAGTGTTACAGCAGTGCAAGGACAGAGAACCATGGCAACCGCTAGCATTCTTCTCCCGCAAGCTAAGTCCGGCACAGAATAAATACTCACCATATGACAGGGAATTGCTAGCAATCTACGAAGCGATAAAGTACTTCAGGCATATGGTCGAAGCACGAAACTTTGTCATCTACACAGATCACAAGCCCATATGTTTCGCGTTCCACTCGCGGAAGGAAAATTGCTCACCAAGACAGTTCAGGCACCTGGATAACATCTCACAGTTTACTACAGATATAAGACATATATCAGGCAAGAACAACGTCGTTGCTGACAGTCTCTCAAGAATCGAGGAGATAACTCAGCCGGTAGACCTTTACAAACTAGCTGAATCACAGAAGCACGACACTGAACTGGAACAACTGCTCGACAGCAGCACGTCCTTATGCCTCACTAAAGTAAAACTGCCAGGATCAGAGACCGAACTGTACTGTGATGAGAGAAGCAAGATCCCTCGACCTTATGTCACAAAAGAACACCGTCGCAGAGTTTTTGAGAGCGTACACTCGTGGAGCCACCCAGGTGCAAACGCAACAATCAAAATGGTTACTGAACGGTACGTTTGGCCAGCAGTAAAAAAAGACTGCAGAGAATGGAGCCGTTCATGCCTAGCATGCCAGCGATCTAAGGTAACCCGTCACGTCTCATCGCCAATGGGAACCTTCAAGCTGTCGAGGGCTAGATTCAACCACATCCACATCGACCTCATAGGCCCACTGCCGTTATCAAAAGGTTATCGTTATTGTCTCACAGCCATCGATCGTTTCACACGTTGGCCTGAGGTGATACCTACACCCGACATAACTGCAGAGACAGTAGCAAAGGCCCTAGTAACTGGCTGGATTTCTCGATTTGGTTGCCCCGTTGATATCGTAACGGACCGCGGTCGACAATTCGAGTCTGCACTCTTCAGGCAACTTTCGAAGATGACTGGATTTCACCATAAGCGTACCACGGCTTATCACCCCGCCTGTAACGGCCTCATAGAGAGATTCCACAGGCAATTGAAAGCTGCTATAACCTGCCACTCCGCAGAAAACTGGGTCGAGTCTTTGCCACTAGTTCTACTAGGTATTAGGAACGCGTACAAAGAAGACCTAGGTTCTACATCAGCAGAACTTTTGTATAGTGAAACACTCAGGCTGCCAGGGGAATTATTTCAGCCACAGGTAGATGACACAATTGATATGTCAGACTATGCAATTTTCTTGCGAATGCCCTTAACCGTGCCACGGTTAAGGGCATTCGCAAGAAAATTGCAACCGTCACCAGCATCCCGACACGGTAGTAGATCAACATTCGTGTACAAAGATTTAGGTACATCCAGTCACGTTTTCCTCAGAGACGAAACATCAGGCTCCCTAAAATCACCATACACAGGACCGCACAAAGTCCTGCAACACGGGGACAAGACCTTCAAGCTCCTCGTCAATGGCAAACCAGTTACAGTTACTATCGACAGGCTTAAACCGGCCTATATACTACACGATCCAAACACTCACACAAACGACAACACAAAAATACAACCAAACACACCATCACCCACACTACATAAAACAGCACCCACCACCGAATTACCTGGAAACACAGGAACTAATGTCAGAACGACAAAATCTGGTCGTAAAGTGCATTTTCCAGACTATTATCGCCCGTAGCGACGGTCTCTGGAGGGGGGTGATGTGGCGTAGGTTAATAACTTAAGTTTATAATGTAAAAAATGTATCTATGATTAAAGTAGTTGCCTAGCAACAAAAGATTTAAAATAACACGTTTGTCAAATTGAGAAAAATAAATTCGACTTAAAAAAGGTCTTCGTATTTAAATTATTCTTTTATCTCGTATTGTCTGTTTACTCCTCAAGAACATTAGTATACGTAATTGCTTCGGCAGTACATACGCTAAAAACGTAAAAAAAAGGTTGTATTGATAATTTTAATGATAATAACTATGTAAACCCATATTTTTTAGGGCCGCGTATCATATTTTAATCAACATAAAACCTGTCACTGATCTGCTAATTGCAAAAAAAAAACGTAAGAAATTTTGAATTTCATGGCTTATCAAAGTCAAAGCATTAATTTCAATTAGACCACAACAGGCACTTTTGAAAGTCAAAAAATACTAAATAAAACGCGAAGCTACAGTCCCAATCACAAGGCATAATAACTTATGAAAGTACTGTAGTTGCCCATTCCGTAGTGTAGATCTCTATGGAGAAGATTGGGCAAAAAACTCCATGGAGAGTTCCATGGAGTTTTTTGCCCATTCTTCTCCATTTTTATAAATCAAAATATGTTACAAAATCTTGGTTACATCATTCATGTTAAGAATTACAAATATGTGAGAACAATGTAGTAATACGGGCAAGTTAAGAGCGTCCAGAGTAAAAGATTAAATCAGTAATTAAAAATAAATAAATAATGGCAGCTAAGAGATTATTTGTCGCTTCTACCTTAAGGCGCGATAGCGATAGTTCGATAGGTAGGTTCCCTACTCTTATGTTATCGAATTGTTAGTCGCCAAAGCGCAGCGCACGCGACATTTGTGAAGACCTACCAAGCGTAGTAAAAGAGGCCTTCAGCCTTTATCATTATATCTATGGTTTAGATAGTAACAAAGGATGAAATAAAAACTTAATCGTGCCTCTGATCACCGGCGTTATTGACATCAAAGCTACAATTAAGTAACAGAAACTTATCTCAGTGATGTGAAGTCAGCCCATCCATTTTAAATAACATAACGTTAAGCGACAACAATAAATCAAATTGAAGTGTCTGTTTGTAATTTCAACGGCAACAATTTTTTACGGGACTCAATTACAGCAGTAGGACACTGACTTTAAACTTGGACTTGGCTTACTTGAAAGACTAGACCGCGAAGTTTTTTTAATTAGTCTCAAATAAAATGTTTTATTGTAAATTAAACTATCGAGAAATTCCCACTCCGCAACAAGTAACGTACTATATCAAATTCTCTACACAAACGGATCAGTTGTTCCACACATTCCCTTCTACGAGCACGATAGTTTCCGCACCGCGGTCTACATTCGTTTCTATTGACGATTAGCTCACGTTCTTAGGTGTCCTTAGTGATCCAGTTTCTTAGTAGGTACTTCGTTATTATTGTTTGGATGATGGACGTGGAAAATAAAACACCTTTCGGGAGTTTCCAGCGGCAGAAAAATAAATTATAGCCACCAAGTTGTGAACATGATAGTTAGAAATCAGTTCCTTTTTTGTTCTAGTAGCGGTTGTCGGCGCGACGCGACGGCCTCTGCGATGCTGAGTCACTGTCCAGTCGTGTCCAGTCGGGGACACAGACATGAAGCGCGCGGCCGGTGGCCACACTGGCCACGTCACGCGTTAGAATGCTTGCAATCACTCGCCGTTCCAGAATGTTCATTAGTCCCAGCGCAGCACACTAAGGACAAGATCTATAATCGTTGCTTAGCACGTCCTTTGTTTGAGACATTAGTCCTCGTACCTATAGTTCAGCACCGGTAGTTTGACAGTTGTGCAACAGTGCCTTCGTGCTAAGTAGCGTTCGTTTCATCCACTTTGTTGTCAGGTGAATGTTCACTTTTTTGTGTGTTTTTGGAAGTCGATTAGTTTATTTGGAAAAATGTTTTTACTAAATTTTTGGGCCACACAAATTCTTGTTATACATAAATTTTACTTTGTAACGAGAAGGTTATTATGATATCATCATGCATCAATAAATGTATACGAAGAAGAAAAAATACGTATTATAAAAGATAACTCATAAACTGCCCATGTAAAGAAGATAAAAATGTACATGGGACCAGCGCGCGAACTTCGCCTCTACCAAATGAAAAAAGAATGACGAAAATCGGACCAGTAATCACAGAGAAATCAGTGATCACATGAAAATAAAAATGCTGGTATAATACATAAATATCGTAAATAAACATTTTTTACAATAATAATGATAAAACTCGCAAAGAATAATAAAGTAAGTAAAACGCAAGCAAGCAAACAGATTGGGTTCCAAACAACAGAACCCAGAGACGCGGTAGAGTCAGAAGGAGATGGCGTTATGAGCTGGACTCTAACCAAAAGGATTGGTTAAATCATATTGGGCAAAGAGAAAAAAATGGAAAGAGAGAAGGGAGGGGAGGGAGCTTTGCCTTTTGCAGCGGGACACAGAAGGGCAAGGCTCATAGTAATAATAAATAAACGCAAGCTATCGCAGATGGAGCAGAGTGGTCTGCTACATGTGCGATCTGTGGCGACGCTGAGCATTCACACTGACTACGATTTCTGTTTTAGTTAGCCCGTACTGTCTCACTCCTGAGCAAAGGCCTCTGTTTCCTTTAGTGTACATTAATTTGTGCTTATCAAGCCGTGATCTATTTTCATGTTTATGGTTGAATTGCTTTCACCTCGTTAAGTTTCATAACATAATACAGACTAAGAATAAAGGTACAGTTTCTAATGCAGTTCCGTCGTGAAAACACAAATAAATATTTACGCCAGAAGTAATAAAATTTGTTCGTCTTTCTATTTCATTTAGTTTCAATCTTTTGGGTAGAATGTAACGTAGTCGGGTAACATATTTTTTTAAGGCCAATTTACAACATGAGCAACATTAATATTTGTATATATTCAGCTGACCCGCGCACTTCGTCTGCGCCACATAAGAGAGAGAGAGGCTGAGATGAAGTGGCTCGTTGGCACCTATAATACAATTCTAAAGAAGCTGAATTTTTTATGTCCGTGTCTGCCGCCGAACTACTAACGCCAATCGCTTCCATATTTGGTAAATAATTAGTACTCGTAAGTTAAATTGGTACCATAGTAGTTTTTGACAAAATCGACTTTGAAAGTGGTCCGGCGCTAGTCATGCTTCCTTCAGCAGGACCACACAGGACTATGAGTGTCATTGTTACCGAGAAATCAACGATGATAACTTTTGCGCGCTCGTTCAGTTTGAAGGTTGATTTCAAGCTTGAGGAGCTTGTCTCTTTCCTCAATCATGACCTGCCTAGCCTTTTCCAAAACTATCTTGAATAAGCTTCCAGTCTAACCGGACGCAGCTGAGTACCAGTATTTTACATGAAGCAACTGCCTATCTGACCTCCACAACCCAGTAACTGGGTAATAAGATACCCTTTGGTAAGACTGGATGTCAGAGTTTTGGCTTTTGACTACTCGATACGGCTGTTAAAGATCTACTAATGACAGCCGGGACCAACGGCTTTCCGAGGCACAGAGGTACTCGGTATGTAATTATGGTCACCCATCCTCGGACCAAACTCGGCAAGCACGGCTTAACCTTAAAGATCGACCCGTGCGGCTGTTACTATTTAGTCATGAGCTCCTCAAACCTATATTATATAAAATTAATACCCTCTTACTATTCTATTAGAGTACCTACCCAAGTAGTTTACGAGATATACCATGCCATTGGTAGGTTGGCGGTAGTCACGGTGTTAAATTTTTATTTCAAGATTACCCTAAATAACTCTGTTATTTACTACTTCTAAATTGGCAATAGTGACCAAAAATCAGATCAATAAGTGTTGTATTTTAAGAGAAATTAGCTTTCATTACTTTATCATACTAAATATCTTCGTATAACCCGATTAAATTAAGTTGCCAATGGTATTGAGCTGTTTAGGAGGCTATATTTTTTTTCTTTTTTGGTGGAAGTTAGAGATTGAACTCAGATATTGAACTGTTGTTATTACTATTCCGATATCCATACATTGAAGTTCACGACTGAACATTTCCTAAACAGCTCCTAAGTACCTGAGTAGGTAGGGCAAATTTTTAACCAAATATGGAAGCAATAAACTTAGCGTTGGTGGTCCGACTGTAGTCATGGACATGAAACTTTCTTTGTTTTATCCACGACTAATTGAGAGCCATTGAACAAAACTTTATAAAAGGAGAATGGGCAGGATTGCCCCCGGCGCGGCGGCGTCCAATAGCGTTAAAATAATATATATAACAATGGATAGATCACTATGAGAGGAACATTTGTTATTATGGCGACTTCTCTCGATTCAGAGTCAGAGAGGAGCTACAGAGCTCTAAATGTGAGAAATGATGGTAAAATAGAATACTGTTATAAAATCAATTTATTAAATTTCATTGATACTTACTGTAAGTACTTTTAAAACATATTATCAGCCTATAAACGTCGTTTCGAAAACATTGACTTCTTAAATGTTGTTTTATGCACTTTTTTTATGTTTGGACAGATCGTTAATTCTACTCCAGCGCTCAATAGCGTTAAGATATAATTAATGGATTGATCTCTTCAAGAAGAATATTTCTTGCCTTGATAACTTTTCTCGATTCAGAGTCAAAGAGGAGCTACAGTTCGATGGCCAATCAACTACCGAGTTTAGTTAGATCAAATTAGCAAAAGTTGTATAAGTAGCAAATGTTCTCATTGAAAAGGTCTTTCGAATGTTGTACGTATATCTTATTGCTATTGATTACCCCGAAAATGTTATCTTTGGTGATCAATTAGTCACCTATTTAGGCCAATAACTCCGAACGGACCACGAATTGGTGAAAGTCGTGCTACTGGCAAACGTTCTTCTTGCAAAGCTACCCAAAAACCTTAAATGATAGACTAGAAAATCTTAACTTCGGTGTCTAATTAGTCACATTAGGTAAATAACTCCGAACGGACTGCGAATTGCCAAAAGTCGAGGTAGTAGCAAAGGATCTCCTTGAAAAGCACTTTTCAATGATGTTTATCTTATGGCTATTGGACCTTGGGGCAGATGCCTATACTTCGAGGCCCATTGTCCTTTGTTTCCTACAGTGCTAATTTAAAATCCCGCGGACGAAACCAACATTGTAAGTACGTCTGTAATGGGTAATATTTATTGGTTCATTTACCGTCTGCCTCGCACATCATTGCGCATCATACTCGTAGCAAGCTACGAAAGCTTAAGCTTTTTGCAAACTTTTTGATGGATGCTTAGCTGCTATTGGTCGTAGCGTGATGTTATATTGCCTATAGCCTTGTTCGATAAATGGGCTATTCAACGCTTAAAGATTTTTCATTTGAACCAGTTGTTCCAGAGATTTGCGCCTTCAACTAAACAAACAAACTCTTCAGCTTTATAATATTAGTATAGTCTTGTATAAAATCAATCGTTCCACTTCATTTGCTATTGACCGCGGCTCTGTATGATCTATGAGTGTCATCATTGTTACTGAACATGGAGACTGACCGCGGCACTGTATGATCTATGAGTGTCAGAAGAAAATTCAATAAAAAAAAGTGTCTACAAAAGGTGACCGTTATCTTCCTTTCATCACTGCTACGTGCAACCTTTTTTCATACGTCTTCTTGACTTCCCAGCATTACGATCGATACAGTACGACAGGATGAATCACAAACTTGTATATTTTCCCCTTTAACTTAAGGGGAACGTGTCTACAACAGGTATTGAGTTAAAATTAAGGTTAAATACAAAATATTGAACACAGTTGGGTACTAACTCGCAGGCCCAATGATCTTTAAGCAGATAGATGGTGTGCGTTGGGTTGCTCCGCAACTTCTCCGCCGACGTGATGACCTTGTTCAGGCCCTGCGAGGACGCGGACTCCTCACCAAGCGTGTCAATGAGCTTGGCGATCTGCTCCTGCACGGACCTGTCAACAAAGAATTTTAAATTAGTATTTTTTTATTTGATGGTCCAGCTGTAGCTAATTTGAGTATGATAATAACTTAGAGACTTGTTCAACACGTGTCTCGAAAGTCCCACCTATCTTCAAAACATGAATGTGCATCGCCCTGCACAAATACATCGAGTGCGACCGACAGCTGTGCATCGCCCTGCACAGATGCATCGAGTGCGACCGACAGCTGTGCATCGCCCTGCACAGACACATCGAATGTGCCCGACAGCTGTGCATCGCCCTGCACAGACACATCGAGTGCGAGTTGCGACCGACAGCAGTCTACGCCGTCGACGACTAAGCCGCGATACTGCATAGTTTTAATTAACCTAAGTGCAAATTAACGATAACACACTCAAAAAAATCGAAAAAAAAAACGATGTCTTGTTTTAATACATTTAAAGTTGCCGTTTTTATTTTTTGAGTTTTCTACGTTATTTGAAACATTAAGGGTGAATGAAGATTAACTATTCTGTTCTTGTATAAAGAATGCGAAGATAACCATATTTCAGGTTTATTTTGTATTTCTGAATATATTTCTTCAAACGACATCCTCCAGGAACGCTCGTATCACCGCTGCAAAACATAAACTGGTTTGAACTTGCACGCGACGCCCCGCTCGACGCAAACAAGCCCGCTGCTGCCCACGCTCCGCTCGGCCGGCACTCAGGACAGCCACTACGGGTAGCACGTGTTTAACATGAACGCTGCACGCCCCTCCCCGCCCGACGCTCGGATAGAGCGTGCACTCAGGCCGTACACTAAGAGTAAGCACTTCTTGCCATGAAAGTCGCAAATGCACCGCGCCTCGAGACGCGACTTCCAAAAACGTAAACAACCGACCACACCGCGTTGAATTGAGTAGCACGTGACCTACCAAAGGAAAAATAAATAAAAACAAAAACAGAAGGCACGTAAATGTTATCGTTCTGGCTAGGAACAGTTAACGGGAAAGGGCGTGATTTGTTTCGGATACTAGAAAACGTTCCTTTCCGAGGAACACAAAGATTGCATTGCACTTGTCCACCTGGAGACCCCGCATCCGGTCAGGCAGGATGACAAAAAAGGTATGTCAAAGCGTTGTTAGCTTCGGCTAATATCAGCAGGTTCCACAGAAGAACACATGCGATGCGGACGGCTTCATCAAGGTGGAGAGAAAGAAGAGGAAGCCTAAGTATCGCAAAGTTCTCGATCGTTGCACGTTCCCCACGTGGGACGGCGCCGGCAGGATCTAACATGCTGCTACGTCCTGTAGTACTGCTGACGTACCGAGCCCCAGTGCCAGGCTCGTCAATTCGCAGAGCAGCTTCCTCACAGCAGCTAGCAGCAGCCACGAGAGCACCAAACGAAGACCGTTCCTTGACTCCACTAGGCTGTGCTCAAAACTCAAGATATGACTGAGATCTTCACTCCAAACTCTAGACTTAGCTGATTTCTTAACTTCAGACTAAACTGATTTCTTGTCTCCAGACTGAACCAGGGCATCCGTCAGAAATCCCTTTTATACCCTGATCCTCCGTTTCTTTCTTCAAATTTCTTTCTCAGATTCAAAACTGCTGCGCTAGTAAGACTAGTAAGATGCAACCTGCCAGTATTCAAAGCAGCCAGTAACAATTGGTCAAAAACCTTGCGCGTAATATTTTTATAAATATAACTCAGAATTTCTTTACACAGCAAATATTCGCAATTAACTATAAAATACAAAACAATTGAACTCACGAATTGATGATAATAATTTTTAGTAATATATAATCTAAATGAAACCTTCATAGAGAGTTTGGCTGGTAACAATTAAAAATAAAACTAAATGACAGCTGACAAGTTCGATGTAAACAATGTCACAACAAAGAAAACTAAGAAAATATTTATAAAAATGAAACAATTCGTAATATGCTAATGAAAAACCAATAAAAGTATGAATATGGATGATAAGTGTGAGTATAAAGTATCTGAGTAAGCAGATACTATAGAGTACATACGGGTAAAGACCAACTGGACCTTGAGAGTGGAGAAGCTGTAGGCGAGCCATAACACGTTCATGGTGAGTGTTCCGACTCACCATTTGGTGACCTTCCTACAGGAAAAGATTTGGCCGAAAGGTGTGCTATATCGGAGTTTCCGCGGCCAGCTACGCGACACCTCGCAGCGTAACACGACGCCATCACTTCGTGTGCAGCAGTTATTATGTTTTTTTTTTTGTATAAAGCATGTATTAGTTTATAGTTATTATATTTATATATGTATGTGTATTGTGATTTATGGGCCTTAGTTGCCTGAAATAGTGGATATTGTATTTTATATGTTGTACTTGTACTCAAAGCAAAACAAACAAACATTGCATGTCATAGAAAAGAGATGTAACTTTGCAGGGAAATGCGAGCGTTTGGGCGTTGGCGTCCAAACGGCTCCCGAGATGCTTCAATGAATATAATCTAGTGCGTAGTGCGTATTGATGGCGGAATCAATAACGTTGTCTGCGAAGGGGCACCGCGCCCTCGCACCCAGGCGCGGCAAGCGCACACTGCTGTCTCGTCCGGTGCAACTCATGGGCTATATACGAGTTAACATACATAGATATTAGCGAAACGCCTCATGTTCGCGAGAGGAGACTGCCATGCCACTTTGATATTTTATAAAAATGTGCAATAGGAATATCTGTCGTGGCAGGCCGCGATTTTTTTATGGTAATTTAACCTGTCCTGTATCAATTTTACATTGTAACTAGACACCAGGATATCGTCCATACATACGAAAAAGAAAAAATGCATTTTAAATAGGATAACTCAAAATGTACCTAAGCAAAGTTAATAAAATGCATATTGGAGCACCGCGCTAGCTTCCTCTATGAAAAAAGAATCACCTAAATCGGAAAAGTCATCACGGAGAAAAATGTGTAGATACATGCAAAAAAAAAATACTGGTCGAACACATAACCACCTCCTTTTAAAGAAGTCGGTTAAAAAACAAAACCTTAAATATTCACTCGCGCGCCACCAAACCGACTCATCCCATAACCACGCAAACATACTCGTTCATATATTTTACAGTCAATAAAATAGTATCATACATAATCCATCAGCCCGGAAGCACCCACTGCTGGGCCACACTTCCCGGTTGTGTGCGTCCCTCATCCAGGTGTTTCCCGCGACTTAGACGATATCGTCGACACGACGAGCTTTAGGACGGCCCTGGTCTCTTTGGCCTAACCTTGACCATCACTCGATCAAAGCTTTGCTCCATCGGCCATCTCCGCGTCTAACCAGATGTCCTGCTGAGGTTCACTTGAGTCGCACCGCCCGGTCCCCGACATCGTATATTTTCGACCGACGATGCCAAGCATCACTCGTTCCAAAGCCCTTTGTGCCATTCGTACTAGATGGACAGTCTCCTTTGGTTATTGTTACCAGGACACATTGTTTGTAATGGCGGGTTTTTAGGCAATGAGGGATCTTATCGGACCGAATAACATGTTTCAGTTTAAGAAATGTCACCCATCCGAGCTGCACTTGCACAGAAAAAGTTTCGCTTTTACACTTGGTCTATTTAATTTGATTCATCTCAACATTTCTCTGCAGGAGTGTAGTCTTAACCAGCAAAACTATGGCCACATGGTAGCAATATGAGTTCCTTTTGGGTATATTAGGTGGCGCCAAGAAAAACATCCTAAAGTTGGTACACAGGGCAATGGTGATACTCGAAAGGTTCAATCTCAGAAGCCGAAACGCACTTTTTCTTTCAGTCTTTGCGATATTGATTTTGTTCTGTTCTATGGTCCAGAAACTAGTAGCGTAACGCGGGATAAATGTTATAACATTTAAAACTTTATGTTAAATACTCCATGACCAAGTTCTAGGTTAACCGTGATATGTCACCTCAAAAAAAAAACTCGTTTCTCAGCAATAACTTTGCGTAGAGTTACTTAGTTTTATGTACAGATGCTTGATTGACGGCTTCGTGCAGGATTTGTTTACATTTTGTATAAGACAGTCAACACGTGTTAAATAAATTAAAAATAATAACATAAAAAAAGAAAACATCATAAAAGAGTAACCCGAACCGAGCACCTTTTTCGTCGACGTTTTATAAGTCTGACCTGGAAGACGATGCACATATTGAAAGGGAACGTAGGGCGCTGTCTGTTCGTGCGAATATGAATTGCTCGATGTTCGAGGGGCGTCAAAATATACCTATTTCGAGCATTTTGTACGTCCTTTTGTGCTGGCAGTTTGTGGGTGGATTACTCGCATAATTAGTACCTGCCGGCCTAGCATGACCGCCGTAGAAACGGGCTATGTCTACGGAAGAATCGACAATTTGACAGATATTTCTATCGTCCCAAGCATGGCGATATTAAGAATGTAGAAAAGAAATGTTTCTTTTCTTCAGTCGACACAAGTCTACAACGTCGAGCATGACGACCATATTTTCTCTTCTTTTGACATTTGGGGGTAGAAACATTACTTCTGACAAATGTCAAACTTGTCTTATTAAAAACTAAATACAAGAAATACGTTTCGTGGTTGCGTTGAGTTACGTTCAAAAGGTTGAAATTTTATGTAAAATATTTAGGTTTAATTTCGCGAAAAAGATCCAGGCCTGGATCCAGGATGCAGCAACACCATCCCGCCCACGAAAAATGAAAAACTCGTGCAATTGGCAACTTTTTTTGTTAACTAAACGTAATAATATTCAGAGAATATAAACATCACGTGATACGTCCCCGTTGCTATGGAAAGAATTTCTGTCTATGTCTTCGTAGAAACGCGAGTCGACGCGGCGCGCCATGCTCGGCCAGAAGAAATGTCAAGTTGTATGGAAAAGATTTCTTGTCGTTTCTTGGTAGAATAGAGATAGAACCTTCGATCAATAATAGTACATTATTGATCGAAGGATAGAACGGTCATGCTAGGGGGGCTGCAGCGCTCTACGCGTCCAATACATCAACGCGTTCAGGGTGCTCTTGGGGCTGCCTCGCTTCTGCAGTGCTTCGAAGATGTTTGCCGAGGCGCATATGGATTGTTTCCACGCAATCATGCGCAAGCGGTTCACATCCCTGGTGCTTTTTTTTATTTTTTATTATAATAAAAATAATAAATATGGTGTGTAGGTTGCGGGGCAGCCGCAACAGTATACTGAACGCTTTTGCTGAACGTTGCTAACTGTCAGTATGTGAACCACTGCTGCATGGTTCACGTACAGACTAATCTTGATATTATTTTTAATTTGTTAGTGTAATATAATATAATGTATAATTAATATAATGTATTCTTAATATAATGTGTAGAATTGTCAATCTAAATGTAACATCTTTAATTTGTTATATAATTTTTAATCTAGTATAATTGTATGATCCAAAGTTGACCGGAATATTTATTTTGTTTCTTTTACTTTTTTGCCACCGACTTCCGAAACTATAAGTATTTGCCACTTTTTAGTGTATTTTTTTTGGAAGTCGGTTATTTTTTTGTAGAAAAAGTTTTTATTTTAGCGTTTTCAGTTGTGGTATCTCACTTTAATCCTAGTCAAGTATAATTTTTACATTGTAACTAAACACCAGCACATCGTCCATACATACGACAAAGGACAAAATGCATAGTAAAGAGGATGTTTAAAAAAGTACCTAAGCAAAGATAATAAAATTGATATGAGTCCACCGGGTAAGCTTTCTCTATCAAATGAATGAAAAATCATTTAAATCGGTCCAGTAATCACGGAGAAATAGGTGTACATACGTGAAAAATTTAGCTATAAAAAAAAAAGTTAATAAAATTAAAACTGGCATGGCCTAACTATATTAAATTTTTATGGGACCAAATGGCAACTATTCCGCATCAAACTAAAGAAGAATCACGCAAATCGGATCATAAATCACAGCGTAATCGGTGTACATACATTAAAAAAAATACTAATCGAATTGATAACCTCCTCCTTATACAAGGTGTTGTTTTGCATCCTCGTCAAATTCAAGGAGGTAACTATGCCAATGATTCTCGTCCCGAATCAATAATAAAATGAGAAGGTAATTTTTTTTTTCTTATTTACGGTAATCGGAAAGTATGAACCATCCGTGATTTAAACGCGGCCCGTCTGATTCTCGCCTGACGCTTCCACACATACAAATGATCTCAAACGTTTATTCGATAATTTCTTATTCCCTTAGCCACGTTAAGGGGGTTATTCTAAAATACTGACAAACATAAACAACCAAAAAAATCAGCGTTTATTAATAATTAACTAGGTACCGTAATTTTAACTGATTTTATGTCTTCTGTGAAAACCTCCTGAATTTTGACGAGGATGCAAAACAACACCTTGTAGAAGTCAGTTAAAAAAGAAAAAAATTTTTTTTTTTTTGCTTTTTAGTGGTACACCTAGAAAGTGCAGACCGTTACAATTCCAACAAGCCCAAACACCGCTAAGATACATTGCCTTGTTATGGAGTTCCAAAGCCTGTCTCTTGGATTCATCTTCAGATCTGATGGTAGAATGGTTCTTATTGAACGCAAATGCTTCACTTGTTGTAGAAAATACCAAAATCACTGTACGTTTTCCTATAAAATTTTAAGAGTTCCCTCGATTTCGCCAAGATTCCATCATCAGATGATTTGGTGTCTATGGGACCATTTGGGAAGTATACCCTTTCCAACAAAAAAAAATCCAAACCGATTTGGATTTTTTTGCGCAACAAACATAAAGAAAGAATACAAACATCCGAATTGAGAACCTCCTCCTTTTTTAGAAGTCAGTTAAAAAACAATGAACTAACCCGAAGTTATCCTAAAGACATACGACAATTCAAGAATATCGAGTTTCGGTGGGTCGAAAGTCAATTGGCCGAAACCGAAACTGGCCGAAACTAGCTTTTATGGCTAAATCTAGAAATTTTGGCCGAAACCGACCCTCAGGCGGACACTATAAAAAATGTTTCTGATAATTATGTGAACTCAAGAGATCATCTGAGAAATAACTCAAAAGAATTTAAATGATGTTTTTAATAGAAATAATTTGAAGATGGTACAGAGCAGGCTCAGTTAACTGGCTTTAAAGTGTTACACTGAAGGTGAGGAAACTGGGAGGGGGGGGGGGCTGCGTGTAGCTCTAGTACGATGTACCTAGTGCTTACAGGTGGTGCATAAATCAATATCGGGCCACGGGGACAGGGGGACAGGGCGCGGCGGGGCAGCGTGCTGCGGCGGCGAGGTGCTCTCCTGCCCACTCCACAGATGCAGCTTGTTAATCAACAAGCTGCATTTTATATGTAACTATTACGACCTTTGTGTATCAGAGCAGAGACAGATTTCTTTGCCCACTGTTCATATAAAATACTGTGTGCAAGTAGCAAGCTTACTGAATAGTGTTATTTTATCGGATTTTAGCTGGTTTGATTCCAAGTGTCACAAAAGAATTTTCGAAAACCGTTGAAGCAGTTTTGTTTCTTTTTAAAAAATAAAGGAATGTTTTCTTTGAAAAAATTGCTATCTCTTTGTAAAATTTGATAACTTCAGTATTTAGAGTAGTTTTTCTAAAGGTGATGTTGAAAAATTCAACCTGTATATTCATTTTGCTTCAATTATTTGGAAAACAAACTAATGTGAAGTAATGCCCAATAACCAAGCAAATAGGTTTTGAATCTCCTAAATTAACTTAGTAACATAGTTTGAATTAGTTTGGTCTCAGTGTGATAGTATTTCATACTACACAACTCTTCACCGGTAACGGTAGGATTTACAAATTTACGTTTAAGTCTGATGTAATAGGGGGAGAGTATATTGTCATCATCAAACAGGCACAAATTCAGACTGCTACAGAGAAATTCCATTGATAAACCAAATAATACTTTGCTGACCACGGAATGGAACCATGAACGTCAGGCTCAGAAGTTGTTGTGTGTGACCACTAGACTAACAGGCTGTGCAGTATTTCCAGCAAACTTAAATCTCTAACATTATCATGCCAATGTGGTTATTTTACTGGATGGATTGTAAAACAAAGTCGGGATTGATCCTATTGGGCAGAATTGTTGATGCACATAACATCTTTGTGTGTGGATAGGCTCATATGTCATATGAGTGCTCCAGACATTGCATATTACTAGGGCAGACCAAAACTGATATATAAATTGTGGTTGTTGTTTGAAAATAATGTTTTTTGTAGAGTACCAAACTAAAATCTAGAGTTTCAAGCCGCCATTTTATTTATTGCATTACATAGTGAACACTGTCACTGAATTGTAGAACACTGAGATATTGGTCACCGTTATGTGATACAAAATTTCATATGAAAAAGCTCTCCCCAAGCAATATCAAAGAAGAGTTAGATTCTACTTTGGATGAGTCTGCTATGTCATTTACAACAATAAAATATTGAGTGAACGAGGTTTAAACAAGGCCATTGGAGCTGCTGGAAGATGAACATCACATTGGTCGAACAAATTAGATAGAAGAAATTAGATAAAACGATGAGCCCTAAACAGATGCAATTCCTTAAAGTAAACCAAGTGGAGTACCTGGTGAAGAACTTCAAATTTGAAAATGTACATCGAGTTAACTGGGGACTAAGTAGATTAATAAAATACAAAAAAAAAACTTATAGGTTTTGGGTTCTTAGTTAGGGTTAGGATGGGTACTTTTGGGACTGTCCTTGTAAATTATATAGTGTTTTTAAATACTTATTCTGTTTAGTTTCAAGTTTGTACAATTTAACCTTTGTTTTTAGGGTTCCATACCCAGAGGGTCAAACGGGACTACTGAGACTTCGATGTCTGTCTGTCACCAGGCAGTATCTCATGAACCGTGATAGGGAGTCAGTTGAAATTTCTACAGATTATGTATTTCTGTTGTTGTTTTTGTATTTGTTAACAACAAATACTAAAAACAGAATAAAATTAATATTTATGGGGGCTCCGATACAAAAAAGATGATGATTTTTTTGCTTGTTTTTATAAATAATGGTATGGAACCCTTCGTGCGCGAGTCCGACTCGCACTTGGCCGATTTTTGTTTTTATAATGGTATGGAACCCTAAGTGCGAGAGTCCAACTCACACTTGGCTGGTTTTTAGTTGTAAATGACTGTGTGTGTGGTGTAAACTGATAAATTAAAATTTTTATTTGAGTTAAAGTGTATACAGTGGTGTTAAATACAATTATGATAGTTCAAACATGTTCTGCTGAGCCGAACATGTTTAAACTATCATATCATAGCTGAGATCAAGCATGCAAAATTCTAGGGTTTATCAAAATATTTCAGCATCCACATTTCTTATCCATAAATTCTTTTAGACTATAAAAATTACATTCATTTATACACTTGTGCAATTTAATCTTTAATAATCTTGATTTTAATACTTTGAAGTGTTTAGGTATCTTGTTATAAATATGAATGCACATGGCTAGGTAGTTTTTGTTATATTTCGAAAGTCTTGGCATATCATTCAATATTATAACATGTAAATCAAACAATGTAAATCCTGGGAACAGACAAGATCCATATCTTGTCTGTTCCGAAGATTTACATTGTTCGCAATTAACAATTAATAAATATGTGCATCAGACACTTCACAGAACTGCCTTTATACACCACACCACAGACACCACATAATGGCAGAAAGCACAAATGCATCGGCAATCTTACATAACAAACTTCATAGAAAGTTACATAGTGGACACAGCTGAGATGTGCAATTAAAAACTGCAAGTAGATTCTGTGATGTTGATAGATGATGATAATTTATTTTTTAATTGTATCTAAATTTGGCATTATTCATTTAGGAATTCAGTTAGGCAAAACAAATTCATATTGATACATTTTTTTTTATTAATAGAAAATACCTAACTGTGAGATAGCTTATCAGCAGAAAATCTTTCCTAAATGCAATATGATTAATATTTAGGTACAACAGTTTTATTCCTTAAGATCAAGCAATAACTAGAGCTATTTGGCCATTATTTATAGTCATTGTTGTTGGCTGGGGGAGGCTGGAGGTGGCTGCTGAGGTATTACATGTAGTATATGCATGGTGTGTGTGTATACATGTGGTTATAGTGCACTGCTGGTGCAATCAATACTGCGTGACGGCCCGGACAGAGTTCTTCCGCGGCGGCGCCCTTCCCGTCCTGCGTTGCGCAGATGCAACTTATTACCTTTCATCTATGTTGTATGACGCATCCCGCGACTTCGCCTCCCGCTACCCGCCTGACGCCGCTCTATGCACACCTATAACAACACGCACCTTGACAAGGCGTGTCGTAATATTGATCACCTTACCCGCAGTTACCTGTCTCGGCACTTCAACTGCTCATGATGATGACAAGCTGTCTAACACTAAGTGACTGAGGGACTCACCTGGTGGTGCGCACGTCGCCACTAAAATTTTTCGGCAACATTGTCGCCGTAATCTTAGTCACCTCCTCGTCGAAAATATCGTTGACAGGCATTGTCCACTCCATGGTCAACGAAGAAATAATAGCACAATAGCACCAGTAGGAATATCTAAGTCACAGATTGTGGTCTACTTCAAAATCGTTCACGGTAATTTAGCAGCTGTCACCGAATGCGATCTTCCCGAGACTGAATCAGACAGAGACGAGTAGCAGCTAGCAGTAGACACTAGAACTAGACTCTACCTACTCGATGAAGGTAAAACTTGTATTGCCATGCGTGAATATAGCGTCTGCTCAATACTTTGACTTTTAAATCAGTTTGAACAATAGTCTTTTGAGCCAAACTATGTCGGTGAAAATAAAAACCCGTAGCTAGAATAATTTATTTTTGTTATAATATATAATTTTGTTCAGTTCGGGACTTTAAAAACCCATACTGTTCTAAACATAGATAGGTATATGTCCCAACAATCGTAGGGCGTCACGTTGACATAATATACTTCTGACGTTGACGTCATTTGACGTTGTCAGGAGGATGGAAGGATGCTTAATTTTTCGTCTGTAGTAATTTTAGAAATCAAAAACAAGATGGACCATGTAGTACTTTAAGCTTAGAAGCTCAATACTTGCACACTAGATGGCGGTACTTGTGTCAAAGTAGCGTTCTCTACTTGAAATCGAATAGCGTGAGATCGATTATCACTTGCCCGAAAACGTTGGCTCGATAGTACTTGAAATCGAAAATTTATGAGTACGACAGTTCGGAAACATCATTTCGACGGGTCCTACGTATACCAGTGCAAGTGCAAAAACACAACTTTACAGGAGAGCGGTTTAGAAGTTCTCAAGCTTGTAATTTTGACATAAATCGTTAGAATTTTTTGAAATGTGGAATGTTATATTTGAAAACCATATGAAAAAGACTACATACTACGTTTTTCTAATTTTTGTAAACTTTAGAAAATTGCATCACTTGCATTGATGTAGCTTGTTTTCTTTTTCAAATCAAATCAAATCAAAATCATTTATTTCAAGTAGGCCAGTTACAGGCACTTTTGAATAGACGAAAAACAATAAAAATGAAGCTACAGTCCCAGTCACAAAACATAATAACTGTGAAAGTACTGTAGTTGCCCATTCCAAAGCGTAGATCTCTATGGAAAAGAATGGGCAAGAAACTCCATGGACACCAACGGTGGATCCAGGGGGGGGTCATGGGGGTCTTACAAAAACAAAAATCATTTATTTGCTTATAAGGTACAGAAGGTTCTTAAAGATAAGTATAAGTATCTCTTATTCTGCCATTTATTTCGGCGTGCAAATTTTACATAAAAATTATTTATAATATGAATGATAAGTAAATGAATTTGAATAATGCATGCAGTTAGTAAATTTTAATATATTCAAATTCAATATTTAATAATAATTTAATTCTAATTTGTTAATAATTCATATTGTGACAATCATTGACACTATAATTCATGACCTACAACTTATAATCTAGGAACTCAAGTACACTATAAAAGCATTTATCAATTAATATTTTTGTTAAAATACGCTTAAATTTAGAGAATGGAAGTGTCGTTATTTACTTGGAAGTCTATTATACATTTTAATACACATGATGTAGCTGTTGTTCGATGTGAGTGTCAGATTCGTCTTCGGTTTATAGAGCTTGTTGGTATTGTGAGATCGAGGGGCATAGTAACTACTTGCTTGATGAAAAAGACTCTTGTGTTTGAACACAAATATACAGGCTTCCAAGATATAAATGCACGGTAAAGTGAGTATCTTATACTTTCTAAAGAATGGGCGACAAGAATCTATTTGTTTCAACCCAAATATAGCCCTTAAACACTTCTTTTGCATAACAAAAGCTTGATCAATTTCCACACAGCGACCCCAAAGAATGATACCATACCGCAAAATGGAGGCTATATACCCGTGATATGAAGTAATTGCAGCGCTTCTTGATATCTCGCTGCTTATACGCCTCAGAGGGTAGACAAAACTATTAATTTTACCACAAACTTCATTGACATGGCTTTTCCAAGAGCAAAATTTATCTAAGGATATTCCAAGAAATTTAATTGTGTCATTTTCAGTCAGGACGTTCCCTTTATATACTATATTTAGGTTCAACTGTTTTGTTCGGTAGGTATGAAATTGCATAAATTTTGTTTTACTAATGTTGACCTTAAGATTGTTTGCTTCTAGCCACTCTATGGATGTTTGTAGGACCGTGTTTATTTCCTGCTCATAAGATTTTTTGTCCTCACCTTTTATTATAATAGTAGTATCATCAGCAAATAGTACACACTTATGATTCAAAATATTTACAAAATCATTAATGTAGAGCAAGAACAGTGGGGGGCCTAAAATACTGCCTTGCGGCACGCCGTAACTATTTAACAAAAACGAAGACTGAAATAATTCTCGCGTTTTGGATTGATCATTATAACTCGATACTTCCACTGCCTGTACTCGATCAGCTAGATATGACTTCAACCATTCGTAAGCTTTACCTCTTACTCCGTATCTGTAGACTTTTTCTAATAAACGTTCATGACTGACATGATCAAACGCCTTACTCATGTCCATAAAGAGTACTGAAACTGGAATTTTATTATCAATAGACTCCGTAATAGATCTTATTAATTGAAAGGCTGCCAAAGATGTGCTTCTATTCTTGCGAACCCTTGAACTTTGAACTTGACCCCCCCCTGAGCTGGTTCCAGGACTTAGGTGGACCACTAATTGAACATCATGATTTTATGTAATATTTTGTCACCATACAGATTTTATGTAACTACATACCTTCAATATTTAATTAATTTAATATAATAACTTTGTATGATGGCAAACGTTTGGGAACGAACGCATCGAAAATTTGAATTTTACCGCGCCACACTTGCGCGCGCTTGTCGACTACGTAACGTCTAGCTAGACCTAACCTCAATCGAAATCGGAACGACTAAACTTCAACAATGGCTAGTACATTTCTCACCTTCGATTTGCCGACGATATAGTGGTCATGGCTGAGACCATGGAGGACCTCAGTACAATGCTTGATGAGCTCAGTAGAGCTTCCGGAAGAGTGGGTCTTAAAATGAACATGGACAAAACCAAAGTCATGTTGAATACCCATGTAACTACCACTCCTATCAAGATCGAAGACTCTACAATCGAAGTATTTAGTAGACGATTATGTCTACCTGGGACAAACGATCCAGTTGGGTAGGTCTAACTTCGGAACTAAAGAGGTCAATCGTCGAATCCGACTCGGCTGGGCAGCGTTCGGGAAGTTGCGTGGTATCTTCTCATCCAACTTACCGCAGTGTCTCAAGACGAAAGTCTATGACCAGTGTGTATTGCCGATTACATACGGGACCGAAATGTGGTCGCTCACAATGGGCCTCATCAGAAGGCTTAAAGCCACCCAAAGGGCAATTATTTTTATTATTATTTATTTATTTATCAAACAATTTTTATACAAACTTTCATTTAAAAACTAAGCCCCACAAAACTGTTGTATTCACAGTTTTTTTTCTTTTTTTTTTTTTTTTTTCTTTCAATGGAGAGGGCTATGCTCGGAGTTTTCTTGCGTGATCGAATCAGAAATGAGGACATCCGCAAGAGAACATAGGTTACTGACATAGCCCGAAGAATTGCCAAACTTAAGTGGCAGTGGGCAGGGCACATTGCTCGCAGAACGGATGGGCGATGGGGCCGAAAAGTTCTGGAATGGCGACCGCGAACCGGAAGACGAAGCGTTGGAAGGCCTCCCACTAGGTGGACCGATGGACCTCCCACTAGAAAAAATCTGCATTTATTTAGTAAAAGAGGTGACCGGCACCACTATAATACTAGAAACAGAGACCAACTAGTTCAGCCAGGTTTCAGGTTAGCTAAAGTAGACTCATCTTTCATGGGGTACTGTTTTGAATGTTAAAATAAAATACCTGCCCACATTCTACAACTGAATGAAACGAAATTTAAATCTTGCATAAAACGCACACTATGTAGGCAAGCATATTATAAGTTGGGGGATTATATTGATGATAAAAATGCTTGGCTCAATGCTGGTCCTGCTCCACAACCATAGGGGCAATCGGAATCATCAGAATTAGAAAGTGAAGTTATTGTGAAAGCTGCAGAAGATTGTAAAAATATATTTGCATTGTATAGATTCAATCTCTTAGTATTATATAATTGCATAGCATATGTGTGAGTACCATGTACTGTAAAGCCACCATTTAATGAGTACCTAAATCTTTCATTGACGCGAAATTACCCTGGTGTTTGAGTGATATGTCATGCTCACTTAAATGTCACGCTGATGGTGGCGGGTGTGTCGGGTCGTTTAGTTCCCTTCAAAATGGTTGAGTTGAATGATGGCTGATACATGCGTCATGTTCGTGAACGGGCGCTGTCAGTAGTGGCTGGTCATCTCTTAGCTGCCACGGTTTATTTTAATTACTTTATTTTTTAATTACTGATTTAATCTTTTACTCTGGACGCTCTTAACTTGCCCGTATTTCAACATTGTTCTCACATATTTGTAATTCTTAACATGAATGATGTAACCAAGATTTTGTAACATATTTTGATTTAAAAGAGTGTCCATTGAGTTTCTTGCCCGTTCTTCTCCATAGAGATCTACGCTACGGAATGGGCAACTACAGTACTTTCACAAGTTATTATGCCTTGTGACTGGGAATGTAGCTTCGCGTTTTATTTTGTTTTTTTGACTTTCAAAAGTGCCTGTAATGGTCTAATTGAAATAAATGCTTTGACTTTGACTTTTGACTTTGATGACCTGGTGAAGGTTGCGGGGATCCACTGGAAGCGAGGCGCACGGATCTAATCTAAATCTTAGATAAATTCACACAATGAAATCAAGTGTATCGTCGTGACAACACTGATTTTAATGCTCTTTAAAAATAAAATAAGAGAGCAACCAACAGAATGAATATAGCATGCATACACTTAAAAATAATCTGCGTGATAGAGCTTCTCTGGATTTCTTCAAGAGTCAAGAGAAGGTGGCAAAATGTACGTGTATATGTACAAGTTATTATGTGTTAATTTTTTGAAGTGTACTCTACAGATTAAATATTTTTAAGTATACTACTTACGTACATTAATAAAATACCTACTTATTACTTGTATCTATTGTTATCAAAATTAAATTTTATGTTCTTGACTTGAGCACGACTATATGACCCCCTCCTGGCGCCAAAGCTGGATTCGCTCTTGATGGACACTCTTTTAAATCAGAATCTTGTTACAAAACCTTGGTTACATCATTCATTTAGAGATGGTACATTATGTGAGAACGATGTAGCAAGACGTGCACGTTAAAACTGTCCATAGTAAAAACGAAAATAAATTAGATGATAGAACCGGTAAGCTGGTACAAGTGACCACTTATACCAGTGTATACTATACTTATTTATATATATAATTGAAGAAAATACAAGGATATTACCACATACTTACACTTTTTACTTGCATTATTTTATCAATTGATTAATACAAAGCTTACAATATTAACAAAAATATCTTCTTTTATCGACTTTTAAACACTTGCACCAGTTTACTCAGTACTGGAAAACTACTTGCAACAGTTTTCTACATTGTTCCTTTGTAATTAACCTGAAATATTTGAATGTGTGTAGCAGTAAATGAAAAAAATATATTTAAAAGTCAAAATAGAACTTAGTTTCATTTAATAACGTCACCAGACCTTAGTAAATAGGTGGTAGTTTGATGTTAATTCACTATGTCACACTTAGAAAGAAAGAAAATAAGTTTATTTGGCACATGCCACAAGTACACACAACATTAAACAAAAATTAACCAGAAATTCATAAATTTAAACAAAAGTAAAAAGGGGAAATTATTGTGTATCTAACTAATAACAATAAAAAAAAACAACAATGAAAAAGAGGATAAATATTGTGTGCCTCACGGCAGCGCCAAATAGGGCCAGTTCAGCAAAATGCCGGGCAGCTAGGCTGCCTGACGCTGGTTTTCAACTGGACCTGCGAATGTGATGTGACGGACGTAAAACAGTTTTATATATTGTGTCAGAGTGTATGTGTGTGTGGGTGTCTATATAAAATAAGATTGTTGTACAGCAATAATATTAACAAATAAAAAATAAAACTACGCAATAATAATACAAAGTAAAGTGCCGAGTAAAATAAGAAGGTAAACAAATGGGATGAACGCATGACAACAGACTAAGGATCTAGAAACCTGTTTCGCACGTTGCCAGATTTCTAACGTACACTACATTTTATTTCATTCACTGCGAGCAGCCACACACATTTTGGGTAGAAAATGACAAAGACATTATTTATATAGAGAAACTACTTCTTAGAGAAGAAAACTAGGCTTATTCAAAATTTTACTTATTCAGAGACATCTCCAGAATGATATTCAAATTATTAGTCAAATGTGTGGTCCTCCCAAGAATCTTATTGGATTTGCAAAGATCTTGAAAATCCTTAATTTTTTATTGTTAATTGGTATCAAACTTTTGTAAGCTGCATCTAATCCGAGAAACGTTTGTATACTGCCAACTGCCACGTGTTTTACTTCTCAGATATAGTTTCGTTAGCCTCTTTTTTAAACGCTTATTTATAATTAAGCATAAAAGTAATCTTTGGCAACCTTACTCCACAAAACAAGTTCGCCAATGCAATTTTTCTGTCCGATATCAACAAAGGCAACGCATAACTTAAAATCGAAGACAAAAGATAAGAGTTACTTCATTAACAATGTATGGATTTGCATTATTAGCTGTCGCCGTTTTGGAGGCTGGGGTCCACTATTGTAGGGTATTTCTGGGTTTCCTTTCTATAACTGAGTGCTCTCATCCTTATTTTGAATACGGCCATCAACAAGAAATCTATAGGCAATGTGCACGAAAATTTCCAAACGCAATACACATATGAATACATAAATAAAGAAAAATCCTATTTCGATTCTGGCATTAACAAATGTTCGAATTAAAGTTTTGAGACCTTGTTCCGCCTTCATACCAATAAAATTGAAAATACAGCTGGCCATTTTCAATGGCTCATTTTTAGTAGTCTGTTCGCCTTTAAGCTAATTAAGTTAAATTTCTTTATACAAAAACATAATATTTGCAGCTGTTGGTAAACCTATATTAATAAATAAATATTTAGCTTTACCGTGTAGGTATTGCAGTTTTGCAGGTAACAGCTGTTTAGGAATGGTATACTGAATACACAGTAACCGATTTTGCGTCGGTGTCCCTTTCAGCCAGCAAAACAAAAATGTAGTTAATTGCTGCTAAAACATATGTCGGAGACAGTCATTAGTACGGACATGAATCGAAAGCGCGCCAAAGGCGACCTACTTACCAGTCTACCCACACCCAAGCGCGCTTACTACAGAGTCGTGATGTTTCGAGCTCGCGGCGAGGAGGACAGTCAGTGTCTGATCGCGGCGGAGTCAAGACGTCCCGAAACTGTAACCCGATTCATTGTGCCTAGTGTTACTGTGTTAGATTGTAATTTCAAGTAATTTGTTAGTTCGATAAAAGCAGTGTACTTTGTTTATAGAATCTGGTTCTTCTAACCTAACAGACAGATGTGTTGCTGGGGAGTTTGTTCCGCCACTTCTTCTTCCCAGCTAAAACACTAGGAAGTGGCGAAGGGCGGGCGTTTTGGGGGACTGTCTCTTGTAATTTTGACATTCAAAAGGTGCTGATTATCAGCCTAGTTTGAATAAATGACTTTTGATTTTGTAGTGTGTGTTTTCATAGCACGAAACCCATGTTCTGCTCACATGAAGACCGTGTCTAACGAAATAAAATCACCTCCCTACGACATCAGAAGTGGGATAAAATCGTGCTAATGCAATCACACGCGCGAACAGTGAAAATAACAATCAGTGACGGTTACTTTTTGAAATGCAAAACAAATAAAAGCACCCGCGATACAAACTAAAAGCCAGTGAATAGCAAGTTAGTGTTGCCGGATTTTGATCCTGACAAAACATAACATCACGCCTGTGAAGAAGAAGGGTTAGGCAGAGTGTACCTAATAGAACATCCACATTTCACGAAGTCTGATACGCGCTCGTGGTGCGTCATCGCTGACTTGTGTTTCGTGTTGTGAGTGCAGTGGAAGTAATCCAGCCTATTTAAACATTGGGCAAGGCGTTGAAGGGCTCCGCATCTACATAGCTGTAACCTATCCAGGTATGAGGTGGGACCAGTTGAAATAATTGTTCAAAGCAAGATTCGTGTGCGCCGAAACATTTACGGCTACCCTCATTAATCGGAGTAGTGACAAACGAAAGGAAAAACCCCTACAGATAATGCGCACTGACCATGACGAAGAAAAGAGGAATATCAGAAGTGTTTATCGCTACCGCTAATCAAGTGACATGCATGCGGACCAGGGAAAAACCAGGACAAATCCAAGTGGATTATCGCACGAAGAAGTGCCTGTGCCGGCTGCTACGGGCATCGGGCAAGCGACAGCAAGCCAGCGAATCCCTTGGTGTACGTCAAATGTGGCAAACCGTGTCAGAGCCGTCCGGCTGCGAGCGACGGTGGCTGCGTGCAGTGGTGGCAGCGGGCCTGCTGTCGGCGGGGTGCCGAACCAGCGGCGCGTCGATGTCTGCGTGGACTTCACAACACAAAGGTGAATTGTTACGGTTTACTTATTATTCTGAGGCTGAATGCTCGTTGGTGAAAGAAAGTTTTGCATCGAAATTTTAATGGGAAACTTGTGAGTCATGTTGTTGCTATGACTGGTGTAGTTCAAACGCGAGTATTCAGTACAGAATTACAGTATAGGTTTTATGTTGTGTAGTGATTAACGATAACCCTCTCGAAATGTTGTTGCTTGTTTTGCCTACTATAATTATTTACAAAGTGACGTCATGTTAGGGGTCGAGATTTTAAATCAGGGTTTTCTTGCATACATGACGGCAAGGGAGTTTTCGTTAACGAAAATCCTTTGTGTACATTCGGTTAGGCATAATAGTGGTAACAAGCTTCAATCGGTTTTGACTGTTATAGCAATGAATGCCAAGACTTAAGTGCTACGTTCAGGCGTCTTTCACCGTCATATTTAACGCAATGATAGGTCCGAATGCCTACCGTATTTAGCTCGTGCTCTCCGATAGTCGGTAATCAGTAATTTCCACGAGTCTTATCGTTCACCTTGGTGCTAAAAAGACGACTGAAAACCTCTTCGATTAGAATTGGTTCCTGGAAAGTATCGGTACGTTTCAAAATTCGTAAATAGCTGCGTAATGTGCTAAGTGGCAAAGTCTCACTCTGGTAAAGTTCAAGCCGAATTGCACCCGGTAGCTAAGGTGACGAGCCGGTGGTACACGGTTCGTATCTAGACGCGATGGGTTAGCATAGCTTAACATGACAAGTGCCGAGTTGACGAAACGATGGCGAACTTTAAAGGTTTTGCGATTGATGATTTAGGGTTGTTAAAGATTAAAGGTCTGTTTAGAGTAATTGAGGTTTTGGACGGTTATCCTTCACACTGAAAGCTTTAAATTCTAAGCGTGCTTACAAATACGCACGCGGTAGGCTAAGGAAGATGCCAGCGGGTCACGTACCAGTCGAAGTGCACATTGAGATCATTAAGTTCTAAGCGTACTTTCAAGTATGCACATGATGGGTTAAGGAGAATGCCCGAGGGCCAAGTACCGTTTGAAGTAGACTGTAGAGGATTTAGAGTTGAGAGATAGTGTGGAATCTTGGTTCGGATGGTCAGACCGTACCAGTAGCCATTTCGTAGCCGTAGTCCGGTAGAAGTCGGTGTCTGCTTATAGTAGTCCGTGGATGCGCGTTGCGTGGGTGGCTCTGGCGGAGGTCGGGTCTCGTAGAGACCATAGAGTCATGCATGTGGGACTCGGTGTTCTTGAGGAACATAGTAAAACAAACAGGGTTTGTTGGAGGGCCTGAGTGTTGCCCATAGGCCACGGATGAGATTCCTGCTTTTTTGTGGTGATTAGATGGATGAAGAGGTACTTGGTTGCTCTAGCATTTTAATTGACCTAATCGTTTGATCTAATTTTAGTTTTCATCCATGCGCTGGATGTGTGAGAGCAATGCGATTGCTGGTCGGCTAAAGAGCCGTGGCGTTAGAGGCTTTACACGAGAGTTCCTATAAGCTTGGTAGTATTTGTTTTTTTGTTGCAGTAGAGTTTTGTAGGTTGATTTGAACGACTATGGTACATGGCCCAGGGTCATCACTGTTGTGTATTCGATTATTTCCAATTAATTTGGTTAAAACGAAACAGCTAGTTCTAAAATGTCCTTATTTTGACCGCCCCGTTGAATCTAAAGTTTGGTCAGGAGTGACCGAGTGGAACAAAATTCTGTCGTGGAGTATTTGTTTGCAGGGTAACCAACACACGAGGACGTGTGCAAGCAGGATGGCCGTGTCGGAGACAGTCATTAGTACGGACATGAATCGAAAGCGCGCCAAAGGCGACCTACTTACCAGTCTACCCACACCCAAGCGCGCTTACTACAGAGTCGTGATGTTTCGAGCTCGCGGCGAGGAGGACAGTCAGTGTCTGATCGCGGCGGAGTCAAGACGTCCCGAAACTGTAACCCGATTCATTGTGCCTAGTGTTACTGTGTTAGATTGTAATTTCAAGTAATTTGTTAGTTCGATAAAAGCAGTGTACTTTGTTTATAGAATCTGGTTCTTCTAACCTAACAAACAGATGTGTTGCTGGGGAGTTTGTTCCGCCACTTCTTCTTCCCAGCTAAAACACTAGGAAGTGGCGAAGGGCGGGCGTTTTGGGGGACTGTCTCTTGTAATTTTGACATTCAAAAGGTGCTGATTATCAGCCTAGTTTGAATAAATGACTTTTGATTTTGTAGTGTGTGTTTTCATAGCACGAAACCCATGTTCTGCTCACATGAAGACCGTGTCTAACGAAATAAAATCACCTCCCTACGACACATATAATAAATGTCGATTTATTGTATTAGTAAATAAATATTAGTGTTAATATAATGTGACTTATATCAGTTTACAATACAAATGGAAAAAAAAAAACATCAGATGAGACCTTGTATACTGATACAACTTTAAAAAATCTTAAAAACAATTCATAAATAATAAAATCACTTCATGTATCGGGTATATAGTCTTACACATTAGTTCTTTGCACATTTTAACATTTAGTTCCAATTCATCACATATTTCGCGTGACAAATAAAAATTATAGTGTTCATTATTTTTTTAAATATATTTATAATGTGTTTATTTATTACTATCCTTAGATAGTATGGTGAACAGTAAAACTATAACCAAAATTGAGTTGCTCTGAAAAGAGTAAATTTTATTTTATTACATAAACTAGTTTTAACACTTTTACAAAACATTCATTAACATAACTTAATCACTAATTTTACCTGAAAAGAGAAACAACATTTAAAGCTATTGTTTCACCAGTTCTTATTAATCAGTATTATTTAAACAATTATTTAAATAAAACCTAATATAACTTCGATATTTTTCATGCTGTCTCAATCCTTCAATATGACAGACAGCCCCATAGAGTCAAACAAGTTCACAGATTATAAATTATACTAATCAAAGTTATTACGCGGAAAATACAAACTATACAAACTATATGAAATGTCACACACTTTGTTTACATATTTAAAAACAATCGTTAAAAATTACTTAAACTACTATACAAACTACGCGAGTAAACAATATAAACCTTGAATACTGATGCAAGTGAAAATATAAATAAACTATACTTATTTTAATTAAAATAAATTTATATCCGATCAGATAAAACAAAGTTCAGCTTTATAGTATTTAAAATAGTAAACTGATACTTACCTTCTTAATTTTCTGGTGTGTTTATTTTACTGCACTTATTTTTAATAAATCTATCATTAAACGACCTCATGAACGCTTCATTGTTGTTATTTCTTACCACTGTTAATAAAGACAAACAAGATACGAGTATTTTTAATAATTGACCAAGTAAATTATGACGCATTGGAATTATACCAGTGTTTGTTGTTCTCCCTACAACGTCGCCACGCGCATACTTAATTTAATAAATCATTTACATGATACAATTAAAAGGTAATTTTAAGGCATTTGATGCAAAAAAACCAGTTTTCGTTGTTTTGCGGGTTGCACCAGTATACGTAGGACCCGTCGATTTCTCGATCGACCATCTAATCGATATACGCAATAATTGAAGCATTTAAAATAATTAAACTATATTTCGTACATAAGTTTATTTCTAACCTATTCGCTAAAATGACTAGGTATTACGTAGTAATGTTATTTTATAACCATCGTTGTTATATACATGATCATGAATAAAGTTGTTTTATATTCTGCGCATATATTGTTTCATTATGGAGAGGAGCTCGCGGCGAAAGAATAGCAGCAGGTTCAGGTTAAGCCACACAGTTATGAGTTAGTGTTTTGATGGGTGCCCACCCGTTACATACCGCGTTTACTCATTGCCTCGGAAAGCACGTTAAGCCGTTGGTCCAGGCTATCATTTGAAGAATATTAACAGTCGTAACAGGTAGTCTAGTCAGTGGCCCGAAATTCTGACAACCAGTCTTACCAAGGAGTATTGTATTATCCAGTACTAACTGGGTTGGGGAGGTCTGATAGGCAGTCGCCTTATGTAAAATATGGTATCAATCGCGCTCCATGGTATTCAGCTGCATCCTGTTATACTGGAAGCCAATTCCAACATTGTTGGCAAAAGGCTAGGCAGATGAAGATATCTATTGTTTCATTATGTTTTACGAATCTACTCAAATAAAAATCCTTAAACCTATTCTGTAAATTTATTAGATGGTCGGTCGAGAAATAATTTTTTGAAATAATAAATAGGTTTTAGAATCACACGACGTTCCAACAGTAAAAGTATCAGGGCGATTCCCTATACCCAAAGTGTTACTCCATCTTACCCTCCATCATTAATAAATGCTATCAAAGAAAAAATTAAAGCATTTAAATGATGGAAAAATTCAAATATCAAACAGACTGTGATGAATTTGCCCTCGGGTAAAACTTCTCCAAGAAGAATCATACGATAAATATACTGCCAGATGTGACGAACAATTATTAATAAAATCACTTAAAGACTTTTGGAAGTAGATACGTGAATAATAAAAGGAAATCTTCTGGATACCCTCGCAAGATGATATATCAAGGGGTAACGTAATCGAACAGTGAGGATATCTGCAATGCATTTATTTTTATTGAAATCAATCAATCAATCTAAATATTTTTATTTTACATAGGCCTACATGGGCACTTATAAAACGTCGACGAAAGGTGCACGGTTCGGGTTGGTATTTTCTATGGAGAACCGGTAAGAAATTCCATAGTTAATCTTTTAAAATCATTTTTGGTTTAACAATATTTTTATGTTACAGCGCCCTTATTGTTATGTTTGCATGCTTGTACATAAAAGCGCTGAATACCATTGATAACTAATTAAACCCTTAGCACATCCATAACAGTAATGTGTGGGCCTGTATTACAACTTTTTGATATAGTCATGTATTGTATTGTTGCTATAGTATAGATTATATATAACCAGTGCTACTGAGCATCGATACAAATAGTTACCATTTAAGGTATTTTAACATTAAAAATGACTAATTTTGTCCATTCATCATCAGTTACATCCTCAAATCATTCACAAATTCTTACATAGTCATCCATTCTACTAGTCTCACAAGTGCTTATCTAAAATTTAATAAAACTATTTTAGCTGATATAAGTTTATATTCAGAATTTTATACAGTTTGGAACGTCTACTTGAAGACAGAGAAGTCTTTTTTTTAGGTTGCTGAATTTGAGGTTGTATAAATTAAATGGGTGTGCCCCAAGGTTCGTTATTGGGTCCTTTCCTCTTCTACACTATCTACACTAATATTATAAAGAGGAAAGATTTGTATTTTTGTATATAACGAATAAACTTAAAAACTACTGGACCGATTTCAAAAATTCTTTTACCGTTAGAAAGCTACATTATCACTGAGTAACATAGGCTATATTTATTACTAGAAAAAAATATAAATCCTTAGAAATCACTACTAAAACCACCCCAAGGTGTAAAAAAATGAGCCATAAAATATCTTTCATCGCATGCGCTGCGGAAAGTATTGATGATAGAAAAAAAAAATGTTCCACAATATTATAGAACATATCAATATCAACAAAACTTGAGAGGTGTCAAGGGACACCCGGATGGAACGAAGTTCCTTTCGCGTACATAATATCAATTAATTTTAGATTTAAGTTAGTGTGCGAAAAATAAAATATTTAATTTAAGGAAGATTAATCCTTAATTCGAAGCAATACGTCTTACTTAACTGCACAACCGAATTTGTATAATAATCATATCTATCCTTACTCACATACACACCCAAATTGTACGTAATTTAAGGAAATTTCAACTTTATTTTAAAGAAATAAAGCTTACAATAGCTTACTATAGCAAAAAGTGTCGTGACAACTTTTCGTAAGAATTTTTTCCGTCTAGCCCCCTTTCACAACGCGCGATAAGGAACTTCGTTCCAAAAACTTCGCGAGACCATATATCCAACTATTGTAGTTATGTCACTGTAAATATGTAAAACTACAAAAAAAAATACGTTTTATTTATTTTGAACATTTGGAAAAATTTAGTCATGTACGTTTTAATTAGCATATTTATAAGTTAAATTATCATCATTTATCCCATAATGTTTAGAAAAAAAACTTGAGAGGTGTCAAGGGACATCCGGATGGAACGAAGTTCCTTTCACGTACTTAATATCAATACATTTTAGATTTAAGTTAGTGTGCGAAAAATAAAATATTTAATTTAAGGAAGATTAATCCTTAATTCGAAGCAATACGTCTTACTTAACTGCACAACCGAATTTGTACTTTGTAGTTCGGTCACTCAAAATAATAATCATATCTATCCTTACTCACATACACACCCCAATTGTACGTAATTTAAGGAAATTTCAACTTTATTTTAAAGAAATAAAGCTTACAATAGCTTACTATAGCAAAAAGTGTCGTGACAACTTTTCGTAAGAATTTTTTCCGTCTAGCCCCCTTTCTCAACGAGCGATAAGGAACTTCGTTCCAAAAAATGACCACCCGCGCGAAGCCGGGACGGGCCGCTAGTTAAACTAGCGGCCCGTCCCGGCTTCGCACGGGTGGACATTAAAAAAAAACATTTTGGTATAAATAAAGATACGTAAATGATTCAATTTGTCCAAATGTTAAAAATTAAAAACGTAGAGCTAAACTAATTTTCATCGAAATTAATTGAAATTTTACTTTTCACATTTTTTACCATAAACCAATTTTTATTTTGTTTACATTTCACTTGTATTTATTTTTGTTGTTTTATGTGTGTAATTTTTTTACTCATGTATCTTTTTTATTTCTTTATTTATATTTTTTTAAAGGCTTTATTAAATTTTAAGTTTACGTCTCCATTTTGTAATATTTTTACCTTAAAGCTTCACTGTATGTACATTTTTAGGTGGCAACAAAACATATTGGTTTTCAGGAGATCCTACTCAAGAAAGAGCAGCATACAGTTACTCATGAGAGAAGCACTCTTTCCTTAGGTCGATGGCCAACCATCGAGAAAGTGATCCTGGGATTTTTTTATTGTAAGGGCAAACGATATCTTTACAGGAAACTGTAACCTTTTAAAAGATATAGGCAAATCCGTCGGTATTATCGGGATCCGCAGAATGTGAGCCATCTGACCGGACGCGGGGCCCGTGATGATAGGTGCTACAATCACATTGTCTCTTAATTCCTTTATCAAAAGTCTTATAGCATTACACATATTGGGAGGGCTTACATTTCTCAATAGCATAATGGGAGTACCTAGTTTTAATTTTAGTTTGGGGGTGGCAAGTCAGTAGGATTGAGGGAATTTATGTTGGTAGTAATTCTTGTGGGTAGTGCCCTGTATCTTCGATGTTGCACACGGCATGAATATATTATTTTGTAACATTTAAAATCACCGGGTGCTTTTTCCATAATCATATTGTTTATAATCTCATTTACTGAGTCGTTTCTTGATGACAATATTGCCCTCGAACGTATTGGTGCAGAAGCCTGCCACCGAAGAGGAACCCGTGGGACTTCGAACCTCTGCAGCGGAATAGTCTGTGGTGACAGCTTGTGAGAAATGAAACTAGCCAACACGATGTACGAAGTATATTCTCCAAAATATATTCTATGTATCGATCGTCTCCAACTTATAACATAATGACATTAAATGACGATTAATACAACGATGGATTACTTTAATAAAATTGAATACAACCACGAGCAACTTAATAAGGTGTGTTACACGTTCAACAACAATGGAGGAAGGAAGAACATAGACAATGAATATAAATTAAGTATGCTACACACAAGCGGATAAGGTTTTAAAGGCATAGACAATATTACTATTGCTCCAATACTTCCCCTTATGCCTATAAAACTTATGTAAAGTTACAATAAAACTTTTGACTCTACATACACATGGCTCTACAACATGACTACATACACAATTCACTTAGTCATATACCAGTAAACATAACAAATATTATTTCAATTAGCATTCCAGTGCACACATATTGATTAAGTAAATACAATCATAAACTTAGTTCTAACAAGGCCTAACACACAAATCATGCCTAAACACACTATGCTGTTTAGAATTCAAACACTTTGTTAATACATCTGCAAACATCTTTTCAGTACATAAATATTTAACAGACATAAAACCCTTCAAAACCAAATCTATATATATAAAAGAAAGTCGTGTTAGTTACTTCACTTATAACTCAAGAACGGCTGAACCGATTTAGCTGAAAATTGGCAGGGAGGTAGTTTAGAGCCAGGAGAAGGACATAGGATACGGTAGGGTAGGGTAGGGTAGGTAGGTAGGGTAGGGTAGGTAGGTAGGGTAGGGTAGGTAGGTAGGGTAGGGTAGGTAGGTAGGGTAGGGTAGGTTAGGTAGGGTAGGGTAGGTAGGTAGGGTAGGGTAGGTAGGTAGGGTAGGTAGGTAGGTAGGGTAGGTAGGTAGGGTAGGGTAGGTAGGTAGGTAGGGTAGGGTAGGTAGGTAGGGTAGGGTAGGTAGGTAGGGTAGGTAGGTAGGGTAGGGTAGGGTAGGTAGGTAGGGTAGGGTAGGTAGGTAGGGTAGGTAGGTAGTAAGGGTAGGGTAGGGTAGAGTAGGTAGGTAGGTAGCGTCGGGTAGGGTAGGTAGGATAGGGTAGGTAGGTCGGATAGGGTAGGTGGGTAGTAAAAAGTGCATTGCAACGCATGCTGGGTACAGCTAGTCTTTAATAAAATGGAAGCGCACATCAATGTGTTTTGTTCGCTTGTGACTAATTTCTTTATTCTCTATTATTTTATGAGCGCTTTGGTTATCATTAAACACAATGATGTGCACCTTTACATTAGGTACTAATTCTGACAACAATTGCTTCACAAAACAAAGGTCTTTGGATACATCAGCTATTGCCATATATTCGGCCTCTGTACTACTTAAGGCCACAGACCGTTGCTTCCTAGATTCCCAGTTTATGATGTTATGACCTAATTTAATTGCATAACCTGTATATGACTTTCTGTCAAAACAATCATTAGCCCAATCGGCATCTGTATATGCACGTAATACCAATTCCTTACTTTTTACGAAATGTAAACCGTAATTAATTGTTCCTGCTAGATACCGTAGCAAACGCTTAGCTGCAGACCAATGCGTTTTTCCAAAGCAGTTATTGAACTGACTTAATTGGCTACAGGCAAACGCAATGTCTGGACGAGTACAAACAGACAGATACATTAGTGAGCCTATTAACTGTCTGTACTGATATGATACTGCTCGTCATTCATACATTCATTTTCTTTTAACAATTTGTTACTGGGAACCATGGGAGTAGATACGGCTTTACAGTCTACCATATTATATCTTTTTAACATACTCTTTATATAAACAGACTGATCTAAAGTTAATGTTTTATTTTTTTCTATCTCTATTCACTCGTACTCCAAGATAAATATCTTGGTCAAATACAGAGCGTATTTGACCAAGATATTTAATGCTAAATTCTGATTCCAATACTTCTAACAATTTATTTTTACACTGGCTATCTTTACGATAAAACAAATAGCAGTCATCAACATAAAGAGCTACAACCATAAAATCATTTTGTGACTTCATGTGGTATACACAAGGTTCACTTTTACTTTGAATTAAGCCAATATTACATAGAACACTGTGTATACGAACATTCCACATGCGACTTGACTGTTTTAATCCATATAGACTCTTTTGCAGCAAACAAACTTTTCATTATTTTTACTGAAACCTTCAGGTTGTTCCATATAAATAGTTTCATTTAAATTTCCATTAAGAAAAGCTGTGGTTACATCTACATGATCAACATTGAGATCAAATTCATTTGCTAAACTAAATAATATTCTCATTGTAGAGTGGCGTACAACAGGTGAGAATGTATCATGAAAATCGACACCTTCTTTTTGTGTAAATCCTCTCGCAACTAAACGTGCTTTATAACGTTAAAAATTACCTGAAGCATCACTTTTAACTTTGCATACCCATTTACATTTTACAACATTTTTATTTTTCGGCCTGTCCACCAATGTCCACACTTTGTTAGCCATTAAAGAATCATACTCTTCTTTCATAGCCTTCAACCACTCATCAGCTTCTGGACTAGACATAGCTTCTTTGTATGAAGCTGGTTCTAAACCATTATTGACCATAAGTGACCAATCAGTATCACAATACCTTTTAGGTGGAACCAACCGTGTACTACGCACAGGACGACCTGTAGATGTCGGCGGCAGGGCAGGCAGCTGCGTCACAGCTTCCCCTCGAACGGTGTCCGTGCCCTGTGACCAGTCCACGTCTTCAGTAGGATCTTCATCGAGAGAATCACTCTCGCTCACCGTGCAGTAGTTTTCCTCATCTCCTGATCCTGGACATGTCATAGAATAATCATGTTCATTTCGGATGTAACCAAAATCGTTGTTACTTTCATTCACAACCTTGATATCACTGTCATTCATATCAAAATTTGTGGTACTATCATTCCCTACAAAATCCTTAGCAATACTCTCATTCTTGCCAGTAGTGTTACTATCATTCACACTATTGTTATTGACAGTACTCTCATTCCTGTCAGTGTTACTATCATTCACACTTTTGCTATCGACAGTACTCTCATTCCTGTCGGTTGACTCCGTGCTACTGTCATTCACACTATCATCAATGTTATTAAAATTATTAAAAAACTCAAAATTATAATTTACATTATTGTCAATAACATTATTATGTCTAAAATTATAAAAAAATTGCTCTAAAAATTCAACATCTCTCGACAAAACAACTTTTCTAGGGTCATCACAGTCAGCCAATCTGTAACCTTTAGAAGTTTCTGGATATCCCACAAATACATATGGCTTACATTTTGCATCCAATTTCCTGCGATTCACATTCTGAACCTTCACATACCCCACACAGCCAAAAACACGAAGATGGCTAAGGTCTAGCTTCGACCCAGTCCACACTTCCTCTGGAATTCGGCCACCTATGGCTGCTGTGGGAGATCTATTTTTAAGATATATGGCGGTCGTCACCGCTTCTCCCCAAAAACGCCGGTCCAGACCTGAATGCTGCAGCATACATCGTACCTTATTCATTAAAGTACGATTCAGCCTTTCAGAAACTGCATTCTGCTGCGGACAGTATGGTATAGTAGTTTGGTGCAATATACCCTTTCGTTTCATAAACATAGAAAGTTGTTTATTTACAAATTCTCCTCCATTATCAGATCTCAAACATTTAACAGGTAAACCTATCTGCCTTTCAACCATACTAACAAATTCTATAAAACGATCACATACCTCAGATTTTCTCTTCAACAGGTAGCCAAACGATTTCCTTGTACAATCATCAGTGAAAGTGAGTAGATATTTCGCACCACCCCAGCTGATCGGCAAAGGGCCACACACATCAGAATGGATTAGGGCTAATGGCTCACCTGCAACTTTGCTTGGTCCTTTAGCAAAAGGTTTGGATGGCAACTTGCCCTCCAAACAAGGAATGTATTTGCTATGTTCCGCTTGATTCATTAGACACCCTATCCTTCATACTATATAAATCCCTATAGTTTATGTGTCCCAGCCTTTTATGCCACAAATCTACTGGCCGGTCAGCAACTACGGAACTCACAGTCTCTTGCCCCTGCAAGAACGTCGAGTTCACCCTATTGTGCGAAGGCTCACTCATTGTTACCTTTAACCTGTACATACCGTTAACAATAGAAGCAGATGCTATAATTTTACCCTTTGAGTCTGCAATGATACAACCTTTCCTGTTGAATGTCACATTATGACCATTTTCTATCAATCTACTTACTGAAATTAAATTGCTGGAAAGTTCTGGTACAAGCATAACATTGCTTAGTTTGCGGAGCTTATTACCTAAATTTAAATTTACTTCACCAATACCAATACACTCGAGTTCTTCATTATTTGCCACTTTTATTTTGCTAAAACTTTGTCTAAAGTTCATAAAGATGTCTCTATTGTTACACATGTGAGCACTGGATCCAGAATCCACGAACTAATAATCTTTCGGGTATGCCATCAAAGCTGTAGTAATTAGAGCTTTTTCTTCTTGATGTTTTTTATCGCGCTTCATCTTGAAACAATTACTTTTGAAATGGCCAGCCTTCTTGCAATAATGGCATTTGCCTCTGGAAGTCCTCTTCTTTGTAACAAAAGCAGTATTGTCATCTGTTGATTTACGCGTCTCTTCTTGTAATAGTCGGGCCCTGACTACTTCACTTGTGAGCGTACTTGTCATGTTGACAGTTTTCAAGTTAGACACTAACGGGTCATAATCAGACGTTAGTCCACTTAAGAGAATCTCGGCAACTTCTTGATCTTCAATTGACTTTCCAATGTCTGCCAATTGTTGAACTAACATCATTATAGCTTCAATGTAATCAGTCATGTTACTAAAGTTGCCATAATCTACCCGGTGTAACTGGCGGAGTAGCAGAACTCGGCGAACCAGTCCAGAGTCTTCAAATACATTAGCGAGATTTTTCCAAGCTTCCTTAGCACTCTTTGCGGTAAATGCTAGGCTTAATCGCAAGGCAAATACGGGCGAGAGCACGCTGGTCACGAGCGTCTCCTTCCGTCGCTCCTTTCAGCACCAGATCCCACAATCCATCGTGCATCAATGACATGCGGACAGCAAACTTCCACGCATAATAATTGCGTGCGCCTTCCAAGCGTTCGATCTGCGTACCGAAAGAACTAGCAAGCGGTAGCTGCGTTGATGTGTTAGCTGGCGATAGCGCCGCGTTCACATGCACGTCTTCAGGCATATTTTAGAGGTTAGATAAAATAATTCTTACTGTGTGCTATCGGCGGCTGATTCTCCAATTTCTATCAGCAAACTCCTGGGCCCATAACCTATTGGTGCAGAAGCCTGCCACCGAAGAGGAACCCGTGGGACTTCGAACCTCTGCAGCGGAATAGTCTGTGGTGACAGCTTGTGAGAAATGAAACCAGCCAACACGATTTACGAAGTATATTCTCCAAAATATATTCTATATATCGATCGTCTCCAACTTATAACATAATGACATTAAATGACGATTAATACAACGATGGATTACTTTAATAAAATTGAATACAACCACGAGCAACTTAATAAGGTGTGTTACACGTTCAACAACAATGGAGGAAGGAAGAACATAGACAATGAATATAAATTAAGTATGCTACACACAAGCGGATAAGGTTTTAAAGGCATAGACAATATTACTATTGCTCCAATAGAACGGAGCCAATGGAAATTTCTTTCTGCAAGATTTTCGATGTCGGGATAGAATGTGTCTATAAGAGTTTTTAGACTGTGAACAGTTTGAGCCAATTCATTATCCAACAATACCTACTTGGGAGCTGTTTGCAATTGGAGTGAGTAATTTAAGTATTTTTTTGTGAGAAATTGCCACCGTGGTGGTTATTTCTTAAATGTGATCTCATATTCGTGCGCAATTTGAAATTAATTGCCACAAAGGTGATGATCTACCTATTTCATAGATGCGCACACCACTCTGCCACACATCGGTGCCCCTCTCTCGCCGCGTTGCTCGCTGCGCTGCGTGGAGCCACACCGGCAGCGCTACGCCGTGTATTTTTGTTTAAATTGTCATTTTTAATTTCGTAATATCTTTTGAATGGTATTTCTGATTTCAATAATTCAAAAGGTAATCAACAGGTATTGAAACAGTCTTGAATACGAAGTAGTTTACTTGGATAAGAATTAATACAAAGGTATGGATAACATGGTCTCATTTTGATCGGCATTTCTAAAAACTTTTAAAATGTAAAAAGTAGTTATAGTGACATAACTACAATAGTTGGAGATATGGTCTCAAGTAGTTTTTTGTTGATTTTAATATGTTCTATAATATGGTAGAACATTTTTTTTGTACTATCATCAATACTTTCCGCAGCGCATGCGATGAAAGACATTTTATAGCTCATTTTTTACACCTGGCGTTGGTTTTATTAGGATCTCTAATTTTTTTCTAGTAAAAAATATAGCCTATGTTACTCAGTGATAATGTAGCTTTCTAACAGTAAAAGATTTTTTAAATTTGTCCAGTAGTTTTTGAGTTTTTTTTTGAGTTTTTATTCGTTACATACAAAAATCAAAAAACACAAATGTTTCCCCTTTATAATATTAGTGTAGATGTAGATTACGGAAATAATAATGAATATTTGTATTATTAGCTACCTTTTATTTTGTACATCATAATATATTTTAGAATAACTTCGTGTACCAATTTTAGAATAGCTCCGTGAACGATAGAATAGAATATTCTTTATTATGTAGGTACACCATACAAGTAACATTCATAAAATAAAACATTTCACATTGGGTGACACAATGGCGATCTTATCACTAAAACGACCATTTCAAGACAACAAATATTTACAAATTATACGGGAAATAAATCACGATTACTGAATTTCGCAATTGGTTCGCCCCTAATCCGTACTTGGGACTTAAACATGAGTTGCGAAATTTTAGAATCATGTGGTGATTACAATCGTGAAATGATCATTTTTGTCACTCAATTTCACTTATATCATCCAAATTCGTTCGTCACTCAATTTCATTAGATCACTTGGATTACAGGCGTGATGTTATGATAAGGCTTGTCACCAAATTTTACAGAGATCACCCTCACATTCTTTTTTATAACACTTTTTTTAATTAAATAAATAAAATAAATAAATCAATTTATTGACACACACAAGTTACAAATTATACAAATAAGAAAATTGAACATAGTTATTGAAGTTAAAAACTAGAGGAAGCCCCCAAACTAGGCACAGCCTGAATCTTGGTGGCCCAATATAATCCGTAAAAGCAAATTGAATAACCGACTGTTCAGCGTGATACAGCACTACAAGACATTAGTAACAGGTAATTTTGAAAATTATAATAAATAACATAGGGAAACTAAAAATTAAATAAAAATGTATAAAATTAATATCAGTGTCAATCAATAAAATAAAATGAAAGACAAAATGAACAGTATGAACATGCATAATTTAAATAATTCAAGTTAAAAATCAACAGTAAGTATGGTCGCAATCAAACAAAAATTATAAATCATACAGAAATAAAATAAGAATAACAAACTAAAAAAAAAAATGTAAATAAAAATATTAAGAGAACCAAATAAAAATCAAAGTAATCATCAACATGCGTATTAAAAACAAAAAAATAATAATAATAAAATAATGAAATAATTAACATGATGGCATCATTATGTGGAAGGGTGGAGAACTGTTGTATGTGTGGGAGAGTGAGCGTGTGTGTGTTTGTTTGCGTACGAGTGTGTCTGTGTGTAAGTGTGTGTGTGTGTGAATTCATTGTTAGTTTTGTTGTTGACCAATTTCCGTAAGCAAGTGGGTGAATTTCCCAAATGACTTATTTTTTTGTCTTCTGAATTATATTTTTTAGTATTTAATAGGTAGTTATTGGGTTGTGGCAAAAATATAATTTGCCTAGGACTATTTACAAAGGTTGAAATAAATTCATAAACCTCTAATTTTTTCAAATCGTTGCTGTCCCTCTACTTTTTTACAAACAAAAAAGCTTATACACTAATAGAAATAAATAAGTTAAGTATATAACTTGTTCTACTTTATAGAATATTAGTTTTGTTATTAATATATAGTATATTTTATTATATAATTAACGATTATTATTACTGAGAGGCACAAACGTACCTGTCCTGCAAAATGTTCTCATATCGCTGGACAAAAGTAATTTAAACCTATCTTTACATCGACGAGTCCGATAGCATCCCCACCCCAATTTAATTTTCCTCGTTAGTGTGTGCTAGTGCGCAATCAGGACAGATTTGTGTCAAATCGCTGCATATTCTCGCCAGTAACATAAGTACCTACGCCATTTCAGTTGCTCCCGGACAATTATTTTATATTTTCGGTGGTTGCATTTTTCTAGTGAAATGAGTAGTTTTATTTTTGTTGTTATGTTCTAACAGAGTAAGTGAATTAGCTTCATTGACTGTTATTGAATTTATCCTAGATATTATGCATTTCTCACGTCGCTGTTCTCATATCACTGTAATCGGTGGTCTTTATTACCACCGATGTGATAATTTACACAGTAAAAGTCAATCGGTGTCTTATATCTAATATCCGTGTTTTGATTCATGATCAACGCACAGTTTTGTCACATCGGTGGATTACTTTACCATATCGGTAGATCATTTTATCATCTCGGTGATTCGTTTTATCATATAGGTAGATCCCATGTCATTTCGTTAAGTAAAATATAATACTATTACAAAGACAATGATAGTAAAAATAAACTTTTTTTTTAATTCATAGTACCTATAGTAAATACTGGTACTCAGCTTCATGTAAAATACTGGTACTCAGCTGCATCCGGTTAGATTGTCAAAGCCAAAGTCAAAGTCAAAGCATTTATTTCAATTAGACCATTACAGGCACTTTTGAAAGTCAAAAAAAAGCAAAATAAAACGCGAAACTACAGTCCCAGTCACAAGGCATAATAACTTGTGAAAGTACTGTAGTTGCCCATTCCGTAGCGTAGATCTCTATCTCTTCTGGAAGCCGACCCCAAGGTAGTTTGGGAAAAAAGGCTAGGCAGCTGAGTACCTATAGTAAATATAATAAAAAAGAAAGTAAATTTAATAAAAAAGAAAGTAAATATAATAAAATAGGTACATAATTTAAAAAAAAAATATTTCAACTGAATTTCTAAGAACTCAGTTTTCTTTGGATGTGATCTACTTACATAAGACCCTCCAGGTCTTCAGTTCTAAGTCACCCTTGTAAACAGGTCTTCAGTTCTAAGTCACCCTTGTAAAAATATATAGGTACCTACTAACTATTTCCTTTTTGATGTTCAAAGGTGGATAGATTATCATATCGCTGGATATGTACATCATTTTGGTGGATAAACTTATCATACCGGTGTACAGAAAAAATAATCGGTGCCGGTTTGTCATATCGGTGGAAACCAGAATTCAAACTGAATTTTCTCCTTAGTCTTAAATGATACGTTGATGATATTAAATTTGGCGATATTTGATATCTTAAAGATTACATTAAACCTGAAAAATATACAAAAAAAAAATATAAATGAAAAAGTTCACCGATATGATAAAAAATTGCATTTGTTGAATTTCACCCAAGTACATAATTTCACTTACTGCGCTTTTACTTGTCGCCAATGTTGTGTTCACTAGTTACACTAGCTAGGGTTTAGAATAAAACCACCAAATTATCAGTAAGTAGATGAATGAGTGGTACTCAGTGGTACTCACTCAATGAGTGATATTAGTTAAATCAGACATCAGTAGCTATGATACATTAAAAACCAGTAGACTTAAAGACACATTAAGAAATAAAACATCCACTGCAGTACATAGTAATAGTATTTTTTGTATGGGCATAAAAATTTATAATAAGTTACCCATAGACATTAAAAGCATTAATTTAATTGGTATTTTTAAAAAGAAGCTAAAAGACTTCCTGATTAAAAAGGCATATTACTCAATAAAGGAATTTCTTGAAGAAAAATAATTACGTTATATTGGAATGATTGTGATACTTAATATTTATTTTTCATATTCTTATAATATAAATTATAAGAATATGAAAAATATGACATAATATCAAATTTATAAATAGTGATAACTTAATATAAGATAATTTAAACTGTAATAGTAAGTGTTTATTTTTTATTTTTTTGTTTTATATAATTAAGAACCATTTAATTAAATTGCAATGCCTTAACAGGCAACTAAGTTATAAGAACCTACCTATTGTCAACATCTTCAAGACTACACTTAGTTCGCAATAAAGAATTTGAATTTGAATTTGAATATGACTTTAGGCCCACGTGCTCACGCGGCTCGAGTTAAGCATGGACTGGTTGGCACGCAACCCTAAAGCTCATACTACGTTTATTTGAATACCAAACATACGAAAAAAAAAAGGGGTGTATCACTAAGAGAGTTTAATCGCGTTCTCATCAAATCGTGTCCGTTTCGACCGCGCGGCCATGACGTTTTTTTAAAAAAAAACCTTTTTCAAGATTTTGTAATAATTTGTATAAGTTGATTCCCAAAACCATAAATTTGTCAAAGATAAGGTTAAAAAGTTATAAGGGTTTGAACGTGGCCGCGCCATCGAAACGCGGAGAACCGCGCGGCCACGGAGATCTTTAAAACTACGCGTTGCAGAGACCTGAAATTCAGGTAAACAACAGATTGAATTTGTAAAAAATTTGTAAAAATATAGAAAAAATACCTAGGTTTATATTTTAGGAGCTGTAACACTAAAACCCCATGGCCGCGCCATCGAAACGGTGACAAACACATTATCGCCGCGCCGATATCTCGCTGAAAAAGCATCGCCGGCGTCTGAAGTTTTTTGTAGAAACCAGATTTGAATTTGTCAGAATTTGTAAAAATACAATGAAAAATCCTAGGTTTATATTTTAGGAGCTATAAGAATAAAACCCCATGGCCGCGCCATCGAAACGGTGAAAAACACGTTATCGCCGATATCTCGCCGAAAAAGCATCGCAGAGGTTTATTTTTTTTTGTAAAACCTAGATTTGAATTTGTCAAACAATGCAAAAATACAGAAAAAAATCCTAGGTTTATATTTTAGATGCTGTAGTACGGATTCGCGTAAAAATTAGTCGTGATTATCTATCGAAGAAAGTAAGTAATAGCGACTGTTTTTTTGTAAACAACACCTATTAATATGTAGAACTACTGATAAAAGGCAAAAAAACTTTTTTTTTTCAGAATATCAAACCTCCCATACGTTTTGAAAGTTTCGATAGGGGTGACCATGGCTTAGTGTTTACAGAAAAGTCTCAAGTTTTCTTATTTAAGTATTTTCAGCTATCAAGCAATGGACTGTGGTTCTGCATGAGTACCATAATAAATAATTTTGCACAACATTCGTAATTCCAGTATGATAATAACATGTAACCTATTTTCCTGTATTTGATAAATCTAATTCATAAATAATTCAAACCCATAACAACGTCTAAGGCTAAATACTTCAATAATATTATTACCCATTTATGAATTAGGGCTGTTTGTCTCTCCGTCGATATATCACAGAACTTTTACACCCAGACTATGGTACGACACACACAATTGTTTGGAGAGTAGGTGCGTTCTATAAACCACTACACAAATATGATGTGAAATAATTATACATATGAGGGCTGAAAAAAAATATATACTTTTTTTCTTAAGTCTATGTTAATGAGATATTTGTTTCCAAAGTCTTTAACGTTGTGTGTCTCCTTAACTTCTGAAGTAAGAGTAGGATTCTGAAAAAAAAAGGTTTGTAGAACGTAAAAACTTTTTCATCAAACTTCATCAGTAAACGTTGTTTTTCATAAAAAATACTATGAAAAACCAATTTTATTTTGCGGTTGAGTGTAAATCTAAACAATAAGCGTTAAAAATATTTTTATTATATAATATAGTGCTACGAAACCTTGTGTGTGCGAGTACGACTCGCACTGGTTCGACTATTTTAAAGTGCCTGTAACTGGCCTACTTTAAATAAATGATTTTGATTTGAATTGGCCGATTATTATTTGAAACACCCACTTACGCTGCGCACGATAAGAGTTATCCTTGTGTAACTTGATGTAACTGTGAATCGTACACATAGCATCTAAATAAAAAAAGTCATTGTTTTGAACCCTTCCTAAACATTTGAAATTAAAAAAAAATATTTTACGCCAGAAATAACCCCTGTAATTAACTCATGTATCACAACATCAATATATCATGACAAACGCAAAAAAAAATGTTGTGTTAAAAAAAAAAATATAATAAGTTCTTTGGATCTGAAAGTTACTTAAAAAAAACTTTGTCTTTAGGCGATTTAGAATCCTTGAGATATAATATCTAATACAATAGGTGTACTAAGCCATGGTCACCCTATCGAAACTTTCAAAACGTATTGAAGGTTTGATATTCTGAAAAAAAAAGTTTTTTGCCTATTATTGATATATTAATAGGTGTTGTTTACAAAAAAAACACTAGCTATTACTTACTTTCTTCGATAGATAATCACGACTAATTTTTACGCGAATCCGTACTACAGCATCTAAAATATAAACCTAGGATTTTTTTGTGTATTTTTACATTGTTTGACAAATTCAAATCTAGGTTTTACAAAAAAAATAAACCTCTGCGATGCTTTTTCGGCGAGATATCGGCGATAACGTGTTTTTCAGCGTTTCGATGGCGCGGCCATGGGGTTTTAGTCTTATAGCTCCTTAAATATAAACCTAGGATTTTTCATTGTATTTTTACAAATTCTGACAAATTCAAATCTGGTTTCTACAAAAAACTTCAGACGCCGGCGATGCTTTTTCAGTGAGATATCGGCGATAATGTGTTTGTCACCGTTTCGATGGCGCGGCCATTGGGTTTTAGTGTTACAGCTCCTAAAATATAAACCTAGGTATTTTTTCTATATTTTTAAATTTTTTTTACAAATTCAATCTGTTGTTTACCTGAATTTCAGGTCTCTGCAACGCGTAGTTTTAAAGATCTCCGTGGCCGCGCGGTTCTCCGCGTTTCGATGGCGCGGCCACGTTCAAACCCTTATAACTTTTTAACCTTATCTTTGACAAATTTATGGTTTTGGGACTCAACTTTTACAAATTATTACAAAATCTTGATATAGTTTTTTTTTAAAAAAAAACGTCATGGCCGCGCGATCGAAACGGACACATCAAATCGAAGGCGTTTGTCCTGTTAGTTTTAAAACTTATAGTTTGTTGGTTTTTAGGTTTAGTCTTTGACGCCGACTTAGGTGAAGTAGATAGTTGCCCTTTTCCTTTTGTCGGTGTTGGGTCCCGTAACTACTAATTTATCATATTTCAAAAAGGCAATGCCAACTAGAGGTGAAAACTGTTTGGATCATTTCATCTTGAAAATGGACCCTTTTATAAAAACTGCCTCTAGTTGTTCTAGATTCTACCATAACGGACCACTCAATGACATTATTGAACTTATCAAATATCACAACGGCGCATAATGTTCGAAAACAAAAAAACAGTAGTTGATTTTGAGAAAGCGTTAGTAACTTTAAAAGAAAGTTGTATTTACGAACTGAATTTAATTTCTCCTGCTACACGTACTGAATTGTTGATTAACAAACTAAGATATTTTCTTCTACAAAATATCATAACAACCTTAATCCCGAGAAATAACCGCATAATCAAACCATGGATTAGTATAGGAATCTTACGTTGTATTCAGGACAGAAACAATATGCAGAGAAAACTACGCCTAGAGCCGAATAACGACATTTTAAAAATAACATACAGAAGGTATCGTAATCACTGCAATAACCTAATTAAAACTAGTATGTAGTAGTACTATATGGCTGTCAATACGGATTTAGGCAAGGATTATCGACAGAAGACGCAGTCTTAGGACCAACCTCTCATATTGTCGGAAAACTCGAAAACGTGGATACAGGCAACAAGTTTCTAACTGTTTTCCTGGATCTAAAGAAAGCTTTTGACATTGTCTCTGTTCCCATTATTGGGCGTAGTTTAGAAAACATAGATGTAAGAGAAGTTCTCTTGGCTCTGCTAACAGATTATCTCCAGGATAGAAAACAACGTGTAAAGATAAGTAACTACGTCAGCGATGAGTTAAACGTGTGCTTCAGTGTTCCGCAAGGCAGTGTTTTAGAGCTACGCTTCTCTTAATATACATAAACAGCCCTTGCGAAATGAAGCTTGAAAATGGGCGTATCTTTTCCTGTGCAGATAACAGAGCCATTGTCTTCACTGGAGAAACATGGGAATGTGTACATCGATATGCTGAAAATGGACTCATGATGTTTGCAAAATGGTTAAATTCTTTTTTACTCACACTAAACACCTCCTAAGCTAAATTATAGCATTTACTAATTATAACAATAGTCAATCTGGACCTAATTGTAACCTTGAGAGTACACAGCAGGCTGTGATAATACTACTAGCACAAATTGTTCTTGCATTGTAATAGCAAAAGTGACTAGTATAAAATATTTGGGTATTATGTAGACCAAAGATTAAATTGGAATTTACACGCAGATATGGTCATGTCTAGAACTAGAAAACTCATTTGGCTTTTCAGGACTCTTAGACACGCGTTATTTAAAAAACTCATCTAAATCAAATTTACGTTTCACTGGCCCAGTCAGTTCTAGTATATTGTATACCTGTTTGGGGCGGGGCCACTAAAATGATATTCTTAAAACTGGAAAGAGCGCAAAGGGCTCTCTTGAAAGTGATGTATTTGAAAACCTTTACTCTCTTAGTGGCCTTCTCACAATCAGAAAATTATATGTACTTTATGCAGTTTAAAATGTGTGCGTGTGGATTGAAAAAAAACAAAACTCTCCCCTATGATACTAACCTCGCCAAATAAAGGTGAAAATATCTTGTTGCACCAGAAGTCTCGGTGAAAACCTCATGTGCGAAGAGACAGTTCACCAGACAATCCTCTCTCATGTACAGCAAATTAAATAAACTTTTAAATATAATTAAATTCTATGAGTTTTCGGGAATGCAAGAAATCTTTAATAGACTGGCTAAAATCCAAGAGTAATGACGACATTGAAACTGTTTGACATAGGTTGACGATAAGCGACATACACCCACGTACACAAACATACACGCACACACGCACACACATACTTTCCTGGATTTAAGATAAATTTGTTTTGAATGTTAACTCCTACATTGTTAAAGAGCGGCATACTTAGATGGAGGCCTCTATGTAAGATTACATATGTAAAAGTTTGTAAAGTTAACTGAAAATAAAAATATTGGTTATGATCCGTCTATGTTGGGCTCGGGGAGATTGGTGCTCCCCCAAATCATATTTGGCTCTGGGTACAAATAAACGAGCCGACGCGCGACGCCTGGCTGTACGTCGTCCACTATCAAATGATGCAGTTGGTTTAGGGTCGTGGAGTCAGTTTTGCGTGCGTGCTCATGAAGAGCGATAACACCAGCTGCCCACTGCTGGCCCTCATCCGCATCTGATAACGTCTACTTTACTTTATATTACATAACCTTGAAGTACATAAGTTGTGGTACAATGGTTATGGAATATTGTCATGGAGAGAGTATTATGGTATGACAATGAAAAATGCAGGAATCGTTTGAGTATCTAAATAAATTAAAACACGCATTGATACACGTAACACCATTTAATGTAACTAATAGATAACAACATAAGGAAAGCGAGATAGATACAACTATAAAATCGAAACATTAAAGGTACTTAACAAGTTAAACATAGAACAGTAAGCACGACTGAGTCTGAAGCCTTCGCCACGACTGTGAACACTACTGTGCTATGTAAGCCGCGGCTCCTGCCCGGGAACTCGGCGCAGTGGCTCTGTCTACGTAGCACATGCGTGTTGATGGACGCACGAGCCCCAAGATAACGCTTCTCACGCAGTCGAGCTCACAGCAGACAGGACCTTAACTGATATTTACAATGAATAATGTTCAGGTACGTATAGGTACACGCCACACGGTACTCGAGCTTGTCATACGTTATCTACCTGGTAATGGGCTTCCTTGATTTCATACTTTCGTCTGTCTAGTTGACCATTTTAACTTGAGTTAAGTAACTTGAGCCCTAATGAAATCATTACATAGTTGTTTACGACAAATTCATTCTTTTTGCTGATACGGTCAAGCGCACGCCAGTAGTAACACTTACATAATTATATGCAAAGGCTGCTGCGACATAAAGGCGCTGTCGGAGTCTAGCTGTTACAATGGACGGGCGCTGACTGTACCCGTATCACTGAATTCCAAGACTTGTCTGGTTTTAGTGCCGTTACAAAATATATATCAATAATAAATATATATTAATTATTTATTAATTACAGATACTAGTGCACATCTTACTTTAATTGAATGTTGAGAGGAACAGTTTGTTAATTCTTTAAACTTAAGTACCTAGATTATATTGTTATAGTCTGACGATGGTAATGATGTATGTCACCATCATGTCATTGCAGTTCATTTTGTTTAATTAACGATGTTTGAACACTTCCAACTGTGCCCAATTAAAGTAAGATGTAACATTGAAATAATGAACAGTTAACTCTCTACGTAGGTAGGCAGAGTAGTATCTAAAACAAGGCGGTCACGATATACAACAACTAGATAACGTTCACGTAGTAGGGATGTAAGTAATATCGTATGTCGTACGTTGGTCGTTATCGCACGCAGTTGGCAGGCAGTCGGGCAGTCCCGACTGACTCCGGTTAGCGGGAACAGTTCGGATACAAAACCTGCCTGAGGTGGTCGCGGAGCTATCCGCACCGCTGATATGTCACCATCATCACAGCCTCGCATGCGCTGCTAAAATGTTGGTTGTATAGAAACACTTCAAAATGTGGAACGTGCGGGTGCGGCGCGCATGGTGCAGTCAGGTGCGCGTACTACGACGTACGCGATGACAAGATAAGTTCAGCAAGCATTTGAAAACTGTTTGGATACCGATGTGTTACATACTGCCATTTTATTTGAAGTCAGCTTGAACATTTGTTAGAATCTTACAGATCCTTAGAACTAGAAACTATACAGGATCTCTCACATTTTTCGTACAGAAAATAATATCACTGCACCTCGGTACAAAATCATCAATCTTACAGTATATAGGTATTAATTCTAAACTTAAACTAAAATTCTAAAATATAACTAACATTGGTTTGTAATTATTAGTAAACCAACCGAATAATAGCTGATCTTTGTCGATAATACTACAATCCGCTTGGCGCCACACCGAGCTCCTGCCGTATGGCGACCAAGTTATGACGACTGATGTGTTGGAGAAACATTTCATGCATAAGCGCGTCAAGTGTCTAGTGCGTAGTATTGAGTAGATGTGCCGCATGCCGCTACGCTGAGGCGCTCAAGTAATCACCTGGAAGGAACTGTAAAGCCCCACACAATCTGATACGGCCATTGTAATATTCTTTTCCGGCCTCTTACACCTCGACCTGACGATTTGCACTGTTCCGATTGTTCTGTCAGCATTGTTGCACACGTGTCTATCGTAGAATGTGAACAAGCCGAGTCTCTATCTATTTATTATGACCTTATTTTTTGAGTTTGAAACCAAGTAGTTTCTCTTATGAGCCTTACCGTGTGATTACTTCCGCGCCACATGTATACATAAGTAAGTTATAGTTGTTGCATATCGTGACGTTCGCTCGTGAGAGATTACGATTTCAGCGACCGACGTGGACTCGTCAGCCGCCTCACCGACTACAACTTATGTAGATATGCGAAACTAATTCTTCGGTAACAAACTAATAGAAACGACGTCAATATGTTGATACACTTATAGAAGTCAGAGGAACACATGGATCGTATGACGACATAGTCGCGAAGCGGACGCGCGGGCTCGCGGCATTTGGCCCGTGTGCCGGCTCTGTGCCGGGCCGAACACTATGCGCTACACTACACACCGCTTGAGAACGTTTCCGACGAATAGAGAACTATTTGCTGGGGGATTATCTCGGCCCCATCCTGCAGCCTCCTAGTACTCGAAAGAACAGTCCGACGCGCGACTTGACTCGCAGGCGTGTGACTCGACGTCACCGCCACGCTGGCTGCAGGGTGTACTGCTGGTCGGTCGGACGACTGACATAATATGTAGTGTGCCATACGACTAGCACCGCCTGACTACATCAACACGAACAGAAACTTATTCGAGAAGAGTTAAAGTTACATTATAATTATTAATATTATGAGCTACAATGAAAGCCACGCTAACACTTATGGGGCACAACGAGATATTGTGTCGCAACGACAGCGAGAGGCGAGGAGTGTGGGTCCGGGGCCGGGAGGGTACTTGGGGGTACTGCATCTACTTACTCACGAGGCGCGTTCCCGGACACCCAGGGAACGAGAGGGAGTCAGGAAGCCAACAAATCTGAAGAATGAACAAAAAACGTCGCCTCGCACGAACACCGCGGTGTGTCCGCTACTTACTGTCAGGTAAACGTAGACTGATAATACTAATGAATACTGCAAGATTACACACGTATTAACACTTAAAATGTTAAGTTACGTGGACGAGAAACTGATGCCGAATATACGACCCGATGCCGTGCAAGGAGTACGAGCGCCCCTGCGAGGCGATGGCATATCAACGAAAGACAACTCGATGACAAAGTTTTGAGGAGCACTGCGGCGCCAACTGAGGAAGAGGGGGGGAGACCCACGTGTTGTGTTTTAAGTAGGTATAATAAAATAAACACTTCAAACGAATAAATATTACGCGTTTGGTCACATATTTGGTAAAGTTACATAACAATATTTTTAAGAATTAACTACTATACTACTAACTAAAATAAATAATTAATCCGTGTACTTACTTACATCGTACTTATAAGTGAATACAACAATTTGTATGTTACGTACTGTTGAGTTCGTGTTGTTGTTCGCTGGACGTGGCCGCAGTGACTAGTGCGACATGCGCGGTTGTGTGGATTGTGGAGCGTCTCGTCTGTCCTGAGTACGTGACCGACGCGTGTCAGCGACCGCGGGCGCCAGTAGCACCGCGCGGATCATGCGTGTGCGGTCGCGGATCGTGGGGACACATTGCGGATCGATTGTGACAGATCGCGAGTCGCACACGTGGCGTTGTATTGTATTGTATTGTATAGCGGGCTGGTTTCCGCAACTCCACGTCTAAGGCGCGTATGCACGTGGCGTTAGGCTAAGGCCACACAGCGCAGTACAGCTCCGGCGCGGCGCCTGAGCGGTGTCGCAACGGTTTCCTACATACATTTTTTTTTTTTGCCGCACCGCAGGCGCACCGGGCAACGGCGCGAGTCGGACGAGGCGGGGAGGGGTTCATGCAGTGTGGTGCTGTAGCGGCACCGCTCAGTTGTTTGTACGGCGTAGGCAAAAGTGCTAAGCCAACCCTGTTGCGGTGCCGCAGCGGCGCCGTAAGAACATAGCAACGCCTTACTGCTCGTGTGGCCGCCAGTGCGGTGCGGAGTAACGCCGTGCGGTGCGGCGCCGCACCGTGTGGCCTAGGCCTTATTGGCAAAGTGAGACGTCGTTCACGATTGGCACAATTGTCTAATCTATAATAATAATAGCTTTTATTTTATAATATACGACATCAAAAATACTTATGATTTTGTTCTACTCAAATTAAAAATATCGTAATGATTAATAGGGTTCCGAATTGTTCGCCCTAAACATTGGATCAAAAAGGGGTAAATAGAGAAAAGTTTATGACAAATACTTTTTAAATTGTTAAAATTCTTTATATATGAGTAGGTTATTATGAAGGTAATTAACATAGGGTCATAGCGGATGACCGACGAAACAAGAACCAATTTCATCATGGAATTTATGTTAAATCCTAAATAATTTATTACTGTTATAAATAATTTTCATTCGTAACATCACAGTAAAATAAGTACAAATCACCTGGCTACAAGAACTATACAAGTTGGATTTTTGAAGTGGAGCAGTAAGGCCAGGTACCAGCAACGTTGTAGCCACAGGAAAACATTCACGGGACACTCCTTACTGTTCTAATTCATCGCTTGCTTAAGAAAGAAAAAATATTTATTTGTCGCAAGGACATCAGTGCATACAAAATAACAACAAAAAGTTATAAGTTCAATAAACATACAAAACAAAACACATCAGGATGGAACAAAAACGAGTTACGAGCTTGCACGTCTTGACTGCTAGAAGTAGGGTAGCACTCAGTATGATGCTGTGCTATGCGCCTACAGCACAGTGCTGGGCAGCAGTAGGTATTTCCTGTTTTAGAAAAAATGCTGGATAATTGCCATTTTTTCTCTATCTTTTCCAAGACTGACTGTAACTTTGGAAAAAGATTTACCATAGCTGCAACGCTTTAAGTGCCTGACTTTACTGCCCCGTCTCAACAATCCACCATGTATTTGGTACTTAAGACTATAACAGTTACTAAACATTCACGTCTTAAGTATTGTGTAAGCGCCACCGGTAGTACACCGAGCGCGGGGTGGAACGCCCGACTATACTACTACACTGTACAGGAGAGCGATCACTTAACCCTAGTTGCTGTGTGCGATAGTTTCTACGAAGTCACTGTTCGTTAGCGTAGGGTCGATGTAGAGGCGCCGGCGCTTCCGTGTTGATATGTAACTGAGAGCCCTGTGGGCCAGGGTGTCTTGCGCGAAACCTTACAAACGACGTACTTGCTATATAAGTATAATAAAAATAAAATGTACAGTTTTTACAAGTTACATTAAAATATAGATGTAAGTATTAAGCTTGGACCCGGGAGCTTGGTCGGAGTTGAGTCAGTGGGCACACGGAGGGTGAGGACGTGGAGCGCGAGGGCTCAACGAATCAAACTAGCACATTCATGTAAGCAGATAGACACAGAAGCGAACTGATCTACTCTAGGGTGCACCGTCCTACTACCTATCATTCCGCCTAAGAGTCCAGACTTGAAACACTCAGTACGCAGCCTTTACCGATGCGTTCGAAAAGACCAACAATATGCAACTGACGAGATCCCAACAATATGCAACTGACGAGATCCCAACTCTTGTCCGAAACGTAACTACCTTCATAGTGACACTTAAGAGCACGAAATTCCTAAATCCAGCCTTCACCATGAAATTCCTAATGAGCCGATGCAAATGACGAGAATCCATCTGAGCCAGTAGCAGCCGGAGCTGACACTCAATACGCAGCCATTACCAAAGCGTTCGAAAGGACCAGCACTGCAACTGACTATGACTGACACGGGCGACGGTGCACCGCGCACCAACTAACTATTAGAGACTTGTGCGACAAACTGTTTACATTTACATCTATCGTATACATTAATATAATTATTTGGCTACTATTTTTGGTTGTGATGCTACAATTACCCGTGACGCGTTCGCCTCGCTCCTCGCACTCACACAGCTGACACACGAGCCCTCTCACTGCCGGGGCTGAAGGCCGAGCTGACCCAAGTGCACCCGAGCGCAGCTGCTCAGCTGTGCTCGGGTATGCTTGTGGAGGCGAGGCGACAGGCGTGCAGCTGTCCTTAAATAAATCTTACGATAAATTAACATCTTATCTAACATAGCGAATCCTGTATCCAGGACGTACTCAACGTATAAGTACAGTACTTGTAAAACCTAACATATATATAAATACTTAATCAGTTCAAATACATTGAGATTAATAGTTCCTACGGCTGGTCGGCCGACACATGACTTGGGACTTCAAAGCCTTTATTACACCATGCTTATATATGAAAATTTCAAAGGTTACACCCCATGAGGTTACAAACTTTAAGTCTTAACCTCCAAAAAGCACCAAATTTTGATTGGAAAATCTAATCGTCTCACTCTAACTGAATGCCACGTTCTTACTGTACCTCTCCTTCTACCGAAAGGAGCACAGTGTATTAAAGCTTAAAGTCAGTGTCCAAGACGTCGGGCGGCACCGGACGGCACTGGACGGCACCGGGCGGCAACGACCGGGACCGAGCAGCACCGAGCGGTGCCGGGCGACTGCGCGCTCTCGCGCAATACTATCATGTCTTACCTCACTATGGGTTACTATAAGCTCGTTATTTGATTAAGGTTACATTGTAGTGGTAAGGAGTGACACATGATGCGATGAGGATTTATGAAAACAGTGGATTACATGTTAACTTTGCTGCTCTACGAAGGGGAAGGCGCTCAGACAGGCGCGGGGTGCGGGGTGCGGAGTCCTGGGTACAGAACCTCTTCAGTATTAATTTATTAGATGATAGTTCCATTGAGACAACTTCTATTGAAACATGTTACATTTCTAAAGAATCTGATTAGACAAAAGCCGTAAGTCGGCAGCAAACTGTTCAAAACCGTTTATATATCCCAACAATCTTGTAACTGTGTGTGTGTGTGTGTGTGTGTGTACACAACCGCAATCCTTATCTATATCAATACTTAAATGTAACGCTCGCTGTGTGGTGGCACAGGGCGGTGAGCAGAACTCAGCCCCGGGGACCGCGGCCGGGCGTCGCGTGTCTACAGTAATATCAATAAATTCGTAAGCGCAACGTCGCTGGCTGGTCTGGTCGCGACAGCCGACGGTTCCTCGCAGAGGCTGGTCTACGAGTCATGTCTGGTGCCTCTCGGGTGACTGTCCGAGAGAGCGTGTCAGGTTATCATGTGTTGTGTCAATGCCGAGGGTGTCAATGTCGATGTCGACTTCATTAGTACGTGTGTATGAGAGCCCGGGTGCCGGCGCAAGCGGCGCTAGGGCTGCGCCACCGGGCGGCGCGTGCGCCGGTCAGTCTTATGGTGGGGATCATTTCCGAGAACACGTCGTAATATGGGTGCATGGTCAGCACAATGGTTGTTGAGCCGCTCTACAGCTGTTCACAGACTAGACAATCAAGCGAAATGATTAAAGTTTTTCATCACTGGTTCGTCAGCGTGGAATGTGTGGGAAAATCATTATTGAAGCTCGAATCCACAGATTAAGTTGAATATAAAGATGGTAAAGGGAGCAGAGAAGCAGCTGATTTAAACAAACCTATAGAAAGGGGTTTGGGTAAAAGTGGCATGTTTTTATTAAGTCTGCGACCTAGTCTGCCACTAATGAAAAACAGTTCATTAGTAAGAACACAATAAGACATTCATTTTCTTCTGTGAACAATTATTTCCAAAATGCATCGGAGCCGAGATATACAGGCTGAACTTTTCAAGTGTGTGGATAACCAAATCCGAAACTGTGAGGAATAGCGAAAAACACCCAAAGGAGTCGAGCCTGATTTTGATAAAAACTAAAACTTCATCATTGGTTTTTTTTTAATCATTATTCCTAGTCAGGAATCGAACCCGTTAATTTTGAATTAAAACACGACCTGTATTATTACACCATTCTATAGTGTCGCTGCTAAGGATCAAATTCTGGGAATTTACATACGGCAAACGATAAGAAAGAGTTATTTTTTTGATAAAATATGAGCATAACAGTAGCAAACAGTTAGCAGTAATCAACGAACAACACAACTTTGACATCAGATATTTAAGCTCCGATATAATTTTCCACAAAATTCATTTAGGAGTCATTATTATTATTACATATTCCACTAAACGTTAGCAAAAAAAAATATCTTTGTGGCCGCTGCGAAAAAAAATCATGCCACTGGTTCATACTATGTTAACCAAACCCCTTTAACTAATCTCTTGTTAGAAAGTAGAACTTTACCAGTGTTATAGTCGTCAGTAGCTCAATACCATTGTCCTGACTATGAGACCAACTCTTTGTCGCGAGGAGATATCTGCCGGGGCTGTGTCTATCTATATTTACAAATGAATCCCTGACGCTGTACCTATTCGCCGTCAATAAATATAAAAGCATTACAAAACCAGCTCGTAGGCACAGGTGAAGGCGGTCACCGACACAGCGGCGGCAGGGCTCCGCGCGTCGCCGAGCGGCCGTCGGTCCGGGGCTGTTTAGCCGGCGAGAGACTCCTCGTGGGCGGGGGACGCCGCTCCGTCGCGGTCGTACATCGCGGTCATCGGGTTCTCGATGACGTTCACCACGGCCGCGCTGAGCTTTGTCTGCTTGCGGCGGAACAGGAAGTCTGCGAGGCTGGCCGCGCGGCGGGGGCCCGTGCCGTCCAGCAGCGCCTCAATCTCGCCGCTGCTGCGCGACTCCACCACGCCGCACTTGACGTCATTTAGCGAGAAGTTCTTGTTCTCGCTGACTTGGAACATCTGCTCGAAGTCGGTGGAGTAGGCCTTGGAGTTGACAAGCGAGGTGAGCGTGGGCATGCCGGTCTGGTCGGCGAGGGACAGCGGGCGCTCGAGCCGGCGGCGCACCCGCGCGCGCACCGCCTCCGCGATGCTCTCACGCGACGCGCCGCCGTTCGCCAGCTTCGAGCTCACTGAGCCGTCGGTCTCTGGAAAATTATGTTCATTCCTTAATATTATGTACCTGTGGCTTCGCTCACGACAAAGTATTCTATCTGCTACGAGAACCTATAAAGAAACATAATTTCATTTCATATCTGCAGCTGTCAGTTGTTACTGGTCATCTCTTAGCTGCCTCGGTTTATTTTAATTACTTTATTTTTTATTACTTATTTAATCTTTTACTCTGGACGTTCTTAACTTTCCCGTATTTCTACATCGTTCTCACATATTTGTAACTCTTAACATGAATGATGTAACCAAGATTTTGTAACATATTTTGATTTAAAAGAGTGTCCATGGAGTTTCTTGCCCATTCTTCTCCCTAGAGATCTACGCTTTGGAATGGGCAACTACAGTACTTTCACAAGTTACTATGCCTTGTGACTGGGACTGTAGCTTCGCGTTTTATTTTGTTAATTTCTCGACTTTCAAAAGAGCGTATAGTGGTCTAATTGAAATAAATGCTTTGAGTTGAGTTGAGTATGAGTTGAGTTATCAAAGAAATAAAACATACGCTGCTAGGTGCTGCAATGAAAAACGTTTGTCTATTTGAACTTTCTGTGTATATTCCTTTGTAGAATACAATGCGATCATGCGCCTGGTATCTGGTATCTGGTATCTGGGTGGAAGTATATTTAGAAGGCTAGCGCACCTCGTGGGATGGACGCGCGTGGGGACGGTCCACCGTCCTCGTCGGTGTGGCCCTCCGAAAGCGTCTCGAGAGGGCGGTGCTCTGCGCGTGCGCAAGATTCTATCGTCACCTCGCGGCTCGTGCCCGACGTTGATGGCTGCGGGTTCTGAAACACCACGCGAACATCTGAACCTTTAAGTCCTGAACCTATTCGATGCTACGACAGTATGGAGTAGGGGCGACCATGAATGAACTGTGTGCCAGATGACATGGCTAGGAAGGGGATGACTCAAGACACATGCTGCGCCGGCCCCTAAAGTTGTGATTAAGGTCCTCGGATAAAGATGACGAGGACCGAAAAGGTTTTCGGTCCTCGTCATCTTTATCCGAGGACCTTAATCCACCGAAAAGGTTAAGACCGAAAAGGTTTTCCGTCCTCCAACCAATTAAAAATCCTATGCTACTAGAAAAATTAAAGTTGATTTCACTTGCTTAAAGTAGAGCCTCTCAACAACCTTCTCCCTATACCCTGACGGCGCATAAATGCGGGTTCATATCGAGTGATTGCACGGGTTGTGCTCAGATTACGCGCACCCATAGTACTTATTAAATACTTGGGTGTTATAATGGATAGTACGTTGACATGGAAGGAGCAAATTGAGGCTCTGGAATCCGGTGTCAGAAACATCTGCTAATTTTGGCACACTACGAACTGTATACTTTGCTCTGGCACATTCTATCCTAAAATATTGTATCGCAGGTTTAAGTGTTTAATGCTCTGTCTGGAAAGGGCACAGAGAGCAGTGTTAAAAGTCATGACTCAGACTTCGGTTCGGTTTCCAACAACTGAACTATACACGACTTTTTTGAGGTGGGAGTTAATGACTGCGACACAGTTTTACACTAATGAAGTTGTTATCGGACACAGAGTTTTTGTAAACCGAGTTTTTCGTTTCAATAAATTTTTTTTTAGTACTAACTACTGCCTGCGACTTCGTTCGCGTGGAAAGTTTGATGGGTTTTAGGGGTATGAAAAATAGATGTTGGCCGATTCTCAGACCTCCGCGATATGCACACAAATGCCGCATATGCCGCGTTTCGGAGGAGTTTGGTAACAAACACCACGACACGAGAATTTTATATATTAGATTTATTTATAATAACCGGTTCACGGACAAAGTTAATTTTTGTGCATTATAACACCCCTCTTTTTGGTCGGGGGTTAAAAATATGCAAAGTGACGGAGTGAGCCCGCACTCGCAATATTTTAATGGTTACCTAACTCATATATATGGGTGAATTTCCCAAATGACTTATTTTTTTGTCTTCGGTGAAATTAGTATTTGAAAAAAGGAATATCGTTCTGAATTTTTTTTTTAGTATTTAATAGGTAGTTATTGGGTTGTGGCAAAAATATAATTTGCCTAGGACTATTTACAAAGGTTGACATAAATTCATAAACCTCTATTTTTTCAAATCGGTGCTGTCCCTCTACTTTTTTTACAAACAAAAAAGCTTATACACTAATAGAAATAAGTAAGTTAAGTATATAACTTATTATATTTTATAGATTATTAGTTTTGTTATTAATATATAGCATATTTTATTACATAATTAACGATTATTATTACTGAGAGGCACAAACGTACAATGTTCTCTCAAGCAAAAAGCTCCTGCAAAATGTTCTCATATCGCTGGACAAAAGTAATTTAAACCTAACTTTACATCGACGAGTCCAACACCGTCCCCACCCCAATTTTATTTTCCTCGTTAGTGTGTGCTAGTGCGCCGTCAGGACGGATTTGTGTCAAATCGTTGCATATTCTCGCCAATAACATAAGTACGCCATTTCAGTTGCTCCCGGACAATAATTTTATATTATCGGTGGTTGCACTTTTCTAGTGTAATGAGTAGTTTTATTTTTGTTGTTTGGTTCTAACAGAGGTAGTAAGTAAATTAGCTTCATTGACTGATATTGAATTTATCCTAGATATTATGCATTTTTTCAAATTTTCGAAAAAGTGTGTGATTTCTCACGTCGGTGTTCTCATATCGCTGTAATCGGTGGTCTTTATTACCACCGATGTGATAATTTACACCGAAAAAATCAATCGGTGTCTTATATCTAATATCGGTGTTTTGATTCATGATCAACGCACAGTTTTGTCACATCGGTGGATAACTTTATCATATCGGTAGATCATTTTATCATCCCGGTGATTCGTTTTATCATATCGGTAGATCCCGTGTCATTTCGTTAAGTAAAGTATAATACTATTACAAAGACAATGATAGTATTTTTTTTTAAAATTCATAGTACCGATAGTAAATATAATAAAAAAGAAAGTAAATATAATAAAATAGGTACATAATTTAAAAAAATACATTTCAACTGAATTTCTAAGAACTCAGTTCTCTTTGGATGTGATCTACTTACATAAGACCTTTTTTTTTTTTTTTACGGATGGGAAATCATCAAATGACTTCTCCCGCTCTGGGCGGAGTGGGAGGGAGTGTCAGACTTGTACTGACTAAAACCCACTCATGTTCCTTCTTCGCCCTTTGTGTTCCAGGGCCGCGGTATCTCTTTCGAACAACCCGCAGCCCTGGCAGGCATCGGCCCTCTCGGACCCCTTCCGGTTTGCTGACATCTCCTTAAGGCGCGCGTGGAACACGTACGCGCCGTCGACACGGCCTGTCGTCATGAGACGGACGGACGGTGAGCTAGCCCATTACTCACCGTCCACAGGCTCGCGCCTACGGTGGCCGGGGGCCACCGGTTGCCCCCCGACGCCCGGGACGTGTCCCGCGGCGGCTGGGACGTGAGGTTCTCTCCCCCTCATTCACGGTGATCATTTCGGTGGATAAACTTATCCGTTGTAATGTCCAGGTGACTATAGTTACCCGTTGCGCATGTCCACGCCCACTCGGAAACTTTGCTGTGCAAGCGCCCCCGGGCAGCTTCCCATTTAAAGCTTATTATCTCGTAAACTACTGCAGCTACACCAATATAAAAAATACGGTGTATAGCTGAAACTATACGGAATCTACATATGCTAAAACTATATCCAACAACTCGAGAGAATTACTTAGAAAAAAATGTAAACTTGAGAATATGTGTTGAATATCAGTAAAATATTTGTTCTTACTAAGTTTTTACCAATAATTTTGTAGTTTGTGTCAATAAAACCTATTTATAATGAAACTAGACTATATAACCTTTTTTTTGATACCCATATGTCCTTACTTGGAATGTTCTGAGTAGCACAATGAACCAAAACAATAGACCCTTTCCCTCATTGATTCGATGCCGGCGGCGGCCTGCGTATGTGTGCGTGAGCGTGTGTATGTGTGCGTGAAAGATGGCCGCCTAAGGCTAGTTTACAAAGGGATTGAATTTCATGTTGTGATTTGTGTTGAAATGAGACACTGATGGGATATTGTATTTATTTAATATTTTACAACAAAGTAGGTATTGAAAATGGAATGCTGTAATGTCCGCGTAACCATGGTTACCCAATATTTTTTCCGCTTAAATGTCCGGGTAACCACGGCTACCCAATAATTTTACACCGAAACGTCCAGGTAGACAAAGATTGCATTTCAATTTCAATTGGTATGTAGGGTAGGTAGGTAGGTAGGTAGGTAGGGTAGGGTAGGGTAGGGTAGGGTAGGGTAGGGTAGGGTAGTGTAGGTAGGTAGGGTATGGTAGTGTAGGTAGGTAGGGTAGGATAGGTAGGTAGGTAGGGTAGGGTATGGTAGGTAGGTTGAGACTTGACCGCTTTGAGACACCTGGCTAGGCCAGTGAGAGCAGCCTGGGGCTGGCTCATCTGCTGTAACTGGAGCTCCAGCTTCATCAGCTGTAACAAACAAACTTGTATTATAACCTCATTCTTACAAAGTCTTATTATGGCACAAACTCTATGTTGGCGATGGCGGGGAGATCTATAACAATCAAGACGTAAGTTACTAAGGATGATACAGTTAAAAAACTATTTTACTAGAAGAATGGGACAGCCTGGGCGTCTAAAGTATACCTTCGGCTACCGGTGGGCTAGCAGCAGCCATAATACATGGCTACCGTTCAGGAGATGGTTGTCCGTTAAACAAAAAAAAACTGACAAACTTCTTTGCAGCTAGGATTCAGCGAATAGCTGGACAATAAAGAAAAAAATAAATTACCATGTTGCCCGCTTGCACGGTTTGACATCGGGCATAAGCATCAGCTCAAGCTGAGCGCGCTGCTTCCACTCCTTAAGCTCCTGCCAGGCTTCAGCTGAGAGTGCATTCACCCGGTGTAAGAAGCCCTAACTGGAGCGAGCGGATCCTCCAGAACGGCACTGCCAAAAATTATATGCAACATTAAAACATAACGACATTAAACATACTAACTTGCACATATTAATTATCTTAAAAACACACTGAATAAGATACATACGGCTGCGCATCCACCTATGCCTCTCCCTCACCACTCTTTCTACAACGCCCCGGTCCCCGGGCTGGTGCTTCATCTAACGCCTGCCCCAAATCACGGCTTTCATCATGAGACCTAAAACATAGACATAGCGTGGGCTCAGTTCAAATACCAACTAACTCGAAAAAAATGAAAATGAGCAATCATGTTTTGAAAGTTTGGTTGCTAAAATTTCATGGATTACTTTAGAAAATATTTTATTGAGAAATCGTATCTAATTGTTTATTAATTTATTTCTGCTTGGATTTTTATTTTTTAAAGAAAAGTCACAGCGTTTCACAGAAAATTGCACTTTGTGCCCCGAACCCTCCTATTTAGTTGGTTTTACCTCTCAATCAAAAAAACGCTGTATTTTGGAAACTAAAAACTGTTGCTGAGTGCTACTAAATCCATGACTATTAATTTAAATATTTATGAAAGTTAAACATACGACGATTTCAATAATCTTTTAAATTTTCCATAAAAACGCAAAAATGTAAAATACTAGTTGGTTTTACTTCTCAAGTTTTGTATTTTTATTTGTATTAACCTATACTGCCTGTTTAATAATACTGATTCTATAAGAAAAAAAAAATAAGAGCTATCAATAACACTGTTTTTTTTGGAATTGGGAGTAATGCACAAATTTTCGGAATCAGGCCACTCACACATAGCTTCATGTAAGAGTGGCCCGATTCCGAAAATTTGTGCTCAATTATTGTTGTAATTTTTTTTATCATTTGCACCGCCCGTAGCAAGACAGATGCCACATACTTATTCGATGCGATTCTGGCCTCCGCAAGTGTCGGAAAAAAGCCTGTTCGTCAACATGTGTCTGTACATTCTGAGACAAATAAAGATTTTGATATCGTCGATCGATGCGAATGGATTAGTAGACAATAGATCGATAGGTTTGCCTAATAGAAACTATCGATCGACGTCGACTAATCTATTCAACCATCGATCGATCGATTGGTGTTGTAACACCCTAATGAAGCTTATTGCTTTGCTTGGTCAGAGGCAAACGGTGAAAAAGGCAGCGCGGAAATCGGATCGATATCAAAATCTTTATTTGTCTGTGATTGGTGTGGTTACACCCTAAGGCAAGGCACTTTCATAAATCGTGAAGTTGTCGACCGTCAACTTACGGCAATAGTATAAAAATCTAACTTGGTCGATTCGTATTTGCAATATGGCTTGCAGATAAGTCGCTCTTTCCTTTCTTCATTTTCAGATTGCGACAGTTAGTATTTTGTACATAAGGGTGATTGATCCTTTTCAGGTAGTTACATAACCCTAGATTAAAATCTGTGCAAAATATATTGCGGTATGTATTTTTTGAAACCGCAATGCTTTCTGATTCTCCTAACACTTCTCTACATAAAGTGCACACATTTTTTTTTAAAGCAGAGCATGCTGTCCAAATATCTTTTTGTATGTTCAATTTCAAGAAAAGATTGTATGTGCTGTCGAACTTCCTTCAAAATTTCAGGAGTTTTGTTCGGAGGTTCTTTATGCCCATGTGGATCACATCACATGTCTTGTTTCTTCAAGAAAAAAAACTTTATATTTCTTGAGTTAAGCGTTTTCTGTTTACTACAACAGTTTTAATCGGCAGCACTTCGATCAAACTTAGGATGAAGTTTTTTTTGCCCGGCATAGGCTAGGCTCGATTCCAATAGCTCCGACAAAGTAGTGAACGATCGATCTTCTTCCATGAAATTTAAATTGCATTTATTATAGTGACACTCAGTGCAGTCAACTGGCTTTGGAACTCTATGCTGTTGAACGTCTTTCGTGACGTAAGATAAATCATCAACAGATACTCGAAAATTTATATCAACTACCCTGGGTTAGTCAGTCTCATCTACAGGTGATCCTGTAGATTGCTGGTACGATATGAGCAAAATTATAGAAGTAAAACCTATTACACCAATTTACTCGCAATGACTTCGTTATATTTTGTCCAGTTAAGTAATACGCAATCAATAGGAAAACCAACTAACCTGAAGTAATTGTTATTAAATTTAGATTTAGTTTTATTTTCTCTAATATCAGTACTAAAACCAACTAAGCAGAGTTAAATAGTTTCACTTTTTAAATGTTCCTTATTTTAGTCGCCAAATTTTATGTTGAAAACTGATAAGTGTAGATATTTTGTTTGACTTCGATAAAAAAAAAAAAAATCTTTGCAACACCTTTTTTTAGTTGGTTTTTAGATTCAGTATCTCCTAAACGAAGCATCGCAAGGGTTAGTCTGTTTTACCAGTAGAAAGAGGATGAAATTTAGAATTGATTTGTATATTAAACTCAATTTGCCAAAATTTCGAGTTAGTTGGTATTTGAACTAAGCCCACGATAGATTCTATAGTTTATTTTTAAAGATACACATGCACACACACAGGGCCACACACAAGTCTGAAGAACTGAAAGAAAATTTGAGTTTCAGGTAGCCTGACCTGCTGGAGTCTGTAATTCCATTTCGAAAATCATTGAAATTATTATTATTGGGTAGCTGTGGCTACCCAGACAATACAGAGGATAACAAAACACCAAATACAAGAACAAAAATCATAACCTTCCTTTTTCGTTCGACGTAGTTAGGCAAACCAAAACGCAGTTTTTTATGAGTAGTAAAACAGCCTTATTTATCGTATTTGTGTAAATACACAGGTAAAAACCGTTAAATCTGGTTTTTAAAAATGTTCTAAAAATTGCTTGGGGAACAAAATTTTTAACACATAAAATATTGCAAAATTTCGTTGTATTTTACTGTTTTATTGTGTGTAAATACTAATTATGAACTAATTTCCATATTACGAGCATTATATTAACGATTTTCGCAATAAATCCATTAAAAACAAATAAAAAACTTTACGAAAATCACCACGGTCAACATGGCGGATTTTTTTCACATTTTCATTTTAATATTATCGTTTCAACATACTTTGAACCTACGATATTTATAGTTAATTGTAAAGCTTGGATATTGAGGTTTATTTTGATATAATACACTATATGTATTGGGTTACAAATAAAATTATACTTACATTTTAAAGTCGGCGATCACTTTGAGTCAGAGCAATAAAATTTGACACTGAGAAATTGAAGTTTGACATTTTATTTCTCAACAAATATGCCGACTTGGACACTGGGGTTTTGAGCGTTTGACGCGTAATTTAATAGAGCAACACAGAGAATAAATTTGTCCTGATATTCTCGACAGCTGACATTTTTTAGAACGTTTTTTTGGAACAATTCGAACGCACTACAAATGGGTAACTATGGTTACCTGGACACTTGACCGGAAAAATTATTGGGTAACTATATTCACCTGGACATTACAGCGGTCATACCGGTGTACAGAAAAAATAATCGGTGACGGTTTGTCATATCGGTGGAAACCAGAATTCAAACTGAATTTTCTCCTTAGTCTTAAATGATACGTCGATGATATTAAATTTGGGGATATTTGATATCTTATAATTTAAAATATACAAAAAATAAATAAATGACAAAGTTCACCGATATGATAAAAAAATAGCATTTGTTGAAATTCACCCATATAAGAGTTAACCGGTACAGTGATTAATCAAACATAATTGTCTAACCGGTTAACCTTTTAACCCGATTAATCGGTCCCTGATCAGAATCATTGTCTCTTATGTAATTGTAGGTCCATACTAAAGTGATTCATGTTGGTACAAACTGAACACATGCGTACATTGTAGATATCCACGGGGGCGGGCGCGGCGGGCGCGGCGGGCGCGGCGGTCTCGCTTTCGCCGATGCCCTCGAGGAAGTAGGTGATCATGTTGCCCTTGCCCTTGACGTCGATGGTGCCGCGGCAGCGCAGCGCATACCCACGCGTCGACAGGATGTTGTGCACCTCCTCCGTCACCTGCCGACAGACGCCTCCATCAGCCGCCAGACGCTTGCCTCACACACGCCGCTCGCAAACTGACGCATATGAACATTGTGCTACCACGTCACGATCGCGGGGGAACACACATTCAATATGCAGAAACGTCAGATTAATTAGGTCATTTGCAAATGCAATAGCAATCAGTAGGCATCGCGGAAAACATCGCGTTACAGTTAAAAGACCAGTACTCCCGTAGAGTGTGCACACCTGGATGTGGTCGAGTAGTCCTGTGGAGTCCATGCGCGAGGCCACGTTAACGGCGTTGCCCCAGATGTCGTACTGCGGCTTGCGCGCGCCGATCACACCAGCAACCACCGGCCCGATGTTGATGCCTGCGGGCGCACACAAACTGCGTTCCTCACTTGTGTCTCACTTTTGTTATAGCGCAACAGTCGCGAGAGCCAGCAAGTAACTTGCACAGCGTAGAATTCGCAATGGAGGCCATTCGCGTGTGTATTGCCCTCGTCTCGACCGAACAGCGCGCTACACCGAGGACTAGTGAAGGCGCGCTAGTTCACGTCGCCAGATGTACCGCGCTGCTCACGCTCGGAAAGGGCTTCTCTTACCGATTCGGATACGGAAGCTGTTAAAGGAGTGCTCGTTGACATACTGCAGCTGCTCGCGCAGGCGCAGAGCGTAGTCCGCCATCGCGGTCACGTGCCGGAAGCCGCGCAGGTCGCGGGTGGCAGCCGTCAGCCCTGGAAATATATTACCACATCTGCGTGATACCAAACTCTCCATGGCATCAGTTGACTCACTAAAATGACTAAAATGACTGAAGACTGTAAATCGGACGTGCTCGCGAATGTAAAAAGTAAGTAGTACTGTAAAGTCTCATAGAAAGAAATACTAGTAGGAACAGTAGGGTTTTAGTCGGTTAGTGTACGACATAACCCTCCGTGCTCCGCAGACGTAGTGTACCCGTGAGGATTACCCCAAACAGAAGGTGACAGACAGTTAGACGTACCCGAGGCGGCCATGTATGTGGCACCGGTGCTCTTGATCTTTTCGATGTACTTGAACTGTTCCTCGGCGAGGATCTCGTCGAAGTCAGCGATGATCTCGTTGAGCAGCCGCAGGCACTCCACGCCCTCGTTGTTGCCCTCCAGCTCCACGTAGAACTCAGAGAAGTTGGGGATGGACGCGAACATCACACACACCGACTCGCACTGCTCGTGGTACAGCTCCTGCAAGCTCACGGTATACTCACTCGATATACAAGGTGTTGTTTTGCATCCTCGTCAAATTTCAGGAGGTGGTCACAAAAGACATAAATAATCAATTAAAATTACGATACCTAGTTAATTATTTATAAACGCTGATTTTTTTGGTTGTTTAAGTTTGTCAATATTTCAGAATAACCCCCTTAACGTGGTATAGGGAATAATAAATTATCAATTAACATTTGAGATTGTTTGTAAGTGTGTAAGCGAGGTTATAGGGCAAGAACCAGACGGGCCGCTTTTAAAACACGGGTGGTTCAAACTTACCGATTTCCGTAAATAAGTAAAAAAATAAAAATTACCTACCCAGTTTATTATTGATTCGGGACGAGAATCATTAGCATAGTTACCTCCTTGAATTTGACGAGGATGCAAAACAACACTTTGTATAATATACAAGGTGTTGTTTTGCAATCTCGTCAAAATTCAGGAGGTTATCACACAAGACTTTAGTTTAATAATCAACTAAAATTACGGCACCTAGTTAATTATTAACAAAGGCTGATTTTTTTGGTTGTTTATGTTTGCCAGTATTTTAGAATAACCCCCTTAACGTGGTTTAGGCAATTAGAAATTACCGAATAAACGTTTGAGATTGTTTGTATTTGTGGAAGCGCGGTTATAGGGCGAGAATCAGACGGCCCGCGTTTAAAACCATGGTGGTTCACACTTACCGAATTCCGTAAATAAGAAAAAAAAAAAACCCTACCCATTTTATTATTGATTCGGAACGAGAATCATTTGCATTCATACGTTCATACTGTACACCACCTACCTCACGCTATACAGTTCTGCCGTCTTAACGTTACACGCTTACTGCAGTAATGGCTGAAGTCGTTTGTGGCTGTGGATAATGATGGTGATGAGTGTGTACTCACGTCGATGTTCTTGTCGCTGCAGAGGAAGTGCTGCGCCACGTGTTCGGGCAGTATGTTGGCCAGAAGCTTGCGGTTGTACGCCTCCAGATGCTCCATCTCCTCCTTCTCGTCTGAAACAGCATAAAACACGCTTGGCAGACATGACACACATCTCACTGACCACGTCCTTCAGTTCCTCGTTCGGTTATTGTTCAAGTTTAGCATTTTTGCCTTGTCTTTTAGTTATCCGTTGATGTTCACTAACACTTGCAAACAGAACTTTGCAATAGAACACTTAACTATACAGGGTGTAACGGAAAGGGTATATACAACCTTAAGGGTGTGCTACAGACCATCAAACTGAACAAGTTACTCATCATAAAAAAAAAATTGCAGAAAAAAAAAATATCAGCTGCCTATACATTTGGGTCGAATAGGTATTGCAATTTTCTATGGGGCAGCAGATATTTTTTTGCTGAAAAACATGTTTTATGATGAGAAACATGTTCAGTTTGATAGTCTGTAACGCACCCTTAAGTATTTATATACCCTTTCCGTTACAACCTGTAAGAATATGAATAAATTTACTAAGCCATTGTTACAAACATTTTCTTAATCTAACTTAGCGCTATGAGTAATCGTAACAAGTAATATTTAAATATAGTTAAAAAGAAAACAGAGGAACCCAAACTAGACTGCGCCTGTATCTTGGGGGCCAGAGTTGCGATATCTTAAAGTTAAAGGCATATGTAGGTAATTGTGGATTACCGATTATGCAGATGTGTATCTTATGTGTATCTTATTTGCAGTTATTTTATGTTTTGTAGTTTGTTGTTTTAAAATTTCTTCCGTCTCTTTATATGTTAGTTTGGCAAACCATTTTTTAAAGTTTTCTTGCATGAAAAGTTTTTCATGTCTTTAATGTCGCAGCTTTTGCTGACTTTATTATAAATATGGATATGCGATTAAAACGGGCATCGTCTAGCTAATAGGCTTTTTGCTTCGGGAATTGTAACTATATAAATTGTCTACATACAAAGTTATTATTTAATATTTTAACCTGTGAAACAGTAGGTAGTAAATTACAATTTACTGCTGTAACATTAAATCGGTATTGACCGGTTAATATTTGGTTTGGTTTCCGTATTGTCGCTGCACACAATAGCGATTTTATAACATTATTTATTTTCTTAGTGATATATTACATTTATAGCAACGAAACAAAACCCTTTGTTCAATGACCAAAATTATATCACTCGGACTGCAAAGCACAGGTAGCTGTTGTATCAATAACCTTTGAAAATGCATGTAGTCAATTGAAGAGCGAAGAGCGTATTTGGTTAGGCTGCAAGACCGATCCTTACATAAATCATGGTGATGGTGTACCTGTCACTTGATTGTTCCTGTTCACTGATTGCGGCTTACGATGTGAACGGTTCAATCAAATAGTGAAGTAAAGGAGACGTACCATTGGCCTGCAGCTTCCAGATAAAGTCCAAGCGGTAGGTGCTCTCGGTCTGGTGTGAGTGCAGCAGTAGCGCCACCGTGGCGCCCAGTGCAATCACGATGTTGGTCCACTGCTGGTTCCAGTCCAGGCCGCAGCGGTGCCTACAGAGGAAAAAGCGGCCATTTTTGAGTCAATATTGGCCAAACAGCATAATTTATTTTTGTATCGTCTTTTTAATTCACTTAACAAAAGTACAGAGCTCCATGGTGTTTTGGAACCCACGCCACTTTATAAGTTTTTAAACTGACATGGTCACTAACACTATCAATAACACTTGCAACGGGATATTTACCATGTGTATTATTTGTTTTGAGTTCCTGATATTTCGGCGCTGTTGCAAACGCCATGATCACGGATAAATTGAAGTTATTGCGGGTGGGTGTTTATGAGCAGACAAATCGTGTTTTGCGCTCCGTACCACTACCACTGTCACTCACTACTCGTCTCTGCTCCCGACACACGAAACACACTGTGTCCACTCGCGAACTTTTTACGGCAGTTTTTCGGTTTTACACAGTTGAACCACTGGATTCCAGGCTCTTGACAGTTGAAACACATCCTCCCGGTTGAAGTCCTTAAAGTTAGTAATTTCAATTGCTTCTCTTATCAGTGAAGACGTTTGCAACAGCGCCGAAATATTGGGAACTCAAAACAAATAATAAACATGGTAAATATTCCGTTACAAGTGTTATTGATACTTTATCGTTTTCTCGAAACAATTTACCGAGACAGTTGCATATTATAATGTTTACCAACAACGACCATCTGACAACGTCATTGTAACAGAAGATCCGTGTAGCACTGTATTTTTGGGGATAATTTGCTGTCATGTGGGCACTGACTGGTAGTCAAAGAAGAGCTGCGGGTTGTTGAGGTGCTGGTGCGTGGTGACGGCGATGTAGGCAGCGGCCGTGACGCTCAACAGCGCCAGCTTCACCACGGTGATGAGGATCTGATGCACGGCGCACAGGAACATGGCCAGCAGGGTCAGCTGCAGGTAGTGCTGCCAAACATATCGGACATTGTGTAAGTGATAGCGAAGGATATGCGCAATGTTAGCGTTTCTTGCGCTGGTAGGATTCGTCTGTCCGTTGGAGCATGACAAACTGAGTAAGTGATATTCTATGAGGGTTTTTTAAAAAGGTACGTAAAAGATATCAGTTTGGAGTAAAACTAAAGGTGCCTATTTGTGAGCAGTGCGGTAAAGGATCTCAACAAGTATATCTAAAGATCTAAGCTGACGTTATGATTGTCATAGACTCTCCAACAATAAGTTGGGTAGATATAAGCGTTTGAAACGGAATAGCGGTGACTGCCTATGTGGAGAGACCTCCACAGGCTTCTGGTCAAGTAGACCGGCAGCGTTGGGGTGTTGACTGACTATTTCTTCAATAGAGAAGGTGCCAGATATGTTATGTGAGTTAATGTGTGTGTTGTACCTCATTGGTGTCGTATGGACAATAGTGGAAGTCGCCGGGTTGCGCGAACGTCGCGTTGCCATCGCGCGCGCCGGATGAGAGGAACACGTTCTCCACCTACAATTTATGAAATATTACATTGAAATACCAAGACACTTACATAGAAATAAAAAATATTATTAAGAAATTATTGACGGTACATAGCTTCTATGATAAATCCAAGATACCTTTGAACAAAATTTAATTCTATTATATTTTGTTTTAATAGATTTACACCGTTGACGACAAAACATCTTTAAAGATCTCTGAATTCTATATTTAAAACCTTTTACAACTATGTTAGCAATTAGCAAAAGACTTATTTATTCGAAGATATCGAAACAAGTAACAACATAAACTTTAATTACAATGATATTATTAATTTTCGCATCTTTAACATTCAACAGAGCTGTGCGAGCCACACTTAGTCTAGCTCAAACCGTGTCTAAGAAACGATTTCATTGGTTATTTCCGTACACAGCCATTTTGAAACATATAATATTAAATTGTCGTCAGTAGTGATGTAACGTTGTGGTTATGTTGAAGGCAGGAAACTGACCATAACGAGCTGGATCTGCATGGTGAAGGCGATGACGACGACGAGAGACGTCATCTGCGACAGCGTGCGGTTGTCGTGCACGCGCTGCGACACGCGTCGCACGCGCTCGCCAGCGTGCTGCAACACAAACACATTAGGACAAGTGCACTGTGCACTGTGAACTAATAGTATATCATGCTTAGTGTTTCAGTAATTTTGTTAATTCATATTTTTGATTTAACGTTGTTTAAATCAAAGTACTTATTAATTTTAATACTACTTTCTATTCAAAATTTTATCTTGACTTAATATTTGGCAGAAAAAAAAAATGTTTTTCTATGGCCGAGAAGTGATCTGTACCTCAGGATGTTCGTATTTCAGACAGTTTTCCCTATATAAGATTGTGCATATAAACCAGCGCCTGTTATTTGATGTCGAGATAAATAAAGATTTATCATTATTCTGTGCTGCTCAGTATCGCGTATTACGTATTACTAGCATTTATTATTATGAATGTTAATGGATTGAGAGGGAGGGGAAGACCCTATGGGAAGACCAAATAAAAGATGGATGGTTTGTGAAAGAAAAAGGTAAAAGGTAGATAGCGTGATGGTTGTCAGGGAAGAATAGAACGAACAAACTTGTGCGCTGGTACCAAGTAACGAGGGAGAAGGTAAGAAAATGACGATGAGTCCGTGCTTAATAATCGTGCGTCATGCGTCGTGCGTTGGGTACTCACTGTGAAGTCCAGGCAGACAATCAGATACGTGAACGACAAGATGATGAGCCCAGCCACGATGATAGCCACGATACCCAGCGGAGACCTGAACACACCACACACGCTCAAATATAACCCATCAATAAAGTGTAAAGGTCACCTACAAGTTTCAATTTGGCAGACTCTAAAACATAATGTATTTGATCGTATGGAAGGAACCGGTTCACTGGCTCAGAACGCTGCACTCGACGACCAGAACTGCCGTCTTTTATAAACCTGAACGTTTTACAACTTCCAATATTATTACGAGTACAGAAATAACCAGCTTCCCTTTTCAAGAGGATTTCATCTCTTTATGTCACACTGAACAATTTGAGCTTTTTCTATGGAGGTGTAAATTTGTCTAAAGCTGTTAAATGTATTACCTTGTGGCTTGATATGCGAATCGCGATTGTCAGGAATAGACACGGGGTGTACTCACAGGTTGTATGCCGAGACCTGGATGGCAACGCCGGCGAGGTAGACGGCCAGCGTGCACATGAAGTACACCTTCATCATGCGGTCGCGCTCGGCGGTGTACTGCAAACAGGCGTGACGTGACAATCAGTGACAGCGGCTGTGTCGCGCGCTTTGAGCGTTGGTACAAACAAACCCGCGATGTGCTAAGTGTACCGAGTATTGTTTCAATATCTGATAAAATAGACTGATCGGTTTCAAAACGGTTATAATTTCAAGTAATTTTATTGTATTTTCCATATATTTGATCGAATTAGTAAGCAGAGTTCACGTAGTTCAATTTTGGGCAAAGCATAAGTTCTTGCCATCACTAAGGAGAAGATTATAAGTAAGATCGTAGGTACCTATACATACGCGTACATCGAACCAGACTTGAGTACCTGAAGCTCTCTGGAGATTTTATTTTAATTTATATCTGTTTCCACGGTCCAGAGCGCGCACCTTAGGCACAAATTGCTTTGTACTTAAGTCCTGCCATTTTCCGCCGTTTAAAAAATTCTTTGACAAGGAAAAGGACAAATAATAATTATTAAAGAACCAATTTCTTTTAACAAAAGCCCAGCAGGTAAGCTTTCTAGGGTTGCAGGACCAAGTTGTATTATTTATTTGGCGAAGAAACGAGCAGTTTGCGAAACGGTGACTTTTGTAAAATATTCCATGCGCAGCAAGGAATAAATTGCAATCTTGTCTCGCATTGTAAACGTTTCAGGTGTGTGCCGCGCGCTGCGCTCGCCGTTGCAGCTGCGGCTCCAGATAGTGTCAGAGGGCTCACGTCGGAGCCGCTATTACACCATTTATAAGCAAGATGCACAGTTTTTGTAAAGAGAAATAATTGATCTGGACCTGCAAGTGGTCTCGTGAGAGTGCGACGAGTAAGTCACGTGTGCTTCTTTATATCCGCTAGACGAGTGGGACGTCACGTGTGCTACTTCTGATGCTGACGTCGACTGTTGTGTGCCTTTAAACACAGTGTGAGCACGTCTATGGGTATTCGCGCGAGAACGAAGCTGGTACAATAGAATTGTATTAAATAGTGCCGGCTTTTACACTAGAATATTTCGAAGGGAAAATTTTCGAATAAAACAAACAATTGAACTATTCAGTACAATAATTTTATCACACTATTACTCTACGAAAAAAGCATTCACTCTACTACTACCTCTTGGTACTGCATAATTGATAGATTATTTCCCTAATAAGAAGAATAAAATGGCCGACTGATCCACCGCCGACACAACTACCCAACGATCTAACCTAGTGTTTGTTGTTGGGGTAAAAAGTTTTTTGGTACGAGATTGTGCGTGACGCGAATATAGCAGAAGAGGTGTAGAGTTCCTTCATTATTAACTAAATCAGCTTCACATTGAGCTAGAAGGAGGAAGCGATCGAGCAAGTTATGTGACAGCGCTTACCACGGCACACTTAGGTGCCAAGTAATGGATATATGAACGAAGGCACCAGACGTCACCAAACTTGTGGCGAACAGCTGGCTCTCACGTTCGCAGCCCACAACGCCAGCAGAGGTGTACCTAATAGTACACACACATTTCGCTAATTATGTTTTTAAGTCGCATGTAATAGGGGGCGAGCCAATTGCCATCAACCGAGCACAGTACGTGGTCGCAAGCGCGACTTCTGACTCTGTCTTGGTTTTTCTATCAGGTATTTTCGAAAACTGTGTAGAAATAATCGCTCCTCACACCGTTTTCAGCTTACTACACATTATTGTGATGTTTACGGAAAAACGATTTCTATAAGGGAATGTCTGGCTGTCCATATGTGAAGAATTAATTCCAAAAATCCCGTATCTGTGAGGTTTGTCTCAATTTTACATATTTATAATGTCACATTCGTTATTTTTATAATCAATTATTTCCAGCAGCCGGTCACAAATGTCATCTTCAGTTTAGTGTATGATGCGGTGCATTCTGCCAGAGACAGTAAGGCCGTCAGCGTAACACGAAACTGGCCCAAAGACGTCTAATTATACTTATGTATCTTGAAAGTAACCTTTTATTTTGTTGGGCTTTAATCGTTAGTCGTAGTAAGATTGTTCATTTGATTGTGCACTTAAATTAAACCGAAATGAATAAACCCTCATCATTTTTACGGCTAAGCTAAATTGGGATGGCCTGTCAGCGCTCATTGTAGATGGCGTGAGCATAGCTAAAGTCCAAACAAACCAACAAGGCCAAGCTATTTTGAAATACATAATTAGTTTTGAACTATTATTATATTTATTATAATAGGTCATACATAATATTTCGGTAAGTTAGTTTTTTATGTCAAACTCATATTTTGTTGTCCGTATGTTTATACTAAAATGGTTTCAGACAAGCGACACCCTCTTCTTCACTCGTGTCGCAAAGGCTGAAAAGTCGAAACAGTTTTTTGAAGTTTGTCACCGCACTCACTGGCGAGCGCTCTACGGAAAGACTAAAGCTGTGGCGAGGTGGTGCATCCTTACTTTACCCATTCGTTCCACCTTTTGAAAGACTCCCACCTGGGCATGAGTTATCCTGGAAATGTTTGAATAGACTTCAGACCCAGGTTGGTCGCAGCATGGAAAACCTGCTCAGGTGGAGAGTCATTACTGACTGTGCCCTGGAATGTAAATGTGGTGTTTTTCCTCAAACGATGAGGTACTTAATATGGGGTCCTGCGTGTCCTGCTGTTTGTACATTACAGGAACTGATGGACAATACAGAGGGTGCCAAACAAGTGGCTCATTTCTGGGCCCGCACAATTTAGATTGCCATCAAGACGCTAAGTAGAAGAATGTTTTTTGTTTTCGTGGTTTTGGGTCATGAACTCATAGTGATAGATCAGATAAATAATTATATTTGTTTTTTACCATAGACGTTTATTAACCGATGATGGTTTTTGATACTTCCCGAGAATTTGTGACATTATATTGAGCTTTATTAGTGAGATTGAGGTTTGTGACAGACAAATTAAGTTTGGTGTCACTTATTTTCAATATTGATGGTCACATTAGACTTTAAACTAAAATATCTCTAAAAGTTGTCGAGATTTTCTCATACCTCATAAAAATCCTTACAGATGGGACTATCTATTCATATACCAGGTCAAATTGAAAAAATTACGCCACCAAATTGAAAAAAATGCGCTTTGTTGATATTGAACCATAACCTCCTCAACTAATCCCTCTTTGTATTGGTGGTAACTGTGTAAATCTGTTCAGTAGTTCCTGAGATTAACCCGCACATATAGACTCTGTGACTGGATGTCGGAGGCCTTTAATTTATAATATTCAAATTCAAATTCAAATTCAAATATGTTTATTTGTGGCACATAGGTAAAAGTATGTACATGGTGTTATCAAAAAAAGTTGTCTCACTATGTGCTGCCATGCAAGGCGTACAAAATTACAATTAATGTTTACACATTAACTAATGTAGGTTGTAGTTTTTTTACTATAGAAACTACTGATATTGCAGCTAATTACCTAATATTAAATCTTTAATAAAATATACAATAAACAAAAACAAATTTAAAACAATACAAAATAAGTAAACAATAAAAGTAGTAACAATCTTACGAACTAAAGCTAATAATCAGGGAATAAAATTATCTATTAAAAATACAAGTATAAAATAAAACAGTTTTCATTTTTCTTCCAGGTATTCATTTATAGAATAATATGCTTTTTGAGTTAAGAATTTATGGAGGGTTTTTTTAAATGTATTGCAGTCTTTTGTTGTTTTTATTGACTTAGGAAGTTTGTTAAAAATTTTTGGTGCCATTCCTAGGAAACTTTTTGAGTAAAGGGCGGTTTGATGGGATTTAGACTTAAGTGCACCTTGGTGGCGTTTAGATGATACGGTTTCGAATTGGTTAGGGTTATTTTTGATAAATATGGCAACTTCATAAATGTAAAGGGATGGGACTGTTAATAATTTTAGATTAATAAAAAATGGTTTGCAACTGTCAGTGTTTTGGATCATGCATACTGCCCGAACGCATTTTTTTTTGTAGTGATGATAGCGATGGTTGCTTCTGTCGGAGGCGTGCAGCTGATTGATGTGGAGTACATACCTTCTGCTCGAGCTTGCTGTCGCGGAAGGTGAGCGTGCAGGGGCGGCAGTGCTCGGCTCGCAGCCGGTCGGTGGAGCGCGCGTCGATGGCCTTCATCAGGTACTCGTTCACCTCATCCTCCGGCTTCTTGTTCTCGCTACCTGCGTCCACGCCAATCCTGTGGGTCAGCACCGAGCTATGCGAGGGTAAGCAGGCACTATAACAAACACTCACCACACGTACACAAAACAAGAGCTGTCAGTATCGTCATTGTTGACCACGACCGCACGCCAATACAACCATGAAGCACTATATCATGCCACTGAGTTTCTTGGTTAAGGCAGTACCTATGGGTTACAGCAATGGCCATGTTATACTGAGCTACAATATGAATACGAAATGCCGTGATGATTTGTGTTTCAATGCGACACAGCCCCGCACGCAACTCCAACCCTTGAACTTGTCATACTGCGATATTTATTATATATGTAGATGCACTGCGTATCGGTATGCTGTGCTAATGAATTTATTCAGAAATTCTTCAAGTGCCTTGTCGTCGTGTCTCGGGTGTGAAAATATTTCAAATGTTAGAATTTTCGTATCTTAATACTTTTTCCAAATAAAAAATATAATAAATTAAAAGTTATGCTATCGAAGAAAAAAGATTTTTCAATAACAAATATTTGTTATAAAATTTCTTGTGATAATATGTGTAACGATCCAAATCACAGAATTGTTATTGATAAGCTGTATGCAGACAATAAACACGCTATGAGTGCGGCTGCATTGGTGCATGGGTCGGAAAAGCGCCGATAGAAGCCCAAGGCGGGTAACTGTTGGCTGGAACAAACATGTTGCTGGAGCTCACGGGGTAGCTAGGCAGAAATATTTGTTGTGGGTATGGTAAACCTACGAGTGGGTTCGGTTATAACGAAATGCATGGGGCTAGAAGAGTCTTCAAGTCGAGGTTGGAGTGGTGCCAAGACCATGAAGAACAAGTTAAAATGGATATTCTAGCCTCACATTACGCTAAGAATGATTTCCGTAGTTTTTCGAAAAAGAAAATATACAAATAAACTAACAGCCAGACCGCCCATTCCTGTGTGCGTCGGTGGCATGAGTGAGCCAGAAGAAAATGACAATCTTTTTATAGGCGTGTTTTCTGTAAAATCTCCTCTAGGCACATCGAGATCGGTGTCCAATGTTAGGCCCGGGATGGAAATAGGGGTTAAATTCAAGGCCGCAGAGATTACTCGAACGATTCGACGCATGTCTAGAGGTAAGTCCCCAGGCCATGACGGACTTAGCATCGAGCACCTCCAATATGCTGGCCCGCACTAGCCTAGGGTACTTGCTATGCTGTATAGCTTATAGCTGTATAGGTCATGGTCGTATGCCTAGTGAGATGATGCGAACAACAAACAAAACTGGTGACAGCGGTAACCATAGATAGGCCCATTTCACTAGCTACTGTGTTAATAAAGTTTTTTGACAGCGCGCATGCTTAATGCACATAGAATAAAAGAACAACCATACATGACAAGCAGTTTGGTTTACAAACCAAACTGGTTGTCATGTATGGGGACTGAGAGTACAGTGTTGTGCCTTAAGCATGCTGTCACATACTATGCAAAGCGTGAGATGCCTATTTATGCCTGCTTCTAAGACCTATCTAAGACTTTTGATTTGGTTTCCTATGATGTGTTTTGGAGTAAGTTAGAACAGCTTAATTTACCCACAGAACTTTTTAAAGTTTTGGTATGGAAACTGTACGATGGGCTGGATCGTTGTCTCGTCAATACGGGTTGGAGTGTGGATGAGGCAGGGTGGGTTGAGCTCACCTGCGCTCTGTAACCTTTATATGAACGAACTGATTGCCGAGCTCAGCAGTACCAGGGCTGGATGCTACGTGGACGGTATCTGTGTCAATAATATTGAGTTATGCTGACGACATGTTGCTGCTGAGTGCGTCTGTCTGTGGAATGAGAAGATTGGTTGCCCAGTGTGAGGCGTACGCCAGAGTACATGTTTTAGCGTATAATTGTAAAAAATCTTTGGTCATGGTCTTTACGGCTGGGGGTAAAGGCCCTGACAGAATGCCTCCTGTACTATTGTATTTCACACCTTTGCAGAGAGTCCCATATTGGTCATATATTGACCCCTTAAAGACGATGATGACATTGAACGTGAGCGGAGGGCATTGTCGGTGTTAGTTTGCAGGTTAGCACGATGCTCACTTCCAGTCAAAGTCACGCTCTTACGAGCGAACTGTACTTCATTTTACACGTGCAGCCTGTGGGCTAGATGTACGCAAAGATCGTACAGTGCGTTCAGTATAATAACGCGCTTAGGATCCTGGTGGGGCTGCCCCGCTACTGTAGTGCGTCGGGGATGTTCGCAGATGCGCATGTGGATTGTTTTTACGCAACAATGAGTAAAAGGTGCACTTCCTTGGTGCGCAGGGTGTGGGGTAGCACCAACAGTATCCTAAGCATGATTGCAAGTCGGCTAGACTGTGTTTATGTGGGTCGCTGTTGTGCGATTTCTCATCGTTTGTCACAGCAGTGATCCATTTTTAACCGACTTCAAAAAGGAGGTTCTCAATTCTATTGGTATTTTTTTTTTAATGTATGTACACCGATTACGCTGAGATTTATGAACCGATTTACGTGATTTTTCTTTAGTTTAATGCGGAATCGTTGCTATTTGGTCCCATAACATTTTATTTTCCACTATTTTTTTGGAAGTTTGTTATATTTTTTTGTAAAAAAGTTTTTATGTTGTTTGTTTTTATATCAGTGCTTCATAACATAGTCTTAAGTTTTACTAACAGTTTTTGAGTCATGGACACTCGAATGAAGAAAATTCTATTATATTCTATAAGTTAAGGCCAGCGCACACCGAAGACGGCAGCGCATTCTATTTTTACCCAAAGTAGAAAGTAAAGGAGATCACCCAGCTTCGATACATTTTTGGGTTAATTTCAGAAGTGTCGTTTTGTGTTTTGCCTGGGTGATCTCCTTTACAGGGCTACCTGTTATCTCTCGTATTCCTTGTAGGACATCACAATATGGTTAAAATGCAACAAATTAAGCTACAACATTTTCTACCGAAATTCAGTAATTTTTGAGTTCATTCGGTTTTTAGATTTTGTATGAAAGATCATTTTGAAGCCATTTTCAAAATGATTTACTGCGCGACTGTACATAAATTTAACCTACACTACACATATCCAGACTCTATCAATGGATAGAGTCACAGCTATTACACGACTGTAAACAAACAATGCTCGCGTCCGCTAACACAGATTAATTATGTGTCGACATAGTTAACGTTCGGATTCCGGCAGTGCAGTATTAATTAAATAATTCCACTAATACGTCGGGAATGAAACGAATCACGGATTAGCACGTTTTATGAGTTCTACGATGTAAGCTACGGCTGCTGAAGTATCAACATCAGCAGTGCCTGCACCAGAACTGTATCCTTTAGGTAGATATGAACAGTCTTGGAAAGACAATGCGTTTCATTTTGACAGTAAAAGGAAATCCATTGCTTTTTCAGTTTGGAAAATGAGTCTGCACATGAATAAAGTAACGTGCACTCGGCTGTACATCTGTGAGAGTAAAACCAGTCTAAGCGGGCTTCGTATTCTATTGAAACTTGGTACTACAATGATTGATTGCGTTAATTGCATCGGATGCGACGTGCGGACCGAGGCCGAGGCCGAGCGCCCCTCACATGCGGGAAATGTGGGCTTTCATACAATTTCCATTGCTATTAAATTTAACTAGGTTACACAGGTTCATTTAGTACATTGTAGGCCTATTAATTGCACGGAACTACACATTGCAAATATAGTACTAACCAAACTACAAATGTTTGACTTTCTCACGAGGCACCTAGCGCACGTTGAAATTCCCTTGTTCAAATCTAAACGAGATTTAGCGTCCCTTTGCAATGATTAAGAATAATCTCGCCACCAAGGGCAAGCTCCTCGCTATTCGTCATTTTGCTACAGCAGTATGCGGGCAGTTCTTTATGACCATCATTTCATATATATGATGAAGAACTCGGAATTACTCTTATATTTTATTTTACTAAGGAGCATTAATAGTCAATCTTGAAGATTTTCACAACTATACTTCAGAAGTATCTCAGTCTACAGTGACTAACTCCCAGCTAATTTCCTGGCAAGTGCTAATAAAGTTAGTGGCACTTTATACGTGTTGTATTGGCAAACGGAGGGGCGCAGCGTCAGGCTAACTGTGTCGGAGACACAATTACCCGTCACGTCGTCCCGCCGCCCGCCGCGGGATGCGGGATGGAGTGGCTGCAACTTGCGACGGCCAATTACAAGTGCAATCTGTTGCGATAACTTGCAAGTTTAACTCCGAACTAATAAATTAGACAAGGAAAATAACAGTATGAGCAGTAGCCACTATGGCAGTTTTTTTGTGTGACTCTATTTTATTAGGTACTGAGTTTTGGGAGCTGCGGTCCGCGATTTCGTACACAAAATCTGAAGACAAGAATCACTGATCTACGAGATTGTGTATGTGTCAGCAAAGAAACCGTCACACAAATAAATACATAGGTACAACCACCACCGTGTTCATGGTGATAAGATAGTCGACTGCAATTAGAAAAATACGCATAAGATGGAATGAAGTTTATTGATATCTATATAAATAATCTATCTATATAAATAAAAATCAATTGCTGTTTGTTAGTCTGGCTAAAACTCGAGAACGGCTGAACCGATTTGGCTGCTTTTGGTTTTAAAATGTTTGTCGTAGTCCAGGGCAGGTTTAAAAGGTGAGAAAGGTAGGGTAGGGTAGGTAGGTATGTAGGTAGGTAGGTAGGTAGGAAGGTAGGGTAGGTAGGGTAGATAAGTAGGCAGGGTATTTTTTTTTTTAATGAGTATGTACTACCGCAGACATGGTGGTCCGCGCCCTTATTTGATTTTCTTTATTTGTTTGCTTTTTTTTTGTTAATTAACTTATTCTAATCGTGCTCCAGCATTGGACACAATGTTTAATCCTTAAGATTACTTAAACTACTTATGTCTACGTGAGTTCATTTTTTTTTAAATACAACATGGGGTAGCGTAGGTAGGTAGGTAGGTAGGGTAGGGTTGGGTAGGGTAGAAAGGTAGGTAGGGTAGGGTTGGGTAGGGTAGAAAGGTAGGTAGGGTAGGGTTGGGTAGGGTAGGTAGGTAGCATGGGTTAGAGTAAGTAGGGTAGGTAGGTCGGTAGGTAGGGTAGGGTAGGGTAGGTAAGTAGGTAGGGTAGGGTAGGCTAGGGTAGGGAGGTAGGTAGGGTAGGTTGGTAGGGTAGTGTAGGGTATGGTAGGTAGGTGGATAGGGTAGGTAAAAAGTGCATTGCAACGCATGCCGGGGACAGCTAGTATACAAAAAAAAATCGAGACTCACGCAAAACTTTCTTTTGTTTTAATTTCCTTAGAATCGTTTTAATTCGTTTATGAACTTAACTTTAAATTCGACGAATTTATATGACCCCATCATATAAATTCATCGAATTTAAAGTTAAGTGTGACCTGGGTGTATCTATTAAACGCCAATTTGGTCATTGTTGTCGATGAATTACGCATTTCATTTTTTTTATATTTTCCCATTTTTAGGGTTCGGTAGCCGAATGGCAAAAAACGGAACCCTTATAGATTCGTCATGTCTGTCTGTCTGTCTGTCGGTCTGACTGTCCGTCCGTATGTCACAGCTCTTTATTCAGAAACTATTAGGACTACACAGCTGAAACTTGGTAGGTACCTACATGTATTCTGTAAAACGCTTTACGATTTTTGTACAAAAATAAAAATAATAGGTATAGATTCAGGACATCCCTACACGGAACTGAAACTAAAAAAAAATAAACCATCAAACCTATACGTGCGGGGTGTTTATAGATAGGCCTTTAAAAATGACATTGAGGTTTCTAAAACCATTTTTTTTTCAAAGACAATAGTTTGAAAGATAAGACATAGTGGTAAAACGTGTGTCCCCCCCCTCTAATTTCTAAAGTAAGAGGAGAAAAATTCTGAAAAAATATTGGGATGTAGAACGTAAAAAAAAAACCTTTCAACGAAAATTGGTTTAAATAAGATTTGACATTTAGTTTTTGAGATATCGATCTTTTTCACAAAACTGCAGCAGTAACTTTGTTTTTCATTAACTTACTATGAAAAACAAATTTAGTTCTGCGGTTTAGTGGAAGTTTACTAATGAATGACCGTTCAAAATATTGTTAAAATATTGTTTGGGGCTATGGAACCATGTGTGCGAGTAAAACTCGAACTTGGCCCGTTTGTTCAAATATTTCAAAATTAACGAAATTAAGACTAAGAATTCTTTTGAAATTGGTAGCTGGTACTTTTTCACAGATAACTGGCCAAGAAGAAGTTCAAGAAAACCACATATTCATGAGTGTGGTGATTAAAAATTATTTGCAAATATCAGAAAATCATCTATTTAAAGGCAATTTTTTAATCCCACACAGCAGCACACAGGTCACACTATTCCGCCACAACACAAAGGGGTTTGGGTAAAAGTGGCATGATTTTCTAAGTCTGCGGCCACTAATTAAAAATATTTTATTAGTAAGAATACAATAAGACATTAATTTTCTTCTAATAACAATTATTTCCAAAATGCATCGGAGCCGAGATATACAGGGTGAATTTTTCAAGTGCGTGGAATGCCAAATCTGACACTATGAGGAATAGAGAAAAAATCTCAAAGGAGTCACGAGCCGATTTTGATAAAAACAAAAACCGCATCATTGATTATTTGAAAAATCAATATTCCTAGCCAGGAATCGAACCAGGTAATTTTGAAAAAAAAAAGACACCCTGTATTATTACACCATTCGATAGTGTCGCCACTAAGGATCCACTTCTGGGAAGTAATGACATACGGCAAACGAAAGGAAATAGTTAATTTTCGATAAAATACATAACATTGTGCAAACTCTTAGTACGAACAACACATGTTTAACATCAGATATCTCAGCTCCGATATAATTTTCAGAAAAACTATTTTAGGAGTCATTTTATCATATATTCCACTATACGTTAGCAACAATAAACATTGTGGCCGGCTGTAAAAAAAAATCATGCCACTGGTCCATAAAAACTTGCCCAATGCCCTTTGGCGAATTTCTGCATAAACGAAAAAAAACTATTCCAAAGGTAATTCAAAACAAAAAAGAAATCGATAGAGGCGAATTTTTTTTTAAACTTTCTTCTCCACTTCTCTAGGAACCCAATAAAAAGTCCTATGAAAATCCGACCACTATAAACTTCGTTCCACCTTATTGTCTAATTGGACTCGACTAAGTATACTTAGTTACAATATTTACGCATCTATACAAGGTGTTGTTTTGCAACCTCGTCAAAACTCAAGAGGTTGTCCCAAAAGACATAAATAATCAATTAAAATTACGGTACCTAGTTAATTATTAGTAAACGGTGATTTTTTTGGCTGTTTAAGTTTGTCAGTTTTTCAGAATAACCCCGTTAACATGGCTTAGGGAATAATAAATTATCGATAAAACGTTTGATATTGTTTGTATGTGTGGAAGCGCAGTTATAGGGCGAGAATCAGACGGGCCACGTTTAAAACACCGGTGGTTCACACTTACCGACTTCCGTAAATAAGAAAAAAAATAAAAATTACCTACCTATTTTATCATTGATTCGGGACAAGAATCATTAGCACAGTAACCTCCTTGAATTTGACGAGGATGCAAAACAACACCTTGTATAGGCATTGTGCACGTAATAAGTTAGGCAAGTACTTAATTTCGTTGTTTGTAGCAAGTCAACACGCGCGGCGTATGTTCACGGAGATTCGACCAATTAGTAGAAGTTCCAAGTCGATGCAATTCTAATGTCGGGAAATCTGACTGACTCCATTTACTCGGCCGGAGCAAGTTTGTTTCGCTTCCAGACAGGAGGGCAGGACGGCAGGAGTGTCGCGTTATTCGTGATCGTTTTTCACGATCTAACAGTTATGTCTATTGTTTGTTTGTCGAGGAAACGGCCAAGTAAGATTGTGTTCCCATTGCACAGTTAATTAGAACACTTTGGATTTAGTCATTATTTTCTTTAATATGTTCACGAGCAATGAGATGCATACACGCAGCAAGTTTTAATAGTGGTTTGTTTAACGTTTTGTTTAACCATTAAGGTATTCAAGAACAAAATGTTTTGAAAGCCATACTATTACGAAATCTTATCTCAAAGTAGAAACCGTTAGTTAACCGATTTAGAATTTTGCTAAGTGTTTAAATGTTCATTGCTCGTGACTGTACTCTTTTTTCTTCATTTATATAGTAATGCGCACACTTCACCACCGATTGGCTTCACCTCGGTCAGAACGAGCATTGTGTCCGTACTGTCCGTGCTATAAAACTAAAGGCGTCATTAGCCTCGTCGACTGCTAAATGTGCGTGTGCGTGGCGCTGTTGCTCGTATGATGAACTAAATGAAGGCAGCGAGACGGGCAGACAACATTGTGATTGTTGCCATCACTGGGCTGAGCAAAGTAGCGTGGAGATTGCCGCAAACAAAGAGACCCCTCTACCCAGCAGTGGGTGACGTTGGGCTGTGGCTGTTGATGATGATGGGTGAGGTACTTACTTGGAGGAGTGCTTGCCGTGCTGCGAGCCGTGGCCCATGACGCGCATCTCCTTCGACACGTTGCCGTTCAGCGAGAACGAGTGCTGAGGCTTCTTGTCCTGCGCACAACACACACACGTTATACTAACGACACTTCACACATGGACTATCACAATTTATCGATAAAAAGTCCCTCCGCTCAAATAGTGGTGGAAGAACCAAACGCTGAGGTGAAGTTACAATACGTTACCTCTCCACGCCTAGTTTAAATTACGGTTGTCAGAGATACTACTGAGTGAAGGTTCGCCTGCCATATTGTCAGAGATACTACTGAGTGAAGGTTCGCCTGCCATATTGTCAGAGATACTACTGAGTGAAGGTTCGCCTGCCATATTGTCAGAGATACTACTGAGTGAAGGTTCGCCTGCCATATTGTCAGAGATACTACTGAGTGAAGGTTCGCCTGCCATATTGTCAGAGATACTAATGAGTGAAGGTTCGCCTGCCATATTGTCAGAGATACTACTGAGTGAAGGTTCGCCTGCCATATTGTCAGAGATACTACTGAGTGAAGGTTCGCCTGCCATATTGTCAGAGATACTACTGAGTGAAGGTTCGCCTGCCGTATTGGTGAAAGTATTATTAGTTCTAGTGCAGGGTTTGATCGGGGACGACGTTACACATTTACTGGCGGAATTTGGGTGGGCTATTGTATTGTATAACGGGCTGGTGTTCACAGCTCCTCGTCACACTGGATGCTGTTCGTGTACACCTCTGTCTAAGACTTCGGGAGATTGGTGGCGGTATCGTTAGCACTCCATCAGTTTTCCGTTAACCATCGGCACTACTGTTCAAACGGAAGGACTTTGAGAAACATCTGGAGTTTAGTGATGTGACTAACCACGCGGCTGGTGTCGTCGGGTACGATGAGGAAGGTCTCGATGTTGTGGTCCTTCAGGTAAGCGTTGCGCAGGCCTCCGCAGCCGGGCTCCACCTTGTAGTCGTCGCCCAGGCAGCTCAGCGTCTCCTTCGTGATGTGCACGCGTCTGTCGAGGCATGTCATAACTTTCACATACTATTACGTTTTTGACGTGTTATAAACAAGCAGAGGAATAATTTAATGTGGAATGAAGAGCTCGCGAGAACAACATACTTTACGTTATGAGCACGCGCGCCGAATTACTTCAACATGAAAAAAAGGTTCGAAATGTTGCTCAATCAAAGGTAAGTTCGGTGTAGATTCACCATGACGTATGATAAAGAAGCAACACAAAGTAAATATGATATGGTTACGAAAAAACTTAGGAAGTAATTTCGGAGATGACTCCTAATCAAAATCAAAATATTTCATTTCACATGGGCCTACATGGGCTCTTAGAAAATGTCGAGGTAAGGCGTACGGTTCGGGTTGGTAATTTGCTATGTAGACCAACAATAAATAAGCAATAAACTCCATGGTTACTCTTTTAGAATTATATGGATAACATAGATACATGTATGGAGGTAAGTAGTGCTGCGGCGAGCTAAAGAAGTTTGGGATACGGGCAGGATGCGGACGATATATCCAGGGTTAGGGTCTGACCCGGCCACGCCGCCGCTCTCCATGTAGTTGGCGAGCGTGACGTCGTTGGACCACACGTCGAACTGCCACTTGCGCAGGCCCAGCACGACGCAGTGCACGCGCCCGGTGTGGATGCCCACGCGCATGTTCACGTTCACCGCCATCACCTCGCGCACCAGCCTGTTGGACGTTATATGTAGAATGCGTTAGTTATGTTCTCTCATCGGTAGCAGCTCGGAGTCTGGCTGTGCCCGGCTGATGGCAATAGGTTCAACTCTTCATACCCTACTATAAAGGGTGTAAAACACCTCTTAACGAAGCCGAAAGGCACTTGTTCTCCCTGTCATTGCGATCATTTTTTTGTTCTACACCATACCTGGGAACCTTCTAGTTACGGAGATATTAGGGGTCAAAGTTCCAACTTTTTGACAAGTATTTTTTTAAATACATGTTTTTAATGTAAGATTTTTACTTTAAACACCTCCACGACCCCCGTACTATTCAATCCATCCATCAGTACAATGTTTTGAGTGCGTTACATTGAGTTCTACCACAAAACATGATTTTACACCCCCAAAAAAAAAGTCGTTTCCCAGCAATAATTTTTGCGTAAAGTTACTTAGTTTCATGTACAGAATGCTTGGTTGACGGTTTCGTGATGAGGTGATTTACACCGTGTATACCATGAAGTACACTTCTGCCTTACCCTTCGGGGTTTACAGGCGTGATTCTATTTGTTGTGGTGGAATTATATGTGCCGACATCATTTGTTATCGGACTAGCTATCACCTAGACTTATTATTATAATTTTCAAACAAGTTCCTGTTGCTGTCAGTTGGAGTAGGTTCGTGCGGTATACTAAAAACAATATTTGTGACTGAATGCGGTCATGGCGGCCCATCTCAGTGGGGACGAGCCATCAACGCGAGAGATGTTATTGTGCACAAGTGTATATATGCGCAGGCACAGAGTCCTCACAGTCTGTTCCCTCGAGGTCATTGGGACGGCATCCGACACGGCCGGAGACAGATTAGACCCAAGCGGCTTGATGTGTGATTTCGTTGGGGGGTGTGATATACTCACGCGATCGCATCGATCATGTCGAGGCCCATCTCGACGCAGCACTTGGCGTGGTCGTCGCGCGCCTCCGGCAACCCCGACACGCAGTAGTAGCAGTCACCGAGCAGCTTAATGCGCAGGCAGTGGTGCTCGGCCGCCAGCCGGTCGAACCTGAGCAAACGAGAGCACTTACATGTGGTTTGTAATTGATGACCAATAGTATATGCCCTTTTATGTTAAATTCAATAAACATTGGAAATAATACTAAAGTAAGGGCTGTCGCCCACTCACACACTTGCAGCGATTCAGTAGCGATACAACTGCAAAAACATGCCTCCAAAACATTCCTACTCCAACGCAACGATGTCACGTTGCAATGCATTTTGTTGCAAAAAAGTAACGTTGCTGACGCGTGGTAATGGAACGAAGTGAGATGAGTTAATAGCTGCAACAAGTCGACGTCGGCCACCACCCTTAAGCGAGAAAGACTTAAAAGTGCTCCGAGTAAACCAAATATTTTAGACTAAACTGAAAGCATGTTACAAAGGAGCAACAAAAAGTTGATATTAACAACAGTGGCTGTGAAAATACTAACTAACGAAGTGCGAGTAAAAAATAATCTTCTTTATTTTGGCTGTCCGCATATTTGCAGAGCTTGACAAGCTGTTCGTCATAAACACATAGATAGGGAGGCAGGCACAATCACCCGCTAAGTACTTAGCACTCGTAAATCTGGGGCTAATTTAATAAAAGGGCTGAACTTAACTTAGTATTTACATTTTATCTAAGTAAGAAGACGTGTAATTGTGACACGTATTCTAATGCTACACTGACAGGGTCTGCCCTGATAACATATGATATTCAGATGAACTGTTTTAGTCGCGCTAGTATAAAGTGCTATTTCAAGTAAAGTTTTGCTTTTGAAACAAATAAAATTATTTGTTGACATTATATTATGATCCCCATTCCAGACTGTTTAATTATAAAACGTGAGCAGAGCTTTGAGAGCTGGCTGCGGGTGCCGAGCCCACCGCGCACAAGTCTACGTGCGTGACATACGAGCAGGAGCACAACAAGTGCTTGGTATTCCTCTGAGCTATACTCCCCACTCCGCACTACTCACATACCACCCATTTTATCCAACTTTAGAATTAATTCTTTGACAACTCAAACGAAGGAGAATTCCCTACTGCGGAGCAAATGTATGCACGGTGAGAAGAGCTGTTAAACATTAAAAGTCTGCATATAACTCGAGAGGAAAGTTAACCCAATTCGTTGTCAAGGAAAATGAGGGTCTAATACACGCTTTATTAAGTAGGGTGTTAGATAATAAATACAAGTGTCGTCGTAAACATGTCCGGCCATGTCCCCTCGTACTCATAAGTAATTCAGCAGGTCTCCTCTGCTCCATCATATCGGTCGTGATGGCGAATCTGGCGAGTTAATAGCGGTGTTAATTATTCATAGAACATATTGGTCAAGTTGATAAAGTTGCCGGTAATGCGGAGAGTTTCACGTCGGACCGACAACTGTTGCTAAGTTACTTTTTGGTGATTTAGTGTTAAAAGGGTTTATTTAAGTAGTTCCTACATCAGTCTGACTACATAAGTAAGTTTTATTTGGTTTCATTTATGTTTGTGTAGCTTACGTTTCGAAGTCAGGATAGTTTAATACAAAAGAAGGATTATGCTTTTCTATCAATAACTATTGTGTCCCATTCAAAACTTAGAGAAGAGATAATCGGAAGTTGTCAAGGATATTCATAAAATCATTTACGTATTTGGTAAAAAAAAGCCAAAAAATCGTGTTTTTTTTTTAATCATGCTCAAATACATGTACAGCCGGCGCTAATTAATGTACGATTTTGGCTAAGTTTAGGAGCTAGACTCACATGACAATGATCGACAGTTGAATGAAATACTTCGATCATAAGAAAGTAAGGTCCTTCAGTCCCGCCAACAAACTGTTGCTCAGTTTGTATAAAATGTACAAATTGTTTAGTCCAGAATAAATTATTTTATTTAACAGTTTACAAATTGAATTACTGAATATGTCATTTGCTCCATATTTTGGTGTAAAAACATAGTCAAAAGTAAGTTTAGCTCGCAGAATGTAAAATATAATTTGCGATTAAGCCGACCGTCATATCTGCTACATTTTTGGGGTGGAGATAAAACCAGTCGTAAAATTTTGATCTTGCTGGGATGTGCGGCGCTCACTATAATATATATAAAGTTTGCGTGTGGTAAGTAGATCGCAGTTTATTGCAAGTATCGACGCACTTTACGGCATCCGTCATGGCCTGAGTGATGGTGGGGACGACGGAGGATCGACGTGACGTCAGATCGTACCTAAAAGCAAGGCTGCCGACGCATAAAAACATGTGAACACCTGGTGTACTTCGACGCCTTCTACTCGTATGTATTTTGTGTTCGCATTCTCATTGTAGTGTTCCTCACCTTTTTATTAACATTAATAAGTTCCGTAATGTATCGGGCATCTAAAAGTTTACGATTTGAATTTGCCGCCGTACGGTAAAGGGTTGGAAAAAAAACTGTATTACTGCTGACCTGTTTAGGGTAAGTTAAAAAGTGGCGAACAACGCCAAACAGCCCGTGAAACAATTCAAAAACTAGATGACACATTGCTTTCCCGTGTAGTATTAACACATGTGACATGTGATTTATCTACTTTCTAACTTCAATAATCTTCTTTTTATGTCGTTATTTGAAGTCAAAGGCCAACAAGCCCACGAGAAGATTCAGCAGAGCATCTACGAATTTCAGCCACATTTATTCAAAATGGCCAAGAACAACGAGGAAGTAGTGCGTATGTGCCAGCAAAGCCGTACAGGCCATTTGCCCGAAGTGCGATTCCATACTGCATACATGACCCTATTCTGTCTACTTTGTGAAGCGTACATTTTGGGACATTTTACCTTTGTAGGTAAGTCTGTGCAGCGTTGTCCCACGTCTGGGCTACCACACGTTTGTGTAACCCGCTCCATACGAGTGCGTATGCGTATGACGTGTTTACACAACGACCAGTAATTTAGTGCATCAAATAAATCGCTCCGTGCGTCTGTATCGTCACTCGCCGGTGGGGGCTCGTAAATCCGCGCTCTGCCTTATTGCAGGTTTTACGGTGCACCGGTAGCTGTCGCACTCTACTGCGAACTAATGAACTCGGTCAGGGAAACTGCACCTGAGGAGGGGGGGGGGAGGGGTCGACAGCGACTGGACAGATTTACAGCCACCCGGATATATTATGTACAAGCTGCAAATTCGATCCTGCGAGTGTAGTTACCAATTTAAAATACCCTTTCCATACTAGCAATATGTGTTTTAAACTTAGTATCGGTTCAACCTACCGCAGTGAATTGCAGAACACGAACGTGTGTGAAGCTGTTTCAACCACCTGGCCTCCCCTACCCTCATATAATAACAATAAATTCTGCATCATATTAAAATAATATAGCTAAAAGACAAATTTTCCGTTAAAATCGTCTTGCTCACGTGTATGACGTCATATCACATCGTCATCTGTCACTATTCGCGGATGGTAATATGAAGTCGGGCATTCTCCTTGGACATTGTTCCGGCAGTATCTTGTTACACGTTTAGATAAACCGCGAACAAGCACACAACGGCCATTCATGAAAGCCGCCGTTAGCAATAAAATTCGCGCTTCATTAGAAAACATTATCGACGTCGGCCGGATCCGAACCGGGCGCGACCGGGCCGGTGCGGTGGTGTGATGGATAGTCCAATCGTGCCGGCGACAATTTATCACCGGCCAATGATAAATACGCTTGTTTTGAACGGTCTTTTTACAATTAAAAAATATTGCGGCCAGTTCGACAGTTCGGGAGCAGCGACTGATGGAATCAAAGCGAATACAATCAATATTTATTTATGTCCTACAAAAATGCAGGAAGAAATTTAATTTTGCTTAAACTCGGTTGTGATTGAAGTAAAATAAAGGTTTGTATAAAGGGTGTAAAACACCTCTTAACGAAGCCGAAAGGCACTGGTTCTCTCTGTCATTGCGATCATTTTTTTGTACTACACCATACCTGGGAACCTTCTACTTACGGAGATATTAGGGGTCAAAGCTCGAACTTTTTGACAAGTATTTTTTTAAATATAAGTTTTTTATGTAAGATTTTTACTTTAAACACCTCCACGTACTATTCAATCCGTCCATCAGCACAATGTTTTGAGTGCGTTACATTGAGTTCTACCACAAAACATGATTTTACACCCCCCAAAAAAAGTCGTTTCCCAGCAATAATTTTTGCGTAAAGTTACTTAGTTTCATGTACAGAATGCTTGGTTGACGGCTTCGTGATGAGATGATTTACACCTTGTATATTGTAAGTCATTGGGTAGCCACAACGCTATTCCAAAGTAACATGTTACAAACTGAAACAGCAATGCTTATGAGAAGCTGGAGTGGTTCAGCGCTGGAGACTCGAGGTCATCTGAACTCGACGTCACTAAGAGTCAGCTCACACCGAGACGCGACGCAACGCGACCCTGCGCGCACCTTGAGAATTCAGAATACGTTGCGCAACGTATTCTGAATTCTCACAACGAAATGTGTATCTTTTCGTGTAGTTAATAAAGTTATATTTTTAATCGCTCTTTTAAAGTGTGAGCGCAGCGTCGCGTCGCGTCGCGTCTCTGTGTGAGCTGACCCTAATAAGAAGCGATCAACTAGTTCGTATTGGTTGCATCTTGTTCGAACCACCGTTGCAATACCAGTGCGCAGTGCTCTGACATGTAATAAATAACACATTATTTGTGAATAAAGTCGTAGACGATACGCCTAAGAACCGAGTTTGTTGTACCAAAGTAAGAATACAAATAGGTATGATAATGATGCGTTTGTAGTGCTAATGCTTTCTATTACCTACCGAAATGTTGATAATTCGGGCACAATTTACCATGTACCTACGTCTCTCTTGTGTAATACAGGTAGACAGACACGCTGCGCGCTCACAGATTACACGTTTCTGTCAGTATGTCTTACTTATTCAAATAAGTAGATTATGCTTATCCCAAAATCAGTTCCACGGAACCCACGCGACTATTATAAACTCCTAACATTACGGCGGTTCACTGTCCCAATCTTAATTCGGTAAAAGAACAAACTTTTCAAACTTTTCCTTTTTACCAAAAGAGTCTAAAGGAAAATTGGCAATCTGGGAAGCGTTACCCATTTTTACGCAGTTAAGATATTGGTTACTTTCATCCTTGGATTATGGCTTGTACATGTAAATAATCCTGAATAAATACGTTCTCTTTGGGATGAGGGCGAGGCACTGCCTCTCACAGGCACAATGAGGTTTACTTTATTGATATACCTACTCGTGTCATTTAGAGCGAGCGTTAGCGAACCTGTCGGGAAAAAAGTTAAATCATTTCTTATATGTCACTGGAAACGCTGGTTAGAAAACGTGTCTTGACTGATCCAATTATAAATGCAATGAACAAGTTCATTTATTATCAAGCTAATCGAACAAGCTCGAGAATCATTAGAATGAACTGTAATGATACAACAACTTATTTGTGTTACATAGCTGCATGCGTCATGTTCGTATAGGCTAAATTGTACAGTGTGTTGACTTCACACAGGAGCAGAGAGCGGTCAATGTCGCTGACAGATGGAGCGTACACTATTTAGTGCAGAATTGATACCAGTCACTTAATAATATGCTCACAGGAGCCAGGCAATTACTGGCTTCAATCTTTAAGTAATACGGTCGTATTTTGGGCGAGAATGTACAGTATGGAGATAATCACAACAAAAGTTAAACCAGAGTATTTGAATTATTTTTCTGAGATTATACAATGACGCAGTATTTTTCGGAAAATATAAGGCATACATTATGAAGAATGCCTTCATAATGTATGTCTTACCGATATGTGTTAACGATATTATTTTAACGATATGTGCTGTTAACAACCATAAAAAACACACTGTAACAGTAGGTACTAGATAGTGCTTCACATAAGTATACTCCGCATCTCGGCCGACAGACCACGGCACCGTACCGCGCCGCTTCGCCTTACCTCCAATTAATCTCTGGATACAAAACAAAGTGATTAACTCGCGCCTATTATCCGGAGGGCCCGCAATTTGTAATCCTAGCAGCGGCGTCGAGTTGCGGGCCGCCGCCGCGCCGGGCCCCTGACATCACCTGTGTTGTGTTCAAGGGTTACGGGAGCGCGCCTCGACCCACACGCGGATGTTTCTAAATGCCAGTAACGCGTCGCAGCAGTAAATGATAAGCTTTCCTACCTACTTACTAAGTTAACGTAACTGTTGTGATGTCGAACTACATATAAATACAGAAAAAATGTTACTCCTTGTTTTATGCCACAATTATGTGTGCCGCGCTAATTGATCCTTCTCGTTGAGTAAGTTTGTGCAAATATCGTAAGTCATTCAAGATGAGCGGAGTCAGGAGTCGGTCGCAATAAGCACAAGGATGTGATAACAAATGGCTCCACGCTTGAGAAGGGATTGCAGTTACTTGATTATTAATGAACGCTTATTTCTTGATGCTAATTAACGAATATCTGTTTATCAATTAAAATTTGTTCGTTACTGATTCTGTGAGTAATTTGTACCTAGCTGGTCCTAGTGACACGAAGCAACTACACGACTGTTACACGTTCCTTATCAACGTAGGATTGTAAAAAAGATAAAACAACTCTAACGGAAGCATATTATGCGATATAAAAATGTAAAATCTCGTTTATTTGAATTATTATTGGTGTCCCTGGCTCGGTGCTTGTCGCCCCAGGCGCCCCCGGGCCCCCGGCCCTACAGTACAGCAAGTTATTCATTATTCAACAAATTACTGAATTCATCCATGATTAGCGATGTCACGACGTCGACGTCGCGACGTCGACGTGTTTATACTTTTTTTTTTTTTTTTCTTTGGATTTGCTCGAAAAGGAAAAGGCTGCGACGATACGGTTCCCGAGGAACGCACAGCTGAGCTAGCCAGGGATCAGAACATGTAGCTAGTAGCCCTACACTGTGTATGTACAGAGAGGTGTTGAGGCCGACGTAGTCATCGTTATTGAACAGCGCCGCCGATGGCAGTGCGAGCTAATTAATGGCTCGGCGTGTGTGTTTACTTAATTGTACATAATCTGGACATTGGCGAAGCTGTTAATGTGATGGAATTCACGATGTTGACTAGTTTAGTCATTTTCGGAGCACATGGAACATTACGTTCAAAGCAACAGTTCTTCAAATATTATAGAGCGTGACCGCGATATAAACCGAAGAGATTTAAAGATCACCCTTTTTTACATCATAATTACGTAAGACAGGCACCAACGCCTGCATGAAGTTAAAGTGGTGCAACAAACTTCTTGCAACAACGGACTAACTGTGTTAGAAAGTAACGCAATTCCTTCTTAATCAACTATTCAGTGAACACATGAGGAGTGAGGGGGACTGACCTGGCGAATAGCTCGTTGAGCAGACGCACGAGCTCCTCCGCGGTGCACTGGTCCGACAAGGAGGTGAATCCGCAGATGTCCGCGAACAGGATGCTGCAACAAACAAACACGTCAACACTAAAGTACATCGTACAGCCTAAGGACCGGCTTCCAGCCTCATTAGTAGCGAGCGGCTGCGCTTTAGGATTAATAAAAATACAGCAGCAGCTCGAAAAATACAGAAAAAAATACAGAATTACTCTCAATATGTTGTTTAATTTTAGCTCTTAAAATGGATGTAAGAACTTTATAGACCGTTGGTAAACAAGTGATGGGTCTATAATTTTTGGGCTGATTATTATTTATTTTTTAAAATAGATGTAGCCTAAGTTACTCCTTATTACATCAGCTATCTACCAGTGAAAGTCACGTCAAAATCGGTCCAGCCGTTCCAGAGATTAGCCGGAACAAACAGACAGGCAGACAAAAGTTGTAAAAAATGTTATTTTGGTATATGTACCGTATATACATTAACATCAACTTATACAAAGAAGAAAAAAACGTTTTATAGAAAATTATTATATAAACTACCAAAGTTAATAAAATTAAATGGAACCACTGAACGAGCTTCCTCTACCAAATGAAAAAAGAATCACGAAAATCGGATCAGTAATGAAAAACATGCTCGTTGAATACAATTACCTCTTCTTTTTTAGAAGTCGGTTAATAGGAGCTAAGCTACGATTCATAAAAAAAAAAAACTTGTAGTAACAAGTTCCACAAATGCGGCGACATCGTTCTCCTTTTAAAAAGGTTCAAAGCCGTGTAACACTGCTCCCCGACCAGTTGTTAATCAACACATAACAATATAACAACAACAATATAATACATAACATCGACTGACTGGCGATTGTTCAACTCCTTTTCATATACGGAACAAAAGATGAAAAGTAAGCTTACTTATTCAAGGCATCCATATTGATGAACAGTGGAAACCGTCTTTATTACTGAGCGTGGCGTAGAGCGAAAACAGTCAGTAAATATAGTTCTGGTAAGATTAGTGCATCTTAAAGTTATATTTACTGTCTGAGTCAAGATAAATTCCCAAGATCCTTTGGCTTCAGAGGACCCAGCACTCATTTAAGGCGGGAAACAGGTGAGGATATTCTAAAAACATGTTGTATGTCGCATCACTAATGTGTCTGTTATTCCCCGGCCGGCTTGCTAAGTCCGTGCAGGGAATATTCAGAGATTCAGCGCAAAGCTGCAATTTGCCTCCAATTCCAAACTCATTCTAAAACTGTTAATTAGAGCTCAGGCTTGCTCTCGGAACTATAATGGTTCGGGTTAGGTCCACACTGATGAAATTGGTTGTTGTACAAAGTGGTCGATCGAGATATTGTGATCGTTTCACGCTTAATTGAGTTTATAAGTGACGAGTAGGTATATAGTCTTGTCTTAGTGTACGATGAGATGCTTAGGTTTGCCACTGCTGGTAGCATGAGAGGTGCTGGGGACCAGGGATTCAAAAGTCTCGAAATGGTGCCTTTTGCCACGTATCGATCACACATTAATGGTTGAAAATGTATAACGATAGCTATCGATATCAACCGCGAACGCAACCGCAACCAGATATCGCAAGTTCAGGAAGTATTGCTTGTTAATTCAAAATTGTTGTTCATTTATTGAAACGTTATAAAATTTCTCTTTGATTCAACCCGAGAATTTCTAAGTGGTCCGGCTCTCTAATGAAATATGTATTTGAAGGCGGCACCGACTGAGAGCTCGAGAAATTGGACTGAGAGGCCTTTTATCATTCGCGTATAAGTGCCGAGATGAATTTAACGCCGCGCTGCCTTTTCATTTTTTTATAAAAACGGTAGGGAAAGAGCGTTGAAAACGTCCCATAATTAGTTCCAAAACAAGTAGGAGCGACAGTTGCCTTTTAGCCCTGTTAGCTTTCCTGTGGGCGACCCTCGGTGCTCATTATCCATTGATTAGGGTGACACTTAGCCGCCTCAGGTAATCCGACTCCTACCGCCAATTACGAGCCCTCACGTGTCGCGTACGATCACCCGACGACTAACAACACGCGCCGAAGGCGTAGCGTTCCATAGTCCTGATACAAAGGTTTCGCACAATCCCTCGGCAGTAATTGAAACAAAGTAATATTCAGGGTCACACCTCGCGCCGCGTCCTTTGACCAAGTGGCACATTTTAATCTGGCCTATACGACTACTGTCACAGTAATGACATGCGCCGTCAGGTGGCCCGAGTGGATCTATAGTATGTACCGTGTTGTAATGCGTCACGCTTCGTAATTAAACATGTTTGTACCCTGAAATGGAAGTAATGTGGGTACATACAGCTGATACGGATACTTCATTTATTGAAGTCGCTATGAAGTAGCGTAGTGCTAGCAGTCGGATACTTGAGCAGTGTGCAGCTAGCGCCAGTACGGTCATGTGCCAGTGTGCTAGTGTTCTACTGCTAAGTGGTCATTGTGAATTATCAATTAGCACAGCAGCTTGTAATTGTGGTGGTGGTGGTAGTGGTGGTCGTGGTGGTTGTGGTGTAGTGTAGTGCGTGTAAACTATATAATACTTCCATTACAGACTACATTTGTGTTGGTACTGAAAGCTGGGCGGCGGCAGCGCGAAGCTTTCCACTGCTGTACGCCATTACGTGCGTGTGCTCGGACATGTAAGTACAATTCGTGACACTACTCTGCCACACCGCGCACCCCACGGGCTGCCGACCGCGGCCGACGACGGAGAAGGATTACTGGACGGCAAATTGTAATCAACGCACAATCACCCGGTAAGCATTTCGAGGTCAGTGTGTCGTTGTCGGCTGTACCTGCATTCTTAGGTTTTTTGAACTAAACCTATGATAATTTTATCCAAAAGACGTAAAGATATTGTGGCCCACTCCCTCGACTGCAAAAATACTCTATCGGAATGGTTAAAATCACAAACATATTTGAACTTTTATTAACCAGAATCAACCGATCAATCATTAACACACACACACACACCTTCTCACATCCCACACACCCTGCACATCCACCTTCCACACACTCACGCACCACACACACCCACAAACACTACACTTACCTGAACTTGCTACAACCCATGGGTAGTTGCGAGGTAACCCCATCACAAGTATCAGGCTACACTCTCACTCACATTTACTTACACACATAATTACACCCAGTCATATATACACACATTTGATTTAATTTTAAGTTAATGTTTATTATGTAGTTTAACAAAAAATACGGTTTTGCTTCTGTATCGTCTTGCAATGAAAGAGCGGACTCTCCTAATACAGGTACTGTCTGCCTAAAAGGAGGATCCAATCAAAAAACTTGTCTATGCCTAAACCTGTTTTACCGATAAACATTTTTTTTTACTTATAACTTAACGGCTGCCTCAATTTTGTGCTGTAGAACAATTGTATGAGAAAAAATAAAAACTTTATTATTATTATAATTAAACAGAATATAAATCAGCGAGCAAAAGGTCGGATTGAGCTGAATTTTGGTAGATACCTTGAGTACACCAGTAGAAATAAAGTGCCAAAACTCCCCATCGATCCCATATGAGCTAAAAAAGTTATTCGAGGTCAAAGTTCTAAATTTTGCGGTTTTTTGGTTTTTCTCGAAAACAGTAAGTTTTATCAAAAACATGGCTCAGACAAAATCATAAAGTTATCTACAAAAATAGTCTTATACTCTTTTCTAAGAATCACCATTCCTAAGATATCGCGATTCTAAAAGTTGAAGGATTTAAGTAAGGGAAGTACTTAAGGTCCGCTATACGCATGCTGGCAGCTGGCTGTACCAGATCGTTAACTTAAGCTTAGTTTATTATACAATAGACCACGAAGGATACATGGTTATGTTACTAGGATTGCCTATCTCATTGTAAACATCAAATTACTCACATAATTATAGCTTTAGTCCGAACATGTTTTGGACTGTTTACCTACCCACAATGTATACGAGTCACGTGTGTGTATCAACGTCACGTGTGTTGTGGCATCAACACGTCGGCCTACGAACTGCGTTGAGCATGCCAGATATAATCTACAAATGGCAGATGACGACAATACTGACGTCACAAAGCACTGCGTTGCACAATCAAGACCATTTGATTTTTAAGTTTTTTGATCCGTCGTCATTATCATCTGCCAACTGTTTTGGGGGCAGCCTCCATTCTCACAAATGCAGCTGAATCAGTACCTAACTACAATTACATGACCTCCACAACCCAAAAGTACTTAACGGCTACTTCTAGTTATTCGTGCTTGCAAATATTCAACCACTCTGCCACTCTGCTGTAGTTCGAATGTCGATTTATTAGAGCATGAACGTCAAATGACGTTCACGTTGTGACGTGATGTCAGGTGATGTCAGCGGCGCAACAGTAGGCGTGCGGTAGGTCAGCTGATGCTGCCAATCAGCAGCGCTTGTGTGGACGTCAGCGAACAAACGGGGGGACTTGCACATTGAAATCACTTCGCTAATGGTATTTCTGCTACTATAATGAGAAAGATCGCCGTTAACGTGTATTCATAGGATCATACTATTATATATGTATACATAAACTCACGCCACTCTTGTCTGAGCTTGTCGAGAAGCTACGTAACGCCACTACTACGATTGTGACATACTATGTTTGCTACATTCACGAATTAAAATCATTGTAGGACTCTTTCCACAATAAGCTGTAAATAAAGCTACATCTGCAGTGATATGATTCTAAGTGAGTCACGTGACAAAATATCATCAATGTCGTATTAGCTGATACCCCATAAAACGACATTTGCCAATAAACATAAGTTCATCAGTTTAATCAGATAAAACGTGTCGGATTATTATATGGCCTTTTATTGTTTTGTGATTAAAATAGACAAGCCGTGTCCCATAAGACTGCGCGGCGACCAACACGTAGTAAGTAGCCATCGCCAGTGATTAGCGTCGTCCTCCCTCAACCACACTCAGCCGTGATTGTCCTATATAGAATATTCACATAACGCGAACATAAAGGCACCGTGTCTCATGTTATGTGCGAACGAGGTAACGACACGAATACATAAAGAAAAACAATTCCTTTTTACACAGCGCCTATTCAGGCGTCGCTTGTAATATGGTGCTCGTAAATGAATGGGAATAAAGAACATATTGCGGGTCGTGGGGGCGGCACGGTACGACACGACGCGACGCGACGCCGCGCGGCGCGGTTCGGTGCGGCGCGGTGCGGCGTGGGAACTGATTTATCCTGAACATATTATCAATTAGTTGGTAAATTTTACGGTTTGCAATTTTACCGGTTACCCATAAAAGAAAATGTACAGCTATAAGCACTGCACGGAATCAACATCACCGCATTACGATGCCCGTTTTAGATGCATATACTGTGCTATGCTTGGCGCATCGTGGCTGTACCTCCCACAGATCGGGATCAGTGAGAGATGAGGCGAGGTGCCGATCTACGATGTTGAAAACGCTCTTACAGCGGCTCTCGTACACACGACGTCCCCGCAGAATGTTCACTTCTCTCGGTACTATCATTACCGTCATAAACAAACCCTCGAACTGGCATGAGGCGACGTGAGATGACGAAGGTCAGGAACTGTTGATAGTTGTCAACTTGTCGCGAAACCGATGCTGATGCCAACGGCTTATGACGCCTCTATATTCTTACTGTCTCGTAAATATAGCCCAAGCAAGCGAGCCCAAATTACCACAACACAATGTTGAGTGACGTTTATTAGCGTCTTAAAAAGAGACGTCGTGTGACATCATATGACGTCGAGTAACGTCGCGCTACGAGCCACTTTAACACGTTATTGAATATTTTCACGTTCAGCTATTTAGCCGCAAGCCGGTCGCGTCATCATCATGTCTTTATGACCATGTTGTGACAACAGAATTACTTGTTATGTCATTTGCTACACTGAAAGCTTTTCGGAGGAACTATGTTAGCAAAACTTTAAAAAATGCGTTACGGTCATTATTGATATTAATAAGTGCATCCATAAATATTGCTACAAACGTAACAGACAATTTTTTTCAAAAACAAGGTACGAGCGTTTTTCCGGTGTCTCGTATATGCTACACAGCTACACCTACGCTGCCGTAGCACCGTAGCACCGTAGCGCCGTAGCACAAACCGTGCGCGTCGTAGTAAATGCTGCGTAGGCCTACGGGCTACGCAGCATTTGCAACGAGATATGAATATGTTCGTTTATATCACCCTGTTAGTGGGGTGGATTGCTACGAAACCCAATAGTGAAAACCGGCATGGACCTTCTGTGGATTGGCTGCGGACACCGGATGGGGAACGGACAGGTACTTCAGTTTATTATTTATAACAACCATAAGAGGAGCAAGAGCAAGATCTCATTGAGAACGCGAAGACACACATTCACTATAATAAAAGCTTTTATTCGAAATCACATAACGGACGGAAATAGAACCATCTTCTCAATAAAATTTTACGAAGATCAGCAAACAACAGAATAAGGCGTCACTTTTTCGGAAGAACGACACTGAAGTACTTAGGTTCATTCACGGCGTGTTGTCGACTGTTAGCAAGTTTCATACGTCGCGAGCGTCGTCGAGGCGATGTTATTAAAAGTTGAACGCGATTGTAGTGCCCGAGAGGAGTCACGAGTTCACTCCAGTACCTACGAGTTATAAATATTTCAACTACGAATATATTGTCTACTCCTTCTTATACCTATAAAGGGTGTAAAACACCTCTTAACGAAGTCGAAAGGCACTGGTTCTCCCTGTCATTGCGATCATTTTTTTGTTCTACACCATACCTGGGAACCTTCTAGTTACGGAGATATTAGGGGTCAAAGTTCCAACTTTTTGACAAGTATTTTTTTAAATACATGTTTTTAATGTAAGATTTTTACTTTAAACACCTCCACGACCCCCGTACTATTCAATCCGTCCATCAGCACAATGTTTTGAGTGCATTACACTGAGTTCTACCACAAAACATGATTTTACACCCCCCAAAAAAAAGTCGTTTCCCAGCAATAATTTTTGCGTAAAGTTACTTAGTTTCATGTACAGAATGCTTGGTTGACGGCTTCGTGATGAGGTGATTTACACGGTGTATATGTTGTGTTGCGATATAATTGGCCAAATCTAATCCTCGCAGAAAGCTTAGTGTTATCACAAAACATCAGATAATTGGGTCTTCATAGTCATGTAAGATATTTTTGTTATTTTTTCAAATATCCAGGTTATCTTAGGTAAATCGAATTGAGTAATGCTGATTGGCTGAAACAAACTTTATGCATAACGAGTACGCTGAGTAGATGACAGTTACAGTTGAGTTGTTCTGACCAATCGGGAAAAAGATGTTACGAACCTAGTTTTAGGTTAGCCAATCAACGATAAAGTTTCCAATCATAATAAACAGACGGGATTATTTAAATGTTTTTGATGATAGCTCTTATCACCAAGGAAATGTTACATAGTTTTCAAAAATCCCGACGTCCCAGGAAGTATTTGTTTTCAATGATTGTGCGTCATATGGAACACATCATGTTATGTTTTAGAGGAACATACGTTTATTATTATTAGAAAATGCTCGAAATGAACCGTAGAACCGTAGAACCGTGGCCGGCCTACGACGGATTGTAGCTGGCAGAAAGTAAAAAATACTTACTTTACCAAAAATGTGGAGAAGCCTGTGGCTAAAGAAAAACAGCCGCTCGGGTCGATCATCAGGTTAAGCCGCGCTTAACTAGGTTGATCCGTGGATGGGTGACCACCCATTACATACCGAGTTTCGTGCGTAAAAGCGTGTCAAGCCGTTGCTCCCGGCTGTCAATTGTAGATATTTGACAGTCGTTAAAAGTAGTCAGTGGCCTGAAAGTCTGACAACCAGTCTTACCACGGGGTATCGTAATATGCAGTGCTAACCGGGTTGTGAAGGTCAGATAAGCAGTCGCTTCATGTAAAATGCTGGCAGCTAAAGCTACATCTGGTTAGACTAGATGCCGACCCACACATAATTGGGAAAAGGCTAAGCAGATGATGAACAAGCAAAAATGACCTGCGTAGCTTTAGGTAAGGTTAGGTCAAATCGGACACAACGAAAACAGAAGTATCATATTATATTTATAAAGTTGAACTACACTGTGTCTGGTTAGTTAAACTTACATCAAACAAGTTAAACATACAGACCGGCTGTGTTAAATTTTGCAAACGTTTCCTAGGCACGTGATACAACGCGAGTCAGAACAAACCGCAAACAAATCGTGTGCGTGGAGTCTGTGTGTGAGGCTGTAAAGGAGTTAGCAAGTCGCGGGTAAACCGGCGAGCGCGCGACACGCGAGGAGACATTCATTATGACGCTTGCTAAACTTGATGTATGTGCCATGGTTTTGTGATGGAGGGCAAACAAAAATAAACAAAAACCTAAGGACATGGTGGCACCACACGGCGCGTTTGACGGCAACGTCAGTGCTTAGAGCATCAACTGCAAGTCTTTATGCTCCACATTGTAAGGATGTAAAGAGAACAATACCTGAAATGTAGAACCGGACGATTAGATAGCTACAATAAAAGCATTCTTAAAGTCAAAATATTATCGGTTAACAAATTGCATGAAAAATCGGTTCAGACGTAAATGATAAAGATCGTTAATTGACAAGTTCCTTAAACTACACTTCTACTACTTCACATGTAGTGGAGGGGCGCCGTGTTCATAAAAAAGCAAGAAATCTGCGGGAGAAGTGCTAGAGACAAACTTTAAACCACGCGTGTGTAGTACACTATGTCACGGAAAAAATTACCTACCATTATTCTTGATTCGGGTCGAGAATCATTAGCATAGTAACCTCCTTGAATTTGACGAGGATGCAAAACCACAGCTTGTATTAAAGAGCGGGGTGAATTCTTTATTTTGAATTTGCGAAGGGTGTAGCCCCTCTGCAGTCCAAATCGCCACAAATGACAATTGGAAGGGTTTGAAGAATTTAAACCAGTTTTGACGGTTGGTCTGTGGAAAGGGAATTTAATAGTAAAAATAAAATATTAATCGAACATGATGCATAAAACCGGACATGCTTATTAATTCCCACGAATGTCGGTATTTTCCATAACCCTGCACTTGAGACATAATATTAACTACTTTCGAGTAAGTATTATTTTTGTACAAACCATTATTTAATCTAACTTCATTTTAGTTGTAGTACTCGTATAAAACCGTACGTTCTGCTCAACGCAAAATTAGATATTTAAACCGAATATCCTGTTTCAATTTTATTTGGTTACATTAGCATTGTATAGGTTCAGTATATTTGCCGAAAATCGCAAGCTGGAAGTCCAGCTAAGTATTCAAAGCGTAAATTATTCCTCTAGAAGTTCGGTATTGAGAGCGGTGTCGCTGCAAGATAGACACTTCGTTAGGACGAGCCAAATCGAGCGGTGGCGGCAAGTTGTTAAACTCGAGCTTAAGGTGGTCTTGTAGCCCGGCGCACTCGGCCTGTGGACTATGCTTGCCAATCACTGGCGGATCTCATTCGTGGCAATCTATGCAATGGCGTCGTATCGAAGAGCAGCGAGCTGCTCCTTTGAGTTGCAAGGCTTTGTGTAAGTCGAGCTGACGAATGGTCACTAGCGAGATGGACCGTATTACCACATAATGCGAAGCTCTTTGTGTACGATGCTCTGCGTCCGGATGGCGATGTCTATTTTATTTTAGAATTAGATTTTAATTTGTTAGATGATTATTAATTACAAATCAACGCAAAATGCTATCATGTACTTCAGTTACAAGCCCAATTAGACGCAACAAGCTTGTCAAATAAGCAGTGTAACCGAGCATAGCACACGTTTGTATTATCGTTGATGCAAATTTCGTAAAAGCTTAGTGTATTGTTATCTACATTAAGTCATTGTGTGCAATCAACTTTACTACCGATCGGTTACTGATGAAGCTATTACCGTAATTACTGCTGTTCAGTTTGGCATTACTTCGCTCGAATAAATGTCATGTGCGGTACCAGGAAAGCATTATACATCACTCGTACGATAATCTCCGAAATAAATTTTGTCAATGTGAAAGTAAGATTGGTTCCAGCTTGAAAGGTAAGATAGTGTTGGACCCGATAGGTGGCGCGTATGTAGCGGGGCGGGCCATATTCTATTACTTATGTATTATTTAAATGGATAATTGTATCCAAAGTGTAATATCTCAGTGCCAAAGTAATTCAACTCGATATTCGGTAATAAAGCAATGATTGTTACCGGACAGACGAGGTCCCATTGCGAATGAGCCGTGGTCGTAGCCGAGGACCCGTTGCGCATGCTAGGTAAGAACGGCTCATGCGGAGTACAAAACCTGGCCAGCTGCACTTGTGAAGCCTACCTCAGTTTACCACTTGGTTAAGAGAAATGGGGACGGAATATTTAACTCTAGGTTAGATATTTGATCAATCGCTCAAGGGAGTGAAATTCTTTCTCAGACGAAACTAGGAAAATAGCCTTCAGTATTAAACATTCACAGGTATATCAAAGCAACTTCTGTTTTTTTTTTAAGTGAATACTTCTTAAGCCGCGTTGAGTAGTTTTTGGTACAGGAAAAAGCTATGGATTCGCGTGACCGACATGCTCGTGACGTATTTGCGCCAGACTAGCGACGCGAATGATTAAAAAATTTAAATAAGAACACTGTATTTAAGGTAAAGCAACCGGTAGCCAAGGTTAGTATGTGGATGGGTGATCGAGGTTATGTAACGGTGTGGTATGTAATGGTGCTCGATTTACAATTTCTATACTGTATAAAGACACAAAAGTTTCAAGCAATTGTTTCCATTGGTCCTTATCTATGTATATCTATATGTTTTTAATTTGATTATTTGGTGAAATCCAAATCCATCTTTTGTTGTGGTTATTTAGGAAACAAACTGTTAGCAATATGCATATTTTGTGCAAAAGCGGATTGTAGCAGTCTTGTACCTTGCTCATTGCGTTCTCCCAAGCCATGCAATCCTAGAGTGCTTTCATAATCAACCAACACTAAGTTTTATGTTCCACGCTTCTCATCACGTCATATTATGCTCTTTTTAGGATATCATGCAAACTTCTTCGTTTGTATTGTACTAATGTTAATGTTTTTCGGGGTATGCTGCGAAATTTAAGAACAGATATGCGTTCCGAATATCCTCGAAACTCAATGATGTTGTCCTTCCACTTTTTAGCAACCAGAAATCCAACACTGTGAAGTCCTTGGGTTTCTCCAAACTGGAAGAACACAGCATCGTTTGTTTCTGCAGTAACTTCTCCCTGCAAGTCTTATAATGTCCCACTTTATGTCTTTCAAAGCGTTCTCTAGTTCTATTAGACGCTCTTCTTTCATCAGTAGGTACGCACGTTATAGGTGAGGATATTAAGATCATCGGAGTCCTTTGTTATTTTAGCCGAAGTCGTTAGACGGTTGATCGATCTCGCCCGGAGGTTCACCTCGCCCCTGACTCCAGTGCTGCGCCGGCGCCCGTCAAAGCCAGCAGAACAGCTGGAGTCGCCGGTCCCTTGGGGACATATTGTCGTTGTGCTTTCCATTAGTGGGGGGTTTGGACCATATCCTGCATTGCTGGTCCAGTGTGTGTTGGCGGGTCGCCAGAGCCTCGTTGGTCGAAAGCAGGGAATACCACGAGCAGGTGAGGTTGGCTTGAGTTCCTAGGCTGTCATTGGGAACCCCTTACACCCATTAATGATTTAAACGTTTTTATTTAATATATTTTTGGTTACTCTTTTGGGTCGTGTTGCGATGTGTGTGAGTATAACTCGAGTAGCCGCGATGCGCGTCATGTATATACGTATCATGTATAATGATAAGCGTTTTCCCGTCACTTACACCCCGTAAACATGGATAGGTGTGCTAAAGCGAAACTTACCGTTCCGATAACGGCTTTTAATTCAGATTATCTACAATTACTTCAGAGATGTTGGATTATAATCGTCGGCACGTTTTCGTGTTCAAAAAAGTTCGTTAATATTAAGTAATTTATTCGTCTGAGTGCTTGTTGCAAATAATAATAATCATAGCTACGACCTTTCAAATTATTTTAGTTCGCTAGAGTTCGCTTCTTATTTGTTATTAAAACAAAGAATTAGGTATGAACTCGAAAGAAATTAATGGCGTCTGTGATGAATATTTTATTTATAGACGTAACATGTTTTAGTTCCAAGAATAGCCGTAGTTATCTTCAATTAAAGGAGTTGACAGAGACAAAGAGAATCATAGAGTAATTTTGGGATGAACGATTACTTAACTAGAGACAATCTATCATATCATCTATGCTCGCAAGTTACCTTAGTGCCTAGTCATAGTGTGTGTGTTTCTCGTCTGCGAACGCCGGAGTAGTTGTGCATAGCAGGTCGCGCGGATCACATTCACACATATTGTAATCAAACGACTACATTTAGCGTAATAACTAATCGAAATCAATTAGTTCACGTGATCATCATCGATAGACGTCACATTAACGTTTCTCTATTACAACACCACAGGCAGGACTTTAAATAATTTTGAATGAATTGTATCAAATTCTAATGAATATGCTAGATGCACAGTCTTTGCTATACTAAGTTCAAGTAAAGCAAACCTTGTAAAGGCAGTTCGTTATAAGTCTGCGTGTTCTTTAGCGCGCTGCTGAGCCCCGAGCGAGCACAAGTTGGCGTGAGAATAGTCTAAGATTAACTTTGTTGATTAGAAGATGCATCTAAAGTACTGGTCCTGCGTGGAATCCGCTACTTGTTGCCTAAGTTAGTGCGCGCATGTTAGAGAGTTGGCTCACGTGATGTATGGGATGTTGGAACATATAACCTGAGACTATGGGAGACATCAAACATTATCTGGTTGAAACGAAAGTATCTGATACCTAAATTGAAAAACATCAACTCTATCGCTTGGAGACTATTGGCAACGTTCATTAAGAATTAGCAATCTTTGTTTGACTTGATGAGAACACTGTTCGCTCTGCGGTGATGATCTTGGGGACAAACCTTGGGGAAACAAAGTGTGACAGCATACTGCATATATTATAGCCACACAAAAGATGTGCCAACCACTGGCTTGTTGTTTGCAAACATGTATTTGAATATTATTACTGGTTCTTTTAAGAACGCACTTTGAAGGAAAAAGGAATGACGATGTGGATGTGGAAAGTGTGGACAGTCTCATCGACACACGGCGAAGAGGAAGAAGTCGGATGTAGGAAATAAATGTACTTTCTGTTACAAGAAGTGTTCGAGTACCGCGGTACATACCTGACGTTCTCATAGCGCTGGATGTAGATCTTGTGGAACTGCTCCTGGCGCGGCTGGTTGGCGATGTCAGCCTTCATCTCCATGGCGACGTGACGCGGCAATACGGACAGCAGCAGCCGCTCCTGGGGACAGACAGCTGGGCTACAGTCTTGTTCCAGTCAACAATACAGACAGACGTCGTATATCAGTAAGAAGGTAATAGGTACCTTCATATAAACATATAAATGAAGAATCCTACTTTTAATTATTAAGTAATCAATAAAATTAAGAATTAGATGATTAAAAACCACGAATTAAAATTAAAATCGAGTAAAAGTTGGATTGTTAGCAACAGAAGCTAGCAGCCATTGATTTACTCGTACAAGCGATGAGATGAATGAATCCCACGTATGACTCTTTCGAATTCGTATTCTTACAACTTGATACCGTAAACAAAGTGTGCCACAATTATCAAGTAGCATTGAGATCGGAAATTAAGGCGTTTCGAAGAGTTTCGCTCTGAACGCCATCTCACGGCGGCTCCACTCTGAAGCGCGTCCGGGGCTCCACTCTCAAGAAAAACATTCGCAGTAGGTATTACATCGGCGAACAAACATCTCCTTTTCTTCGCCAAATATTAAAATGTTTCTACATTTTTTCGTTTCTGATTAAATTGGCTGTTGTAAGAATATAATTAGCTTTAGGTAGATTCTTGTTTCTTTGTTGTATCGCGGCTAACATGAAGGCATTTTGATTAAATTCTCTCTTTTATTTTCTTTGATCTGTTATAGATATTATCCTATTTCGTATGAAATAGGTTATACATTGTGTAAACATCGGACGGGAAGGATATTGAAGATTCAATGAGGTGCGATCAAGAACAAAGCGGATCAACGCGCAGACGTCACAAACAAGCGCCTTGTCGAAATACACGATATACAATCTTTGACAGAAATGATATTGTCCTGTTATACTCGTAGGTAGGGACCTGTTCCTGTTGTGTCTCATGAAACTACAAGAACAAGCCGGAGTCTTTCCATCGCGTCAAGTGCCGAAGTGCATTCTGCAAGGAAATAACGAATTGCTCGCGACTCGGCTATTTGTGAATGAGAGCTTATTTCCACGGAGCACGGCGGGAAGCTCGAGCTCCGTGCGGACAAATAGTTGCCATCTTGAGTCACGGCTTTCAACAAGTCTTTTTATTATAAAGAAAAAGAGCGAGGAAATTGCTTATGCGAAGTACATTGAATTTCAAAATCTATTTTAAAACACAAACATTAGCACTGTGTTCGGTTCGCGGAACTAACAAACAATAAATAAATGATCTCTGACTTTAGTAATTATTTACTAATGAATAGGTTCCTACCACAATTGTAGAATGTCATACAATATGTTGATATATAATGAAAATAGAAAATGCTACCATTAGTACAGTGCTGATAGAATGACATAAAATGCATGACTATTTGCTTGTCACACCCACAGTGGGCATCGCCGTGATTAATGTTCACATATTATCACAATCAACAAGTGCGCTTATTAGCGCGCCGCCGTGACGTCATCAGCTCATAATTCAGCACTAATTTGCTGTAATAAATGAGTTACGCCTGTTTGATTTCGTTAATTAACAGCCGAGAGGCAAATGTAATAATTTATTTTTCTCTTTGAGCGTCGGTATCAAATCCGTCTTAATATTTAAGAAATATAATTTTGTTGTTTTGCTTGTGTTCTGTAATTTCCGCGTAAAATGTTATAAGGCGAGTGCGGGGGAGGGGGACTCGGAATATTATCACAGTTTAATTAAGAGTGGCCCTCGACAAATCGGAGGAAACTGTGTGCAGCAATGCCGTATGAACAGTGCACGATGCGAGGCAAGCTCTGCAGTGTGGCGCGTGCAGAGCTCACAGCGCTGTAAGCCCCGTATTGCAACCAAGAGGCTTGCATTAATGTTCCGTATAAATTAGCCGTCCGCTATCATGACTATTGAATACGAGCGCGTTCCCTAGCTCCTGACTTCATTAACACCCAGTGACACCACTCACAAACTGAAACAGTACGTCGACGGCACGTTTAGACCTTAAATCAACAACATACGGTATAGAATAGAGGGGATATTTCGATAGATGGGAGATATTATCTATCTATTGATAGACAAACGCTACAGTTCTACAGTCGTGTGCACTCGTGTGTGTGAGTGTACGGTGGCAATCGTCAGTGACGTCACGACGTGTCGAGTGTGCCGTTACAGACGCGCACACAATTAGATCGAGTTACGAGCTCGCACATAAGCTCACGTTTACTCAGGATTACACAGTCTCCTCTTGCATAAAATTCTGCTGCTAAAGCCGTGGGAATCATTCGTTTCTTTGTATCTGTTCGGCGAGTAGTGATGTTGACTACTAAACTACTAGCTGGCTTATAAACTCGGAAAACGAGCATCCCTACAACATTGCAATAATTGTCTTTGAAACCGATCGAAGCGTTATCTAATAGATAATGTGTGAAGTTGTTGTCTTGAGCAACGCGGTACATTGTATATACATGTCGTGGATGACGCCGGAACCGGATCCGGTATCGATTGTTTGTTGCAAATATAAGTGATTGCATTGCTGTCAAGCTAGGACATAATACAATAATAATGTGACTGAAAGGCAAACGCACGTTTTTCTTAACAGTCGAGTGTAATTCGACAAAACGATGGAACGACAGGGATTGGGAGATTTTTGTATGAAAGGTGGTCTGTCTATCTTTCGCCATTTTAATACTTTCTTAAAGTTGCAGCCACGCATATGACCTCATGAATCAATAGCTGGTGTCAGTACAAACTAGTTTTATGTCAGACACAACCCTCAAAAGCGTCAAATACCAGCTATCGTTTCATGTAGGTTTTATGAGAGGCAAATAAACTTCAAGTTGGATTGAAGATGCCATCGGTGAATAGATTTAACTTTGGTAGCTCATATCTCGGAAATGTGACGTTTTAGCGGATTGTGTTTCATGCAAAATTAGTTTGTGGTGATACTAGCTATATCTTTGGAAAAAAGTTAAAATGGCGGATGTTAGGCCGGCTATTTAATTCAAACCCCTTTGCGGTGTGGTCAGACTTTTAGACTTTTTTATTGAAAATGGACAAATAAATATACCAAATTGGCGTTTAATAGATGCACAAAGTTACACTACGCCACAATTTCAACGAAAAAATAAATAAAAGAAAAGTAAAATAGGAAAAAACCGCGAGCATTGAGATTTTTGTTTTACTTTCTTCTCCCCACCTGCAGGAACGCAATAAAAAAGCCATGGAAATCCGACGACCATGTATAAACTTCGTTCCACCTTTTGTGTACTTTTTGTCTAACTACACGTGTTAGGGTTTAGTTTAGCTATTGCATAAAAAGGTCGTGTTTAATTATTACAATATTTTTTAATTAATTTCACAATGGATGTGAGAAGCACTAGCCCGTTCAACGTGGCGATCCCTGGGTGAGCCGAGACGCCTACGAGAATGGATGTCTTTCAGCTGATATATGACAATTGCTTCAATGATATCAAATTATTGAATTATCTAACATAAATCGGATGGCCTAACTCATCTTTCAACCATCACTACAATATTAAGTGTCCCCAAAGTTTGCGCATCTACCTCAAAAGTTGTAACAAAGATCGCAAAAATGGCGTGTCACTACAAGACCGTGTCTCCCGAGACCGCTTGCGACTCATTACCAACCAGTAACGTCATGTACCGTCAACTACGACACTCATCCCTCACGCGGTGATACCAACACAACGCATGATCATTGCCGCTCGGGTACCCAAACAACACTCCACTCCCTACGACAAACCCTCAATGTACGCTGCTTTTTACAAATCCTGACGAGTCGCTACCAGGCACGGTCGCAGCTTCCAAGTTTATTTAGATTAATACACGAATTAGTTAAGCGAGACGTTTTGTTAATTTTCGTGTAGATTAATCTTAAGTTAAGAGATAAAGGAATTTAATTCAGGTTCTTAATTTGATTTAGTCTGTACATAGAGAAATTTGTGCGTAGTTAATGTCTTTTAGTCTGGCGACAAATCTACGGGAAATAAACGGAAGAGAAGGTCGCTGGCTATCAGTGAACTATTACTCTGACTGATATTTAGAACATTCACGTGTTGGGTACGCTTGGATAAAGTAATGTTACTCGATAAGAAAGTGGTCGAATTGGTCCCAAAGTCCGAACAGACTCCATATTTAAGACTATGCAAATTAAACAAGAAAAACACAATAAATAGAATTTTTCCGTCCGCGACACTACGGCAACTTCTCCGCTATAATTAGATTCATAAACAAAGCTGAAGCATCCAGCATCCAACAGCCAGCAGCCATCAGCCGTGTTCCGTGTTCACAACTTGAACTACACATGTCTCTCGCGAAACAAACATCGCTTCGCTTTAAAAGTAATTAAAACTTTGTCTAATAAAGTATTAATTCCTCCTTTTATAAGTGTTAATCGAGGAGCTCGTGGCTAAATATAGTTACATCCGCTCGGGACGATCTATACGTTAAGCTGCGCTTGTCTAGGTTGGTCCGTGGATGGGTGACCACCCATTACATACCAAGTTTCCTGCGTGCCTCGGAAAGCACGCTAAACCGTTGCTGTCATTTGTAGGTCTTTGACACTCGTTACAGATAGTAGCTCGAAAGTCTGACAACCAGTCTATCTATAAGGTATCGAATTACCTAGTACTAATTGTGTTGTGGAGTTCAGATAGGGAGTCGCTCCATGTAAATACTGGTATTCTGCTGCATCCGGTTAGTCTGAAAGCTGACAACAACATTTTGAGAAAAGGCTAGGCAGATGATGATAAGTGTCATCGTCATTAGTGGTTTCTACGGCCGCGAATCGGGTCTCCAATCTGACCCGATCCTAGCATAGTTTGGAGTTTTGGAGCATAAGGCTCAATTGTACTCAATGCGTTTAACTTTATTAAATTATCATTCTGTCTCTGTCATCTTCAAACAATTGACGGAAACAGAACGATGTTTTGTATCTGTTGAGCGCTAGACACATTTAGTATCTGTGGTGTAACCGGCCCAAAAGTTTGCATACAATTATTTTTTAATTTTTATGCTTATTTTTAAATTATTAGTAAGCCAGTGCGTATGACCATGTATGGACGTGGACGACGCGAAAGGAGTATGTTAAGATCGTAGCAGGTGGCGTTCTATAGTTTCTGCCTGTCCCCAGGGAACATATGTACACACGGCGCGGCTGTGGCTGATCCGCCGGACATGACGTGTGCGGTGTGGCAGCACGCGCCGCTCGACTCACTGTGGGGCGGGGAAAATGAAAAGCGTTTGGTTCGACGTCGGTGCAACTCATTGGCTCACTAACCCTAACAAAACAAATCCAATCCAAAATGTTATTTTTTAAACGCCCTTGCAGTTTAAATCCAAGTCCTCGCAAGAATGTAATTCAGCTTGCTGACCAAGCGAACAGCTATGTCCAGACCAGCATACTAGCACTACTAGTTTATTACTTTCTCAATAACAAAGTTTCCTTACAAGTAGAGACATTCATACCGTTTATCTATTATCTACTCAAAAGCTTTCATGAAACTAATGACGTGTAGTACTGTTATACTCGTACACAATAAAATGATATCTCGTCAGAAGAAGCGTTGCGATGAATACGTTGCTTGTGTACCGGATTACCGAATATATCGGATAACGAGCATACCCGCTGAATACGAACATACAATTCAAATGTACGCCAGGACTATTGATGTATTGAAATCGAGCAAGTTATTAAATCATCTGTAAGGGTATTTTTACGATAATAATACAATTTAAGCAGGATACTAAATGAAAGTTTTAACTGAAACACGGTGACTAGGTATAACTACCATTGTACCACGACGACAAAGCAGAATCATTTTATAATTACCAAACATTTACGGACCTTTGCACACACACAGAAAACTGCGAATTTACTGAGTTGACACAAGTCTAGTTTTGACAAGGTGTTCCAAGTGAAATCAGTGTACTTATTTGTAAGCGTATCGTATAAAACGCAACAAAGTTCAAGTGCTAACAACTCAGGACAACGTCCTCGAAACAACGGAACTAGGTGAATGGAAGCGGCACGCACATCAATAGACGGTGCGGGCCACTCCCATTGGACTTCAATGCCAAATATACGGGTATTATGTTGGCCCGGGGCCGTATCCTGTGACTCTTGTTCCACGTTTGCAAACGTCATTAGTTTACTTTTGTCAACGATTCACAGGTGCTACACACTTTGTATAAGATTATGGGTGCGGAATTAATTAATGATATCAACCATTACAATACATATGCGGCGAGGCATACCACGCGGTGATAGTGTAGCTTCCTAATAGCGAAAAAATAATTAAAATCGGATAAGTCGTTTCGTTCCTACATCCAAACTCACAAAGAACATCGGTCACGGCCCATACATGCTGTGACCTGGATATAAAATATCGCGAACATGACTAGTGTATGGATTAATCTATTCCCCTAGGCATAATCGTCAATCCTAAATTGAAAATATTTTATTTAAAAGCCGAGGATCATGGAACGTTACTCTTATGTATTTCGTCACTTTTGAGGTTATGATGTAGTGTAAGTAAATAAGTCTGCAGCCATGAAGACTACCCGAGCTAAAACCGGAAACACTTTGACAGCTCTCATGTCATAATACGTTCCGTTCTACGTATTAGTACAAATGTCAACATGTCATTTGCAACTAATTTCGGAATAATCTCTTAATCCATATTTCCATCTAAAAATGATGTTACTGATAAAACACTACAAAAATAAATTAAAAAAAACTACGTTAAAATCTAGTACCTAAAAAGGTAAACGCATAATGGTAGTGTGACTTTAGTGTTATGATGAAACGTGTACCACAGATAAAAACGGGACGGGTTTAGATACGTTCAAAACCTATAAAAACTAGTAAGGAAATGGGGTTTTTATTACAAAGCTAAATTATTTTACCGGCTCCAATAAAATATGCTGAACCTCGTTATTTAATATACACCTTAGTCACTATTTTTTGACGTATCAGTCATTGATGGTCGTTTCATATTTTGGTCAGGTCATATATGACCGACGTTCTTTCCCTATCTCACAAATACCATCTTTATAATATTAGTGATTTCTGTCTCTTTAGAAGGTAAACAGAATTTAAACAATACTTTACACTTAATAAGTTTACACTCAATACTAGCACTTTGAACCACGCTGTTTTGCGGTGCAATCAGCTCCTAAAATGAACCCATTACGGCTTATTCACTATATAATGTGCTGAAGGTGGAAGCGACAGGGTAGCCCGCGAGATTCTTTTCCTTAGTTTTTTGTAATTTGCCGGTTAGTGGCAGTCTGTATGTTAAAAAAATATATGATTCGCTGCCGTAAAAGTATGTATTTACATTAAAACTCTCTTTAATTTCATTTAATCCCATTCAATGAATTTTATCTATCTAATAAATGGTTTTACTTTGGCCAGAGGCTAAGTATTGCCATACAACGTGGCAACGCCGCCAGTCTCTTGGGCACGTTACCAGTTGACAGCGTTGAGGAGGAGTTTTTTGACGCCCTTTTATAATTTGTTGTTATTTTAGTTAAGTATCTAGTTTTAAAAATAATATTAATTTGTAAAATATAATAAATAAATAAATAAGATAATGTCAATAAAATTCAATGAATATAATATTTCATGAAAAAGTAATTTAACGGGATTAAATGAACTTAAGAGGATTGTAAAGATTACAATTCTGTAAAACCGTATTTGTTTCGGCCTCGAATCATATTTCAATCAACATACAACCTGAAACTGCCGCGCAAGTTGCAAAAAACGTAAGAACATTTGAATATCGCGGGATACACTGGCGCTTCCACCTTAAACCGTTCGGATAAGAATGGTTCGTTCGTCCTCGTTTGACCGTTCATAAAAGCTTTTACACAACTACAGTAATGAGATTTATTATCAAGTTTCTGACGGGAATTTATTTAGCTCAGAAAATGGATGTAATGTTTTTGTGCAACCGATAGCCAGGCGTGGAAGGAATTACTTGTTGAGGCCTGGAGGCAGCCGAAGTTTAGATGAAGACACCCTCAGGTCATATATTTTTATCGGGCGGATAAGTACTACTATGCCAGCGTGAGCCGTTTGTCACACCTGTTCTGTCACACAATTGACAGCCATGGCCAAAAATGTTCAGAACGACTCATTGTAGCGCTGTTTGCGGGTATCCTAATTCTAGATAACAATGCCTGTCAGTTAATTGGTTGTGTTTAGCTAGTCCCAAGTTCAGCCTGTACCGACCTGTTGTTGGTTCTCGCGCTGGGTGACGAGGCGCGCCTCGACGCAGTCGCGCGTCTCCAGGAAGGCGCGGCGCTGCGCCAGCTCGCGCGGGTGGTGCGTCATGATGCCGGCTACGTTGCACGCGACCAGCGTCGCCACGGCGCAGTAGATTTGCTGAGGACAAGATGCGAGTCAGCTGTTGTCTGGACCACCTTTAGTCGTCGGTGTGTACCCAGGCAGGCACTTTCCTTTGTGTTATTTATTTCATCACCAGGGCTCTCATAAAGGAAAAAACAAACATTGTGCGGAATTCAGCAAGTCCTAAACCTAAAAATCGAGCACTGTATCTGACATTCAACCCATGTATTGCATCCGCGTGTTTATGAGAGGTAGCGAACCATCTCACAGAAAGGAGCAATGTGCCCCAGCAGTGAGAACATGACGGGATGATTTTGCCGCTGTGCTGGTACTCACGTGGACGTCAGCAGCCTCGTCGAGGATGAGGTGAGCGCCGATGTTGACGATGCCGAGCGCCAGGCCGGCCACGGTCGCCTCCAGCAGTCGCACCGGCAGCGTTGCGTACGTCGCGTACGTGAACAGTGCGCACGCGCCGGTGCTGATGCTCAGAGAACTACACACAAACAATAACATCGTTTATTTAGGTCAAGTTTCTTCTGCTTAGCGTATCGATAGCAAGAAGTGGCTCAAATGACAGCTACGCGAACGATGCCCTTATGTGATGACTGCATCAGTGAGCGGTCACTAATGCAGTCATCAAATATGGTCATCAAGTGCGCAGGTGTCAGGACTTGCGGCAAATAACACACAAAAACGGGACACCAGATACCAGCATGCCCTGATGCATGCGCAATACAGGAAATAATGGACGTTAGTGATAATCAAGTTCGTGGGAGACTTTTTAGATTACTGTCGTCGCGTTCTGAACCAATTTCTAATGGTTTAGCTGCAAACGCGCAAGTAACTCTGGTTACACGTCGGTTCACATATAAATTAGGGTAAGGGCGGCGAGGATGAGGATGTAACACAAAGTGTATTGTTAATTGTTATGAGTGTCTTTACTAGCTACGTCTAGACGGCAGATGGTGGCGGACGTCTGTTAGCGACTGTTCTCGCTGGAGACGGTTAACTTGTCTCTGTTACAACAAGCTTGGTTAGTATGTAGTTACCTACACTTTGTCAACATCATGAAAATAATTAACATCTAAAAAGATTGTATTGAAGGTATAGGGTACAGTCGACGGAACGGGAACACCTTCCGGCTCTCAGGCGCGCCGCATTACCCCGAATGACCACTTTCCGGCGCTCGTAAACGACCTCCCCCTCCCTCCTCTCCGGGACACCCTTCACCCGCGGCCATTAAAAATGAAACAATAACACCTTTAACGACTGGCAAATTTGCCCGAATATTGTCCAAGTAATGCACTATCCGATAACACCTCGCCGTAAAAACGTTCACCGACAATAAAGTCGGCGATAAAGCCGCGTACGACCGGTGCGCTTTGATCTAAACTGGGTACAAACACGTCTCCCGCCACACTTGTAAACTTCGTTGGAAACGGATTTGCGCAGTTTCGGTAACATTTGAAACAGTTTTGAAAATCTGGTGTAAACAAATGGACCCTTGCTCTGCGGTTTGTTTGAGGCGGCGGCGGCGGGTGGAGTGAAAAGTTTTAATTTCAATTTGACACAAGTTGCGTGCCGCCGCCGCCGGTCGCCGGTCGCTCGAGCAGCAGTCGCCGTACTCGGCACTCGTGTTTGCTTCACAGATGACTCGTGACTCCACGCGTCTACTCGCCGCCGCCGCATTGTTGAGCTCGGTTCCGCTTTTCGAACACTCAGTCAACATTGACACTTGTTGTTATTCTCGTAATTTACTTGGACGTTTGTATTTAATGAACGTTGTGAAATGTAGTTTTGAAATTCGGGTGATTCATTAATAAATTAAACGTTTTTGGGTATTCATAGATGAATCTACCGTACTCTATCTTGTCTTATCGGATGTTTTGTCTGCAGGTTACTGTAACTGACGGACACTAGTAAAAGTACCAAACTCGTCACCAACATCTATAGCGATCAAATTAGATTGCCATCGACACGCCAAGAGAAAGACGTCTTGGCCAAAATGGTGTTGAGGTAATGAAGATCAACTTACCGCAGCACGGAGGTGCCGGCGAGGGCGAGCTCGACGAGCAGGAACGTGACGAGCACCACGTAGGAGATGGTTAGCAGGTAGATTTCGTTCATGGCCGGGCGGCTCAAGCACGCCAGAAGGCCTGCAATAAAATACATTTCAGACACATGTTTCTAACAATAGAATTGTCTTTATAAGAATAAACTCTTACTCGTATCACCAAATATTGAAAAAAAGGAGCTATCAAACTCATCACGACTTAACAATAAAGTAGGTTAATTGAACGTTTTAAACAACCGGATAATCTAATTTTAATTAAAATCAATCTACGTTGAATGATGCGAAGAACAGTCAGTTCTGAGATTTGAAAAAAAATAAGGGGCTAGACAGGGTTGATAATTATGATCATGTAATGAGCCAAAATTATAACGAAAAAAGTTATAAATATGTGTTGATGGATTGAGAGGGATGGGAAGGCAATTTCTTTTTTTATAAAATCTGCGATCAGCATCAGCTACAAGCAGATGTGTTGTAGTATGTGGCAGTTTGACTGTGTCCTCCAGTGAGGAGATGAGCTCATCAGTAGACCATAGTAGTGGATTATATATGGTCAATATGTCTTTCACTTTAGCCGTTTTTTGTTGCTTCTAGTTGTTAGCTTAGCCGCCAATTTGTTGGGGTGTCTTGCCAGCTTCCCTTTGTATGTCTCTGTAGTGTGACTCTCTTCCTTCACCGTGCTCATCCCCGGATGTTGATGTATTCCTGCGTTGGTGATGTTTCATGGGATATTGCATAGGTTTCTGAGGATCATGTTCGTATTATTATGATATTGGAGTCACAAGTGCTGCTGTAGAGTTGTATACCATTCATCCAGACTGGTTTAAGGACACTCTTGTATATGAGTAGTTTGTTGTCTACACTTAGTTTGCTGTTTCGGCCCAGTATCCAGGACAGGAGAGTGTATTGAAGTTTGTGTTCTTGTCTCTTAGTTTTGATATGGTGTCCCCATGTAAGGCGTCGGTCTAGGTGTAGTGCAATGTATCGCAAGCTGTCTTGATGGGTAGTGCTACGAACATTGCGCTGACAGTTACTATCACAGGAGTGTGGTCTGAAGGGCCATCATAGCAAGATTCAGTTTTTATGTAATGCTTACAGAAACCTGTCATGATGAAGAAGTCTAGCAAGTCAGTATATTTTTTGGATCTGATGGCCAATAACTTGGTTCACAGGAGGAACTAATCATCAGATTATTATTGAAGTGAAACTTCTTATGCGACTTCCAACAAGTTTAACGCTACCATGGAGGGGGAATATTTTCTATTACTCACTAAAAGATGGCAGTATTATAAGATCTGTGACTACGTAGTTCTACTAGGTACGCAAGATGGCGTGCAAACAGTCATGCATTCGACTCTTCGGTGTGACCAGCCTTCGCTCAATTTCCATGAGTAGAATAATTAACCTCGATAAACTTATGTAATAATTATGTAATAAAAATAATGTTACAACAAGAAAACAACAAAATTTATAAAGCTCAATAAAATAACGAGAGTAAATGCGTGGCACTCGAACGCATGCGTGTAGTATTACGAAGTTTCACTTCTTCCGCGCGGAGGGACTCCACGCACTGATTTTTTTGTCTATGCTAGCTAGCGCGTATTCAATGTATACCTTATATTTTTTAAGCAATATTTTATTATTTTTTCCGTTATTTATTTCTATACACATAATTTACAATATAAAATATCTCTTTATAAAAATAAAAAAAAATAGTAGCCCACCGGTATCGGGAACAGGGTCCAAGCTACCGGCGATCAGGGCTTCAGAGGTCAGTTTTATATTGTGGCATTTGATGATGTCTGATTGTGTCCTTGATGATCACAGCTGAGCTAGCATGGCCTGTTCCGTCTGGGTGATTTGTGACATAACATAAGTGGTCTGGGAATGTTATCAAAGATGTACTGGTGAAGTGGGTCTCAGATATAAGTAGGATGTCTAGCTTATGTTGAGCAAGTAGCAGTTCTACTTCTTTTTTTGTTTGGGGTTAGCCCATGTTCCAGGTACCTATTCGTAGTGCAGTTATTTTGTTAGTTTGTCCACTAGTTTGGGTATTCCCTAAGAGTGCTCATTTGGTTGAAAGATGATGTCTAATTTTTCAGGGTGTTTTGTTAATATTTCTTCCAGTCTCTAAATCTAAATAAATAATGGATGGATTGTGTGAGGAAAGCTACGAAATAAAAACAAATGAATGGAGGGAAATGGGAGAAAAATACATGTAGCTTCGACCCGACTTCGACTTGGCTTTATAGCTTTAAATATTTTGTAACACTTTTTATGCCTTCACTGTCAAACGCAAATAAATGAATTGAATACTAATAATACTCACAGGCGTACACGAGAGCAGTTATTCCGAGGATGATGATGTTGACGATGTGTGCGACGCGCTCCTTCTCGTAGAACAGCCGCTGAATATGCGAGGAGCTGATGGCTTCCAGCTCTTCGTGGAAGCGGGACGTCGTCACATTCACGTAGCGGTTGGGGTCATGGTATGGGCTGCAGAGAAACGCGGGATCAGTACCAAGTTGGAGCAACGACCACCATCAATCGCGCATGCTTCACAGCCAAGCATTTGCACGAGAGTACCATCATCAGGTAGGACTTCAAACAGGGATAGACAAGGAAAACTAACTGAAGCACCTGCGCCACCGCGGACGGAAATCTATTCAAAGAAATTTGACAGATTGTTGTAACTTGATGTGCTGGAGTCTGTACCAACATTGAATAAAAGCTGTCCTAATGCGACACCAAAAGCCATGCAATGAATCAGAGACTCAGCTGCATATTGCGTTAATTTACACTTATTTGGACTTAATAGGGGTAAGAAAACCAATATCTTAGCGATAAACATAAGCGTAAACTGATGGTGAGTGGCGTTGTGTTAGTTTTACCTTTGTTTTGTGTTTTAGTGAGAATGAGTGTCCGTTGACTTTGGTCACCGACGCGTACTTACAACATCAGGTTAAACTGAGTTGTGCTTTTTTCAACATAAACAGTCCAGGTTATAGTTAGTCTTTAAATAAGTTATTTTCTTTTGTTTCTGCCAGGCTGCTCAACTTATTTTATAAGTGGCCTAAATTTTGATTCAATATCAAACGGCGGATCAAAGTAACGTAGCAACATTTACGCAATTTGAAGAGGTTTTTATGATAAAAAATAATCAAAATTGGTCTTGAATTTGTCGGCTGCTCTAAAAAAGTTCTTAAGATACAGCAGAATGTAAGAGCGAGATCGAATTTTTTAAGCACCTCGCTTTGAGAATGTTAGATTGTTTTTTTGATAATTAATTAAGCTATAGGGCGACAGGCTAAAAGAGTGTTTCTATCAAGCAAACACTTGGTGACAGGCTAGGAGATAAAAGAGGCGGTGTTACACTCTCACCCTGAATGAAGTAGTGTTTTTGGATATTGGCTTGATGAGAATGCGTTGATAACAAGCAAAAGGTTGCTTCAATGAGGTTTGATCTTTTCTGAAGACTGTCGTCAGATGAACGCTGTGGGTGGCCTCTTCAAATGCGTCGGCGGACTGCACAGTGTCCCGTGGGCATAGAGTATATAACCACCCCGTTGGCCTGGGGTTGAGTAGCCTTGGCCTACATCAATGGGGATAAGACGTGAATTTACGTTTGTTTAAAATTTTAATCAGATAAATTTTAATTCTCATTAACTTAACTAGCTTCTTATATTTATTTATTTATTTAGTTATTTTATTTGCACGACCTATTGTGAAAGTGACGGTGCTGATAACAGCATGATTGAATAAACCTAAGGGTGTACGCACATCTGACGGAAGATGCGCCGGGCGTATGGTCGGACTGGTAGCACCTATTCAGTCAAATTTGAATCTGCCACACTAGACTGTGGTCAGTTGGCAATAACGCATTGTGTTTTATCTATGTAAGTGTAAGTTTGGATTTTTTATGATTTAAGTATTTTTCTGACCGACGTGCGACGATACGCGGAGCGTCTTTTGTGAAACGTGTGTCCACCCGAAATGTACTTAGTGAAACAAAAGAATAGATCAATCGTTGCAGTAAATAAACTCAGTTCCACACACAAACACAAACACAGGCAAGAGTTAGAAGCGTGCGAAGTAATAGAATATGTACACGAGTGCACAGAAGAGATAGTCGACGTACTTGAAGTCGGTGCTGTTGAGCGAGAGCGGCTGGCCGAGGAAGCCCTGCGCGATGAGCAGCGTGCGGACCTGCACCACAAGCAGGCCTACGGCCACGGCCAGCAGCAGCCCCAGCAGGTGAGTCATGTTAGTTTGATTCATGCGTAGGAAGTAACGCTGGTACAGCATTTCAACCTGGGGACAAACAAAAAGCTCCATTAGAACTTGAAACCTGGAACAGTAATAATGATACCAACTCTTCTTCCTTGCCTGTCGATGCTTCACATACTCAAGTTAAATGGCTTCGACCAAAGTAGCAAGGTGTAGCTGGCATTGTGCGAGAACCAAGACAGGAGCTTTGTTAGCATATGGTTTTAAGGACCAAAACGTTCTCCATAAATTACGTTAAGTAGGATATGCAACAATTCGTCCTGATTAGTAAAGGCTAAATTTAAGTAGGTAAATCGAAACAATGGTTAATATATTAAAACACGCCAGTATCAGCGAGATTATAGAGAGGAACAACCGTGTGTCCCGTAACGTGTAGCGGGAAGCTTTCCTAGGCAGCGCATCTGTGCAGCCGCAGCGCGAGCGAGGCGGCGCGCCTGAGAGCAGCTCGGGCGGCGGGATTATCCGCAAGACGATATTACTATGTGCCATCTTTGTTGGCATGTTGCACAGTTAACCTAGGACGATAACATAATGGGAGCATAAGGTCCATGATACTAAGTACAAAAAGATTTTTCTTCTTAACCGTCAAAGACCTAGATATCTATTCTAAATTCTAATGAAGCGTTTGTTATTCCGCAAGAAAGGGGAGAAGCGATGAGTACGGAAGCGATAAGGGACGAACTCGCGGTCGCGAGTGTCATCACCTTTCAGCTGTTTATTTATAATTAGCAAACCCTTTACCAACAAATGACTTCTTAAATTGTCAGTGAAGTCGTTATGGGACGTATGATCCATTTTTTGTTTACGTAATTTTAATAACGCGTTCGTAATGGCGTGACATGGTAAACATTAATTAAAATACACAATAAATAGGTTATAGGGAACATCGGATGTAATTCAGACCAGCAGACCTCAGAATAAAGACGTTAGCTAGCTCAAAGTTATTTATAACTTTCACAAAAGTTTTATCCATGAAAAATTATTTTCTCATCTTGCCATGAAATTGTTACATTAATTTTACCAGAAAATAATAGCAGTAAATAAACGAATTATTACTAACTTCTTGTATGTATTAATACACCTTCTATGTAATAAATTAATAATGTACCACAATTTATTTATTTGTGTAGGTACGTATGAATAGTGCTCAATATAACAACAGTTATGATAAATAGCAATCGGTTCGAATACAAGTGATAATGATAACATGTTAAGTTACACAATAACAATAAGACGTTTATTATGTTATTTTTAAAAACTTAACGTAGGTACAATTTGCAGTGGCACACAGGCGGACGTGATAATGATAGGTATAAGCTTCAAACATCGACTTTACCAGCAATGACTAAGCTGCTTTACATGAACAGCGATACCAAATGGAATTGCGTATCGATCCGACACCTATCTATCCGGATTTCCTCGGAATCATTTGGGGTTGTATCTGTACAGCCGAAGCAGTTCCTATTAGTGGGCGCTATTCAGTGGTGAACGCGACGCGACCAATTGGACACGCTCGCTGTGGTATTAGTGGGCTGAAATAACGAGTTGAAATCATACGACACTACATCTATGTAACATTTGTTACAGGCAATCTGTACATACAATCGGGGCGTCTAGGCAATTTATGAAATATTATGAATATTATTGACCATTATATACTGTACGTACCTAGTACTGTACCTATGTGTAAAATAAATATAGTTTGGTTTGTATTTATCAATGTTATATGTATAAGTAGGTACCTACCCAGGTGGCGTAACCAGAACCGGTTCTTACGTAGAGTCACGGGAGCCCCCTTTTATGTCTGTAAAGACCGTTTACACGTAGACCTTAGAATACCCACCATCCTTCAGTTTATGAAACGTCTCTCGAAGCGTTTCTTTGATAATTCCGTTAAGCACCGTAATCCCCTGTTCGCAGCGTCCGCCCGCTACAAACCCTCGCGCATTAGTTCAGTACGCCGTCCGAGGCATACTCTCTTCACCCCCGATGATGCTATCACCCTCCTCTAGGAAAGTAGCAAAGAAACTAGTACACTCAAAAAGTTCAGACACAAACCCTACCGCCGTCTTTCCGACCTCGCCGTCGAGGTCCGTCGCGACGTCCCGGTCCATGCCCTCCCGACCCTCGCTCGAGCCAGCCCGCTTTTAAACTGATATGCCAGTAGTTTTAAATCAGCCCCTAAATAATAATATTATTCAGATCCAACCTGTCTCCATGCAGTCCTCCCCCAGCGACGCCCTAAGCCGAGGCTCGTACCCCACAGGAGGTGCCCTTAGCGTGTAGACGCTTAGTTTGTCAGTTATTATGCCCTGGCTGGAGGCCTTACTCTTAAGGCACCTACAGGATAGTCCGGTTAGGCAGACGACAACCTCATAGGCTGAACTGCGACATGCCATACAAAAAAAATATGGTGGTGTAATGCCATGCTGTATGCCAAAGACATCCATAGTCTGTGCTGGACCGCTTGGTGCTCGTTACACGAAAGAGGAAAATGTAGTTCAACACAGACATTCTCTGTATTAGTAAATATTATGCTCGAAAGCAAACTACGTAAAAGTGCAGAGCAAAGGATTTGGCAGGGTAGTGAAACACATAGGAGGACTTAGAATGCAAGAGCGCGCGAAGCGAGCTCGGGACATTAGGTACCTCGACTCGGTTAGGAAGAAATAGGGAAGCCCCGCGCGTCTTTACGTCGCGTCGACTACGTTTTAATTTGGAGCTGTAGTTTAGAGTTTGCTTTAATGTATTTATTCAAAATTACAATTGGCACAATAAAAAAAATATTTATCCTAGAAATAATAAAGGTATAACAAAGTTCAATGCCTGTACTAGGTTAAACCTGTAGCACAGGCGGCATGTGTTTAATCATTACTGTTTGGAAAACAGATTTTTGAACATTTAATAGATGAGATCATAAGTAATCAGGTAATAATATCTTTTACACACATTGCCGGCTGGGTATCGGTATTGTATATAATACCTAAGCAAAGTATAAAATGAGTAATATTTCATACATTACCTTAACTGTTTAGGTATTCTATACATTGCCTAGGTTTTGTATAGAATACCGGATTGTACAGATTGCCGGTAAGATATACATTAATCAGTTACTTCGAGTCTTGCTATTAATTTCATGGGAGAAATTGAGCAACTCTTCAAGAGCTGACGTTCCAAGTTTACAAAACGCAATCTTCGCGCCCGAATAGCTTTAAACCAAGTATTTCAAGAGGTGCTTTAGATTCTGGAAAATTCATTTTCATTACCTCTAAAGAAGTAAGTTTGTGAACTAAACGTTTTCTGTTCATGACTTCTATGGCCAGTTCTCAGCGGTGTTCGAAACTCGACGAGGAAACAATTTGTAATAAAATAAGCTTTTACTTAGTTTAATACGACAGGAATGAATAGTTTGTTTAACATTTGTAAGCAGACCTAAAGCTGCAAGTAATTCATGAGAAGATTCTATTAGAAAAGAAACGTGATTACTGTCATTTCAATAAGGAAAAAGATAACCCTAAGATGACGCAAAAAGACCGCTGTAAAAAGAAAATAAAACCGTTTTAATGCGTCGAAACATAACAGAGAAAATCCCAGCCCGCTATTTAGCCCAGTGTCAAATCCACCCTGCCGATAATTTCATCTCATCTTTACCTAAAAATAAAATCTTCCAAGTGGTTATAAAAGTGTCCTTATTGGCAGACGAGCGATGATATCGTATAAACGATCTGAGGGGCGCAGGGGGCACGAGCCGACAATGACCCACAATGGACCCTGAGAGGCTCAAACTTACAAATAATTCCAGGATGCTTAGCCGACCCTCAGTTGCCTATTACCATTTTGTTGAACGTTTTTCTGATAAATAATTGGATTCTGAATGCTTGAGCTATGCCTTTCTGCGCCTCAGGGAGCACTCGGATACATAACGATCCTGTGAACTTTGTGTTGTTTTGCATTAGTTTCAGTTCAATATCCTACTGATATTATAAATGCGAAAGATTGTGAGGATGGATGGATGGATGGATGAATGTTTGTTACTCTTTCACGCAAAAACTACTGAATGGATTTGGATGAAATTTAACAAACGGATAGTTTATAGCCTGGATTAACATATAGGATAGTTTTTTATCCCGATAATATGTTCCCGTGGGATAATTATCGAACTCCACGCGGGTGACGCCGCGGGCATAAGTTTGTCCTCCATAATTATGAAAAGTTTTGTCTATCTTGTAATTTTGGTAAAATAAGAAACAAATATATTTGTATCATAACAAAAGGCCTAACAATAATAGTCGAGGAGTTTTATCAAATATATCAAGTTATAAATGAAGTCGGCTTAATCTTCGAACACATTTTTATTCATTTGTGAAAGCTTCAGCTTTTGCCAGACGAATGTTGCTGAAACAAGACTCATCTGTTAACGTAGATGGAAATATTTTAAGTGGGTAGACAGAAAACTGACTCAAAGAATGGATAAAGTAAGGATGAATATAAATATATGATAAGATATGAGGAAGTTTTAAAAGTGTCGCCTGCTACAGAAAAATTGAAAGGAAGTCGTTTGTCTCGGTATGGACATGTGATGAGGAGGGATGAAACGCATGTGACGGAAAGAGTGATGGATATGAATGTTGATGTATGGAGAGGGAGAGGAAGGCCACAGATAACGAGGACGGATAGTGTGAGGAACTACATGAAAGAGAAAGCAGTAACCCTATTTATAATATTTATATAGAAAGAATTGAAGGAATTCAAAAACGGTTCCTACGTTTCTTGCAGTATAGAACTAGGAAATATACTCCCAATTATGGAGCGCGGTGCTGGAGATTTCATATTTTGCCATTGTATGAGCGCAGACGCATTGCTGATGTGGCATACTTATTTAAAATAGCAAATGGAGCTGTAGATTGCCCTGAGCTGTTAGGTAGTTTAGGATTGGTCACAAACTGCAAAACGTTTCGCAAACCCAGTTTGTTGCATGTCCCTCACTCCAAATCCGCGTACAGGCAGAATTCATTTATGATCCGTGCGAGCAGAAGTTTTAATAAACTGGCTAGTGAATATGATTTGGACATTTTCAACACGTGTTTCGGGTCAAGCACTTATTAGTAAGAAGTTTTTTTACGAGTAAGTGATTTGTTTGTGTCTGAACGTATTTTTAGTTGTTTTTTACTGTACTTATAATTTGTAGTTTTTAAGTTTCGTAACTTTTGTTTTATTTTGTACCTACCTTTTTCGTTTGTTGTTTTTTTTGTTAGTGAGTTTATCTGCGGAAACTTGTAAATGGCCATCAAATCCGTATCGTTTAAGAATGTTGTTTTTACTAGCTGTAAGTTTCCCAAATAGCATAAAATACAATAAAATAAAGGATGCCGTGACGTCTGACAGGGAGAATGGAGAAAGAATACGTGTTGCGACGACCACAAGTAGAAAGGGACACGGGGAAGGAGATAATGAGAGAAGACTGACAAAAAAAAAAGTAATTCATCAATTTTATTGTTTAAACTTTTATAAACTACGATTCATGATAAATATGATTAAATAATGAGTAGAGTTGGGAAAATAGTACCGCAGGAGAAATTTCCTGGGCTGACAATACCTACTTACTTTTAAGTACCTAGCGGCGTTCAGCATCCCTTTGTTGTCCTGTTGTTGACAGGATAATCTTTTCAGTACGGCTGGCAGCTTAGTGGGAGGAAGGAAATTGTTACCTATCTCATTTTAGATATTTAATAGGCTCACATTGAAAGCTACGTCTACCTACACAGAGGTCAAATTACTATTATTCCTAGTTGAAATTACTATTTCATTTGAAAATACAAGGCGTTGTTTTGCATCCTCGTCAAAATTCAGGAGGTTGTCACAAAAGACATAAATAATCAATTAAAAGTACGGTACCTAGTAAATCATTTATAAACGCTGATTTTTTTGGTTGTATAAGTTTGTCAGTATTTCAGAATAACCCTTTTTTTTACGGATGGGAAACCATCAAATGACTTCTCCCGCTCTGGGCGGAATGGGAGGGAGTGTCAGACTTGTACTGACTAAAACCCATCCATATTCCTTCTTAGCCCTCAGTGTTCCAGGGCCACGGTATCTCTTTCAAACAACCCGCAGCCCTGGCAGGCATCGGCCCTCTCGGACCCCTTCCGATTTGCTGACATCTCCTTGAGGCGCGCGTGGAACCCCCTTAAACCCCTTAACGTGGTTTAGGGAATAAGAAATGATCGAATAAACGTTTGAGATTGTTTGTATGTGTGAACGCGCGGTTATAGGGCTAGAATCGGACGGCCCGCATTTAAAACACGAGTGGTTCACACTTCCTGATTTCGGTAAATACGAAAAAAAAAACTACGCATTTTATTTTTGATTCGGGACTAGAATCATCAGCATAATAACCTCCTTGAATTTGACGAGGATGCAAAACAACACCTTGTATTTGTCAAAACAGTTTGCTGCAGCATACAACCAGCTTGAGTGCTCGACGAGCGATCTGCTGCTGAGGCCCGACGAAGCCTCGTTAAAGTGCATTGACATAGGAAAATTAAAAAAAGAAAATTTAATTCCCCGACCAACTAGCTGTACTAGAAAGTACATAAACATTTGAACGTGAACATCATACCTACTGAAGTAATTATAACCGCGCGACTGTTCACTCGTTTTAATTTCCACTCAAAGATATTATTTGAATGGAATTTCTCTCAGCTTTGAGCGACGAGCTTTGTGATGTAAAGTGTTTAGTATAGTACGGAGAGGTCGGGGTCTGAACACTAAACACCCGCCTCGCGTCTGCATAGCGCAGCGCAGGAAGCACTCACTCACCTATTATTTCACTTGATAGACGTTCCATCAGCGTAGCGCTGAGTTCTGCATTTTATAATTAAGTTTCTGTGAAAAGAGACATCGTTACTTAATACTCGAACCATTAAATTGCGTTTTGTTTGTCTGAGAGAATGGAGAAGCACTTGTGTTTATTTATCAGTGAGTGGGAGCGCAAACAGTTCGGCAGACAGTGGCGATCCATCGCAGTTTCTGTTGTGATAGTGTGAGTGGGTGACGACCCGCGGTCGACTGCCCCCATTGGCTAACGCAAACATTGCCAATTTATGTTTTTAGATAATTTCTGGCGAACACCTGAACAACAAATGAAGAAATTAAATAGCGCGTAGAAGACACCAGCAAAGGAAATTCATGTGAGCGAAACTAATGGAATCAGGGCAACATGGGATTATTTGTAATAAATATTAAATATGAATTACTTGCCGTAAAAGAAATCCAGGACTACAAAATCATCTTCAAACTAATCTGAAAGCAATTATTGCTCACCTAGCACCGAGAGAAAGCTCATCAATCATTGGCATCAAACTCTAGAACTGAATTCCCGATGTGTAACAAATAGTAAAATTGTGATGCTTCGAGCCAATACTGCATACAACCTGATAATAAATCTCGCTGTTAAAAAGTTACTTACTAGTTGGCGTGAGGAGCCGATTCTGCACGACGGATCCCGGACCCTTCCGAACCGAGGAGACAATTTGCTAGAGACTCCCTTTGTCGCACATTTTGTTTTAGCGCCTATATTAAGTAAACGCCTTTCTTTCATTACCGAGTGATATTTTTTATTCCAATTTGCCTTTCTTTTTCTTTTATCAACGATTCACGCTTCACACTTCCTACGTTGTAACATGTGAAACAAATTAAATATAACCGAAATTTGGACTGCTTAAAAATGCCTATTGAAATACATGTCCGTATATTTGTGTAGTAAAAGTATTCAATAAAATATTTGAAGCTAGCGCAATGGTGAAGGAAAGGAAACCAGCATGTCGTAGAATCCAAGATTCGAAGACGTGTGACATCTAGCACCCCGCGCATAGGGCCTGCAAATGGTTACAGCCCGCTGCTTCTGTCAGGAGGCGGCGGCCCAGCAGTGAGGGAGGTTGCCGGATGATGATGATGGTGATAGGGTGAAGTCGAACAAACAAATTGTTAAATAGCATCACGAACGAGCGAGAATCATTTTGGAGACCATTATCAGATTCCCTGGAGGAGCTCGTGGCTAAATAATAACAGCCGCACGGGTCGATCTTTAAAGATAAGCCGTGCTTGTCAAGGTTGGTCCGTGGATGGGTGACCATGTATACCGATTTTCCTCCGTGCCTCGGAAAGCACATTAAGCCATTGGTCCCGGCTGTCATTTGTAGATCTTTGACAGTCATTACGAGTAGTCAGAAGCGAAAAGTCTTACATCCAGACTTACCAAGGGGTATCGTATTACCCAGTTACTGGGTTGGGGAGGTCAGATAGGCAGTCGCTTCATGTAAAATACTGGTACGTAGCTGCATCCGGTTAGACTGGAAGCCGACCACAAGATAGTTTGGGAAAATGCTAGGCAGATGATTTATCAGATTCCCTGTGTAAATATCAGCTTACATCCAGTGGCTCGGGATTAATTTAGAACGACCACGCTGTATAAGTTGCCATAACACTCCTAAAATCAGGTTTAGCACGACGGGATGAGGGAGTTTTGAAACAGAATAAAAGTTGAAAGCAATCATAACTGTATTAAGCTTAAATACAGAATATTTTAGATAGTTACGGAATCATCGTCGCTTCACCTTGAGCCTTTTTATAGGAGATTCTTTCCATAAAACGCCTTACTGCAACGTACCTACACTCATAAGCACCGTAGCGGTATCACCTCTGTTCGGGCGGTATGCCGTAACGGAGCTTTAGGACTCAATGTCGGCGAGGGGATCTGGATCTGGCCACACTATGTGCTCCTCTTTATTGTTATTAGTATAATATAATAATCTGTGGCAGGAGGCGACCCGATCGAACCGCCATTAAAACTTGGCGCCAACTCAAATATAATGAGCAAGGAGCTGTGCGCCACTTGGCGGATTAAATTAATACGACTTTGATTATTTCTGTTTAAATAACACAAATTTTGTTACCTCAATGTTTAATACCGAGTTGCAAGGTAAGATTTGATTATTGAAAATTGCATTTCATTGCCAAAAATGGCTATGTTCCTCGCGCTAGATGACGTTCTTATGCATAGCACAAACAGCCTGTGATGTGTCCACTGCTGGGACACAGGCTACCTCTCCCAGAGAGGGAGTGGGCGCAAATTTTCCACACGGACCCAAAGCGGATTACTGACCCGTTCTAATGCAACTACACTTAATGAACAGATCGTGAAGACCATTTGTCGAACTGAATCCAATTTCAACAGCCATTGAAGCATTTCCTCTCGTGCCTCCCGCTGCCAAAGTCTATTGTCTAAAGAAACATCGCTAGTAACAGGAGCTCGATTGGAATAAATGAAAGCCATAAAGGCTGAGTTCGACGACAGAATTATATTGTACGGGTTGTAAGTAAGCAACGACTTATTGTCGGGCCTACGATGTCCACTCATACTTAAGTGCCAATGCTGTAACATAGAAAAATTGTAAAGCCAAATGATTTTAAAAGAGTAACCATGGAGTTTCTTGCCGGTTCTTCTCCATAGGAAACGACCAACCCGAACCGAGCACCTTTTTGTCGACGTTTTACAAGTGCCCATGTAGGCCTATGTGAAATAAAAATATTTTGATTTTGATTGGACAGTCGAACATAATTCTCTGGGCTGCTGCTGGGCGAAACTGCTTGTCTGGCTTTAGTGCGGAGGGAGTATGGGCTTTCAATCGTATCCTGTCCGGGTATACTTACATAGTATCTACGGTAACCTTTTCATCACCATCGTCTTCGCACCTCAGTCCCATGTCACTTGGGGTCGGCGCGACTTGGTGTATTATTTCATTTTCCGCTTACAGCGGCCACACTATCATTACCCGACGGTGCGAAGCCAAGGATGGTAATGTGACTTCACAGCATAAATACTCGTATGTATGTTTGTTACTTTGTGGCACTCCAGCCAACACACGCGTCGGCAGATTTGGATGATGCTTACGCCAATTTTTTTAAGGCATAACAGCGATCAAAATTCAACGTGGCGACAACTAGAACCGTGAAAAAGAAAACATATTGTGAAAAATAAAAAGACGACGTATTATGTTAAACGGGGTATAATTGAATAGGTATATGAAAATCATTTATAGATTTCAAATTTTCATTTTCAACAATATTTTTTTTTTAAGTGAAATCATCTTTAGCGGCGTTGTGCACTGTTGTGATGGGTAAAAAATGTTAAACTCGCGTCAGGACACATATACTGATCGAAAATTCACAAGACGGATTGACTTAGGTTACGAAGGAATTTGAATTTTATGACATCTGTCATTGAGTTTGGGTTTCCAAAACTGGATAGTTATCTTATGCACAAACAAAACCTTCGGCTTATTCAAAGAAGTAAAATTTGTAAGACGGATTGTAATAGTTCTGAAGTGCTAATTTTTTTATGTAATATAAATTGTTATGTTTGTTTACGATAGCGCAATAAATGAATATTGTATTTAACCACATAAATGATAGTACTTTTATACTGATAATTAAAGAATTCCTGCAAAATTATTTCCTAACCATTCCAAAATATCAAAAATGCACAACGTTAATATTCAAGTTTTCACTTCTGCCGGCACTCCCGGAGTGCAAGCTGTTTTTTATCCACCCATATTTTCAGTAACCCTTTATGTCTTCAATATTTTAAAATTCTGGTTAGGTTCCGGGAGCCTCTGTTATAGTTGCTTTAAAACAACAAAACAGTGTCGCCATATTTTTTTAACAAAAGTCCGTTCCATCCGGGCCGGGCCGGCCCCGGCGAAGGGGCCTCGCGCAGTAAGCTCAGTGACGGGTGACTGTAATACATCAAGATTGTAACTGTTCGTGCTTCACTTGTCCGTTTACCCGCAAATTACGGCCATTAGTTTTTTGTGAAGATCTTTTACTTCCCAGCGTTCGCTCTCTGCGGCTTTCGAGTTTGATAATGTCATTGCATGACTTAAACACCTACTAATAAATTATCTTGCAAATTAAATGGACAGTGCTTGCCAAAATCTCATTATTATATCCTACAGTAAAGACAAAACAATGAAAGTCAAAGCTACCAAAAGTAAACTCCAACACAAGAGATTAATATAAACGGCCACAAGACGAGCAGAGTTCACGAGCTTAGGAAACGTCGCGAGGCCTGTCAGCCGTGACGAGCTGGCTGTGACCCCAGCCCCCGAGCCGGCGAGCCCCCAGCTCACGTGTCAATCTGTTCTCCCTTGACTGGACACGGCCCACACCTCCCGACAATGATCTGCACTCATCTCCTACACATACTCGTGTACGTACAATGTCACATCTACCTATAACATTACACAGCTTTGTACCTACTTCGTTTCTATGAGTACATTTAAGATGGAAGTGGAACCGATGCTGGAATTATAAGTTGGATTCTTAGAAAAGTCTTGTTATGCTATTTAGAAACGTGAGTTTTTCTAATCTGAATTTTCTCTTAAAACATTCTACGTCGCAATCTACAGCACTTAAATTAGAGAAGATATCGATGCTCAGTTTGTGCTTTACAAACTCTGCAAGTATTGTAAAGTGTCGTAAATCTATAAACTGATCTAGCCGTTTAACTGAACTAACAATTAGAGATGACGTTCTTCATGAACCAAATAAGATAATGCTAACATTTCTTGTTTCTTCTATACACACATAAATTTCGTAGAATACCAGTATTATCTCTCATTACAATCTCATTATTATATCATTTAGTTGAGGTTATAATAATTTTCCCTATAATTACGACATAATATATCAGCGAAACTAGTCATTAGCTGGATGCCTCCAGGCATTTCATGTAGTTGTGTTTACACCCCCACAACGCGCTACGTAGGGACGCGCGTGTACGCTCACGACGCCCCGCGCGCCGCCGCCGGTACGGTTCCGACACGGCTTCGTCGAGGTACCCACAAATCACGTTACAAGGTAAAAAGGGCAATTCTTGTTTATCCTTCCGAAAAATCGACGCCAGCATAAAAAAAAACATCCCATATTGTGTATTTAATTTTGCTTTCAGCTTTTATAAGGATTCTGTCGAAGAATATGAATTATAATGTGTTTGCCTTTTGGTTGAGGTAAACAAATGAGATGTTATTATAATGTTAAATAAAATTATTGTAAATATTTATTGAAGGCTAACGTTCTGTTTTACAGGCGTCAACATCACGTTGTGTGTATATGAGCAGCAGTTCGTGCGCCACGCCTGGTGACAAGGATTATAATGAACAGAGCTGTTCTGTGCTGCGCGTGCAGTATAAGTCCCTTGTTGCGACATGTTTCACGTGCATACAACAGGTTGGCCGCGGATGTGCCGTTGGCCGCAAGCGTGCACAAACCAGCCTACATCTTAATAAAATCGTAGTAAAAGATTTTTTGGAAACGAAACATTAATATTTTTCCTCTAAAGTTTATCGTCAAAAAAAGTCGTCTCGTGATTGTTCCGGAGCGATTAGCGACTGTCATCCACCTTACCTGTTGAATGTTTGTATTTGTACACGGTAGAACTTTGACTCGTCGAGAAATGTTGCGACAAATGCTTGCTACATTAACTGAGATATCACCGCGGAGCTCTAGTTTTATTTTATTTCAGTGCCATTAGTTGGATCCGCCATTTCATTTCGGGAAGCTTCTTGCCAGAACCTTCCGTCCGATCTAGTTTGGTGCAGTGTGTCCTTGAAGTTAATATTATCTGTTAAAGGTCTTCCGGGACGTGACCTCGGCTAGGCGAGCCTTGCTCAAATAAATAGTTTACTTTCTGGTCTAGTTTGATAAAAAGTAACTGTGGTCAAATCCTAGAGGCTTTCTTCTAACTATGATAAACACCTGTGCTAGGAGATCCCGCTCTTCTAAAACTAGAAACAATAATAATGTAAGAGTTTACATTCAAAACAAATTCATCTTATATCTAGGAGGGTACGTGTGTGTATATGTGTGTGTGCATATGTCGCTTATCGTTAACTTATCACATGAGACTATGTAAAAGAGTTTCAATGTCGTCATAACTCTTGGATTTTAGCCAGTCTATTAAAGATTTCTTACATACCTGAAAACTCATAGGATAAATATTAAAAACGTTTATTTAATTTGTTGTACATGGAAGAGGATAGTCTGGTGGAATCTCTTTCACATGAGGTTTTCACCGACACTTCTGGTGCAACAAGATATTTTCAACTTTTTTGGCGTGGTTAGAATTAAAGGGGACAGTTTTGTGTAATTTTAAAACTGCATGAAGTATATATAATTTTCTGATTGTCAGAAGGCCTCTAAGTGAGTAAAGGTTTTCAGTAGGGAATCCATACGATTTAAAATACATCACTTTCAAGAGAGCCCTTTGCGCTCTTTCCAGTTCTAAGAATTCATTTTAGTGGCCCCGCCCCAAACAGGTATACAATACACAAGAACTGACTCGGCCAGTGAAACGTAAATTTGATTTAGTAGAGTTTTTGAGGTAACATGTCTTAGAGTCCTGAAAATCCAAATGAGTTTTTCTAGTTCTAGACATGAACATGTCCGCGTGTATATGCCAATTTAATCTTTGGTCTACAATAATACCTAAAAACTTTATACTAGTCACTTTTGCTATTCCAATACAATTTGTACCTGTAGGATTATCACAGCTATGGTACTCACAGCTAAGGTTATAATTAGTTCCAGGGTGACTAATGTTATAATTAGTTAATGTATATTCAGTTTTAGAGGTGTTTAGTGTTAGTAAAAAAGATTTAGCCATTTTGCAACATGCCACTTGCAACTGCACAGGTCACTCTGTCAGTGTCATTTGTACTAAGCTATAAAGTAGTTTTATCGCAAAGAAAAAGGGGTAAATAATATAACTTTAAGTACGAGTAGGTAGCAGATATTTATGGGCTGATCTGACATCGTATGACAAACAGATAACTTACTCGTGCTCTAACTCCGCCTCACTTGCTCGACTCGTAAATCCAAACTCACGTAAAACTGAATTCTAATCGCTACCGGATTACACGACTAACTTCCTCTCAGCTCAACTCAAACAAACTAGCTCCCTTCAATCATATCGTGACTTACAATCTTCGACAAGGTTTTAATGCCGAACACATTTCACAAGTTTACAACCTTGTCGAAGTAAGGTAAGGCGCATGGATTTGGCAGGAGCACGCGTGAGTACTGACAGCCAGATCTCGAACATCGATGAATGTTTTTTCATATTGTTGGGAAAATCCGCGGCTTCGTAGTAATGTTGCGACGAAATACGATCACTGTCTACTCCGCGGTGAAGACGAGCCTTGAATAGATAATGCATATACAAATACGAGTATCTTGTTATTTGAGGGTTAATGTAAAAACTTACCTTGTCACGCTTGCCCTCTTTTCTTTACGCGCCATCTTACAATATCTATTATATAAATTAATTTCTTGAACATATTTGCAACGGTGGCAAGTCTGTCTTAAGTTCAGCCACCCAAAAATCCGATCCGACAGTCCGTTTTAGGGTTTAATAATTGCGTCGAGGAAAAACAGCAGCTTCCAGCCGTTTCTGATGTCAATTTAATATTGCTCAAGTAAATGAGCGAACAAATTGTGGACATAACGCTAAGATGGCGGGGCGCCCGGATTACGCCATGTTGTACATCTTTTATGTAGGCGCAAGATTTTATACAATTTTGAAGATATTTGAGGAAAAAGATTAGTATTTAACCGACTCCCAAAAGGAGATGGGTATTGGAATCCGTTTGAATGTTTTAAGTTTAAATTTTTTGTGTTTGTTCAGCGATATGTTCGCGCAAATGGACAATGCTTTGCAGATTGTAGTTTTTTGTTAGTTTTTTTTTTCCATTTTTATGCATAAGTCTTCTTTTGAATTATCATTTCACATAATTATATTTATTTTAGTCTGAAGCAAACAGAGGTTTAGAAGATAGTTCAAAATAACTAGTGTTATGTTTTGATGTTACACATCCGCTATCCTGTGCTATTTTTTATATTATCCTACAGCCAAATGTTACCGTGCGTTAATTTACGAAACTGGCAAAGTCATTTGAAATAACCTACACTGTTTTTGATATGCACGCTTGTAAGTTATACCTCTACAAACCATAACAAATCCTAATGTGAAAACGGCATTTGTTTGTACTGCAGACCCGATACAGAGATGTATTTTTTATTATTAGAAGGAAGCTTAAATATGGGTATTTTATAGATATTTATTATGCTGCTAACCTTTTTGTAAAGCCAGAGTCAATTTGATTGACATAAATGTATAATGTATGTTGTTACTATTTGAATATGTTGTGCCGGACTATATTTCTTACATATTTTCCCGATGATTCCGTCGAGACGCAAGAATAGCTGAACTACCATGCAAAATTGGGTATTCTCCTCAGAATAACCCCAAATCGTAAAATTTGAAAGGCTCTCGTTTTAACATTGCTGCAGCATTCACTTTGTGATTAATATATAGCATAGTTGAGGACTAGTTCGAGACAGTATAAACTTTGAACACACAATTCTATAAAAAATCTCGATCGAAAAATACCTCAAAGTTACCTCAATATTAAATTAAATAATATTCAATAAAAACTTTTAATTAAGTCATGTCATTTTGCAGGATGATCGTAATATGTACATAGAATCATGTATATGTTTTGTTTTCTTTTTTTAAACTCATTTATCTTGTATAAGCCTTTCCTCTGAAACTTCAAGCTTTCTAACCGGTCACAGGTCGGACCGCCCTGCCCCCCGGCCCTCGCTAGAACCCCGATGCACAACTTGACAGTGTGGCTTAGGCCTTCAGACGGGGGGGAAGTGTTTCTTTGTTTTCCCGAGGAAGACCCGAGTGACATCGTTTCTAAAGAAATTATTCACTCATGCAACATGAAATTTAGATAAAAAAATAAAGCACTAATATTTTTTTTCTAAATGTTGTAGTTTTCATTGAAAAAAACATTTTTGAAATGGTTCAAAATCGTAGTCTTATGTCAATGTCAAAAATTTTAGAAGATAAACGTGCCTATTATCGAGGATCATATTTATATAGGTACATAAATTAAGTACTTTATTTGTGAAAGTGTTTATTTTATTTTAATTGTATCAAAGTAGCTCCCACGCCTTAGAACTTAAACTTTTGGAAAATTAACCATTACAATCTTTATTATTTACCCATATTGGTATTTTAGCTAAGTTTATGAACTGAAGGAATGAAATTCTTCATGCGAATTGCACTTACTCCCGATTTCACACCGACGAAGATGGGATTTGAGATTTTTCCATACAACATAAAATCTTGAACAACTCCGATAGGATAGGAGTGGTAGTTTTAAAGAAAATAATAATATCTTAATTCACTCAGTTATCCGGGATAAAAGATAATCATTATTATACTATTAATAGTTAACTAATCAAATAATATATTGGCAGGTATATTTTAATTTTGTTTTTGCAAACACACGATGAAAAATCTAAACTACTCGTCCAAGCAATGTGGTGAAAAAAGCAAGATTACTGTATCTTCTAAAGATGATTAAACCTGAAACGTATGATAGTAAATTAGGACAAGACCGCGTCATTGATCTAGTGGCCGCAGCTTCGACTGCGGAGCGCGAGGTGTGGGTGCGATCTCATCAGGATATCTCAGTACCAGCCACTGAGTCTGGATTTGTTCCCGGTTGATGACAACAGGCGCACCCCCTATTATATGGGACTTGAACATAACTGGCGAAATGCGGGTTTAAAATAAGCAACAGCTTGTACACACAAACAAAGGGCCCTTGTTTAATGTAAAAATAGAATAATTATGATGTGTGAATACCTAATGGGACATTTTCGGTTACCAACTATTAGCAATTCAGCGAGGGCAGAAATAAACCTAACACAATAACAAACCACGGAAACTAAATATACAAAACAAATTAAGAAAACAAAAATTCCACACAAATAATTCTGGTCAGTCGAAAAATCATTTGCTCATCCATCACTGAACATATTTTTAGAGTCACATACTTTGACACAAAAGAAACCAATTTATACACATACAAGACAAATTCATACAATCATGCTTCAGGCAACGAATAAATTGTCAACCTTATTATTGCACTAGCCAAAATAATGAAGATGTAACTTAGATTTTGAAGACGTGCGCTATATGGACAGAATGAAGTGTATATAGTGAAAACTGTAGTAGTCAAAGTTCGAAGTTTGATGCACAATAGTGATAGCAATTTAGTCGAGTGCCTTAATAACATTATTGCTAAATATGTTGAAGTCGAAGTCTGGTCTGGCTGCAATCACCAATGACTGAGCGCTATTCGATTCATGCGGGGACGAGTCGTTTCGTAGGTATAGTCACAAAAATAATAGTCCACTAGATAGTAGACCTTTTATTTAGTTACAATAAACACTTACACTCCTGAACATCGTAAAAGTGGCATTGCGGCAAGGAGAACGAACGATACGAGAGCGAGCGAAGCAAGCTCGGACCCCCGACTCGGACAGGTTAGGTTCGAAGGGGATGGCGGGGTCTTGTGAACGAACTAGGATCCCGCCATCCACTTCGTGTTAGGTTACTTAAACCTTGCAGACAGAAAAGGGATCCTCGCGTAGCGGGGCTTCGTCGACTAAAACTCAAACTCGAAGCATTTATTTCAATTAGACCATTACAGGACCTTTTGAAAGTCAAAAAAAAAAAAAAAACGCGAAGCTACAGTCCCAGTCACAAGGCATAATAACTTGTGAAAGTACTGAAGTTGCCCATTCCAAAGCGTAGATCTCTATGGAGAAGAATGGGCAAGAAACTCCATGGACACTCTTTTAAATCAAAATATGTTACAAAATCTTGGTTACATCATTCATGTTAAGAATTACAAATATGTGAGAACGATGTAGAAATAGGGTCAAGTTAAAATATGAATGTTTACCATGACCTTAGAACTTAAGGTGAATTTAACACTAAAAAAGTCTATTCTATGCAAAAAAAAAAAGGCTACTATTGTCTTGTTTCTTATATTTCGTGGCTATAGGTAATTAATTGATGATTATTTTAGGTACATTTTATGGGTTACCTATGTTTGACCGAAAAGAAATTGACAAATTATCACTTCCCAAACAATTTTCCGCATAATTTCAGTTGCCAAATTATTATTTAGCAAAAAATCTCTTCGGAAATAATTGTAACGCAAACCTAATAATAATGTTTGGCAAGTGAACGTTTAAACAATAACTTGTTTACCAACAAGTACTTTTACCAATTTTCATGTATAGTCAAATATTTCAGTTGGAATAACACATATTACGCAAAATAAAATAAGGCAAATTTTTAGTATCGTCAGTTTTCAATTTACCATTTCTATTCAGTCAATTGCTTAGTTAATGACAAAAAAAATGCATCTATATGTCAGTTGCACAGAATATACGAATTAAATTACAATGTGTACTCAAAGTGGGTAGATGGTAAATCATAAATGTCGCTCAATGTGGGTTAGTCATTCATAACACTATCACTGTGTTTTCCATAATTCTTTCTATATTATCTAGTCATTTCTGCCACAGTTCTAACTTAACCAAACCTAATATTTTTATTTTTAATAATTAAACGCGTCAAACTAGTTCGGTTCTCGATAGCCTGCTAAAATAATCTCTTTTTTTCCATATTTTTCTAGTCGTTTCTGGTACTCGCTCGGCTTGTGCGGCAGTGGTGACGGCGGGCATCAGGCACCCTGTAACCTAACCTAACTTTTTTTTATATAAGTTCCATAAGTAACCTAGTAACCATTGTTTCAGACAAATTCAATCTTGTGTTTGCCTTTATTTCTGTCATAGCAAATCTTTTGACCTAACTTTTATTGTCTAAAGATTGTTTGCTGTAATAAATCATTTGATTAAAGACTAAATGCCATAATGAAATTATCTTTGGTAATATTCTGCCAAGTAAAAATTTGACCAAATGAAAAAGTGCGTACTAAAATCATTCCAAACATTGTATTGGTATAAAAAAAGGTTGCTAAAATTTGTGTGGGTAGTGAAATTTTGTCAAAATCCTTTCGGCAAAATGGCAGGCTCCCACATTTTATGATCAATAAATTATAGAACGAGTTATGAATTTGTCATACACAACTAGGTTTTAAACATGCTAAGGTATAAAATTAGAAGACGATAGAATTACTTTATGGACTCCATAATATAGTTATTTTAGATGCTTACTGATTGAATCATATCACAAATGTAATAGATGCTATAAAATATAAAAATAAACATGCTAAGATGTATTTAGAGTAGCTGATATCAATAATATGTTATGGTGGCTGAGTTAGTACTTTAGAGGACAAGTTATTTTTTTGGACGACAAAAATGCTTTTAAATAGATGTCGGTTTAACTACTACCCATTTTTCCAAAAAATAATAAATATTATGGCGTAAGTTGCATAAAAGACTTTTTGAAAAATATACCAAGCTCGGAAGAAGAAAGAAGAGGAGTTGAACCATCAACGGTTCTTCTAACAACCTCATTTTTTTATAAAGTTACCAATAGTCGTCAAATTATGAGTGTTAAAAATTTGTGAAGAAAATAAATTTATCGCCGTCCATTAAACATGGACAGAATATGAAGCTACAGCCTTAGCAGTATGCCTGTAGCTTCTTATTCTACTTCATGTACAAGTGCTTAAAGTGCAGAAATGAGTCACTTTATTTCCACTATCTTCATACTTCACTATCATCACAATTGAATATTAAATGATGATAGTTCTTCACTATTAATTGACAAAAATGTAACTTTTCTGGGTGCAACTCCGGACGGACTAGTACATGGAGCTGACTCAATAGTGGAAATAAAGTATCCCATTTCTGCATTTAGGAAATCATTGGAGGACGCTATAGATAAAAAAAAACGGTTTTCGAAGAAAACAATCGAGTTCTTATAAACACCAAACATCCTTGGTATAGTAAGGTGTAGAGACAATTACAAATAACAGGTAGGACAAATTGTATTTTGGCGTTTGGTCGGATACAAAAAAACAAAACAGATATTATAATATATAGACTGCAAGTTTTGGGCACAAGTCATGGACCGAAAATTGCAAAATTTCTATTTGTATGTGTGGCTGATAGACCCTTTTGCTAAAATATGAATTAAAATAGTAAATTGTATCATAATCTTACGGGAGCAAAATAATATTTTTACGGCGAGGGCGCTTTTTTGAATCCAGAGCGAAGTGAGGGATTCTAGAGTAGAATCCCGAGCGTAACGAGGGATTCTTTATTAGAATCCTGAATGTAGCGAGGGATTCAAAGTACGTGGCCCGAGCCAAAAATATATTTTGCGCCCGATTACATACACTCTACTTTTCATCACCCAAGAGAAAATAAAAAACGCCTCATATTTTATTGTAATGTTATTGTTAAAACATAGAGTAACAATTAAATTGAAATTAAATAGTATCTAATAATAAAACAACTTAAAACTTATATTTACATTTGAGACATTTTCGCAATGTTTTATTCAGTTGGCGGCGCGACTATGGGCCGTCAGTACCAGCCAGTCTTTATTCAAACAATATTTGCGTTCGATTTCTTTGGCGCTGAACACTAAGATGTTCCAAATTCCAAAAATGCGCGGCAAAGATAATTGCGGCGCACTTTTTGAAATAAAGATGTTTTAAAACCTCAGTACTGCCGGCTAAAAGTTTCTTATAGAAAACACCACCTTTGGGTGCTTAAAGGCGAACCAAGTCGTCCTTTTCGAATAGATAGGATGAAAATACAATATTGGTACTGGCAATAATAGATAACTCTGAATAAAACGGTCATGGCGAAACTTTTAGGGTTCCTAGTTTTACTATTTTTATGAACCACATCTAAATGTTTATAATTTTTAATACAATTTTTTTTTTTAATTTTATAAGGTATATAAACAAAATTAAATAGTGTGTTTTTTCTTTTCAATACTTGTCAGCCTTCCATCAATAGTGTAGTTCACCCTATCAGAATCGTTGTTGACTGTGCGAGAGGGATAGAAGATAGGTGGCTGGGGAAGTGGGGGTGAAATTTGAATTTGTACTGTCGTCCTGTGCGCCCTTAAGCCGATGTCGTTGATTCTTTTTATGTTTAGAAGAGAATTATTTTGCGGTGGTCCCGTTTAAATTTGGTGGAGATCTGAAACTGTTCGTCAGATCAATACAATGGAACTCTTCAATAGACAACAAATCTGTGGTGATTACTGGAATCTGTTGGATGATTATTGTTTACACAATATCATTACATAACATCTCGCTTGTATGCTCTGAAGGCGTATGTTGATGTGTACTGTACTGTACAGTCCACCAACTTTTCGCGAGTTACGTACCAATGTTCACCATATTTTTGCAAATCGGAAACTAATTTCTTTCTTTTATTGGACTAACACTTACTTTGACTTAAACTTTATGTATGCGTCTAGGTGGTTCCATTTATGGGTGAAGATCTGATGCTGAACTTCAGAGATAGCCATTAGAACTCTTTAATCTGTCGTGATTGCTGCATTCACTTGAATATGATAAATCGTGTACACAAGTCAAAACAATGTTCCGCCTGTATATGCTTTAAAGGGATATGTTTAGGTTCCATTTTATTAGGGTTAAGCCTATTGCCATGATATGTATTGTTATTAGGATTTTACAACATAAAATTACAAAAATAAATGGAAACAGTCGTAACTGGTGACGTCCTTAGCTTACCGCCTCGGGAAAAGCCGCGTGTGGATGTGCGTAAACTTGTCTAATGTTTATACCATGCACGTTATGCGTCTGTACTCTCCTTTAAATGCTTAGGAACTTCAGTGCTATAGCTAATTAAAAACTGCAGACCATTAGTGTGTATTCATAATGAAAAACCGCTAAACAAAGTGAGTGCACGTAGATCGAAGGAACAAGTCATAGATAAAAAAAAATATACAATTTTTGTTTAAAATTGCTTTCTAAATCATCCTATTTAGAAAATGGCGAGCAGCCTGGGATGACTTACGCAAGAGTAGGCAGGAACAAGCATAAATCGACTAATGGATGAGGTTTGGGAGTAACAATTCAGGAAAAAAAGCTTGGTTTTTGCGTAAATCCTACTACAGTTTAACTACAATAACATGTTTTATAATGATATCACAAATAATTTGATGCACTCGGGCCGTTAAACGAGGAGGAAGTATTATCCACATGCTACTTACTTCCTTGAAGTTTGGCGAATAAGCTGTACCTATGAATTTATCTCTGGTAATGAGAGTCATTTGTAGGCTCAAGGAGGCTCAGCGTAATTATATTTGTAAGTGTCATGTTATATAGATCTACTATGAATACTTAGGTTATACTTTGGCTATTTTGAGACGAATGAAGCTGACAATTTTGGTACTTGAAAATGGTAAATAATTGGAATCCAAAATATACGCATATATTTATATGTCTCAACATCCATGTATGTAGATTAAATTATTAAAGGTGTCGATTCTACTATTGAACATAATTTTTTTTTAACCATATTTTTAAAAGTAGGTTTTGTAACTTTTCGCGAATGAAAGTAACTAACTCTATGTAATTATTCATCCTTTTGAAATCTTCTTCCCCTACATAAATCACAGAGTAGCCAGAGCAAGTGAAGTTTTGAACTTTCTTATCAAGATTATCTAATAGCTGCGTTAATCCACAATTTGGCATGCGATAGTGACGTATGTTAAAATTACTTAAATTATTTCTTTGACTGATTTTGTACAATCTATTAGACGTTTCACTACTTAAATACATAATTATATTATTATAAACCACCAATCAGTATACCAATAACAAGTATTTTTTCAGTTATTATCATATAGTTCCATTATACCCGTTAGTGGTGTACCACTAGAGAATAATGAAATCAGAACGAACTCATTAAACAGAAATTCAATGTTGTTTTACAAACGCATCGTTTTCTTTCTTCAGTACATAATAGTGTTTTCGCGAACCTCACTCAATCGTCGGGTTTCGCCGGGGTCCACTGGGGTCCACCGGGGTCCGCCGGGGTCCCGATAATGGATCGGATTTAGTGATAAAATCGCTTTGATTCTTTCTTAACAAGTTGTTTTCCTTCGCTTTGCTCTGATTGGATGGCGATACAAGTAATTTTGCTCAACTTTGCAATATGCTTAGAAGACAACGTTCATCGATGTACTGTTTTATACCAGTTTCACTATAATGACCGATTAAAATCAAACAGCATGGTTAAACTAATTGTCAATCAGTACATACGTAGTCTTACATATGTACGTCGTAAGCCCCACTTGCTAATAGCTGGCTTCGGAGGATTGTGATTAAATCCGTAACTGCATGATTTGATTATGGTTCAGTTTAGACATCAATAATATTGACATAGTTACCGTTTAGTCTGTCTGACGCATACATCAAGAAAGGACCATGGGCAATTTGTATGGAGACTGGACCAAATCCTCAACATTAATGAAACCTAACCCAAAAGAAAGATTTTGGGGTATTATTTAACTGTTACTATGGGAGCCAACCCGAAATCGAGCGCCAACAAGGTGATTTCGAACATCAAAAATATAATTATTGGTAGCTTCTAGCGAGGAACTGAACATATTATTATAAACAAAAATAAAACAACATGTTTATTCGTGTATTGATTAACATTTTATTTTGAACTAGCTGTGCCCGCGACTTCGTCCGCGTGGAATTTAACAAAAAATTTATTTAGTTTTATAATCATTTTAGATTTTTCTAAAACAGAAGTAGCCCAAGTTACTCCTTATTACACCAGCTATCTGCCAGTGAATGTCTTGTCAAAATCGGTCCAGCTGTTCCAGAGATTTGCCGGAACAAACAGACAGGCAGACAGAAAAAATATTTAAAAAAAAATATTTTGGTATATATGTACAGTATATATATTCAAATGCATGTTTTAAATGTATTTTAATATTACAAACAGGCACTTCAATTTTATTTATAACATATATAGGTATACACAGTGTAAATCACCTCATCACGAAGCCGTCAACCAAGCATTCTGTACATGAAACTAAGTAACTTTACGCAAAAATTATTGCTGGGAATCGCTAGTGTATGTACGTGCAAGTTTCAACTGATATGAACCAAGGGACAGAAGTACTTAATCATCATCCGTTAATACCGGGAAGTCTTGCAACTGAGGAAGACGAGCATCTATCCTTTCAAACGCAACAAGTTGTCTGTTAAGATTTTTTAATGTCACATGGTCAAATAAAAGATTCGGGGTGTTGATCTTAGCATTTATAATGCGCAAAATGTCTCCAGCAAATCTATTATTTACGGCTACTCTATAAAACGCGTTAATTAGCACAGCTGCAATTCTAAAATCCGTAAACATAATAATATGTGGCAACGCTCTATTAAAATAATCATTGCGAAGCAATTTGAATCTATTCTTAAACTTGCCATTGACTGCTTCCACCAGCCAGCGAATTGCTGTTACTAATCTAGATGTATTAGCCTGCTCTGTCGTCAACTGACTTTCATTTCCATCCTTTGTAGGAGGAAAATGTGCTTCATATCCCAGTGATTCTAAATCTATAATACAGTCCCTGAAACCTCTATCTAATATAAAAACATCATTTGGTTCAAAAAACCAATGAAAAGCGTGATTTTCATCCTCACACAAGTTGGCCATTATTGTTACATCACTTGTTGTAGCTGGGTACGGACCAAGAACATCTATAATGAAACTGCCACTCTTAACTACTTGTTAAAAATGGTTTTAAAAGGTTTTGGAACTTATGATGGCTATTTGATAGCCTCTGAAAGAAAAAATACTGTTTTTTTAAAAAAAGATGTACCTACGTCCCATCACAGATAATTATCGCTTTTTGTCGTCATTACCATAAATACCCTTTGGTAAAAGTGAATTCCTTTGTAACATATTTCCTCTTGTTATGTTGTCCAAGCCTAAATGAATATTGACAAAATCTCCAGTCAAATGTTCTCTGGCTAGTGCCAGAGTTCTGCGTGACATATTAAATAGGCTCGCCAATCGTTCATTGGACTCATCTGTACGAAGTTTGGACAAATAAATACCAAGTACGAGGACGGTTAGCCACTTGGCTCAGTGAAGAAGTTTCTTCTAAAACTGCATTAAATTGCTCAATTCTAAGTCCAGTCCAAAAAATCATGTCACTCTCACTTAATGATCCTAAAAGTTCAAAATCCATCCTAGTTCATTGGTTAAGAGCCAATATTAACATATTAGAAAAGTATGTGAATTTCTTTTTTTGTGTTTCATGTTTGACAGAATAAATAGTAAACATGGTAAATATCCCGTTACAAATGTTATTTATAGTAAAAAATGTTTTGTTTACAGTTTCGACACTATGAATTTTGATGCTTTGTCAGTATGGAAAACGTTCCAAAACACCATGTTCGCGCTCGAATCCGATGTAGCTGCCGTAATAAGAAATTAATAATACCCTAAAAGCTTGCATATGGGATAGGTTTTATCACTGTTGAGTAATTGGTCCAAAATTTCTCATGGTCCTTTATCTACAAGAGGTCACTTATGATCATGAGCAGATTCAGTGTTAGATTGGTAGACGCCGAATTAGGATACGGGTAAACAAGATAAATGATCTCTTTTAACGTTCAGACACTTTTTTTTCGTTATAAGTTCACGTAGCTGAATATTGAGCATAAACATGTTTGAACTGTTTACCCATCGATATGCTCAGAACACGACTTTATTGGTACAGGGACATTGCCTTATTGACTTTTATGTCAAAAGCTTTAAATATAGTTGCAGCAAATGTCACAAAGCGGGCTTGTGGAACGCATTCCCTTCGTTTTGTCAAACGGCTTCCCGTAAGCCGGTCGTGGCTCGTCGTACCACGGCCGGCGCACGTGGCTTACGTATAGCTCGCCGGTCGCAGCAGTGAAGGTGTGCAGGTCTGCGATATGTGGAATTGAGTTACGCGAGGATTCCAGTGAACAAAAATATTCAATTGCTTTAGCTCAATTTCGAAGCTGGTCGGAAATAAGTTCCTATTCGCTCAGTTTCCAATATCCCAAATAAATTGTCTATGGCATGTTTACAAGCGCTCAGCTACATTGTGCTCAAAACGCCATTGTTTGTGTTTTGTAAAGATTCGGCCTCGTGACGGGCCATGGCGCTGGCGGTATTGTGCGTAACGTACGGCCGACGTCGTGACGGGCCATGGCGCTGGCGGTATTGTGCGTAACGTACGGCCGACGTCGACGCTTTCTGACACAATGACCCAATTCCCTTGCTCCCACTGATGCAACACACAAACTGATTCCTTAATTTCGCTTTCTTATTGAAATCTTTGCCTCCATCAGATATCATCCATAATGTAACCAATTTGTCGTTTAAATCTGTTTCGGGTAGAATCTTCGATACCATTGTGAGCGACGCCAAACTTGTCACCTCTCAGATATAAACAAACAGATTACTTCGACAAAGACGAGAGGCTGTGGGTCGTTCACTTCGTGAGGGTGGGGGAAGGAGGGGTGGCTAATTTTATGCACGGAAACGGAACTCCTATTGAGTGACAATAAGTTCACGATCGGGATTCACGATAAGTGATGTTTAACGGACAATTTGGGTCCGGGTGCTCAGGACGCGACGCGGCGGTGGCGTCGCGACCTACATCGATGTACGGCGCTGTCGCTGTGGATATTATACGGGTGAAGGACTCCTTTGAGGACGTTTGGGTGTTGAATGGCGGGCCATCCGCTTACTTATTTTTGTATTAACATTACATTCTGTTACAGGATAATTTCCTAAACAACTGCTCTAAGTGAGCTACTTCAGCGAGATTCTAAACGGTATTACTTGCAGGTCAGACAAGCTGTTTGTTAGGTCGGTCGCGCAGAGGCAACTGGAATAAGGTTAATCTGTCACAAAACTAACATTTTCTAGGAAATCTACTGAGAGGCGATAAAGATGACCTGCCCCTATTACACTGCCTAGACCAAAGGTGGCGACAGCGTGATTGACATTGCCGGTCCTTCATATTTCCGCTTAACATTAATTTTACAAAGCCAGAAGTACTGGGGCTTGACGTGCTGAAGCTACAACGGCCACGTGCTCAGCAACTTTGCCTCAAACTCGCTCGCAAACAATTGGGAGCGTCAACAAAACATTTTTCATTAAAAGCTTACGGGCTCGGGAGTCGACTGACATATTTCACTTCAAGCAGATCACATTTTTGGATGAAATATTATATTTTTAGCTCTTGAAGTAAACCATTTTGCGTCTCAGACAAAGGCCTGTTCGAGGCCTACACGTGTGACTATATTGCGTTAGAGTTAGCTTCCAAGTGTTTTTTTTGTTATTTCTTGAGAGTGCTATTTTGTTGTAGCCGAAGATATTTTCTGTTGTACAAATATATACAAGACCTCATATGATAGGCTGTTACTGTAGCTACAGAGCACTTAGATCTATAGCATGGATGTTCATACGCCATGCTTCAGGAGAAGGTCCAAAAACTGTTCGGGTACGATCCCTTTCCACTAAAATTTTACTTTGAAATTGTAACGCTGTCGAAGTCAGGTGTAATTAATTTTTACTGATGTTTGCTTGTCGTGCCCTCCGTGGTGAGTCTGATTGAGTGTTCAACCTGTGCCCAAATACTGAAACTGAGACCGCGTCGACACAGATTCTTGGACGTTCTGTCTGCACGCACAGTTTCACATTCGAACTCTCCATTGCATTGGTTCGCGCCCTGGCAATGCTGAATGAAGTGTTATTTATTTGCCTCGAGATGGGTAGACGTGTGTCACGGATGTCTTTTTATTGTTATTTCTAGGTATTTTATTTAATAATTTTATCATTCCTTTGATGTAAATAATTATGTTTGTTTTAACTGTGCCATAGCTCGGATTTACTCGTACGTCTGTTATGACGAATAACTGCCGGAAACACTTTGTAAAGGATGGCACGGTTGACATATTAAGTCGGGCATGCCACCGTCCGGGAGAATCGATCCGACACATTATTTCTGGGTGTTGTCGTCTGGCTAACGGAGAGTACTTGCATAGACGCAACCTTGTCCAGGTTGTGGCTACGCAAGTACTGTACGGTTGTGCCAGGATTATCCACCATCACTTTTCTTATAAATACAACCTTGTGGAATCAGAAATTCTCTACTATATAAGTATGCGCCCGCCTCAGTTATCGATAATGGTAATAACACGTTGTATTGGGATCGACCTATCGTCACTGACAGGACTATTGTTGCCAATAAGCCTGACATTGTGTTGATAGATCGATTGGAGCGTCGCGCAATTATTGTTAATAATAACGGTTCCGCATGACGAGAACCACGTGAATGCAAAGAAAGATAAACAATTCAAGTATCTAGATATGGCTCGCGACGTTGTCGACATGTGGGACTTGAGTGCCGATAGTCGTGTCGGCCAATAGCTTAATAGCCAAAAGCTTCGACCAACATCTGAGGAGTCTTTCGCTTGGCAGCTGGATAAAGGGCTTGATTCGGAAAGCAGTACCTCTGGTCACGGTGCGTATTGTTAGGAGGTTCCTTTCTCAAGAGCCCTGACCACCGGTAGCCCGGACCTTGTTCCCGATGGGAACAAGATTTTTCATATTTTTAAAAGCTTTTTTATTTGTCTTTTGTAAAAACATTTAAAATTGTAAACAATGTGTGAAAAAAATTATAAAGGGAATAATAAAAATATGTTCATGTATCAAAATAGGAAAAGAACAAACCAACAAAATAATAAAATAGTACTTAATAAGAAAAAAATCGTCACCAATGATAACTTCAACAAATATATCAAGTATCTAACTGTACAGTAATGGCTAATGGCTATAGAATCTGTTCAGTCAGTTCTTGTGAGAACAGTCGCGTAGCGAGCGAGAAGGTTCCTCTCCGGTAACAAATGAGCTCTCGTGGGGTTCATTAGTCCGGCGACACGTGACACATTACGTCTGCGGCGCGTTCGTCTGGCTTTACATGTATCAAGTCTTAAACTTCAAAAAACTGATGGTGACCAAACTAAATATCAAGTGGTACGTTACAATTATGAGAAAATTGATTCAATGAACATCATCATTTTTGTAATATTTCGTTGAATTTGTAATTTGAAACAATTCAACCCTTTCAATTCATCAAACAATAAAAGGAACAACTCGGGGTTAATTCGTACGCTCTCTATCAACTGTTTCACGTCAGCCGTCAACGGCGTCAGTGACGGCGAGAGTGACGCCGTGTTAGCGTCACGGTGGCGTGACGAGAGCGTGACGGGGGCGCGACGGCAGCGTTCTGTCTATTTCGGTGCGCGCCATCTGAGCGTGATTTAGAGGCGCCGTAAAAGATTCGTTCGATGGCGCGCCTCGCTCCAGTATAACGTGTTTTATGGCGCAGAGACGAACGGGGTTCGTTCGTGTGTCTGTGTGTCTCTGCTTGAGAACGGTGCGCGTCAATTACAAAATCAGCGGAAAAAAGAAACAGTGAGAACTGTTGTGTTTCGGTCATCTTAAGGACGATGCGCAGTTCGGAGTAGATATAGTCTGAACTGAATATGACTCGATGCGTACGAGATACAAGAATATGCTGTATGACGTCACTAAACTGTTGATGATTGACACTAACACCATACGGTATTAAATTATTTCACAATCTCTGATCACAAAAACTACGTTAAATAAGATAAGAATGTAATGTTTACACATTGTACTGTTACGTCATGAAAATAATATATTAGTGAAATCGCGCGAATATTTTCAGAGAACACCATCACTCACTCAAAGTCTGTGCAATACATCTCACCGAGCATGTTATTAATAATTACACATTCTTCCTACTTTTTAGAACACGACGGTTTTCCTCATCTGGACAATTTCTACAAGTTCTGGTCATGACTGAAGCAGAGCAACCGCTGCACCGCGTGAGCATAGGGCTCAGCAGAAGCCGCGGGTAGATGCCTCTATTTAATGTAAAATAAATATTTACTCGGCAAGTCAACCGCGGATGCCCAGAAAGAAATTTATCGTCCGCGAAACTCCCACAGACACTAACATTGTTGTTCTAGCGGTAAATTGGGATTGCTTCTTGATAGTTTGAGTGCTCGCGCAGACTGTAGGTACATCTACGAAGACAGACGCGTCGTGCGTGTCTGCGCGTGTGTGCATTTCTCAGAGCTGACTTGAAATAAGTAAAGCTTCAAAATGTTCACAACTTGTGCACACTTCATTCACTCGTCAATAGTCTGCCAGTTCACAAACGGTGTCCATCCCTACAGGAAATAGTAGTTTATAAATGTTGCCAGATTTACTCCACTTGTTAACTGTTTGACGTTAGGATACTAAATATTTGTTCCTGGAGTATTAATCAGTCCCCAACAAGGGAGGGGTCCCATTACAGAGGATTGACTCTAATAACAACCTGCGCTGCGAGTGTCTGTGTTTTTAAATTAGAGCAAAACTAAAACAGAATTCAACGAGTAGCCTTCAAAGCTATTCAGTTTGATAGCTAACAAACTAAGCCTACGATCAAACGGTCGTATCAGCGGAGCGCACTAATAGAGACGCGTCGTCTGCGTGCCGCTTTACACAAACGGACAAAACTGTATGTACGGCAGATGGAGTTATTATAGTAGTAAAATTACTAGAACTGAAGTTATCGCCTGTTAAAATCTTTTTTCAGAGAGGTCAGTGTTAGGATTTACGATAATTCTGTACGATAGTCAGTGGGAGTGGGCTCGTGTGCTTCCTGCTCAATTGTAAATAGAGTTGCGATGAAAGTACTGACTGTTTGTGAACAAGAATAGTCGATGTGTTTGCAGGCGCCATGTTGATATAATCCCAGCTATACGTCAACTTAACATGATATACCTGCGAGTTACATGACACGAGGGTTGTGAGATTTAACGTATATTAGAGTTTCGTTATAAATAGACAAATAGAGATTATTTATTACAATTTCATTTCATGGATTCTAGCTTTGAAACAAATTAATTGTTTATCCAAATGGTACTAATTATATCTTTCTGTTCGAAGTAATTGCTAAGTAGTATTGCGAAGGTGTCGTTACTAAATTAATTTCTATTTAATGTCTAAATTGTCTTTTCGTCTTCAAAACATTATGACGCAACTACTTAGTTGATACCTACATACGTGTGACGAGTGAGACAGTCGTGTCTTGAAGCCGTCGCCCCTTGCGACTGCGGCGGGTAGTCGTGACATGCGCTCGCGACGTAACAAACACAACACCTGCTACAGTCTGCACGATAAATAATCTCTTCGCGCTTAATTTCACAAGATGACCTAAACGCCCAATGTACAATACAATGAACAATACTGGATAACATGGTTTAGGTCCATGCATAGGTATTCAACTTGTTTTTTTTTTAGGAAATACTCAACAATGATTTTTTTAAATGTTTTGCTGTGTTATTTTATAGTCTAGGTAGGAAAGGAAGATATTAAAACCACTTTTAATTTTATATCTCATTTTCACTTAAATGCACATTGGCCGTATAAGTGATCTTTTATTTATAATAAAAGAAAGTCTTCTGTCTCGGATTAAGCAACTCCTCAATCAGATCACTCCTGAGATCTACAATAAAAATAACAGTTACTTATTACTAATCAATAACGCCCGATGTGCAACACAATGCAATGAACATACCTTTAGTTTTAGTTAGTTTACCTTTAGTACTGTTATTGAACTCAAATGAAAACTTATCTAGATAAAATATGTGTTTATCTTTAAATTTATTCAATTAAATATAAACAAGAAATAAGCCAACATTTAATTAATAAATTAAGATTTTTACTCACGTTATTCCTGAATCAGCGGCATAGTGTTCAAATGGCAGATTTTGACAGATTGTTCAAGAATTTCTCCCTAATGTCCGATGTCAAGATTCCTCTAAAAGTAACAACCAATCATATCATTCATGCCAAATGATGGTGGGCTCAATCATTTAAAAGAAACATGCTACTATACCAAATGTGCATTGTGATGTACATTGGGCTTTTGGGAGAAGATTTTGATTATAGATCTGGGCCGGAATTCTACATGTTACTTTGTTCAATACATTGTACTTTGAGGATATTATTCTATAAAACCTTTTCACATTGAGAAAGGCAATCCGTCGACTTAGCAAAAGAGAAAATGTTTGGTGTCTATAACTTAGTGCCTAGTAAATAAATACACATTAGGCTCCGTTCACGGCTTCGGGTGTTACGATTAGCGAGGTCGTGGAGATAAGTCGACCCAGAAAGGTACAACCTACTTCAAACGTCGTAGTTATTAGTAGGAGATATGTTTAGTGCGATATGTATAGCAGAAACAGTAAGCTCCAGCCAATTAGCGAGTAGTAGTGGAACATATATGACGGACCAGTGAGCCAGTTACATCGGCACGTCGACCACTGCGCTGGGTAACGAGCTGGCTCTCTATAGAATGACTGACCCTAGCTTTGTGTGTCAACCTCAGCTACAGGCCACTTGCTTGGCCTGAAAGTAACAAAAATATTCATGTTTGGATATAACTCTCTATAGTAAGAGACAACACAACCTCACGCCTGTAATGCTCGAAAAGTTAGGCTGAGGTGTTTTTAGAAGTACATTCACATTCCACCAGTTACGTTAAAGTACCCAGTACGAGCACATCCTGCGATAGGTGGCATGCTTTTCACCGAAATTGAAGAGAGTCTCACTATAAGTACACAGCGAGACTACGTGACCCGAAGTTTTATCTCATTGAAATTCTTTTGAGGAGTCCAAAGAGAGCTATAATGATGAGATGAGTTAGTCCATGGTAACAGTTCACACATTGATGTCCCTTACAATAAACTACAACCAGTATTTTGAACTGCACTGTGGTACATACAGTCTGCGGTTAACCAGTCAGCGCGATGTATTACTAATTATCTCTCCATTTACATGAACGTGCTATCATCAGTGCATTGCTGTCATTGCTGTATTTACTCAGAGCCTTTAATTAAACCGCCGCCGCGCCGTATGTGACCAGCAATGTCAATGGTACTCAATAACCCGTATGAGCACGAAATTATATTTTGATGTCCGCGCGGACAGACTGAAGCTGTGAAAACATTAATTCCTTTTTGTCCCATATTTGGGCGACACCAACAAAACATAGGATTGTAAGTTCGTAGCTCATTTTATATGATTTTTTAACCATTCAAAACGCGAGTAAAAAGTGGCGGCTGTTAAAATTTAACACCGTTGGATAGTTTCATATGCTTATTTATTAGCACAACATTGGAGCTTGTCCCCGAAGAAATCTGGACGTTATTATAATTTGCTATAGGTACTAAAACAGTTCAGAACATGTGCTAGGTACGGAAAGTTACGGCAGACACAATTAATCTCAAAGGTACCTACTGTCAGGGAAATTTACTGATAATAAATGTTATGTGTCACTTGACATCACACATCAGTTTGCCATTCTAAAACTGCCAAAGGATATTACTCAAATCCTAGCAATAATTAAAAGACCAGAAATTAAATAAAATGATTGTTATATATTTCTATCAAACAATCATAGGTATTTATCTAATAACACCGTCAAAATTTCTTGTAACACAATCAGTTTGAAAATTCATAAGAGCACGTTTTATTTAAACAGTATTAGACCTAATAAAAAAAAATCTGACTTTTAATGAGAAACATCCTGAATTGGTAACGAATGGTTGCATTAAAATTAACCCCCAGCAAGAATCAAAAATCATATTTTTGCCAGCAATGTTTTGGACATTCGTTTAAGGCGCGAACAATAGGGGTGCGGACTGGGTAAAGAAAACGACATTCTATTTTGTCCGTCAGACAGGTAATACAAAAATATTAGACACATATTTTTTAGTTATTTATTAAATATTACTTAGTTAAAACTCATTAAAGTTGGAGAGTGGGGGCTTACTACGTCACAAGTAGGTATAAAACTTACCTACATGTGACGTCATGCGCCATTTCAACTCAATATATCTCCGTAATTTTACGACTACGTGAAAAAAGAAAAAATACGTGTCCAATACTTTTTAATTAACTACCCGACGGACAAAGAAAAAAAATGTGAACATCCCCTATTGTTGAGTCGCCGATTACGGTTCTAAAACCTTACTAATACTTCTAAGTTCTACTATCCCGTGAAAGAAATAGACAAAAGTGTTTGATATACATTTGTTGTATTCGCTGCTCCCATATTATGTGTTTGTTGTCTTTTCAGGGGAGAGACTCCCCAAAACAGGAACTCAAGCTAAATCAAAACACGGGTGGATTATTCTAATCCATTGAGGAGTTTCACTATCCGTGTCCATGAGACATCTTCAGACCCTCTGGTGTTCAATGAAGGACTGGTTTTGCAGTATTAATGTCACCAACAGCAAATAACTTTAAACACGGTACAATTGTTCTCATCGGTTGAGGAGATCCACTCTGAAACTCCGGAATCCATCATCAGATCATCACCATATTTAAACGGGACTTCGATACATTCTCTATTAACTATAAAATAAATAAGCTAGTGCACTGAGGATTTTCAATCAATTACGCTAGTATCGGGTTCAGCTTTGTTGTCATATAAAAAACGTTTTCCATACTGCCTTCTTACGAAAAAAAAAAATACCTACTTGATTTCTTTTGGCACTTTTAAGTTTTGGTATTTTTTGTACAGGCCATGAATGATCTCATTTACAATTCTGATTTAAATATACGTACAATTTAAGTTGGTACTTAATAATATTACAATTATGTCTGGACTTAAAAAGAGTCAATGCCTTCTGAATTAGTTTGGTCTTTCTCAGAGTACTCGTATTTCCAAAAGCCGATCTCATCTATATAAACAATGTTATCGTGAAAAATTGTTTGTACAAAACCAAATAACAGAATAAACATCATCAACACAGGCTGCACATGTGTTTACGTAAGCTCTGCTCATCGCCATACGTTGATAGATTGTAAGTAATACGCTGATGAAAATATGCCTCGTAAACAGCATCATCATACACAAATTTTAACATTTTACAGTATCGTTATTATTACAAATAAAAATTGTGCGAGATTGAGATGTACGTGATCCAGTATGTTTGTAAACCTAGCTATAATAATAGTCTGAGTTGGAATTTCAATGATGTTGATGAAACATTATAGCCATTCCTGTTTCGCATTCATCAAGTTAAAACTCATTGAGCGGACAGTTATTTATTTATTATTTAGGAAAACTTACAGCTAAACAAACAGTAAGCATGTAATGTCCGCCAGAAGGTCGACTTCTGGCCGAAACAAAAGCCCAACTCGATTAGTCGGTTATCGTAACAACCTAACCGAAACCGAAGCCAAACCTTTAATGACCCTAAGAAATTCAGTTCCAGATTATCAAATTATAAGAAAAATAAAAATAGAAATAAAAAAGTTTAAATATATATATTTAAATTTTTAATTAAAAGTTTATGTTGTCTATATATTAATAAGTTAACGAAATTACCCAGCAACTTGTCAAAAATAATACCTCTTCGACACGTGTGTCCCTGCCTCCCACGCGTCGCGTCTTTAATCGCACACTTCGTAACAGTCCGTCCAATTGCAGCGCTTGCTAGAAATCTTTCCGTTTCAGCTATAACTTCAGCCGACGCTTCAGCCGCATAGTACAAATATGTATGTCATCAATGTGACAGGTGCGCGACATGTCGGCGTATGATATAGCTCGCGATGCCATCATCACAACATTACGCGGGTTAGAAGGTAATTTTGTCGAAAGAGCCTTTGTTAACCCGCGCCGCCGCCACGCCAGTCGATAGGCCCAGCGCGGGCTAAAGCGATCCGCGTTATAGCGGGACAAAACCAGAAAATGTTAAAAAGCCACTATAGTAAGGAAATGTGGCTTGTACTAAAAGGTTCGTGATTCTCCTAAAATAGCTTTCATTTTGTATTCAAATTGATCGACAGCTCAACAATGAAGATTGCAAAGCTCAGAATTATCTAAGCCGCTTTTAGTACTCGGTACAGAGTTACGACATCGGCAGTTCGGTAGAAATTGACGAATTTGACGAAGGAAGAAAGGAATCGGCGAAGGAAAACTGGCATGTCCCATTACGCGCACTCAGACCGCGCTCTCACCGAAAGGAGCTCTCTGTTCGAGCTGTGCCTGTGGGGCATCATACGCTAATCATGCGCTGTTTAAACATAGCTGCCTGCATGTATGAGACCTAGAATGAAGGCTTCGGACTATGGAGTAATGCAACTTTTGATACCTACAAACATGATACAGTTGTGAGTACTTACATGTAGGTTGTCAAATCGGTTGGAGGTACATAGCTCCTGCACGGGCGGAGGGCAGGTGCTGACGCAGTCGCCCCACCAGCCCGGGGGGTCCTCCTCGTCGTCCTCTGCGCCGCCCGTCCCGCCGCCGCCATCCACTTGTCCCTCTGAGGACAACAGTTAACCAACCGTTACTAACCACCATTGAAAATGTGATCTAGTTTAAAAAAACACGATGTTATCTTGCACAATACTTAAAACTTTTTGGCTCCATCATCAGATCAGCTCCAAGATACCAAATTATAGTATTGTCATTCAGATGACATATGGGTCGGGTTTACACAGGGTGTTGTTATGTAATGGAAATAGAAGGCTACCCATCGACGCACTAACCTCGACAAGCGTTCTCTAACTAACCAACAAGATCGAAACGTGCGGCACTATAGCCACGAGCCACTTAACACACAAAAACACAATTAGATGTTCTATTGACTTTAAACTGTAAAATCACAATTCATTCCCCAGACATCTTTTCATTATTGAAATAACAGAGTACAATGTAAAAAAACATTTTAACTTTAACGTTCAATAGCGTTCGTCGAGAAACAATCCTTATATCTGTTGCGAGAGTGAATGTATGCAAACTAAATAACGATGGTTCAGCGTCTGGCGTCCGGACCGATTCGAAGCGACTCGGTATTAACGTTATAGTAGGCGAAGCTCTTCGTTTGTCATCTATATATATAAAAGAAAGTCGTGTTAGTTACTTCACTTATAACTCAAGAACGGCTGAACCGATTTAGCTGAAAATTGGCAGGGAGGTAGCTTAGAACCAGGAGACGGACATAGGATACGGTAGGGTAGGGTAGGTAGGTAGGGTAGGGTAGGTAGGTAGGGTAGGGTAGGGTAGGTAGGTAGGGTAGGGTAGGTAGGTAGGGTAGGGTAGGTAGGTAGGGTAGGGTAGGTAGGTAGGGTAGGGTAGGTAGGTAGGTTGGGTAGGGTAGGTAGGTAGGGTAAGGTAGGTAGGTAGGTAGGGTAGGGTAGGTAGGTAGGGTAGGGTAGGTAGGTAGGGTAGGGTAGGTAGGTAGGGTAGGGTAGGGTAGGTAGGTAGGGTAGGGTAGGTAGGTAGGGTAGGGTAGGTAGTAAGGGTAGGGTAGGGTAGGGTAGAGTAGGTAGGTAGGGTAGGGTAGAGTAGGTAGGTAGGTAGCGTAGGGTAGGGTAGGTAGGATAGGGTAGGTAGGTCGGATAGGGTAGGTGGGTAGTAAAAAGTACATTGCAACGCATGCTGGGTACAGCTAGTACTTAATACAAGTTCAAATAAAACCGTTTAAAAACTTAATGACTGTGGCTATTATTGTTATCTCATTCTTCGAGTAAAATGGGGGCAACTGAACACACTTCGTGCCAAAAATACGTTAAATGTTTCGCCTAAATATTTTCCTAATAATCGCTTTAGCGGTTTTTCCGAGACGCTATTAGATGGATAAATTAATTAGATGTCAACATAGTCAACGATATAGGTATTACTATTTAGTTTTTTTATCGGACGGTGTTGAAAATTGTAGCCATTTATACAAGGTGTTGTTTTGCATCCTCGTCAAATTCAAGGAGGTAAACATGCTAATGGTTCTACTCCCGAATCAATAATATAATGGGTTTTTTTTTTATTCAAACTTCTGATGCTCCAACAAGTTTAACGCTTTTCATTTCTAAAACTCAATAAGAGATGGCAGTATCACAAGATTTTTGACTACGTAGTTCTACTAGGCACGCAAGATGGCGTGCAAACAGTCATGCATTGGACTCTTCGGTGTGACCAGCCTTCGTTCAATTTCCATGAGTAGATAGAATAACCTCGATAAACCTATGTAATAAAAATAATACAACAAGAAAACAACAAAATATTATTTAGAAGCTCAATAAAATAACGAGAGTGAATGCGTGGCACTCGAACGCATGCGTGTAGTATTACGAAGTTTCACTTCTTCCACGCGGAGGGACTCCACGCACAATTTTTCTTATTTACGAAAATCGGTAAATGTGTACCACCCGTGTTTTAAACGCGGCCCGTCTGATCGTCGCCCTATAACTGCGCTTTCATACATACAATCTCAAAAATGTATTCGATAATTTCTTATTCCCTAACCACGTTAAGGGGATTATTCTGAAATACTGACAAACTTATACAACCAAAAAATTCAGCGTTTATTAATAATTAACTAGTTACCGTAATTTTAATTGCTTATTTATGTCTTTTTTGACATCCGTCCTTTTGAATTTTGACGAGGATGCAATACAACATCTTGTATACATAAAATTCAAATTCCAGACTGAATGTCTGAAATATCAACGCACAGCCTAAACCGCTGGTCCTAGAGAGATTAAGTTTCGAAAGTTTAGTTTTTATTAAGTTTGAAATGGTTTATCGATGAACGTTTGTATAGAAATCGGCCATTTTTAGGGTTCCGTAGCCGAATGGCAAAAAACGGAAACCTTATAGATTCGTCATGTCTGTCTGTCCGTCCGTATGTCACAGCCACTTTATTCCGAAACTATTAGGACTACACAGCTGAAACTTGGTAGGTAGATGTATTCTGTGAACCACTTTAGGATTTTTGTACAAAAAAAATAAATATAAAAAATATATTTTGCGGTTGAGTGAAGGTTTACTAATGAATGACCGTTCAAAACATTGTTATTATATTGTTTGGGGCTATGGAACTTGGCCCGTTTTTAAAGTTAGAATCATGAAATTTCGTACCCAAGCTACTGCTGGCCTACCATGTGCCATGTCGTCTTAAAACATTATTGTTTCATTTTATTCCAGTGTGGGAAAGAGACGGAGCTGTACAGGTCGTTTAACTCCATCTCTTTCCCACACTGGAATAAGAATGAAACAATAATGTTTTAAGACATCTTAGTAATCCCCTTGGTTACAAATAAATAAATACGTATATTAGCGTTTTTGAGAATCTACCCCTTAACAGGGTTAGATAGGGGTTGAAAGTTGATATGCGGTATCCGTCATTTTTTAAATAAGAAGAATGAAATTAAATTATTGAATTTACTGAGCAAAAATAAATGAAAACGTATTTCATCGTTTCTGGAAATTCAATCCCAAACTGTAGAAAAGGGGTGAAAACAGTAGGATAACAAAAATGGTCTGATCAGCTATAAATTTACTATTTGTGTGTTCTTGATTGAATTGGTAAACACGTATTTCAAGACTTTTTAAAATTTTATTACGCAGTGTTAGCACGTTTGTATGGAAAATACGCTAAATAAATAAGATAACGTACATGCTTCTAGGGGATTAGGGACATTAGCGCGAAAGGCATTTGTGCTTAGGGCACTTGCGGGAACACATTTGCGCGAAAACACATTTGCGCGCATCCACTTTCGCAAGCATGGACACATTGGACACTTGCGCAAATGGACTAAAGCGCAATCAGACACTCGCGCGATTTTTTTTTAACAAGAATGAATTCTTATTTTCTATAACAAGAATAGCTTCTTACTTTGAAAATCACAGACTGTTACACAAGTATTTATCCTATACTTACACTTACGCGCGAGCGAAGCCGCGGGCAACAACTGTTATTTATAATATTTAAATTACTATTTACGACATTATTTTGCGGGGCTAACACACACGTGGGCAACTGCGGAATTCCACGCGGGCAAAGCCGTGGGCAGTAGATAGCTGGACATAAAAGTATTCACTTATATATCCAACTAGCTACTGCCGGCGGCTTACGACGGACAACAGCGGCACACGGCAATCATGTCCTTCAAAACCGTCTTAAGAACAAAGGTTTCAGAAATAAAATTAAAATATTGTTAACTTGACATAGGGAAAAGCGCGAATGATTTGCTAATGAACTGGCGCCGCTGACAGGCTTGCACACTACAGAAACATTCAAATCTGAAGGCCATTGTGAGAGCAACGATAGAACTTCTCGTGAGCCGACACATTCATTTACAACCTCGGACAGAGCAACAAAAGGTTCCCTTGATGTCGCCGGTGCTGCGGATCGTAGCGAGCGATCGCGGACGCTCCCGACTGTTTGGGCATATTAAATCAAAGCAAATATTTTTGTTGCTCATTGCTTCGGAGACAGTAATCCTTCGATGTCTTGCGCTGTTACTTCTCATCGTACATACTTGAATGTTTGTTTTCATTTCCTCTTTACTCTTAGATGTAAAAGGTCTTACTTTGGATCTTACAATTTAACAAAAATTAAAATGGTTAGGTGAACCGATTCAAGAATTAGATTTAAATTGAAAATTGTGCACTACATGAACTATATGATATAAACAAATTAAAATCATATCGAAACTAACAGCCGAAACATTCAGCAAACATCGTTCAGGATACTGGGGGTCTACTGCGGCCGAAACTTTGAACAGCTCCTACCACGGTTCTATTCGTTCCGAAATTTCGGACAACCGAAGTTTGTTTGACATTTTCATCTTCTAAACCTACTTTAATTCACGAATTTATGGAAGAAAAGTCAAATTTTGACAAAACATACTTCGGAATTATAACCTCAAATTTATGAAACCAAAAGTGTTACCGTTTGATTTTCGTTGGTGTAGATTCTCGTTAAAATTTGGTTCAAAAGGCTGCGAGATACCTTTTAATAGAGGCTGCTCAGCGTGAAGAACGTAAAGAGCGCAGGAGGAACCGGCACCGCTTGCGCAATCAATTAGAAATAAGCACAATTATAATTGCCGACATGGAGTTTTTTGATAATTATAGACTCAGTCGGCAGTTACGCGAAGAGCTGTACCAAGATATTAGTGACCTTGTTACCTTAAAACGCAAGGTGTCATGGAATCGAGCCCACAGTTAAGTTAGGAAGTGTATCTTTATAACATTATTTTTCAATAAAACTGCATTTTACTGTTGTAGGATAATCCTTATCTTATCATTTTACAGGTTTGAATTTTCATGCCCGAGGTAGTTACCAAGGGTCTGTAGGGCAAAATATTGATGGGCCCATGGGACAACAGACTGTGGTTACAGCCGCCCGCAATGCATCACATATTATATTGTGTTGTGTAAGTACTGAAATAAAATCCACCTGCTCTATTTTATTTTTATTTTGTTTAAGGTGAAAATACACGACTTGTGTGATGTTGAGAGCTTCTTGCGCCGTTTCTTTTCATCAGCTACAACACTTCAAACTATTGATTGATGTTTTATGAGTTTCCAGAAGAGAATATAATACTGTTCATTTTTTTCAAACTCTTGTATTGTTTTTACTTTTGACCATCTAATCCAACATTGGAAGTATTTTAACCTACTTCTTATTGTCGCATCGAAATGAAACTTTGTGTGTAATATATAGATTTCGGATGGCAATACTATAATTTGGTATATTGGAGCTGATGTGATAATGTTGCCAGGAGATGGATAGAGGAACTCTTCAGTCTTCAGTTTTAATCTTTAAAACTAACAAAACACTTTTATTTGCTTAAACCCCTAACACCTCCCTACATTTATGTACAATAAAATTTATGTACGTTAAAATAAACACCGTATTTTATAATAGTAGACATTAATAATAATAATAATGCAGTCCGTCCGTTACCTAACTGGAAATCTCCAGGGCCGGATGGACTGCACAACTTCTGGATCAAATGGTTCCAAAGATCGCACGCTCGTTTGGCATCCCAGTTTCAATCAGCCTTAGAGTCAGGGTCGCTGCCCCAGTTCCTGACGACAGGTATTACCCACCTGCTCCATAAATCAGGTAGTACTGCGGAGCCCAAAAATTATAGACCTATCACTTGCTTACCAACGGTCTATAAAGTTCTTACATCCATTTTGAGAGCTAAAATTAACCAACATATTGAGAGTAATTCCATCATGTCTCCCTCTCAGAATGGATGTAGGAACGGGTCCCGTGGTACTAAGGAGCTGCTCCTCATTGATATGGCCATTAGCCAACAGGTTCGCCGCTCCCGAAGGCATCTGTCTACATGTTGGATAGATTATAAGAAGGCCTATGACTCGGTTCCACATACATGGCTCATGAGGGTGCTGGAGTTGTACAAGATAGATGCAACTCTACGCGCCTTCCTTGAGTCGTGTATGGGGCAATGGAGGACGGTCCTTCGCTATCCAGGATGTCGACAGATGCAGGGGAACAGCGAACCGATAAGGATTGAGCGTGGTATATTTCAGGGTGATAGTCTGAGTCCATTGTGGTTTTGTCTAGCCTTGAACCCTCTTAGCACACTGCTGGAGGGTTCAGGTCTAGGCTATCGGTTGAGGAGAGGTGGTCAGGTCATATCTCACCTTCTTTACATGGATGATCTGAAAATCTTTGCCCCCAACAATTTGCAACTGATGAAGCTACTTAAGGTAACTGAAACTTTCAGTAGCGCCATCAGGATGGAATTTGGTGTGGACAAATGTGCAGTCATGCATGTGAAGCGAGGGGAGATTACGGAATCCGTGGGAACTCAACTCTCGGATTCTGTACACCTTAGATCCCTGTCCTCAACAGAAACCTACAAGTATTTGGGTATGTCGGAAGCATTAGGCATCAATACTGCTGACATGAAACAATCGTTGAGGGAACGTTTCTTTGGCCGCCTGAATAAGGTGCTAAGCAGTCTTCTGTCAGGCGGAAACAAGGTGCGCGCCTTCAACGGTTGGGTCATGCCGGTTTTGATGTATTCTTTTGGCATACTCAAATGGACTCAGACAGAACTTGATGCCCTTGATAGGAAGGTCCGCGTACTGCTGACCGCAAATCGGATGCATCACCCACGGTCGTCGGTGATGAGACTGTATATCCCGCGGAAGTGTGGGGGTCGTGGCTTCTTAAATGCTAAGACCCTGCACAACCGTGAGGTATGCAGTCTCAGGGAATACTTTTTAGAAGCCGACGTGGGGAAACCGAAGGTTTTGTCTGTGCAATAATGGACGAAGTTATGATGACGAATAACTACCGGAAACACATTGTAAAGGATGGCACGGTGGACATATGTCGGACATGCCACCGTCCGGGAGAATCGATCCGACACATTGTTTCTGGGTGTTCTCGTCTGGCTAACGGAGAGTACTTGCATAGACACAACCTTGTTGCCAGGATTATCCACCAGCAACTTGCTTTGAAATACAACCTTGTTGAATCAGAAGTGCCATACTATAAGTATGCGCCCGACCCAGTTCTCGATAATGGTAATATCACGTTGTATTGGGATCGACCTATCATCACTGACAGGACTATTGTTGCCAATAAGCCTGACATTGTGTTGATAGATCGATTGGAGCGTCGCGCAATGATTGTTGATATAACGGTCCCGCATGACGAGAACCTCGTGAAAGCAGAGAAAGATAAACAATTCAAGTATCTAGATCTGGCTCGCGAGGTTGTCGACATGTGGGACGTGAGTACAGCAGTCATTGTGCCGATAGTCGTGTCGGCCAATGGCTTAATAGCCAAAAGCTTCGACCAACATCTACGGAGTCTTTCGCTTGGCAGTTGGATCAAGGGCTTGATTCAGAAAGCAGTACTTCTGGACACGGCACGTATTGTTAGGAGGTTCCTCTCTCAAGAGCCCTGACCACCGGTAGACCGGACCCTGTTCCCGATGCCAGTGGGCTACTATTTTTTATATTTTTAAATGTTTTTGTTTATAATTTTGTAAAAATATTTAAAAATGTAAAATGTATGTTTTAAAACAAATAAAGGAGATAATAATAATAATTCTTTATTTGTATAGAATGCAGGTGTTACAATAATGGTGTTAGTTTCAGATAATATTCCCAGTACATTCTGCCTGTTGGCATACAAAAATATAGTGTTTAACTTAGAGACTAGGTACTTAAATTCAAAATGAGATCATGGATCAGCTAACTATATATAAAATTATTTACATAATAAGTGAGATAAAGTGAAGCAAATATTACAATTCATCATTTATAAAATCGGTAACCGAGTAATAACATTTCTCTGTCAGCAACGACGACAAGAGTTTCTTGAATTTTATTAAGGGCTGATCCTTAATACAACTTGGCAGTTTGTTAAATATAATAGGTGCCATACCAATAATGTTTTTTTTAAGCAAAGCAGTGTTAAATCTACCAGTACACAAAAGGCTCTGATATTTTGATCTCATGGCAGTAGTTCGCGTCCTCGTATCATTTAATGTTGGAAATAGATGCTTGTTAGTTTTAACGAATATAGCTACTTCAAGAATGTATATACAAGGAAAAGTTAGTATTTTGTGTTTCTTGAAAAAAGGAATGCAACTATCTGTAACCTTGAGATTAAAAATGGATCTTATGCACCGTTTTTGGGCTTTAAATATAGACTCTCTTTCGGAACAATTACCCCAGAATACTACACCAAACCTGAGAACAGAGACTACCAAACCGTGATATGCAACCATTAATGTATCAACGTTAACTTTCTTGGACAGATTGTAAAGAGCATACGCAGACGTGCTTAATCTTTTGCAAACTTCTTCAGCCTGCGGTTTCCAAGTCAATTGACTGTCAATCAATATGCCCAAAAATTTAGCCATGGTAACGCTATCAATTGTTTGTCCTTTATAATTAATTTTTAGGTTTGGCATTGAAAAAAGCTTACACAATAACATTCAATACATTTTCGTTCACGAAAATTGTCTATGATTTCGAACTTCTTGTGTGTGTCCGCAAATGATATAGAGTAGGGTCAAAAACGAAACTTCGTTTAATTTACGAATGAAAATTAACAATTAAAAAAATTTAACTTCGTTTAATTTTCATTCGTTGCCGAAGTTACGTTTCGGAGAAAGAGAGTAGACCTCCTGTTGCGGCTGGCCCGCACCCTACACACCAGGGATGTGCACCGCACATTTGTCTAGACTTTACTTAATAAAAATGGAACTTTTGCTGTAATTAAAAATGAGCATTCTCGGAGCGAGTATTTTTAAACAAAGGATTGCTACTCGTCATGTTGGTGAATGTAAATAGTGGAGCAGTAGACATCAAAGTGAATCCGGCGTGCTGTCTAGTCGGTGCGACCAGCGCGGGTGTGCCCGACGCCGTCGTATATTATTTACATTTGTCCGCAACGCTCGGATATTAGACCGTCACGACAAACAAACAAAAACAAACTTTCATTTGTCGCAACAAACATTTCTTAAAGTCTTTATGTATTTCGAACAGACCATATTTTGCATAACGTTAGTTGAATACAGTGAGTGACTAGAAGAGCGGTTAATAGGCACATAATCAAGTGTTTATGTGGTGCAGCTTGTGTGGACATTGTGTTAGCATCGCCAGTGTGTGAAAAACGCTTATTGTCGGAGCCGTCAACTTTCAATTATGGACGCTCATTCTCACAAATTGAACATGTCAACATTACCGTAAATAGAGTTTTTATTACGATTGGAGCTTGAGTTACGTAAAGTGTATTTGTCAAAGGACTGAGGGAGCTCGATATTTGTCGAGCATTAGTCGACAATGGACGCAATGGGAATAGACCCGGTTTTGTTGCGCCGTAATGAGCAACAAACGTGTGTGAGCCGAGACGTGGCGAGGCGACGAAGACGACGTGGAGGCGCTTTGATCTGCAGCTCTTGTCGCGCACGCGACAAAAAAGAAGACGAAATATCTGCGTGATTAGAATTATGCCACTTGTTGATCTCGTGGTAATTGTATTCTTGCGTGTTTCGTGACATTTATGAAAAAAATACAAGAGAGATACGACTATGTATTTTATGATTGAAAACAAATTGTATAATCTAACAATCCACAACCTTCTATACTCTTACGTTTACGTGTGATTATTTTCCTACAATTGACACATTTTGTTAGGGTTTTCTGGCACAACCAAATATTTTTTAAGGAAAATTGTACAAAAACACCTACGGAATTTCAGATTAAGTTATAACTTATGCAGTAAAGTTGATAATAAATCGTTTTATTCGCTCACTCGTCCAGGTAACAGGCGAAGGCAAGAGGTTTTATTTATACAAACATCATAAAAGTAAGCTTCCTTTCAGTTTATTTGCGCAACAGATACTATAGGGGTGCCTCATGGAATTACACTATTTCCTTGATCACCTGAAGTTTCCCGCAGTTATTATTACTTTTCTCTTTCCAAATACATTTTTATTGTATTCAGATTATTTGTCCAAAAGTACTAAGTACTGTGTGCGACTATGCGCCAAAAAGGGTCCCGTAACTTTGTGTGGGCGTAGAGAACTGTTATTAGGTATAATATTTTATTTTAAACATAGGATTATAAAAGTATGTATAACACCGAAATAACAAGTATACCTAGGTGGCCCTTAACATGTCCGCTCGATATGTAATAAAAACATTCTAAAACAAAGCGTAAAGTTTTTATAAAAATGTGGTGTTTGGAATAAATATGCCGCGCTGACCCTGGTCCGGTGCCCCCCGCTCTCCCATGTAATATCCGTTACAAACAATGTGTAAATTGCGTTGCGGTAGCGTTCAGTGCTGGTATGTACAACTAATTGAGAATTACTTGTTCTACAACAGCTTTTGTAATTAGATGCTAAATATAACTTTATGCGACTACTATAGCTCTACGTATGAATAAAATCTCGGCCTGACTACGTTATAGCGCTAATCTTATGCAGTCTCAGGGGCTAACGCCTCGTCCACGTCCACAGGCGATGCGACTGGGGTCAAGCAACGCGTGTTTACTTTTCTTGTTTCTTCGCGTGAGTGTAGCCTCAAGTTTTATCCAGAGTGATGAGAGCGTTCACGAGAATATCTAAAACTAGATCCTGCCGTTGTGAAAAAAAAAACCGTTTTTGTGCCTCAGAGTCTCACACGGCTACCATTTAGCCGTAAATAACCCATTACCTCTGTTATAAAATAAAAGAGCAATGATTTCCTCAACCCAACGCGAGGCTGCGGAGGTGGCAACAGGGCTGGCAGGCGACACCAGGGTGCGGGGACCAAGGACCGGGACAGCTCGTAACGCGTCAATCCTACCCACCACTTTTATTGCGAGCCTCGAAATAAAATTAGGTAAACGAGCACCTCCGAGTTTTACTTGACTATAAAAAAGAAGTGTCTTTGTCTTACTGTGATCATTCGAGGACAAAACGCGTAAAATGTTATTTGATCATCTTTGTTAGTCGTCAGGGGGTTGGGAAAGGCTCGCAAGCCTTTGGTTGCTACGGATACCAAACTACATATTTTCTAACTGATTCAAACGAGCAATAAGTGAGACCTCTCTGTGCTAAGCAGAATATTTTAAAGTCTCTGGAAACAAGAAATAGTATTTCAGGGCAGGATCGTTTCTCTTAAAAATTACAAAATTTCGCAAATCGGTTAGCTTCGCATTAAATATCAGTGAAAACAATGTCGTCCGGTCACTCGCACATTTCTAAAGGTTTCTGGGACACTTTCGTCTTTATTATTCCTTGACTACAAAAGTCTCATGTTCCCACTCTTTTCCTTGCTTACGCAGCCTCATTTTTGCGGTACTTTTCATCCAAAAGCGACCTACCTGGTACTGTTTCGTACCTCTATACCAATAAGAGCATAGGTGTACACCTGCTGTTTCTATGACATGACGCCGGGTCCGACTGCCACTTGACGGACGACTGCAGAGAGCGTGCAGTTACTTATCTCAGCACTGAACGTGCAGATGCTGGTAAGCCACAAATACTCTTTACTTTGCAGGCCATTGCAGGGGGCACGCTACGAAGCAGAGGAATAATTATGCAAAAGTAAGGAGGTTAATTAAGGAACAATTTCACAGTTCTTGGGTTGTGATTACTCAATTTTTTTTTATTAACCCTTAAATAAGATTCGTCCAGCAATAAATAGCAGATTGATCACTAAAGCAGTGCAACTATCTCTTAACCTAATGTTCGCGGCGGCTTATCTATGCAATGTAAGCCATCGTAAGAAGACGTCTATGCCCGCCACTTATCTCTGTTATACTCTAGTTAAATTCACTTACGACTCATAACCCGAAGATAGGCGATAAAGCCCGGTTCACACGATCCGACACTTGCCGCTCGTGAAAGCGCGATGTCGTAAATATGCGATAACAAACTCGCGCGGTAGTTGCACCCGGCCCGCGACTTGCCGCGATTTTATGTTCGTTGAGAAATTACTCTTCCTGTGGTGAAGGTAATATGTCAGATTCAAATTAATATTAATTTAATTGCGTTTCACAATGTTATACAGGTGTTTTAAAAGGCTTAAAGCTAAGAACCATGTTATGGACCCTGTAAGAGCACACAGTAATATAAGTATTTATTTAATATACAACATTAAACAACATCAATATTATTTATAATTGAGATCAATATTATTTTCGTTTATTTATTTACTTACATACTAATTACATTTTAAAATATTTTCACAAAATGATATAAAAAAAAACAATCTATACATCTATACAAAAAAAATAATTAAAGTGTCTGTTTGTAATACAGGGTGTTTTTTTTTTTTAATTTCAAATTCTTGAAACTTTGGTTCCTGTTTAAGAAAGAGATAGGACACTACACACTAGTGACATAACAGTATCTATCTACTTACTTGAGGCATGTTATTTATGCTAAAACTACTGTTCTTACTGTAATTTCGAATATCAGCCTAGTGTCTCGATTACACATTTAGTTAAAAATTAAAAGATATTAAATGTTTTTTTGGACATATTGCATACCGTTGGAAAGGGGACAGACTAGAGAACTTTTTAAAGGTATTCGAAGATCCCGATCGCTTTTTTTTTTATAGCTATTTAAAGTTGAGTTGAGTTTTAAGTTTAATTTTCTTTTACAAAAACTTTACGAGCTATTAAAAAATAAACTAATTGTAACTAGCAAGTAACTTTGAATTTGATAGAATCATACAAGAGTACACATCAAAATTAAATCGAAATTTTAAGTCTAAACAATATTTTTATATTTTTATTTGACCTAAAATGTTGAATTTTGGAATTTAAAAAAATTTAAATTAAAAAGTTCTTATAAAAAAACTGGTGTGGCAAGGAATGAGTTATAGGGCGTGAAGAGTTAGCAAATGACCTCTCCTTTGGATTGGCCTATTCGATTTGGCAAACGATGCACCAAACACCCTGTATATTACTTAGATCTATACAAATAAATAAAATTAAAGAGTTTGTTTGTACTATTAAAATAACCGCCTTTTACTACATGCATATGAATGTGTATACGGAACATATACCAAAACAACATATTTTTACAATTTTTGTCTGTCTTTCTGTCTGTCCGTCTGTCTGTCTATTTGGTCCGGCTAATATCAAGAACGTCTGTACCGATTTTGACGGGACTTTCACTAGCAGATAGCTGATGTAATAAGAAGTACCTTAGGCTACTACAATTTTAGAAAATTCTTACTCCACGCGGACGAAGTCGCGGGCACAGCTAGTTAAAAATGTAAAAAATAGTAGCCCACCGACATTGGGAAAAGGGTTCGAGCCTACCGGTGTGTACCGGTGGCCAGGGCTTGAGAGAGAGAGAACCTCCTAACAATAAGCACCGTGTCCAAAAGTACTGCTTTCTGAATCAAGACCTTGATCCAGCTGCCAAGCGACAACCTACTGAGATGTTGGTCGAAGCTTTTGGCTATTAAGCCATTGGCCGACACGACTCGATAGTCGTGTCGGCACAATGACTGCTGTACTCACATCCCATATGTCGACAACCTCGCGAGCCAGATCTAGATATTTGAATTGTAGATCAATATTAATTATGAAGAACAATAGAAAGTAGGTATTTTTCACTATCTTAAATTATTTCCTTTGTTCAAAACACATTTTCTGTAGGCAGATAATTAATTATTAAAAGTGGGTAAGTAATGAGAAGTTTTTAGAAGTATTTTTATTAGTAACAAATTATTTATGTATTCATATTTATATTTGGTTTCCTATATTCCATATTATATTATATATATTTCATAATCTTCTGATATTTAAGAGAGAAAATAATTTTCGATCGATTTGTCATCTAGAAACTCCTTTACTGAGTACTATGCCTGCCGTGCCGTACCGTGAGTCGTAGGTCATATCATTTCAAGCTCAGGCTGGAACTTTATTTTATGTAAATTTATTTTATTTATTTATAGGCAAAGGGAACAGGGGCAGGTGGTCTGCCCCTGTTCCCGGTCAAGCCGAAGCTGCCTTACTCTTACCACCGTAAGAGTTAAAACCATCTGCGTCGATAAGCTTGTGTGGGGCCGCCCAAACCCCGAACCGCTGGAACCGTGACAGAAACAATGCTTGCTGCATGTTGCATGCCTGCTTGCACGCTGCATGCCTGTTTGAAACAGTGGTACCTATAATGAATGTTCGGAAACATAACATCGGGCTAATGATAAATAAATGATAAATAATGTTTATTTTGCAAGTAGGTTTTTACAAACACTTTTACACGTCATTTTTTTTTAAGCTAGATGAGGCCGGTGTTTCGTACCTGACTACTCTGAGAAGAAACAGCCGAAACAAACTCAGAGGTTCTCTGTTAACTTGTTACTCTTTTAAAGTCCAGACATTGCTCAATTTATATGAGGACCGTAACCGTAAAGGACCGTAAAGACCATTTCAGATACTAATCTGCATAAGATTAGTATCTGAAATGGTCTTTTGAAGAAAGAACCACACAGATTTGAGTGGACCTGTCCAGTCAGTGCAAGCATTTGTCAGTTATCGTGTAGCTCGACTTATAACTCAAGGAGCTCAACGAAACGACGAACAATACCAAAGAAAGGACATTTGGGTAGGTCGCTTAAAGTACTCAAACTGCCAGATAGTGGTGGGAGAAAAATAATGTGACCTGCATGGTCCTCACATTCACAATAATTAAATGTAATTAATAATAATTTACGAAATTAATTTTAAAAATCACGAATATCAATAAATGTCACAATAATAATAAAAAAGTAAATATGCATGTCAAATCAGTAAATGTCACATAAAAATAATAAAATATAAAGTAAAAAAAAAAAAAAAAATACTGAAATAAGTATTCATGTCACATCGGTAAATTTCACTTAAAATAATAAAATAAAAATGTAAAAAAATAAGGTAAAAAAAAAAAAAAAATGTCACAGTGTATAAAATAAGGAATTAACAATGAACAAGCGAAGTCCGAAATTTCGACATTCACAGAGCAAATTTCATTGGAGAAGTTTAATCCCAAGCCTTTTTATCTTCGAGATAGTGATTAACATGATAGTAGGTTTTCAGGCATAGCTTCCGTTTTATAAACGATTTGAATTTATTTAGGCTTAGTGCTTGAATATGGCTCGGAAGCTTATTATAAAAACGTATACATTGGCATCTGAACGTTCCCCCTACTTTTTTGAGCCTCGTTGCAGGAATAACAAATTTGTGTTTGTTCCTCGTATTTACGTTGTGAAACTACTAAGTCTAAGTCTAAGAGTAACTTCGGTAAAAAGTTTTTCGACCAAATGAAACGTCGAACTATGGAAAAACTCGAATTGATAATAGGTCAACTGATACAGTGGCAGACGTGACTTCGATGAAGTAAAAAAAAACATAAACGAAAATAATTGAAAAGTTTTAGTTGAAATGAAATTCGGTCAAACATTTTTCGAACTTATAACAGGTAACCCGGAGTTTCATATCAACAACTAGGTGCTGTAGCTACTGGAAAGATAATTCAAGGCAGGTTTAGAGCTCAATAATTTTATTCTTTAGCAGGAAACAGTCAACTAGCACCTGCACCACACACCGCAACACAAATGTGTTGAGCGGCCCCCGCGAGCAGTGAGGTCAGAAAGATCCGCATCGCACAGCTTAGACGCAACAAAGTGACAAAGCGTTCCATTTCAGGAAACCAAAATTTCTGTTTAATGTTTTGAATATGTGTGACAATACGTTACTTCAAAGGTCCACGTCCAAAGCCAAGAGAAGATGTATAGGGTGATTTAAAAAAAAAAGATAAATCAAATGTAAATTTCATAAAATATAGAAATTTAAGTAAAGAAAAAGAAATCCGTAGACGCTGCTGAGACATAGCATTCTTGACCATGCCTATCATGGTCAAGAATGCTATGTCTCAGCTCCAAAAAATATGGAGATTCGCAACATTTCGCGGAATACCAAAGTGAAATTGGTCAACACGCTGGTATTTTCAATTTGCAGATACGGAGCAGAAACGTGGACCTTGAGAAAGGCTGACCGAACTCGTAAAGACGCCTTCGGTATGTGGTGCTGGAGGAAGTTACTTTAGATACCCTGGACTGCATTCCGCACCAATGAGTCCATCCTACGAGAGCTCAAAATAAAGACCAGACTCTCTACGATCTGTGTCCGTAGAGTCTTGGAATTTTTCGGCCATATAGCAAGAAAAGATGGCAATAACCTTGAACAACTGATGGTTACCGGCAAGGTGGATGGTAAATGACCAAGAAGTCACAGCCCTTTGCGATGGTCCGACCAGATAAGCTCTGCTCTTCACTTGGCCAAGAATAGACAGAGATAAACTTAATCATGAAAAAGATGTTTGCAAGGGTGGATCACGTCCCTCAGTAAAAAGGAGCACGACTTGAGGAGGGGGAGGAGTGGCCGATGACGGTTGGGACACAAAACGTTAATCGGCGTGACTGTAGTTTGTCATGAGTGACAGCAACGTGACTGCGGTGCAGTTCAATAAGGCACGAATTATATTAATTTCCAAGTTTGACTTGACTTTAACTTGAAATGGATAAATATTTAGTTGTACAGAATGCCATTTTAACAGACAAGCAGTCTTCATTTACTCAATTCAAAGTGTAAAGTGGTGCAATTTGTGAGAAACTGTTCAGACAGATTTATTTAGACGCCCGTTGTTCCGCAGCACGTACAGCGTGAACACTCTAGGCACACATTCACGGCTAATAGCATGAATTGCAGCTTATTCCTGTTAGCGGGTTAGAAGAGACCTTGTCCCCACCCCATACCCTCCCTTTCCTACACCCACCGTTCTCTTGCCATATAATAAAACTAGCTGTGCCCGCGACTTCGTCCTCATGGAATAAGATTTTTTCTAAAATAGTAGTAGCCTAAGGTACCCCTTATTACATCAGCCCTCTGCCAGTGAAAGTCCCGTCAAGATCGGTCAAGCCGTTCCAGATATTAGCTGGAACAAACAGACAGACAGACGGACAGACAGAAAAACAGACAAAAAATGTAAAAAAATATATTTTGGTATATGTACCGTATATACATAGTAAAAGGCGGATAATTTAATATTACAAAGAGACACTTCAATTTTATTTATTTGTATAGATGTATAGATATACTAAAACTCGCCGTTCTCAATTTGAGAAGGTTTTTGTAGAATGTTTGAGCATGCTAGACTGAGGATAACAGCCAGTTCTAACTTGCGATGATTACTAAGAGAAAAAACATACAATATGGGTAATTATTACTGAAGGAACTGTTGTTAATTAGGAAAACAACCCCAAAATCAAGTATGATTAAATCAAGAAAATTATCCTAATTAATAATCTCTTCAGCGTAATGAAACTCTAGTGTTTTCACAGCTGCAGAGCCGACCCCAAAACACGGGCAAATTATTATACCAAACAACTTAATAACCTCCATCAACATACGAGTATTAACAAGATATTAATTCGACAAGTTTCGCTAAACACGCGCGCGGCATAAGCTAACCACTAACCCTTCACACGTAGTCAACACAATTTCCCGCATGTCAATGAGCGGGACAGGTGGGGACAGGCGAGGACAGGCGGGGACAGGCGGGGACAGGTCGGCCTTGCCACTGAGTGGACCCGCGCTAGTGACAGGTAGAGAATCAGATGGGACACCGCCCGCCGCTGTGACAGTTCACTACTTGTTAATGACTGTTTGATTGTGACTCTGACAAGACAACGGCATGTCTTGCATTGGTGGCTGTATCAGACATGTCTCGTCCAGGCAAGATGCAGGTTTGACGTTCATCAATATTGTCTCACTGACGCATATGATTGACAGCAACATACAGTGCTGCACACGATTGAAATGGAGAACTAACTTTAAAAGGAGCTCTCATTTAGCCAAATGAAATTAATCTTAATGCCAAATTAAAAATAGTGTTTCGAGTGGAATAATAACAGCAGGAAATAATCGATTTATTAATGTTGAACTATGAAAGAATACACGACAGTAAGTTTTACCCGACTGGACTCTAGGTTTGTTCGTTTGTGGCACTCTAGACACCAAACGCGTGGGCCGATTTTGATGATTGATGATCAAACGATTTTTGTTTTAATGTTGCGAGTGTCACTAACAACATGACGGTAATCAAATTAAATATGACGAAATCCATATTTTGAAAAACAAAACGTCATTGAAGTACATAATTATGTTAAGTAGGGTATCATGAATTTTTGAAAATCATCTTTAGGGTTACTATAACATTTTTCATTTTGAATGCCCATTTAGGATTTAAAACGAAAGTTCTTTAATCGAAATGACAAATCAGATAAAAGTGAAAAAATCAAGAAGTTATTTCGACTATGAAATCTTTCACATTATTTTACTGAAAAGCTAGAAAAAGTTTCAAAGTATTTCGTTGTTCCACGTCGTTGTCGCGTGAGATCTAGAGTAGTTTTATTGGATGAACCCTCACGTACAAACGCGCAGCGTGTTCCCGGCACGGGATGGCTACCGCTCAAACATGCGTGATACTTTTCGCATCGGCGCGGCGGCCGGTGATTTCGAGATCACATCTAATGGAAAATTTTAGTGCAGTGTTCCATTTCATGTGTATGGACTCCATTTGACGTCAGTAGCGTGCTAGGTCTAGTCGGTGTCACGTCTCTGTACTAAAACACACACTCTCGCGCTCCACGTGTGAAATGCGACACATTTTTACTTCCTGGCGTACTTTTTGCAAACGATAAGTGTTGAGCTCAAGGTCCTCCCGAGTCCTCCTCGAGCCCGAGGTTTCGATTTCTGGGTCGGACGCACAGTGTTAATAGGATTTACCGTTAAAAATGTTTCAGTAGCAGCTTCGAATTTCGGTACCTGGTTCACGCCTATTTTACATAAGACTATAACATAATATCTGGTGTGGGATTAAAGTATACCTCAGTGTAATCTTGCGAGGAAAACAGGTGTGGTTTTTTTTTTTTTCATTTTGCTAATTATTACCATTTCATTAGTATCGAGTGTCCTTCGTCCCTAAATAGCTGGTCCTTGACCAAGAGGAGTTGAAATTGAAACTCTCAAGTGTCCCGAAGTGAGGGATGTTTGAGGAGTGCCGGGCTTTAGGTATGTTGATACAGCATTCAGTTTGATTCTGTTCCGATGATAGAAGAGTGGAAGGGGTCTGGTGTGTGCTGACTATGCATGATAACCTTATTGGATAGATGTGTCTGCTTCAGGAAAGTTTCTATTGTTGGACATAACTAGTAATAACTAAGGCACGTTATTTCTGAAGAGCATTGCATTTGCTTGATTACCGTAAGTAAGTATAAGCAGGCCTTAAATAATATTTGACTCTAAACATACCTGTATTTTGTAGACCTTATGATTTTGGATTGGCAGGGACAATAGTTGTTTTCAATAAGCGTCACAAACTAATTAGTATTTACAAATGCCATTCACAGGTATTTGGTTTAATTAATTTTAGGAGAATAATTTTGCTTCTATTATTATTTCATGACCTATTTATTGTTTACTAATCACATTAAAATTCACGAATAATTTCAGGCCTGACCAAAATATTTGATGTTTTCTGATTATGCCTCTTGAGTGAAAAAAATGGAGCAAATTCTATTAATCCTTGATACAAACAAACGACCTTCCCCGTACACGATATTAATAAGATTAAAGCATATAGCGATACGCATTGAAAGCGGCACGTTATTAGAGAAACATGCCACAAAGCCAATCACAGGATGTATTCAGAATAACCTTGAGGACCTTGTGCGACTCATTACTTGGAGGTATTTACTGTTTTATATAACACCGACAGTGGGTTAATAGGTTTTTAGTTATTCGGTTAATAGCCACATCATAAGGTGACAATATCATTTTATTTCAGAAAAGGAAGTGCGGGATTTTTGGAATGTAGAAGGAGTAGGTCGATATTGGAACACTGCAGGCTAGAAAAAAAAATCTAGTCGGAAGTTTGGTTCGGAGAGAAAATGGTTGGCAAAAAGTCGCGCTATTCGCGTTATCTGGCCGCACTGTAACGGGTCTCATCGGGTTCAAAGTTATGCGCGCTCACGGCCGCGCGGCACAAACACGCTCGCACACGTTCGCCGCTGTTATGCGAATCGTATCGCTCCGTGTGTGCTCTCAGCTCTGCAAGATATTGCCTGTTACTTATCGCACATATTACAGCCGAGTGTTTGTATTCTAATCGTTTTGGGTGAGGGCTGTTCACGGTGATAGCCCTTTACTTTTTTTCGATGAGATCATGAGGTTTAACTCATCATTGTTTTGAAAAAGCGCATGTGTTACATTTATTCTGTAGGTACCAAGGTGCAATAGTGACTGCGTGAGACTGTGGGTGGCGTTGTGTTGCAGCTTAGTCCAGTAGTAGTGTTGATAATGAAGGTACTATTTATTAATTTACATAGCGCTTTTACTTTAATCGCACTTAGAAACCACAAATTGCATCGACCGCGGAGCTAAATTCAACACCGGTCAGCCATCGTGGTACTACTTAGACATAGTTCCATTATAGTTTGACGATAAGATTGTATTCAGTAATCTATGCAACCATCAGATTCCCAATACAATACCAATTCATATGATTTTTTAAATTTCGTAATGTATTGGCTTCTGTTTTATGTAAATAAATAGTTAATCACAATCTAATGACTCAGTGAAAAACACAATTTATAGTGAAATTATAATTTAGTTTTGAACCCAAAGCTCCAAAGTTTTAAGGAACCGAAATAAATTAAGTCTTTTGTTAACTGATGAGCTGTAAATTATTTATTAATTTTGAAAAGTTGATGAACATTTTATAATTTACAAATATTGCAATTATTTTGAAAATAATTATAAAATTTTGGTCCCTATTATAATTTTGTATGTATGTTTATAACTAATTTTGCTTCGAGTGCTCTCGCCTCTCATACGTGCTCTCGTAAAAGCATGCTGCCAGACTTGCTCATTAGTTCTGACCTCTAACAAGTTTCTAATGCGTCTGCTAAGTTTTGATGGCTACTTTACAAAGGGGCTTTTAATTGATTATTTTAGGCTTTTAGACAAAAATCCAAATTTAACAGTGCACATTTAAAATGTAGAGTGAACTATTAATTTATGTAGGTAATTAAATGGTCCAGCGACTTATCCACTGAACAAGCAGGATGATCAAAAGTATATTCGATTACGATTTGTATGATAACGTTTGTAGTGTGCCAGTGACCACAATTCCATCTATCCACGACCAGGTCCATTGGCCAGATTATAGTAAATTGTAGTAGAGCAAGAGCTTAGTAACAATATCGTCAGTAACGAAATACCAAGTCATTCAAAACCAACTTGTAATTAAGTTCAGCAACTCGTTGAAGGAGCTCTGAACCAAACATGTAACAAATTCTCTCTCGGCCACATTTTAAGGTACGTTGGTAAGGCCGGCGAGGACAGCTGGACAGTTGGATCATTGAAGCGGGATAGGCGGGTGGCGGAGTACATCACAGAGCTAAGGTATTCAGTCTCTAGCCTCAATAACACCGCAGTACTAGACTACAAGGATTCCAAAGACGAGTTTCATATCGATAACAATAGTTAACCCAATAATCAGTAGCAATATCTATAATAAGGTTATATATCTAGAACTTGACGGGTATTCTTCCTTTAAATTATCCTAAAATTGTCATGACAGTTAGTGGAGTAGGCCTACAGGGGAAACCACGGTAAAAAAACATGCCTAGTACACTACCTCACAGGTGGCGTGGAAATGTGTGCATATCATTTATAATGTGACTTAGAATCGCGATATCTCAGGAATGGTAACTCTTAGGAAGAAAAATAAAGACTATTTTTGTAGAAAATTTTAAGATCTACAACTTTGGCTTGAGGTTTTTTTTTTTATAAAACTTACCGTTTTCGAGAAAAATCCAAAAAACCTCAAATTGACCTTTGACCCCGAATAACTTTTGTAGCACACATAGGATCGATGGGGAATTTTAAAGCTTTATTTTTATTTATTTATTTGTAATGGTAAACCCCAGCTCTCTACCAAAATTTGGCTCTCCGGGAATCATTGTTATTTGACCCATATTTTTTATGTCTAAGTTTACTGGACTATACTGCAAAGACACCGAAAATTTCGGAATAAGAATATTTTCACGAAAAAAAATATGTTTACTTAATAGAGGTTTTAAATATGTAACATTCTGAATATTGCTTGAATTGTTAATTAGTATCATTTTTCCATTTTTTGTTGTAATATACTATACTATACATTTATTTGCAATGCATTTATTTAACATTTTTAATAAGTGTCATGGTAATAGGCTTATCCCTAGTAAAGTGAAACTTAACATAGGTACTTATCGAAATGTGGGTGTACTGTACACATCTGCGTACCCCCTCAGAGAATAGAGGCGTGATGTTATGTTATGATATTGTGTAAACATCCAAGCGATTAGAAAAACATTGTAAGTGCCCATAAAATTTGAGTGTTGCTCTTGTTTTTTTGAGATCCTATCGTCAGATCCCGACTTATACCTTTCATTATCAGTTCAGCAACATGAGATGAAGATTACCAGGGAGAATAATCTGGATTGCGTTAGAAAATTAATGAAAAACATTATATATGTTTATAAAATTTGAGGGTTGGCCTCGATTTCCCTGGGATCCTATCATCAGATTCTGACTTGGTGACAATGGGACTAAATCAGGAGTATAGGCTTTCGAAAACAAAATTAAAATTGGTCCACAATTGGTGGAAAAATCAGTGAACATACATAAAATAAAAATACATACAGTCGAACATACAACCTCATCCTTTTGGAAGTCAGACAAAAACTGAAATTGTCGTGTTCTGTTCTGAATAGGATCGCGTCAAATTGCCGGAAGTTATTAGACTTTGCTCCGGTTATATCTTGGCGGTACGAGGAACCCGTCTTCTACCGCTTAATAGCTTTTAAATATTATACCATGTTATGCAAACTGAATACGATTTATTTTATTTATTTAACGTGTTTTTGCAATCGGTAAAAACTAATACAATAATATTAATTCCTTCAATCACACAACGAATCAAACTTAACTAAGTTCTAAGACTGACAAATTCCTTCCCCCGTAATCTTAGATTAACAATAGCCCGACCCTTGGCGTAGGGTGTCGAAAAGTACATCGTGATCCTTCGTGGTCTAATTGATGACGGCACAAATGGTGCCCGCCGGGATTCGAACCTGAGAACGCCGGAACCGAGATCGGCTTAATTGAATCAGGACTTTGCACCTTATTTAACACTTTGTTAAATCTTAGGGATGAGCCCACGAGGAACAGTAAGCCTTTGATAATTGTAGTTTAGGGATTATCACGGACTTTCTCAAATATTTGTTGCTAATGAGAGTACTAAATACACCTGTACCACCAAACTCCAATACAGATTAATTACCTATAAGTAAAGCAATCCGATATTGGTGGACACAACCAGACACCGATTACTATCCAACTTTGGCGAATCTCGGCGAGCAGTCGCGCGTACTTGCGATGCTATATTATTTCTCGGTCGGAACTACTATTACCTCCTAATTACTCCTTTGACCGTAACCACACTGAGGGCGAGAGAGGAGGGCGCGTCGGGGGTAGGAGGAGGTGACCGCAACCTTCGCAATAATTACTGAGAGTTAATCAAAACGTCATCTGCCCGCCACGTGGACATTTCCATTTAATTACGACACTAAATTGGATATTTCGATCAATTGGGATTTACCTGCAGGTTGTGATGCTTGTTCGGATACGATTCGAGAAGGTTCTCTGTCCAGTGTGGGTACTGAAGCTATGGTCTCAGTAAAAAATAAGGCACGCGGGGAAAATGAACGCGAGTATTAAAATGAACAAAAAAATGCTTTGATAATATTTTAACTTTTGAATGCCGTGCACGGATTGATCCATTTCGGCATTTAAAACAAAGAAAGTGACAACACTACAAAACTAAACCTCAAATGATTGCTATTTCAAATGTTCAACCAAAAACCCTTGCGCTTAGGATGGGATATATCTATACTGAGAAAACTTGTGTATGAAACGATTTCTTGATATCACGTGCACACACAACGTTCAATTAGCTGACTTCATTTGCTCAAAAGCTAGAGATCCAGAATATGGCCACAATGTGTGTACATACTTAAGGAATACTTATTTTAAAAAGAATAAGTGAGCTAGAATGACGACGGTACAGTAACGAGACAGCAGTGTATACAAGGTCTGGTGTCCACGAGATTACCGATTGCTTTGGTAGCAACTTACAATGCGATGTTCACGACAGCCAAGGCAAAGGACCTTCGATCAGCGGGAACTATGACGGAGAAGTCAACATTAAATTGGTTGACATAAACTATAGAAGCTTGTGTCAATTCAGTTGAGAGTCATTTAAAAACATGCATTGTTTGTGTAGGCCCTCGGTTTTCTACGATTTATGGTAAGGAGATTAGCGAAGGTGCGTCGGTCGGCCGTCGGCGAATATCACAAATAAGTCGTTTGCTTAACACAAAACTGGAAAATTGCTGTTATCTAAAATAATTACTGTTGACCGGTATCAAAACGTGTTTTTTTTTATGTAAAGCGATACTTTTAAACAAAGCGCCCACCCACAATCTATCCCACACAGATTCTCATTACTTATTTTAGGATAGATTGTATATTTCAGTTGGTACATAATTTGTGACATTTACATGTAGATCGTTACAAATATTAGGAATGAATCTGAATCCTCAATTTCAATAAATAACCAGATATGTATGGTTGACTGTTAGTACTAGTTTGTAGGACACTACAAAAATATTACTACAGCAACATAGTACAAAAAGGACAACAGTACCATTTATGACCCAAATGAAGAACTAACATCAAAATTCTGAATACGCTACTATAGTTATCCGCGACTTAAGACTAAGACAAACCCGACAGCATATGTCGGGCAGTAGCCCACCAGACACAACACCCGTCTGGTCGGAGGAACGTCCCTTTTTTATGTGGGGGATAAAGAACTTTACACGAAATTCTTCATTACCCCTAAACGTTTTAGCATAATCATCCTACTATAACGGTCTCACAGATATGAAATTGACCTCCTCTCTGTGGGAAGGAGAGGACCATAACCCACCAGGGTTACGGTGGATTATGGTCCTCTCCTCGTAGACAGTAATTGACATGTCACTTACTGTCTACGAATGTTTGATCTAGGACAAGTCGGTATCTTCACGCTGTTTCTCTCTACGGTTTTGAGTTCAGTAGTTATGTAATCAATTAGACAAAGTAAAGTGCCTGTCTGAGGATACCATCCCAATATTAATAAATTTTCGAATTGAACCAAAGCACCAAGAAATGTTTTTATTGATTTTGGAGAGCTTGCACAATCTATCTTCTATATATATATAAAAAGAGAAGTCCTGAATGACTGATAGACTGACAATCAACGCCCAGCCCAAACCTTTGGACCTAGAAAGCTAAATTTCATATACAAACTTCTGGTTAGAAATAAATAAATACGTCTTTTAGCGTTTTTGAGAATTTACCCCTTTTTTTTACGGATGGGAAATCATCAAATGACTTCTCCCGCTCTGGGCGGAGCGGGAGGGAGTGTCAGACTTATACTGACTAAAACCCATCCATGTTCCTTCTTCGCCCTTTGTGTTCCAGGGCCACGGTATCTCTTTAGAACAACCCGCAGCCCTGGAGAATTTACCCCCTAAGAGGGTGAGATAGGGGTTCATAGTTTTTTATGCGCATCAACGCCCAGCCCAAACCCTTGGACCTAGTAACCTGAAATTTAGCACAGAGGTTCCTTTTATAGTGTAGACAAGGAATAAGGAAGGATTTTTCGAAAATCAACCCGTAAGGGATTTAAATAGGGGATGAAAGCTTGTATGGAAAATCGTAAATTTTTTAGAGAATTATAATTTATATTTTATGTGTAGTTTAGTTTAGAATAGGTTAAGTTATGATGAGGCTGACTTGCCTTTGAGGATAAAAGCCTCCAATAAAAAATAAGAAAAATAAAAATAAAGTTAGAAGGCTAAAATTTTACATACAAACTTCTGGTTAGAAATAAATAAATACGTATCTTAGCGTTTTTAAGAATTTACCCCCTAAGAGGGTGAGATAGGAGTTCAAATTTTTTATGCGGATTCCAACATTTTTAAGTAAGAAGGATGACATTAAATATTGAAGTTTCTGACAAAAATAAACGAACACGTATTTCGTCGTTTTTGGAAATTCAACCCCAAAATGGAGAAAAGGGGTTGAAACATTAGTAAAACAAAAATGGTCTGCACAGCTTGAAATTTACTATTTGTGTTTCTCGATTGAATTGATAAACACGTATCTCAATGTTTTTGGAAATTCCACCCCTCAGACGATAACAGGGCATATCATTTTTGTATTTTTGTTTTGTAGTGTTAGCACGTTTGTATGGACAAATACGCTAAAAAAACTTCATATAAGTACACACTTCTAGGGAATGTGGGTCATTTGTGCGAAGGACACTTGCGGGAACCCATTTACGCGAAAAGATATTTGCGCGCATGGACCCTAGCGTGACAGACACTTGTGCACCTCAATGGCTTCATGGGTGTCGTTTTCGTGGTTTTAGTGGGTCGCTGGCAATGTAATGAAAATCCGAGATGGCGCCGAGGTAAATTTCCTCTTTCTGAAAATTTCCATTTTCGTTCATGGGTGTCGTTTTTGTGGTTTTCGGGGTCGCTGACCAAATTGGCGCCGATGAAAACAATCGGTTTTTCTTTCACGGGTGTCGTTTTTGTGGAATTCAGGTTCGCCGATAGCGAAAATGATGATCTCATTTTCAAGGTGCAAATAATAATAAAATACGCAATGTCTCAATTTCCTCCCCTAGGCTATGGCTGGCATTGATTTAAGTGAGAACTGTTTCTCACATGTGCAGTTTTCTGTTGCGTGCTCCGGAGTGAGCTCTGCGAGTAACTTAGTCATTTTAGCCCCGAAAGTAAACACTGCAAACGTCATTTACCAAGAGGTGCTAGGATAATTCATTAATATAGTTTTCCGGGAGTTAAAAGATTGGTTTAATCTGAGGATTTTTTAATAAAAAAAAATAAGATAGCTCATTTATACCATTACCTATATCGCTAGGTAGATGGATGACCGGGGCATTTGATCTACGGCATCGTAACTCGGAAAACATACATAAAATAAATTCTGGTTCAACCCATTTAGGTCACAATACAAGATTTAAAAAAAAAGCCGTAATATACTTTTTTTCTAAACAGAATGAATTATCTGGCTTCTTACATCGAAAAGCGAAGACTTTTACACAACTTTTAAAATTTCCTATACTTACACTCACGCGAGGACGAAGCCGCGGGCAAGGCAACAACTATTATCTATAACATTTAAATGACTATTTTCGACATTATTTTGCGGGGGTGCAACGCAAACGTGGGCAATTGCCGAACTCCACGCGGGCGAAGCCGCGGGCAGAAGCTAGTAATACATATGAGCAATTTCAATAGCTAATGAAAGTTGTTAACTACTGACTGGCGACTCGCTGGACACTAATTGATGTGCCGCCTAGTCGCGCGTCGGGTGCAGGGGTGCAGGGGATGTCGGCCGGGCAGTGAGTGGCAAGTTGATGACGACGACGACGACATTGACGGCGACGCTCGAGATACCGTTTCATCTGACCTACCACCACTACGTTTCACATCAGAGTGGTACAAAGCCAACGCGACGGATAAGCGACTTTGAGTTTTTGTTTTATATAAATAATCGCAATGATGACGTTAGATTTCACGACAACAGTCAATGCTTTAAAATTCAATTGTTCCGTGTCGATTGTCGTAATCAGACAAAGTATCGTAAGCACGCCTTCAATATTATAAGCCGTTGCATCGTGATGGCGTTTAGGTTGATTCCAATGGCATCGCCTGTGACTTGGACCACACTCTCGATTCCTCCTTCGATACGATTTTGGCGAATTCAATTATCTGATTTCATTTGCTCTCGAGTTCGCCTTTGAAAGGTCAGGGGGTTCCAACTATTTTCTTAGTGGCAAGTCTTAATTAATGATGGCCGTGTGGTCGGCCGTGTCTCGAGAGTGTAACTTTAGTGAGGCTTTGGGGGCGGCAGTAACAGTAGCTACTTCAACTTTAATAACTTTGTTACTAGACTAGAATTTGCTTGAGTGATTTCGAATTCAAAATTTTGCGAGCTTTGCAGATGTAGTTTGTAAGTACCTCTAAGAAGTTATAAGTTCTGTGGGAGTAGATATATGCTAAGATTGAATTCTACAGAATAAATAAAAAAATAAAGGTATTTGCATAAACATCTACCAAGACTACATGAATACATCGCATCGGGGATCGCAAGAACACATGGAAGTGCAGTAATTGCAAGTCCTCGACAGCATCCAGACAACTGCAGCGGCAGCTACGCCCGTAACAGCTAACATGGAATCTATTATCAGAACTGAAGGCCCTCTCAGCATAGATGGACAAATTAACTGCATTAATGGAGAACGTAAAAGCTATTCAGTCGGATCTGGCGGAGCTCAAGTCGATTGGATCGGAGTATTCGAGCCTTAGAACAGATATTGAGTTTCTGGACCATTCGGTGGAGACATTAGCCAACAAAGTATCGGGATTGGAGAGTGAAGAGGCGACTGCCTTAAGAGAACAAAGGTGGAGATGGCGGCCTTCCATGATGGATGCTCAAAAATAGAAGATAATGATACATCACGAATTGTTTACCGCTGCCCTTTTGTTCTCTCATCGCTCGGTGTTGACCATAGCTATTTCTCTATCGAATCCTATTTGCATGAATCTAAGGTTATAATCCATACATATTTGGACCATATTGAAATGCAGTAAGTTATTACGGATTGCGCCAGAGCTATATAGATCTTGTTTATAAGTTGGGCGGACATAACATGACGTAAAGTTTTAAAGACCCAAATGAGCTTCCTGATCCTTTTCATGAGGATCTCAATGTGAGGGTGCCACGACAGTCTTTGGTCAACAAGTATACCTAAATATTTTAAGGATCTGACTTGCTGTATATTCTGGCAGTCACAGTTATTTGTATCATTGTATAGGGGATAATTTGGACAAACATGAATAGTGATGCCAAAGTCAGTTCCAGGTTGTGATCTTTGGCTTGGGGAAAAACAAATAAAATTAGTTTTTTTGGTATTAAGAGTTAAAAGGTTTGCTCTAAGCCAACCAACTATCTTATTAAGACCCTGTTCAGCGACAGTTTTCACAAGGTTCCACGAGTTTCCCGAAAAAACAACCGCAGTGTCGACTGCGTATGAGAAAGTTTTCCATCCATTGATCTGCATATTGCAAAGGCTGTTAATATAAATTAGAAACATTGTCGGACCCAAAACGCTCCCCTGTGAAACTCCGTAATAGACATCCCCCTCAACACTACACAAGTTACCAATCTTAACCATTTGCTGTTTACCTGTGCGACAGCTCTCAAAAAGGGAGAGAGCCGTACCTCTTATGCCTATGTTATCTAACCTGCGCAGAAGGATTGGGACGGAAACGGTGTCAAAAGCTTTTTCAGATCTAAGAAGACTGTTAAGCATTTATGACCCATATCCACCCTATCAGCAATTTCAGATTTCAAAGCCGAAATAGCGTCTTGAGTTGAACGTCCTCATCTAAACCCATATTGTGAGTTTGATAGAATATTGAATTTCTGTAAATAGTTGATTAGTCTCTTGTTGATTATTTTTTTATTGAAATTGCTGGCAGAACTGATATGAGACGATAGTTGTTGACATCGTTTACATCCCCGCCCTTGTGCACAGGAGTGACCACCGATCGCTTTAAATCTTTCAGGAAAATACCAGTTTTGAAACATAAGTTAGCCAGCGGGCTTATGAGTGCAACCACAAAATCCCTGGACTGTTTTAAATATTTTGTAGGGATACCGTCCCAACCTGGTGCACTCCCAGAATCAAGACTCATTAGAATACAGTCTACTTCCTGCGGGTCAGTCTCTAACAACACAAACGAGGAAGCCCTAGAATCACTACAGCAGATTGTCACAACTGCCATGCCAGTTTGGGCTACAATGTTTTCTGGTAAGGATTTACCTATAGTGATAAAGAACATGTTTACTCTATTTAGTGAGTTTAGAGGGTGTGTGGTAATATTTAGGAGATGAGTATTTGAAGTTTTAGGGGGTTTAAACTGTGTGATTTCATTAATTGTAGACCAAAGATGTCTCGGACTTTTAGCTGATTCTTCAATTTGTTTTTTATAATATTGTCTCTTTGTCTTTTTTATCAAATTAGAGCAAAAGTTGCGGAAACGTTTAAAGGTAATGATTAAATTTAAGTTGAAAGGGTCTAATCTTGTTTGGAGCTGCATTTTATTTCTAAGTCTATGTTATGCACCGCAGAGCTCCCGCAATGATCCAGGGCTTCAGAGTTCTTTTGCCACAGGAAACGGATTTAGTTTTTGAATGGTTAATGAGGGACGCTCGAATCACCTCCACCAGTTTAGTTACAAAGCTATCTGGGACCTGAAAGTATAAAAAATTGAAATATCTATATTTATAAGGTACTTATATGCATTTTCAAAATCTATACTGGTTGTGGTTCTTGAACAAGTTATTTGTCATTTACTTGAGCTAGTTAAATTTAAGAGAACCATAGCGTGATCCGTGATTGTTGTATTAAGCACTGCCACAAATGCTGAGGTTTTAGATTTATCAAGCTTGAGGACGACATGATCAAGGCAATTCTGTTCTCTAGTGGGGTGGCAGTGTCCCGGAAGGAGGCCGTGTACCGAAAGCATATTCAAGTAATTTACTCTATTTGATCTTTGTTGCGTTATTTCTGTGGATTTTTCGATGATATTAATATTAATGGCACCCATGACAATAATATATTTGTGTGTACTACAAGCTTTAAGATGGCTGTTTAACGAGTTAATGAAATTGTCAGAACAGGCATTAGACGGAGAACATTTTTTATGGGTAATAACATTTCTCTGTCAGCAACGACGACAGGAGTTTCTTGAATTTTTATTAAGTGATGGCTGATCCATAATACAATTTGGCAGTTTGTTAAATATAATAGGTGCCATACCAATAATATTTTTTTTAAGCAAAGCAGTGTTATATCTATCAGTACACTGATATTTCGATCTCATGGCATCCTTAATGTCGGAAATAGATGCTAATGATTGTTAATTTTAACGAATATATTAAAAACAGTTACAACGGGATGGTTACCATGTGTATTATTTGTTTCGAGTTCCCGATTTTTTTTTGTTTATCCGTGATCATGGCGTTTGCAACAGCGCCGAAATATCGGAAACTCGAAACAAATAATAAACATGGTAAATATTCCGTTACAAGTGTAATATAATAGTGTTAGTGACCATGTCAGTTTCAAAACTTATACTAACGAATATAGTTACTTCGAGAAAGTATATACTAGGAAAAGTTAGTATTTTGTGTTTCTTGAAAAAAAATGCCCTATCTGTGACCTTGAGATTAAAAATGGATCTTATGCACCGTTTTTGGGCTTTAAATATAGACTCTTTTTCGGAACAATTGCCCCAGAATACTACACCAAACCTGAGAACAGAGACCGCCAAACCGTGATATGCAACCATTAATGTATCAACGATAACTTTCTAGGACAGATTGTAGAGGGCATAGTATACGCAGACGTGCTTAACCTTTTGCAAACTTCTTCAGCCTGCGGTTTCCAAGTCAATTGACTGTCAATCAAAATACCCAAAAATTTAGGCACGTTAACGCTATCAATTGTTTGTCCTTTATAATTATTTTTTAGGTTTGAAGTAAATTTTTTTTGATAGAAATGCATTATATTTGTTTTTTTTGAGGTTTATGATAAGATTATTATCGTTGAGCCACTTTATTATAAAAAATAATTTTAGAGAATTATTTATTTCATCTTCATAAAGCTCTTTGTTGAGACAGTCTATTAGGATCGTACTGTCATCGGAAAATAACACACAAGGATATGGGATGTGTCGGGGTAGATCATTTATAATAATAATGGCCCTAGAACGCTGCCCTGGGGAACGCCATATTTAATTTCCCTAGTACCAGATAAATATTTAACCTCACGTTTTGATTTGACGCATATTTTAGAGTTTTTTCTGTGTATATAGTTTGCGTTTCAAGGTTCACGTAATTAAAAGCTTTGGTCATTTCGGTAAAAATTACACATATTGGTATTTTTTATCCACATTAACCATTATTTTATATATAAGATCGTATATGGCCATAATTATACACCGTGTAAATCACCTCATCACGAAGCCGTCAACCAAGCATTCTGTACATGAAACTAAGTAACTTTACGCAAAAATTATTGCTGGGAAACGACATTTTTTTGGGGGGTGTAAAGTTATGTTTTGTGGTAGAACTCAATGTAACGCACTCAAAACATTGTGCTGATGAACGGATTGAATAGAAGGTACGGGGTTCGTGGAGGTGTTTAAAGTAAAAATCTTACAGTAAAAACTTGTATTTAAAAACAAATTGTCAAAATGTTGGATCTTTGACCCCTAATATCTCCGTAACTAGAAGGTTCCAAGGTATAATGTAGAACAAAAAAAATATCGCAATGACAGGGAGAACCAGTGCCTTCCGGCTTCGTTAAGGTGTGTTTTACACCCTTTATTTTTATTTTTACGAAAACCTTTTTGTTCCTGACATAATATATTGCATTTTAGACAGAAATTAACACAAAAACTCATAAATTATTTTTGAAAATACGTAGATTAAACTTATTGGTCTAAAGTTAGCCATGTCTTCTTGTTATATCTTGAGGGACAACAGGGGCCAAAAAAAATTAATTGGGTTTATGCGTTATTCTTACTGTATTTTTTGTTGTGTTCTGGGGTGTATCTGAGATCTGATCAATAAAGAAATCGTTGAATGATTGAACTATTTCATTGGGGTAACTATGCTAATGATTCTTGACCCAAATCAATAATAAAATGGGTAGGTAATTTTTCTTTTCTATGGAAATAAGTAGTGAGAACCACACGTGTTTTAAACGCGGCCCGTCTGATCCTTGTCTTATAACCTCGCTTACACACATACAAAAAAACCGGAAAGGTTAATTCGATAACTTCTTAATGTCTAAACCACGTTAAGGGGGTAATTCTGAAATACTGACAAATATAAACAACAAAAAAAACGGTGTTTTTTAATAATTAACTAGGTAGCGTAAATTGATTATTTATGTCTTTTGTGACAACATATTGAATTTTGACGAGGATGCAAAACAACAACTTGTAGATTTTGTAGGTACTATTTATTATTTGCCAGGATATTTTAGATTTATTTTTGGATTTTTTAACTAAAAAGTTGTTCTGTGCTTTTTGGGTCTGTTTGATATTTTTTGAGTACCTTGTAAATGTCGTTTTATTTTCACTGTCTTAAGGATTAAGTTTCTATGGTAATTGGCGTTGTTTTTTGCTGCAGATTCTAATACCTCTAGATCCCCATTAGATATTTTTTTCAGATCATAATATGACTGTTTTGAAGGGGAAGCATAGTTCATACAGGAGTTGAAATATTTCTTATAAGTTATCTAGGCTTCATTTGGATCCTCTGTGCTATATATAATATCTGAAAATGATAAGTTTCGGAGATGATTTCTGAAGATTATAAAAATTTTCTGCAGAAATGATTCGTCTTGATGTTTCCTCTGTTTTCATTTGACTAAACTTACTAACTTTCATTGTTAATATTTGAGCCGTATGATCGGATAATCCGAAGTCTATTATTTCACTTTGACAGCTTTGTTTTGAGTTGTGCGCAAAATTATCTAAGCAAGTTTTACTATGAGGTCTGGTCGGTTTATTTATTTCTAGCTTCAAATCGTATTTCATTAGAAAATATTCAAAATCCTTGATAATTTTGTTCTTTTTCAGAATAGGTATCTATTTTAAAATCTCATAATTATGTTTTTGTTAGGTTTGAAAATCTTTTTAAGTATAATATCTAGGTTTTCATAGAATTAGTGTAGATTAGGGATTTTTGGTGGTCTATACATACATAGGATTGTAATTTTTTGTGAAGGTAATTCAATTGCGCAGCATTCTACAATTATTCCCGTCATCGAATGTCTCACAATGTCAGGGAGGTCGACATCAGACATTATGAAATGTTCGGTTATACATAATATAACATGATAATGATAATGGCGATAGTGCGTATTTTTTTTATTACATAAACAGAATATGAAACAACATCCAATGACATGGCGTCTTCAATGTTAAGAGGAGACTCTGAGGAATTTGAAGAATAAGTATTTGAAGAAACTATTGCCTTCGCGCTGCTCCCAACCAAGGCCCCATAAAGTGCGAAAGGGACAACTGCAGCTCAGGCTGATTTTACCTACAAAAATTTTGACTAAAAGACGTTTTGTATTCCGCTGTTTTCTTGTTCAAAACTAAAATGATCTAAATAATTCTTATATCAAAATTTAGAAGAAAAGTATATGTATGCTACTATTATTTTCTTTTTTGTTAAAAACTTATCTAATTTATTTGATAGTCGTCTGAACATGGCGGTAAAGACGGGCTTTTTTTTTGGGGTTTTTGGATTGTCATAATTCTTTTAGTGACTATGTTTTGAAAAAAAAAGAAATTATAGGGGCATGTATTTAATAAGACCTAGATTTTTTGGAAAAAAAAACATTGCTCTGGACGCATTATCCACGAAGAAAACAGCGGAATACGTTTGTATGGAGAAAAGCCCACTAGAGTCTCCTCTTAACGCTTGCCGTGCACCACTAGTTGCGCCTGTTTGTCACACGCCTCGGATGTTGCGCCCGGCTGTTGTTGACAACAAAAACAATGCTTCTAACCACTATTGTCTTTAAATAGAAATTTTCTCTTGTGTTTACAAATAAATTAAGTTTTTTCAATATCTGACGTACGTATCTTAGTTTCTGATCTTTTGATTGTATAATTATGATAAAGCTACTCTTTAAATCAACATAAACATCATTCATCTGCCTTCCTTATACCAATTTATGAATCTAGTAGTCAAGTGTTTACGTAACAAAACCATCGCATACTCATACAAAAGTTATGTTGTTGCATGCTAAATATTATATTGTGCCTACTAAATATAATTTTAATTGTTCATTTTCAGAACATGCTTATTTTCATAACTTCGTTAATTTCACAATTTATGTGTGTGTTTGCACAATTGTTACAAATAATTTAAATTTTAATCGATGCTAAAGCGCGGTGGAAGCGTAGTTGATGAAAAAAAGCTACGCCGAAATAGAAAATTCTCCCCTTTTCGATAGCTTAAGCCCAACACAAATATTTCATCCCTTCACATGCAATGTACAGTCCATCAACGCACACAGAGAGACGCACACGCCAACACAGACACCCACACCCTCTCACAACACACTTCATATTTCCAAAGATTTTGATTTACTACTAATTATTTTTTACAATAATTTGGTATTAGTATTTTTTTCTACTATAATTTGTAATTCTGCCACTTTTTGGTTGCGTAGGTTATAAAATACTCGTACGTAATGACTTATAATGTAGAAGCCCTGTCTCCTAAGTCTGAGCTGAAAACCTAGTTTAGGCGCCACCTGTCCTTTGGATAAGATGTAAGTTGTACTTTAAGACGTTTGTAACAATGTTGTCACTGTATTGAAATAAAGAAGTTATTATTATTTCCCTTATTTTCTACACATTTGTATACTTTTTAAATATTTCTTAGTAAACATTATATAAAAACAAATACAAATATTAAAAAAAAAACAGTGGTGTGCCGGTGTTGGGGGCAGGGTCCAAGCTACCAGTGCCGGTGGTTAGGGCTCCAGAGATAAGAAACTCCTCACAATGCAGGCCGTATCGAGGAGTACTGTTTTCTGAATCAGGCTCTTTATCCAAACACCTAGCATTATTGTATTATTATTCTTAGTACCAATGCGGACGAAATAAAAATAGTTTGTGAGCGAAACTAATTGGAATCATTATAATATTAACAGAAGCAAAGCGTTGTTGCGTGACGATGGTGATTACCGTACTAATAGGGGATGTAAAGACCGTGTTTAGATTTTAACTGTATACGTTATGAAATTGAATATAATACTTTTTATATTGCGATAGGTATCGCAGAGAATAAGTCAAGTCAATCTCGCCAACTGTAGGTGTACCTATTATTGGTAGCCCTCTGCCTCGAAGTTGACAGGTGCGATGTTTTGATGAAAATATAGGCTTATTAGATAGGTATATACATCGTCGTAGAATGTTTTCAAGAGCTATGGTATAAACAAACAGTAGGGAAATTGACGAAGCATTCAATCCTTATCGGAATGGGTCTCAAAAAATCTACGAGTTCAAAAAGCTAAATATTGACTAAAACTCTTCATTCTCAAAGCCCAGGATCCATTTCTAAATGAAGAAGTGCCAACTCTCGACGCAATTCAATTAGTTCAAATTAAAATTTGTATGAAGCATCTCGAGGGTACTCGCCATCACTCCGGTCCTCATCACAAATTGACAATCGGCCGGCACCATTTATCCTCTTTTAAATCTTTATTGTCACTCCAGTGTTTACAGATACTTAAAATTCTTGTTGAGATTTATTTCGAAGTAATTTGGGATAATGAATTACTTGAGTGTCTGCTAGTTAATCTTTTCTTTAATTATCTCATCAACTTTTATTGGAGTTGCTGTAAAAAGGGTCATCATGTTTTTAAACTGACATGGCCACTAACACTCTCTCACTCATGGTCGCGAGTAGACACAGTGAGTTTCGTGTGTCGGGAACAGAATCGAGTTGTGAGTGACAGTGGTAGTGGTACGGAGCGCAAAACACGAACAAGAAAGAGGGTAGACCGATTTGTCTGCTCCTAAACTGTTCCCATTTCAATATCTTCTCTTATCAGTCATGGCGTTTGCAAAAGCGCCGAAATATCGAATATATAACTCAAAACAAATAATAAGCATGGTAAATATCCCGTTACAAGGGTTATTGACAAGGGTCATCTATTCGTAATTATATTTCTTTCATGTGCAATTTGTTTAAAAAGTATGTTAGGGCACTGGCACATTGCTCCGTCGTCATCATATTAGCCTAGCCATTTCCCAACTATGTTGTCATCAGCAACGTTTTCCTAATGTAAGTACTCAAAGCCGCTGCAGTCGTCAGCTTAGCTGGTGACACCGCCACTGCGTGCGCGCCACAATGGAATGTACAATGATCAGTTGGGTGACATACATATGGATGAGTCTTGCTGATCCTGCTCATTAACTAAGTCATACATACTTTTTCTTATCAGTTAACAGTTTTTGTTAACATTAATGTACTTTAGAACAACGGCTTCAAGTCTAGTGTTATTAGTGAACGTTTTCAAAACAACTGTAATCATTACAAGTGCGTCTAAGGTTCTGCGATTCGAAAAAATATATTGAAAGTTTTCTCTATATGTATTGCAGGTGAACCATTGCTGAAATCACTTTATCTCAGGCAGTATGTCTTAAAGCACCTTCCCATGCTCTTCGATCCCCGAATCTTTCCATCAGCCGTGCGCAATGCTACTTCAATTAGAAATTCAAATACTTCCTCCTCCCAAATCCCAACGGCTGAGTGCCTTAATGTGTTCAGAGTTCACTCATTTTTCCTCTGCCACGATTATTTCCCTCCCGATTAAAATCAGGAGGAAAATACCGTTCCTTTAGGAACGGTTCTGCTTTTCGGAGAATTTTGCGGGGACCAACGCGTGACGCTGCAAGATTTCATTAGTGTTTGGTTACTCAATCAAAACGATTCATGGAAGTGTTTTTATCGAGTATTGTGTTTGACCATTTTATTATGCCATCAGTATAGGACGGGAGCGCAAACACTAATCCACCCAAATCGCGTTAGATATCGTACAGAAATGATTATTGTAAGATCTCGTACAGAAATCTCGACTCATATTATTACAAGCGCGGGTCGTAGTCGCCTCGGTCACCAAATCCGTTTTATTTCATTTTCCAGCTTCCTTCAAACTAAGCCGTGAATCGTATTCCCGGACGTTTCGACGTAAGCTCGTCTAGATCAGTTTTGTCAAAGCTGACCCAGCTCTGCTCGAAACAAGCGCGTCTAAACTTATTATGACACTGTTTTCGCTCACACTAAGGGCTTGTACACAGAACTACGAATCGGCGCGATGAGAATTCGCAACGCAGAAGAAAAGGCCCAGCACATACGGCGCAACACAAATGCAACTCCTAGTTTCATTTGAGTTTGTCATGACACCTTTGAGAGACCGCACATGACGCGACCATTTTGAAACCGGTTTGAAACCCATTGCGAATCAGTTGCATTGGAACCGGCGTGCAGGAAACTCGTATTAATTGCATTTCATCGGGTTTGGCGCAGTGTTATATCCAAAATGTAAAATTTTTCTTTGAAGTTATAACAACATTGAACACACAACGATTAAAACTTGTTTCAAACTAATAACTTCAAAAGGGTTCAGTTGCAGTTGCGTTGCGCGATATGTGCTGTGCCAAACTGTTTGTACTGTTTGGGCTCGTAGAACTTTACGGTGCGACGTCGTATCGCTGTTTTGTGTAGGTACAAGCCTTCAGTGTTCTCGAGGTTTCGTGTACTTTAGCGGTCGGATTGTTGGTTTTCACTACAGATTGGGAAGTTTCAGGTCCCACCATGAATTAGTAATTGGCCTTACTTATTTTACAGGACTCCTGTGAAAATCGAAAACCAGAATTGTACAGTTTGTGTACAGCAATCCAAGCATTTACGATCGTATCTAAAATTCATTAAACAGATAATACGAGTAATCTTAAAACACAATACCTACCTAAACGAAGCTAATGGAATTGGCAGGGCAAATATATTGAATCATTACGCACAATTTAATATTCTCATCAGCGCCGAGTTATGGGCTACATAGCCCGTGGCTCGAATACTAACACCTATCGCAATTAGGTTAGTTTCGAACAGAGCAGCGCTTAGACCTACGTGCTAATTGATCTAAATGATACCTTTATATCTTCATAAAGTCCGGGTACATGTGTATGTCAGGCGCAATCTGCATGAGTGATGAGTGATTGCATCTTATACGATCATATTATTGGATGGAACAAAGAGAGACTCATATCCGGTATAAGATCCAAAACATAAATCGTCCATAAAATTGTAGATTTGAACTAGTTCTTCATATTTTTTATGGATGCAATTTGCCATTGAATGCAGTTTCATTTGTATTGTCAAATCCGCCTGAGAGCAAATTGTCGAGTGCAATTAGACAAAAAATACTCATAAAGTTCATAGTGCACGGATTTTCATGGGACTTATTTTGTTGAGTTCCTGGAGGTCTAGAGAAGAAAGTTAAACAAAAAAATCGACGTTGACGAGTTTTTTTTTTTGAAAATTTTAAGACTACTTTTGAAGTTCGTAACAGGTACTTTTTCATAGAAAATTGACCAAGAAAATGTTCAAGAAAATGTTGTAGAAAATCACATTCATGAGTGTATTGACTAAAACTTAATTTGCAAATATCGAAAAAACCATCTATGATAATAACGGCAATTATTTTCGCAACGTTCATATGAAACTCAATGTGCAAGTTATTGTTCAAATCCTCATTTTAATAGCTACCTAATGAGATATAGCTAACTAGAAAAAAATATATAGATACTTGTTAAATGTTAATTAAGTTTTTGTTTTCTGTGGTAAACTGATATGACTTGAAGTATTCATTTCGTCGACAACAATGAACAAGGAAACACTATTCCGCCAAAACATTAATTCAAGTAAGTCATAAACGGAGGAAAATTATTCGAAGGAAATTCCAATTCAATATAAAAGTCGAGAGATTTTTTTTAAACTTTCTTCTCCACTTCTCTAGGAACTCAATAAAAGAAAGTCCCATGAAAATCCGACCACTATAAACTTCGTTTGACCCTATTGTCTAATTGGACTCAACTATTTGCGAGGATCATTATGTCACAAAAGTAAGCTGCTTTGCGCTGAAAACATAAAAATAATAGTTACAGGATAGAACGCTCTCCCGGTGCACAAGCCGCGGTAAGAGGCTTATAGGGACACCTTTCAGATCTCGGACACGTTGCTGTGGTCGCATGCAGTTGCCACTGAGCTGGTTACGTTCTCGTTAAGGAATAAGGACTGCAGATGTGAACATTGGAGAATTGATGGATTTCACAATTCGAATAGATTGCTGGTACTATTTGTGTATATTCCTAATCATTGTATTCTAAACGGTATTATTATGACGGGAACATATTTACTTTTCAATTATGCACAAGGAAAGGCAGAAACTACAGAACATACATACTTTTTTGCCTCGTCCACGTTCATACATCTGACATACACGCACGCCGCGCTGGTTGCGAATACTACGCACCTGACTTAATCGAATTAGTGTATTTTTACATAAAATAATCGTTTTTTCGATCCTACTCTAGCTTCCCAGCAAAACTGCACAGCACACAACTAATGTCCTATCAAGTTAGCGTGTATTACGTGCATAAATAATGAATGATGCACGTTTACATAAACAACCGGAGCTAATCTCGCGACTACTGGCAGCCCTGAATAATGAATTGATCGCTTTATAATACGTTCTACATTGGACCCAGCGCTATTTGTTTTGGGTATCATGTATACGGATAAAAATAGAACGACTAAGAACAGCTTACTATTATTAAGATGGACCTCAAAAGCGATTCAATCCTTCTAATATTATAAATGCGAAAGTTTGTGAGGATGGATGGATGTTTGTTGCTCTTTCACGCAAAAACTACTAAATGGATTTGAAGGAAATTTGGCACACGGATAGAGTATAATCTGGATAAATACATAGAATACTTTTTATCTCGGTAGGGCGCTCCCGAGGGACACTTACCGAACTCCACGCAGGCGAAGCCGGGGTCATAAGCTAGTTAAAGATATGTAGGTAAATAAATATACATATATGGACGACTACGAGTATGACTGTACTAGACTACGAATAGCGGTTGGCGCGTTATTGACTGTAACTTATTTGTGTGAAGGAAAACTACTTGAGAAAATTGCCATGTCGTTCGTGGTACCAAGAATTCTAAAAAGTGGCATCTAGCAATGTACAGAGGATTGTACCCCAGTCCCTTTTACACCGAGGAAGCCTGTGAATGCAGCTGGTGGAATGTAGTTGGTGGAGTTTTATGTGTATGTATGGTATATTACTTGGTCTCAATTTGTCCTTGCAGTACTGTACTTAAAAGATTAGACTCTATCTCTGGTAAATTGGACTCTATATCCGGTCCCATTGGACTCAGTTCTGTGACGCAGTAATCAATGCAATTGATTGTTTTCTTTTTGTTAATAGACTAAATCAAATCTATCCTGTACTAAGTGTTACAAAAGTAATGCCTGTACAACAATAACAAAAAATATGCTAACAATAAAAATCTAATAAAATAAAAAATAAACTGAGTACCCATTTGGTAACTTTCCCATTTCGACAACTAAACAACATACCATCACAAAACTGCCGACTCGTAACTATTTTGATCTTCATACATTGAGTCTCGTTTCGTAACCTTTTGAGTATGCGTGTATTCATTCCCGTATGGTAACCTTTTAGTTTGGCAACTACAGTTAGGACTCAGAAAAACTATAAAAAAATACCACATGTATAACCAACCATGTACCAATTGGAGACGCTGTGCACTTTGAATAACGGAATAGGGCAAAGTTTTTTAGAATTTCTTGTGACAGGTTTATACGGAAATATATGTGGCATGTTCAAACACATATACATGTTTAACGAGGGCCCATTTTTGAACAGCCACCTTTAATGTATGGATACCTAGTATTTTGATCATAAGTGTAAGTGTGCCGACGGAACTGTTAGAATAAATACCTCAATGAATTCATGCAGGCCTAGTAATTTTTGAAGGGTATTCTCTAAAAAGACGATTTTAGCGGCACCAACATCTTCGTGATTCAGCTCTATATTACTTTCTGTTCAAATTCTAAATTAAGTTCCCCCGCAATAAATCTTAGTGTGCCAGAGAGAGAAACAAAATATCAACATCAAGAAAATATTTAGTTGTAACTTTCGGAGCTGACTGTACCGTACACATACAAAAAAAGTTGATGAAACTCAATATGTGAAAATTAAAATAGTTACAAAATGGCACTGTTTTTCACTTGTTTTGTAAGTCTTTTGTTTAGTTGTCCAAATGGGAAAGTTACCAAACGGGATGTAGCCACTTGCACATAGACATGCATCTACGTACAACGACTGCAGGCGCATACACCGCGAGCTTGTCATTTTTGAAGTGAAAACTTCTTTATTTTCTTCAGACTACGAATAACGGAATACGTCGTACGAAGGCGTCTACATAATCTGTTTTAATAGAATGTAGTATATCTCTCACTGTGCTGAAAAATAATAAGAATAACAAAGCAACATTAATAGAAAACGTTTCTTTGATGAAAAGTTTATTCTATTATACTGTTATAAATACTTGCCATGACTGAAAGCCGGTTCAGAAACTTTCCTGTGGGCACAACCAACTTAGCGAGGGTACTCAACGATATGACGTTTAAATATAAAGGTATTTAGCTATAACTACTTATGTACAGACAGCGTCAGTATGTGATAACCCCTCAAGTTTTAAAATGTTACTCTGCTACAACATTGAATTAGTTTCGAATAATCTAAAGAATACTTTCAAAAAGAACTCAATGTTTCCACCCGGAATCGGACCATCGCTTCACCGAGCTGCGTATTACAGATACAGATACAGCTTAACAAATTAGCTAGCGAGCCTTTGAAAATTGCAATGAAATTGGTAATTAGTCACTTTATCTTTAAGTCTCTGTCTAATCAATAGATGTTAAAATTTGAGGGTATCCATTTACTTGACTTACTTACGTTTTATTCATAAAATTAATCCTATACTCTCTAGTTATAACGTTAGCTCAGTCAATGAAAAAATGTATAGGGCCACCTTTTTTATGGTTTGCGTAAATAGGATGTCACTTGTCTATGGATCCGTTTGTGTCAGGTAAAATATGTATATGTATTTTTCTTAAATATTACTAAAAGAAAATAGAAACTAAAAAATATACCTAATTCATGACAAAAAGCAAATGTTACATACACCTAGGACTTGAACCTCCGACCTCATGCACGTCAAGCGGTCTTGAAACCTCCGGTTAAATATGATAAGCGTATCATTGCTAGTCGTTATAACCAATAATAGAAGTATTAAAATTATATTGAAAACATCAGTATTAAAAAGAGAAATACAAACTTAAACTTATTTATTTAGAAAAACAATAAATTCATTTAATTAAAAAAAAGAAAAAACAAAATGTACAAAAACCAACTAGGCCCAACACGATTTGAACGCACATGTCTTTTGGGGGGTAAAAACGTAACGCTTAAAGTGTGTTTACCTACTAGCCTATTGCATAACTGTTTACATCAGTTTTATTTTAAACATGATATTTGAGGCTCAACAGTCCATCTCCAGATGTGCAATAGTAATAGAAGGAACTGCGAATAAATATATACAGGTATATATTTATACGCAGTTCCTTCTATTACTTGTCAAAAAAACATATGAGTAGGTCTACTAATATGTTTTTTTTCACAAAAAACTAACTAACTTAATTCTTAATATGGGTGAATTTCCCAAATGACTTTTTTTTTTGTCTTCGGTGAAATTAGTATTTGAAAAAAAGGAATATTTTTCAGTTTTTTTTTTTTAGTATTTAATAGGTTGTTATTGGGTTGTGGCAAAAATATAATTTGCCTAGGACTATTTACAAAGGTTGAAATAAATTCATAAACCTCTATTTTTTTCAAATCGGTGCTGTCCCTCTACTTTTTTTACAAACAAAAAAGCTTATACACTAATAGAAATAAGTAAGTTAAGTATATAACTTATTCTATTTTATAGAATATTAGTTTTGTTATTAATATATAGCATATTTTATTACATAAATAACGATTATTATTACTGAGAGGCACAAACGTACCTGTCCTGCAAAATCTTCTCATATCGCTGGACAAAAGTAAATTAAACCTAACTTTACATTGACGAGTCCGACAGCGTCCCCACCCCAATTTTATTTTCCTCGTTAATGTGTGCTAGTGCGCAGTCAGGACGGATTTGTGTCAAATCGCTGCATATTCTCGCCAATAACATAAGTACGCCATTTCAGTTGCTCCCGGACAATTATTTTATATTATCGGTGGTTGCATTTTTCTCGTGTAATGAGTAGTTTTATTTTTGTTGTTTGGTTCTAACAGAGGTAGTAAGTAAATTAGCTTCATTGACTGTTATTGAATTTATCCTAGATATTATGCATTTTTTCTAATTTTCGAAAAAGTGTGTTATATCTCACGTCGCTGTTCTCATATCGCTGTAATCGGTGGTCTTTATAACCACCGATGTGATAATTTACACCGAAAAAATCAATCGGTGTCTTACATCTAATATCGGTGTTTTGATTCATGATCAACGCACAGTTTTGTCACATCGGTGGATTACTTTATCATATCGGTAGATCATTTTATCATCCCGGTGATTCGTTTTATCATATCGGTAGACCCCGTATTTCGTTAAGTAAAGTATAATACTATTACAAAGACAATGATAATATATTTTTTTTAATTCATTGTACCTATAGTAAATATAATTAAAAAGAAAGTAAATATAATAAAATAGGTACATAATTTAAAAAAATATATTTCAACTGAATTTCTAAGAACTCAGTTCTCTTTGGATGTGATCCACTTACATAAGACCCTCAGTTCAGGTCGTCAGTTCTAAGTCACCCTTGTAAAAATATATAGGTACCTACTAGCTATTTCTTTTTTGATGTTCAAAGGTGGATAGATTATCATATCGCTGGATATGTACATCATTTCGGTGGATAAACTTATCATACCGGTGTACAGAAAAAATAATCGGTGACGGTTTGTCATATTGGTGGAAACCAGAATTCAAACTGAATTTTCTCCTTAGTCTTAAATGATACGTTGATAATATTAAATTTGGGGATATTTGATATCTTAAAGATTACATTAAACCTGAAAAATATGCAAAAAATATATAGATGAAAAAGTTCACCGATATGATAAAAAAAATGGCATTTGTTGAAATTCACCCATATATTTCATTTTTTTTAAACAGTCTTTCTATTGTGATTGGGATTGGGCACACGATGAGTCAGTTCATCATCATCATCATCATTAGCCTATAATGAACCCACTGCTGGGACACAGGCCGCCTCTCTATAATAGAGGGATATTATTTGTATTTAAATTATTGATATTATATTGGGTTGCAGATATTATGTGGGTGTGTGACTTCGGGCTATTTTTGTTTTGCGATTATTCCAGTGCTAAATAGTAACTAGACCTATATTTCGTTGGCTTTTAAAAATGCGAGAATCAGAAGAGTTTATATTCAATGTAGCAGGTCATAGAATAGCGCTTCTGATAGTCGTTGTAACGGCCCGTTCACGACCTTGCCGCTGTGAGCGGCAGCTAAGCGCGGGGCGGCGAGCGGTAAGATTAAAAGTATGAAAATGTTTGAAGCACGCCACGAGACGCCGCTCATAGCGAAAACGCGCGCGGTTTTCTCCGAGCGAATCGCGGCAGCGGCGAGCGGTGCGCAGAGCGGCAGGAACAAAAGTACGAGCGAATGAGTGCGACGCCACGAAACAGGAGGTCTACTCTCTTTCTCCGAAACGTAACTTCGGCAACGAACGAACATTAAACGTAGTTACGTTTGTGACCGTACTCAATATAATTTGCGGAGGCACATAATAACATTCAATACATTCGTTATCTGTGAATTCGAATTTCTTGTGTGCATCCGCAAATTATATAGAGTAGGGTCACAAACGTAACTACGTTTAATGTTCGTTCGTTGCCGAAGTTACGTTTCGGAGAAACAGAGTAGACCTCCTGAGCGGCGCGGACAGCGGTGTAGGAGTGACGTACTCAGCGGTGTAGATTAAAACAAAAAAGTTTAGACGATTTTGTGGCGGTAATGGATACCGATGCATTTATTACTGAAATTTTAAATTGACCGCCTATTTGGATGTCATAACTGTACTCATAAAACTAATCTGGATATTTTATAGTTACGAAATTTGCTATTTCAATACCGATTTTTGTTCAGTTCGTGCACTCCTTCTCTCATATTAAGAATATCTTGTTTTAAAAATGTACTGCTTTCTAAACAGAGCAGGGATAATTTTAGGCCGTAATTAAGGGTTCCGTCATACCACTCCGGATAGATTGCAGACACGTCTCCGGACACCGACATTGACAGGTAATTTGTCCGCTGTCCGTAGCCGTACTGCTTGGCCTAAACCATAACCCCATAATTATGTGCGAATTTCGTTTGTTAGTTTTGTATATCTACTAAGGTATAACGAAATTCTTTGATATTGGAAATCCCGAAATCTGTAGTAAAGCTGTGTCCAAGGACTGGATAGTATTGTGTTATGGGCAGACGACAATCGTCTATGTAATTTGTTCATTTAATCAAATACGTGAACATTAAAAAGTAACATATTTAAGTGTACTTGGCCTAATGCTAGTTAACAGAAACAGGAAGATGTTGCAATCAGCACACTTACTAAGTTATCAAATAACTTCCTAACAGCCCGTTCACGACCTTGCCGCTGTGAGCGGCAGCTAAGCGCGGGGCGGCGAGCGGTAAGATCAAAACTATAAAAATGTTTGAAGCACGCCACGAGACGCCGCTCATAGCGAAAACGCGCGCGGTTTTCTCCGAGCGAATCGCGGCAGCGGCGCGCTGTGCGGAGAGCGGCAGGAACAAAAGTACAAGCGAATGAGTGCGACGCCACGAAACAGAGCGGCGCGGACAGCGGTGTAGGAGTGACGTACTCAGCGGCGTAGATTAAAACAAAAAAGTTTAGACGATTTTGTGGCGGTAATGGATACCGAGGCATTTATTACTGAAATTTTAAATCGACCGCCTATTTGGATGTCAAAACTGTACTCATAAAACTTATCTGCAGTGGCGGATCTGTCATACAACCTGAAAAGCCCGACTTGCCTACACACAAGTAGAACTAAAAAAAAAAAAAAAACTTTCCTTACAAAACAAAAAAATGTGTCAAAATAATGATAGCATTAAATTCCGCGCGCCACGCGCCAAACGATGCGAGGTTGCCTGATTTACACACTCACTGAACTATCTCTATTCGCTCGCATTATTATCGCGACGTTGCCAAAATGTTCTAATACCTATCTCCGATAGCTGCGCGAGCAGCGGCGCGACTCTGGCTCGCTCTAACACTATACAAAAGAGGAGTTCAAGCCTAGTGCGAGTCATACTTTCTCAGTCGCACTCACTGGCTTCTGTATTTGGCTTGTCGGACCTCTTTGTCTTTGCTAGTAAAATGACTCTGTTCCGATAAGATTATTAGGTATTTATTTTGGAAATTTGTATGGAGTTAAAAGCTGGGCTTTTCTTTGAATGTGTGCGTGTATGTCAGTGTAAGTTTGAGAGAGTGAATGTGTGTTTGCGCGCCAAGAATGAATGGGCAAGCAGCGCAAAGACCTGCGCGTAGCGCGAATTTCCATAGAAAGTAAAACGATTTCAAATTAGTTCATATTTGTTTTGAGCGATTACTGGTGCATCTCTTTGTTGTGATATTATTTTTTCTATTTCTTGTGATTAGTTCTCGGAATTAACTTTGTTTTGAAGTGATTAAAGTTTGTTAAAACTAAAATGAATTCGGAAATGTGATGGATTGAAGTGTGTGAAATCGTTACTGGGCAAGGTAAATAGTTTGAGTTTTACGGAAAAATATGTAAGATTCGATATTCAGCATTTAAGAAAACTATTTTGATAGGGAAACTTTAAAGATTCAGTTGATTAGTTTGTATTCATCACCTGAACTAAAGGATCTCAATATTTTTAATTTAATTGATTTCCTACATGAAAATTCCCTTCAGGATGCTTTTCAGGAACTTTTAAAGTTAGCACATCTAATTGTAATAATTCCCGCGACAAGTTGTTCCGCGGAACGCGCTTTTTCATCTTTGAAACGTATTCACACATATTTAAGAAATACACAAGGACAAGAGCGGCTTTCCGAATTATCAACGATTGCCATAGAAAAACAGCTGTTGGTAGAATTAAAACGTTCACCAACATTTTATGCTGATGTAAAAAAATCATTTTTACAGAAAGATAGAGTTTTTGATTTAGAATACAGAAAGTAATTAAAGTAATTTTGTTATTCATTCAAGTGTTACAATAAAAGCATGCTCCAAAATCATTTACTGAAACAAATTTGACAACAAACGGCTTTTATCAAAGCCACCGGAGGTAGGTATATCATTGCTGATATGTATCTGTAAATCTATCTAGTAATACCATGCCTTCTGTGTGCTTTGTTGTGTGTCATCTGTCCGTGGTAAAAAAGAGAAGAATGAAGAGTTATGGCTGTTTACATTGTGAGTAATTACAAATATTTTCAACAATGTGTAGTTAGAAACCAATCTTTTGTTTGTGCGCCATCTAGCGGTCATTTGAATATTTGACCCATAGCGACTGCACCGATCGAAGTAAACTAATAGACTCAGAGTTCAGTTTTTACATTTAAGTTAATAGATGGCTCTTATATAATTTACTTCATACTTGATTTTAAAATAGTTGTTATTTTTTTACGGGATGTAAAATATGCAATGACACCACTGTTTGCAGTTTCATATTTAGGCATATTTATATAATGTGAAAACAAAAACGTTAGTAACCAATGCCAGAACATAGACCGTTTTTTTTTAACCCTAATTTCGTATAGTTGGGCTTTGCCCCCGTCTCATCGGAGGCACGCCGCTGCTTATCTGGATATTTCTGTAATCTTCGTATATAGGTCACGAAATTCGTTATTTAAATACTGATTTTTATTCGTGCACTCCTCTCATATTAAGAATATATTGTTTTAAAAATGTACTGCTTTCTAAACAGAGAAGGGATAATTTTGATAACGCCATGATTTTGAGCACGTTTTGACTACCTAAATACGTCCACCGCTGCCGCTGCAACTAACCGCTACTGAGGGTACGTGGCGTGCAAAACGCACCGCTCACCGACGCCGCCCCGCTAGCCGCGCCGCGCACCGCTAAGACCAAAGTCGTGACCAGGCCGTATCTAGCCCAAATTGTTGGCATCGCGGGTGAAACCTAGACGAGGTTCGGCACAGGAGCGTGGGTAGGCGCATATCCAGCGGTGGGTGAGGTTGGGCTGTGGGTGGCGATCACTTTAAGAAGATGATGGTTCAAACTATAAGCTTAGACTGATGTACCACATAATCCAGCAAGGCAAAGTATCTCGAAAGTCATTAAATATGACATTCAGGCCTTCAAGTATACTTTGCTTGTTGGATTCACTTTAGATTAGACCGCTACCCACATCCTACATGCCGCCGCCCACATGAGCTCGTTGTCATAAATCCATCACAGTGATGTCAAGTGTGCAAGATTTACTGTTTGTTGAAGTTGAACGTGACAGTCCACGGAAACTATGCTATTCCGAATCAAAAGCGAAGGAATGCTCTGCTTTTACGATGTTATTGCGGTTCTTATGAGTTCATTTCTTTTAAGGGCCAAGCGTGCTGTTTGTGGGATGAATGGCGGGTTTCATACCGTTTTGTAATGATTGGTTTTATACTGCAGCGTTGCGAGAATCCGCTGGATATGATCATCTCAGCGCGGTATGTCGTAATGACACTTGGGAGGCCTACGTCCAGCAGTGCATGGTTATACATATGATAACAATAATGCTAAAATGTTTAAGCATTAACCTGCAATGGTGTTTTGAAACACAAATGTTTCGTGGAACTAAGGAACATAAATGTTTCGTCCGGGTGAGTTTTTGTAAGTTTTAACAAGAGCTCATTTATTTGCGAAGGGCGGCCGTTTTGGGGGACTGTCTCTTGTAATTTTGACGTTCAAAAAGTGCTGATTATCAGCCTAGTTTGAATAAATGACTTTGGATTTTGATTTGATCTGATTCTACAAAATTCCCAAATGTGATTTTTCTATTATTTCAGAAAAGAGCTAAAACCTCAAGAACGATAAAACAATCAGTACTTCTCTACTACCAAGCGGAGTGGTATCTCATCGACCGTACTTTTAATAAAAACCTGAATTAACTTTGCAACGTTTTTACAGTATCACTAACTTAATTCCCGCGACATTTCAACGCACGACATTCCGATAGATTCCGCAGTGACTGGCATTTACATCTGTCGATACATCTGTCGACGTGAATAGTGTTCAAAATAAAGAGATTCTTTTCTATTCCATTCTAGCTGGACGATACTAAACCGTTACGTGAGGGTCACCGAAGTATCTATTGAAACTAGACTGTATGGCTGCATCGATTATCGGACGTTGAATCATGAATGTGTTAGCCAATCAGACCGCCCATGGAACCAACTCTTACGCCGTTATGTTCCAGGCTTTGGACTATAGGACTGAGGCTTGTGTCAAACTGATAGAACACTAAACTCAACAGAACACACAGTCACTTTATGGCACTGACACGATTTATATTGCTATCGACAAGCTAAGATCTGAATCAGCTCTTAAAGTTTTTTAGGCTTTTAATAAGGAGTCTCAATAATATAGGGTCTTAACTGAGGTAATTTGACACCGTGTTGACGTAATTAACTAATAGCTGCGCGCTGTCTGCTGTGCCTTGTGAGTCAGGCTCGGCTTATAATCTGCGGTCATTCCTCTCTATCAGCCTCGTGCAAGTAACATTACCCATATCAAACAACAAATTATGAACAAATTATAGGCAATGTATACAGGTACTTTTTGGAGGCAGCAAACAAGTAAAAATCAAAAACTAACTTCTCATTTCGTAGAATTTTCACGGTTGAAAAGTGTCGTTTTTCCGCTTTCCGCGACTCTCATTTAGAAACAAGAGCAGGCTCAACAACAAACAAAAAATTCGTTCACAACTTTGTTGAAACATAAAAACCTTCTGCACCAGAATGTAGGGACTGATTCATGTCATACACAAGCGACGTGAAAATTGAGTTTTAACTTGGTATGTTTTCACGGGAGTTCACGTTTTAGAAAGGTAAGTGCAGCAGCTGTGTCTCGCGTCAGCTGTGCGGACAGTTCCGGACGTTACTCGTTGTGTAGGTACTTACCGCACCAGGATCTTGTCTATTATTTTAATACATATAGGCTGACGGTTCGTATTTTCCGATTTTATCAAAAAAAGAACGAAAGGCAAATTGGCGGGTCGAATTGGCTGCAAAAACAAATACATTTTTTCTCCCATTTTACATGCATGTAGGTAACTATACCGCAGCGTCTGTCGTTTCGTTACACCAGATTTATTCAACACTAGCTTCTGCCCGCGGCTTCGCCCGCGTGGAGTTCGGCAATTGCCCACGTATGCGTTAACCCCCTAAAATAATGTCGAAAATAGTCATTTAAACGTTATAGATAATAGTTGTTGCCCGCGGCTTCGCTGTTCTCACTTAAATCAATGCCAGACATAGCCTAGGGGAGGATATTTAGGTACCGCACGATCTCCGGCGAGGCGGCGAGCCTCTTGGCCGGATTACCGCCATGGGATCTGGAGGCGATAGTGCTCGCGCGCCTGCACGAATGGCGCGCGGAGGCACTACGCCGGGGCGAAACTCCGCTGCCGCGGCAAATTGTCGCTCAGCGGACAGACCTCCGGCGCGATCTCATGGCGGCATGGAGACAGCGACTATCGCAACCACGTGCAGGGCACGCCACAATAGTGGCGATAAGTCCCCTCTTTGAGGAGTGGCTAGAGAGGCGCCACGGCGCCCTCACCTTCCGCCTGACGCAGGTCCTCACCGGACACGGTTGTTTCGCGGGAGGTTCCTGCACTGAATCGAGCGGGAGGAAACGCCCGGGTTAACACCCGGTAATACCCGGTAAAAATGGTAACCCATTGCGAGGATCGGCCGGAAGACACGGTGGAGCACACCTTGGAGCTCTGCCCCGCTTGGGCTGCGCACCGCCGTGTCCTCGTAGCGGTGATTGGCGGCGGCAACCTCTCGCATCCGGCCTTGGATCAATCCATGGTCCGGAGCGAGAGGGAATGGGAAGCCGTCGCCTCCTTCTGCGAAGCAGTCATGCTAGCGAAGGAGGTGGCGGAACGTGAGAGGGAGAGAACCTCACGTCCCAGCCGCCGCGGGAGACGCCCCGGGCGTCGGGGAGCAACCAGTGGCCCCCGGCCAACGTAGGCGCGAGCCTGTGGACGGTGAGTAATGGGTTAGCTCACCTTCCGTCCGTCTCATGACGACAGGCCATCCGTAAAAAAAAAAAAAGGTCCCTTAGGGGTTGAATTTCGAAAAATCCTTCCTTATTCATTGTCTACATTATAAAGGGGAACTCCTACCTCTGTGCGAAATTTCAGCTTTCTAGGTTCAAAGATTTGGGCTGGGCGTTGATGAGTCAGTCAATCAGACAGTCAGGACTTCTCCTCTTGATCTCTTGACTTGATCGTAGCGCGAAGATATATAGCCTTCTTCGATAAATGGGCTATCTAACACTGAAATAATTTTTCAAATCAGATCAGTAGTTCCTGAGATTAGCGCGTTCAAACAAACAAACAAACTCTTCAGCTTTATAATATTAGTATAGATACAGAAGAACACCGCTTGTTCATCCCTGAACAATGACTGTTGAAGTATGGTGCCAATTGTTTGATTGAATGATTATTTTCTAACTTCTCAAGTGAAATTTACGAAAGAGGAGCTATAATTTTATTTGGGCCATAGGCTACTATTATCCTCGTAAATGAATAAGAAGTTACTGGCCCTTCAGTCTTCAGGTGAATTAGGGGTAAAATCTGAGCCTTGAAAGCTGTAGCCGCCATTAAAGTAAGTGCTTCCAGAAAAAACCCTGTCGCGGAAAATAATTGAAACAAAGTACCTACTGCTTTAGAGGTTTAATATTGAACAATAAAATAAAACAGAAGCGCTTTCTTAATCTAGTTTTCAGAAAATTATTGATTTGGAATAAACAAATTGAAAAAAAAAAAGAAATTCTGAAAAGCTCTATTTCTTTGTTGAAATATATTTTTTTAAATAAAATAAAAACATCGAATAGTTTACATGAATACCATTGCTTTCGTTTCAATAATAATGTTCTCTACGTATACTTGAACTTTTTGCTTCGCGTTTAGGTTCGCAACAACGTTTTCTTGTCATAAATCAAATCGATAAATCAATGATAGCATAATCGATTACAGTGTTTATCGATGTAATATTTTATTGTTTTAGGGTAGTGGGTTATTTATAACTGATGCAATAGTTTCCTGACCTCTCAATATATTTTTACTTCAAGGCTGCGGTGTAGGTGCTACACACTTGGTTGGCTCGGTTGCCATTCGAGTCGGGAGTTATTTTTCCCGAACGCTTATCTAAATTACGAGTAAATTTGATTTTGCCGCCCGGCTAACACGAATTAAGCCGAACTGAATATTGTGCAGCACCCCATAACAAGGTGATCACATTCTAGTTCATCTGTCCCCATCTTATTTTTGCTAGGCTGCACAAATACGTGTATATTATCTTAATAGAGAGAACTCCGAGTAGAGTTACAGATAATGTATACGGGCTAGGTGAATCCAACGATTTCAACGGTTGCAAGTAAGTGTGGTCTCTCATCGATGACGATATGTCACAGTCCGGAAGTTTGTAGCTAAGGGCCGATTACTGTGTAGTGAGTGGGTGGTGAGGTGGTGACTTACCATCAGTGAGCAGCGGCTGCACGTCGGCGTCGGGGCGGCCGGCGGGGCAGAGCGGCAGCGCAGGCGAGGACTGAGCCGCGCCACCCTCGGCCTCCACCTGCGCAAAAATAAACATACATGTTAATCACTCTCTCAAGCTGCACCATAACAGTCTGTCCTTCGACTTCACCAGTAACTATCACTGCAGACAATCGAGTCCACTGCTGGACAGACGGCTACCGCGTGTGCCAGACAACGTCTAACGTCGTCGGACAATCTGGCTGAACACCGTCCAGGACTCGCTTCGACAGACTGCTACTTCGGCTTGCATGCCCTAATTATGACACGTCGCGAAATTGAGTGATTTCTGAATCGATAGCCAATTTAATAGTGGAGCCGTGGAACCGCGCCACGATATTGCATCCCATTCGGAAAATTGCAGTAAATCTATTTCAGGAATAAGATCAGGACAATTATATTTTTGGTATGTTTGTCGACGGCACGTTAGGTTATTGGTGCCGGCTGTCATGGTAGATCCTATACACTACACTTTACATAATAAAACAGGATTAGTTTCCCTCGTGTTTTTATTGCGTTTTAGCATTGCCCTGATATAATTTAACTTATTCGTTTTGTTGGTAATTACAAACGATTTAGCATAATCAGACATATTGTAGGTACTCACCGATCCACAAACCCCTTCACCTACTCAAAATATTATGCGCTTCCGTAGTTAATGCATTCTTCTCTTTGCCATGAGAGTGTGGGCCATAGAATTTACTTTAAGCAGGGAGTGGGGACGGAGAGTAAGTGAGTTTATGTTAGTATGTAGTACACGTGGATGCGTGGAGGTCGACTCTTGACCTTTGTGATTTCATTGTTGTCGAGGTATTTATTTGTACATTTTTTTACTACCTCTCAAGACAGGAAATACGCAAAGTTTTCCAAATAATATTAAACGAGTTTTACGACTGGAGTCATTCAAAAGTTTTCTGACGACGTGATTCGGCACATCGAAATGCATTGATATGTGTCTTATCTTCTCTTAAATAAAATATATACATAAAAAACACGCCATATTTCCCACAGGGGTAGGCAGAAACTACAAAAAGCCACATGGCTGCTACGATCCCGACATAGTCCTATCGCCTCGTCCATGTCCATACTCATACACGCCGGCGCGCGCGTGAGTGCATCGCACCTGAGCCTGACCTTCCAGAAGAACCAAAAACTCTGCAAATGTTGTATGTAAAACAGGGGTGACCTTCGTGATAGCAATCAAAGCGTGCCATTAGCCCGGCTCACCGGGCGCACGAGCCGGTAGCAGGCGATGACGGGCAGTGAGTTGCACAGCAGGTTCATCCCCACCACGGCGCAGCAGCAGTAGGACAGGCAACGCCCCAAAAACGGCAGGCCCAGCATCACATCACACACGTTGTACGCGCACAAGCACTCACACAGGGAATGTAACATGTGCATTGCAAAGCACATCACAAACTCGTTCCACACTGAGTATAGTTCCTGATATCACACACAAACAGATCTATAACAAAGATAACGATTTAAATAATTATTTGATCAGCTTTGATGTAATTTTTTTTTTTTTAAATTGACATGTTCAAAGAGTAGAATACGTTTTTTTCCTCTTTATACCACATCTCCCCATTGCGCTTACTGACCAATGAAGGTCAAATGCTTCAACTAAATTCTCTGTGACAACTAACATTTATGAACGACCTCTGACTAAGGAATATTGATAATATGCATATTTTTGCGTGCCAGACAGAATAATTATACCAAGCTTGTACCTAGTTCAATCGGAATTAAAACTAAATCTCATCATAAGTTTTTAAACTGACATGGTCACTAACACTATTAATAACACTTGCAACGGGTTATCCGTGATCATGGCGTTTGCAACAGCGCCCGGTCACTTGGAAATATTAAAAATAATTTCCTACAACCTCCGCGGAGCAACGAGTTGGGAGGCTGCGTCTTATTCCGCATCTAATCGCACAGTCCAATCTCGTTAATTACAGGAAATTGTCACTGTACAGTCGGCCATAAAGCCCGGTAGACACACAGACCGACCAATATAACTGCTCGGCATCAAATGCTCAATAAAACGATTTGCGTTTGTCGCAATTTAGAACTTATTGTGTTTGTGGATATTGCGTTAAGGTGGGTAAAGTTAGGTTACGTTAGCTCCAATATGAGGTAAGTCACATGTTCCTATTAACAGTTTCAACTCAAACATGCATACAATTTAGAAATCGTTTAAGTTTGCAATATTATTAGGATATATCTTTTGCTTCATCTTAAATAATGGTTCCGACTTCATTACCTGTATGAAATAAATTTCAAACTAACACTTTCATGGGTCGGACCAGTCTTAATAAATACAGTTAGTTAATAATGAGGCGAGCTCATAAGACAGTGTGGCCAAATAACGAGCTTTATTAGCGGAGGAGGCTAGCTTGTGCAACAGGCTTCCCGAGAGTCTGGAACTTTATAGCCTCGAGACTCTGTCCTACTAGCTTACTTCAAGCTGAACAAAGTACTTTACCACAATTAGAAACCAGTATTATGAACAACGGGTTTGTTTAACATTTTTGTGAAAATCGTTCCACCAAATAACTGTCATAAATTATTACAGAATGCAACAACACAACACAAAAGCACACACACAGCTCACTCAAGTTCTTACCCCCCAAAAAACATATTTGTTCTAATCCGTGAGGGGCCGAGTTAGTTTTTGAATTTTAAAAAAACATTTTATTAAAATTATTTTATTGTTTTAGTGAATAAATATATAATCGCTGGCTAATTTGTTAAACCGCCGAGTAACCAGGAAGCGATGCAAGGTTCGAAACCGGGTCGAAACATTGAGTTCTTTTTGAAAGTATTCTTTAGATTATTCGAAACGAATTCAATTGCAGTAGTGTAATATTTAAAAACTTGAGGGCTAGCACAACCTGTCAGGGCTGCGGGACTGTTCGAAAGAGATACCGTGGCCCTGGAACACAAAGGGCTAAGAAGGAACATGGATGGGTTTTAGTCTGTACAAGTCTGACACTCCCTTCCGAGCCGCCCAGAGCGGGAGGAGTGATTTGATAATTTCCGAACCGAAAAAAAAAAAGTTGTTAGCACATACTAGCCAGCGCTAGTATGTGCTAACAACTTTTTTGAGCGAGTGGAATTTAACTGTTACAGACAGCTCTGTAACAGTTAAATTCCACTCTATGTCTGCCAGGGCTACATAAGAACATGAAGAAGTATAGTGCATGTATCGAAGGTGTCGCATCGGATCATTTATCTCAAAGCGACTAATGCCAACATTGAGCCGCTCAAACTTTCGGTATTACTGCAAGTAATATGTAAACTCCTGCATTCGTATGGGCGCCTGGTAGTGGATTTATCCTCTCCGCAATATTACGATGTTGTTCGTATGAGATCGGTCTGTAAACTAATCATATTGGACCGTTGTTTGCTTCAGCAATTTAGTAATGTTTTATAAACAAACCAATTATGTAAGTCGTCTCTCAATTAATGCAGAATATAGTTAAGAACAGCTCTAATGTTATTATAAAAGGTTTGATAGAACTTTCAAGTTATAACTTATAATCATTAGCAACTGTAAGCCCAGACTTAAGAAGAACAAACAAGTGTCAACTGTTTCCAAAACAGCAACAGCCACTTTGTTGCTAAAGAAAAGGTCTGCGAAACACTAACACCTTTGTCTCAAAGCGACAATTAGCATAACGTGGTGGCGTGGTGGCGTGGCGGCGGCGACAGTGGCGTGGGGTTTGGCAGGCGATCATGAAATATTCATAGTTTTAGTTGGTGTCGGTAAGTTTGAGTCAGTTCATAAAGCTGTGGTCTCCGAGTTTGACGAGGGAACGGCATCAGATGTCCTTTTGTAAACAACAGTTTTCAGCAAGACGCTGAAAGAAGGAGCAATGTACTCGTAATATACTTGTGAGGTCACGGTCGAGTGTCTCCAGCAATCAGACGACTCGTAATCCCGAGAACAGTAATAATCAACAATTTAGATGGAAAGCAATAAGCTTATTATTAAGCTAACAAGTCAGATATTATTCTGAGCAGTAGGTTACCATATTAAATTCTCCGCAAATTGTTTACGAAACAGTAATTTATTGCCAGCTCTAAGACCTGTAAAAGCCAGGGCTGCCCTAAATCACAGCTGAGCGGTCTTTGTCTAAATGTTTTTTTTATTTGGGAGGTCATTCCGAAGCCTGTAATTGCTACGAAAGGTAAGGTCAGGGTAATATTAAGAAATCGTATCTGAAATATATGGGCGCTAGCTTCGCAGGATCCGTTCTGAAACACCGGTGTAAGTTGGACTGTGATACTTATTTAATGGAGGGAATATATAGGTCCAGTCATGAAACTCTGTTAATTTTGCTCTATGTTGTGATTTTAATCCAGGGACCGCCCCGTTTAGCTATTCCGTATAATTTAGAATTAAGTTAATATAATTAAAAACCGATACATCACGGGACTACTATCGCGTCTGCCTGCAGGTCCGCAGGTCTGCAGGTTATGTGTTCAAGTTTAGTGCTTGTGATCGATTCATTGGGGTTGTATACGAGTCTTAGTTGATATTAGTTTTGTACCCAACACGAGAAATAAGTACTCGTTTTAATTTCAAAAGAGAAAGCCATTTTGACAGAATACTTAAAGAAAACCACAGACTCCAAGGACTAAATTTACTCACATCCCAAAAGATTAACATTTCTGAGAACCAAGTTATATTTTTATATTTAGTAATATTTTGTCGCCTAAGCGTCGTTTTTAAATTAAATTAAAATTCATTTTCATCCCCCCATTTCGGAAAGAGTATTTTTGCTTACATCGTGTGCACTAAGTTTGTGAATTCAAAACATCATTAAACCTATTTACTTCTATCTACGTAGTGCCGAATTTATTATACAACCTTTTTTAATTAGTTAAAAGCTCAGTCTCGGAACCTACTTGGTGTCCTTTTTTTTTAATTTGCTTTGCCGCGCCATTTACTTTTCACGTCATATTGTTAAAATCTTATAGTCCAAGATCCCAGGGCCGCCAGACGTCACGTATTTTCTGACGAATGAAATGTGGACGATTGAGTAGTGTTAGTATGTACTAATAACGCATGCGTACCTGCTAGCTTGCTTAGACGGCCAATTTTCAGGTATCAGGTAATCAAGGTACATAAAAACATGACTTACCTCACGTAAATTCTGAAAGCTGATTTTTACGTATATTTAAGGCAATATCCTTAATAATAAGTCGCCAATACTGCCAGACACTTTTCGTGGGCCGTTTTGCTTAACAGACGCTTTAAAGGTCCAAAAATTATTACTGAACTTCACGTAAATTCTTATGCTCCATTTTTATATATGTCCACCAGACAACTATTTTAAAACCTTTTACAAGAAGACAGACCGATCCAAGGGGCCAATCATCCCCAATTCAATTTTAATGTACTCTTAATCTTAATCTCTTAATGTAATCTACGCGCATGAGATCAGCCTCATGCGCGTGTGTCTCACTCAGATTGCAATATCAAGGCCCCCTTCGGGCCAACAGCTAAATTCACTCGCAAGCAGTTTTGTCAGATACACCGCTTTTCCGCTTTTTACCCCACCCTTTGGAAAATTTAGTACAATGGTTCCGCTTTCCGCTTTAGGCCAACGCGGTTCCGCTTTTTAGGGTTCCGTAGCCGAATGGCAAAAAACGGAAAGAAGAAGAAGATCAGAAGTTATAGATTCGTCATGTCTGTTTGTTTGTCTGTCCGTCCGTATATCACAGCCACTTTATTCCGAAACTATTAGGATTACACCGCTGAAACTTGGTAGGTAGATGGATTCTGTAAACCGCTTTAAGATTTTTGTGCAAAAAAAATAATGATATAGATACGGATATCCCCCCCCCCACACGTAACTGAAACTAAAAAAAAACTCTCAAACCTATACGTGTGGGGTGTCTGTAGGTAGGTCTTTAAAAATGACATGGAGGTTCCTAAAACCATTTTTTTTCAAAGTCAATGTTTTGAAAGATAGACACTTCCAAAGAGGTAAAACGTGTGTCCCCCCCCCCCTCTAATTTCTAAAGTAAGAGGAGGAAAAATTTGAAAAAATATGGGTATGTAGAACGTACTCAAACGTGGCTGTTTCGTTACTTACTTCAGAAACTAAATATTCGCATCACCTCCACGACGGTAGTGAAACGGCGAAGCCATACATTTTTACTGATATGTAGCATTTGTGAAGTTACGGTCGGTAGAGTTAGGTCGTGTAGATTCAGAAGCTTGGCTCTACATGAGATCTGATATCTTTTTCACAGGGCAAACCTTATGTGGTCGATTTGGCAACATTTTACATGAAATGCATTTGGTGGGATTCACAATATTATTTTTTCCATTCTTTTTATTCTTTTTTTTTAGATTAGTTTTCCAATCATTGCACCATTCGTTAATTGTTCAGAATAGTTACAGCGCTGATGATAACATCTGTGTCAATATTCTTTTTTTTTTGTGAAAAATGTTTGGACATTGTAGTCTTTTTTTAAATCTTTTTCTACCTTCTGTAGTAAGCAACGACTTATTGTCGGGCCTACGCTTTCCTTCCATACTTAAGTAACGCTGTAAAGCGTTAGTACTTCAAATATTGTAAAACCAAATGATTTTAAAAGAGTAGCCATGGAGATTCTTGCCGATTCTTCTCCATAGGAAACGACAACCCGAACCGTGCACCTTTTGTTGACGTTTTATAAATGCCCATGTACTCGCGTAGGCCTATGTAAAATATTTTTTTTTTTCGTATATTGATGAATTAGCTAATTTCAATGACGATGATAATGAATATTAGAGGCACTACTAAGACATGTGGAGAGATTAATGTTTTTCTTCTTTGGAATTTTTTAAGATTAATTCCCAATAAATAAATGATTTGAAAAAAATGCTGTTATTCAATTAATTTGTTAACAATATCGAATTTTTGACAGTTGTTTAAAAAGAAAATTATGTTTTTTCGAATTTATCTAAACAGATTACAGGATAAAATTCTATTATTATTGTAGCCAAATGAGCATTTTTTTTACATGTTAATTTTTAATTATTTACCTGATTTTTTAAAAAATTTCGCTAATTTTTTATATTAACAATTAATACGAGTAAACTGTAAGAGAGTCAGAGAGAGAGAAGTCAATGTATCCTAATACATATCTCACTCAATCTCATGCGCGTAGATAATGCCCTCGCGCTCCTACCAACAGAGATATTAAAATTGAACAGGGGATGATTGGCCCCTTGGAGCGGTCTGTCTTCTTGTAAAAGGTTTTAAAATAGTTGTCTGGTGGACATATATAAAAATGGAGCATGAGAATTTACGTGAAGTTAAGTAATAATTTTTGGAGCTTTAAAGCGTCTGTTAAGCAAAACGGCCCACGAAAAGTGTCTGGCAGTATTGGCGACTTATTATTAAGGATATTGCCTTAAATATACGTAAAAATCAGCTTTCAGAATTTACGTGAGGTAAGTCATGTTTTTATGTACCTTGATTACCTGATACCTGAAAATTGGCCGTTTAAGCAAGCTAGCAGGTACGCATGCGTTATTAGTACATACCAACACTACACAATCGTCCACATTTCATTCGTCAGAAAATACGTGACGTCTGGCGGCCCTGGGATCTTACTCTATTAGGTTTAAAACAAGAAACTAGAAAACAATAGAAAAACCTAAAATGAGTGATTCTAGCGACGAGGCAGTTTATTTGACGCCACCATGAGCTTTTATTTAGTCATGGATGAAAAGTTACGTGTTGCACTCGAGTGCAAAGATTTTTCACCTCGTGCTCTATTAATTCCCTCGCTAACGCTCAGGATTCTAATTTTTGAATCAGGTCATCAAAATTGAGCACGCGGTTAATAAGCAACTTTGCACTCTTGTATAACAATAGTTATTTGTTTTACAAGAGTGCAAAGTTGCTTTTTAACCGCGTGCTCAATTTTGATGACCGAGCAAGCGAAGGATTCTAAAATTGATTCAACAATTAGAATCCTGAGCGTTAGCGAGGGAATCAAAACAGCACGAGGTGAAAAATCTTTGCACTCGAGAGTGCACCACGTAACTTTTCATCCCACCTCAGCGAGGAAATGATTAAATGCAAAAAAAAATATTACAATCACAAGATACATTTATTTCAGTTCAAGTTCAGTAAAGTTTTGGCTCCTTTAGCTAGTGTGCATTATTAACAATTTTAGCCAATTCTGTTGACGTCAAATAAACTTCCTCGTCGCTAGAATCACTCATTTTAGATTTTTCACTTGTATTCAAGTTACTTATGTTTTTAACCTAAGGTTTTAAAAATATTACGTGAAAAGAAAATGGCGCGCGCAATCAAATAAGAAATCACGCAATCAAAAAAGAAAGGATACCAAGAAGGTTCCGAGTCTGAGTTTTTAACAAATTAAAAAAGGTTGTATGATAAATTCGGCACTACGGAGGTAGAAGTAAATAGGTTTAATGATGTTTTGAATGCACAAACTTAGTGCACACGATGTTCTAAATTCAATTTACTTTATCCCCTAGCGGATAAAAACGGCTTTTGTACTCAGATATCGAAGAGCAAAAATACTCTTTCCGAGATGGGGGGATGAAAATAACTATTATTTCGGACAACAGTAATCCATTTAAGTTAGTTCAAGTAAGTTTATATTCAGTATTCAAAAATAATGAATAAGTATAAAAAGATTTGTAAATTAACGTACTGAAAAATAAATTCAGTACGTAACTGTTGTTGGAACTTGGAGGTAACACCACAGCGCTTGTAGTTAAGCTGGAGAACAGTTGGTGACGTAGCGTGTCGAGTGACGTCACAAAACATACCCTTCGTTTGCGAGTTTGTTCCGCCACTTCTTCTTCCCAGCTAAAACACTAGGAAGTGGCGAAGGGCGGGTGTTTTGGGGGACTGTTGATTTGATTTGATTTGCAAAAAGGACTACAAACTTTGACCAATCCAGACATTTGAAGTGGTTAAAAAAGGCAAAAGGAGTGTAAGTAGGTAGGTACTTATATCATTCTGCTTTAGTCCTTATAAAGGGTTAACGAAAGTTTTTCTTGAGCAAGTACAAGTGCAGGCACTGCCCAGCTGTATAGTATCTCAAGAGTTTGCGATGATTGCAATAAAGTTGGCGTGGTAGGCAAAGATAATTATTGAAACACCACTGATTCTTTTTTAAAGAAAAATACCTATGCACCTACGTAGATGAGGACTTTTTTAGTAGAAGCTGTAAAAAGTAAAGATGAATAAAATATCATCATATTATCGAGACCTAAGTTAGTCTTGATATTTTAAGAGTCTGGGTAAGTCTCAATTCAGTAAAAGGAGTTTAGCATTTTTACGGATTTCGCCGAGCAGAGCGCACCTCGCCGACTGATTGTCACGACATTTACATTGGACTCAGCTTTTTTATGCCCACTTTACTCAGAGAGATGTGTGCGTGATGTATACCTGTACTCGTACATTATATACGTGAAGCTCGAGTTATATTACTGTACGAGAATGTAGGTTAATAAACCCTCAGCTAAAATTAACTTTCGAAACTCCATTTTGCTTTCAGCGTTTTATCGCCAGCCATTTTTCAGTTTTACACTTTTTAATTGCTTGTACATTTGACGACAAAAGTTGGGAAGTTCGGCACTCAGCAGTACGCGTGCTACCAGATCGTTAGCGAGTCAAGTTACATCTCTTAATGAGAAGCTATCTCTTCGTCATAGAACTTAAAACTTGGCCGCGACTTGGCTCGCCTGTACCTGAGCCAAGTTTCTATAAGGCTAACTTTTCGGACACAGACTTTTAACTAAGTGAAATGGGATTTTGCTAGAATTTTGAAGTAAGTTGTAGCTTCTACTTGTGCAGAAGAACTTGTGCTAGTTGCGGACAACTTTTATGCAAATGAAAAAGGACAATTTGCTCCCGCTATCTATTAATTATCTGTTAATGTACCGTTTGGACTGTACACTTTACGAACGTTTAAACTACATAAAGCCAAGTGAAAGTTTATTTTGTACATAACCATTCCGTGAGTCAATCTGTTACGTCGTTACGGTCGGAGGTCGGTTTGCCTGAAGCCAATTTTCGTGGAATGTTACAAAGAGGTAATTTGAAACCCGGAAAAGGACAAAGGGCACCTTCGTCCCGAATATTAAAAAGTAATTCACGAGGCCGACTTACAGGTAGGTGCGTACGCTTAGAAATAATAACACCACTTTATTTAACACAAAAGGTTGTAATTAACTGTCAGCAAAATATTATTATTGTACGTGAAGAATTCGAACAATTCCGCCGCAACTGGAATTCTGTTGGCTTGAGCTGCAGAGTTCAGTGGAATGGAATGGAATAAGGGTGATTTTGCGGTGGCAAGGGGGACTAACAGCAAACTTGCCAAACCACTTCACATCATATTTTAAGCCAAGTGAAGTGATCACTATAGCTTTACAAACAGATATTGAACACATGTAATATTTAGCAATGCGTAACTAAGTAGCAAGTCATTAGTTACTAGGTTAAACCTACAATTTAAATCTACAACCAAGTTTAGTCTGAATTTGACCAATAAATTGATAGTAATAATTCATTCTTACTTGAAACTCGACCTTCACAGTAATTCTTCAAACTTAAACTGTCTGAATGACAAGCTCGCCGTTAAATTAAAAGGTTGTATTTGCGTCACAGTTGGCAGATCGTGGCAGGTAGAGGCAGGTAGTGGCAGGCCCTGGCAGGTAGTGGCAGGCGCGCGTGTGCCGCTGATGGGCATTGTTTGACAGCTGGACATTAGGCGATGTCCAGCGCAACTTACCGACCCAAGCGCTAATTATAGGGAATCACGAACAAGCCTTATTTATTATTCATTAGTATACATTGCTAATGGCCGCGCTTTGTAAGTATACGAGCTTCGGATTCAGAAGCCGGGCCAGATATTTTGTTCAGGTGCATTGCGGTTAACTGATTACAATACATAATTATTTTTATGCCAGATTGGATTCAAGTATACTTTTTTTTTTTGGTTTACCGTTAAATCCTATTTCGCGTTATTTACAATAAAATAGCAACGGCGATTCGTGCTTAATTTGAAACGAGGAGTTCGTTAAAAATGTAAATAATATATTTTAAAATGAATAAACGGAATAATAATTTTTAATTTCAACGATCTGTTAACCACTTTCCTTCCCCAATGATACCCCATGGTTTCCTCTCGCAGGTCCGCTGGAAGAAATTTCTTATGAAATAAAGAGTTCCTTTGTGCTCTTCTATCTTAATGTCCCGTAAGGTATTTTATGTGTACATAAATAAATGGTTCGTCGACTATCATTTTTGTATTTTTCACAATATCTGTCTGGTGAAATACTTGAGGTACGCAAACAATCATACTTACGTAGGCTGTTAAACTCATTTATATTAATGCTTTGCGTCGCGGAGTCAGGTAAAAAAGAAACGTTCCTACCACGATTTTCACTAGATTTGTCTTCTTTTATAAATAAAGTGTAATGGAAAAGGATCGAATTCGACGTCGCGACGACGCGAACGTTCAGTCGGTAATCAAACACAATTTATCAGGCACGAGTCACGTCCTGCCACAATTGTTCGATACCATTCCACTCATCATAAGTGGGAGGACGCCTTTTCATCAGTGAGTGTACAAAGGTTGTCAGCACAAGGCGCTATGCATTGACATTTGGCAATATTGTCTCTGCGGCGGTAACCGGTGTCAACGAGGAGGTGTCCTCTAGATATTACACCAATTTGAACATTGGAATATGTGCGAACATTTTAGATGCCTAACAGTAATAATAGGAGACGGCAAGCAATAGGCAGGTAGCCTTCAAGATAACAAAATGATATGGTGGAAACTTTTGCGCTAAAAAGTAAAACGGGAGGCAAATGTAATGATTCCCAATTTATGACTGTTTTACAGAACCTACAGTGACCTCACTTGCATTTATTTTATCTTTTTTTCTGTATTCCAAGTATTGTTTTATTTACCTGAAATCTATTATTCTCTTTGACGGGCTATCGCGACTGACGCTGACGTTGCGACCCAAGTGTTTTCCCGTTGTTATTGTTGTTGTTAGTGTTTGGTCTGTTTTCTGTTCAACCAACTGTTGGTTGTTTGTTGTTGTACGCTCTCAATGTTGGTATAAGGAGGTTGTCTACGAATTGTTGCGGCCTTATTTTTGTAGAATACGATCGCTGGGAGTTTAGATTAACTGAACAATAAAAGGAAAGCTTTTCAGGTCACTGTTGACATTGGACAACAAAGTGTAAGTTTTACACATAAATAGATGAAATACCGGCTTTTAGCTCAACAACAACAACAACTGTTTGCTACTGGGAAGAAAGAAGGACAAAATCAGACATGGAGGGGACATTTGCGACATATAAATAAGATTAATGCAGAATAAAGTGACCGAAGTGAGCCAATGAGTGATCTCGTTTGTTTCGCTCACCACACCGTCAATCATGACGTGGAGGGATGAAAGTGAACGTGCGTGCAGAGAGACGAATAGTGACGGTTTGAATGTAGACTTGGTAGTATAAGTATCACCTTTTAGCTGAGGAAAGACATCTACTGCTAAATACTAGTCAGTCCTCCCTCCAAGTGTCGCCTATTCTAGCGAAAGTCAGTAATTCAGCTGCTTATTACAATAAACGAGAACATACCAAATCCTCTATGGGAAGGCACACAACCAAACTTATAATCACACAGGACTAACCTTGTGGTTGTCACGAACATGAAGAAACACAACTAAAAAATCGCTAGCTAACGTATTCTTGCACCAAACGTAAAGGATTTGTAACAACTTGAGCTAAGCTCATCAGCCGAATTATACCGGAATGGGAAAAGTTGCCAACAAATATTGGAGGGAGGGAACCCTTGCTTGGCGTTATTTACATTAAAATACAAAAATACGACCGCTGGATACTATTGTGGTTACCCTTCACTAGCTCGCAGAGGAAAGGGAGCAGGGGAATCTTCTGTTTGATGATGATCCTATAGTTTTGATGTGACGGTATCAACTCACGACTGAAACTAATAAATTCAGGTTTTATCAGCCTTTTTGGCCAGTGTGTTCGATTCGTAACTAAAGATTTGCTTTCGCATATAAATACTTCTCGTATTTTCAAGTTAGGAGTTTGGTTTGGATCCAATATCTACATACTTATGAATTTTTAATTTACTATTTGTTTTGTGCAATGCTATATGTATCAAACATTTAGTGTACTGTGTAGATTAAAAATGGGCTGCTGTTTGTTGGTAATTGAATCAAACTTCATGGATGTGCTTTAAGGAGGTACCAGGACAATGGAAACAAAGAATGGCCATTTGTAATGTTACTTGCTGGAGTTTAGTTACCACTGAGAAAGTGTGACAACTAAGGCTTAGCAGGAGTTTTAAATTCATCAGGTATAATTAGCGAGTGACCGTCCCGTGTTACCTGCTGAGTGCTTCTGGACATGACTCGTCCTAAGTGGCACTTTGATATTTCTGAGCTGCCGTATAATGTACGGCAGGAATGGCGGTTCGGCGGTCTCTTGGGATACACACGTGCCTTGCAGTGAGTGGATGTATTTTTGGAAAATGGTTTGGTGACAATTGGCAGTCACATTAGCTTCTTAATCCGTGTTAACTTCCAAAAAAATAACCTTCAGTTGTAAATATTCCTAGAAAACCACAAAATATTAAAAAAAAACCGGCCAAGTGCGAGTCGGACTCGCGCACGAAGGGCAACGTACCATTATTTATAAAAACGAGCAAAAAAAACACCTTAAATATTTATTTTATTCTGTTTTTGGTATTTGTTGTTATAGCGGCAACAGAAATACAAAATCCGTAGAAATTTCAACTGGCTAACTATCACGGTTCATGAGATACAGCCTGGTGACAGACTGACAGCGAAATCTCAGTAATAATAAACGGGACCCCCGTTTGACCCTTTGGGTACGGAACCCTAAAAAGATATCGATGATCAAATTTTGAGCCAAGTCTCGCTAGGAAGTAATTGTATTCTTATTGTAAAAGTTTGGGAAGCACCGTCGTCACGCGTCCGTCACGCAATACTTGGGAATTTAATAAAAAGGAATTAGGAAACATTTAACCGGTATACGGAGGCGGCGGCCAATGTTGAAGACACACAACAATATAAAACTCATTTTAATGATGGTCCTCCAGCCTTAAAGCGAAGCATCCTGAAACTTGGCAACGTCGCAAATAACTGTCAATTATTTCGGAGTTTTGATTGAGTACTATTCAGGGTTAGAAATTATCATGTTAGTTTTTTGACAATACTATCAAAACTGATTCATATCTTGATCTCTTTAATATTTTACTTAAATGTTTTTTTTTTTTTTGTTTATTGCGCTCGAATTCAGTTCAAACATGATATTTATTCTTTGGAATTTTTGGTGGCTTTGTTTTGGAATACAGAAATAGTAAAAAACTAAACTGAGCACAAATTCTTTTTATTCTTTCACTTTTGCAGGTTCCTGTTTTTCAGTAGAATCTCAGCGTGCGATACTCGAAATATCGAATGCAGTGAAACATGAAACACTCTATAGTAAATAACTTCCAATGAAAGCCTCAAATTATGAACTTTAATAACAATTCTGTGTATTTGTGGTAACATCAAACAGTGAATTAATATTCACTAAAATGGACGGATGTTTTGACGAAGCTGCATCGCATGTTATTTACCTGAGTATAATGGACTCAAACATACATAGGTAGTATTATCTAGTAGGTAAGTACCATTTACCTAGGTGTTGATGATTAATATACAGATATTTACAAACATTTATTATCTAACTCTATACAAGGTGTTGTTTTGCATCCTCGTCAAAATTCAGGAGATTGTCACAAAAGACATAAATAATCATACACTTAATTATATACATACATTAAATTATTGATTCGGGTTGAGAATCATTAGGAGGTAACTATACCTCCTTGAATTTGACGAGGATGCAAAACAACAGCAGTATTTAAGATAAATATTAATCACTTGGAGTCTATCTACGAAACATCTATGTAATTAATGACTTAATGAATACATATGATCGTGTTTAATAGAGTAAGTAAAAAGGATGTTTAAATTATGTTGTGTTTAATTAAAATGCAGGCAGTTGATTCTGTCAGATTCTAACAAATTAGAGGAGGAATTATTTAGAATGACAATACGAGGAGTAAGGGACAGCGAAGAAAAAACGTTTACCACATACACATTACACTATTCTGGGTATATAATTCATATCATTCAGATTTCAATCATAGATTTTTTTTTAATCAGCAGTTCCATACTTTTGGACCGTGTAAGTAGGTATTTAACTTTTGCAGGAAACAGCCCGTAAACCACAAAAATACCAAAGCATAACCATTAAAGGTCGTCAGAAAGCAGAAAACCAGTCAAAAGGCTATTCAATATTTACATGAATTATTTTATAAACAAGCCGACAGTAATTTACTGGCTGCAAAGAGCACGAATAAAATAACTTAACCATGTTATTATATTCCAATGGTATTACTGTTATTATTAAATATTGGGTTATTCCCCGAATCCCCCGATCCCCGAGGCCCCCTTCCCGGAGGAACCCGATTTATTTTTATTTTGATAAACTCCATTAGAAGTCAGTTTATCTTAAAAGTACCGTCAGCAGATATTTTAATTAAAATGTTACTGCTTAGGATCCTTACGTTGCCGCAGGAGTGTGTAGAAGGAAAAAGACTCAATGTCAAAAACAACATTTATTTCGAGGCTCAAAGACAACCTAGTAACTGGGTACAGCAGAAAAACAAAGGCAATAACACGAGAGGTCGGAAAACAAGCGCTTCGCTTCGCTAAGTAACCTAATAACGATACAATTATTTGTCTGTTTGTTTGTAGAACATTTAAAAGCACATAATATTATACTTACAGAAGTTATAACTATACACATGGTTAGGAAGACAGATAATGGGTTTGTGGAGTCGGCCACATTATCTAAAATTATACATTATCTAAAGCTAAGTAGCTTTAAGGATCAGAAAAAAATGGTAAAGTTTTGCTTGCTTAAGTATAATTTTATTAGAGGAATACAATTATAGAGTCTCCTAGAGCAATCACAGGTTTTAATTCCTTTTTTTATATTGAAAATCAAAATACCTCTTTTACATGGAAAATGAACAAAATTTTAACAATACGCAAACTCAGTCTTACTTTAAGGAATTATTTTTTATAATGTAGCACAGTCAATAGTTAACTCTAAAATAATCTTTTAACATTAAAAATCAGTATCACTATAATTTATTTTTTAATATTGTAACAAATATTTCAAATTTTTGAGACATTTTATTCGAACTGTAATTACCTCTAACAAAAGTATGATTCGACATTGTACAAAAATTCAAATCAATTACTTTTGTCTTATGCCTTTAAAACACATACACAGATTACTTTTAAGCAGCTTTTATGTCGTCCATAAAAGTTGAAAACAATAAAAAAAATGTAATAATATTTATCGTATTCGGGGATCTCCGGGACGGGGGCCTGGGAGATTGGGGCACTCAGGGAATAACCCGAAATATTGGCGTAAAGTCATTAGTTTTATTTGTGTAGTTTGCAAGCAGTTAAGTGTAATTGTAGTGTACGTTTATGTTATTCAAAGCTCTAGTCGGAGGTGTATGTTAGTTCCCTGCACACTACCGAGATTTTCCGCGATTTTTCCATTTAAACCTTTCTTTACATCTATACAACATAAAAGTATCTGGACTATTACATATAAAGATCACTGACCTATAGTTTTTTCAACAATTACGAACCGGTTAAAAACTTATGAGAAGAATAATAAAATATGTGCGTCCCTGTATTTCTGCTGCAACGTTTGCTAGAATTGTTGTAAGCTCCCCACAACCCCCGAGCCACTCGTTACGAAGATAATCCAGATTACCTTGAGGCCTTGAGCCAAAGGTTATATTTAGAAATGAATGTCACGTGACTGCGAGAGCGTGGGACTGCTATATGCCGACTCCGAGCACGCTCGCGACAATCAGACGAGAAAGCTGGCTTAACTCGTCGAACCGTTTGCGAACACTAGGTACTACCTTGTTCAAAGCTCTACATTATTAGCTACTGTGTACTCAGAAAAACCTAGGTTTTTAGTCTCAAATACATACATGATACGCGTGTGTATCATATAGTTGTGTCAGTGATACGCATGTGTCATATTATCTCCGCAATAGTTGTCGCTAGCGCGTGTAACTTGTAGCCAAAAATTGGGGGAACAGGATTCTATAGTCTAAATCTATGTCTGTGAATAAAAACGGCATAGCCAATAAGTTCGATGACTGATTCCTCGATAACCATCGAGTTTTTCGGCAAAAACAATCACAAACGATGCGCTTCCAACGAGAACTTCCGCGACCTCTCCACGCTGACACCCTAGCTTGCATAAAATCAAATGGATTAGAAAAAAATAGCGAATAAGTATCTCTTCGTGCATTTTATAAACGAGGTTACATTTAAATAACGCTATAAAAGTAAAAGACAGAATGTTACAACAACTTTTGCCTGGAGGAGCAACGAATAAATGCATGTATTTAAATAGAGCTCACATTTGGGTAGAAAAATGTTCAATCAAATTGTGAAAAGGTACGGATCCTGTCTGAAACTGCTCAATACGTTATTAATTAAAAATAATTGGCTGAGCTAATGCTAATTAAATGACCATCAGCTTCCGATTCAGATTCAGTTAAAAGCAGTAATAATTTGTTGCATCCTCTTTGGTCAAGCCGCGCGGCAAGCGTGGGGCACCAGGGATTACAATGGAATAGACTTATGTATTTATGATACCCTAGAACACCCGTAATACACGAATTAATTATGTTAAAGTAAATTGGTGCTATTTTTTTTATAATTACAGCTTTTAATCGAACTCTAAATTTCTATTTAAAATATTAAAGCCTTCTCCGAAACATGGCAAGTATGGCAATAAAGGACCTAAAACTCCTGTCATGCGAACCTTAAATGAGTTAAATTCCAAGAAATTTAACTACTAGCCCTCAGTCTCTAAGAACAGTTTGATATAACAGACTAAACTACTTATACCTAACTGGGTAGGTACTTATTACTAAAAAAAAGCGGTCAAGTGCGAGTCGTACTCTCACACGCAGGGTTTCGTAGCACCAAACAATGAAATAACAATATTGATAACGCTCATTATGTAAATTGACACAACGGCAAAATTGAATTTTTGTTTCATAGTTAGTTTATGAAATACAAATTTACTGCAATGGTTTGATGAAAAAGTGTCATATATCAAAAACTAAATGTCAAATATTACTCAATTTTTTTTTAGTTTTTACATTCTACTAACTTACATTTATCAATCAAAATTTATCGTCTTATTTTAGAAATAAGAGGGGGAACCCTCCCCCTCATATTTCTAAAATAAGAGGTAAAAAAATTCACACACAATATTTACGACTTTTGAAGCAAATATCTCATCAACCAATGACTCAAGAAAAAATGTATTTAAAGAACCTCAAAATAGTTTTTAAGAGCTATCCATTATCACCCCAAACAGTAACTTATATAAGTAGTTTTTTTTAGGAAGGCTACCTTTATTTTATTTTTTTCGTTATTTGACATCGTAGTTGTGTATTGGTTTATAGGAGGCACTTACTCTCCAAATTTCAAACTGTGTGGTGCCATTAGTCTCGGAGTAATAACTCTGTGACAGATTCATAAGGGTTCCGTTTCCGGAACCCTAAAAAATAGAACTGAATTGAGAACCTCTTCTTTTTATTCGAAATCGGTTAAAAATTGTCAATATAATGGTAAAGGTGAGTGTTTATTCAGAATGTTTAGACGAATTTAAACTCTAAAATAATTAGAGTAGATAAGTTAGGTAAGATCGTGTATGGCCCAGCAGTCCCTCGGCTGTGTCCTTTCGACGGTAGGCGCCATCTTGGATGTCTGATGTTGGGTTGTTAGCTAGAGTTACATGTGCCTTTGAGTCAGACAAAAAGCCAACATTCCGGTTCTAATGAGCGGCGTAGGAGCATGTTGTAGACACGTCCCGAAGGACTAGCTGATAGTCATTCAGTCACTAAACACAACATTTGTTTCAACATTTTGATGTGATTTTTATGTGAAATAAGGAATAGACGTCACTTTTTCACTTTTAAAATGACTACAATTCTTTCTAATATAAGACAAAGAGTACCTATAAATCCTGTTGAAGCCAGTACATATTTTAACAAAAGGTCACTCGTAGGCTTGGCACGGGTACTGTCATGATTGTCTTGTCGTCTCGGATTGTTCAAAAGCGGTCCTTCTGTTCGTCCAGCCCCCGGTAAGGAAAGGTTCGCAACAGGGAAGCGCGGGGCGCCCTTTGACCAACAGAATGAAATAGTTACACATTTCATACCGGTCGGACGTACTGTGTAGCAAGGTCGCAACGTCGGAGGTGTTGGTATGCGGGGGTGCGGGAGCGGGGGTGAGGTCACGCTGATTTGTGTCTATGTGTACTTACACAGACTGCAGGATTGGAAAGAGCTGTATCTTAAGCAAACCCACATTTCGCCAGTTAAGCTAAAGTGCCGAGTGACAGATGATGAGCCTGTTGCCGCTAAGCATGCAGAGGGGTATTGAGATTTATTTGATCTAGTCACCTAGATATTGACCCCATGATCTCGCGCTCAACAGTAGCTTGCGATCACATCAATTCCAAGTCCAAGTCATTCTCTCACAAAGTAAATAGTGAATTATGAAACAGTAGCTTCTGCCCGCGGCTTCGCCCGAGTGGAGTTCGGCAATTACCCACGTGTGCGTTACCCCAGCAAAATAAAATCGAAAATAGTCATTTAAATGTTATAGATTATAACTGTTGCCCGCGGCTTTGCTCGCGCGTAAGTGTAAGTACAGGATAAATAGTTGTGTAAAAGTCTGTTATTTTTAAATTAAGAGCAAAAAAATTATTAAATTTATTTGAAAAAAGTACATTCCGGAGTATAATTATTTTTAGATTGTTATAGTAACCTAAATGGATTGAACCAAAATTTATTTTATACATGTCTACCGAGCATCGGTGCTGAAGCACAAATGCCCCGGTTATCCATCCACACCTTTAATTCTAAAATACTCAGATTCAACAAAACTATTATACTTTATTTTTTTTTCGTTTTCCTTGGCGCCATTTTGGATTTTCATTTTGACCTCATTTCCATTGCCAGTGACCCGTAAAACCACTAAAACGACACCATGAAGGAAAACCGAAAAAAAATTCCCCGGCGCCATCTTGGATTTTAATTTTGACTTTATCTTTATTGTCAGCGACCCCGAAAACCACGATAACGTAATATAACGTACTAATACTTTAAAACAAAAACAAAAAAAAAATCACACAATCAGACGACAAAAAGGGTGACCACCCTTTTTGTCGTCTGAGGGGTGAAATTTCCAAAAAAGTTGAAATATGTATCTGTATCTTTCATTCTTTTATTCAATCAAGAAAGATAAATAGTAAATTTCAAGCAGATCAGACAATTTTTTTCTACTTAATAATTGTTTCCACCCTATTTCTCCCGTTAGGGGTTGAATTTTAAGAGATACCGTGGCCCTGGTAACAAATGGCTAAGAAGGAACATGGATCAGTAAGTTAATTCTTCTTACTTCAAAAATTACGATCTCTCCATATGAATTTTCAAATACCCTCTTAGGTTTAGATTTTCACAAACGCTGAAATTCGTATTTATTTATTTCTAACCAGAAGTTTGTATATGGAATTTCATGCTTATACTTTAAAAATTACCGGTTTCCATACAATCGTTCATCCCTTATTTACCTCTTTAGGGGTGGAATTTCAAAAAACCCTTTCTTAGTGGATAGCGACTTTTCACAAACAACACACCCTCCAAATTGCATGTCTCTAGGAACAGCGGTTTAGACTGTGCCTTGATATCTCAGTTAGTCAGTTTTGCTCTGGAGACAGGAAAGCGTTGTCTGATGTTTTTTTCGTTTATTTTATCATTATATGGGCGAATGTATTGCTAATAAGTTAATTTCATCATCACAAATAAGTTGTGTGGATAGAATAATATTACAGTTATCGTTGCGTTAGAGTACTCCCACTGTGAACTTTACTAAATCACCTTCTGGTTTTTGTATAGATGTACGATCCATTTTATACAGGTTTGGTCAAGTTTATTGCATCGTTAGAGGCGGTATTCAGGTCGCCGAGAGTGCAGGTAAACGGACGCCCGGGACACTCCTGGAGGTGGAGCATAATAACTTCTGAAGCGCCGCACTCGCACTTGGTGGTGAAGGAGTTAATAAAAAGTACTCAATTCCGCCAGATTAGGTTTACAGCGGCCTTTTTGGGAACGCAATTGATTGACAACAAGCTTTTATTGCTGATAAATCTGTTTCTATCATCTCCATACCAAAAACAATCGAAACGAACAACAGGGCCGTCGCACTATACCCTCCTAGTCCTTAACACTATATCAACACATCACTCCACTTACTAGCGAGCCGCAGCGGGCAGGACCCGTGTCCCGTGTCACACTGTCACACTGTCAGCAAGTCACGTCACGACGACAGATAACGTGACGCGTATACACGTCACTGACATGTCGGATATCCATGTCAATACAACTGAATGGGGAAACTTCACAACTAAATCTATTTGTATAAAGTTTGGAACAAGTTTTCTTTTAATAAGCTCGTCGCTGGCGGAGTTTTAACGATATCGCTTGTGAGCGGAGCGGAATGGAGGTGAGTCGGGATGATAATTCTTCTTATTGTTGTTCCGCAGGTAAATAAAGTTTTGCCTCAATTTTGGTACCTAATTGTTTTTTTTTTCATGAACCCTCGAGATTGTAGCTTGTTTTAGTACTTTCGGTTGGCAAAAACTCTTTCACCAACTTGTTTCAGTTGGAAAATATGGTCTATTCTCGTATTGGGGGATTACCGTGTTCTATAGAACCTTATAAGTGTGAAGCCTAAAAATAAAAACAATTATTTATTTTATTTTTATTCAATTATTTTATCTCTCAGATAAAATAATTGATAGTTCTGGACAAATGCTCCAAATACTTTTTTTTTTTTACGGATACGTATACGGATACGGATACGAATGGGAAATCATCAAATGACTTCTCCCGCTCTGGGCGGAGCGGAAGGGAGTGTCAAGACTTGTACTGACCAACACCCATCCATGTTCCTTCTTCGCCCTTTGTGTTCCAGGGCCACGGTATCTCTTTCGAACAGTCCCGCAACCCTGGCAGGCATCGGCCCTCTCGGACCCCTTCCGGTTTGCTGACATCTCCTTGAGGCGCGCGTGGAACACGTACGCGCCGTCGACACGGCATGTCGTCATGAGACGGACGTACGGTGAGCTAGCCCATTACTCACCGTCCACAGGACCGCGCCTACGGCGGCCGGGGGCCAGTGGGTGGCCCTCGAAGCCCGGGGCGTCTCCCGCGGCAGCTGGGACGTGAGGCTCTCCCTTTTACGTTCCGCCACCTCCTTCGTTAGCATGACTGCTTCGCAGAAGGAGGCGACGGCTTTCCATTCCCTCTCACTCCGGACCATGGATTGAACCAAGGCCGGACACGAGAGGTCGCCGCCGCCAATCGCCGCTACGAGGACACGGTGGTGCTCAAACCAGGCGGAGCAGACCTCCACGGTGTGCTCCACCGTGTCCTCCGGCCGGTCCTCGCAATGGTGACACCCAGGCGTTTCCTCCCGCCCGATTAGGTGCAGGAAACTCCCGAAACAACCGTGTTCGGTGAGGACCTGCGTTAGGCGGAAGGTGAGGGTGCTGTGGCGCCTCTCAAGCCACTCCTCAAAAAGGGGACTTATCGCCACTATTATGGCGTGCCCTGCACGTGGTTGCGACAGTCGCTATCTCCATGTCGCCATGAGATCGCGCCGGAGGTCTGTCCACCGAGCGGCGATTTGCCGCGACAGCGGAGTTTCCCCCCGGCGTAGTGCCTCCGCACGCCATTCATGCAGGCGCGCGGGCACTTTCGCCTCCAGATCCCATGGCGACAATCCGGCCAAGAGGCTCGCCACCTCGCCGGAGATCGTGCGGTACCCTCGGATTAGCCTTACGGCTACCACCTTTTGGGGCGCGTTCAGGTAATGGGCGGCTCGCCGCCTCAAAGAACGCGCCCACACCGGGGCCCCATAAAGGGCCATGGACCGCACGACACCCGCGTAGAGTCTCCGGCAGAAGGCGTTTGGACTCCGCAGGTTGGGCAAGAGCCGCTTGAACGCAGCTCCGGCCCGTTCCAGTTTGGGGGCGAAACGTCGGCAGTGCTCTACGAAGTTCCACCGGCTGTCGAGAACAAGCCCTAGGTACTTCAGTGTCGACTCGACGCCGATGGGAACTCCCCCTACCGTCAGTATGGATCCCGATGGTGGCGCATTCCAAGGCCCGTGAAAGCTCTTGGCCTCGGACTTGTGTAATGCCACCTCGAGACCCAGTTGCCGGATTCTCTGCACGACTATCGCAACCCCGCGTGTCATGAGTTCGGCCGCCGCCTCGTGCGACCTCCCTTGTGCCAGCACCAGCGTATCGTCAGCGTAGCAAACTACGCTGACACCGCTAGGGAGGTCGGCGCGCAGCACCCAGTCGTAACCGATGTTCCACAAGGGCGGCCCCAGAACCGATCCCTGTGGAACACCGCACGACATCTCTTTTGGGTTCCACTCTCCGTTGCGAACGGGGTAGATGACGGCCCTGTCCGTCAGGTAGTCCCCGACCACACGACGAAGGTAGGTCGGCACCCAGTGATACCGGAGTGCCTCCCTAATGCAGGTCCAGGGCATGGTGTTGAAGGCGTTGGCAATGTCAAGAGTTACTGCCACGACGACCCCACCCCGGGACACCGCATCCCCCGTCGTGAGAGCCCTCACGCGCATGATGGCGTCCACCGTCGAGCGCCATCTGCGGAAACCAAACTGGTGTTCCGCAAGATCCGGCCCCATTCCCACGAGGTGCACGGCGAGGCAGTTAGCAATGAGTCTTTCAAAGAGCTTGCACACTTCGTCGAGCAACACAATGGGCCAGTATGCGGACGGAGAGTCCGCAGGGCGCCCCGACTTCCGGATGACGACCAGCTCTCCAAGCATGCGCTTAAGAGCCCTTCCAGTCGGGGCCCGAGAGCCTCCGAGGCCAGGACCCAGGCTTTGCCAGGCAAGCCATCGGGTCCCGAAGCGGTATTTTTGGCCTTAAGCCTGCATACCGCCACTCTCAGGTCTACCCCAGTCACCTCCGGAATGTCGTCATCGTCCTCGATGTGGTCCGCTTCCGGCACCACAAGCAGCGGAGTCATAGGCAGGGGAGGATGTTCCCCTCGCGAAGGGAACAGAGCGCTCACCACGTCCTCCACAAGCTGAGGGTGGAGTCTCTGCGTCAGCGGGGGGCCCAGGTGCGGAGTTTGTCCCGCACCATCTTGTAAAGGCGCCCCCACGGATCTCTGTCGAGAGTCTCCAGCATCTCCTCGCAGGACAGATCTCTGGCCCGCTGGACAGCCTCTTGGAGGGCGGTCTTCGCTGCTCTGTACCCCTCGTACAGCTCCGCCTCAACGGCTGCCGCATCTGCAGGGCGGATGCGGAGCCTGCCTGGCATACAGCTGCCGACGCACGCCTTGCGCAGAGACATCAGCTCTCGCGACTCGGGGCATTGCCACGTCGCAAATGTCCGACATGGAAACCACCCTGCCTCGTTGTTGATGTCGGCAGGCCTGTTCGGTGATGTCACCCAGGCCTGCACTATGGAGGCTTCCAGGAGGAGCTCCCGGTCCAGCTGCTTCAGCGCCCAACGCAGACCACTCGCGGCCTGTGAGACCGACGCGCTTGCGGCCTGGGCGGAGACATCAAACCGGATGTACCGGTGATCGGAATAGGTCTCCACCCCCTCCATGACGCACCAGTCAACGACACGCGGTGACGGAGCGGGGCTAGCGAACGACATGTCCACCACCGACTCGCCCCGCATCCGCACACACGTGGGGACAAAACCCCGATTTAGGACGACCAGGCCCGCCTCCAGAGCCTAGTCCTCCACCATCCTACCCCGCACATCTGTGCAACGAGAATCCCAAGCCAAGTTTTTGGCATTGAAGTCCCCGAGCACAAGACGGGGAATAGCTTCGGATGACGACACTCAACTCCATGAGGGAGTTGTGGAACTCGGTGGAAATACTCCAAATACCTACATCAATAATATTTCTAGTGTAGGACGTATAATTTACTTTCATATTTTTTATTGTTGATGTTATCACAATTCGGGTGCTACAATAGTATTTTTATAGCAGTAGATTTATTGGAGTATCACGTATGCACGTAACCGATATATTCGGTGATTAGTGAACGCCTTTATTGCCGCGTGCCAACATAATCGCGTCGTATGTCCTCTCACTAAACCGTTATATCATTTTGGCTTAAATACTTAAACTTAAACGGCATGATTCGATAGATGAACACATATGTCTTGTAATGAAACTAAATACAATTCCAAGCGGTAGGTGTTCATTAGCATAATATATTCGTAGATCTAAAGGAGACCCTTCCAACCCTCCTCCAGCGAACCGAGCAACAAAAGGACTTCTAACTGAACTTTTAAAATAACAGAACGACAACAATATAAAACCGGGTTAGTAGACAAACCACTTACAACAAGTGCTTTGAAAAACTCGCCGACATTTCGTACACTATTTATGTCAAAGGTTTCACAAAGAAGTAACAACATTGTCCGAATCTGTCCGCATGACGCCGCGCGACGTCGGCCGACTCCACGCGACGACAGCCAGCGGCAGTCTTTCACATTGTTTTTATAAGAAAAGAATAGCAAAGCGTCTATCAACGTTTTTATGATAATATTTTGACTGTTTACTTAGGTCCCGCGTTACCTATGAAAAAACTTACCTCCATTCTAAGAGAAAAAACGGATGCGTAGTCGAATGATAGGTACAATTTCCAATCTTGCTTCGAATATTATTATAATAATCTTTTTCGATTCCCTTTGATTGTGTCTATCGGCCCCAAGAAGGGATCAACTCCAAGAATATTAATCTTATCAACAATGCTACATAAAAAGGTCTGCTCGTTAATACGTTACAAAAATATTGGAGTATGTCATCATTTTACAAAAACAAGCCAATCGATAAAGAAAACCAATCTCATATTAGTAACAAGAGGCTTTGAAAGAATCCAATAGAATGTGCTGAAGGCCCACTTAACATAATTAGCAATCCATCGACCGCGGAACAAGCCACTTCATATAAAATTACACTGAAAGCCTTACTTGCAGTCTACTGAAAGCTCTCACTCCATTAAAGAAAATACTTAAAATTGGATTTTATTACTACAAAGAGGACAATAATGGAGAAAGCTGTCATCCCTGAGGTCCAATTGTACGCATTTCCGAGTTTTTACGAACATCCTGCGTACTAACTCGATCGGGACGGACGGAAAACGAACCGAATCCATGAAATTTGAGAACGATCGGCGGCCGTCCCGCTGGCACTCCGGGACTCTGGGACCAAACGGACGCTTTTCAATTAAGAGAGGTTAAAGAGGCCGATTTTCTGACGTATTCATATAATTCTGAGAGCTCAGTTCAATTTAATGAAATATTTTTGAAGATTCTCTTACAATAAAACTGTTGGTGTCATTTCGGGAACGTTTGTTGTAATTATTTCTATTTCGAACCTTATAATCTCGCTGAGATATTTCAGGAGAGAAATGAGTGGACCCGCCGCAGGACACGAATCATAACGATATTAGCTCAGGCAGAAGGTACATTTACAACATCAACAGTAAGTCCCACGCGCTCCCGATCCGTTTTACAAAAACAAGCTTTCTTTTGCTTCTGACATCATGTAGTAATACGTACTATGCTAAGTTTCATGATTATTTAAGTAGCTTTCGCGGCAATAACATGAGCAAACGAGGCCCTTACTCAAGCAATAGCCAGGTTGGAATTCATCTATCATACGAAGACACGGTTCTGAAAGCGACAGTTTTCTTGTTTATTAAGTGCAATTTTCTTAGAAGCACTTTTGTTCTATCATTCGCACCATAAGAGGAATCCATTACATATCACCTACAGGATATAAATGATGTAAGTACAGTCAGCAAAATAATAACGTATATACAGGAAAAAAAATACATCTTTCCACTTAATTAACCTTTTATGATAGAACCACTGATCTAAAAGCGTTGAAAATCGTCCTACCCATCTCTTTGTTTGCGGATCTTATGTTACGTAATACAAGAGTAATACTTACTGCGGTAGGACTTCTCTTGCTCTTGCTTGAAGAGAAGTGTTCGATCACTTCCCAGTTGGACTTCTTCGGAGCGGGGGTGTCCGCGGGCGAAGCTGATGCGCGGTGCGCGGCGGAGGGGGTGCTGCGCCCCGACTCCTCCGCCCCGCGCACCGGCGTCGCCGCAGAGCGTAGCGACGCGCATCGGCGCCCGCGCAGCGCCTCCTGACGAACAACATACACGTTACTTTGATATTCCTACAAGTTATAAGTATGAGTAAAAGGCATTAACTACAAAATTGATGAGTGAATGAGAATAAAGTGAAAATAAGAAGTTTGTGGAGTAACGTATGATCAAGTTAGTCTAGTTCAGTAATAATAGTAATTAGTTAAGATTGATACGACAACGATAAAATTAATTTATCATTAAATTTATTAGAATAAGTATTAGAAATGATAACAAAGGTTTCGAGTTAAGAAAGTAAAGTTTGCAATAATAGCAACATAACAGCGAAGCATAACAGAGTTATAAGTTAAAGTGCACGTTACGAGGCGAGCAAGTTACGAGGCGTCGCACAATACTCGCGAGACGCAAAGTAGTCACAAAGTGGACACGAATAACAAACTTACTATAGTTGCTGTCATTTAGCATGGCAATGTAGGTCACTGCTCTTCCCTTATTATCTCTTTGCAAAAACCAAAACAATGAAAAATTTATTTAGTTCTCATTGGTCAGGTGGGTCAATGACCGCTATTGCCATGCTAAATGGCAGCAACTATCACACTGTTGTTTTCAAAGTACTTGTTCCTACCATCGAAGACTTTCATAGTTTACACAGGTCCATCGATTTCACACTTTATTTGTCTAAGTTTTCTCAAGATGTTGCCCTTTATTAGTAAGTGAGGAGAATTCCAGGTGTTGAAAATAAAGCATCGCTTGCACCTTTATCACCGTGCACCAGTGCATGACTAGATACAAGCATGATGTTTATTTGTTAAACGATTCTCTTACAGTTTCACTTCTGCCTAGGTTAACAAACTTCCAAAAAAAGAGGTTTCACCAGCATCTTTTTTTTTTATGTATTTTTTCTGATTTCTCCGTGATTACTCGCGGTCCGAGTTAAGTGATTATTTTTTCATTTGGTCGAAGAGCTTACGAGGTGGTTTTATATAAATTTCATTAGCTTTGCGTCGGTGCTTAATGAGTCCCCTATAATACCTATGCGTTTTTGAATCAACGACTATGAAGATTATGTTCTTATATCTTCTAGCTACAATTTCAAATTGATACTTGACAAGGATTTGTGTAAAATACCAAAACTTAAAAGTTTCCGTTTCCCTATAATGTGGGTTCGGCTTCCGGTGTAACCGGATGCAGTTGAATACCAGTATTTTACATGGAGCGATTATTTATCTGATATCCACAACAAAGTTAGTACTGGGTAATATTATAGCCTTTGATAAGACTGGTTGTCACTTGTCAGTCTCTGCGTTTAATTGAAACTAAACTATGACTGAACTGCAACTGAAATAATTGCAGCCAGATTGCCAGCCAGTAAGGCGGGGCGCGCACACCGCGCACGACGCGCACTCGGCGCACTCCGCGCACACCGCACACGACGCGCACACCGCGCACACCGCGCACACGGCGCACATACACCTGAAGGCGACGGATATCCGATGGTTGCGGATACTGCATTGAGCTTTATAAAGTCATGTGTTTATTGTGTGAGCAGTCTGTTTGTGTGATTGCGGATTTACTAGATATGTAACGAGCTATGAAACTACCTAATAGTGTACGTTTTCGTATAATATGTACGTTTAACAGTATGTTTGTGTATAATATACTTACGCCGTTTCGCTCGCGCTCAGGTTCACTGGCTCTCGTGATAGATGACGCGATCAGTCAAAGTCAACGCAATTATACAATGTTTTGCGTTTGTTATAACAACGCCGCTTTTTGCTTCTTTGATAAATACAATATCACGAGGATTGCTCATTTTTAGACAAGGGTTATTCTGTTTTGTAAAATAAATATTAATTTCAGTCTTTGTTTTATTTGATTTAACAAAGCCAAATTGGAACCACTATAGACATGGAAATAATAAGATATTAAAAATACAATAGGCGTAATCGTAAAAAGATCCACTCCAAAAATAAATAGGAAATAAAAAGCACACCTTTGTGTACACCTTACAAGCAAACAATAAAACGTGATATAAAAGCGAAACAACGAAAATGGGAAAGTGTCGAAACACGGAAAATTACGCCAATAACTAGGAGAAATACAACCGTAAGCCTGCGTACTACGGCTTAAGCCGACTCGTTATACACGGCAAGGCTAACATAGACTTGCCGACAGTTGGAACTTCGTCAGTCAGCCCTAAGCTTCACACGCAGCTTATAAAATACTATAGACAAAGCTGAATGGCCCGGCTAATATTAGATTCTAGATTAAAGTGATTACTTTAGAGCTTTACAAATAATATCTCTTTGAACACCGTTGGTAATGCCAGGGACGTCGCAGCCGGTGGATACGTAATCAAATAGAGTTTTTTTGTATATAACAACTAAGATTAGTCAATCGTCTTGAGATTAGGATTTTCGAAACTTTCAACGTATCAAGGGTTAACCAACTTTCTAAATATTAATAATGAAAACGCGAGATTTTATTTGATCATTATTGTGATACCAGCAATGGATCGCAATTAATTTTAAATTTTCTAACCCTCTGAGACGTAAAATATCAGATAACACAAAACGCAGGTTGTGAACTGAAGAATACAACTGATTTGGTTTCTGTGAAAAAGAGACCCTCCAATTATTATATGTACTTTCAAATAAAATGTTAGCCAGTCCTAATGATAATACAGCAGCGCTACGCTAGTCTCATTAACAAACAAGAAGGCAAACGAAGCTTATTTCAAAAAGCTCCAAACATTATACAAAATACACACAAAAGTTTTACTCGTTCCTGTTCCTAGAAATAACTCCGACCAGTAAAAATAAAATAGGAGAAAAAAGAACATTTATGCTGTCCTTGCACGGAACATTTTCATGTATGAATGAAAGAAAAATAGTGTATGTCAGCTGGGTACCTTCCCGCGCAACTTGCAAGAAACGTTGTTATTTCAAATGTTAGCCAAGCAGAGGAAACGTTTTAATATTCTTCTTTCACTATTTCCATCGCCGTGCGGTCAGGATTTCCATTTATATGAGGACATTTTATATATTGGTACGTATTTTTTTTTTTCTGTCATCGTTTTGTGCAGAATTGTGACACTGTGGTTTGGGCTAAGACTAAGGTACCACTTGTAGGTCGTACAACCGAATCCTAGTATCAACAAGTATGGCTGACATTACTTGTTGATTTCACAGAAATAATATTGGCCAGCTTTTCTATTCTAATAAAATGATATTTGTATGTAGACCACATACAAATATCATTTTATTAGAATAGAAAAGTCCGACAATGACATTAAAAATAATAGGAGCCTGAGAATTTAAACTTACACGATCACATTTATTTTCACCCTCTGTGAGTACATTATAAGGTTTATTTTCGACTATGGCTCGTCCCTTCCGTTTGTCCCTGGCTGGAAAGTTTGTAGTCTTTTATTAAAACTAAGTTGGGTGCTTAACGATAAGTTGGCAACAGATCCACCGGTCGTACGTCGTAGCGGGGAAGTGCGTGCGCTTGATAATGCTTGATTATATCGCATCACGACTCTAATCTTCGAAAGGTAAGACAGAGGCCTATAATTACACTCACATTTCGCCAGTTATGTTTAATTCTCATGTAACACGTGCTATATAAACAGACTCTGTGGCTGCTACTTAGAAAATCGTGATGGATCAACCAAAAACATGTTATTTTTGCCCCGAGTCGGAGATACGATGGCAGCTGTTTATGACATATAGTATTGTATTGTTTGTGTCTATCGCATCATGCCTATCAGAGTCGTTGGTAAGCAGGGTAAGCTTCCGTTATTGTTTGCTAATACGCATGTTGCATTCAATTTTCATCGTGAATCGTGAGGTAAATTAACGCTTAGGTTTCTCTGACTCCTGATTCCTAATCAAGTCAAGCCCATGATAATTATGCTTTATAAGCTAAAGCGTAAGCAAGCGCATGGCAGTGACAAAGTGTTATTGGTTTGTTCCATTAGGAATATGTCAGTAGTATCCCTTATTCCGGGTTTGTGCTCGGTCGATAGCAATAGGTTCACCCCCCCCCCCCCCCCCGTTACATGGGACTGAAATAGCTCTAATGTGGGTGTACTACAGCTGCACCTCGACATGATGTACAAAGTGCCTATTATCCCCCAACAGTCAGCAATTCCTAACAGTCTGAACCTAAATGAACATTGATTTAAATGTCGACTACATAACTTGCTTTGTAACCGTTTCTAGCATTGCTCACTTTATCACAAATGAGCACCGGAGGTCGCTGAAGCACGAGTTAATCCAGTTGCCGGTGCGACCATGCGACCGCCGACCGTGCGACAATTTCGACGAAATGCGTTTTTCGGAGCATCTCGAAATTGTGTTATCTGTCATTCCTGATATATCTCTTTAAAAACGTACAGTTGCTGTTGGTTCCTCGTAATTTAGTTAGGTTTAGGTCGTTTCGGTCATTTCTGAATCTCTAGCAGTGATTTATAAACGGTTTATTCCTGTGAGAACTTTTCATGTGTTTACATGCTTTTGATACTTCTTTTTATAAAGGTATAAGAAGTATCAAAAGCATGTAAGCACGTGAATAGAAATCTCGGTATACAATAAAGTTTGCATACAAAATACAACATGTTTTGTAGTGTTCACAAAATTAAAGTCAGAATGAAAAAGATCCTCAAGATTCGAGAGCCAGGTACAGTGGCAGTCCAAAGACGCTATCGATGATTGAAAGTTTAAAATTGGATTGTCATATTGCATGTCGTTGTTGACCTACGAAACTCTTTGGAACTCGAGGTTTTAAATGAAGGACTATTTATTAGCTTTTCATTGACTTTCTAGTTTCCAAAGTCCGCTTTTAAAATCAAATTCAAAAGTTATTTATTCAATTTAGGCTGATAATCAGCACTTTTTAGACAAAGTTAAAGGAGGCAGTCCCCCAAAACGCCCGCCCTTCGCCACTTCTTATTGTTTTAGCGGGAAGACGTTGTGGAACAAACTCCCCAGTAGTAACCAAACGTTGTCTCAGCTCATAGAATTATCGGCTAACCTCCATACTGCAAGAGAGTAGACAGCACACACAGCTCTTGCGCCAATATAATTTGATTTCAGCTAATAGACGGCTGCTTATCCCCACGCCGCTTAATTGAGGACGTCCGATTTCATTACCAATTTGTAAAAGCGCTTCTAGGGTTAATAGCTGAGCAAGATGCTGGTCGCAGTAGCCCGAAGTAGCACGGAGTGACACGCCAATTGGATTCCACTGAATCTTACATTAATATAACTTACACAGATTAACTTAACTGCTGCTGGGATGGAAAATGTTTCTATTCAGCCTACATTTGACCTGATGGACTTAGGTACGATATCTTGTCAGCAGTCATTTTACAGGCTTTCATTGTTTCGAATATTGATCTTTTAGGTTCTGTTTAAATATCTAGTTGTTGACAAGCGTGCGCCCGATAGAATCGCACCGGCAAGCATTACTTCTATATAAACTGTCAGGAGCCATAGGTTTAAGTTTTGTGTTGTCCGTCAGTGAGAGAATTTAAGATAAATTAGAAAATAGCTCTTGTTTGGGCAAATATGGGGGAATGGGCAAACACTAAACCATATTTTATTGAATATGTAGCTGAATGTATAAGTTATAGTGACACTATAAGTTACAATAAACTTTCGTTTTCATTGCTAGTCGTGCGACTACTATAAATAACTCTTGCGCCGCATTAGCGATGGAGCAGTACATTACTTGGCGCTTTCCTCTGAGTTACGGCCATGTTAGTGCGGGAGACGCGGCGTACATCAGTGGCATGCGGACGACGTTTATTGATAACTAATGGACAACTCACTTCTATTGACGGTGTTACTGAGTTTAGTGGAGTTTATTAGATGAGTTCATATGCCGCAGAGATCCCAATAGTAGAATCCACATTTCGCCAGTTATATTCAAGTCCCCTGGAATAGAGGCGGGATAGGTACCATGGTGGCTGGACAGATGATAAACTAAGAATCTGAAGAACAATATTACAGTAAATCAAGAAGAGTGTGGAAATAAAAATGTTGAAAACATAATTAAAACCTGTCGTTACTTATACTCGTAACAGTAGGTAAAAAAGTTTCTAATTAATTTTTACACCTAATTTTCGGTGCCTTATGAACTTGCGAACTTACCAAGTTAAAATGAGAATTTACGACATTACCTCTGTTTCCAAGACGTTTTTACGATCTATGGTTCGAAACTTTTTATACGAGTAAGTTACAACCCTTTACATTTTGACATCACGTTGAATGTTTGACTCGATTCTAAGAAAATCACTTCCGCACTCAGTAAATTAATTAATGGACGAATTGAAAGGTTTCGTTAATCAAATTTTGATTATTGCCTGAATCTTTGATGAAAGTTCGGAAACTTCGGTGTTCTCGCAATGTACGAAGTGGAGCTTATCGGCGGATGCTGTGAACAGAACATTTGAATGCTCATTTGTCTTGGTTATCTCAAAGTTTTCCATCTCAATTTATGAGCTTTTGCAAACGGAATACTGTCCATCGGCAACGTATTACCGTGGTCTACCAAAGTAAACACTCACAAACAGAAATGTACCAGATAGACACAGTTTTTTTTTTTCGTATTTACATTATAAGTTTATATGCTAAGATGTTACTTGACATGCTTCAGGATCTGTTCAAAGCTTTCCATAAAATTGTCCGGGCGGCATTCCACAGGGATGTAAAGCCGACATAATATGACCATTGAAACAAAGGCCACGACGGTGGGCTGCGGGGCTTAGATAAAGGTTATTTTTAGCGCGAGGCCGCCCTCAACACTCCTCGAGGCAATTTTATAATTTACATACTTTCCGAAGCAGGCATTGCCGAGGACTCCGGTCTCAAGGTCACTTAGTCAACTGTCTAGTTTTCAAATACTAGGTATGCTCGAGTGGCTTCTAGCGATAGGATGGGCATTGTACACTACAGTTTAATGAGTTTAATTTTATTGTAATAAGTACAGCTACAGACACAGTTTTTGAGATAACTCATAGCCACAGTTCTCAAATCGTCCAGACTAGCCCTGGATCGGAACACCCGGAAGTCATGGGAATAGGCATTTTTGTAGTAGTGGGATGATCGTCAATAATATCAATTGTTTATATTGTAAAAATAAAAAGTTTTACGAGCAAAGCCAATCTAATTTACAATAAAAGCTCTCTTTCTATACTCGGTACACTCCACCACACATATTGTGATACAGTACAACACGCGAACGTTGATACTGTTGATAGAAGTCTATTTTTATCGGAAACTTGTGCGGTCGCCTGTGTGAGATAACAATGATCGTGAAGTCGATACATTTTGTCAACATTCAGCCTTTCAGCGGTTTATGTTCGGTTTGTATGGGCGAGCTCATCTACTGGTACTTACCACTTGATACTTGATCTATTGTAGCTGCTACATGCTTTTGATTTCATTAAAGGAGCTTTGATTGGACTACGTACCTATATTCAGAATAGCCTGTTAGCCTTTGGCTTTGCCGAAATCGGGTCAATACAAAAATAACGATTGTTTGCTTTTTAATTATTATTCGGTACTCAAATAATTTTTTACCATCTTATTCTTTGAAAAGCTCCAGTTGTTAGTAGTCAGGAATGAAATAATAATAATGTAACTAGAGCAAAAAAGAGTATTGGCAAAACTATGTAAAAAACCCCTTACATAAATCAACTCCATTTCCTTAAATATATATAACAGACCATAAAGATATCCAAAGCCTCGCAGCGAACTAAAAAACTGTATGATAGATAGGTAAACATATCAGGCCGTACCGATGCTTACTAACTTTTGCAATAACTAAACAAACTCAAAGGGATCAATGGCGACCGCTTAACTCAAATCTCGGTAAGTTCTGAGCAATCGTTTTGTCCGTCACCAAATATCAGCTAGTAATATAATACTTCTCTACTACTGCTGACATAGTAATATACTCCTGATATTGATGTTTGCAAACGGAAATTGACAGAACAGAAAAACAGAAACGACCGAACTGATTCAGAATTAGGATTTATAAAAATAATATCGGCCAAGATAAGATAAATATACGGAACAAATTTGTACATTAGCGTAATGGATAAGCCAAGATACTTAAACACAAGCAAGGTTGCCACTAACAAACGTAACCTTATTTAAAGAGTAGTATTAAAGAAAAAAGTTCGTGGAGTCCCTCCGCGCGGAAGAAGTGAAACTTCGTTATACTACACGCATGCGTTCGAGTGCCACGCATTCACTCTCGTTATTTTATTGAGCTACTAAATAATATTTTGTTGTTTTCTTGTTGCATCCACACTAATATTATAAATGCGAATGTCACTCTGTTTGTTTGTTTGTATGTTTGTTTGTTTGTTACCTTTTCACGACTAAACGGCTGATCGGATCTTAATGAAATTTGGCAAGAAGATAGATTTCAACCTGGGGAAGGACATAGGCTATATATCATTACGCTACGACCAATAGGAGCGGAGCAGCAATGAAAAATGTTGCGAAAACGGGGAAAATGTGACGCAGACGAAGTTGCGCGGGACAGCTAGTTATTACATAAGTTTATCGAGGTTATTCTACTCATGGAAATTGTGCGAAGGCTGGTCACACCGAAGAGTCGAATGCATGACTGTTTGCAGGCCATCTTGCGTACCGAGTAGAACTACGTAGTCACAAATCTTGTAATACTGCCATCTCTTAGTGAGTTTTAGAAAATATCCCCCTCCATGGTAGCGTTAAACTTGTTGGAAGTCGCATAAGAAGTTTTACTTCAAAAACGATTAAGGACTGTAGAACTAGAGTCTATCAGCTAGGCTATGATGCTGACCTACTTATAGCGCTCGAAGCTGGCAGTCAGCAGTCTTCAAACAGAAAGGGGAGCTCAAAGATGGACTCGAGAGACTATGCATAATTATACTCACGTTTACAGTTATATCACCGCTGCCTTCCACGTTATATTGCTATTTGATGACCCAAACAATAAGTGAGCAATACATACATAAAACATATTTTCTAACGCTATAGCAGTTATTACCTTCATGTGATCAAAAATGTCGAGATCCCTTCTGCGGCAGACCTCACTTCACCCAACACACGCAATACTTATCCTTATTGCTACTCCCATTCAATCTTTTGTAGGTGCAAATTATGTTTGTTTAGTTGAGCTATGAAGCAAGCTATTTTAGACTGTTTTCCTTTATGTATAAGATGGTCAAGATGTGCAAATATTGTTTGCTGGCAAGGTGTTTTCGGTCGACGACACAAGACGACGCGTGGCGTTTGGGAAATGAGCATAATGTGCTTACAATGACAGCAGATAAGGACTGCTCTATAGAAACGTTTAGGTAGGGCCGAACTGTTGTAGGGGCATTTTATTTCTGTAGCTATATTCGTACTGAAATGAAAGGTTATTTCGTTGAAGAAAGTGTAAATATGAGCGCTGAAATAGTAAAATTAGTGTTAGTAATTTGACATAATTTATTTGTTTTGATGTGCCCTTACAAGGGGCATGTTTGATAATTATAACATGTCTGCAATGAACGGATTTGATACGATTATACAAAAAAAAAACAAGAAATATGGCTATTTCGAAAATATTTTGAGAAATAATTCATAGTTGCTGAAAAGGATATTAATATATTGTTATATTGCTGGTGAATTACTTTAGGAGTCTGATAAGAAGAGGAAGGAAAACTAAGTATTTGATGATTAATGGTCCATTTTGAAACTATAACTTAGGTATGACTTAAATATTTGAAAGGTCAACCAACAGACGATCAAGATTATTTTATTTTAGTATCAAATCATTCTGGCTTTCTTTGGTTCAGATATGGGCATAATTTCTCACTACTGATAAGCATGAGACCCTGGGTTTGATTCCCAGGTGTAGCAAAACTGGCGAAATGTGGGTGTACTATTGGTAAATTCGTCGTAATGCTCCGATGATTACAGGCATATCACCTGTAATCCCCGGAGCATTACGACGAATTTTACATCCTACTAATATTATAAACGCGAAAGTTTGTAAGTAATGGATGGATGGATGGATGTTTGTTACTCTTTCACGTAAAAACTACTGAATGGATCTGGATGAAATTTGGCACAGGGAGAGATAATAGTCTGGAATAGCACATAGGATACTTTTTATCCCGGTAGTGTGATCCCGCGGGATAATTACCGAAAAAACGCGGGCGAAGCCGTGGGCATAAGCTAGTTATGTTATATTGTAACGTCGCATTTTGTATTTGTGACCTATTCGATGAATTCTATTATTCCTTTGTTTATACCATGACTACATTTTCAGTACCTATCGCGTCTTGTGTTGTGTGTCGTTAGACTTCGCCTATGTTCCTACAATGTGTACCAAAACTTTTTATTGAAAGTGTAAACAAACCCTTCAAAGGATAAATTCTAACGCAATCACTCACTAGGTGAGAAATACTCAATAATTCATCTGTATTTAGAAGGTTTCAACTTCACATGGCCTTTTTTCAGCAAAGTTATTACTTTCAGAGCATTTAAAAACTCCATTGCCTCATTAAATTAATCATCATAACGTGATTCAACAATTTTAATATAGCATATTCGAATTCAAAATATAATTCAATGAAATAATCATTTGACAGACACTCTACAAATTGGCATCTACACAAATGTTTTATGTGCCATTTCTTTACAGTTTCAGTGAGCTAAGGTAGCTCGCTAGGTAAGCAGTAAGCAGGCACTCGTAAACAATAAGCCCCACCGTGCCGGGTGGCGCGAACCTTGACATTCAACATATTAAACTTGACCGACTTTCTCAAAGTAGGCTCCAAAACAACAGGCTTTTTACTAGAATGCCCGGGATTCTTGTCTCTATTTCTAGATTTACGAGAAAAGTTTGTTTTCTTTAGAGACATAAGAGTACTTAGGAAGTTCATTTCCAATGGGATCGCAACAAAAAGGAAAGTATTTAAAAATTCATTTAAAGGATCATCCAAAAAATTGTGTGGACGCTGTCCCCACCCACCAACAGACATGGCACAAATTCAATATTATTATTACGTCCGAAAAGGCTTATAACCATTTCCAATTAAAAAGTCGATGGTTTTTTTTTGCCGGAGAGGACCTACAGGGCTCTAAATATGAGAAATAAAAGTAAAATTAAATACTGTTATTACGGCTATTTATTAAGTTTCATTGATACTATACGTTTCAAACATCATATAAACGTCGTTTTCAAAACATTGTATATTTCTCAAATGTGGTTTTAGGCACAAATCCTTACAGTAACAGTGTTTGGCGAAGACAACAGTATACGGTCCGGAATCACTGCTGCCCGTATGGTGGTATGCTGCGTAAGAGAACCTAGGAAACACCAAATCGAATGGAGAAACAGTGAAACCTGCAGGTAAACAAAGAGTGCAGTTCCGGAAGCATCAAAGAGACTTGTCCGCGGCATCACCAGACTGAAACGGGACAAAACAAACACCTATTTACCATAGGTGTGACAGACAGCCCTCGGTGTAGAGGATGCATGGAGGCGGAAGAAACACCACAGCACGTGCTCATGGAGTGCAGAAGCGTGGCAGATTAACGGGCACGGACTCTGCAATCGACGGCATTGCTCTCCGAAGCCTGCATAAAAATCTTAACTTCGCTATCCAACTAGTCACCTGTTTACGTCAATAACTTCAAACGGAATGCGAATTAGCAAAAGTTTTGTTAGTAGCAAAAGTATGCATTGAAAAGATCTGTCAAATGGCATATACCTTATTGCTATTGGTTACCTTAAAAAACTTAAATTCGGTGCTGAAATAGTCACATAATTAGGCCAGTAACTCGTTCGTGGGGATTTATTCCGTTGGTTTACTTCCTATGTTACAAATAGAACGCAAAACGTGGTAGTTAATGGTTTCCAATCAAAATTCATATCAGTTTCATCAGGGGTGCTTCAAGGCTCGATACTAGGACCTTTGTTATTACAATTTGTCAGTGATATTGACATGTGCTTCTTCAACTCTAAATTTTTACTGTACGCAGCTAACTTTCCGAAGCCCAGCCGAGTCAGATTCGACGATTGACCTACCCAACTGGAATGTTTGTCCCGGGTAGACATACTCGTCTACTACTTCTCGATCGTCTCCGATCTTGATACTCAGTGGGTGTTACATGGGCATTCAACATGACTTTGATTTTGTCCATGTTCATTTTAAGACCCAGTCTTTCGGAAGCTCTACTGAGGTTATGGACACTTTTAACGTGCACGTCTTGCTACATCGTTCTCACATAATGTTCCATTTCAACATGAATGATGTAACCAAGGTTTTTGTAACAAGATTCTGATTTAAACTAGTTTCCATGGAGTTTCTTGCCCAATCTTCTCCATAGAGATCTACGCTTTGGAACGGCAAATACAGTACTTTCACAGTTATTATGTTTTGTGACTGGGACTGTAGCTTCATTCATGTTCGACTATTCAAAAGTGCCTGTAACTGGCCTACTTGAAATAAATGATTTTGATTTGATATGATTTGGTCATCGAGCATTGTACTGAGGTCCTCTATGGTCTTAGCCATGACCACTATATCGTAGGCAAAACGAAGACGAGACAATATGTACTAGCCATTGATGTTGATGCCTAGCCCTCTCCAGTTCAGAACCTTGGAGACATCTTCTAGCTGCGGTGAACAATTTCGGATAATGACGTCTCCCTATCTCACACCTCGCCGCAGAACGATAGGTTCCGAGGTCTGGTCCTGAAGTCGGACTGACATGGTGGCGTTTTTGTACAAACACTTCAAGACCTCGAAGTACCGATAGTCAATTTGACACCGTTGAAGAGACTGCAGTACAGCCCAAGTGTCGATCGAATCGAAGGATTTCTCATAGTCCACAAACGCTAAACAGAGTGGCAGTTTGTACTCTTCGGTCTTCTGTATAACCTGTCACAGCGTATGTATGTGGTTAACGGTGCTAAAGCCTTTTCAGAACCGGGCTTGTCCGGTTGGCTGAAGATTAACAACCTGCGCGCAAGACGATTCGTGATGACTCTTGAAAACAGCTTGTAGACATGCCATGCCTGTAGCGTTTTCCCCTCAAGTATGACGGAATCAAACAGTTTCTGGAGGGCCTTAAGTACCTGTTTTCCACCCGCCTTCAGAAGTTCGGCCGTAATTCCATCATCACCCGGTGCCTTGTTTTTTTAAGCTGTTTCAGAGCCATCCTAATCTCGTACAGGCTGATGTTCGGGATGCGTATTTACAAAGGCTGTACCATCAGAGTGCAAGTGCAAACTGAACTGGCTTAGCTTTTGTTTGACAAAAAATTTCCGAAACCCTAATCCATTCTAGTACAGAAATTGACCGAAATCGCGTAGACTTTGTTAGACAAATTCAAATGAAAATAAATGAATGTGATACTACTGTTACAGTAATTAAATAAACTATATTCCTCTTTTTTAACCCCCGACCAAAAAAGAGGGGTGTTATAAGTTTGATCTGTGTATCTGTGTGTCTGTCTGTGGCATCGTAGCTCCCAAACGGATGAAGCGATTTTGATAAAATTGGTGTCATTTGAAAGGTATTTTAATCGAGAGTGTTCTTAGCTATGTTTTGAGAAAATCTGCTCAGCCGTTTGAAGCTCATCACCTCTTTTCTAGTTGATGAAGGGATTTAAACAACTTCTACGGGTCTAGTTGATTGGAAATTTGAATTCTTGTCACTTTCTCACCATGGGCATCGCCAGGGGGGTAGGCTACACCCCCCCTCCCCCCTATAAGCCCAAGTTTTTTTTAAATTCATATCTTTCCTTGTTTTCGTTAATAAGCGAGAAGAGGCGCAACACCAAGAAAAGTGGAAGGAATGGGAGTAGACCTATGCCCAGGAGTGGCACAGTCAAAGCTAAGAAAAAATAATTTAAGTTTAAAAAGCATGAAATAAAAATTAAAAATGTATATACAAACAAAGCGAACCCCCGACGCTACGACGCTTGGATTAATTTTATTTTTGGTTTTTTAGAGGTTTTGTCCGTCGGGGGTTTTTTAAATTTTTAATTTAATTTTTTTATTGTTACGATACGTTACCAAATTGCCTCATTGTATATCTTTGGAGAACGTGATTGATTTCGCATTTGTATAATTTCTATATCCAATTTTTTTTTAACCCCTGACCAAAAAAGAGGGCTGTTAGTTTGATGTGTGTATCTCTGTGTCTGTCTGTGGTATCATAGCTCCTAAACGGATGAACTGATTTTGATGAAATTGGTTTCCTTTGAAAGGTATTTTAATCGAGACTGTTCTTAGCTATGTTTTGAGAAAATCTGCTCAACCGTTTGAAGCTCATCACCTCTTTTCTAGTTGAAGGGAAATTAACAATTTCCACAGGTCTGGTCGATTCCAAATTTAAAATCTTAATTGTCACTTGTCTCCATGGGCATCGCCAGGCGGGGTGGCTGCACTTCCCTCTCCCCCCAGAAAATCGTATTTTTTTAAAATTTGCTGTTTTCTTTATTTGGCAAGAAGATACGCAACACCGAGAAAAGTGGAAGCAATGGGGGAGGCCTATGCCCAGTATTGGGACAGTCAAGGCTAAGATAAAACAATATAAGTTTAAAAAGCATGGGAAAAAAAAAATAGAAATTTAAAAAACCCCCGACACTAAAAACCTCTAAAAAAACAAAAATAAAATAATCCAAGCGTCTTAGCGTCGGGGGACCGCTAAGTAGCCCGCTTAGTACAAGCACAAAACAAAGCGGACCCCCGACGCTAAGATGCTTGGATTATTTTATTTTTGTTTTTTTAGAGATTTTTAGTGTCGGGAGTTTTTTTATTCTTAATGTGTAATTGTTTGTTTTTCCCAATAAATAAAATAAAACTCCGAACTGACTACTAATCGACAAAAGTCGCGTTACTGGCAAACGTTTTTCTTGAAAAGCTCTATCGAATGGTTCATAATCTTATTAATGTTGGTTACCCAGAAAACCATGATTGGTTGCCTAGAAAATCTTATGTTCGCCGTCGAACCAGTCACCTATTCAATTCAATAACTGCCAACGGAAACGAACTCTTCGAGGCCCATTCTCTTTTATTTTTAACTCCCGACCAAAAAAGAGAGGTGTTATATGTTTGACGTGTGTATCTGTGTATCTGTGTATCTGTGTATCTGTGTATCTGTGTATCTGTGTATCTGTGTATCTGTGTATCTGTGTATCTGTGTATCTGTGTATCTGTGTATCTGTGTATCTGTGTATCTGTGTATCTGTGTATCTGTGTATCTGTGTATCTGTGTATCTGTGTGTCTGTGTGTCTGTCTGTGGTATCGTAGCTACTAAACGGATGGACCACTTTTGATAAAATTGGTTTCGTTTGAAAGGTGGTATATCCGAGAGTGTCTTTAGCTATGTTTCAAGAAAATCTGCTCAGCCGATTGATGGTCATCACCTCTTTTCTAGTTGAAGGGATAACAACTCCTACGGGTCTGATCGATTCGAAATTTGAAATCTGGTCACTTGTCACCAAGGGCATTGCCAGGGGGGGGGATACACACTCCCCCCCTAAAAATCGTGTTTTTTTATTTTATATAATATAATATATAGTTTCCGTGTTTTCGTTGATTAGCGAGAAGAGGCGCAACACCGAGAAAAGTGGAAGCAATGGGAGAAGACCTATGCCCAGGAGTGGGACAATCACGGCTGAGAAAAAATAATTCAAGTTTAAAAAGCATTAAATAAAACCCTTGGTACATATTCAATGACAACAGAACTGTTATGTAGTGTAATAATTATTCTTCTCTACTAGATAACAATACTGCTAGCAGATTAAATTCTATGTGACGCTTTTCTCCATAATTATACCTATCAAGCAATTGATTAAGCGCAACTTCCAATTGCACGGACCCCTGTTAAATATGTGCAGTACCAGTGTGTAGTAATGGCATGCCTATCAGTTAAATCAATCAAATCAAATAATTTATTTGCTGGAATATAGGTACATATACAGGGTGTAACGGAAAGGGTATATACATCCTTAAGGGTGTGCTACAGACCATCAAACTGAACATGTTTCTCATCATAAAACATGTTTTTCAGCAAAAAAAATATCTGCTGCCCCCTAAAAAATTACAATACCTACTCGACCCAAATGTATAGGCAGCTGATATTTTTTTTGCTGCAAAAATTTTTTTATGTTGCGAAACATGTTCATTTTGATGGTTTGTAGCACACCCTTAAGGATGTATAATACCCTTTCCGTTACACCCTGTACATGAGGTGTTACAAAACAACAAAAGTTCTTACTGCCATATTATACTTTAACAGGTGTGCAAATATGTGTTACATGCAATCCATACTAATATTATAAATGCGAATGTCACTCTGTTTGTTTGTATGTTTGTTTGTTTGTTTGTTACCTTTTCACGACTAAACGGCTGATCGGATCTTAATGAAATTTGGCAAGAAGATAGATTTCAACCTGGGGAAGGACATAGGCTATATATCATCACGCTACAACCAATAGGAGCGGAGCAGCAATGAAAAATGTTTCGAAAATGGGGAAAATGTGGCGCAGACGAAGTTGCGCGGGACAGCTAGTGTCAAATATTTTAATAATAGTAGTTTAATATTTTAAATATTAGTACATCTAAATAACATTGATTCATTTAAATAATCATTTACATTTTAAAGGCTTTATTAATCGAATTGATTTAATTTGTTGAATTTTGTATATTACATGTACATTATTTACAAACTACAAATAAATTATTTATTAATTAGATAAGACTTAATTTATTTTTAAACGATATAAAATTCACGGCCTTGTTTATTTATGACTAGGTAATTTATTATAGATTATATACATAACCGTTTTATGGCGTAAGAATAAGAATAAGAATAAATTTATTAAGCCATTGTTACAAACTTTTTCTTAATCTAACTTAGCGCTATGAGTAATCGTAACAAGTAATATTTAATATAGTTAAAAAAAAAACAGAGGAACCCAAACTAGGCTGCGCCTGTATCTTGGGGGCCGGAGTTGCGATATCTTAGAGTTAAAACACATATTTGTTGATTGATGTTGATGTATTGCACGAAGTGTACTGGCCAGCCTGGTACTTTTTAACGTTTCGTATTTGTTATTATTATTTCTAATGTCTAGTGCTAGTTCATAAATTATACAGTGATGGGAATGTCAATATTTTAAGATTTATAAAATGTGGTTTACATGTATCTGTTGGTTTTAAAGCGCATATTGCCCGGATACATTTTTTTTGGGCTTTGAAATCAGTATCTCGATCAGTGGCATTCCCCCAAAACATTATACCATACCTTAGAGTCGAACCAACGTAAGCGTGGTAAGCAGATAGAAGTGCACATTGATTTACCACTTCACGAAGCATGTATAAGGCATATGAATACCGACTTAGTTTATAACAAACTTATAAAGCACGGTTTATTAAAAAATAACTATATTAACGCGTAACCTAACGTGTCTAAATAATTATATGCGTGCTCTGATCAAGCAGGCATTAAATCCGGTGTCCAGTTTACCTAGACAAATCATCTTATTGATTATCTCACCGACCATATATAAAATATTCAAATATGATGTTTTCTATGAAAACCCTACTTATACGGCGGATGTCGAAATAGTAGAAAATCATCAGACAGTCAAGATGTATTAACTGAAACATGTTTGAAATCTGTTGGTAGGCGGGGACGATTTTTTGAATGGTCCGGTTGGTTTTTATGTATCCCAACGTAACATTTCTTTCAGTAGGTTATCAAGCCATAATAGGTTTGTTAATAAAATCGAATTAATTGCTTCAGAACTTTCATGCACTTGAATACTACGCTGGGCGCACGTAGACTGGCGACCACTTCCGGACTATTGTGTGTGTGTGTGTGCAAACTTGCAACGTTGTCGTCCGAAGGATCGAAGATACTTAGCTTTCTCAATCTACATCTAAGAGAGTGTTTACGTAGATTCGTTTTGGATGGAATTGGATTTAATACGATTGAAAATGTATAAGATTTTTGGTTTCACGCACCCCTGAAGAACCCAAAAACCATATCTATTGTATGTTTTATATGACTGACTGCCCAAAAATAGGAGTGTTAGCCAACCTTATTGCTCAGCCACAAATTCCGTTAAATATTATATATATATATTATATTTCGATAAATTTCAAATTCCAATCCCAATAACTCAGAAAACCTCAGATAATTTGAAGCTATTAAGAGAAGTTTCGAGATCATGAAGCGGTGTCAACCTTTGAGCACCAATATCTCCTACCACGACATCCACCAGTATACTGCTATATATCTCATCATATTGGGAATCTGGCTATTGGTGGCAGCTTACTGTTTTAAAAGTTGTTGGCAAAGACAACGTAAAGGAAATCATTCCACTTCTACTGCAGAGCAGTCGACGACAGCTTCGGCACCGACTGCGTTGCCACCTCCACACACCGTTACAGAAAGTGTTGTGATTGAGTGTAGTTCAATTGGGGAAAATTGGCAATCTAGTAGTAAATCAGTGAAATTGCTAAATCCTAAGCGACTAGCGCTATCTGTAGCGATTTTGTTTAATTGTAATGCTTTAATCTCATCTTTTAACATAACTAACCCTACTGTTTAGTATTAGTTAAACATTGATTCACCTTGTTAATATTATTTTCATTACCAATTTAACTATACCGATCCTTACTAACCTCATCTTTTTCTCCTTCGGGAGCATGTTTGGGTCAATCACCGAACAATATTAAACATGTCAGCGTAACTATACCGCTTGAATATTTTATGCATGATCTAAGTAAAAACAGTCAGTACCTACGTCTCGGACAGCATATCGGGCGCAACTCAATCTCAACTCGTTCACCTCATTAGTTTTAATCGTTATCCTATTTGTATTACTGATATATGTATAGTTATCTGTACTTATAATCTTAGTTTATCATAATCTCACCCCAACCCCGGATACAATCAAACTCGCCACCTCTCACTGATTTATTTAAAATAAAATGAATGATGATGATGATTTTATTTTTTTATATAATCTGGTTTAAAATTGCATCCTTCACATGCATATTTTGAATTCCACTTTATAGCAAAATAATGAACACGTCTCTGAATACTCACGTATACAATTTAAATTTCCGTAGCGACTATTCGACATAATAATATTAATTTCCTCGCGCAGGAACCGTCCCGTCCGGTGCCTCTGTGCGCTCTACGTCTGTGCCTACTCTCTGCCCCACATAGCGGCGTGTATCTACCCTGGGACTTTCTGTTCAGTGTTATTTAAATATCAAATGCCAAGATGCGACCTAGCGAGCCTATGACGTCACAATTGGGATAAAACGTGGACATTGTTAGAACTGTAAAAACTTTAGAACGGCTGAGCGAAAATGATACTAACTGTATGTCGCTCAGCCGTTGAACTATATTGCCTTTATTCTCTAAACGACCTTCGTAGGTGGTTTAGGATTCTGTGATTTTGGAAGTGATATCAAGCCTGATTCATCTTATTCTCATCTCATTATCATCTCGTAAACATTTTGACAATTATGTTGGAGTCGGCTTCCAGTCAGAATGGGTGCAACTGTTTTGCCTCATCTATGTTAACTTTGTTTGTTTGTAGTTTCTGTTCCGATTACAAACATGAGATTCTTTCATTGATAGAAAGTTGGCGAGTGCCATAGGATATGTTTTATGGTACAGTTGACTTCCATGCGACCGAAATCGCAAGCAGAAGGTTATCTAATATCATTTAGGGAACTCGGCTTTTCAGAGACTACTTTCGAGTACAATCTTAATTTGTAAAAATATTTAATGACTGTTGTGGAACCCAGAGAACTTCATAAACGATCGGTCAAACTCTGATAACTCTTGTCTATACGGAAGTATCTGTCTGTGTACCCTGACCACGGCCGACAGTTTGTTATTAGTCCGAGCAAGATGATAAGGTATAGGTAAGAACATGTCCGGTCATATCTAATACGCAAACGAGCACAAGGGACGTCCCGTCCCGTCCCGTCCTGTCCTGTGGTGTCCCAGGGACGCGACGGACATCTATCAGCATTGACTTGTAATGTCGGCCGCATTACAAAGTCATGAGTGCCTTGTATTTACCAACTTTAATAAGATAGCGGCAGTCATGTTTACGTAAGGTCAACTGTTGTTTTGGTTTTCTTTTGTTCTGATATTTGAGTACAAACATACGTAAGAAGTATTCCACATTGGGCACCCGTTTAAATGGCACCTGAGGTACCTATCCACATACGGCACCTATCAATATTTTTCGCAGGCGCCTTATGTGGAATAATCTAAGCTCTATATTTGTCGCTACGCTGACGCTATAGATATGCATCATTATCTCCTTAGCCTTTTCTTTCCCAGCCATGTTTGCATCGGCTTCCAGTCTAACACCAGCATTTTACATGGAGGGACAGCCGACCTCCACAACCCAGTTAGGTTAGGGTATTACAATACCCCTTGATAAGACTGGGTGTCAGACTTTCAAGCCACTGACTACCTGTAACGACGGTCAAAGATCTTCAAATGACAGCCGGGAGCAACGGCTTAAGGCCACGATATTACTACAGCATTCATTTTGTGATTCATATACAGTAAAGTTGAAGATTATTTCCAAGTGGCATCGGTTTTGAAAACACGATTTCATAAAAAAACCTCTAAGTATAGAGTAATACTTTAAAGTTACCTCCAAATTAAATATTGAATTAAAAACTTCAAACTAGGCCATGAAACTTTGCTGGATAGTCGATCTATGTCTAAGCAGGAGGTATATTCTTTGTTTTTTTTAACCTATTGTTTTCAGCGTAAACGTAACCTTTCCTCTGGAACTTCAAGCTTCTAACCACAAATTGTCACTCTTCACAGTGCTTTGGCCTTCAGACGGTGGGGTTTTATTTTTTTGTTTTCCCCAGAAGTTGTTCTAAAAATTATCCATTCATGCAACATGAAATTTAGATAAAAAAATAAAGCATCAGTATTTTTATTTTCTCAATTTTTGTAGTTTTTATTGTAAAAAAACATTTTTGATGGTGAACGTACCTATTATTGAGAGAGAGATATTCCCTTACATAAATTAATTAATTAAGAACTTTATTTGTGCATCATTTTGAGAATCTAATTACTAATCAATACAACTTTGATTTTATTAGCCACGCATGAAACCCGTATTAATCATTAGCTCGTTAGTTTAATATGGGAAGGTTTTATAGAGAAAATCTTTTAAAGCGTCTCGTTTCCGAAAAAGCTATGGAAACTGTGCTGATAGCGAAGATTGTAACTTTGATGGCTTATATCTTTATAAACGCCGAAGCCGAGAATTGTCTCAACCAACAAATGCCTACGTGTATCAAAGGACATCTTTCATATTCACACGTCCGAACTCCAACGCGTTCCGCTCGGGACCAAAAAACACGGCGCGGGCGCATCATCATCATCATTAGCCTATTATGTTCCCACTGCTGGGACACACGCCTCCTCTCTATGAGAGGGAGTGGGCTGTAATCCACCATGCGGGCCCAGTGCGGGTTGGTAGATGTCACATGTCTTCGAATTTTTAGTTCTAGGACATGCCGGTTTCCTCACGATGTTTTCCTTCACCGTTTTTGAGGGCAGCGGTGATGAAATAAATTACGCAAAGTAATGCGCCTGCCTGGGTTCGAACCCACGGCTTACTGCTCGTAAGTCGGGGCTGCCACCACTGGGCCACCGCTGCTCTCGCGCGGGCGCATGAATAGCAGAAAACACTTTGTTTGGGAATTAGTGGTATAGATATTTTCATATTTCACATTATGTTGCCGTATTTTATCACATTTTTTACGACTTTGTTATGGTACCTATTAATTTTATTGTTCAAAACCAAACAAAAATACAAATAAAATGACAATTAACGAAACAGTATAACTCAAATAAAATGACAATTAGTCAGAATTTAGACTTGTAATTAATTAATGCAGTAAAGTGCAAGTAATCGATTTCTATCTTGAGCTCTTTAATTGTTTATTAACATAATTACTGATTGTTTTATTCCATGAAAATAGCTTTAAACATAACATGTAGGTATTTATTAATTTTATCATATTTGAGAACAAAGCTTATGTCTTTGTGAAAGAAAAGCAGACTTTAGTCGCACCCTTTGTAGTCGTCGGGGAATAAACCCAGAACGTAACGCGTCGGGAAATAAACCCAGAACGTAACGCGCCGGGAGTCTGTGAGCTCGTCTCGGAGCTCATTACGGAATGTCTCGCAGATAACGAAACCTTAACTTACACTTACAGCGTCGGGTTTAGCCTTGTTTGACTGTTACAAAGTTAATTTAACTAACAATATTGTGTAACATGCAGACATTATCTGTTCGTTTAAAACAAACATTGCTGATTGGTCCCCAGTCATATAAAATGTTCGCTCAGAAAAATGTGGCGTTTATAGTACAGTCAATAGTGCTAAGTTGAAATGAATAGATAGACGAACACTAATAGCTTTACTTAAATAAACTTACACTTCACTAACTTCCACTAATTCTATTACTAGTAGGACACAACTCTATAAACGGAACAAGCAAGGTATAATTAGCAGGATAACAACACAACCGGTTGATTGTCAACACTGCCAGTTTACCAAACAATCGGTTGGCGCCTTGGCATCGCTTGCCACTCGGCTGGCACCCGGCTGGCACGATCGCGTTTTGTTTTCGCAGCGGCGGCGGCGGTAAAGAGTAATTACCGGCGTGGCAGGTTACGGGTTACGGTAATAGTAAAGCGGACGATTGCGTCGTAAATCAGGCGATAGTGGAAATGAAAGCGTTGCATCACTGCTACCGGCTCAAAGGCAAATACGGGTAACTTAGGGATTGACAGTTTTGAGGAAAAAAGTCATCACCTTTTATTACAACGAGCATGTAATTCTCAAAGTACTTATTAAATAAAGGTGTTCACTGCTCCGATACTTTGACAATATTTCGTGAAATATATAAAACAAAAATTTTTTTTTTTTTCAAATTTAAGTGTTTTCATAGAACACTAGCTATTTTTCGCCAGGCAATAAATAGGTCCTGAGAAATGTAAACACTGATTACGTGTTTTTTTTTTTTCACTTTGCTAGATAATTTTACTAAAGCTTGAAATGAAGCATAAAGTAGGTAATTTTGCCGACAAAATTCTAAATATGCTAACCAACAACATTTACATGGAACGTCTGCCTATCTGACCTCTACAACCCAGTTAGTACTGGGTAATGTAATACCCGTTGGTAAGACTGGTTGTCAGACTTTCAGGCAACTGACTGCCTAAAGATTTTCAAAGATCTACAAATGACAGCCGGGACCAACGGCTTAAACTGCTTTCCGAGGCACGGAGGAAACTCGGTCTGTAATTGGTGGTCACCCATCCACGTTCTAACCTAAGCAAGCGCTACTTAACCTGAACATCGACTGGACTGGAGCGGTTGTTATTATTCAGCCACGAGAGTGCTTCTAAAAATCCTTTAACAATATTTGTATATTTATACAAGGTGTTGTTTTGCATCCTCGTCAAATTTAAGGAGGTAACTATGCTAATGATTCTCGTCCCGAATCAATAATAAAATGGGTAGGTAATTTTTCATTTTTGTCTTTTTTACGGAAATCGGTAAGTGTGAAACATTCTTGTTTTAAACGCGGCCCGTCTGGTTCTTGCCTTATAACCTCGCTTACACACATACAAACTATCTCAAACGTTTATTCGATAATTTCTTAGTCCCTAAACCACGTTAAGGGGGTTATTCTGAAATACTGACAAACTTAAACAACCAAAAAAATCAGCGTTTATTAATAATTAACTAGGTACCGTAATTTTAATTGATTATTTATGTCTTTCGTGACCACCTCCTGAAATTTGACGAGGTTGCAAAACAACACCTTGTATATTGACCCATGATATAATGACGGCCCGCTTATGTTTGTAGCGGTTTCAGCTGAAGATTAAACTGAACAAAATAAACATTAAGAATGTTAACATTATTTCATTATTTTGACGTTTGACCGAATTGTGGCTGAAATTGACCTGCCAGTTGCAGGGTATAGTTTTAAAAGCTGCTTTAAATTTTATAATTTAATTATTTCTGAAATGAGTTTGGTAATTGCAGGATGTTAACATTATTTCACCGCTTAACTAATTTTAACATTAAATTGAAAATACATTCTCATTTTCGAATGAAAATTAATACAGGTGTTCTCATATTCAATCGGCATAGCGTTTAGCCTGTTTGGTGAAATTCAAGTAAAATTACTAAAACCAAAACTTCATAACTTTGACGTATCTGGCTTTCCTAAGCAATCCTTCCTTAGCGTATCTTACTACGTAGAACAGTGAGGCAGTGGCTGGACGTAAATAGCTCACAGTGGCTTGTTAAAGCTGCACTCACACGGAACCGACGTGACCTAATTACTTGTAAGTCTGTTGCTGCACTCCTGCCAGCAGTGCGCGGGACACGGACACATCATAACCCTGGGCTTGGTTATAGTGTCATCACCTATGGCATCCCCACGGCTGGGCACAGGCGTCCTCTGCGGGGATTTCTAGGTGAACTATGTAGCGAGAGTCTTTGTGTGTTCAATGCCTAATAATCTAAAATTATTAGGCATTGAACACACAAAGATCATAATATTTAATCATTATGTAAATTGTAGAATTTTCATGAATGCAACCAAATACCTAATAACAAGAGAGCTTCGATGTTTTCTAGAATCGTATTAACTCCCGAAATACGTTTCTAGAAAACATCTGAGCTCTCTCTTTATGAAATTATTTTTGGTAACATCTGCTACCACAAATTGGAATTAATACTCTTATGCCTTCACTATTCCGTAACATCAACATTTCATGATGACGTCCTAATGGGAATCGATATAACTAAATACAATTTAACAACAAGAAATACGTTTCTGATAACTGTTACCAAAAGAAAATGAAATAAAAATGAAATAAAAAATTTAAAAAACCCCCGACGGACAAAACCTCTAAAAAAACAAAAATAAAATTAATCCAAGCGTCCGCGTCGTAGCGTCGGGGGTCCGCTTTGTTTGTATATATATTTTTATGTACTAAGCGGTCTACTTAGCGGTCCCCCGACGCTACGACGCTTGGATTAATTTTATTTTTGTTTTTTTAGAGGTTTTGTCTGTTCAGGGGTTTTTTAAATTTTTAATTTAATTTTTATTTCACGCTTTTTAAACTTAAATTATTTTTTCTTAGCCTTGACTGTCCCACTCCTGGGCATAGGTCTACTCCCATTCCTTCCACTTTTCTTGGTGTTGCGCCTCTTCTCGCTTATTAACGAAAACAGGGAAAGATATGAATTAAAAAAAAAACTTGAGCTTATAGGGGGGAGGGGGGGTGTGCAGCCTACCCCCCTGGCGATGCCCATGGTGAGAAAGTGACAAGAATTCAAATTTCCATTTCCAATCAACTAGACCTGTAGAAGTTATTTAAATCCCTTCATCAACTAGAAAAGAGGTGATGAGCTTCAAACGGCTGAGCAAATTTTCTCGAAACATAGCTAAGAACACTCTCGATTAAAATACCTTTCAAATGACACCAATTTTATCAAAATCGCTTCATCCGTTTGGGAGCTACGATGCCACAGAGAGACACAGATACACAGATACACACGTCAAACTTATAACACCTCTCTTTTTTGGTCGGGGGTTAAAAAAATATTATCATATCACATACCTATCCTTATATTTTGGCTATCGCGAGAATTCATCAACGCCAAGTATATAATTACTAAATAAACAATTGGTAAATAATTTAATACGAAATAATTCAATGTTTCCACCGCGCTCTCGTTTCAGCCTGAACATTTTGAAGCTGATATTTTAATGCTAGTATAATTATGCTGTATAATCTAAAAGTTAATTAAATTCATAAACATTAAAGTCCATTTAAGATTAGTCTTTACAATTTCTTTTTAAAATGTTAAGTGGAATCAATCACGGTGTGCAGCGGCCAAGGTCAGCGGCGCTTGTCAATCAGTATCTACTTGTGACGAGGCATTTAATATTGATTGAAACGAGTTCAGACTTGTCCAGGAAAGTGTAATCATCATGCCAGTCTAAGGTTTGGCTAACAAATAATTCTAAAGCGTTCACGTGCACCTAGTTTATGCAAGACAAATGAATCTACAGTGGCCTCCAAAAGTTCGCTGAATTTTTTCACTTTTACTCTATTAAAATTCTAGTTTCAAATGTTTGAACTATATATCTATATTAAAGTTTTGAGTGTATAAAAAAACCGGCCAAGTTCGAGTCGGACTAGCGCACCGATGGTTCCGTACAAACCAAAATTACTGAAGAGAATAAATAAAATATGCGATGTAACTAAAAATTTAAGGTTTTCGGAATTTTGCCTTTAATTATGTGCTATAAAACATTGCTTCGTGTCAAATTTCAAGATTCTAGGTCGGTTGGAAGTACCCTTCAGGTTTTGAATCCCTTGCGAGTAGTTGCGAGTTTGAAAATATGCGGCTTAAATTGCTGTTTCTTTTGATTGCGTTGACATAGAAGTTTGATTTTGTTACAGCTTAAAGGTATTATAGACCTGAGTATTTGACATGAGTTTCAATTTAATACCTCTCGCCGCGTTCACGAGTAAGTTTAAAATGATTAAAAATAATTAAAGTTTAATATGATGTAACTAAAAATTTCCGGTTTTCGCAATTTTTCCTTTATTTGTGCTATAAGACGTTGCTCGACCAAATTTCAAGATTCTGAGTTCACGGGAAGTACCCTGTAGGTTTTGATTCCCTTGCGAGTTTCAGAAATTTGCGAAAATTTGCGGCATACACGGCTGTATCTTTTGATTGCGATGGCTTAGAAGTTTGATTTTTGCACAGCTCCAAGGGACAGTAGACTTGAGTATTTCATATAAATTCTAGTTTGATACCTCCACGCGTTCCGGAGAAAAAAAGTCTTGACAGACAGACAGACAGACGGACGGACAACAAAGTGATACTATAAGGGTTCCGTTTATTCTTTCCGAGGTACAGAACAGTAGGTACTATGGGACTTTTATGATTTATTATTTTTAACTTACTTATGTAGCACACTACACGATATGATCGCAGATAGAATCTCTAATCGGGAGCTTATTTCTCTTATCCTTGACCTATCCACATGTTAGGACACTCATTGTAAGTCAATGTTGCCAGCGTGAATAAACAATCGTCACCAGAAGACATCTCCTCCATATGGAACGGCTGGCAGTCAGTTCTCAACCAACTGGCAAACCAGCGCGTTACAGATTCATGAACAACATCGCTTCATTACTGAAACATCGAAGTCTCACTGTAAACAACTGCCTGCCTCCATTTTTGCAAAAAAAGAATGAATAATTTATCTGAACATAAAAGAAACAGCATAAGATCGAATAAATTGAATTGATAAAAACGATTGCAAAAATAAAAATGTATAATTTTAAAGGAGCCTATTTTCCAGGCGAAGTGTTTCAAAGGCGCCGTTTTAAAAGTACTTACAATTCAATTACTTTTATTTAAAAATTAAGGCTGAAACGTCGAAATAACAATTACTGGGTAAAGCCCCGTGCACATTGTATCGTCGAAGCGACGCGCGCGTTAATAAATGTGATATAACAGAATTAATTACATGCATATTGTTTGTTCGCACGACGCTGACGCGACGAACTGATCGGAAATTTAAAACTTTAAATCGGGTAGTCAATAAATTTTTTCCGGAAACATTTTAGCTTCAATTAATTGTTTGCTCGTGCTGCCTATTGAAAAACAATCGGCTGCACGGTCGGAACCCGTGCCCAGTTCCATCTATTCTAAGAAGTAGATCGATTGCACCTCTTGAAGACGAGTTTTTGACAAATACTTACAACATGCTACAATATCACACAGAATGGGTTTCAAGTATGTTTTGCAAATCTTCGGTAGATAGCTTCACTTTCTGTGATCTTGAACATTACAAAAGTGAGTACAATTTTCTGAAGTTTACTGGATTCTGAATTGATATTGCGGGATGGCAGGCGGTGGCGGGTGGTCAAAGGAAGCCTGGTTTACTTTCTACTTTCATAACGTTTGCAAGTGGTTGTCGCAGGAAACTCCGAGAGAGCCCTCGTCTCGTAGCAAAGATGCAGCGGAAACAAGACGGGAGTTTTTATATTTTTTACACTTTCAAGGAATGTATTTTATTTCCTAGACTTGAACAACTTATTTGAGTGCAAGAAAATTTAATTTCGTCGTATGAAAAGAGAAAACTGTTTTGAACACAACCAGTATACTTCGTGGGTTGTTTCTTAGGACATGGTGGTACATGCAGATATATATCGGGGCAATAACGAAAAAAGATGACAAGGAACACAATGAAATTAAATCTTAAAATGAAATCTCATTGAAATTGTAGCATGATCTTTCGGAGCTTGACTGACATAGCTAGGAAGGCAACATAATTTTGTAATTGTCGATTGTTGAAAAACAGAACTATCAATCCGTACACGTCACGCCTTATCCCAAATGTCGTATCAGACATAAAATTCTCGATTAGTCACCATGTGACAGGTACCAGGACAAACGATGATGGAATACAGCACAACGGGTGAGAAACCGATATGTGTCGTTAATTTTGATAGATGGACTTTTGTTGACTTAGATATTGAACTTCCAAAACTATTTATAGTTCAAATAGGAGCTCCTTTTTCGGAACTTATTCAATCTTTCTATGTTTGTGGACGCTGTCTGCACCTTTTGTTCGCCATATTGTGTAATAGTCATAAGTTTTACAAGAGTATGTAGGTCATATTCACCATTGTAAATAAAAAAGTTCATAAATGAAGTTACTCTTAATACCTCTTTTACTTTACTAACCAATTTAAACTTTTCATATTTGTTCAAGTTTTGTCGTCACTTTTCATCATTATTTTATGTTTTCGTTATCAGTGCTGAAATTTTGAGAAATTTGACATGAAATTGTGATAGAAATAATAATTATCTTCTTTAATTGGTACTCCTATGTATTGTCACTCTGAATAATTGTATAACGTACAGTACAAGCGTGGTCAGAATTGGTGTAGAAGGCAGTTGGAGTTAATAAATGTTATGTTTTACCTGATTGTTGTTACAGGAAAAACGATTGCATAGGAATGAAGTTACTTGTGCGTTCACTGTTTAGTTTCGTTTGTTGAGTAAAATGATGTGGATATAAAGAACGTGGAATTTGTTTGCAAGAAATTTGCGGAGTTTTATAATCAGCCTATAACGACCCCGCTGTGCACTGTGTTCCAGCTGTGAGTGGGTTTTAAGAGCCTTGATTTACGAATGTCTAATTCTGTAGTAATAGCAATCTTCAAAATAGCTACAGAATCTTGAGTGTAGAGCCTGATTTTCTCAAAATGACCACCGCGTTCAACAGCGGTATACAGGCAGTTCAAAATTCGCTTGAATTACTCGACAATTTTTATCTACAGCGTACCCTGTAGATACAGGATACATGCAATATGAACTGTGACTCGGATAAAAGAAGTGATGAAATAAAATACTTTCATAGTGAAGTTAAGTCAAGTAATGGTGAAGTTTTAGATTGTCATAGCTTTTTTTATATATTTTTGCTGCAAATTAGAAAGAGGAATATAAAGAAATCGAATAGTATCAACCACAGAATTCGGCAGGAATTAAAATATTCTTACATCCATATTCTAAGAGCCACACCAAATCCATTTTTGGATTTAGTATTTCTAGAAGCGAAGCAGTAGAAGCGATTTCTAGAAACCTGTTAACGGTCGAGCTAGAGCTAGAGCTTTTTTTGTAACAAGAAGCTAGGATATCTTATTAAAATTTAAGTGACTGAGTGTTGTTCTATTTGCTTCCTCAGCAGCTGAGCTTAGCCTAATGCTCGATCAACTGAGCGATGCCAGGTTGGGCTTTCAATGAACATGATCAAGACAAAACTGATGACGAACAGCACCGAGCGTAACATACATTGGGGGTGTGGTGATGGAAATTGTCCATGAATACATATACCTCGGCCAGATAGTCTCTTTACAGGCAAGGCAAGATAAAGAAGTTGCCCGACGCACCGAAAATGCCTGAAAGAGCTACTGGTCGATGAAACATTTAATGAAAGGATCTCTCCCTCTTTCACTGAAACGAATGCTCATGGACATGTGCATTCTCCCCACCCTCGCCTATGGAGCGCAAACATGGTCGCTTACAAAACGTCAGAAGTCCACAGACTTGGAGTCTACCAACGAGCTATGGAGCAAAGTATACTGGGTGTCAAACTTACGGATCGCATCAGAAACTCCATACTTCGCTCCAAAACCCAAATAGCGCATGCTGGCTTTACTGCTGCTAAGTTGAAGCGGAACTGGGCTGGTCACATCTGCCGCATGTCGGAGGTGCACTGGGCAATAATAACCACTCAATGGATAGCAGACGGCAAGAAACGACAACGCGGCAGGCCCAGGAGGAGATGGCGGGATGAGTTGGACTCGTTCTCTAAGGATTGGCCTACAATCGCACTAGACCGCGAAAAGTGGAAGGAGGGAAGGGAGGCCTTTGCCCTGCAGTGGGACAATATAGGCTTATAATAATATAATAAAGTGACTGAAATTTTGCCATTTAACTATATTTTTTTGAAAACGCGGTCAAATTCGAATATTCTGAAATAATTAGTTTCAGCTGAAAGGAACAGGGGCAGCATCTGCCCGAGGCTTTTCTTAATTAAAACATTACCTGACTCAAAGCTTTTGACTAGGATATTATTTTATATTATAATTCTAACAACTATGTTGTAACCAGCTATTTTTTTCTGCGAAAAATGTTGTGTAGATGCTTTCACTTTTTTTTTTTTATACTCATACTTAAGTGCCAATGCTGTAACAGAAAAATTTTAAGGCCAAATGATTTTAAAAGAGTAACCATGGAGTTTCTTGCCGGTTCTTCTCCATAGGAAACGACCAACCCGTACCGAGCACCTTTTTGTGCCCATGTCCAAAAAAAAAAACAAAATATTTTGATTTCACGTAGGCACGTGAAATCAAAATATTTAGTTTTTTTTTTTATGGTTTTATTACATTTGTCGATAAGTTAGTACCTAATTTATTTTGACAGTCTAAAGACAAGGGTTAAAATGAACAAACATCTAGATATGCGACACCAGGCGCTCTTAAACGTTTTTTTTTGTTACATATTATAGTTTTTATCACGAAGAAAATCAAGTAAAATCTATCTTTTTATTCAAATATATCGTATCAATTATTGCAAATGATATATAATCATCTGCGTTTTTGCGCAAATACACATTGTTTAAATCACAATTGAAATGAAACTGGCTCAGCTTATCCTGATTCTCCACTTGAAATTGGTATTTCGAATTGCGCACTAGATACTGAACATACCCGGGCCTAAACAAATCCTCAGTTAAAGCTAAAACCTCGGATCTCGTACTAACAATAATCTATACAATCGATTTCTTAAATGAAAACAAAACAAAAAAAAAACAATAGGCCCACACAACAGGCCAATAGCAGACTTATGAATTCTCATATAAATGGCAAAATTGTAATTGTTACGGGCAAACAAGCTCGCGGTGACTTCGTTTACTGAAAGTTTCCAGTGAGGCTTGAGAAAAAAGTCGAAATGTTCACTGCGACGGAAGAGCAGGCCCACCGATAGTGTCCTCAAAACTTAATGTATCGTATCAAATGGCACTGAAACTGATTATTTTCGGAATCGGTACGTTTTAATCCAGCATATTCAGGTGAATAAAGTAGATCTCCTTTGGTGTCCTCATTTCACCTCGGAAGAATTTAACTTAGGTGATATCCTACTATAATCCTACTTATATAATATTATAATTGCGAAAGTATGTGAGGATGGATGGATGGAAGTTAGTTACTCTTTCACGCAAAAACTACTGAATAGCTTTGGATGAAATTGAAATTTGGCACACGGGTAGTTTATAACCTGGATTAACAAATAGAATACTTTTTATCCCGATGGTATGTTCCCGTGGGACAGTTATCGAACTCCACGCGGGCGACGCCGCGGGCATAAGCTTGTATATCCATACTAATATTATAAATGCGAAAGTCACTCTGTTTGTTTGTTTGTTACCTTTTCACGACTAAACGGCTGATCAGATCTTAATGAAATTTGGCAAGAAGATAGATTTCATCCTGGGGAAGGACATAGGCTATATATCATCCCGCTATGACCAATAGGAGCGGAGCAGCAATGAAAAATGTTGCGAAAACGGGGAAAATGTGACGCAGACGAAGTTGCGCGGGACAGCTAGTAATATTATAAACGTGAAAGTTTGTAAGAATGTATGTTTGTTACTCTTTCACGCAAAAGCTACTGAATGGATCTGGATGAAATTTGGCACAGGGATAGATAATAGTGTGAAATAGCACATAGGGTACTTTTTATTCCGGTAGTATGATCACGTGGGTCAAATACCGAACTAAACACGGGCGAAGCCGGAGGCATAAGCTAGACTCTTTAAATCCTAAAATTTTTGTTAATTAAATGAGTTTAAAATGTTTGGATGAAGTTAAGAATAATAGAGAGAAGTTAATATAAATGTTGCTCAAGTACGTTACAATATATATGCAACTAACGATTGCCATGAAGTCATGGCAATCGTTATTTGCGTTAGTGGGTCATAATAGTGTAACGCATAGTATGGCCACGTCATAACTTGGCGAAAAGAAGCACCACATTGAAAGAAGAGGAGAGGTCTTTGCCCATGAGTGAGAAGGATCAGGGTTATTACAGAAAAGTAAAGGGTATACTCACGACACTGTGGCCGCTGCGGCTGCGCAGACTGAGCCGCATCTTCCAGTCGCGCTTGGAGGAGGCACCTCCCTCCGAGCTAAACGAGCGCTTCATAGGCAGCGACATGTCAGCAGGTGCGACCGCGTCTAGTCGCGACCACCACACTCTGCAACTACTGCACTACGTCGTACGCTCACTCAGCATTGTGCGTCCCTGTCGCCTAGTCTGAGCACTCACTTGTATCGCGTTTGGCGTCCGCAAGTACTCACATTATGCACAATCGTCACTCAACGTCAAAAACTACATCATTTAGCTAACCCTATAGCTACCTAACATTATAACACTAACACTATGATTAAATGGACACCGAGAGAGAGAAAACTGCTACGATCTAACACTACGACACTACACAGCAATCTGAAACAAAGAAGCACACATTGGTAGATAGTAAGTAAAGGCTCGTTCCTTTGTGCGGCTAGGCTCGCGTGACACCCGGCTTGTCAACAGGCCTGGTAGTGACAGCCTGGGTACCAGCTAGTGCACAGGAAACGAGAGTGTGTTAGCTTCTGTTCCTTTGGGGTGAGATACACAAGGGAACGCTTTTGCAACCAGTTTTTGTGGTAATTTGAAAGGATTCTATTTAAACGTAGCGTACGCGATGTGAACAAATAAACATATTTAGTTTGTATATTACGGCGGAATATTTACACATTGTTTGAATTAAACATTTTCGCATGATGCAAAACAATTGAGTGATGTACACTTTAGTCTCTCAATCGATCAATCAGCCCGAGGCTCAAATTCCGCCGCTATAAACAACTTCAGTTCTTCAATTTTAACTAACGAGTTCATTTAAAATGTACAGACAACGTGATTTTAAATAAAGTTTCGTATGAAAACAAAGTTGATAAGCTTCCTGTAAACTCAAAATAACTCTTTCTCTAAGTAAGTACTCGTAGGTACGCACCACTTTTCCAACTCCAAAAATAATATGATTATATTTCCAAAGTTAAACATCCGGAATACTCAAAGGAAACTCAATCAAATCATGAAATTACGAGAGTAAGAACATAATGTGTACGTAGGTTTCTTTTCGCTCACATCCGTTCTGGGAGAGTTATTTGATTGTCTATTATATTATATAACGGGAGTGCTTAGCTAATAATATCTCATGAATGATGATGAATGCCACAACCGTTTATCTGATTGGCGAGCAGTGAATCTGTACTGAGAGCTACTTATTGTATTGTGTACGAGTTTTTGTTCGGTATTCTTTTGTAACTCATCTCTAATTATACAACGTAAAAATATTAAAACTCGTACTACGTGTGCTAATAAACGAGATCCACGGAGTGGAGTACATGCACACTTGTTTTCATATTTTTGAATTCTGTATTTTCTTGAATTTGTCTAACACATGCTTCACAAACACATCTCTACTTGTGAGCGTCGCGGCAAAGATTAAAGGAAAACAAACGGGCAGTTTTCATTTCATTTTGGCAGCAATCGTCTAGTTTTGTATGTAAACAGTTTTGTGTAAAATTTAAGCACCAAAGTGTGTGCTATCAGGCTGTGCCAACGTTTTCTACTTTAACCATGCATTATAGAGTTTAAGGGTAGAAAGAAGAAAAAACATTATTAATTCCAAGCATTACTTGAGGCCTCATTGTATCAGCAGTGAGTTGTTGGAAGAACATTTGAAAAATCAGTAAAAGCAGCGAAGTAAATATACCGGAGGTAAAAACTCAATTTTATTTTCACGCTCGCTATAATTGAATTGTTCTGACATTGTGCCGTGTCGGTGCACAGAGTATTGAATGAACGACGAATAAAAACGAAAAATTCAATTAACAATCATGTTCCCGCTTAATGCGCCGCCACTTTCAACTCTATCGTAGTTTCAAAAAGCAAATATCACTCAAATTCAAACGCTATGGCTTGTGTATTTAAATGGAGGTGTTCACATAAAGGACGACACGACTTACCGACGACACGAGACGACAGTCGACCAGCCTTAAATTAATCGTCACGACATAGTGGGAACGCGCCGTAAGAAAAAAACGTCGTTTTTCAGCTACCCCATGTGATTGCAAAACGTATGGCCTCAGACACAGTGAGGCATGCACTGTGTTGAACGTCACGTTATTTTATGCGACACTGGGTGCACACACGCGTCAGTTGGAAAGCGCAATTTGCGATAAAGTCTATTTTTACACAGTATATCGTTGCAGCAGGTAATTTGATTCGGCCACTCACTAACTCCGACAAAGGACATGGCAATTTATGATCGAATAAAAAAAGCAGCAAATTCGAAAAGCATTTTAGTGACATGCCAGATTGTCAGTAGCAAGCCGTGCTCTCTGGTTAGAAATACGAGCTTTGTGATACACTAACAACACGTAACTTTAACATTGCTAGTAGTTCAATAGTTTCCCAATGTACTCGTTATCCGAGTAGGTTCAGTCGCATGTTTTTTTTTATATTTTACTTACTATCGTCCATTCAATCCCTTACGTACCTAAGCAAATAAAAATAAATCACCCAAAGTAAACTCAATTTACAAATCCCCTATTTCAAAAGACGAGACCCTAAATTCCAATGAAACGAGCGGTATAAATGTAGCAAATGAGCCATTAAGCCATTGTGTCAACCTCCAGTTTTGACACACGACCATCATCAGCCCGCGGAAATAAAAAGCAAACAATTTGAAAGAGAGCCAATTCAATAAAGTACATTAGAACATTTATCAACGCTGGCGCGGTCTGTATGGATGTCGCGACAGGCCTACATGCGTATAATGCGACTGAATTTTGATGAGGATTAACTATACGAAGTTTATCGCTAACCCAATATAAGCCGATTTTCAGTTTGTAGATGTTTGTAGGTTTACTTTTAGTCACGGTAGGATAATAACTGCCCCGTTGTTATCGTGCCCGTACTCCCTACTGCTGAGCTTTTCCATTAAGAATTCCTCAGTAACAACTCAAAATTGTGAAGTTTGCGTTGTGGGACCCCTTGTCTTGGGAAGTTTGCGGTGTGAAATCCCTTGGCTTGGGAAGATTGGATTGCTATTGGTCCTCCGCCTAATCATTCCCCTGTCCCAGCTAATTATAGCCTACGTGTACGAATGTTCTCAGAAAACTTCTTCCCACGGTAATTCCCACTTCAAAATTCCCTACAACTGGGCTGTGACTCCAGCTTGGTACTAAGTTTAACATAAAATTGTCAAGCAGCAACAGTTATTTACTGAAATAACAAGTCCTGCAATTTTAAGTACGACCCTCGGTCAGAAAATTGGACTTATGAGAACTTCTACGAAACACGACGGAAATGAAAAAGAAGTTATTTTCAATTCCAGGCATTCTAACAATATTGTTAAAATTTTAGGTACTTATATGTTTTATAGTAGTTTTATTTTAGTTGAGTTTGTTCAAAATCTTTCAATAAAAGGCTTAGCATCAGTACTTTCTAAACGACAAAATATATAAGATAGCTGAATTTTGGCCTAACATAATTTAATATTCTGCAAGCGCTAAGAAGTCCCCTCAAAAACCACTGTCTTTCACCCCATCCCACAAGATTTAGCTGCTATAAATATGTAGCGCAACAAAGTTCCCGGCGACACTACACTAAGGTGCTAACATTAGAACTAACTGTTCGTGATCTTAGCATCAGCAAATGATATTTACAATAGAGGTACAAGTCCCTTTAATAATTACTGGCGGAAGGAATTGAGTTAGTGAGACCATAACGTATTAGTATCCATTAGGATCTTCTTTTAATTTATTAAATCTAACACAAATGTCGAACATGGCTACGTTGTAGTTTGCCGAGAAATTTTGATTTACAAGATTATTTAAACAGTGACAAAAATAGACAGTGACGGATGAAACAAACCATAGTCTGAATCAAAAGCTATGGGAAAAGTCTTGAAAAAAAAAAGATGTATTTTGAAAACTGTGTAAAATGTTGTTAGTGGTGTACATACTAGCATCACAACAACATTTCACAATGTTATTTTAAATATTTTCAATATTTTGTGAGATGTTGTTACTCTACATTTTGATCGATGTCAAGACCATGAACAATAAGTAAAACGATGCTAGCTGCAAAAGTATAAACTGTAGCGCAGCTAACAACGCCCTTTGATTGCAAAAAGTCCTAGAAACATTTGAATTGACTCCGTGCACCTGTACAGTGGTGCTTGGTTCTTGTGGCTCTTGAGTAACATTTCAGCGAAGTGCGCTGCGTTCGTGAGGGGAACCTTTTGAAACTGGCGGAGGAAGTTGTATTTATTAGACTCGATGGCAGGGCCAGTCCTAATTAGGGCCAAAATAATGTTGCACTATTATTCAATGCAATTGAAGAGCAGTTCTGTTTTGTCCTTTTTGGCCTAGTCAACTAAGAGTAGTTCAAGTGAACAAGTTATTGATATACTAGCTTATGACCGCAGACCATGTCGAGATCTGTTATTGTCCCTCTGAAGCATACTATACCGGGATAAAAGTAACCAATATGTTAATACAGGTTATAAACTATCTGTGTGACAATTCACAAACATAAAAACAAACTTCTACGAAACTTTAGCCATTATAAAGTTAGTAAGTTAAGAGGTGAGATTCACTGTAGTGGTTGCCAAGCCCCTTGTTAATATTAAAGAACAAAACACGTCCAACTGCACCACCAATACATCCCGCGCACAATGTCTCCGTTATAGAGGCTATTAATTAAAGAGGATCAGCAGCGAAACAAGCGAATGCGTCGTCCAGTTATGGGATAAAACATTAGTTACAGCGTTGTAAATTATGGTCAGTGTTGGTGCAAACAGTAGTGGCCATGAATTATGATAGTAATTTTGGAAAATTAACATTTTTCTATTTTACGCCTGGTTTCTTGGAAAGTTGAGCAAGTGTTCGTATACTCGGTCATAAATGATTGCATTATTTATCCGACTGTGCGACGCAGTTTAACAGCTTATGTTTGTTGCTTTGTGGCGCTCTACAGACGCATTCATTTCATTTCATTTCTTTTTTTTTTAAACGTTTCCCCGCACTAGGAATTTCTCCTGTGTCGTGGGTGCGTTTACAAACATTTAAATTCACATACACAAACAGCCAGACCCGGAACAACTATCTGTAGGCCATACAAATATTTGTTCCGTGCGGGGATCGAACCCGAAACACGCAGCGCAGCAGTCGATCGCTCAACCACTGCGCCAACCGTGCCGTAAAACATTAACTCATTTTGAAAATTCTTACGACAATAAGCTTTTACATCATTAAAACGATTCAACTGAAACGATGGATATAACAAAAAGTAATTATAAAACAATGAAAAACCCGAATTAAAACCAACAAAGAATCACGTCCGTTTACGTTTTTTTTACCCATTCCATATTTTAATAATTTTATACATATTCAAATGGGTCCCGCCCTGTTACTTAGGTATCAAATAAAGATTCAGTTCTTTGTCATTCTACTCAAATATATGTTAGAAATAAAACTTCATTTTTTGTAAAAGTAAATCGACTAACACATGAGAAATCATATAGGAATGTTTGAAACTAATATTTATGTTGAGCTGTTGCTGCCGCCTCGCCCCGTCCCCCCTGCTCCCCAAAGGGGGTGAAACAAGGCTATTCCATTACGAGTGAGGGGGTTATCCATGGAGCACCAGATACTCTCAGTTCAAATCTCAGTTTATAATAAAGACGGATCGGTGGAGGCGACACAGACACCTTCGTGGAAATTTCACGGAAATAGGAAGTTCTTTTTTGATTTGTGGCAAATATGACAATTGGAATGCCTGGAATATCTTGCAGTTTGCTACATGGCTTGGTATCCTAGTGCAAGTAACTGCTTGCGATATTAATAACATGAATGAAGAAAATTTTCTCTCATTCATAAATTGGCTTAATTTATTTATCACACAATGTTATTTGACCTAACTGTCAAAAAATGGTCCCAATAAACTAAACAGATCCTGCTTACACCAAAAAGTACCGCACCTTTTCAGCTAACAGCTATAGTATCTAGAGAGCATCACGTTTGTCACACGCACTGATATTGTCACATTTGTAACTAAGCTAGACGCTACGATGCTATCATCAACACTACATAGTGTCCTTAAATTTAGCTATATTTTGTGATAAGTCCTGAAAGGTACCTATATATGTCGTCACTTTAGATCTAAAACGAGGATGTGTTAGCTGATGCTGATCTCCAACCTTGGTTTTAAATGAAACAAGCAATATTGGCTGATAATCAGAATAAACTCCGGACCTTAATATTATATAACATTTTCTAGTAACAAATAAATAAAATCAAAATGAAATCAGCTGCTGCTGCGGTTGCTGAGAGCCTCAAACGGCGTAAATACTGTAACCTAAATGGCAGTTACAGTTTTGAGCCGCTTGGGGTCAAAACGCTCGGCTCATGGGGCCCAAGTGCGCATTCTCTTTTTAAGAAAATATCTCGTCGACTGGTTGACACTTCACGAGACCAGAGGGCTGGTTATTTCTTTGGGCAAAGAATTAGCATTGCCATTCAACGTGGCAATGCCGCCAGTCTTCTGGGCAAGTTTCCGGATGACAGCGATGTGGAGGAGTATTTTGACGCCTTAACGTCCTGTTGTTGTTAATTTAGTTTATATTTAGTTAGATAGTTTATGTGAATACTGTTATTTTATTTAAAAAAAATTTTCGTCGAAGGCTCAAACAAATGTAGGTAAAAAAAAGGAAATGTATTTATTGGATTCACACAGGGAAAATTTATTTATTAGATTCACACAGGACTAATAATAAAAAGTAAAAAACAGACACAGGACCAACAATAAAAAATAAAAAAACATTTAAAACTAAAAAATATAATTAAACTATTTAGTGTGTCGATAAAAAGAGAAGATTTATGCCCCAAAACAGAATTTTGGCTAAACAAGAGTACCTAGTTATGTTGCTTGAATGAATACATAATGCTCGTCAAAAAGTGCAACTCCCTCTAAAGTTTACGCGCAACAGTAACAATATACCCACATTCAAATTTTAATATTCTCGAGTGTGGTATATTAAAAAATTGACGAAACAAACCGAAATATAATAGTAATGCACCAGATATTATGTTTATGCTACGTAGCCGTATTGTTGACGGGAATCTCGCGAGAGATATACAAAGGGCGCACAAAACTCCGCTGTTTACCACGGAGCCATTATTTAGTCTGCCAGCATCAGAAATAAAGCTCTTTTACTAATTAAACGCAGTTTTAATTCAGCTCGTTAATTCGCAAAAGATTAATTGTTGTTTTCTTACTGGTGAGCTCCGAAAATGTTTCTATTGGTATGTTTATTTTAGTACGATTTTTGCGATTTGGAGGACATTGTCTGTATATTAAACAAAATATAATTAGCGATGGTAACACGTATTTCTTTACAAAATTTAAAACTCTATCTTTTATTATTTCGCGGTCTACGTTAGCGGATCCTCCTTATGCGATCAGCATGTCTAATCGGCGCCTAGTCAATATTTTTATGCTCCTAGAATAAACCAAATCAAGACTCGTTAACAAAACATGCCACGCACCATGTTTTTATTACAATAACACTATTTTTCCCATCAATATGTCAAAACGCGATATCCCAACAATGCGACACTTGAAACTAATTACTCTCATCCATCCGCACCGATTACTCATCCAACACTACTTGAACCCTCATCCCATTTCATTTATATACAAACAATAGATCTTTAAATCTGGGTATGAATTATTTTGAGCCGGGTCGCCTATCGAATTCGTTATTCATTAATTAAGGTAGCATTGTCATAGTGAATCCATTCGTACATTCAATTTCGCTCGTGAAGCTTAAGCATGAAAAAGATAAAAATAACGTAAAATGTATCAATGTGAGTAAGCCGTAGTACCTTTGAGACTTTTGAAAGTAAGCGAAAAAGCCTTTAGTGTCTAAAAAAAATTAATTGAATCGCCTAATAGGGGATCCATTAGATGATTCATTTTTTTTAGAAACTAATTGTCTTTTTCGCGTACTTTCAAAAATTCATTAGACCTTTAATTAAGTAACCGACTTAAATGAAATAAATTAATAGAAAATGTGTTTAAATGGGTATCTTACCTTTTCACCAAAAAATACCTGTAGGTATACCAAAATATACCTGTCAGGTAAACCTGAATTTTAATTTTAATTGGCGCGAATTAAGCCTCAGATACTGTCTGTGCCAGTTGAAAATCAATCCTCTTTCGGTTTTTTTTTGCTTGATTTTTGGGGACTTTATTCATCACCAAGTTGAATTGCTACCGATTGAATCTTGTCCATAGATGAGTAACAGCGTTTGAGACATGAGCATTCAGACATGAGAATTCTCAGACAATTTATTTTGACAGTTTAGGATATAGCTACCCACTATTTTTGTATATTTTTTTTCCGTTCAGTCTACGAGTATAATTTGAACTACTAAGTATACTAATTACTACTCATATTCCTGTAAAATTTTTGTTGAACTTGATCCAACCACGGGACATTCAACAATGCTTATAAAAAACGCCCATTCTCCTTTGATTGATGAGTATTTAAACTAGTAGTTTTTGTTGTGAACCAAAAAATGCTGAGCACCTGTACTTCATAGTTACATTAGTAGAAAAGACTGTCGCTCTCTTATTTTCAAACATAGGCTGTTTTTTTTCACGCACCAAAGACAATACTCAGACTTGTGCATATCTGTAAATTCCACCATGACTGGGTTCCGCTTACGACAAAGACATATTATACAATTATGAACCGCTGCACGTCCTAGAATTCATATAGCTTCAGGTCTGCTGTACAGGTAAGGAAACCTGAATAGTTTTGGAACATACGCGTTCCGGTTTAGCTGACAGGTATACCTGCGCAGGTGAACCAGTCAGGTGAACCCTAGCGTGTATAGCTAGCTTAACTGAGTTGTGAGAATTTAAAAGCAAATAATACAACTCCATTAGCTCTAAAGAACTTTGATTTATTTCTTTCAAACCGTTCACAGGTAATTCGGAAAGCACGAAAAGCGTTGAATCGTCGAGTTGGTGTCAGGTCGAGTCGCTTACACAACGGGACATGCTCACTAATGTATGGACTGTGCTAATACTTTTGATGTAGGTACCTAATGTTGACATCGATATCGACACACAGATCTGTAACGCCTCAGTCTCATACTCAGGCGATGCAATGCGACTAGTGTCAAGCGCGAGTGTTTGCCACTTGTTTATTTTCGGTCGCACTACGCCTAGCGCCTGCCGCTTGACTGTAGCTTGTGGCCAAGCGATTAGGGTTAGTTTTAATCTTAGATACAAATATTTAAATGCTATCCGCAAAATTCAGTTTACATTTAAAATAACGAAGCTAAATGCCCAATATTTAAATTCATATACAGATTTTGTTTACACAAATGTCAGAATACAAACATGGTGGTGGGCTTTAAAAACAAATGAAACGACTGAATAAAATAGTAAAACGTCATGTGATGTCTGTTAAGCCAGCCATACACGCTACGGTCCACCGGAAAGGTCCACCTGTGCAGGTATGCCTGCGCAGGTAGACCGGCGCAAGCTTCGAAAATCAATTCTTTCGAGTGACACCGTACGGTGTACCTGTGCGTGTACTCCGGTCGCCTGCGCAGGTCGCGTCAGTTGTTTTTTAGTGTTTCTTTCGGACGAGCCACGTAATTCAGCAATTGAAAATGGCGCCACCAGAATCAACTATAAATCCTTGAAGATTTTATCGAAATTTATAGAAGTGGATGACTTCTATAAATTTCGATAAAATCTCGTCATAATCGAGACAAAAAAGAAGCTGCTTATAGATTACTCATAGAAAAATTAAGAGAAATTGAGCCAGACGCGAACAAATAATTAAAATTAATTAAAGCAAGGCCTAGCAATGCCAGCGCATCATCGTCATCATTCGATGCCATCGCAAAAAGAACTGAAGACCGCTCCGGTACACCGGAACGTCCCCATACACGCTACCAATGTTCGGTTGACCTGCACAGGCACACCTGCACAGATAACCTCTCCAGTAGACCGCAGCGTGTATGGCTGGCATTAGTAACCATCAAGTAAGTACATCATAATGCATTAGGTATTGCTGAAGTAACTACACTGATAGTGCCCAACTTATAAATTGCAGTGATTAAGATGAACAATTTGTTTTTCATTACGTTACCTCACCAAATAAAACACCTGCAAATATTCACAACTTATAGGTACAACACAAAGGAATGAAATAGTAATTCAGTGAAAGAATCTAAACAACTTGGGGCTGACACAAGTCAGTTCTAATAGGGGCTATCATCGCATCTCATCAGTATAGAATATTATCGGCTGATTAGCGGTGATAATGCACTTACGACTAAAAGCCTCAATTTAAGAGCAAATATTACGAGCCTTGTTCTAAGCCGACGTGTGTAGTGGCGTAATGTGTTTGTTGATAATGTTCTGCTTTCGGGTAATATTTGATAAAGTGGAACAGGGGAAGCTTTTTTCTAACTCAATTATTAACTTTCTTGTGTAATGAAACATCATGCCGACTGGCATGATGTTTTATTCTTAGGCCGCTGTGTTGCAGAGAACGCCGTCATCGTTTAATTATAGGTATATCGGAACTAACAGAGAAAAACAAAAATTCTCTTGATGTAACTACCACATGAAATAGTTCGCATAACGTTACAAAGTTATTTCACACCGAGCCGAGGTAAAACATTCACATTAGTAAAACACTCCACAAAATCATCAGCTTTTACAATTTTAACTGAATGCAAACCTTTTATTTTACTGTTCCATTTGTAAATCCATGTTGATAGACCGAATAGCCGAATAACAAAAATAAATATTTATTAACACGTTTCCGCTATATTAACACTTTCATTTCCAATAAAAACATGTAATCTTCAAAATAGGATGGCGATTCAAGAGTTTTAAAAAAATGTACGTCGTTTAAATTTTTTCCCTTCTCTTGTCATTAAATGAAAAAGCAATTTGCAAGACTAGCTTTTAAATGCAAAGTTTATTTATCAGCGAAGCCGTGGTGGCCCGCAAAGCTAAGTTTTTCTATTAGTTTTCTATTCTTTGACGGTCGCAAGTCAGTTTAACTTTGCCGTCTCAAAATTAATTAATAATATTTTTATCAACTCTTAGAAAGTAATTGAAGGAAGATGATAGTGTTGGGTGGGGCAGTTGGAAAAGTGGACTCTTTTTTTTTGCTTTTAAAGCCAAGATTATGTTTTCGATAATCCGCAATAAGGTAAAGGAATTTATTTAAAAAGTACTCATCCTTTTCTACATGTTTTGGAAAACCCTGAATCGGACAAATTATCGAAGTTCAATCACATCGATCGTGAATAAAGTGCTCGACAAACCTCCGACGATCTAGCTAAGTCAGCCATTTTGTCCACGATATTGACTTGCTGGCGAGGACAAAGGTACAGCACTGATTGGCTTGCTGTATTAGTTATGGGTCCTACGATTCAAATTATTCAGCATACTAACGAAGTACCTTTTAAAAAACCATTAAATTTGAACAAGATTACAAACGTTATAAAATATTTGTTATACTTAGTATGTTGAGCTAGGTACTTGAATGATAGATATCTTGAATAGAAACAGCTAGTCATAATGTTTTCTGAATAGTTTACGATTTATTTTGTCCATTATCTACCTATTACTACACTTGAAGATAATGACTTTGACTTCCAAAGATAATCATTAGATATATTTGGTTATAGATTATAGAATTTAGCCAAGATAGGCAAAAAGAGTAGGCTTTTACGAGAGTGGAACGTACCTGCCTGATTTGATAGGTATTTATTGCTTTAACCAAGATTTTAGCATCGTCCGACATAATTCTTTGACTTCGATAAAAGCTTAGTTAACAATTTCAACTTGAATTGAAACTTTTTATCCAACGACCAAAAGTATAAACCTAAATATAATACTAGGTATAGTAGGTAGCTTTATAGTTCTCGACATTTATTTTGTTCTCATCAGTTCGCGTTTTACTATGCTGTTGTGTTAGTAAAATTATTAAATAATCTTTATTGATGTAATAGCACTAGATAAGATAGCTCGCTAGTGTGTGATGTGCTCGTGCGAACAAACTGCTGCACCTCCTACTATTATGAAATTTTACAATGTGTAGTGAACGCGCAACTGTAACATCATCATCAGTTCAGCCGTGCGATGCCCACTGCTGGACATAGGCCTCCTCCAATTGTCGCCACATTGACCGCTCCCGTGCGATTCGCATCCACCGGATGGATCCCCTCAACCTTCACCAGGTCTTCAGTCCACCTAGTGCGAGGCCTGCCAACGCAACGTCTTCCGGTTCGCGGTCGCCAATCCGTAACTGCATTGTTTGTAGGTATTCATTACTCCTCGATATTAGTGACAATAATCGTCACCAGAAAACAACAAAATATATTTTGAAAACCTTGGGAAATAATTTGAGTACGCAATAAACTAGTCCATATGATGAAATACCACAGTCAACTGTTTTGAATAGTAATGTCAAATGCCGAAATGACTATAAATGGCAAATTGACGCAGAGTGACTACTGACTAAACAACTAACTTTCCTGTTGGTATTTTGAACGAGACAGCAAATTATGATTTAAAATGGCGAAAGCGTTACTGTTGCTGTGGTTTGAAAAATGTTTTCCTCCCCCTTAAGTTGAGGTAAATTGATGGTTTAACAAGCCAATATTGCAGGAGCGGTTTTAAAATTACATTTGCATAATTATTTTACATAAATCCCTTCCCGACTTAAAATGAGGCAGATAAGGTAACGAGAGACGAGCCAGACCACGGGGAAACTTTGCTGGGATATATTTAGGACTGCTGATCCCATATAATATAAAATGCCGTGAAGCATAAATGCACATCGTTATCACTACCTAGCGTTTTCCCAAACGATGTTGGGGTCGGCTTCCAGTCTGACCGGGTGCAGCCGAAAACCAGTATTTTACATGGAGCGACTACCTATTCCTAACTGACCTCCACAACACAGTTTCTGGGTGACACGATACCCCCTTCTAGCCAGAGTTCCGGGCGTCTGAGTACCCGTAACGTATCCCACATATTATTATTATTATTAATGTTACCTGCCGTCCTACCGTAATTTAACATACAATCGTATCAAGCGATCCCTGGATCATAAACTTATAAAAACACTGTGTACAGCTAAACCATCAAAAAATAATAATGCGTGTTTACAAATCTGGACTCTTTTGTTATAAGCACAGAGTAGCTATTACTGCCAGTGCAAGTTTGACAAAACTTTAAAGAATCTGTTCTCAATCTCAAAAGAATTTAGTCTTTGACAGCGAGAGAATAAGGATCGCATTTGAGTGAACATGTTTATAAAAAAAGTAACGATAAGGTTTGATAACAAGGTGTTTTACAAGTATCGGATAACGATCGATAACGCGAGAGCCGATAATCGATACCTGCGTGATACGGATCTTTATAAATTGCAACTATCGTAAACACAATATAATTGATAATCTATTCCGTCTGAAGCGTATCGGAGTGTAACGTTGTAAAATGATTCGTCAAAACAAATTATTTACAGAAACATGCGTCTCGTTTAACCTTGCACAAAGGCACTGCTTAGCTGGAGGGCTTGTTAACGTTACCAACTAACAAAATAATATCCGTGACTTAACGTTAATTCCAATGTGACAACTTATTAGCTTTACAAAAATATAACGTTAATTGAAAACATTACCAGTAATTTAAAGTTAAATACAATTAACCTAATATACGATAATAACGTTACTGTACCGTTAATTTAGCTAAAACCCGGTCACATTCAAGGTTGTGTGTGGTATGTGAGATGCTAAGTTGCTAACCATATACTGACTCCCTCAAACATGACCTAGCGACCCACGAAATGCGGCGTTCGCAAAGTTTGGCGCAATTAACGGTTATCTAAATTAACGATAAAAATTTGCAAAAATAACGTTAAATCTATTAAAGTTATTTTAATATTAACGGTAACACTGACAAATGAAGGTAACGTTAAGAAAATTTTACCGTTATTTAAAGCCCTGGCTGGAATACATTCTACATATTATAACTTAATTTTACTAAATCCTTTACAATAATTCCCTTGTTAATTTATTAGACACCGATAGCTAAAGATGGTGCTGCTGTCCAGCACACGCTGTTCTAGAGTTTTACACTGTTTTTGGTCATGTGCTTGTCTCATCCAAGTAGTCCACGATGTTCTTGTACATCATCCTCCCTACTACGAAGCTACAACGATTCATCAATTAGTTCGCTATTAACCTAAGACAATAATGAGCTTTCAGTCTATGTACGTAACATAAGTTATAAAATATATCAGCCGTCATCGGATTCTATTTGATTGTCAAATCCATATCAATCGCACTCTGCTACAAAGCATTAACAACTACCTAAAGATCTCTAAAAGCTTGCTGTTTTTTAATAGCAAATACTGGCATGAAAATAAAATAGACCACGCTGTTCAGAACATTATGCTCTCAAATCTGAAAATATCGAAGTTTAAAACGTTGGCTTCACTCGGAGCTAAGTGTGACAACAAGAGCAACCTGCCAACCTCACTGCAGTTACGGTTCTCGACTTGTCGAAATAAGAGATACGAGTACTTTACGACGTGACGCCTCGTGCACGACCTCGGGAGTGCGACTCGCGACAAGCGTGTGTGTCACTTTGTTATCTTCGCAAGAGCACCGTCGCATTGCACCATATGTATGTTCCTTGCAATTTTGCTTCATTTGTGTTCTCTGCAGTCGTTGTCACAAAACGCAAATCGCTTGCGCGTGTCGTTAATACTACTGCTACCACCCTTTTAGAGAGGAGCTACCATAACGACAGTAAGTGCTGCCTATACCGTTGGAAAGCTCTTTAGTTCAGATCGCAACTAAAGAGCTTCGGAGTAATAGTGACTTGATAGAAAAGCCTCTGCGGCTTTTAGGTACCAAGGAGTTGGTTCACTAGGCTAGATGCTGTTAGTGCCACTCAGCACTCACTGGTTGTCAAAAGATTTTCTACTACTTTATTGGTAGTAATAAGTACTACGGAAAAATGTTCCCTGTCCAAGTGTCCAGGACATTGTAATGTTAGTGTACTCATTATAGATGGCCGTCGGCATACAAAAAGAAAAAAGATGTAAATATTAACACAAGTCCTGCAGTTACGGCTAACTACTGTTCATATTTTGTTTACTTTTAATCCCGATTAACTTGTCTTCTAGGAAAAACAGTACGGAACGCAATAGGTATTTTCGTTGGAAGGTACTATGCAACATACACAAGTAAAACCTTCTTTCTCACATCCGGACTGTTCCAGGTCTAACACCAGACACATTCTTTCTTCGGATTTAAATAAAATAGCATCACATCAGAAGTGTCATTTTGATCAGAGTTTGTAAGGAGTGAATTATTTGTAGTTTCTTTTATCAGTTATGCGTATAGCTATGAATGTGTCACGTTTATTTATTTAATCTTCATGTACAATAGTGGTACATAGGCGGACTTAATGCCACAAGGCATACCCTACCAGTCAACCTTTGAGTTAAATACGACAACATTGTGATAGGATACAAAATAATATTTACAATAACTACTAGTTTTCGATAAAGTATAATATTTACATAGATTTGTATTACACATATTATACAAATAAAATAGACTACTTAATATTATGACAAATACCAAAATAAAAAACGAAACGAAACCTAATAATAATTACTATGACTAAGCACAAGACCCTGGACCAAATTGATTTTGGTGCTAGATGGGAGGAAATGCTTGAATCTATAGAGAGCCGCGGCGAGAATGTCACGTTCTGTCGATACTCGACAGTTCCAGACTGCGACTAGACGGTTTCATATAAAAAGTATGACAGTGACAACACGACAATGTCTGCAAACGCTTCAATATAACTAACTAGACACAAATAAACAAAACGTGATAGATTCGAGACGATTCAGTTGTGTTGTGAACAATGTTGACAGAATGGGTTGTCAATTTCTGGTTCTACAAAGGAAGATCGAGTTCGTTCAAAAAATTGAACAAATGATAACACGTGGATGTCGGTCGACCTGTTAAACATATTATTTGGACTTTAAACAGGTTCCCGAATCAAAGAGCTCCACTGTTACTCTTGATCTCGCGTATACAACATGTAACGTAATTAACGCACACCCTCAAACACCCCAATTACAATATTATGTCACAATCATAATACATACATACACTGAATTTTTAGCTCATCATGTACAGGCATTGATTATTGATTAAATTAGTTATACTAATTCCGAAAGAACGTTGTGGTACAAATCCACGAACGCACACCGTCGCACACGTAGATATGAGGGTCTTGCTAGCATAGATGTTCGCTCGCGGTCGAGAACTCGAGACGAGTTTACGCCGCATATTTGTTACAAAATGTGATGCTAATGGAAATCATAATGAACTGTTAAAAGTAAGAGGCGATACGACAACATTGTTAAACATTGTAAAAGTGAATGAAAATATTTACAATTATTTAAAAAAACAAATAATTATTGTTTGCTTAAACACACAAACGACGTTGTCTTTTTAGAACACTTATTTAAAATAATTATTTTCGGAAAGTGCTTTCCTTTCATCCCTTAGACTGGATTTTAACTAAATTTACGGGCCGAAACCAGAGCGAATGTTGCGTGTTTATGTGTTGTGATGAGATGCTATTTCGTTCTCTTCTATCTGTATGAACTTTCTAAACCGTAATTTCAGGATATTGTCGGGTGAAAAGTGCATGTAATTGTTGTCTGTATGTGGCCATATCGGTCTCTAATTCAGTTATGTACAGGTAAGTTCGCATGATAAATAGATTTACTTCTTTACTCCATTTCATGCGAACTCTTGCTTTTCCAGCCTTGGTGGACGCTAGGGCTTTCAATACCGGTATTACGGGATCCCGTAATACCGTGATCACGGACTTAATATGGGTATTTTTCAATACCGGTATTGACGCCCCAATACCGTGATTACGGTATTACAAACACTAGATGTGATCTTATTCTCTCACTAGTTTTCACCAATGTATCAATACGGACTTTGTATGTAACGGGTGGTCACACATCCACGGACCAACCCAGGCATGAAAAAAATTTGATCGATTATTGATATTGATTTAAAAAATATTTTCATTTTTTTTTTTTTTTTTTTTATTTATTTCTTTCAACAAAGTTAATTACTTATTAATAATTTACAAAACTTCTGCCAAACTGCAGGACAGTTTGTCGGCAGTGTTCTCGTGGAGACAGCTCATATTATAAAAGTAAGGGAACACAAATACTTTTATACGTACGCATCATAATCTAGTCCATTACTTAGGATTAAGTTTCATGTATTTTTAGACAGCTGACAAGACAAGGATATTTTCCTAGTACATAATTAGTACATCAGGCGTAGTATTTTTTTTTTTAGCCGTAAACAACATTTTTTAAGAAGAAATAGCGATGTCTGCTACGTTTTTATTCTACAAAAAAGATATAATCTCCGTAGGCGCGATTCTCTAAGGGAACTGTTTAAGGATATTAACATCATGATGGTACATTGCCAATAAATTTATGAAAACATAAAGTACGTAAGAAAAAATCTACATCTTTTTAGTAAAAGAGGTGACAGACACAATTACAACACTAGAAATAGAGACCAATTAGTTCAGCCAGGCTTCAGACTCGCTAAAGTAGACTCATCTGTCATGGCCCGTACTGTTTAAGATGCTATAATAAAATTCCACAAAGTATTCTTAAACTGAGTGACACGATATTTAAAACATGCATTAAACGCACACTTTGTAAGAGCTTATTACAAATTGGACGATTATATCAGTGATAATAATGCTTGGCTCAATGCCGGTCCTGCTCTACAAGGACAGGTTCGCAAAAAATGATAGCATAGCACTAAATAGTATTGCTGGAGCTGCTGAAGATTGTACAACTATCTTTGCATTGTACACATTCTTAATTCAATTAATTTAGTATTATATAGTCGCATAGCTCATATTGTGTGGGTACTATGTACTAAATAGCTATAATTTACTGGAAACCTACGTCTTTTATTGACTTGAATGTGGCCTGGCGGTTGAGAGTATGTCATGCTCACTCAAATGTCACGATGATGGTGGCGCGTGTGTCGGGTCATTTAGTTCCCTTCAAAATGATTGAGTTGAATGATGGCTGATCCATACATCATGTTCGTGAACGAGTGCTGTCAGTTGTGCCTGGTCATCTCTTAGCTGCCACGGCACATTTCGAACTAAATATTTTATCTTTCAATGGTCATTTTTGTTTTTACTATGGACAATTTGAACGTGCACGTCTTGCTACATCGTTCTATCTACAGTACTTTCATAGTTATTATGTCTTGTGACTGGGACTGTAGCTTCATTTTTATTGTAGTTCGACTATTCAAAAGGGCCTGTAACTGGCCTACTTGAAATAAATGATTTTGATTGATTTGATTGGTCATCAACTATGATAATAATTTGAATTTCAGTAGAATTATTTAATTTGGGATATTTCATACAAAATATTTCAGTAGAACATTTGGTAGTTTAATGACGTCCTGCAAGGAATACGTCGAGTTATCAGTAACCCTGTATAAGAGAGCTATTTTTAAGGTATTTAGAATAAATAAGAACAATAAAGACCATTTTTACACGTGTCTTTACGTCCTTATTGAACTTTCATTCAATACCGGTATTAAAACCGTGATTATCGGTATTGACTTCCAATATCGGTATTGGTACCGTTATTGAAAAAATCCGGTTTTTGAAAGCCCTAGTGGACGCGGACAAAAAGGTAGCTCCCCCCGCGCAGCATTCAATGTCGGAGTAGGTGGGACTGTATTTAATCTAATAATGGGGGGTAATGAAGGTGACGATGGTATGGATGGTGATGGTCTCCTAGAAGTGTGTATGAGACTGCGCTTGGGCTGAACTTTTCAACAGGGGTGTCTGTCCGATCCTTCAGTCTGTCACAATCGTCAATGATTTCGGCTGTAGTAACAGGATGTGGGTTTGTTTAGGGATTACCCTATTATGGGTATTTAGTCTGAACGGCCCAAAACTAATGGCACTCGTGATAATTTCCTAATCTTTCTTGTTGTGCCTGCCACCAGTGGGACGGAGTAGTAGGGGACAACAAAACGGCGATTTTGCGATTTCCCGTTGTACCCACTGGTGGGGATAGCATGAATACATTTCATCTTTTAATTTTTGCACTCGAATGTACTTGATGTGCTTTATCACCGGTCCTTTCGAACGTAGACAATTTTTGATTACGGTCGAATGACACGCGTGCCATTCGTTTTAGGCCGTTCAGACTAAATACCCTTATTATTATTAATTAACTTTATTTGTAAAGACTTTAACTTCCTTGAAATGAGGTTAATTTTTCTTTATTTTGTATGGAAAGACCGGAATTAGTATTAATACAAATAAAACTGCACTTTTAGATGTCTTATTGCCTTGATTTACGGCCCTTTTCAGTTTGTTTTGGCTGTGTAGGGGTAGTGACTGTAAGTTTAATAATTTTTGGGATAAAAAATAACTTATATTAAAAATGATAGAAAGCGATTCAGTAAACGATTCTGAACTACTTTCAGGATGTGCGTTAATTATGTTAAATGTTGTTTATGCAGGAATGTCGTTGGATGTTGTCGTATACTGAGAGAAAATACGGACTGGACCGGATTATTGTTATTGAAAAATAATCGCTTTGAGAACGTAGTTTATCATTCATCGCCGACTAATGTAAATATCTCTAAAACGAATATCTGAAAGGCAAAAGATATTGGTCCTTTGAGTCAAGTCGGCAACTGTATTTTCGGGCTCAAATAAAAGCGAGGTAAAAGTAAATAACCGTCCATTGAAGACATCGGCCTACAAACTTATGTGGAACCTTTAAGGGCGGTGCTCACTCAAGCGACAAAAGTGCTCGGCCAAGCTGAACGGGCCCTTTGGACGTAGACAATACGAATATCGAATTATCTGGGATTTCCAAGTAGCCACTAGTTTTGGTTAAGGATTTGTAAGGAATGCGTGTTCTTGTGAGGCAAATAGTATTAGTGGTTTTGTTTCATTTTATAAATGAAATTGATATTTTCATGCTTTCCTCTGAGACTACAATAAGTGAGCAAGGAGCGAAACAAAATTATAAATCACAAACAATAAAATTTCAGGAATGATGATGACAAGAAGTCAACTACAAACCTGTATCATCAGGCAACAAGTTGTGATCGTTCCCACTTTCCTCCCGCGGGTCGTGGACGTCACAGTTGCTCTCGGGGGCCTGGAGCGCTATCGCCCCTCGTCACACCGCGGCTTGACGAAAACTCACAGATTAGCAAACAGCCGGGGGCTTCCCTTTCATCCCGTGACGTCATGCTCTGTGTAGTAATGTTCTCAGCAGGAGGTAAGCTGGCTGTTTGCGGAGCCCCGGCTACGAGCTCGGTGTTATAGTGGCTTTATTTAAACATTCGTCTTGTTTCCCCGACCAGATGTAGGTATATTGTAACAAACTTGCTTATTCCTTGATGAAAGGAGTAAACAGATTTATACATTAAAAAAGTAATTAGGGGAAAATGAATTTAATAAATGATGAAATGAAAAATACAATAAATTAGTACAAAAGTGAAGGGCAGGTTAACCGAGAACGTTTTAAATATCTCCGCAAATCTCTGAGCGTGATAGTAACTGAAGACAAACTTGTAGTCGTAGAAAGCTGGCTTGATTAAGATGAGCTTGACCACGACGAACTTGATGCAGGGCGATTTGGTAGGACCCACCAGCAGACACGTACCGCCCAATGCCAGGCTCGTCAGCTCGAAGAGCAGCTTCCAGCAGACAGGAAATGAGCCCCAGTGCCAGGCTCGTCAGTTCGCAAAGCAGCTTCCAGCAGACAGTTAGCAACAGCCACGGCAGCACTATACGAAGGCCGCTCTTTGACTCCACCAGGCTGTGCTCAAAACTCAAGATATGACAGATCTTGACTCCAAACTAGACTTAGCTGTTTTCTTGATTTTAGACTATACTGATTTCTCGTGTCCAGACTGAACCGACTCTCTTAACTCCAGACTAGAACCAGGGCATCTGTCAGAAATCCCTTTTATACCCTGATCTTCCGTTTCTTTTCTTCCAATCATTTTTTTAGATTCAAAACTGCTGCGCTCTAGTAAGACGCAACCTGCCAGTATTAAAAACAGCCAGTAACAATGGTCAAAAACCCTGCACATAATATTTTTAGAAATATAACTCAGAATATCTTTACACAGCAAATATTCGCAATTAACTATAAAATACAACAATTTGAACTGACGAATTGATGATAATAATTTTTAGTAATATATAATCTAAATGAAACCTTCATAGAGAGTTTGGTTGGTTACAATTAAAAATAAAAGTAAATGACAGCTGACAAGTTCGATGTAAACAATGTCACAACAAAGAAAACTAAGAAAATATTTATAAAAACTAAACGATTCGTAAAATGCTAATGTAAAACCAATAAAAGTATGAATATGGATGATAAGTGTGAGTATAAAGTATCTGTAGTAAGCAGATACTATATTTCCCCAACCACCCCGAGAAAATTTTTGGCCTAGAACAAAAATTTTGGTAAGGTTAAAGTATTACAGCATTCACAAAACTTTCATAACTCATTCAAACACACCGACATCTTACGAAGTTAGGCCAGGTAGGATTCACATTCAATGATCACTACTCCACCTGATAAATCAATAACAGTAGGCTTATTTTTGGAGTTGTAATCCGCTCGCGTCTAAAACCCATAATAAGATGAAAAATAATAATAAGGGATCCACCCCAATCAACTTTTAGAGTTGAAGATTAGCGAAGGCTTATTTTAAGGAAGTCGCAACCCGCTTCAGTCAACTTTTAGAATTGAAGATTAGCGAAGGCTTATTTTAAGGAAGTCGCAACCCGCTTCAATCAACTTTTAGAGTTGAAGATTAGCGAAGGCTTATTTTAAGGAAGTCGCAACCCGCTTCAGAGTCAACTTTTAGAGTTGATAAGAAAATAGTTATACCAACTTATAGTACAGTTAGTATAATAGAAGGTAAGATAACTTGTACCTAAAAGCACTTCAAAGAGTTATCTGATAAGAACAGATATAGAAGAAGATTAAAAATAATCTTTTAATGGTTTAAGAACCAATGAATGAACAAAGAAAATAAAAACTTAAGAGTTTAAATAGACCGAATAAAACTCTACAGTTAGAAGAAGGGAAGAGGAAGATGAGTCATGAGTAAGTATAAGATAAAAAAGTTAAAAATAAAGTAGATAAAATTAAAAGGGAGAGAGAGAGTCAAGAGAGTCTGAGTTATTATTAAGAAGGACGCAAACAGCGCCAATAATAGTTCGAGCCCACGACACTAAACCTTTTTTGATGAGATTCATAGAAGATATAGATAAATATATGAATTAAGTGTTTAAGAGTATAAGTAGAGATTTAGTGATGTAATATGATGAAAATATGATGAAAATAGTTACCAAATATAATCTCTTGTGGAAGTTGTTTTAGAATTTAGGGATATATGTTTAAGATCAAGACTTGATTTTGCGTTAGGCGCCAAAATGTAACAAACTTGCTTATTCCTTGATGAAAGGAGTAAACAGATTTATACATTAAAAAAGTAATTAGGGGAAAATGAATTTAATAAATGATGAAATGAAAAATACAATAAATTAGTACAAAAGTGAAGGGCAGGTTAACCGAGAACGTTTTAAATATCTCCGCAAATCTCTGAGCGTGATAGTAACTGAAGACAAACTTGTAGTCGTAGAAAGCTGGCTTGATTAAGATGAGCTTGACCACGACGAACTTGATGCAGGGCGATTTGGTAGGACCCACCAGCAGACACGTACCGCCCAATGCCAGGCTCGTCAGCTCGAAGAGCAGCTTCCAGCAGACAGGAAATGAGCCCCAGTGCCAGGCTCGTCAGTTCGCAAAGCAGCTTCCAGCAGACAGTTAGCAACAGCCACGGCAGCACTATACGAAGGCCGCTCTTTGACTCCACCAGGCTGTGCTCAAAACTCAAGATATGACAGATCTTGACTCCAAACTAGACTTAGCTGTTTTCTTGATTTTAGACTATACTGATTTCTCGTGTCCAGACTGAACCGACTCTCTTAACTCCAGACTAGAACCAGGGCATCTGTCAGAAATCCCTTTTATACCCTGATCTTCCGTTTCTTTTCTTCCAATCATTTTTTTAGATTCAAAACTGCTGCGCTCTAGTAAGACGCAACCTGCCAGTATTAAAAACAGCCAGTAACAATGGTCAAAAACCCTGCACATAATATTTTTAGAAATATAACTCAGAATATCTTTACACAGCAAATATTCGCAATTAACTATAAAATACAACAATTTGAACTGACGAATTGATGATAATAATTTTTAGTAATATATAATCTAAATGAAACCTTCATAGAGAGTTTGGTTGGTTACAATTAAAAATAAAAGTAAATGACAGCTGACAAGTTCGATGTAAACAATGTCACAACAAAGAAAACTAAGAAAATATTTATAAAAACTAAACGATTCGTAAAATGCTAATGTAAAACCAATAAAAGTATGAATATGGATGATAAGTGTGAGTATAAAGTATCTGTAGTAAGCAGATACTATAATATGAATGGGGACAAAGTAAAAAGATTGTATCATTTGGCATTCTGTGTATTCTGCGTACCCCCCCTCCCTTCCCGACAGTGAAGATGTTTGAGTTCACACGTTTTGTTTCATCATTGCCTCAATAAATGCGTAACTAGCAAGAGTAACCCAATAATCACAATTTACAATTTTAGGTGTGTGAATGAATTTCCTTACCTCACATATTACTTTATTGTAAGTAAAAACATAATGCAATAAATTTTGCTTAGTTGTCCAATTTAAAGGAATTGCCACTGAGTGTGTTTGGCAAGCAGGCTGCAGGTTGTGGAATCAAAACATAGCAAGGTACCGATGACCTGTCTCACGGTATATATGTAATTTTCGAAGCACAACGTATCAAAGCTTTCTCTTTCTCTCTCACAAGAGAATCTTCACAATAGGAAAGTAATAAGCTAATGTTATTTAACGTTTTCACTGATATTAGATCTCTCAAAGGTTTTGCGAAGACTAACTAATGATTCCTTTGAGGATACAAAGCCTTTGCATGCTCTCTAAGTAGTGAGCTTAAAATAAATCCGAAAAAACATTGTGAGTGAATTAAAATATGCATTTCTTCGCAGAGCAACTCCCAAAGGATGCTGTCTTTGAGATAAACTATAACTCCGCTTACAGAGATACTGTATAATTTTAACGAGTATCTGAGAAAATTACGGTGCATGCTTTTATCAAAGTTCCTTTGGTGAAATATACAGAAAGCTTCACGGGAAAAATGATACGAATATTTTACCCGTAATATACGGCAGCAAAGGTAAGCTGTGAACAGAATGACCAATTATTTTTAATAATGTTGCATCATAGATTGTACAGTGTAAAAGTTAATTATGTTGTTTAATGAGTCAACAGCTTGCTTTGCCAATGAGTTCCATTAAAATTAAATTGTTTTCATCCTGCAGACTATGAAATATTATACTAAAAAATTTATCGGACAGGTCCGTAATGAAAATTTTTGTATTATACGTTTTTGATAAGCATGAAAGATATGCATACTGGTAGTATTTATTGCACTCATTACTGTGCTGTTGATTCTTCATTACCTAAAGCATCAAGTAAACATAAGAGTATAGATAAATTAACTTTGTTCACTTTAAATATAAAGCAGTTAAGTATTGCAATGCTTCCTCTTTATTTATCAAGTTTCCGCTCCTGTACATTTCGAGCAAAAAAAAACAGCACACTAAGTGCATGCGAGCGATTATCGGTGCTTTTACTTTATTTATTTAACTGAAGAGTAAAGGAATATTATATAGCAAAGGCATTTTATAAGGAGTATTCATTAAAATAAAAACCTTTGCAAGACTCAGTAAGTTTCAACTGGGTTCGAATTATTCCGTCTAAAGCTTCGTACAACAACATTTAACAACATTTTAGCAACAGTTACATTTCTCTTTCAGCCTAATAACAGTCAGTTTTTCCGTTTGTAAGAATAGGCTCGCCTCCCAATACGTTGATCTTAAACATGGCGTGCAAAATCTGGATGTTCTGTAGAGGAAACCCTCTTGGCCTTCGAGGCTCACAGGCGTGACGTTATGTATTCCTTTTTCATATGTTTGACCTGCAAGAGCAGCAGCTCTTGAACTCCTTTCTTCCCCCGAGAAATACGTTTGCACAACTTTGCGAAGACAATCGAAAGTGGTCAGTATAGACAGGTCTGCAGCAGTAGCCTGCAATGCGTCTGCTATCGATTCGGTGAGTCTGCCAACTGCGTGCCAAGGCCGAATGCCAGCCGAGTGCCAGCCGCGTGCCCGTGTTTTTGTTTCCGCACTGCTTTTGTCATCTCCATTCTCGTTAGAAGAATTTATTATGGAATGCAATAAAGTATTGAGTATAGATTTAAGTTTTAGGTGAAGGTACATACTATAATACAACCTCATCCCATAAACCTAGCATGGTGATGAGACTGCGCTTTGTATTACAGGTTCGATTGCCACGCATACTAATTTATAGTTTTGCAATATCTGAATGGATGTAAGATTTTGGCTTTGTTTTTTTTTTATTTTAAATCAATGTGTGGGAGAAAAATATTTTATCCTGTACCTTATTTTTGTCAAACTGTAACTAAGTAATCAACATTTTATCATGTCAATGAATTATAAACCCTATGGGAAATAATGATACACATTCGTAACTGGTGAAATGTGGATATGCGGTTTTTAGGCACACGTTTGCCTAACTGTTCCGTTTGTTAGTTATGAGAAAAATTGCCAAAAGTCTTTCAAAAACGTGTGCCAAAATATCCATCGACAAAAATAATAAATAAACAAAACAACGTACAAGCAATAACTTGGCGCCTAGCGCGCTGACGTCACTTATCAACTTACCGAGATGGCAGAGATAGCGCAGATAGCGCGCTCTGCCACCAGCGCCGCTTATCGCGCTGTATCTCAAGTAGGCGTCGTGCGCTAGTGCTTCTTAACGCGATAACAGCCGCTGATAACCGCTGTAATTAGCTGGCGTTTTCTTGCTACTTCAGTTTTCATAAAATCGTACAGATTTTCGTCGATAGAAGACGACGAAAATCTGTCTGTGTTAAACTTTATAGGTGGAAGTTTTTTTTAGGAAGAAGCTTGCTACGCTTTTCAACATTTCTACAACTCCTGAAATCCAGAATTTACTGGAGTAACCACCAAAGAAGCGCCGGGCAATAAGTAGCAAGTATCAATTTCCTCGTGCTCGTAGAAAGTAGTCGCTTATACTTCAAGTGGGATCAGATAGTTTAGTGACTCATTCTAGGATCAGCTGTGCTGCGGTGGTTACAGGAATTACGCTCACAAGAATTACGCGTGTGTCGTTAATCTTTCGTTCTTGAGTCTAAACTCTTAAGTAACTGTTATAAGTACATCATAAATATTTGGCCTACGTTTATTCACATCATTTCTTTCCCAAAAATAATGCCCCAGGCACAAGTGTGTTTGTTTCTCCAAGTATTTATTATTTGTATCCAAAGTGAGACCTTTAACTTCACACAATATATATTATATCAAAGATATAATTGCCGTTCATTTCACCGAATTTCAAAATATCAATCACAAAATAATAGGAATATTTTTGGTTTGTTAGAAACCTGCCCAGAGGGTCTTTTGATGTCAGGCCCGGTTGCCATGGTAACGGGTTTTAAACGAGAGCCAGCCTTTGGGCTTATTAACGAGCTTGTGTATATAGGGCAATAGTTATGTACATATTGTATATAGTTTTAAGTAGTTACGTCGTAACGCGTTCTCGTGTCTGAATCACGCGGGAGTTTCTCTATTTATTGTTGATTTTTTTATGCTTGTTACAATATCAGGCAGCTTTTGAGTCGCAGTACAGTTTTGTCGCACAAGCGTTAATCGCGCTTCCGTGTGTCGACCTCACGTTATACACTCTTCTAATTGAACCTATTAACCGAGATTTATATGTTCAGAACAAGTAACTGATTGTTGATGTTTTTCCAACATTACAGCCCAAATAGTCACTCTTGAAATTACTGACGTATTAATATCGCTTATAGGTTTCTTTAGGCTTGTGCGTTATTTTATAGAATTTCGTTTCACATACATTTAACATGCAACAGGCATGGTTTGGGGGTCCCACGCGGGCTTACCGTCGCAGATGGTACTAACGCTTACCACCGTAGCTTCGGCCTCAGCCACGATATCTTTCTTTAGAGGTAACTCCGTGTCTGTTGATGTACCCCCGTTGTTAATTTATTCAAGAAAGTTTCAGGTGGAGTCCCTAGTATACTAACAAGAAGGTTGCTACTACTTGTGCTAAGATCAAGCAAAATATTATGTGGATAATTACCCAATTACTTGACTGTATTAAAAATAAAGATTCTTGACCGAAACCCAAGAGCGGCTCATTTGTAAGAAACTTGTTACCGTCAGTAAGCGGTTTGAGTAATCTGTTCATTCGTACGGCCTGCCGTCCACACGTCGCGGCGTGCGGGATGTAGCGGACATGACATCATCACTTATTCGGTTATGTGCGCGGCTTCGTCCGGGTGACACGACTAGGTAGGTTGTGGCTAGCTAGGCCGTCTCTGCTTCGTCAGATTGGTAACGGTCTTTATGAATTGATGTGATTTATTCACGGGGAAGGCCTTTCAAAACCATTGCAGATAAATAAAGCATAGAGAGTCCCATATTTAAAATAGCTGGACCCATAGCTCAAAACTATGGGTCCAGCTATTTTAAATATTAACAAGAAACTTATACAATCACTCACGGGATATCTTCCATGAATATTTATTGTTTAATGATAGTATAAGTTCAGATAAAAACCGTGAAAGTTTAAAACAGTGATTATAAACTAGGAACTAGTGTTAGTGACATTATTATGTAAACAATCACTGTTATAAATGTCGTTATATAGAAATTTTACGCAAATGTCCAAAAAAACGGGTGGTATTTTTGACTTAAAAAACGATATTTTAAAGACAGAAGCATAGTTTTGTCTCCAGAAAGTTACAAATTCTGGTTAGTGACATAAATTTAATATCTTTAGTTATCAGTTCAAACAATCAGCAACGATTGAAGCAAAATATTTTGTGGGTACCATACCATAAACGCAATTGAAAAATTGTCTTAAAATGTTATCTAAACAGGAATTTCATTCAATCTCGCTACATGTTATTTAATTACTCAACTAATGTTCTAAAATCTAAATAATCGATAGTTTTTTGTATCAAAACGTTGAATGTTTTTTTTTTAATACTCCGTCATGGCTGTATACCTAGGTAAGTATTTGCCCTTAAAGTTTCTGAACAAAACATTTGTATAATCTGTGGTGTGGGCAAACAGCCCGCCATCCGCAAATCAGTTCACGTATTTCGTAATAATATGTGCTGACTTGTGTATATTCATAATTATTAACTCGCAAATGTGATGAAAAACATTGTATGTTTCACGGGCGGTACGGGAATTACGAACCTCGGCTCAGAAAGCCCTCAGTCTTCGACTTCGGGCTTCTACTAGAGCCTCGATCGTAATTCCTTACTTACCGCTCTTAATACACAACATACTATTCCGTATCATGGCCATCACAAGTTGGAGTCCTTTAGAAACATTCGTCCACGTGTCACGTCATGGAAAATATTCTGAAACGTAATTAGGATAGTCAAGCGGCCGTGTCCCGACATGATACTGTTAATACAACGTAATTAAGGAAACATTTCCCGAACAAACATCCTAAGCGTATTTAATTTATTCTTCTTCCTTCTTTGATAAAAGTAAAAAGTCCCGTTGAGAACTAACTTTTTATTAATGATGGTAATTATCATATTATGAAAGTAATTCTTGGAACTCACCTTTACTTTGTAAAACCATACTTTTGCTTGGAAATGTTTACAAAAATAATAACGATAGCAGACAAAGATGATATAATATGAAAAAGAACTTACTACAGAAATATTTTCTTAGTTTTAGTAATCAATAACACGTTTACGCCTTACGACATACAAGCTTTCAAGTCCTTATTTTCCTAAATGACTGAACCGATTTCAATGAAACTTCATACGCATAAGCAGGATACGTAGGTCTAAAAAGTTACCAAAAAAATTAAAAAAAAGGGCTTGAAAGTTTGCATGAAATGTCATAAGGCGTAAACGCTCTTAGTGTAAGCGCCACTCGCGTAGCCCTGTCGTAGCGCTACGCGACCTACGTGCGTAGCGCCACGCTACGAGCGTAGCTACGATCGGGTGAATATCCCGGCCTATATTTAGCCTGAACGTGATTTTATTTTCAGGTCCCTATTTTTAGACGCTTCAGTCCATGCTGCCTATATAAAGGTTCTTTAAACAAACTAGATGCAGCATGTACATTTATGACGCCCACGGGCGTTTTTTTTGCAAATGTTTTAATCTCACTCTTACATAAAAAATGAATGATCTCAATTATTGGCTTTAATTTTTCGATAATCTCGCCGAGTGCGGGTTGTACTACTGGACCAATTTAAACAAATTACACGACGAAATTATCACACGACTTTTTTCTGGTTTACTTTATAGGCTCATGGTTTTGCGTTTGTATGTTTCGTAAAAACCTATGCAGAAGTGAGTCAAGTGAGGCCGCATGAGTCTTAAGAGTTGTTCGGAAGTCGTGCTGCAAACCTAAAATAGGTACTTTTTTTTCTAACTATAACGTAACGCACGTTGTATTTACTCTTAGACAACATTACTGTTGTCTAAGAGTAAATACAACGTGCGTTACGTCAATATTTACATATTACAAGATATATTTTAAGCAAGAAATATGTATACCGATTATAGCAGGATATAATAAGTAATTATGATAAAATCACAAGTAAGATCGTGTACCCATGCCGCCATTGTGTCTGTTCGTATTATTATTACTTTCTCGGAAAAATCTCGTTGTGTACTTATCGGGTATTGCTGTGATGATGTCGAGCAGCTAATACATTAATAAATATTATATTATTTCGTAATGAACTTGTTCAAGCTTTTTTTTTTTAAAGAAACAGTGAAAGTCTATTATGTTCTAGATAATTTTATTTTCTTTTATGAAACTCGTTTCAATTCAGAGCCTAGACATATTCGAATTCGGATCACAATATATATATTTATCGAGTTTGTAAAACAATAGCTGTGAACAATTCGCACATTGTGTAAAACAATTTGCCCCCGGTCCCGCAGCCATGGTGCCTGGTTTTGTGCCCGATTGATGGCAAAAGGGTCGCCTCTATTATCTGGAAAATATGGTTGTACTATTAGCTACACCTCGGCCTAACCCTCCAAGGATTCCAAGCGTGATGTTACGTATGTATCATCATACGTGTGAATGTGCTGAACCGAACAACCTTCTAGCACCTGGGTTAACTCTCGTCATAACTACACTTTAAAACAACCAGCGCGGTGCAATCGTTAAAGTTAGTGTATACACTAATTATATGAAGAGTATCCTAAAATGTTATTAGTTGAACACAGAATTCCTAGTAGCAAGTGGCGCTCGAAAACTAAGCTTCTGTTTAAATCTGTTCCTAATTTGGTACATGCAGGAGAATTAAATTTGTTTGTGCAAGTTGAATGACTTGCTAAACTGCTAACATGGGCCTGCAGTCTGTTAGTGCACGGAATTAATATTTAACTGTCTACAGATAGTTGGTTTGAGAGCTCAGGAGATTAATTAGTCGCTGTAATGGTTGGGTTGAAAGAATGCAAAGCTTGTACTGTATTAGTTCAATCAAGTCGAACGGAAGTCTCATTATGTACGCGAATATTACCAGAAGATCTAAGCTTGGGCTATCACCAGAAATCGGAATAGGCAGAGTATATTTACTTAAACTTCAAGGAAGTAAGTAACTTGTGGATAATACCTACCTCTGATTTAACGGCTTTATTTCGGCACTTAAAAATCATTCCGTGATTTTATGCGGAGGTATTGTGGAAGAATTCAACCAAATACACTGCCATGATCAAATGATTAATTACAAATAATTATTTCCGTTAATCAGCTACTGTAACTCTGTACATATTCAGTAAAATAGAAACATGAACACGAATATAATTGTAATACGCGTCTTATGTACACGTGTTATCTATGTACATAATAAAATAAGCCTCGATTTACCCGCGCTAATGTAAAACGTAATGAAAATGGTTACATATGGATGTTAACACGGAATGACTCTGCTCCGAAATGGGGAACATTTCGAGTAGGTTCTAGTTAAATTATATTACTATTATAATAAGGTCTTTTGAAATTGGAAGGCGTGCAAACATGTACAGTTTTAAAGATAACTTACGCGACTTTAACCCTCGAGGAATTAGGCAGAGGTGACCCATTATAGTACACCTATATTCCAACAACCATGTCATTGGGGACGAGTCTATAGTCATCAACAGTGTAGGCTGCTACCGAGTAGTTCCTGGGAAGAACACAATATCACTCACTTTACCGACCTGGAAATCTAACCCATGACCTAGTAGTGCTTGCGGCAAAAAACCAACAAGGCAGTCCTTGAGATATAAAGATGTGCTTTCAAATAACACCAAGTAAGTCCCTAATACAATTGCAATAAATGCGTCAAGCCGTAATGAGATAAATGTCGCAAGAGAATACTTCCAAGAGAGTAATACAATTGTATGATATAATGCAATAAAGGCCGCTGTAACTGTAATGCAATGCTGGACTTTACATGTGCCGGAGCAATTTACATTATAACTCGACACGTGTCACTTGGACGAGCTTTTTATACAGAAAAATGATATGGAAAATTGTATTAATGAAAAGGCACTTGTAAAATGAGTGCCATTTCTCATTCGAAATATAATTATAACTCACTTTTCATTAACTTATTTAGACGTAAGTGTTTGTTTTTGGATATAACACAGACAGAATAATATGAATGAATTAAACAGAATCCAAAGCAAACAAATGCGAAAGTAACTATCGTCTCTTATCGTTTTACGTATTTCGGGGAAATTGAGTAAGCCTAGGAAATAGGATACTATTTTGATTCTTGTGCCAAGTTTTCGTGGAAACATTTCGGATAGCCACGAGTAACATGAATAAAAAAAAGCTTGAGAGGTGTCAAGGGACACCCGGATGGAACGAAGTTCCTTTCACGTACATAATATCAATACATTTTAGATTTAAGTTAGTGTGCGAAAAATAAAATATTTAATTTAAGGAAGATTAATCCTTAATTCGAAGCACTACGTCTTACTTAACTGCACAACCGAATTTGTACTTTGTAGTTCGGTCACTCAAAATAATAATCATATCTATCCTTACTCACATACACAACCCAATTGTACGTAATTTAAGGAAATTTCAACTTTATTTTAAAGAAATAAAGCTTACAATAGCTTACTATAGTAAAAAGTGTCGTGACAACTTTTCGTAAGAATTTTTTCCGTCTAGCCCCCTTTCACAACGCGCGATAAGGAACTTCGTTCCAAAAAATGTTTTCGAATCGTTATTTTAAATAACACATACTTTAAATAGTCTGATGCAATGAATACAACCATTTAACACCTTTAACTAGCGCTTTTTATCACCGCATTGTTACCGGAGCCCCCTGAACAGAACTTCTGGTGGATGCCGCAAACATCTTTTTAACGACTTAATTACTGCTTAATAAAGCCTACAGATAGAGAATTTAAGAGCAAGTGCTCGCTAATTAGATAAGCGTTTTTGAGGGTTTTTTAAATGACTGTGCTTGGATTAGACAAAGGTTTTGAAACATTTTCTGTAAGATATTTAAGATTAGGTGAAGTAGCTTCTTATTGAAATATCTACTTAATCAAACAGTTAAGAAATTCAAAGCCCGAAAGTTGTACATATTATTTTGTATAATGTATTGGTATGATAACAAAGTTTAATGGTAAAATGACCGCAGTCGTATCAATCGTTCACACTTCACAAACTATTTATCGTAAGCTACTACCATTTCTCAAATCTCCTCCTTATATTTTGACACAATAATAAAATAATTTAAAAAAAAAAGGACTGCGGTATTAAACCGTGGAAGTAGGCGGGAGGACCCATTCCATTTTTATATTATCAAGCTCTAATGGGTTCCGCCTGCTTCCAACTTTTATTTAATTTTAACATATTGTGCTGTTTTAGGTTTTTCAGTAGATAATTATTAATTTAAGTTTTATTTTACCGATTCGGGTTTTTAGTTTTTTTAATTACTTTGTTTTTATTTTAACTTTTTAGTTTACAAATCGTGGGATGACAAGTAAAACTCAGTATTTGCATTTGTAATCAATTAGAGTTAATGAGGTTTTAAACTTATTTTGTTATTAAAAATCAGTTTATAATTAAATATCTTTGAATTTGTGGTGACTATTATAATAACGGATATCTTATAAAACCTAGAATACATTTTATTAAAAAAAGTTATATTTTATTAGTTATGTATAAAAATGTACTTAAGGAGTTTTACCTGCCTTTGAGTATAACCATGTATAGGTATTTAATGAAATAATAAAAGCTATTGTATTAAAAAAAAGACATTTATTATTTTAATTTTCATCACTTTCATCACTATCATCAAATGAGGGTTCTGGCACGCAATCTGAGCCACCACTTAATGATGGCAAACTTTTGTACCATGGAATCAGTTCTTCTGGTATTTGACCAGCATTGCACAGTTTTACAAGGTCTCCTTTTTTTGCTGCAGACAAGGGGAGCAAATTTTGATAAGCTGGATTCAGCACCACAGTCTGTGTACGTCGGCGTCCCCTTCCTGCACTGACATTGATCTCATTATAATCACTTGTATGATCATACCTATAAAATATAGTACCAGGAAACTCTTTCTCAACTTTAATGCATTTAATTTTTAGCCAAGATACCTTATTACCCTCTTTATCTTTATTTCGATTTTTTATTGTAGATGCAGCCAATTCCTGTAGGTTATAAAAATCTTTGTAAGTTAGAACATGTACTTTATACTTATCATTGCTCTTTTTTTTACCTCTTTTATTCCTAGCAGATTTAAAAATCTCAACCCAATCGTTCATGCAGAAGGCACTTTTGTGTTTCTTGGCTGCTTCTATAGCTGAGTGCATAGAGTCACACTCCATGTACGTATGACCAGACTCCAGAAATTTGAGTTCTATCTTCATCAGATGTTCAATATTTTGAACAGCATAAAGCATCATGGCAGCTACTTGCTGATTTCTATTCTGCCCTCCACAGGTATCACAAAATAATGACATTTCAGATACTGTAGTGGGCAAGTTTTTTAGAAAATTGTACAGTATTGATCCTATCTCACTACTTCCACGTTTTCCATGAAGTTCATTCCATGTATAGCAGTGAGCTTCTTTCCCATCTCCAACGTAAATTGTTAAATTATAGACACAGATTTTTCGTGAGTAATAGAATAATGAAACGTTCGAGCAGGGTATTTGCAGCACACTCTGTAAGTCAAATGTGCAAGTAATAAATGAAGGATCCTCTTGACATCTTAATTTGTCTTGGGCCTTAGCTTCATTACATTGACCTTTTCTTATTAAATGTAAACAATATTCCGCTTCAAGGTTTTTTTTTTCATCAGAAGATGCATTTTCATATTTAGAGCATAAGGCACAAAGGTCTTTTTTTGGCTTGAAGAAAGAAAAATTATAATTATTACAAAATATCCTTCTGTATGTTTTTTCACTGACAGCATTAGCAATATTGTTGTTTATACGATTTGTTACTTTGAATTACTTTTAAATATATAGGTTATTTTTGCATTTTTGTGGTCACCCTTTAAAACCCTTCACTTTGATACCCCACTCGATGGTATTCGAAGCAAAAAATAATCGATCTTTACGATTTTGGCACCCGAAATCCGCCATTTTCCTTGTTTTTTCATGTTGCCAGTGACACACGCGCCACTATGACGAACCTAACGACGTCGAAATTTATCGAAATCCGTTCATCCGTTTAGGAATTACGAGGGAGTATAGAAATGGACATACATACATTCAGGTCAAACACATTTCCCCTTCTTTTGGGCTTCGCCGCAGTCGGGTAATTAATTACTGAAGCGTGGAGTTTTTTAAAATGCTCTATCTTCATCAACATCAATTCTCCTGCTTAATCAAAACATTTAATCGCAGTAGTATTAGTGAAGTATTTTGAATAAACGTATCTTACATTTTCATCTGAAAGCAATTTAAATATTCGTAACCGCATGCTGGTCGTATTGCAGCCTGCAAGTTAATAATATATTGTTGTTAAAACTCGTTCATATTTAATCAAGCCTCAATAACTCGGGTAATGAGTACCTACTAACGTACATACTAATTAATATGCATTAGTTATACATTCGAGTATTAAGTTAACGTATTTTGAGTATAACAATGTAGATGTGCCGTGCCAGTCACAATGTAAATAAAAGACCAATTGAATTCCAGCTTCAGCTGAGCGCCCACATTTCGCTAGCTAGGTATGTTGTTTTCATAATATTCTCTTAGTATACAAAATACAGGCATGAATGCCAAGGACAAGCGTGCCATAGATCAAGTTAGTGAAAGAGGAAGTACAGTTGTTGTAGGCACATTGCCATGGCGAGGGTTGGAAGTGGTCCAAAGGGAGTCAAGGTCGTCCCCACCCTATGCATAGCTGCCCGGGATAGGGGAATCAAATCTATATCTATAAAAATGAATCTCTATTTCCCTTGGTCACGCCATAACTTGAGAACGACTGGACTGATTTAATTTATCTTTTTTTTTAATGTTTTCTAATACTTTGTAGAAGGTTCTTAGGTAGGTAGTAGGTAGATAGTAGTAGGTAAGTAGTGGGTAGGAACAAGTGCATTGCAACGCATGCTGGGATCATCTAGTCCTACTAATATTACAAATGCGAAAGTTTGTGAGGATGGATGGATGGATGCATGTTTGTTACTCTTTCACGCAAAAAGTACTGAATGGATTTGGATGAAATTTGGCACACGGGTAGTTTATAACCTGGATTAACACATAGGATACTTTTTATCCCGATAGTATGTTCCCGTGGAACAATTATCGAACTCCACGCGGGCGACGCCGTGGGCATAAGCTAGTTGAATTTAAATCTGTAACTGCCATCATGGCGGACATGTTAGTGAGGCGATGGTTTTTTACTGTATAATCTTAAGTAGGTTTAAGAACAATTTTATTTATACCACATAGCCGATGTGTACTCAAGCTGTTAATTTAATTTAGCGTAACGCACCTGTGCTAATATGCTGAGTGTTATGAAACCACGGGAGATCACGTGAAAAGTGCTTTCTTTTTGTCTTTTGTAACTGCAATCAGTTATGAATACTAAAGTAGATGTGGTACTCGTAAGAGAGAGATGTGATAAAAATGGCTGTATATTTTGTGGTTCTCGATTTTGTTTAACGCCTCTTAACAACCGATTTACTCACGAACAAACGAACAGCAAAGTAATAGGAAAGTTTGAACAAGTAGGAATAGTTATGAACTTAAGAAGTTTAACTTTGATCTACGTTAACCTGTTTCTTGTTCGACCTAGAATGAGACCTGGAACTACGACAATAGTGTCGAAGTTAGTTATTCTAGCCATGAGGCCCTTATAGTAAGTGATTCATATTAACTGAACTGGAACAATATTCTACTTTAACTTGCTGATGAAAAAACCTACACACCAGTCGGTGAATGAATGAGCCTTTTTAGTAATAGCCGATGTTTGTTTTTTTTTATGAGAAACTTCTAATATTAAAGATATTCCTGTTGGTAGTCAAAACTTACACAATACTTCACGGGATCTATCTCCCGTGATTATATCTTATTGTGAGCTCCCGATATTTCGACGCTGTTGCAAGCGCCATGATCGCGGGATGGCTGGAGAATACGGGTGGATGGTAAATGAATAATTAGGAGCAAAGCTGTCTACTCCCTTTCTTTCTCTTTTGTAAGTTTAGTTTTAAATCGTGACAACTTAAAACAGTGACATTACAGTAGTTTTTAAAACTGCAAGCTAATAAGTACAAAATTAGCCAAATCTTCACATAAAATAATTATAGCGCAGGCAGGTGTTTAGAACAGCGATTCCTAAATAAAATGGTAGACACAAAAATACCCAGTGTATGTTTGTGTATATTTCAGGTCGAGCTACGAGTATCAATCTGGGGCAGTCGCGAAAATCTTAATTTTCCCGAAACTATGAATACTGGATTGATTGAATAAAAGCTTCTTTCTTTATTTATTTACGAACAGATTTTCCTTTTATGTTCCTGGAGGTACGAAAAATGACGGATGAACGGTTGGATGAGGCGCAGTGGCTGAGCGCTTGGCTGCTGCGGTGCGTGTCGTGGGTTCGAATCCCGCACGGAACAATAAATATTTGTATGGCCTACTGGTAGTTAATCCGGGTCTGGCGGTTTGTGTATGCGAGTTTAAGTGTTTGTAAACGCACCCACGATACAGGAGAAATTCCAAGCATGAAGCAACTTTTTATAAAATAAAATAAAAATGTCCGGAAATGACGAATAATGTACCTACTGAATTACCTGTCGGAGTCCGGTAGTCGAAGCGGACGGCTCTGGCAGTTCGTCCTAACCGGTTTTACGGACCTTTTAGACTTAATTAATCGTTTTCCAAGTACTTAGTACAACCGTGCATGCTCCCGAGTGTAAGCAGACCATCTTCCTGCCCTTGCCCCATTTTATTTGGGGTCGGCGCAACATATTATGTCTGTTCCCTCCATACTCCTCTGTATAAGCAGACCACTCATATAAAATTCTTGAAAAGAATTTAAGTGTTCACCGGTCTGGGTTTTTCTTTTATTCTTAAACAAATTAGAGAACAGTTCTTTGAAATAGGTACAAAACAAAATAATGGAAACGAGCGAGTGAAATGAACATGTGAACTGAAGTACAGGTTACCGACTACCACTCTTTATTATAATAATAAGTCTTCAGGAGTTCCACCTGTACAGAATAAAATACATAAAATCTAGAAAAATACATTGCAATGACAATAATAACTTACTCAACCTACTTGAGTTGAGTAAGTTATTATAGCTTGAGTTGTCCGAATAAAACATGTGAACGTTATGTTTGATGCACTTTAAACGAAACTGTTGTAATGTGAGCATACTACTATATGTATGTATATCTCTGCCTAGCCCTCCGCGAATTGCAATTCTGAATTATGGTGTAGATAAAAGTTTTGACAAAAACAATCCAAGCTATTTCTCGTCAAAATAGGTACAATCATTGTTAATATAAAAATATAATATTTTGCGCTGGCTTAGCTAGACAATGTTAATTAAACTTTTAACTGTTCGTTAAATAACAGTTGTCAATATTTAATATTTGAACTTCCTCCTCCAAAGCCTGCTTTTGATTAATATTAAATAGACAATTTCGCATTGATGTAATTAAACTGGTTCAACACAATATGAAATTAATAATGACTCAAATTATATGCATCAGTGGTTTGGTGTTGCCAACGTTAATCACTCTTCAATATTTGGTCAAACAATATGCTTGCTGTAGCATCATAATGTTAAGCTGACATAAAAAATAATGCAATTGACCCTTAGGAAAGTAGAATTAAAAAAAAGGAAGATTTTCTCTAAAATTTAGGTGGATGAAACAATTAATTCCTTGCGATCATAAAACAATAAAACTTAAGTGTTACTTAAGAAATGCTCGATTGAAATTGTTTGAAGCGGAATGTTACTGACTGGCAGCTCAGATCGGATCAAGTTGCAAATATGTAGCAGTATAACAATATTAGTATTTTGCGGGAAAATCAAGACCTTTATCAGGTTTAATTGGCCTAGATAACCAATAGATATTGAACTGAAGATTTGATTTACTAGAGAGCATGGAGTTTGGTTTAGAGTTTTGGTTTAAGGGAAAGAATAACAAAAAAAAAATACCATCAGTATTATCTTAACATGGCAGTAAAAATGTAACTTTAGTAGGTTCTGCATCACATGTAAAACAGGCAAAACTACAAAAAGAGGCAATAAAAGGAATGAGACGCGTTCAACCATAACGAAACCACCCCTATTCAGTTGCAAATATCGAACCGACGGCCCTCGGCGCATTTGAATTATTTACAGCCCAAAATATTGAAGACCTTAGGTCTATGAGAATTCCAAGAAATGCTTTTGACAAAAAAAGGATGAAATCGTCGATAAGATGTACCTCCTGAAAGGGTGAACATTTCATTGAGGTGTTACGTTATTTTCCCTCTTTTGATTAAACAGAGAGAACGATTGAGATAAAATGGTCGTCGCGCGAATGAGATTCAATTATTTATTAGAAATTTCAGAACGAAAAAATGCGCGAAAAAAGAAGAGCAATAAGAAGCGACGAAATGTAGAAAGAAATCAGAAAGTTTATCTTATTTACGCGAACATTATTTTGTTCATTCTACTTATAATTTTGGGAGTTGTAAAAGAGACTAGAAAAACCCAAAAAACATTGTTTTCTCGAATTATATATTCTTTTAAACTATAATTTACAATTGCAATTCTCTAAACCCACTAGAATAAGTAGTGGGGTATGTTTGGATAATTTCGCGCACAATATCAGAGGTTGCAAGGAGGAAATTATTGAATTTGGACTGTTAGACTATACCACACAGGTTATACCCACTAAAACAAAAACAAAAATTCGTTCAAATCATTTTCAACTAGAGTAAAAATAAAAAACTTTAACACAAATAAAAACTTGAGAGGTGTCAAGGGACACCCGGATGGAACGAAGTTCCTTTCACGTACATAATATCAATACATTTTAGATTTAAGTTAGTGTGCGAAAAATAAAATATTTAATTTAAGGAAGATTAATCCTTAATTCGAAGCAATACGTCTTACTTAACTGCACAACCGAATTTGTACTTTGTAGTTCGGTCACTCAAAATAATAATCATATCTATCCTTACTCATATACACACCCCAATTGTACGTAATTTAAGGAAATTTCAACTTTATTTTAAAGAAATAAAGCTTACAATAGCTTACTATAGCAAAAAGTGTCGTGACAACTTTTCGTAAGATTTTTTTCCGTCTAGCCCCCTTTCACAACGCGCGATAAGGAACTTCGTTCCAAAATCCCAAAATAATGTTTTATTAAAATATCACAAAATAAATCTAAAGCGACATAGACCATAATTAACAAGAATAAAGCCTACTTTCTTAAATCTATAACTGAAATAAAAACCGACCCAAAGATCGTTACGAATCGTACTGAAATAACAAAGTTCTTCAACCAATATTTTATTAACCAGGAATCTAATTTAAATCATACCATAACACAAAAAAAAAACCATTTATTCAAATACTTTGAACTTTTTAATTATGGATCCAACTTTGCCGCATGACATCATGAATCAGATTAGCTCTCTTAGAGATACAAACAGTGTAAGGTAGTGGCTAAATATGCACAAAAGTCATAAAAACAGTATCTCAATACATAGCTCTACATCTTAGATCTATAATCAATTTAAGTATTGAGAATAGTATCTTCCCGGAGAATCTCAAAACCTTTATAGTTACCCCACTATATAAAAAGCAAGACAAATGTCTAATAAAAAATTATAGACCAATTGCTATAAACGTTTTGAGATTGTTTGTATGTGTGTAGGGCGAGAATAGGACGGGCTGCGTTTAAAACATGGGTGGTTCACACTAACCAATTTCAGTAAATGAAAAAAAAAATACCTACCCATTTTATTATTGATTCATATAGCATAGCACCTCCTTGAATTTGACGAGTATGCAAAACCACACCTCGTATAAATAAATATATATATATAAATACGGAGTCCCAGAAGAGAAACTATAATATGTATAACTGTAACATCTTCCACACTGTTGAAACCTATGTTAACAAATAAAGACTATTGATTGATTGAGCTTGTAATATTTTACGGATCGAGGTTAGAGGATAACATACAATGGCGTTTTGTGCATGGCGGACGGCAGAACTGAAAACATGGCCATGCTTTTTTAGGTTTGCTTTTAATATATTTCGTGCATAGATACAGGGATACGTTGCTCTGTTAGTTACCACTACGTGCTGGCGCAGCTTTCAGTTCATTATGAACACTACGGTACGCTCCGTTGGGTTTGAATGTACAGCAAGTAAAACAGACATGGGTTTCTTTTTAAACTGCACCATATCCGTACCGCATGACTGATTTCTATTTCGGTTCACTCGTTCGTGCGAAGTAATATTAATATACTCTTAAGACACCAGTTGATTTTGTTAAAGATAAATCAAAAGGAAAGATGATATAATAGTTCTTATTATTGATCTCTCACGTGAGCCGACATTTGAATATTTTCGACAAATCAGGAAAACTTTAATTGTAATTTAACTCAATTCTGTGAGAATTTAATTAATTGAATAACAAACGTGAAGATTTGCTAGAAGACAGTGTCAATGCAAAATACTGTTATCGCGTGTTGAAAATGTGTAATAATTAAATCAAAATGAGAAACCAAAATGTGATTGAAAAGATAACTATTTATTAGCTTTATGTACGCCATATTTCCCGTTAGAATATCGATATTAATGCACAGCCGATGTTTCACCGGAGTGTGTGAAACCTACCCGGTACCAAGTACCAGGACCCGATGAAATTGAAAAGCAAGTATGAATATGTAGATGTCGGCGTGTGATGTGACGTGCTGAGGTTATATTGAGAAATGATATCTCCCTACTTTGTATGGCCTTCTAGCGGTGATACGCAGCCTTTCATCTCAATTTGGAAGTGAAATAACTGAATTATTGTAGGTTTTATTTACGTTGATTATTGTTAACGTAGATGTTGATAGTAGTTCAGTTCTATTACTATGATCGTAGCAATTCAATTCAATTCATTTATTCAATAACGACTTTTACACCGTGTCTGAATTTTTATAACTAAATATATAAGAACTATACATGCAATCCATATTTAAATCATTACAAATTATCCAAATTAAATTAAAATTAGAAATACAAAGAGATATAAAAAAAAATTAAAATAGTCTAAGGCAATTCATAGAAAACAAAAAATATTAAAATAATCAAATCAAATCCATTTATTTGCCAGAATGTAGGTTTACACGGTGGTGTGATCTTAAAACTAATAGTGGCCCCTTTATATTCTACCATTGCATATGGTGTGCAAATATTTAATTTTAAACTTGGCCCTTTTATTATTATACTGAGGTCTGTACGTTGGTATTATAATAATTGTAAAAAAATAATCATAAACTATACTAACAAATAATAATGTCTAAGGCAATTCATAAAAAACAGTACAATTTAAAGTCAATGAAATTATATTGCTTTCGACTTTTGTAGTAATTTATAATTCATCAATAGAATAAACACACTTGTTCAACAAGAACTGTTTAAGCTTTCTCAGAAACCCACTTGTGTGTACTAGGCTTTTTATTTCTATCGGCAGTTTATTGAAAATTTTTAACGACTTGTGGTAGCAGATAGGGTTCTGTACTTTCCGCTTACCCCCATGGGGAAAAAGGCGCGAATTTATACATTTATGTTTGTGTGTATTATATTATTACCGGTAACACTAATCAGCAATCAATGAAAATTTATTTTTTATTTTTTATTCTTTCTCCCTTCCTCTACAGTTTTATAAGTCCTATAAATTCCGAAGTAATTATATTAGTGGAAAAAAAAAACGTTATTCTCTTTTAATTACTAATTAAAGTAGCTACGAAAAGAATATAACTGACTTTCTAAAAACACCAACGTTTTATAAAAAAAACCCGCTTAGAGTTTAACGTAATAGAATTAATCAAATTATTCGCATCTGTTTCCGGTTGTCGAGGGCTCCTTCAAAGTCTTCAACGAAATTTTTCAAACGAACATTTTATCGTTTATTAAATGATTAATGTTGACGGATGTAAAGTGATGTTTTTCATTAGGTTTTAATTTTTATTTCATCTGTACCAACCGTCAAAGTATCTACATACCTAGGTAGGTACCTAGTCGCCCCTTTGACTATAAAATATATTTGTTTTAATGAAAAACCAGGACATTGTCCTTCTTTTGTTATGTGAGGATAAAATAATATTAGGTATATAATACAGACAACCAATCCTAAAAATCACTAAGTAACACACTAAGTAGAATCTCAAAGTCTTGTGACACACCCTCAGTTACAACTCAAAACCTTTCATTGATCTCACTCAACCTATGAGAAATATTAACATTTACAATTTAAAGACGACATTATTTATTTTAAATCAGATATTATCGGGATTTCCAATATTGACAGCCATGTAAAGAATTGTGCAAAACAATTCTCAAAACTGAACCACTAAACGTTGCCCGGCACACAATCCATAAAGTTAAGTTGACCCGGTACTTGTCACTTACGGCGCCGATACGGGAGGCTTTTAGGGTTATATCAGAGGTCCCTTCTCCCCTCCCCCCTGGCCCTCGCCCAATTGACACTACTTAGCGAGTGTCGGCCCGGGGGAATCTATTGTCTTTAGATAACGAAGTGATAACAGCTGAAAAGTATTTGTGCTTAGTGCTGGATTTAATCAACGCAAGTTGATTACAAACACGTATGATTGAGCGGGTTTGTTGTGGTGACCGGCTTGAGGTAGCTCCGTGGAATCATAGAGACTAGAGACCTCCAACTCCTACCTAGTTCTAGGTACAGCCCAAAGTGTCGTGATATTTATTTTTATAAGTCATTTACGTAGTCATAATACTAAACGTTGTTGTTGGAAAATAGTTCAAACTGGAAAATAGGATTCAGTTCGCATTAAAATAATAATTACTTTTATATATTTGTATGAATATATTTACTAACGTTAAGATAAGGATCTCATGTTATCCGAAATTAAGAAGTTATTATGTTTTAATTACCGTAATATGAAATTAATTATATCCTGGAAATAGACACAATCAAATTCAATTCACCAATTCATCGTTGGGTATAAATTACCTTCACCAGCGTGTTGGAATAATGTCAAATCTTTAAAAATTCAAAATCATTTCTATGAACCAACATGGGCACTTGGACACTTATGAAACGACGAAGCTAATACGGATCGAATTTAGCTTTCCTATGAAGACGGACAGGCAGGAAATCCACCGTTACCCTTTTAAAAACCTTTGCCTTTTACAAGGCACTCATATAACAGTGACAATATTTTCTCAAAAACTGTCAAAATCAACTCTTAACTCCTCACCCAAACATTCCAAAACAGAGAACATTCTTATATATCTGGTTTGCATGCGTGACGCGTGACGCGTGACTATAGCGTCGCATGCACGAGTCACGGCGGCCGCCGGCGTGCAACACGGCCTAGCTGGGAATAGCGCGTGACGTGATATTCCCGTGACGCCGTCGTCCCTGACACGGTGCACTGACGTGTGAACCAGTGCCAACGTGACAACGGGACCCCAAAACATGTCAAGTGGGGATTACATCGCGATTTTGTCAAGACAAGTGTTTAAGTAAGTAACGACTGTAATCCCTGAGAGGTACCTACTAGTTACCTAATAGTTCACCCACGTTAAACGAGTTACGTTTAAGTCTCATGTTATAGGGGGCGAGCCTATTGCCATCAACCAGGTACAAATCCAGACGCCGAAGCTGCTACTGGGAAATTTGTAAAGGAAAAACACTAACACTTTGTCGACCTGAGGATTGGAGCCACGCCTTCCAGATTATGGAAGAAACGAAATATACTAAATACTATATTTTCACCTATGGCCATTAAACAAACCTGTCAGGTTCGAAAATATAATGGACAGGCAGTTTATTCCCTATTTACATATATAATATCTATTGTACGAGAATGTATGATGGGATTTTATTCTGTAGCTTTAAACAATAATATTTGTCTGTTTCGGAAGCTTGAATATCCCCAGACTCGGAACTTAGTTCCAGTGTTGTGTTGGTATATATATAGTGTAGGTTGGAAGGGGTCCAACCTACACTCTCTACTATATACAATAATAACGATTCACTCACACACTCACAATAATGAAGGTAATCCATAAATATTAATGTGCCCATTACAAATTAACGCTTTCATAAAGTTATCCACTAGCTAAGGCTAATAACATTCAATACAAGCAAGACTGTTATCCTAAACACACATCATTTTACTGATTACATTCCCAAATTCTAAGCCGTCAGTTTAATGTTTGGTCTAGGGATGGCGAGAGAGGCTGCTAATCTCTAGAGACTAAATTCAATTCTAACATTACCATCATAGCTTTTCTTTTCGTATAAATTCAGTTTCATTACTGAATAATTGTCCCCGTGAAACATAATGTAGAATTTTAGAGATCATCATAAAGTGTCTTGTCGACTGTTATTTAGAAGACCTATCTACTGACACAGTTAACAATAAAGACACAGGTAATGACAGACAGACCAGACCGGTTCCTTAACATATCCCCATTTTCTCACGACAGACTAGGTAAGGTACGAGTACAATTCCAGTCTTCTTCATACAGTACTTATACCTCCCGGGCCCCCGAAACATGGTAGTACTAGGAACAGTGGTTTATTAGTCAGTTTCATTCCGACATAGCTCTTTGTTCCCCAAGCGGGGAGTATCCATGAGAATATTCCCACTCAAAAATAAAAAATGTAATGTACCTACACTTATCAAATTGTATCAACCAACATTATAAATTTAAAGGAGACTGTAGTCGATTTGTTTCACTATTACCGCTAAACACCCAAATACCTAGATCTGCCACGAATATCAAGTTACATCAAGAAGCCCCGGAAATAAATTACTCACAAACAAATAAAAGAGCAAGTTCACTCTCCTAGTGTGTATTAGCAAGGTAACCTATCAGCCTGTTTTACAAAGAGTTAGACACAGGTGTACTGTACACCCACATAATATGGTCAGTAATGTATAACTGTCATGTGATAGAAGGCGAGCCTTATTGACTTCAACCGGGCAATAATAAGCCTCTAGAGCTAGGGTCTTAGCTGTTCTGAAAAATTCTTAATTTATTCCATCTTGTTCCACATTCAACAAAATCGTTTCGAATTACTTGAAGCTCTAAAGACATATTACACACAAGTTGAGTACACTGCGTAATATCGGCAGTAAAACGGTAATAGAGAGTATTACAAGTTTTACCGCCATCTTCAAGTGAGTCCACCGCGGAGCATGTTTTACGAGCACCGCTATTAGTCAACTGTCTATCGAGTATCGGCAGTTTATTTATGGTCCGTAACTTCGAATGGAGCCCGAGGAGTGTTCGCAGTTATTAATGATTGACTCAAATAATAACAGTTGTCAGCCAATGAGTTTCAACTAAGTCCTTTATAAGACATGGCAATAATTTGTCGTATGAATGTTGTATTATCTCTATTACTATTATCAAGGCTCGACCCGCGATTGATGGAATAAGGCGCCCCTTTTTCAATGAGACTTAAACATGACTGGAAAAATGTGTGTGTACAATGTAAACGGGTTCTCTACTTGAAATCGAATGACGTGAGATCGAAAAACACTTGCTCGAAAACGTTAACTCGATAGTACTTGAAATCGACAATTTATGAGTGCGACAGTTCACTATACCTCGATGCAACTAAATCTCGAAAAACTATAAGCTCGAATCATCGGCATCGCGAAGGCCGTTATCTTGAAACATCATTTCTCGACCGACCATCTAATCGATTTACGCAATAATTGAAGCATTTAAAACAATTAAACTATATTTCGTACATAAGTTTATTTCTAACCTATTCGCTAAAATGACTAGGTATTAGTAATGTTACTTTATAACCATCGTTGTTATATACATGATCGTGAATGAAGTTGATTTACATTCTGCGCATATAAAGGGTGTAAAACACCTCTTAACGAAGCCGAAAGGCACTAGTTCTCCCTGTCATTGCGATCATTTTTTTGTTCTACACCATACCTGGGAACCTTCTAGTTACGGAGATATTAGGGGTCAAAGTTCCAACTTTTTGACAAGTATTTTTTTAAATACAAGTTTTTAATGAAGTATTTTACGTTTAACACCTCCACGACCCCCGTACTATTCAATCCGTCCATCAGCACAATGTTTTGAGTGCGTTACATTGAGTTCTACCACAAAACATGATTTTACACCCCCCAAAAAAAGTCGTTTCCAAGCAATAATTTTTGCGTAAAGTTACTCAGTTTCATGTACAGAATGCTTGGTTGACGGCTTCGTGATGAGGTTATTTACACGGTGTATTGTTTCATTATGGAGAGGAGCTCGCGGCGAAAGAATAGCTGCAGGTTCAGGTTAAGTCGCGCTTGCCTAGTTTAGTGTTTGGATGGGTGACCACTCTCGGAAACCACGTTAAGCCGTTGGTCCCGGCTGTCATTTAATTTTAACAGTCATTACATGTAGTCTAGTCAGTGGCCCGAAAGACTGACAACCAGTCTTACCAAGGAGTATTGTATTACCCAGTACTAAGTGGGTTGTGGAGGTCGGATAGGCGGTCGCCTTATGTAAAATATGGTATCAATCGCGCTCCATGGTATTCAGCTGCATCCTGTTATACTGGAAACCGATGCAAACATTGTTGGCAAAAGGCTAGGCAGTTGATGCTATCTATTGTTTTATCATGTTGTAGGAACCTACTCAAATAAAAATCCTTAAACCTATTCTGTAAATCGATTAGATGGTCGGTCGAGAAATAATGTTTTGAAATAATGAGCCTTCGTGCTGCCGATGATTCGAGCTTATAGTTATTCGAGATTTTGATGCACCGAGCTAGTGAACTGTTGCGCTCATAATTTGTCGATTTCAAATACTATCGAGCAAACGTTATTCGATCTCGCGTCATTCGATTTCAAGAATCCCAAACTGTGTGTGGCACCTCTGCCAAAGACTGCGAGAAAACAGGCAAGATATTATGTGTTAAAATCCGTCATTGTCCGCCCGCTTCGAATCTAGTTTCGTGATGTCTCATCGTAACATTTTGGGAACTAAACATTACTATTCTTTTCGATTCTGTAACTGTTTAACAAAGGCCAGACATTAAAATCATAGAACAGTAAAAATAAATCGAAAAACTTATTCTTAAATTGAAAATGACTTCCTAAAAGGTTTTTTGATCTTATCTAGCAGACAATAATGTAGCAGATGGTCTAATCAGAAAGTTTTTCTAAGAAAATATTCACTTATAAGTACTTTAGCAGCAAAGATAATTTATAATCTTTCAATAAATGCCGTCAGAGATATTTCAAAACTCAATGTTCGTGCGATTGGCTTCTTCAAATATAGACAAAGAAAAACCCTGCATTTAAAGAACCGATAACTTTCTTGAGCTAGAACTACCAAAAACAGTCCTAACTTCAAATCCATCTTCGCAATATATTTATTTTCTATTGCCAATACATAATAACGCGGGTATACGAACCTTTGTGTCTTTGAATACTAATATTTGAATAACAATCTGTTACACCCGACTTCGCGGTTAAAAAGGAAAAAGGAGTAAATGATAGCATGACGAATGACAGGGAGAATGGGAGAAAACAACGTGTTGCGCCGACCAGAAGTAACATGGGACGAGAGCAGGAAGATTATGATTGCACCCGACATCACGAACATACCCTAATAGTATACTTGTTTCAGCAGCATGTCGATAAACACAATCCTCGTCTAACAATGCAATAAACCGTTACATTATATATCATCTAAAGATATAATTTATCCAATTAATTTGAGAGTGCACGGCGCCACCAGATAAGAATATGTGAAATGAGGATTCAATTCCCAGTGCTTCAGTTTTTCCAGTCAAAATAATAGACAACTTTTCCAGAGATAATTATCACGAACGCACTTACTGCTATTTTCCGATACACATTCGAATTTAAGCAATAAAGTATTTAAATCCTTACAAAAGCCTAACCGTTATTGCTTTGAACGTAAAACATTTTCATTCCTTTTTCTGGCTTACAAATTCGAAATCACGAATTTGTTGTCCTAAATATAGATTTAACCGCTAAGAAAGACGCAAGATACTATTACCAACCTTCAAGTAAATGATCCAATTTTTTTTTTTACTTTTTTAACCAAAATTTACAGGACGGAATGGAGTGTCGAACTAAAATTGATGAAAATTAATCAAATTTTCTTAGAATTAATTGTTATTGAATCAATTGGTTTAGGCGTTAAGTTGGAGAGTAAGCTGGCAGCTCGTGATCTGCTCACCGACTGGTAATTGGCCGCTATTCATTAGCTAAGTTGGGTCTATTTGAGTGATGAGCCCACTGATTGCTGATTGGAAGCCATTGCCGCTGCCACGAGAGAGATTTTCAAATTATTTGCTTGTTTAGGCCTTTTGGTAATGTTGAGAGTTTTCTCTGGTAATTCTCCTTGTTTAATAATACGACAATGCTAGTCAAAATAAGCAGTATTCTTTTTTTTTATTAACTCCCTGAATGAGTTTTTGTTACTATTTGGGAGATAGAACAGTTATAAATCTGCTTATTTTACTCTCTTATTAAGTGTTAAGTTTTTCTCTTGTTTTACTTTTATAAGCAGCAACCATAGCCTTAGAGGACATAAAAAATATTATTAACCTTTTTTTGAGCCACACTCAAGAAGTTGAAGTTTAAAACGTCGTTTTCAAGTTTTTCAGGGACTTTAAAGTGTAATCACACCCATTATTACATTTCTTAGTCTGAAATAAATTGTAACTTTTAAATAAATACCTTAAAAAACTTATTTCCCATTCAATCATTTTACAACATAATAAAAAAAAAACTTCAAAGAATAACTCATAAAATCAAAGCGGAATACTTACAAAAATCCAATAAACTCGTCATTTCAACAAGTAACTTTAAGTAAACCAACGAAATCATTCAAAATTCACACTCTGACTCTGAATCGATTAATACGCCTGTTTTCAATTCAAAGGATCGTAACACAAAGTAGGCAGCTGAGAACTTGGCCTCAACTAAACCGCACAATTTTAAATTCAAATTGACGTGTTCTACGCCTAAAACATTGAAATCACAACCGAAGCCATCGGCAGCCGAACATTAAATTTCCAACCCGACGGAAAAAAGAAAAAAATACCCAAAAAAAAATTTGACAAAAAATAAATATTGTAGGGTACGTACCTTAAAATTACGAAGAGAAAACTACGAACTAGAGCGATCGCGCGGAGATACGGAGTTAAGAGTCGCGTCGGACCGGAGCTCGCACGTCTGGCCGGCGCGGCTGTCGGGCGCACGATGAGTGGGAGCGCTCGGGGCGCGGCGACGTATCTGTTGTTGCGTCGCGCCTGCGCCGCCGGCTCACCTGCACAGCAAGCGTGTCGGTGTGTAGGTGAAACCCCGCCCATTTGGTAGTCGAGAAACAGCCAAATGGCCATCTGCCCACGCCAGGCGAGAGAACCAAACGGCCATCTGCCCACGCCAGGCGAGAGAACCAAACGCCGGAGATTCGTCTTCAGTACCCAATACTGATGCAGCTGCACTTCGTATGTGTGTTACTTCACTACCTTTATAATTATAAGCTGTACTCATGTACCTACATACAAACAATATAGGCCATTTATATCTGCCTAGTACAAGCTCGCTTCAGTATAAGGTTGGAATATAGGGAAACCGGAAGTCGGTGGGATTTCACATCCGTCGGCACTTGGGTCTCGTCTGAGGCGTCAAATATGACTTCTTTGTTAGTTTTTCTTATAAAATATTAGCATATGTAGGTACATTATTATTTCAAGTAAAAATAATGAATAGGAGTGAATCTGAAAAAAGCAAAATAATATTTCAGGAAAGGTTCTATAATGTCCCTGTACGCGTACTTGAAATTTGGGCCAAACACATTTCAACTTTTACCCATCGACCGAAACCTTGCAAGCACAGTTTTAAAAAAAATTGCTAAAATGTCAACAGAGCTATCCTAAAACAGAACATTACACGTTAGAAAGGAAAAAAAATGTTTAGCCTTCTAAGTTACACCAACGACTCTAGTTCCCCGTACTTTGCCATTTAAAAAAAAATATTACGTTTCCGTATGTACAAAAGACAAATGAACATGTTTTCTTTAGTAAATAATAAGATTGTAATAATATTTCTAGTTTCCCGAAGGACACATGCCCGCCGGAAGCTGGGAACTATAAATAGTGTACCGCGGCCGTCGGCTGGCAACATGTCACACTCCGCTGATAGAACCTTTCTATCACATAACTGTTTATTTCTATACTAAAAATAATTAATACTTACGTCACATTTTCACTGTTTTAGTGTCTAAACTTAAGTTAAACCCTAGCTCGCTGCGCTGTGGCTCAGTCTCATAATACGTTCCCGTGGGAGCTTTGGGATCAAAATCACATTAGTTAACTCTTGCATAGAAGTGCAATGTTGTGTATAAAATTCAAGTTAATTCATAAACAATTGACTACTTTCAGAGAACTACGGACACAAATTTATGGATGCTGAACTTTTGTATAACCAACACCAAATAACATAGCGCCTGTTTCCCTGAAGGACTTGGCAGGTGGGTACCGCTCACGAAGTGTGCCCACCCACATTTAAGCAGTTTTCATTGTTTAAGTTCCATATCAGCGCGGTAACAGGCGAGTATACACCGTGTAAATCACTTCATCACGAAGCCGTCAACCAAGCATTCTGAACATGAAACTAAGTAACTTTATACAAAAACTATTGCTGGGAAACGACTTTTTTTGGGGGGTGTAAAATCATGTTTTGTGGTAGAACTCAATGTTACGCACTCAAAACATTGTGCTGATAGACGGATTGAATAGTACAGGGGTCGTGGAGGTGATTAGAGTAAAAATCTTACATTAAAAACTTGTATTTAAAAAAATACTTGTCAAAAAGTTGGAACTTTGACCCCTAATATCTCCGTAACTAGAAGGTTCCCAGGTGTAGAACAAAAAAAATATCACAATGACAGGGAGAACCAGTGCCTTTCGGATTCGTTTTAGAGGTGTTTTACACCCTTTATTGCCATCAATCGGCCACTAATGCAGACTGGACTACTACCGACAAACAACAAATCTTTTCTCAATAGATTGAATTGTATGCTACAAGATCTAAATGATATAACCTATTGGTCAAAGGTCAACATCGTACAATCAATAATATACGAAATGTTTATTTTACATATATATCCACTGTTTTTGAGAGTCAATTTCACAACTGAACCTGAAGAATCACAACCTAAATGTACAAAATCAAAAAAACAAACTTTATCCCTTCCTAATGGCTAATCCGTTGCATCATTTAGTTACTTCACTTTTATTTACAAATAGATAACGTAGTTAGTATTAATAGAAAACAACGAACCAACGAATTTGCGGTTTATAGCATATTGATGGGTACTTGTACCGCGTGAAATAACAATGGCTTACCTACATAAATCATATAAGGGAACCTATTAATAGATGATTGGCCGCCGCCAAATGATCTTAACGCTACAAATAGAATGACAGGACATCAATAATTGTGATTTGATGATTGATTAATGAATTAACTACGGCTAGGAGGGAACTCTGACGGACCGACCAAGCGTATCTTTTTACATTGCAGTTTATTTCAGCGCATTAACTTTTAATCTAAACTAGGATTAAGGTGTTGGCATATCAGTGTTACAGTCTCGCAACATATGTAAGAAGTTAAATAAACCGTCACTTCTGAACTAGTATAATTATTTTAAAGTTTCATATACTGGCAGTACGCTGCTTGAACTTGTTTCTGCAAAAATAGTTTGTCGAAATTGAGGTACGCAGTGGCATCATGGCACGAAGCCAACTGACTATCTACCCAGTTCAATGCTACCTCTCTGCCCTGACCTCACTGGCTCGGGGGAGGTATTGACAACGTTGGTCTGCTTGTTACAAATAGATTCATTGTAACACGACTTTATACGGTTTATGTAAAAATGGTAACATTTTCAGTCACGATTTCGATACTTTCAGTGATTTAGTAAGGTAGGCCCCATGTCCCTGATATACCGTATTATTATCTAGCTAATCTAAAGATAAAACGTTTTCTGTGTAATAAATTATAAGTGCGGTCAGAAAAATAAAACGTTTACATTAATACTGGGGATTTCAGCTGAAATAAATTGTTATAATTTCGTATGAATTCATTACTTTAGTTCGCACGGGATTATTGTGGTGTAGCGCATTACTCTCGCGACTATGTATCATATTCATTGCAGAGGAATTACTTTAATTAATTGCTCGGTTCGGGTTGGTCATCTTCTCGTTGTTAATATACAGTCAAGACAGGTTTTTCGATTACGATCTTAAAAGAAAAGTGGAACCTTTATAACCTTAGTGAGATTAGTCTATCACAGAGAACTTCTATAAAAACCAGCCAAGTTCGAGTCGGACTCGCACACGAAGGTTTCCGTACAATTATTTATAAAAACGAGCAAAAATATCACTATTTTGTATAGGAGCTTCCCGGCAACAAAAATACATAATTTGTAGAAATTTCAACTGGTTTTAGTGAACCGTGATAGTTCACGGTTCATGAGATACAGCCTGGTGACAGACGGACGGACGGACAGACGAACAGTGAAGTCTCAATAATAGGGTCCCGTTTAACCCTTTGGGTACGGAAACCTACAAAAGTCAATGCTTTTTATGTTTCTTTATTGAATATCTTCATTAAGTGAATATTTTTCTAAGTATAAAAAAAGCTCGTTGGTTGTAATAACATTTTCATATTAAAGAAGAATTTAATTCAGTGATTTAATACAAGTTGTCGAGGCAGAGAGCTAATCTTCGAGTAATTTAAACTTCCCGACACTTTGATAGCGCTGTGCGAGTTTTCCAAGAACGTAGGTGCTCGCCTTCTCAATTCTGACTTTATTACCACATGCATTTTAAATAACTTAGTTGAGAATGGAGTGTATCCTATCTGGCATATCTTGTGACGCTATAATAGTGTTCCCTGTTTGGCTCATGGCTACCGCACTATTTACTCAAGTCAATACTTGCCGAGGTCGGTCGATAGATGGGTGACCAATATAATATGAAAAACCAACCCTCCTCGTCAAAACGTTACCAGTAGTGTCGACACAGCCGGCATTCGTTTCGTGTATAATACTAGAATTCAGTTTCATCCCATTAAACTGGAAGACGTCTCCAACTCCTGCCAGGGCTGCGGGTTGTTCGAAAGAGATACCGCGGCCCTGGAACACAAAGGGCTAAGAAGGAACATGGGTGGGTTTTAGTCAGTCAAGTCTGACACTCCCTCCCGCTCTGCCCAGAGCGGGAGAAGTCATTTGATGATTTCCCATACGCAAAATAAAAAAAAAAGACTTCTCCAACTATACAACACAGTTGAGAAAAGGCAGGCAGATCATCCTTGATTCAAATATTTAATTCTATTCCACCATCTCTAACAAACCGAAAAGTAATTAAGCAACTTACTGCATAATATGAGACATGATCAAACCTACTATCCCCACATTGTCAATCCCTAGAGATTATAACTTGTAATACATACCTACAATAATAACAGGCGAAGCGAGAAGGGCGCAGGAGGGGGCAGGAGGGGGCAGGAGGGGGCATCGGGTGATTGGAACAATTCCGTTTACTACTCCCTCACGACTCGTTTCAGCTTATAATGATTTAGGCAGCTAGCAAGATGCATTTGTCAATCGCAATTTTAATTTGGTACTGGAATCAGAAATTATGATTTTACGACTATAATTTTTATTTTAGGCTCTTCGATTAACGTTGAAGACAAACGTATCTGGAATAGAGCTGGCTTGAAATAAAAAAAAGGTAAAATGAGTGTTTGCGAGCCACGTTTGTAGAGTACATCGAGATAGGTGGATCGGAGTCGCAAAGCAAAAGGCAAAGCCAGCGAGATGACTTAGAAGCGATCATGGGGGACTGACAGACAGATCTATCTCATCAAAAGTTTAGGAACACATAGACAACTTTTTTATTAGTTGTATTTGCGGTAATTTTATTTTCCAGTTGTCCGTAGCCGGTATTTTAAGATGAATGAGTCTGGGTAGTCCAAGGAATGATATCTTACGTTTTCTTCAATTTATTACCTATTATGTGCCGTGAAGCTCATGACAATGCTGATCCAAGTTGTTGTAGAAATGAGAAACGCGTAACAAACGATGTCAGTTATCTGAACTCTCTTCGCCACCCTTTTCCCAGACTATTATTATCTTTTAATAGATTTAATTTGAAATTAACCGTAAAAGTAGTATTTAATTACTTGAAAAGGAAACCTAGCACTGGAGTTAATTAAAAAAGTGAGAAAAAGTGTCCGACGACGAAGTTGGTTAAAAAGTGGCAAGAAACAATCGTGCTTAACTCTCAAAGTGAACTCTTTAAAGGATTCTTTGTAAGTAGTGTTGATAGGTTCGAAGCCGTTACCGTAATTATAAGTGTGCGTTGTAGTTTTATGGAAATAATGGTGAGTCAGTACCAGTGGTAACAAATACAATTGGTGCAGGACGTGGGTTCAAACCCGGGCAAGTAAGTTCATTACATTGGTATAAATACCGTAATCTCTTCAAAGTTAGAGTGAACAGGCTTCTTCCGGGTAAGCTCGATACATCGACTTTGTCTCTGTCATCTCTGACCTAGACTAGGATCCAGAGCAAACACAAACCAGTAAAAAAAACTAACACAACACCAAGTTCTTCCTTGGGTGAAACATCGTGAGGAAACTGTCATCATGGCTTAAAAGCAAACGCTTCAAGGTGAGTGACATTCCCTAAGCCGCAGGCCGCTATGGACTCGCGAGGAAGATTATGGACTACCTATCTCACAAACCTAATATACTCTTGAAATGAAGTAAGTTCGTAGTAAGTAAGTAGGTTCGTAGGGCTACATGAAGTTACTCTAAGGGTCAGTTCACACCGAGACGCGACGCGACGCGACGATACTTGAAGAGAACAGTGATTTCGCGCTGCGTGGCGCCGCGAGACGCATCGCGACGCCGCGCGGTGCAGCGCTACGCCGTGCGGTGCAGCGGAACGTGTCTACTTTCGCCACGTGCTCCCACCCCGCCCCGCAGTCTACCATTTCGAGCGGCGTCAAGTGGCGTCGCGCTGCGTCGAGCGACCTCGTCAGGTGCAGCGCCGCTCATGCACGCCGTGCGTACCGACGACGCACCGCTGCGTCGATCTACGCCGCGAGGCGTCGCGCGGCGCAGCGCTGCATGCATGGCGCAACGTATTCTGCATTCTCACAATGAAATGTGTATGTTTTCGTGTAGAAAATAAAGTTATATTTTGAATCGCTCTTTAAAAGTGTGCGCGCAGCGTCGCGTCTCGGTGTGAACTGACCCTAAAACAACGGCAACACTTTGAACGAAGCTATTTGTTTGATTCAATTGTTTAACCACCACTTCCGCGGCCCGAATACTGTTTGTCAGCAATAAAGGCTAAAATTGCATGACAAGTACCTATTGTAAACATGTGTGTTAATGATACTTCAGTTTTTATTTCCATTGGCAATTTGAAATGTTCAAAGGATTGCAGTCTTGGATATACTCACAGGGTGGACAGGCACCCATCCTTCGATCAATAATAGTACTAGATTCCCGATGAGCGCTTCAAAAACGGCTCGAAAAATAAGACCACAAATGATTTTGTGGTCTTATTTCAAATTAGTATTGTCCAATCATAGCCAACATTAAGACGTCGAAATGCCCGCAGTGCGCGTTCAATAAATGTGAAAATAACGACCGTAACACTAAGATTTTGAAAGGAATATATTTTTTTTCGATAAGGATATATACAACTGATTTTTCATGAAATAAAAACAGAATTAAATAGTCAATAAAAGTGAAATTAGCTAATATTATGATTGTTTGACCAATATTGGCAACAACGCGCCAACTATTGTTACAAACATTGACTAATCTGGAAAAGGCAATGCATGGAGTAGTCTTGTTATTTTAAACATTATTTTTGTTTGTAGATTTCTAGCGACCCATTTCGATGTGCAGAATAATATATAAACCTTATAAAAATTCGAGAATATGTTCGATTCATTTTGATAGTTTGAACATAACTGGAAACACGCAAAGGCGTAAATTACAAAAATCTTTATCGTATGAAAACTATACCTGTAGGTATTTTCATGAAATACTTTAAAACTATTTTCAATAAACCGCGTAAGTATGTTTCTTTACAAGCCACACCTTCAACAAGTTTAATTTTTTAAGATACTACGTGTACGTATACGTGACGTGCCTCGTTAGAAAGTACATGAAAAACATTGTTTAAGCACCTATAAAATTTGAGGGTTGCCCTCGATTTCTCTGGGATCCTACCATCAGATTCTGACTTGGTGACAACGGGACCACCACTAGAGAGAAACTGTAATTATTTTCCAAATTATTCATGTGTACAGCTGTATTAATAGTAAAATCTCTATTTAAAAGCGTGTTTTATTAGTTTTCTAAAACTATTATGTGCTCCATTGAATTAAAAATTCTCTTTGGTATTCGAAAATTTCCTAGTATTAGATAAATCGGTTAAAGATAATTAAAACAAAATTAAAATTAACATCAATTCAAGCTTTCGAATAAAAAAATAATTTTGAACATCAGTTTACAATTAGTGCAGAAATCGGTCAACAACAAAAAAAACAAAATATAGTCAAATTGAGAAGCTCCCCCTTTTTTTTAAGTCGGTTAAATACGGTACCTACTACTTTTTTAAATCGATCAAAACTATTTGCAACCTTACAAAACGAACCTTGGCATAAAAAAATATATTCTGCAACTCTACGTCTTTCAATACTTACTGTGTTCTGAGCATTGAAATGTAATACCAAGAATTACGTCTAGTTCTAAATTAGAGTAAGCACGAAATTGACAGTATAATGTTTTGAACTTTGTCATTTAGAATTTAAGATTCATTTTAGAATAAATATTTTTGAACTCATGACTTTTTATTTTCAAGTGACATTTTAAATTTATTGCCTTTTACCTTTCTCCGATGAAAGGACTTAAATAAATATATTTTGTAATTGTAATTAAACCTTATGTTAGGGTGTTAAGGTTTATAATAAACTGAAGTTGTTAATATTATTAAACTTTTTTCTAAGAAATATAGATGTTTACGTGTGTGCAAACTGTGGACACTTTTGCGATTCATTTTTGTTCCTGATCCTTAATCTAGTACTATTATTGATCGAAGCACCCATCACATACCCGTCGACTATTTATAATTGCTTTGAGTATTATAATAAGTAATAAACAGCTTTAAGTTTTGGCGTGATAAACCGCGCTTATTCGCAAGGAAATGCACATAATGCACAGGGGCCGTGGGAGGTTTTTAAAGTTAACTTGTAACATTTTAAACTGGTTTTCAAAAACGGACATAAAAATGTTGGAACGTTGGACTTCTCCTTAACCAAAACGACCCCGTAAACAAATTGTAATTGCGGTAAAACCGTGACCTTCAGTTACTAGTGTCGTTTTACTCTCATTGTTATGTAAAATGCACACGCAATAAACACTTAATAATACTTATTGATATTGAGTGAAATAAAAATGAGAAGAAACAAATTTTAATCTTCTGTCGTACATTCAATCGAAGGCGTCGCTTTTGTTTACTTCCAGGTATTAGAGACAACAGCGGGGTTGCAACGGACCTGGCTGACGTCAACATCGAGAAAAAAGAAAATTTCGCCTTCATTCCGAGAAATCATCCCGCGTCGGAAGACGCGCAGATTTTTATTCTAATTTCTATCTGACTTTTACGACATCGGCCTAATGGAAAAAGGCTTGGACTCTTACAAACAAATCTTGAAGATGCAATAAGTTCAGACGGAAATGGAATTAAAGTTGAAAAACTTTTTTCAGTTTCTTGAAAGATTTTAATAATCTTTCCAGCTCAGCCCGCTGCAGCAGCGGAGTTGTTAATATCAAATAACGTAAAGGCTTTCTTTCAGAATTCTAATATTTTCAGAGCTCCGCCCACGTTCGTCTCGCAGAGCGCTATGTGGATATATGTATGCCTTGGGAGGTAAGTTTAACTTTTAATTGCAAAGAAACTATAGGAAACTGGTAATATGCAAGAAAGTAATATAATACTGAACTATTATTAGAAATGGATCAATGGCTTGAAGAGTTACAAGATTTATAAAGAAGGTACAAGTTGTAAGTAGTTACAAGTTTGATACTTAGAGGCGATGCCAGGAATATTATTTCTTGAGGGCTGAATAGAACGATTAAACGCATTATTCAATCACACCCTGAATCACCCACTAGTTAGTTGAAAAATTCTAAAAGCGCATAAAATATGAATACCTCACACAATATTGATGCATATAATTATGAAATCAGAATGTTTTGATGCGATGTCTCGCGCCCTATGCCGTCATCAGGGCGGAATTTTACGCACATTAACGTTTTCATGAATTTCGCAAACAAAAATTACAAACTGTTAATAAACTTCTCTTTAATCCAGTCGCAAAGAGAACTAAATGCCAAAAATTATATTTAAAAACAAACATAAATATCAAAAATCAATCTCATCCTGATTATACATACCTTTCATAAAATATCCAAACATTTCATTAAAGGATAACTAAATATATATTTTTTTAGCTAGTTATTTTTAGTTTAGTTTTATGAAATGATTATTAAATATATTTATTTTTTAGTTTCTTTTTTTAATCAACTTACTTATTGGCACTCGGCAAATGGCACACACGATCGTTGATGCAGTAACTGTAGCAGTTCAATCGCCATGTAACAACCACGAAAGGCACTATTCAAAGGTAATCTTATTATTAAGAAGCCACAGACTTACAAATCCGCATAGATAATCCGTTTATTTGATCCAGTGCGACAACTCTGTATAATCTATTCGGCATTAGCTATTATAGAATTCGTGTACTGAATGTTAAAACTGTTGTTTGATGCGGAAGTGACGTAATGTACCGTAAATATAGCGGCTAAAAATATCTACTGCGAGAGCGAAAGCCTGTCTGTCTGTTCGCTTTGATTTCATAACTCAACTGACTTATTGACCAGACTTTAGAGAGCACTTGATAATTATTGGTTTTGTTTTCACCATAACTCACGACGAGGAGCTCGTGGCTAAATAATAACAGACGAAAGGGTCGATCTTCAAGGTTAAGCCGTGCTTGCCGAGTTCGGTCCGTGGATGGGTGACCATTATCACATACCGAGTTTCCTCCATGAACACTGCACTAATGGCCTATTTAAAGAGAACTTGGTCGTCAAAGTCTTTGTTTCTACACATTCCGCGGTTGCAATGTCAGTTTCCATGCATTTCTTCAATAATTTGATGAATCTGTCAAACAACACAAGGTCTACAATGACTGCCATACTGTTCGTGATGGTCGTAGGGCGGACATTCTCTGTCGGTGTCCGTCGTGGGAACCGCCAGTTGTCGAATAAAAATGGTCGCGTCCTTCACAGTTTCACACGTCATGGAGCTTGTAACAGCGCCAGTTGTAACCTGGTATGTAAGTAACTAGGGGCGATTATGTTCTTTGTTTTCGTGCCGTAGTGATTGGGAATGTTAAAATCAATAGCATATGTTAAAGATAGCTAGTACCAACGTATGTCGAATGAGGCGTTCTCCGGAACATTAAGCAATACTTTAATATTCATAAATTTTTGGAATTTCATCTCGCTGTCAGTGCTAATTAAAATTGTAACTACGTTTTGATTTGAATGTCGCCTAGTATAACTTAAAACGGACATTGACAAACTGCTAACTAGTCTAGTTTAAGTATAATCTTCAGAGTTGCACAGGATCGAACATATGTATACAAACTTGACAAGTAAAATAAAAATGTAAGTTTTGTGTAAGATGGAAACTGTAAGCAATCCGCTTTTCCAGTATTTAGGATAAATGCGATTGTGTGGTACTCAGGACAGTTGGTCGCATCCAGCACAATACCCGCTACTAGTATTCTACAAATTACATATTATTTTATTCTGCTTGCAAGTCTGTTGTAAAAGATACAATCCTTTTATTGCTAAGAAAGCGTGCACACTACAAACATTCCATATGATCGTTAACAGAACGCTTCAGACTTGCGCGAAAAACTTAAAAAGTGTTTTCAAAACTCTTTCTAAGCAAGTACGACTAGGGGACTTTTTATTTGCGCAAGCACTGTATGTATATCATCAGTTTTGTAAGGCGCTAAGTAGTCGCTATCCTGACATAGTATTCGTACAACCGAACACATTTGTGTGGAAGTTGTAGCATCCCTATTGACAACACGCCTACAATGCACTAAGTCAGTGAACTATAAAAGAGATTGTCTTTTAATTTTTTCTTTCTTTAACACGTTTTCTCAATGTCAATGTCATTGCCATAAACAAAAATAGAATAGAAAAGAGATTGTCTAGAGAGCACTGTAGGGCATGTGAGACAATGTTGCGCTAATAATAACATAAGCTCATTGAAGGTATGTCACCCTGGCACCTGGTGTACGCCCGACACAAGCAGCTTAGTGCTGCCAATCTGACACTTACAATAGTAGTTCAGAGATTACGGAGGCTTCAATACTTTCTTCTTACGCAAGCATCGGGAGTTGTATTGAAAAGATTTTGTTCTTATCTAAAAAGATTCTTACGTATAGACCTACTCGTTTTTTAAGTATGTATTAGTTGTTGATAATAATAATGCAGTAAGTAAATTAAGTAAAGTAAATAAATTAAATATATAATAATAGATTAGGACCTGTTGCAAAACATGTAAGACAATTTAATCAAATCTATCTTGTCTAAAACTATAATATCGACGCAATAAACCACACCGCTGAAATGAGAATATAAAAATAGGTAAAAAAACTTTTTAAGTTAAACGGTTTTATGTTAAACATACATTGCAATGTTTAAGATAAATGTACTAAAAACCAAAAAATAATAAAATAGATACAGTCGTGGGAATTATAAACATATGCATAGACTAGACTAAAATAAAACCGTGGGCACGTCAATACTTTATCGACGAATTGACGAATTGTCTACAATCGTTGATTAAAATGTTTGTTTTGTAATGTTACACTACAATTAGGCAGTTGTTCAACCGACAACGATTGACGTGTGACAATTGACGTGCCCCACGGTTTTATTTTAGTCTAGTCTATGCATATGTTTATAATTCCCACGACTGTATCTATTTTATTATTTTTTGGTTTTTAGTACATTTATCTTAAACATTGCAATGTATGTTTAACATAAAACCGTTTAACTTAAAAAGTTTTTTTACCTATTTTTATTTTCTAGTTTTTAGTTTTTATTTCGCATTCTGTTTAATTCATTTAGTGCTTCATTATTGCAAGGTTTCTTGCCCGTTAGTTTATTGCAGTCCAACTCCTCTATACGTAGTCCCTGCAAAGATCTTACTCTACTAAGAGCCACGTAGGCTTGACCTTCTTCAAACAGTTTCGCACCTAAGTATACGACTGCGTGATCCACAGTGCTGCCCTGCATTTTATGTATTGTAGAAGCCCATGATAGTATTAAAGGCAACATTCTTCTTTCAGCCGTCCCGTAATTGTACTTAGCTGGAAACTGTATGGCTTTCGGGTGTATAAGATGTACTCCGTCTCTTGCGAAATCAATTCGGACGGAAGGTACATCTGTTGCATACATCTGAGTTCGACGAAATTGAGTCCAAACGATTTCGTTGATGTAGCCTATAGCGCCATTTACTAATCCCTTTGAAACGTCAATATTGGACCGTAGCATGACTTTTGCCCCCACAAATATTTGCAGTTCCGCTGGTAAACCCCCAGTTTTGTTGATATGAGCTGGTATTATAGTAGCTATATCCACATTGTCTGCATTTCGTGTGGCGTGTACTAGCTGATCCTGCGCTTTTATTTTGTAAATGCGAGCACCATTATTTCTGTACAAATTCAATACAGCAGAGTTGTGGTCGTTAACTTGATTGTTATCAGCCATTTGGTAGCGGCGGCCATCTTAGATTTCAATTTTGCATAGTAAATTGTATTCTACTTGTTGAGACCTTTCATTTGATACCCATGTTGATGGGATTGATAAAACCTAAGTTATCCGCCATTTTGTAGAGGCCGCCATCTTGGATTTTAATTTTATATAGTACATTGTATTATACTGGTTGAGCACTTTCATTTGATACCCATATTGATGGGATCGATAAAACCTACGTTATCCGCCATTTTGTAGCGGCCGCCATCTTGTATTTCAATTTTTTATAGTATATTGTATTCTGCTTGTTGAGCCCTTTCATTTGATACCCATATTGATGGGATTGATAAAACCTACGTTATCCGCCATTTTGTAGCGGCTGCCATCTTGGATTTCAATTTTTTATGTATATTGTATTCTGCTTGTTGAGCCCTTTCATTTGATACCCATATTGATGGGATCGATAAAACCTACGTTATCCGCCATTTTGTAGCGGCCGCCATCTTGTATTTCAATTTTTTATAGTATATTGTATTCTGCTTGTTGAGCCCTTTCATTTGATACCCATATTGATGGGATTGATAAAACCTACGTTATCCGCCATTTTGTAGCGGCTGCCATCTTGGATTTCAATTTTTTATAGTATATTGTATTCTGCTTGTTGAGCCCTTTCATTTGATACCCATATTGATGGGATCGATAAAACCTACGTTATCCGCCATTTTGTAGCGGCCGCCATCTTGTATTTCAATTTTTTATAGTATATTGTATTCTGCTTGTTGAGCCCTTTCATTTGATACCCATATTGATGGGATTGATAAAACCTACGTTATCCGCCATTTTGTAGCGGCTGCCATCTTGGATTTCAATTTTTTATAGTATATTGTATTCTGCTTGTTGAGCCCTTTCATTTGATACCCATATTGATGGGATTAATAAAACATAAATTATCCGCCATTTTGTAGCGGCGGCCATCTTGAATTTATAATGATAATGAATAAACTTAATTGTATTGTCACTAAAATCCAAAGTGTATACAAAATTTCAGATTAATCGGTTGACAGGAAGAGGGTGAAATTTGAATTACTAAACTTGACCCAAGAATAAATAAAACAAACGGGGTGAGCTAAATAAAACCGTTTAATAAAAAGCTGTCAAACCGAAGCACGTTATGAGAATTTCCGTGAAACAAACTGAAGCTATACGTTTGAAAGCGAGCTTTTCAGGCATTCATATTTTGTTGAGAAAAAAATATCGTCATTCCTTAGTGCAGCCATCAATCAAGTACCTACAGTTGGTAATACAATAAGACCGTAACTCGAGACTGTACCTATTCAATAAATCGTAAAGAAACGAGCACAGCCACTGCAGCCACTGAACAGAGGGAATGAAATTCCTATTCCTCCCTCTGACAATACAAGCTGCGCTTTGCATAGAAATGCGACGCTGTTACACTCCGTTACTGGAGAACCGACCCGCACTCTGTTATAAGTTAAGGGTAACATGATGCTTGTTCTTATAAAAGCTTTTTAAACGATTGTAGTTATCGACATCATGTATTAAAAACCACTTAAAAAGTAGTAAAGTACCTCAATTTATTAATAAAGTCTAAAACTTATTCCAGAGCTTGAGTTTAAAACCTTTGAACTCAAAAATATTAATCAATATTTGACAAAAATAATACTAAACCACTTTCCTATTGATATCGCCTTTAATTTCACTTAAATGAGTCGTACTGCCGCTCGCGCTCTCGCGCTATGGGAAATCAGAAATACGAAGGACCAACAATATTGCACAAAGATATTGTAAACTTACGAAATAATCAATGTTTTCTCAGCGATTGTTTGAACACGGCAAGATTGCCTCTCTGTTTGGTCTGGAGCAGTTGGTCATAAGCTGACCAATTTTGAAAGAAAAACAGTAGCTTAAGTCTTATTAAAATTTAATAATAAATAAAATAGATTTTTCTAAAATATGTTAACTTCTTTGACACCTTGTGAAGTCAAAGCAAATTTTCTGATTGCCGTCAGAAGATAATTATTTATTTAAGAACATCAAAAATGGCGACCAGCGCTCCTCAAAAATATCTTTTTGCTCACAAAAATATTCTCGAGCATAATTTATTCAGTGAATCTCTAATTAAGACCTGCAAAGCTTTGCAAGACTCTTTCATATTTCACTGCCAGAAATATGATATTTTGTTTATTTTTAAAGATAAATAGTGCACTGTAAAGGTACTTAATTAATTTCGTATTAACTTAAACTTTCAGCTTAAACTAAAAAGGTCAGATGTTATTAAAAGTTAATTAGTTAGAACGACTATTATCATTGTGATTTTTGAGGTAGACTTGTGAATAAATAAGGTTATTTGGAAATAATTTACATTATCCTCAAGGGAGAGTTCATTGTTCCAACATTTTGAATTGTATTCAAGTTATTATAAAAATAAATACCCTTGCAGAATAAATCGCACTTTTAAAGGTCTGATGGAGGAACAAAAAGTGAAAATGTTAAATAAGAAGAGCCAATATAAGAAATACTGTACTGGTTTGCACATGATACTCTGAGCCACTTTTTGAAGTAAGATAAATGTTTATTATTTATACTATTACATCAAATTTTAAAAAAATACTCTTTTCCATTCAATTGTGTCCCAACAAAATGTTAAAATATACCAATTAAAACGATTAAACAAATTTCATTTTGGTTTGGATGCCGCCGTGTGCCAATTAGGTACAGTTTTCCTACAAACCGTCATCACTCTTCAACGAACAAGTCAAAACTAGCATAGACACAATATTGCGATGTATTCAGATCAAAACCCAACAACTAATAACTGGTTGTTTTCTTATGATGACGAACGAATCGAAACATCTTGTATGAAAAATTAAATTGGTGACGAATCGTAACAGGAAGATGTTCCGATTACTTTGCGGTACTTTTAAGCTAAATTGTCTTTTAACTGGGTTTATCAAGTAAAGCAAATCGGGGTACCTACTACAGGGCGGGTGCACAAAAAAACGGGTAGGACCTACTTATGATCAAAGTACTAGGCTTGCATACATTTGAGGTAGCTGTTCTGTTACCTGTGAGAGACTCAATGTATCAAAATAGTTACGAAATGGAACTTTTGTGAAGGAATTTTGTTTGGTTGTCGAAATGGAAAAGTTACCAGACAGGATGTAACACTAACTAAACAATATAACAGACGAAACATTCAAAGAATATTTGCAATTTTTAAACAAAATATTACTGGGTGGCGGGACAATTTTAACGGATTTTGAACTAGCGGTAATGTCCCATTTCAACTGTTTTTCCGTCAGATGGGGTGCTATTTTAATTACTCCAAAAAATGTTTTGAAAAAAGCAAATCAGTTGAATCGGACAAAAGGTGCAATCACCCAAAGACATGTAACACTTTCAGCTAAAGCATTTTTACTGATTGTACCTTACATCTACGAACTTGGTTCGATATTAGTTTAAACAATGGTATCCGTTCGGAACAGATAATAAATGTAAGATGAAACAAATACCAGTTGTATTAGTTGTTGGTATCAGAATGGAAAAAATCAATATTGCTATTAACAACCGAATCAATTTAGTTTTGTAATAATAGAATTTAAAGCCAAGTATTATTTTTAATAAGTGTCAAATTCATCTGCTAGTTTACTTACTATTAAGAAAAATGACAATATTAACTCAATTAATGAATATTCGTTTAGTGTCGGTTTAGCTCTAAAACGATATTTCATCAATAATTCAATCAAAATATTTTATTTTACATAGGCCTACATCACACAGCGTTAGTACTTAAGTATGGGAGGACAGCGTAGGCCCGACAATAAATCGTTGCTTACTACAAAAGGTATAATAAGATATAGAAAAAAAAAAACAAACTCGGAATTTACAAAGCCTACAATGTCCACTCACTCACAAAAATCGGTAAATGAAAAAGAATATATACAAATGTAAAAATAAAAATATTATTAGAAGACTAAATTAAACTATTGTCAATTGTTGTCAATAGTATAATTGATAAAATGACAATATTTTTATTTTGTTGCACTTATAAAAAGTTAGAGTGGACCTTTGTTTTGATCAGATATTAAAAAGGGGAAATGCTGAATGCAAAAATATTATTCAATGTCAACACTAACAATACTTCTTGTTTTATAATTATTAGCGTAGTGTGCCAACTCAAAAGATAAATAAGTGAAAATGGTTGTCAATGGAACGTTGATACTTTATCATACAGATAGATACTACTAATGTCCCAAATTGTTAATACTTTTCGTTGTAACACATTTAGATTTTGAGACAATCGTGTCATCAATGTTTTGACATTTAAAAAAAGATAAAGATTTTAAACAGCAGTGGTGCTCGTGGCTTAATAATAACATCCGCACTTGTCGATCTTTAAGGTTAAGCAGCGCTTGCCAAGGTTGGGCTGTGGATGGGTGACCATTACATACAGAGTTTCCTCCGTGCTTCGGAAAGGACGTTAAGCCTTTGGACCCGGCTGTCATTTGTAGATCTTTGACAGTTGTTAACAGGTGAAAGATTTTAAATAGCATAGTGATTTACGACAGCTAATTTAATTGTATTGTTATAGCTTTACATATACAGACAAGTACGTTATGCAGGTAATACGTGTAAAGTTTCTTTGTAAATTGGTTACCTAAATACCTTTTGAGGTGTATCCGAGTACTTGAATTTTCAATTAAGATCATAACTTACCTCTCCTTATTTTGTATTACCCATGAGGATTTGCAAATTAACACGACAGGAGAAAACGTATTAATAGCTACAGACAGCATACAAACTTGAACTTATTTATCACTAAAAAAAGAAATAAATTATCATAAAACGTTTTTGCAAAATACAAAAACCAACTAGGCCAAACACGGATTTGAACGCTTAGTCTTTTGGGGGGTTAGAACTTAATTGTGCTGTGTGTACTTATGAACAAGAGCCAAAACCTACGAAATTAAAGTTCGCTTTCCTCGAAACAACAACAATTCTATTTTCTTCAGCAAACAAACACATGCTTGTGAACATCAGAGAAACATTTACGTAGCGAAATAATAGCATGTTGAGGGTCACCCTTTCACAAACAAAGGCCTACTTAAATATTCAAATATAGTTCTCATAATAATGCTCAATTTGCTTTCAGAGACGAAACTGCTCTACGCATATGAAAGCCCCTACTTTCTTGCGATAAAAAATGTATTCGAACAATATTTTCTTGGACATAAACTAGGCTAAATTACGATGCTAGCTTGCCTAGAATAGATGAATATTATATGTATTACGGTTGTAAACTGCCTTACTGTCATAAACTTTACAAATTATTTGGCTAGAGTTTTAAAAGTGGAAAAAACAATTTATAATCTTATTACTAGCAGGCAGCTTAGATCCTAGCCAGTCAAAGTCAGCCCACGACAAAAAATATGTCAGTATTTTATCCACCGGTCTTGAGAGAATTCCCGTGTTTTCTGAGGTTCAACTAACACAAGCTAATTACTGGATAACGCAACTACCGCAGCTCCGGGTTTTGAACAAATGAGACAGGTATTGTGTCTGCTAATAAGATTTCTCATTCATAGTTAGCTGAATTGGTATTTCGAAACATTAAGCTTTAAACCTCTTTGTGAGCAGTACAACTGTATTGTGTGGATGTTCGCTGCACAGAAGCCTACCAATGACCGGTGAAGTGGACACTCAAACGGAATAAGTAATCGTGACGAACCCGATCCACAGTCGTGGTTAGTTATTATAAGGTACCTATTAGCAGACCGGGGGAACTGTGGTCATTATGATCAAGCAATTATGTTCAACACACGATATTTTTTTAAGATAAACATAATTCTAATTAAATCATTTTAATCACACACGTGGAGTACAACGCTACTTACTAACATTATAATGATTGCAGTCTCCCTCGGCATAGTCACATCCGCGGCTGATCCGTGGGAACTACCTCGCATTGTTATTGATCTCGCTTCTGCACAAATAACACAATCAAATAGTAATTACTCTGATTACTATTGTTGTATGAATAGGCTTCACTTGTTAATGAAAGATTTTCCTGCATTCTTTATCGATGTTCGTTTACGAACTGTAGCAGCAGATCTTGTAAGAATCAATGTAGAAATGGTGAAGTATTCTGATTTTAAAATAAGTTAGATGTTTGCTCCAACGATGACGGATTTGATTTCAATTTTCCCAGCTATGTTGTGGTCGGCTTCGAGTCTTTCATATTGGCACAATTTTTATTTTACCTACTGTAACCGGATGTTCCTGAATACCAGAAATTTTTGGGCTGTAGATAGAAAAGGTTGTACAAAATTTGTGTTTTGCAATTTCGACGTAGCCGGAAAAATGATTTCTCATCAAATATTCGGCTTACATTTTCATGTTTGCTCAAAGCCAAAGGACCGGAGTGACAGTAAGCTGTTCTTTTTTCATATACAATCTGGTTAGAAGCACGAAAAAATTGATAAAAACCACAAACCTATATGTGGTTTTTATGAATGTACGAAGAGACTTAAGAGCACCTACACACTACCAACCCGTATGACGATGATTTAGAAATGTGTGCACGTGTGGGGTCTTCCTTCCGTATCGTATGTCGTACCGGATGACCCAATTCGTAATCAACAGATTACTCGCGGCAAGTCCTACTCTAAAATACGAAACTTGACGAAAATCTAAGCTTGAATCAAGGCTGTTTAGAAAACAAAGTAAGACAATAGAGCTTGATGACCACATATCTAGCTCTACTTTTGAACTTCACTGTTAAACTCGTGAACCCATTTCAAGAACATTCAATACTTTTTGTATTAACCCTTAATAAAAACCTCAAAAAGATTCCAATGCATTCAACTAGCATGTCATCATAGAGCCAGCGTGCACTCTTCACTATTCAAAGCCTCCGCGAGGTATATGCGAAAGTAATCCCGTTTTGCGAACACATACATTTATGTTTGCGGTACACGTTCTATCCTGTATCGCTGCTGTATGTCACGGTCAAAACTGTAGTCAGAACTACTTTTGACAGCAAGAATCAGTCAAAATTATTTCATGTAAAATGGAGGTATCTCATGAGATGACAAGTAAAAAGAGAAGTATTGAAGAAAAAGAAATCCCACCAAAAACATTCTGTAAAAAACTAGCCAAGTCTCGATGGAGCTGCTTGTTTATCTCTAAAAAGTAATGAAATCCAGACAAAGTCGTGCCAAGTTTATGGTTCCTTACTGCGATTTCTTTATTATTATAGTTAATGTTGTGTAAGTTGGCCGTTGAACATTCTTTATACGTTAGTGGGTACAAGTCAATTTTGTTTACACGTAATGATAAATCTGTAACTACCTATGTATAATAAGCGAGGTAATAGCCCATACTGGTATTGGTAATTAAACGCTAGTATCTCATTTTAGGCTGTTGTTGATTGTGCAACTTATTATTTAAAATAATAGTAATAAGTTCTTATATTGTTTGTTTCAGGCTCGCCTATACATAATATTATTGAAATACGCAGCTTTATCAAGCTTACAATTGCCTGGTTATTGAATCAAGGTTTTCCAAGTGGCAATTTTCCATCGTCAATGGGTAGCGGATCTGGTGACAGATTGGTGCAATGGTGTCATAGAGCACCTGGTTTTTTACCCTTGTGTACCCTTCAACGGCCAAGTTGAATATTTTTTGTAAAGGTGGTATGTCGTTCTCTAATAGTTTGGTTGGGCTCTTGTGTTTTCTAATCAGGGTCACCAGGTACTCCTGATCTTCGGTTATCCTAGTTTTTATAGTTTTCCCTTTATTTGGCCATTAAACCCTAACTCTGTACCAAATTTCAGCTCTCGTGAGTTTATGGGAAGTACTAGTTCTATTTTGATGAACATGAGTGAGTGAGTGAGTGTCATAAATGCGAAACTTTGCTGTCGCTTAACTTCGGAACTAAATGACCTACAGACTTGAAATTTCGGGTTTTAAGTATGTGATTATAGCTTGCTGGATGACGAAAATTTCTGCGTTCTGGTCTTATCCAGATGTTCTCAAATAGGGGTCTGAAAATGCGGCGAAATGGTTCCAGTAAAGGATGGTACGGCAGTGTTTGCTTCGCGCTCGACTTGGCTGGGGCACTGCCGTGCCCCCTAATGCTGCACCGATCCCAAATAAATTGGGAAAAGAGCAAGAGAATGATGATAAGGAAATGTTAGTAGTTATTATTGCACACACAGAAATAACATGGGACAAGGACAGGAAAATCTTGATGATGACTAACATTCCCTTAGAAACTTTATATAAGATTGCTTTTGTGACCCTTCTCAACTTTTTTTTTAGTATCCTTTAAGTTTAAAGGCGTTCTGTAAAAATACTCTTTTTATAAAAAAAAAAAAACGTTATTTAACTTCATAATAGTTTTCACTGACGCCAGTCAAGACAGCTTTCAACCCATCTGCGGTTTTGCCTGTAACATATAGATATACCATATCTGAACTCCTCCCACAAAGAGGATTCTCATCCGATACCGCAATAATAGTTTGTTTTTAAAAGCTTTTATTTTTACCGGTAAGTACATTAGTATCGCAGTGTGTTTGCTTTGCTTACGGTCTGTGAGGATATTCCTTTGTAGAGTAATAGATTGATAGTTCCGGGGGTTATACACTGCTGCACTTTATTAATTGATGCGAATCTTAGCGGGTATTTACTTGCGGGGGGGTGAGCAGTTTGTACATATAGTGCACCTTGTAGTATAGAATGCACTATGAATGGCCGTATTCATTAAAACTGTGTTATGCTTAGGGTGTTTTGTATTTTACGCTGTTAGCTAGCTGACTGTTATTCAAAACTTACATTACAATGACCATGTTATCTTCTATATCTATAAAATCAATGTCTGCTTGACCTCATACACTCATAAACTACCTACAGAACAGAATTCGAAGTAATTCTGCACAGTTTTTCTACATTCAACAAGGAAGGTTTCTTACAAAAAGGCAATTTAACGCTTTCCAATATGAATTATAATCTTCTATCTACTAAGTAAGTTACTGCTAAGCATGAGGTCTTGGGTTTGATACCCAGCTCGGCGAAAGTGTGTTCGGGATTATCTCATCAGGAATTTCTCGAATCAAATGCCCGGAGATTGGATTTATGTCCGGTTGGTGAGAATTTTCAGTTACATGCGACACGAGCATAACTACCTAGCGAGAAATGGATAAATAACAGGTGCACCTCTGTTTACTCTTCGTAAATGACAGGCGTGATGTACAGATGTCTTCATCTTCTAAACCAAGTAAATTGTTTCACATTTTTGTTACGTTTTGTGTCGCGTGGATAGAAAAATAACAAGTAGATATGATGTGAAAACGTAACTGGAAAGTCTCTTAGTAAATAGGAAGTACCTAATTCGATTACCCGCCATGATACTGATAGCTATTTTAGACTATTAAGGTGAGGTCAAGTGCAGGTGAGATGACTTACAACCGCGTGTGTGATACAAAGTATATTATTATTTATTGAAACACCGTAGCATGTGGGGGTCGCGTTGTGAACCTAGTTACTGTGCTTATCCCCACGCATGGTACACAGATGTGAGTTTAAAGTTAATTGTTGGAATGTTATGGGCAGGTGCAGTAAGTCAATCTATAAAAGCAATCTATGATAAGCAGTGCCATCTTGCAGGCCAATCAATTGGTTCAGGCCAGCATTATGTTGTATTGCGATTTGTGCCGCGACCGGATCGCGTGCTGTGTCTGGTCGCAGCCAACGCAGGCAGCTGCCTCAACTCGGAAGCAACCGACCTCCACGCAACAACCCTGACCTAAAACCTCCAACCATAACACCACAACAACCACACTTCAAACTGAAAACCGAACTCTATTGTGAAAACCATAAAGCGTTATGTCTATTGAGCGACAATTAGGAGATACGACGTAAAGGTCGATGTTACGTTATAGCTCTGTCCCGCTCTTTCACGCATATTTGTTTGTTATAAATGACATACAAAACGATCAGATAAGTTTATTTCCTCGTGTTGTTAAATATTAAAATGGTTTCATGAAATGTTACGACTCGTCATTTGCCTTGGCTCGCTGGAGAGGGAAAATCTGTAAGATAAGGAAAATCGCTCAGATTTCCTGAAACAAGCAATTTTCCGATGTAATTACTGTTTAATCTGCTAATCGTTAGTTTCTTGATCAGAGATAAAGTCGCTTAGCTATTTTGTTTCATTCACAGGGAGAATCGTTTTTTATTTATTTTCACGTCCAGCATAACTCTATCTGGGGTTTAGCCCAAATTAACGAATGTAACTGAAAGCCTTTCAGATGTTCATATTCAGCTAACTCTATGTAGTTTTAAGGAATGATAATATTATGTCGCAGGATAAGAGATAAGGCTATTTACAACTTACACACAACACACATAAACTATCATTACATTATTCTAGGGAACCTACACAGATAAAAAAAGTCTAGTGCCTTACAAAAAGCAGACATGGAAAAAATAACCAGTTGATAATATGGTTATGGACATTTTTACTATGGGTGGGTCTGACAAAGGAATTTAAATTATTGGTTATTATGGTTTGCAATAAAGTCTAATTAATAAAAACCTGACTGTATTTAGAGAATTAAACTAATATTTTACGACAAATGATCAAATAAAACTTAAAAGAATAGACGTTTACATATATTTACCAACACGGCGAGGATGCCGATGCCGAGGAAAAACTTGAGTGTATTTGAACCGGAATAATTCAATGACCTTTTTTTTACAAAGATTTATGGTTATGTATATAGCCTTACTGCGAGTAGGTAGGACCTACACTGATCAGACAAAATATAATCGTTTTAATACTTATGTTAAAACGAATATAGTTACAGATACCTTGTTTTGGGACCGGGCAGGAACCAACGTCGAACAAACCACCCTGAATACTGAAGCTTCTACCCGCGACTTCGTTCGCGTGGTAATTTTGATGAGTTTTTCAGTGACAAATTATACAATATAGCCTCCATATACAATCAAAACCGTTCACTTATCATTCTGTCTATTGATGAAAACCGCATCAACATCCGTTGCGTAGTTTAAAAGATCTAAGCGTACTTTGTTTTCTCTATGTTTGATGATATGAAGATTTGTCGGCGACTTTTCCGCCTTGATATTATTTGATGCACATGTAACCACTGACCAACGAGGCAACTCATCATGGTATAACCATTAGGTATATGTTCGCCTAACCCTACGGGGATTACAGGCGTGATGATACTTGTAACGTGATGGTACTATTGATGTTTTTCAGTTACAAACTGAACTTAGTATCGACGTTGGTGAAAATGGAAGATTCACCTACTGAAAATAATATGCCACTAAAAAGAAACCGCGTGTCCCCAGAATTAGGTTGCGACGCCAATCAGTGCGGTGACCGCGGTTGGGGTAGGCCTCGTTCTCATGCTAATGCCGCATTGTGCTCTGTTTGAGTCGATAGTTGAGCCAACAATACACTTACTACAGTAGTAGCGCCATTGTACGACTTCACAAGGTTATCGGAAACTCATCACCCGTATATTCTGGCAATGAGCTTATTAAATTGGCCTGAAATTGTTAGTTGTTATATCTTATGTAAAAGTGATAAGTATCGCCCTTGATGTGAGTTCAGTAAAACACGTCAGAGTCGGTGGGTACACGAATGAATGTAGCTTATTTATTCATTTACTATAATGAAAACGGTAACACAATAATGGTGAAGCATAAAAGGGTAATATATTTTACTGATTCCTTCTCACAGTACTTCTGATATGCGAATAAAACCACCTTCCATTCATCCGCAAACAAATCGTTTCTTGGATTAGAATCCAAAAGATCATCAGGTATGACCAGAGTAGTTGGTGAGGCGTACTAACTCTAGGAGTCATATCTAGCTTATATTATTTATTTCATTTTCGCTAACATGCCTCTAAGCAGTTTGCCATAATTTGTTTTACAAAAGCAAATAAGATCACAGTAACAATGTTTTAATCAGGTAACGGCTGCCAAGCTTAAATGGAAGTGCCACATACCAGATCCACAGGAGGAAACCACATAGTGGGTCGCAAACGGCAACGCGACTGTACGAAGCCGACTCTTTTCTTAAAAATGCAATAAGATACAATATTGCGTACTGGAGTGACATACAACATACTACATCAGTCAACTGATACTTCCGAGTGAAGTGATTAGAAATCAAGAAAGAAGCCAACACAAAAGCCGGATCAAGATCAGTGTTAGCGCTCAACAGTACAGATCAACTAACACAAAACCTAGCGCAACGCAACCATTGCCCAGTCACTATAATAGCTATATCAACAAGTGATGGAAAACGCACAATGTATGGCATACATTGCGTAAGTGATGTTACTTACTCTGAAAACGTTCAATGAACTCGCGTCGCGTGACTACAGGTTTGATCACAATACAACTTAATATAATTGCACAGAAGGTTCACAATCACAATCTTCCAGGAATTACAATCAGACTGATTTCTATTTGCTATTTCTTCATGCCTCCCTGGTCGCTCCGTACCGATCGGACTGTATAATTAACTCGAGATGAAATAGAAGAAGAATCATACTTCTAATAGCCTGTTTTATCACGTTCAGCTAAATAAACCTGAATTAAAAAGCTGTTCCATAACTGATCTTCTGGCAGACAGTATCCGTCCGAATACTGCTAAACAGTTCCCGAGCAAAAATAGAGCAATCGATAAATTTTAAATTCCGACTAAATATTATCGTCAACATTCATTATTCTATCCATGATTTGTATCCAAACTTCCGGGTATGTTTCAAGCAATTATCACCAGTAATTTATCTAGTGATTACCTACAAGTGCTCTGACTTTCTGCTCATTTCTGCTAAGTGACACAATTGAGGAGTGAAACGTATGAATTCGTCATTTGCTAATTTTATAACTGAATGTAAGTATAGGTGGTGCACATCATTCAGACATGTAGTGAATTGAAATGGTAAATTTGTAGACTTAGTTCCGTTCGCGTACCTGACGATATTGGTTGTAGGTAAGGATACGAAATTGTAGGTACATATGTTATATTGTCTCCTTAACCAGTATTCATATTGACTGCATAGGAATAATTCCTATTCTATTCATATTGGTGTGTCTATATCACACCAATATTTTAACAAAAACCTCTGCCACCAGTTGTTATTTAACAACAGAAATTATCCATTCCTGAGATTCTTTTCAGAATCACTTGGACGTTGGGTGAAGGGTCCACGACCATGACGTTTCTTAAAATACCCAGTTACGAACTAATAATAAACTACATTGTTTATAACGCGTTAATAAGTCGAGTCGTCTACCTAGCACTATGTTAATAATACTCGTGCTGGTGATAGTCAAGTTACTTATAGAGGATTTGGGATTGTAACTGGTTACTTTTCAGTGGGTCCTGGACGATTAGCTATGTTAGTTCCTACGTCATACTTAGCGAAAGAAATGAACAATTAACTAATTATCAAACTTTTAACTGAAATGATTATGAGCGTGCAGTCAAGCAAACTGAATAGCCCACAGTCGTTGTATTCCAGACAATATAATTACAAGTCATTAGTAAACTTGTTTAAACGTTGCTTACTTTTAACACAAAATGCATCTAAACAGTCCCGCCAAAAACTTATTCCACTAACTACTTAGCTAACCACTGATTGGCTAATCACCGTATACGTCACTCTCGACCAATAGCAAGTCACGGTTACCACACACAATCTGTTAGTCATTCTTTCTCATGAGCATTCGATTGGAGTCAGCTTATTACGTTAAGGTGGAAGCGACAGGGTGGCCCGCGAAAATCAAATATTCTTAGGGTCAGTTCACACCGAGACGCGACGCGACGCGACGCGACGATACTTGAAGAGGCCAGTGATTTCGCGCTGCGTGGCGCAACGTATTCTGAATTCTCACAACGAAATGTGTATCTTTTCGTGTAGAAAATAAAGTTATATTTTGAATCGCTCTTTAAAAGTGTGCGCCCAGCGTCACGTCGCATCGCGTCTCAGTGTGAACTGACCCTTACGTTTTTTGCAATTTTCCGGTCAGTGTCAGGTTTTATGTTGAATAAAATATGATACGCGGCCGTTAAACGTTATTTACATAATTGTAGTAATAAAAATCATCAATACAACCTCTTTAGGATATATATTATTAGGGTTAAATTAACTTAAAGGGGTTGGATTGATGACTTAATGATTATAACTCAGTAAAGCCATATAGTTACGGCCGCGTATCATATTTTATTCAACATAAAAACTAACACTCACGAGCAAATTGCAAAAAACGTAAGAAAAAAATGAATTTCGCGGGCTATCATGTCGCTTCCACCTTAAATATATAATTATGTATTAGACGCTTGTGAACGAGACTGCATTCAAAGATGGCGGGGATATGCTGGTTCAATCAATGTGACAGAGATGAGACATAAGTTGTTGTATTTATCGTTTAATAGGTAGTTGTGTGGATGATACTGGTACATAATGAACATGATCTCTGTCATAAATAAAAACGCTAGGTAATGTTGTTACTTGTTAGGTGTACCGCTAACGAGTGTGTTAGGTACTAGTGTTATATAACATGTACTTACTTGAGTTAATTAATATCTTGTGTTTTGCTCGTGTAAAAGTTGGATTGAATATAGAATAGGTTAATGATTATGAAGATAATTATTATTGTGATTGTAAACTAGAATATGTTCATCAATTTTCGTTGCTTTCTGTCAAGGTCCGATCAAAACGGCATCGACTGATAGTTGTAGCGTGGTTGTGGACAGCGTGCAGTGGCGCCACTGGCAGGTACTTCAGTACATTGACTGACGAGTCCGGAGCAGACCTTTTAGAAAAATAGGTATTGTCACCATTTATAGGCTAGTTATTTATTAGTCGTTTTTATGAAAATATCACGTGTATGGTAGGGGACTGACAGTGACTGTAGGGACTGGTGTATGGTTTCTAATTAATAGGTAAATCAATGTCGAATGTTCTACACCGTACAACAGAAAGATGACGAAAATCTATATTTGGATAACCTATTAAGAAATGTGGGTTTAGTTAACAGGAAAGTTAGTTAGTTATGTACCTGTTGAATCTACCTAAGTATGCACAAAGTGCCAGATTGTCCTTCCGCACCAAAATAAATAGGTATTACCGAGAATATGAAATGTATTATTTTCCTGTTACATTGGTCTGGTGGAAAGAAGCGGGGTTTTTGAATGCGAAGTCCTAAGTTCAATTCGAGCCATTGATCTTATATATAAAATTCTCGTGTCACAATGTTCGTTCCCGTACTCCTCCGAAACGGCTTGACCGATTCTCATGAAATTTTGTGTGCATATCGGGTAGGTCTGAGAATCGGCCAACCAATCTATATTTCACGCCGAAAAAAAAACCAGGAACGAAGTCGCGGGCAGCAGCTAGTATTTAAATAAAAGTGTTTTTTAAATAATTATAAGTACCGAACATTACTATGTGTGCATGTGCAAATTATGACAGTGCGTAGTGGCGGATTTACCCGCAGGCTGGGTAGGCTGGAGCCAAGGGGGGCAGATTTTTGGGACGGCAAATTTAGTGGCCGTTTTTTTTATTACCTCTTAGAAATTAAAAATATTTCTGCATGGCGGTTTTCTGATGTTTTACAGATTAAAGTCTGCAACAAATTTAGCGGATGACTTTCCTCTCACTTGTCATTGCACATTCGGTGTAGCAAACTTCCATATTCAAGAGTAAAACAGTCAGTTCGACGCCCCTCTACCAGTAATCGGCCTCTGCGCCCTCAGCCCACACTTTGTATGAGTGAAAAGAGCATACATCACCACGCGACCCCTTAATCTTACATGATTGAGCTTTGATTAGCTTAAAAATAAATCCAAATTAATTCTACTGATGGATTGTGAATAATCTAGAAAATTTTAGAGGCAACGGCGGCAAAACCTTTAAAGCCTATATCTTGAAAATTTGTAAATCCGCCGCTGACAGTGCCACGGATGACCAATAATTTCGCAAACGTGGGCTATCCTAAAGGGCCTTCCGGATATGTTTGAGAAAATGGATTACATAAATTGAATACTAAAAAACTAAATATTTAAAGTACTGCAAAAGTCCAGTTTTTGACAGGATAAGTTAAGAAATTTTTAGTAGATAAGTAAGAAATTGCCCAGTGACCGTCACGACCGTTACGTTACGACATACACCGGCAGCGCGGTGCGCGGCTGATGGCTGATGGCTAAGCCTATTACCCGTCGCGTGACATTGACACTCAATCGATAACAAAACGGATTTGGGCATCACCAGCTGATTGTTACGCTTTTAGTAACATTCTACTAAATAAAGTATTACGCAAAACAAACAAAAAGTGAACTTAACTTTGAAGTAAGAACAGGAAATATTTTCTGGTCACGTTTTTTTTTTTGGGTGAATAATCAGGTTTTCCGGTAGAACTCAATGTAACCCGCTCAAAATATTATGCAAAAAATACAGCAGTCATGGAGGAATTTAAGGTTAAAACTTTTATTATAACTTTACAACTTCTTTTTAACTAAAAAAACTTGTGTAAAATTCGGTACCTACTTGACCTCCAACATCTCTGTAATAAAGGTTCCCAGGTCGCAATGGGGTCTTTTTATATACATAACTTATAAATAGCCTTTAATGCTTATATAAGCTTATTCATGTCCAAAGAAAGAACCACCCCCTAGTCACGCGAAGTATTGACCTGTCTGCGAAAAAAAATCCTAAAATGGACACACCTGTATCCTTTTTAGGATTTTTACTCGGACTCGGACCCCATGACCCCAAACGGCTCTAAACTGTAGCTACTAATGAGGTTACAGTATTTGAGCCGCTCTAACCCTCAGCAGCCACAGCATCACATAATACTTATTTTGGTATCTCGAGGGTGAGTACAAAGGTTGCAAAAACCAAAACGCGGGTCTGTATCAAGGTCTACCGAATATATTAATATCGCATGGCAAAGAATCTCCGGGGACTCAAAGGAACTTAATCAAGCCAAAACCTCTAAATCCTGAAATTGTAAGCTTACGTCGTGTGAGGTACCTCCCTCTCCAGGGAAACAGGGTCCTTTACCTCGGAGATACGCCGAGTACCATGTGCCTCCAGCTATGAGCTTCTACCAGGTTTTTGTAAGATATTAATACCATCACGCCTGTGTCCCCTGAGAGACAAGGCAGAACAATCCAGTAAGCCCACCTCCCGCTAGATGCATGGCTGTGTATTGAGGGTAGTGTAACACCAGTATACTCAGACAACCGGGCTGCTTCGAAACCTCTGACCAAGAGGCCTATTAATTATACTTATAAAAGCGAAAGTAACTTTGTCTATCACCTTTTCAGGCCTTAACTTAACAGTTTAACGGATGTGCCGCGAAAGGCCAGTAGTATAGTCCCGTAAGTTATTTTCCGAGGCTAATTGAATAACATAGAAACTAGAGAAGAAACGAATTAACATGAGTATTCTTATACTCATGTTTAGATGAGATCACCGGATACAGATATGATCAGACTACAGTTGGAGTCTTGGAGATAATCAGACACTTGTACGAAACCGATTTGACTAGCATTACGCCGAGTACTGATATACTATCTTGAATATCGAAATAAATGGATGACAAGCTATTCTCACAGAAAGTATCATAAGTGGCAGAAAAACTTGTTTTTACAAAGATTTTATAGATAGATCTTTTTTGTATGAGAAATAAAGTACCTACAAATTAATATACAATAGTAAAATTATAACACAAGTACCCAACTGTTTACTTAAGGCATATTATTAAAATAAGTAACTTAGTACTCTTATAAGATACCATAAATTCGTCGTAAAATTTTTCCTCCACATCGCTGTCATATTTTATACGAAATAGCGTTTCAGTACAATTACAACAATTAACTACTAGATGCCGGCTACCGCGAGACATATGCAACAAGCTGACATGTTGCGCCGACCAAGTCGTGGTGTTGGCGGGAGGCTGCGACCCACCGTACGGCATAGGCCGCTCTGTCCCTTTTCCACACAATTCAGATTATTGGTACAAACGGTCAGGACTTACGGTATGAACTAAATTGTCCCGCCTCAGACGTTCGTACCGAAGCTTTTGTCAGCCGCGATGTCGTCTAACTGTACGCATGTCGTCCCCGAAGGGTTACATAACTGTACGCATGTCGTCCCCGAAGGGTTACATAACTGTACGCATGTCGTCCCCGAAGGGTTACATAACTGTACGCATGTCGTCCCCGAAGGGTTACATAACTGTACGCATGTCGTCCCCGAAGGGTTACATAACTGTACGCATGTCGTCCCCGAAGGGTTACATAACTGTACGCATGTCGTCCCCGAAGGGCTACATAACTGTACGCATGTCGTCCCCGAAGGGTTACATAACTGTACGCATGTCGTCCCCGAAGGGTTACATACTGGTAACCACATTTCGCCAGTTATGTTTAAGTCCCAGGAAATAGGAGACGAGTCTATTTGCCATCAACCGCGCACGAATCCAAACTCCGTGGCTGCTACTGATAATCCTTAATGGAAAAACTCAATAACACTTGGAGTTTTGAACCCGAGACGTCATACTGAACAGTCGCGGTTGTGGCGAGGCCCTTATACTTCAAGAAATAATGTAATGTCTTATGTGTTTCATACACCATCACTGAGCATCACATTCAGCCGTTATCAGATAGCAAGAAGATGCGAGTCCATCAGAGATCCATTACTACGACAACTACCAATTTTGGCTCGTCCTAATCCTGATAAAGGCAGATGCGGATTAGACGAGCATCAGTCGATCGTACTGTGCACGCGAGAGCATAGTAAGCACTATCTAGTTAAATCTGAAACATCACTTTAACTGCCGTTGTTCTTCATATTCCATACATCCCTGATAGCAATTGAATATTGGTTAGCGGCGCTTTAAACTACGTACGAATACATTAGAAAACATGCTTGACCAATCCGGCGCTGACTCTCTTCGTGACTTCGGTTCACCTTCGGTGGTCCCAGCAGTGGGAATATGTTTTCCATCCTATGTTGAAAGAATGGAGGAGCTGCCTAAATCTAGTGCAGGTGGTTTCCATGCGATGTTATGTGCATTTAATTAGTCAACCAAGAGGATTTCCTAAACTTGGGCTCGTGCGCTACTTATATGCGTAGGGGTCAGGGTTCGGTCCCAGGTCGGGCAAAATGTTTTTCTATAAGAACATAATTTGAAGAATGTAGGAGTTATAATGGTACACCTCTGGTTAACTCTTCGGTTGACAGGGTTGAGTGGGATATGAATAGTATGAATACTGCCCAGACATGGACCTAGTAGAATAATGCCGTGAACATGAAGTGAGGAGCATGCTCCTCGAGAGTTAATCCACGCCTAGTCATGACTAGACGTGGATTAACTCACCAGGCTTCCCATAATAAGCTATACCAGTTCAGATCTCATGATAGTTTGGATCAAAACATAGATTAACATGATCAAAATTCCTAAAGATGATGTAACATTTTCTTAGGATAAATAGATTAAAGCTGCTGGTATTTCTGAAAACTACAAATCGCTGCAAGGAATGCTAAATCTCGTATCGTAACGTAATAGTGAGAAACATTTGTAAAACACATTATCAGGTTGTAAAATCTAAAACCGAAGAATGTTTCGGTTAATTATTGATCATAACCTTTTAAGTGTTGAACAAAAACAGCTGTTTCTAGTGAACGAATCGTAAAAGAATGGACCTTGCCCCCCCTCCCCCCCACGTCGCGGTTATGTCCCCGCCGCCGCCGCCGTCACACAGTTACATGTAAAACTGGTTCTAATCTGTTTGTTTGTTTACATTTATATGTAAATGTAAACAAGGCTCTTTAGTAGAAGTACTATACATTTTATTGCATGGCACTGTTCAATATTCATACCTACAGAACTATGTCTATATAGTACTTATGGGAACATCATTAGCTGATTCCTAGCATGTCATTTCTTTCAATAAAACTAGTTTTCAATCGTTTTCATCGTCTGTTGTGCAATATACCGACCAAGCACTCATGCGCCGACCGCGTCATATTCATAGAAACCTTTGCAACGATGTAGTGACACACTCACGACACTACAAACTGAATAATAACTAACTAATGAAGAAGAAACACAATAGACTATTACTATTACTATTACTAATAATACAATAACAACCGCCCGGAACATCCGACCAACATAAACTGTGCTCACCTTCGACACTCCCCAAATACGATTTTAAACGTGATACTAACCTCCCGTTACAGCATTAGCGTAAAGACAGCAGTTATGTAAAACAAATATAATAAGATTTCCGTAAGCGTGAGAATCGTCTCAGCATCGGCGGCGGCGGCTAGCAACTACATCTAGGTAACTAGCAAACACTTAACACTTTGTTTACAAAGGCTCGTCGTATCGCCCTCTCACATTATCTCGCCCTTGGAGACCAACCTCACGGAAACCTTCCTACCCTCTCTATTACTTTACTGACTGCAGAGTCCCATGACATCATCTTAAACGAACAATTCTATGATCATTGCAGTGAACACTTTCAGTTATGAAGTGGCACCCGTATGACTGCACACCGATCCATCGTCTGTCACAACTGTCAAACACATTTACGAAACTGTGACGAAAAACAACGGACTCCACGGCACACGACACGACACATAGCACGCACGGCCAACAGGCAGAGCATCTAACGCGATAACAATATCCCTCCTGATACACTAAGACCGACAAATTTGCTTTAGGATGATGCGGCCTTAGAGCGTTTCCAGTGACTCACGTGTACACTTAAGAAAAATTCCAATTTTCTCCAAAAAATGTGAAGTAACAGTGCGGTCACGACTCGCACTCATCTACAAACAATGAAGAGTAATCAGAAAACTGAACACCAGTCGTTTAGTCTGGTTTTAATTAAAAAATGTTGTGATATGCAGGTCGCGAGGGGGGTGACGGACTGGTGAAGGTTTGACACTTACGGGTGTAATGTGGACACGGGAGCTGATGCGCGGCGCGCGGGGAGGCGCGGGCGACGTGCGCTTGCGACAAGCATGGACGCGCGACTGGACGAGTGGACGCAGCGCGAGGCGCGAGGCTCGCGGGGTGATAACCGCTGATAAGCGGCGCGTCATCGCTTACGCAGCGTGCCGTTAAAGTGACGCTCCGCACACCGCCGCCGCGGCCGCCGGAATCATTATGTTCGGTAATGACAGGTGAGAATATATCTTCCACTCCGAATATTATGTATTAGGTGCCGTCGACTCTGCGCGGTTGGTTTCTGTCTTGAAATCATTTTCATAACCTAATTTTTTTAATATTACTTGATAAAAGTATCAAAAACATTCATTATTGTCAGTCACAACATGACTTGACCCACTCTTGGCTTCCCATTGCTTGTGCCAATTCTCGTGTCGGGGCGGTCTCGGGACGGACATCCTCACAATACGTGCTGTATCAAGGAGAACTGAATTCTGAATCAGGCCCCCAATCTATCCACGTAACGAGAGACGATACAATGTTATGCGTCCACTGGTGTCCGCATCGTTATCCGACAATGCTGATGCCTCTACACATTAATGTGTTTTGATTTCATTGTTGTCATTTCTTTTATGAGGTGTTCGTTATGCGCGATGGTAACATCTACCTACAGCGGCTACAGCCATCGAGCGGCACTAACATTTATCATGGCGGCAATTATAGTCCTCTCAGTATTTACATTGCTACACTAAACTCTTTTAGCAAACCAAATGTATATGTATTAATGCATGATTTACCACGGGGCTTTACAATAAACTTCAAGGCAGGTCAAGGTAGCAGGTATCAGTTGATGCGCACACTACACCTCTTTTCGTGAAACATTTATCCGCTGGCCAACCGCACTGGGCCCGCGTGGAGGATTACGGTCCGGTCCCTTTCATAGAGACGAGACCTGTGACTCGGCAGGGGGGCCCCGGGACATTACAGCCTGATAGTAAGGATATGTTTCGCTCCCAACCGCACTTGCACGTGGTAGTAGCAAGTCGTGGTACAACAGTGCCGCTGCCTCTCAATTAGCATACATACGACGAAACTAGAAAAAATTGTCTCGTGACTGTCGCTTGCACAATAGGTGACATGGTGCCGGAGACCTTAGACTGCCTTAGGCGTGCTATACACGTAGTATTCGGTGCTTCACACGTCTGGTCGCGAGTGCACTATTGCCTGCACTATTCGGCAGAGCCAGGCGGCACAATACTCCACTACCTACATTTAGTACCTACATATAGTATCCACATTCGATTTCGCCACCAAACCTGTAAAATAAATTACTTATGTCGAATCAAACCGTATACAAGAAAACCGAACTAAAGCAATTTTAAATATACATGGATTATTTTATAGGTATTCGGTCATCACTCGACTTGTGCCGGGTTTGGTATTTCCGATGCCGAACAGGGTATGCCAAAACTCAATTAGGATTCCCCCGTAGAGAGGTCAAATGTAGATAGACGTACATTCAACATAAATATTAACATGTTGCAGTTGTTGTCTGCCTCCCTGGTCGGCTGAGCTGAGCCCCACTCAGTGTAGGTGCAGCCAACCTGAGTGCGACAAGCTTGTAGCTATATGCGTGCAAGGGTATGTTTGACTCTCAGTTATAAACTGATGATTCATGATCATGTGTCTGTACGACAGCAATCTTCGCGAGGAGACAGCGGTCTGACGGAAGAGGGCTAGAACGGACTGCTCTTGCCTGATGAGGATGATTTGTTTAGTTACAGGAAATCATTTCATAGATTTTTTAATAGGTTTGTTTAGGTGATAGAAAACGGTTAAGCATCACAAGCGTTCTTAATACTTTTCTTAACAAAAGGATAGGTTTATCATGTTATATCATTTAACATAATTATATTATTGGGTCGGAGGGTGGAGCAGTAAAATTATTCTCATAATTACAAACACTGCGAACCGGCTTTTTACTGTACCGGCCAATCTGTGTCTCAGTTGATTGCATTAGGAATTCCCAAAATGAAACCACAGCCTAAAAGTGGCCAACACAGCACTAGTGCACTACCACAAGTAGGCTTCATAATTTAAAACACATTTCCGACCATAAAGCAACTTTAAAAGCAGCTTTAAAACGACAGAAAAACGCACCCATTAGACGCAAGACAACCTTTTCTTAATCCGTAAGTTTGTAGTACCAGAAACTTTTTCGCAAAATCGACCTCCTAAAAGAAACACTAAAAAGTAGAAAATAACTATACTTTCAGAAGCCAGTTTTTTTTTGCAAAAAAAGATTTTATTTTATCCTTTTTAGTTGTTGTCTCACAAGAAACCTTGTCAAGTATGTATTAATTTTACATTGCAACTAGAAGATATAAGAACATCATCCACATAGAAATGCGTATTATAGAAGCTAACTCATAAAACACCGAAGCAAAGTTAATAAAAATTATTCGTTATACAGCGATACTTGCTTAGCATAATTAATATTGCAGACATTAAAATACACAATGCAAAAATGGTCAAAAAAATAAAATTACAATAATATATTATCTGCTTAGCTTTGTCTTTCCGAACTATGTTCGAGTCTAATCAAGCTAGATAAAATGAATCCAACAAGAAACAGCCGAAATAACCTTTGCGTGTAGTGGCGAAGTTCTCGCGTAACAAAATATGAATACTGTCGTGCCGGCGACACAAAACGGAAGAACTGAATCCTGAATCCAAGTAAAATACAAGTCCTTTGAGCAACTGCCTGTTTGTGACGTTTGCATCCAAGTTACTAGGCCAATTGAAGGCAAATCCTTGGATTTAGCTTTTGTCCGGCTTTGCAACTTTTCCCACGTGATATCGTCTTACATCCACTATTAATTAAATTCTATGGCCAAAACCATGTTATGGACTACATGTTAATGCGTGAAAAGGTTAGGTTCCACGCCTATGATATCAGTAAAGATAATTACGTAAATCGCCTAGCAGAAAAATATAGCAACAAGATGATACATTACGCGTTGCTCTTATGAAACATTCGTGAGGCATTAACTCATCAGAACGAGGCTCGTGGGTGCAAAGGAATGGACTTTAGTCCCCTAATCCCCAGACGGCGCGGCGAGTAAAACTTTGATGTTCATACCTTTAAAGCTTGCAAATCTCTCTGTACACGTTAATACACAAGTGAATATCTTGGAAAAATACTTTGATATTTCTGAAACATTACAAGGAAATTATACTTACTTTAACATGTTGCTATTTTTTTTAATATTAGCAATTTTTTTCACACTTTCTGTTTCGTTTATTTAAAATAACTCAAGAAAACAGATTAGCAGACCGAAATAATGAAAATGTAAAAAAAAACGGTACATAATACCCAAAACCCGATCTGATTCACATAAACGAAAGTACGTGCTAAAAAAATTTAAATGAAATGTCATAAATGTCACCGATACTGGCCCGAACCCGAGCCAGAACGCAAGCAGCACACCCACCATATCTGTTTTCATCGCTGAGCTTCGCGTCGCAACCACCGGGGCGCGCCACATCTGTGGGCGCTGAGACGCCGCTCGCTGCAGTTGCGTCAAGTTCCAGTCTCCCCGCCGTCGACACCGTCACCACCACGACGATGAGGAAGAGGACGGCCACCAGCGGGCTTGAGACCTAGAAGCCAACAGGCCCCGAACAGGGTCCCCGCTGTCGGTGGAAATGTGTCGCGCATGCGATGGACTCAGTCCATTAATGAGAATGTCATACGCACGTATTATGGGGCTACTGAGGGGGGAACCGAGGTCGGATGCTCTCTCCGTTTCAGATGCTTGAACCAACTATCAGCGTGTCGGCACAGCCACTGTCGGATCAGCTGCGGGTCATCCAACGTAACCATATGTTGGATGACGCAGTACTTGATCGACTACGCCTCGACTCACGGAGTAACCCAGTTACGCCTGCTTCGCGTAGTAGTGAGTGGCAGGTGTGTTGTAGGGACAGTTTTCTTCCTATAATGATATCTGCGTTGTTATCAATGGTGGCAGAACGACAATAGTTATTTGTGCAACAAGAGAGCAAAGTCGTTTTTTGCTGCGAGTGCTGATTTTGAATCCTGAGTGTGACGAGGGATTCAAAGGCACGAGATGCAAAGAACTTTGCTCTCGTGTAACACACATAACTTTTCACTTCAGCAGCGAGAACACTTTAGGAGATAAAATAATAAACGGGAATTGATTGAAATAACTATTTATTGTGAATCAAAATAATTAAAATTATAGATGATCACCTCGTCTGTGATAAATCTAAAAAATAAGATACCAACACCGTCTCCGAAAAACTGCTTGCTGCGAAAGTCTCGTTGAAGACATGGTATGTTTTCAGATATTTCTTGCGAGACTTCTCAGGTAGGAAACTTAATTCTGCATTAATAACTGTCTTGTTGTTTTAACTCTTCCGGTGTTACAATACTGTTCTCGTCGCTAGTTTCACTCATATTTTACGAGTATTTTAATATTTTTAACTTGTTCAACTCTTTACGCCAGCAATTTTTTTCACGCTCTTTTATTTAAATTAAGGCGTGTTCGGAAATAGCACCCATGATATTTTATTATTCAAAATATATTACGTAACATTATTGAAACTAGAAATAAATATTTACAGGTTAAATATCAGTTTTATATGCAGTAAATACTTATTTTCGTTTAAACACAACAATAAGTTAAAAATTCAATAAATTACATTAAAAGATATAATTTTTGCAAAATCTCTTTAGTACGAAATTCCGAACGTGTTCGAATTCAAAAACGGAACTTCGAAAGGGCTGGTCTTTGTCTCTCTCTCTTTCTAATGGGCGGGAAAGAGATAGAGTGTGAATGTTTCGAATTGTATGATTAACCCAAGGCTGAATAAGAAATTCAGGGCTTTCTGAAAAAAATAATTAAAAAGTTACTTTGTCTCACTCAGTGAGCAAAATCGCATTTTGCTCACTGATTTCAGGCAGCAAAACCTACATGTTTGAGCTACTGAAGTGAAAAGTGTTTTAAACATTTTTGTTTCCGTAGTTAGCTTATTTAGAATCAGAGATTAGTTGTCGAAGAAGATTGTTATTTTCTAATATTTTATTTTCTCGGTGCTATCGAGCTTATTTGTAAGTTCTTTTATTGTGTCTTTCATTTCTAAAATTATTAAAGTTTCAGATATTGTCCCGTCTACGCGTTTAGACAGTTTATTTATTTTGATACCAACTGCTTATTTTTTCCTGACAGAAATAACATAAATAAATAAAAAAAAATACTAGAAAAAAAAAAGTAAAAAGTAGTAAAGTAGATTGTATCACTCCTAGACTTGCACTTCCTCGAAGATTTTGTTAGAAGTGTAGATACTTATAGTACCTACACCCTCATTTCGTCAATAATTATGCCAGGTCTTATATGTAATAGTAAACGAACTTATTGTCATCAAAAGGACACAAGGACTCCGAGTGCTCCTGCTAGTCAGAATTTCTTGATGGTAAAAAATAATAACACTTTGCCCGCCCTGGGACTCAAACTCAGGACCACACTTAGTAGTAGCGCTAGTGAGTAGTAGATCCACGGGCCACGAGTATACAGACGCGCTCCTGAGATGATTACTGTTGTAAGGTCGTTGGTACCAAATTCAGTGATCGTCTTTAAACACATTGTTCTCAAATCAATGCCATAATAAATAAAATGCATTACTATCCGTTCGTGCACTAATCCTCTTGAGGTCACGCCATCAAAATGAAGAAGACGCATTGTGTTTCAGTATTTCACCAAAGACTGATAGGAACAGCTAAACTGTGCCGTACTACGAAGGTATTGTGTCTTTAATCGTTGATAGAAAGTCATTTGTCACTGTCAGTCAGCTACTGCAGGCACCAGGTCACACTGGTACCTACGTAGTCTTAGGCAACTAAGGTTTTATTAAGACGTATGGTATAATAATATGAAGTAAACGTCTCACGTTTAAAGATCTCTAGAGAATTTTATCAATTATAGGACCTGATGCATTTTGTTTTCCGAAAACTTTACTGACATTCTTAAAATTTTTGTCTTCATTTTCAAGTTGTGCGGTTGCCTTTTCTGGAAGCACTCGTAAGTTTTTTTCGTTGTACCGAAGAGCCGCTCCCGCACACGTGAGTTTGGAAAATTTACAGTTATAGGAAACAGTTCTCTTCGCTGAAAACTTCACAGTATTTGGTCAGCAATTATTTAGCCTTTTTCAGTAACTTTATCTCAAATTGATTTCGGTTCACTAGAAGCAATATCAGTTTGGATAATCTATAAAATGTATGTAAAATGGCACTCAAGAAAAATTAAAAGGTCATTATTTTTATGAATAATCCCAAACCGTCCACTAAACCAGGAACCGACAAAAACGCAATAAAAACAAAGAAGAAACGTGTTCAATCACAGGTTTTAACGATCGATAGTAATCGCCTGAAGTTTACGACGTCGCTCCGAGCGGCCCCGCTAGGTGGCGCTGTCGAGGAGGAACTCTAAAATAGAACGATACACTCGATAGTGTTTCACGCACATGTAAATTTAGCTACGTTTCGCGCGCACCCGCTCTGCGCGCGCGCTGCACGCTGATCGCTCGATATATCTAGTAAACAAAATAAGGTAACAATTAATTAGTATTTTTCTTGTAATATTTTTGAGCAGTGAATTTAAGTTTTCGATAAAGCGAATTTTTAGTTTTTATTTAGTTGATGCATAGTGCGAAGTTCATTTGATATTTTTACTAAGGTTTTTTTTGCATTTTGGATGAACTTTTAGGATAATTTTACTGCTAATGAAAAGTGTTGGTAAGTAATTTGAAACGACTTTAAATAACATTAGCATTGTCGATGACACACTACCCACCTACACTTACCTAGATATTGAAAGTTATATGACTGCGTAATAATCCATTCGCAAAACCACTAATTATCAAAAATATTAATGGCCTTGCCATGTAATAAAAATCAACACCATTTTTATTGGTAGGTTTTCATGGGTATACCCTATCACAACACCATTCAGGAAATTTGTATTACTTCTCTGTTAGAAGTTAGACTTGGCATTGTTCTTCGGACTCCAATCTGTAATGTGCGTATATTATTTTTAATATATTTGCATTGGCAACTAGAGAGACGGCTGGTGGGCATCGTAAACCCATCTGCCCCATTTATTGAGCTCCAGTGGTACTGTCACAAGCACCTATATGTACACACTCAGCAAATTTCAAGTGATTTTCTGCACTGTATTGATTGCAGTTTCTTGTTTTGCTTTGCACATTATTATAAATAAAAACTTATCTCAAAAATGCAATCTTTATTCGCTTTTGATTTGAGATTTGGTTTACAGGCCGTGACTGTACATAGCTACTGTAGACCGCACGCACTTGACGCCGGCCATCACGAAACTATTTCAGTGCCCGCTTGTACCACACAATGTAACGATGCTGAAACAATAATTAAATAACAACATTTAACTGCAGACTGCGATGTACTTACCTTACTTTTAGGAACAGTGAGCCTAGTCCTAGTCACGTAAATACCAACAATTTTAAATTTGAAAATCCTATTCATAGTTATTTACTTTGTTCTTATATATGGGTGATATTATTTGTTCTTGTTGCAAAATTCCTGTAAGTCAGTGTTGTATTTTCGATTCAAAGATCGTTTTCAGCTTTGTGTTTTGAATACAGATCAGTTCAGCCTGTTGCATTGCAGTCCACTGCTGGACATAGGCCTCTTCACAGCTGCCAGAGCACCCTATACTCTGTTTGTCCTTCGTGGATGTTTCTTGTTTATAAAATGGGCCATTTTCTTCAGTAGATTTCCACATTATATTGAGAAACCATAAGTTTGTTGTTAATGCTTTTGACAAGAGATTGGCACTCTATTCCTCCTACGAAACCGGAGTTTCAAAACTAGTTTCGACCTAGACGTTTTTTACTTGTACAACTATATTTATAATTCTTCAGAGATTATGTCAACTCGACAATCATGCTCTTCAGTCATGCGAATACAAAATCTAAATATTTTACATAAACGTACCTGCCTCTGTATCTACATAGGTACCTATTGTCAGGACGGATCGAAACGGTCGTTTCCTATGAAGAATAATCACTAATGAACTGCACAATTTATACAGTTTACTTTTTCTAGTTTTTTCACGTTTACGTACGTTTTTCATGGCTCGCGCCAGTTCTGAGGGACTAACACGTGGCAATGGCTTTCAAATAGTTTCTGCAGCCTCTTTCAACAGGATAAATGTTAGCTCTTCAATAGCAATCCGTAAAATTTTGACTTAGATATCTTTCATCGTTATGGCATTCTATCAGCCATATCACGTTGTCTAGAGACTCTCGAACAGCCGTCTTTATCAGCTGGTTCTAGAAATAACTAAATAGATCGATACCGATATGTCATAGTACTTATTATTTACCCATTGCAATCATAATATTGTGATTATTTAGATCGATCGACGATCGCCTTTATTCCACAGTAATAGACGGTTCATATTATCTGGCGACAGATGTGCAGTTGACTATGTTCTCGTTGAAGCACTTCCTAGAATCATAATATTTTAAAGGATTTTTAGTTGTTACTCTTTCTAGTCTCGAACAGAGCGTTTTAATGACTCTGATAGTGGGCACTCGTACCTAATGTTTTAGTCTCCTTTGCTTTGCTTCTGACACACATACTTTCAGAAATTTTTTAAACAACTTTTGTGTTTGGACTTTAACATTATTTAGATTTTGTAGCCTTCCTTATTTTTGTCTAATAGAACAGTTCATTTAAATCCCTGCAATATTGAATACTATACAATATTTAGCTAGCGTTTAGTGTCATTATTAAAAGAAAGTGTCAATAAAGAAGTAGTTGGAACGCATCCAAAATAATAATAAGTTGTTCCGGAATACGTCGTCGTCAGCACTAGGAAATTCCTTGTAATGCTTGTTTTGTATATTATTCATATTTACTTGACCCACTGTAGGATTATGGCACGTATAAGATAAGAATTATCATTCAAAAATCAAACCAAAATCATTTATTTCAAGTAGGTCAGTTCCAGGCACTTTAGAATCGTTGAACAACAATAAAAATGAAGCTACAGTCCCAGTCACAAGACATAATAACTGTGAAAGTACTGTAGTTGCCCATTCCAAAGCAAAATTCTCTATGGAGAAGAATGCGCAAGAAACTCCATGGATACTCTTTTAAATCAGAATCTTGTTATTTAAAGAAATTTATTTCTCAACTTACATTTTGAAACTTAAAAATAGTGTTTCACATGAACTTTGACATTGACACATAAACTATGTTTACGTACTCTTTTTCTTTATTAAAAATATTTAAATATTATTTAATTTCGTAAGAAGTGTCATAAGCAAATAACACCATATTTTGAGGTTGGCTCTTCAATCATCGATCACAACCGGGCAACGAGAATAGCGCTATAGTAGTCATCTACTAAAATGCATATTCAACATCTGCCTGACAACGCACAACCTAACCGGCTAGCAAGCATGAAATTATCCGCAGGCGAACCTCATACATTTATCTAATATGTAGTACCTAATATTATATGACGAATCAATATTCTTGAAAGCGATAAAAGATTGTATGACTGTCCCGATCCGATAGGTTGCCCATCGTCAAAAATGACAATTAGCCTATGGGCAATTCTACTACCCGGGTGCTCGGCTTGTTCTTTGCAAATTGAGTTGCTACATGAGTTACTGCAGAGAATGCAACAGTAGTAGATTCGTCGTAATATATCTACATAGTCTAGTATTTGCAAAGATCCTACCTCGCTGACATTTTGTCAGTGGGTACACAGCGCTAATATTAGACGGTCGCTGCTGAATGTGGATTTTATTTTGCCTTTCTTCACCAGCTCTACTTATCTATTGTTTCAGTAGTGAGCACAAAAGTGGGTACATATGTATACGAGTATACTGACTCACAACTGTACCCATGGTTAATACTTCCTTTAAATATATACTTCACTTCAAGGTAGAAATGTTGTAGTAGTCACATCATCCGTTTGTCGACCTCACGTAGCGCACTCCAATTAAACGTATATTACCTTGAAAATACCAATGAACGCAGCCTTATGTTTCCAATTCTAGGGTCCAAAATGCCTCGTATATACGAGGAGAACGACCCTGGGTACGCAGCCGCATGCAGCAACGTCACCCTGTGCTCCAACTCCAAGGGTTTCTTCAAGGGCCTGGGCGAGGAGCTGGTGTCATTGGCGGAGGGAGACGGCTGGCTGGCTCGGTTCGAGGCCATCGAGGAGGGGAAGAAGGTGGCTGCTGTGCTGGAGAATAAGACGGTGAGATGAGTCATGCGCTTTGTCATTGTGATGATGGGTGCTTGTGATGTCAATTTCCGATTTTCTTTGCCTCATTATCTTGCCTAGATTTTATGTCTAAATTCTATTATTTGCTAAACCGTCATTACATTTATAAAAGAAATACAACAGCTTTTCTACTCATTGGCCTAGTTTTTTTTATTGTTTTGGGAGTGGCTTTCAGTCTAACCGGGTGCAAAGGGTGAAAGACGTTTGAAAACGCTTAGTGCGGATCGGTGGAAAAGTAATAAGAGGGATGGTAACTTGCAGTGCGTCTAGATGTCCGATGAGAGGAATGAGGTCGTGGAGTTCTCACGTCGTGTAATTATGACAATTAAACTAATAATGTTTTCAATATTTGACATAATTTATTAAATGGTACAACATACAGTTTCATTCAAGCTCTATTATTTTAAGAACATTTTTAGTTGTTCGTACTGACAAGTATTTTTTGTCCGCGATTGTAATATTAGAACAAAAGAAAACTTGCAGAACGAAGCAACAGTTCATCACAAATGGAGGCGCTCAACGACTGGACGATGCACCTGACGTCGCAAATAATGTTCCAATGAACTAGCTACTGAATAGCAATATAAATGCCCTGAATTACACAATAGGGGATAATCCTATTTTTTTTTTCTTTGTCCGTCGGTTAGTTTATTGAAAAGTATTGGACACGTATTTTTTCTTTTTTCACGTGGTCATAAAATTACGGAGATATATTGAGTTGAAATGGCGCATGACGTCACATGTAGATAATTTTTATACCTACTTTTGACGTAGTGAGCCCCCACTCTCCAACTTTAATGAGTTTTAACTAAGTAATTTTTTGATATTTTGATTAAACAAAAAATACGTGTCTAATATTTTTGTATTACCTGTCTGACGGACAAAATAGAATGTCGTTTTCTTTACCCAGTCCGATCCCCTATTGTGAAAGATTTTTATTCAGTTCCGACCTTGATTGGAAAGTTCACAAATGTTTGCTTCCACGATTACTACGTTATTATTTACGATATTGTGTTGTTTTTTCTGAACGCGACGGAAGAACTTTGTAATTAGTCTATTATTTACGTTTCTCACTACTAGAAGTTATCTTGGGGGAAATTAGGATTTTTCTACTTATGTTTTGTCACATTAGTTTTAAATTAAATTTTTTGTTATGTGACTGTCTGTCACGTACTCCTAATTATTAACCAAATATCTTTATCTTGATTTCTATTTAAAAATCATCACACGGTATCGGCCACTTAGAAACACATTAAACCTCTAGTTTATGGGTTGACAGCCTGACAAGTAGACCGTAATTAATAACGAAACGTTATTTCTTCCTTTGAATTGTGAAGCAGTCTTGGAACACTTGGAAAGGCATAAATCCTTTATTTCATGGGAAACAAACTATAGGCAATTGCCAGTCGACAGGCCAAATGTAATATTTTACCGAATTCTTATGAAACGATAAAATATCAGATTTCTAAGTGTTACTTACAATAGCAGAATCACATCTGGTTGCAATAAACCCCGGTCAGGAATGCGAATACCCAAACCCTTAAAACAATCGAGACGGTTGCACAAAAACGGGGCTGTTAAATAATTAAGAAATCACGCAAAAAGGAACCTTAAGCTGGTCGTGGCATTTTTGAGATGGATGTTGTGGGAGATGAAGGAAGGGCAGTCGGTCTTGGATCGCTATAGGGCTCGGACGATGTGAGCTAATTAAGTTAGGAGATTTGGTGAATACCAAGAGGTTATGTCCAAGTGGACAGTGGGTTTTGAGATCACGGGAGAGTTCGCACGGGTTAGGTTTAGACCTTAAAGGGCTAGGACGTCCTAGGTTAGGCTCGTGAAGTTAGCGTAGTTTTGGTACCAAGATGTTCATATCCGAGTAGGCTGTTGTTAGAGAGAGATTCGTATTTCATATGTTAAATTAGTATATTAGTAATATCTAAGTCTAAAGTGAGTGTCGAGGCGTGGTTGGAGGAGAGCTGCGGTGGAGGCGCAACTGGTAATGTTTGCAGTATTCTGTAAGAGAGTTGTAGACTCCTTAAATTAACACGTGGTAAGTGTTAACTATAATTAATTCTTAGCACATAATAGCTGGTTGGCAGCGGTGCAGAGGAGCTGTTAATAATCATTTATTTCAGCATGGCGGAGCAACTGCTTCTTATCACCATAATATATACTATTATCTTATGTGTTATGTAACCACCTCCTCATCCGTACCTTGGCAAATATCCGTCAGTTGCGTTTGGTTATAGGGAGACGGGGAAAGCCTTCTGCTACACTCTACAATCACCTCAAGCATACCACATGTACACTGTACACTAACACACCTGACTATTGACGAATATTGACTTTTATCTGACGCACCACAAATGGAAGGCAGAACCGTAATATTCGCATTTCGATTAGAACAAACTATATTGTTCAGTGGTGAAGGCAGCACCGTAATATTCATGGTTTGATCAAAACACATGATATTGTTCAGTAATATTGCCGACTCGTACTTGTAGTACAAATCAACCAAACGCTGCTGATGAATACTGCTTCCTAAAAAGCTAGCTCAGAAACATTGCGTAGAGATTTCTGGCACACATTTTGGGAGCGGGGGTAGGCTCCACTAAGTATTCCTAACTGGATTGATAGCTACGTCCTGAGGGACGCTAGGGACTGTGTCTCGTTAAAACTAAACCACAGCCACTGGTAGGCTATTCTGAATCGACACTATTTAGCGAGACACGCAACTACGACTGGGGAAGATTAAGAAAATGTGAAGTGACGATATAATTACCACTTCGGTGTCCACAAATAACTATCGCAATATGTTCTGCTACAGACTGAGTCTACGGTGTTCTTGTGCAAGTTTTGAGTTATAATAGTAATTGGGTTAGTCTGCCGTAAGGGACTTAAGGGAGTACGCGAGTAGATGGAAATACTGAAAACCTGTCTTCCTCAATGGCAGCTGGCCTCACAACCCACTGCCTTAGTATTGAGGACGACAAGTAAATAGCGCCTAGGGAACGTGGTCTGTTAGAGTTCGCAGCAGTGTCCTTAGTAGGGCTAAGCACTTAGGTCTAACAGTACACGTACGCCGGGCAGACGTTGTAAAATGGCTCCATGATGTGACATGGAACCGTTTGCGTCTACAAACGGCTACTACTACATTGGAATAACACAAAATAACGTAGATAATAATTAAACAACTTCTTAAGCACAAGCACAACGTTCCTTTTACCACCTTGTCCTACATATCGTATATTTGCGACCTCTTGTCTTATTAGCTTCATACTTTACTGTTGTATTGTTTGATATGATTCGATATTATTAATGTATATGTATTAACAGTGAATTCCCAATATTAACTTCACCTTGTACCCCTCCCTGTCCCCTAGCTTTCAAAGTCGGGACAGGGCTGCCCTAAATTGGGAATTCAGTCCTCTATGTCGGTGGGAAGGTGACCAGTCAGGGACGAGCCTTACAGGGTCGTGCGGAAAATGGCGGGGCACGACCCTTTCCCCTCCGGGGGAAACCGACCTTAGTTTTATGAATTATTATGATTTAGGAAAAACGAAAATTTTATCAGCCTTGGGGTAATTCAGGAACAGTCACAGTTAGAAATGCGTGCGTTATGTCAAATCATAACAAACTATGGTTGTCAATGTGTCATGGGGTGAAATTAAGGTCCAAACAAGCTTTTTTATCAAGGGTTTTTAAATCTCAAGTGTTTTAAAATCTCCACCTAAATTTTTACCAGCTGTGTTCTTGTTCAGGAGAACGGCACCTTTTACGGCTTCAGACTGACTCACTTTGGGTTGGGTACACAACTACTAAGTCTTTATTTGGTCCATGTGCAGACTCGTAGTCACTAGTCAGGGCCGCCGTGTATTGTTGAGGTCTGAAAGGTCTTCAGAATGATACAACCAACTCAACTATTTAATTAAAAGACATAAAACAATGCGCCAACTGTAAACTTTCAACTTAGCATATTATAACGATACAATAAATATTGCATGGGAGTTTGCCTACTACGTAATAAATTATTAGGGAGCATAATCCCGTGGTTAAATTTCGGATATAGGCCCAAAAAAGAGATATAGTGAAACAATACCACATATATGGCGAGATACACTTCTAAAAACCCAACAGCATTTCTTAGAAAATCTGTCAAATAAGTTAGATATTGACATCTCAGATGTTAGACGAACAATAGGCAGGGACAAGATACAGGTACAAGTGAAACTATAAGCAAACAAAGCAAAGCCATTAGCTTCCTTAGAATAGCAAAACAAAGAATGATCTGACATCGGCTGTGTCTCAATACTGGTACTGAAACACTGCCGATGCCTTTTTTTTTTTTTTGCGGATGGGAAATCATCAAATGACTTCTCCCGCTCTGGGCGGAGCGGGAGGGAGTGTCAGTCTTGTACTGACTAAAACCCACCCATGGTCTTTCTTCGCCCTTTGTGTTCCAGGGCCGCGGTATCTCTTTCGAACAACCCGCAGCCCTGGCAGGCATCGGCCCTTTCGGACCCCTTCCGGTTTGCTGACATCTCCTAAAGGCGCGCGTGGAACACGTACGCGCCGTCGACACGGCCCGTCGTCATGAGACGGACGGACGGTGAGCTAGCCCATTACTCACCATCCACAGGCTCGCGCCTACGGTGGCCGGGGGCCACTGGTTGCCCCCCGACGCCCGGGGCGTCTCCCGCGGCGGCTGGGACGTGAGGTTCTCTCCCTCTCACGTTCCGCCACCTCCTTCGCTAGCATGACTGCTTCGCAGAAGGAGGTGACAGCATCCCATTCCCTCTCGCTCCGGACCATGGATTGAACCAGGGACGCAAACCCGGACGCGAGAGGTTGCCGCCGCCAATCGCCGCTACGAGGACACGGCGGTGCTCAGCCCAAGCGGGGCAGAGCTCCACGGTGTGCTCCACCGTGTCCTCCGGCTGATCCTCGCAGTGGTAACACCCGGGCGTTTCCTCCCGCCCGATTCGGTGCAGGAACCTCCCGAAACAACCGTGTCCGGTGAGGACCTGCGTCAGGCGAAAGGTGAGGGCACCGTGGCGCCTCTCTAGCCAGTCCTCAAAGAGGGGACTTATCGCCACTATTATGGCGTGCCCTGCACGTGGTTGCGAAAGTCGCTGTCTCCATGTCGCCATGAGATCACGCCGGAGGTCTGTCCGCTGAGCGACAATTTGCCACGGCAGCGCAGTTTCCCCCCGGCGTAGTGCCTCCGCGCGCCATTCTTGCAGGCGCGCGAGGACTATCGCCTCCAGATCCCATGGCGGCTCGCCGCCTCAAAGAACGCGCCCACACCGGGGCCCCGTAAAGGGCCATGGACCGCACGACCCCCGCATAGAGCCTCCGGCAGGAGGCGTTTGGACCCCCTAGGTTGGGCAAGAGCCGCTTGAATGCAGCCCCTGCCCGTTCCAGTTTGGGGGCCAAACGTCGGAAGTGCTCCACGAAGTTCCACCGGCTGTCGAGGACAAGCCCTAGGTACTTCAGCGTCGACTCGACGCCGATGGTGATGTAGGGTTAGAAAAGCAGGTAGTATTTGCGTTACCCTTATTTTCACTACGCGAGGTAAACAAGGATTTGTAATAATGAACTCTCGAAAGAAAACTGCATCGGCAAATGTTTTCCATTTTTATTCCTACTCTATATGAAGGGAAATATAGAGTATTTTTAAGTACGTTACAGGGGTATCAGGGTCAGTGAGTACATACACTACTAAATTATGGTCTGACGGTACTCACTAAAAGTCACTTGATAAACAACGTCAGTCGTTTGGCGCATCGCCCCAGTCCGCGAACAAGAGCAATAGAGTAAGTTTGTTCCGATACCCTTGCAGGTGATGGAGGCCCTGGGCGAGGTGCTGTCCCGGATACAGCCTCTGCACCGCGGCAAGGACGCGGGGGTGTCCCGCGACCGTCGCCTCGCCGCGCAGAAGGCGCTGGACGATGGTGACCTGGACAAGGCTCTAGCACTCGCCAGCCAAGCTGTACTGAGATCCCCTATGACTGGTAAGCGGAAAAATAATGCACATTTACGAGTTAACAGTCTGTCATCGCCCATTCTGATAGTCCCATGGGATGAAGTTCCCACACGATCGAATAGAGATCAGGTGTAGGACAAACAGATACACGTGATTTCCGAACTACTGTGGAGCGTTTGCTCATCAACATACAAACTTCAAGGTGCCAATGAGCTTTATAGAAAACCCAATATGTCCTACATTGCACTACGCGAAAAGCGAACCCAAGACCCTAGCAGTCAGTAGTCGCGCTTGCGACCATGACATCATTGGGGCAGTACAAGACCACGAGGTCTGGAATTGTTAGCCAGAATGATGAAAAAACAAAAAGATTCATTTTAAAACAATAACAGTAAAACAATGAGCGTCATCATACCGATACTTTATATTGTTATATATTTAAAAGCTCAGCTCTGAATGGACATCAAAAATAAGCCATTCCATTAAAAGTGTTTTCAAAAGAGTTTCGCTGGAACAAAATATGCTGTCAAACAGCTAGCCGTTAGAGCTTTACAAATATTATTTTGTATTTATGTAGTGGTATAGTGTACCTCGTCTTTTTATATTTATGCAGTGGTATAGTGTACCTCGTCATTTTTTTTCACCACTATAAGATGACCCTTAGTAAAATGCCACTTATAGGCCATTAAGCGGAAGGGTCTATCTGACTGTGACAATTAGCTTCATGCACATTTCATGTTTCGACCGAGTGAAGTATTATACCTGGACGGACCTAATGTCACAAGGAATCTCTTTCAATAACCCCGTTTGGTAAAATATAGTATATTCTACTCTTTGCATATTTTTTTTCTCCCTTCGGGACAAAACAGGCCGACACAACGTTGGGTGTTCAAATTAATAATAATAAACCAAACATTAGTGCGCAAACAGGACTGGGATCTGACTCCCGTATTTAATTTAAAATTTCCAACTGGAATACTTTAGAATTATATTTATTTGCTTAAAAACATGGTATAAAAAGATGGTAAAATACAAACAATAACAAGAGCAAACATGTTTTTGCTTAACACTCATAAGCGTACAAATTTTAACAAGCATATTTTTTAAAATTTATTGTTTATGAAGTCTTTGACGCTATAAAAACTATGATTACACAACCATTCATGCAATTTTTTCTTAAATAATCTCAGATTCAACGCTTTGAGATTACTTGGTATCTTATTATATAAACGCACACACATAAATATTGAACTTTTATTATATTTCGCCATTCTCGGAAGGATATCGAGTACGAGCCTGTGAGGGTCTCGTCGGTTACGGGGATATAAATCATCTGCCTTACTAAACTGTTCTTTATGCTTTCTCACAAACATGCATGTTTCGTATATGTAAAGCGAAGGTAGCGGTAACAAGCCAAGCTTTTTAAATATCGGTCTACAGGATTCTTCAGGTCGAAGCCCGTATATTGCTCTAATGCATTTTTTTTGAGCAATGAATGCTCTATTTTGATCTGTGCTATTACCCCACATTATCAAGCCATAACGGAGCACCGATTCAACGTATGCATGATAGGACGTTATTGCCGTTTTGATGTTTGTTATATTTCTAACTTTTTTAAGTGCATATACAAACTTATTTATTCTTTTGGAAACCATATCAATATGTGCTTTCCAGTTTATATCTTGATCTAAGGTTACGCCTAGAAATTTTGTTTGTGTTACTTCATCAATTTTATGTATATTCATTTTAATATTGTATTTAGCATTATTCGATTTATTAAATTGGATATAAACTGATTTATTAAGATTTATGGACAAATTATTTCTATTTAGATATTCAATTAGCTTGTCAATAGTGTTGTTAATGTCGGTCTCGTGATCGTCAATAGTATTATTTTTTCTGTCAGTTGTTACGATTATAGAAATATCATCAGCAAATAATATACATTTATGGTTGGTTATTTTTATTATTGAGTTAATGTACAAAAGGAATAAAAAATACTTCAAGCCAGACTCCAGTAACATATCCTACATGCTAAGCTAAACCTGGCAGCTGGGGCTTATCCGTACGTCAGAGCATTATACGCACTTAAGATATCTCCATAATACGAGTATGTTTGACGGAATAACCAGGGTCATTAAGGTGAGTTTTATTGTGAGAAATATGATCGTAATGAAGTAGGAGAGGCTGCAGTCGCATTTCATTCTAGCTGACTTCTAGTATTGTACATGGAGTCGCTCCATGTGTCCATCGGATTCCCACGAGCCAGATGCTGGGTAGCAGGATTTCCCATCGATAGACTGGTACGATCAAATATCTATGTATGATAGCCGGGGCCAACTGCACTTTCAGCGGCAAGTAGCAGACGCTCGGTTTGTATTTGAACAACACATCCATGAGCGACGTCCACATATGTTATTTGAACAACACATCCATGAGCGACGTCCACATATGTTATTTGAACAACACATCCATGAGCGACCTCCACATATGTTATTTGAAGTGAAAGTCAAAAAGAGACAGAAGAAGAAGCGAAGGAAAAAAGTCTTTAATTTATTTTTTCTTTAATTTTGATCATCCCGACACGAATTAATACTTAGCGACTAGTATAATCTCGCAGAGTCTGAGGAGAGGCTGAAAATATGAATTACATCTTGTAATAAAATAATGCGTGTTAAAAGCTGAAATATTTGTTGCGACGCGATATGACCTCGGTCCGAATAAAATTGTCCCTGGGTTCAGTTTACTTATTGGAAAAGAAAACAAAAAGTTAATTTGATTGATTTCCCTTGCCTGGCATCCGCGGCACCGTACACCGTACACCGTACACCGTACACCGGTACGCTCGGCCATCTGGTAAGAATCAGTCACGTTTCCGTTATAAATCAAAATGTTTACCTTTCCCACAATACTGAAGGGCTGGGAAACTTTCAAGAAGTTAAAAGTTTTACGAAAAACAACGGAGCTTGTTCGTGCCTACTTACATTATTGTTTGTTGTTCTTTTGTTTGTTTGGGCTATGATCATCCGGTTTCTAGAGAAATGAGTGGTTATAGGTAATGAGGCTCATGCTGGTAATATAGCCAACGAATACTGACGAGCTTATTACTTAAAGCTAACCCGCGCAACTTTATCTGCTTCATAAGGAATAATTTTTGTAACATTTCTCTCAATGATATAATATGGCGCATTGTCACCCAGTGCCCAGCAGTTTAAGTGTAAAGCTGAAAAATGTGCAGAGACTAATGAAGCAAGTTTTTTTTAATAAGATATCTTGGCGAGGCGACGACGAGGAAACCACCAAAGCTCCCCTCCCCACTGTTTCAAGTTGCGGCCCTATTCTAGATATTGTACAGACTACCCTTCAAGAAATATTTGAATCCCTTTATTGCTTTTGAAAATTTGATATCTTAGTATCAAAATAAATTATAATCTATGTTTTCATAATTTTTAGAACGTTTAATTTTTGTCAGTGTAAAGTACTAGATACAAAGATCGCATACAAAGATTTATTGTACCTATTTTGTAATAAGTAATTCATTCGTTCATAAATTATACTGTCCATTTCAGTTATTATTTACTGAGCACATTTCAAACAGCAGAAGCTCAAAACATTTTTGTTTCAGTAGCCTTGTATGTCCCACTGCTGGGCAAAGGCCTTCCCCATATCCTTCCAGGTAATCTACTGCTGCGCCATCTCAAACCAGCGTCCATGATCCAGATCATCTCGCCACCTCGTTCTAGACCGATCTTCGCGGCGGCGGCGCCGTCATCGTGTTGAGACCTTTGCCCAGCGGTCGCGGTCTTTATGCTCTCGTGACCTGCCTAATCCCATTTGAGCCTCAAACATTATAACCTTGTTTAACCTAAATCTGTTGACAAAGAGCTCAAAACGATCTTGCCTCTCCGGTTAGTGAAAGTCTACTATTCCATTAACGACTATTTAAACGATAAGAATAGTTAGTCGCTGGGTTGAACTCAAGACAATGTTTATGTTCTTTCTCCAAATTTGCTTACTGATACTCGTATTATATAACTTCACGCATAGATTTTTTACTTTTTTTTTTTTTTTTTTTATTCGTTTGTATGCACGTGTAAGCAGGCACGCCCTTTATTTCAGGTGGCTTTATTTATACTTCAGTATATTTTTTAATATTTTATTTTATTGTTGGTGTGTGTTAGCTGACATGTGACACTAATTTGATGTACCTAATGGATTCTTTGTTTATATAAACTTGAACACTATTGTATAGAATCTGGTTCTACTCACCTAATAAACAGATGTGTAGATGCTGGGGAGTTTTTTCCGCCACTTCTTCTTCCCAGCTAAAACACTAGGAAGTGGCGAAGGGCGGGCGTTTTGGGGGACTGTCTCTCGTAATTTTGACTTCCAAAAAGTGCTGATTATCAGCCTAATTTGAATAAATGACTTTTAATTTTGATCTCAAACGCTACTGCTGAGCAAAAAGCCTGGGTTAGGGTCGGAAAAAGTGAAGTAGGTTTTTTCGTTGGATTGGATGAGTATCAGCCCGGATTCTGGATTTTGTTCCGCAGTTGATGGCAATAGGCTCGTCATGACTCTTTAAGGGTTTGATATTATAGGTACACCTCGGCCTTACCCTTGGAGAATTACCTACAGGCGTGATGTTATGTTAGGTAGAACCCAAACGCCCCTCAACAGTTCAGCCAAATCAAGACTTGAAATAGAAAAACATCGAGCAGAATAGTGTTGCGCTTCATCCACTCGGGGGTTCAGTAATTAGGGCACGAAGAGACTGTGCCACAAAGGCATTCTGAACGGCGTGGCGCGTTAACTAGATCAGATGGATAATGGCACAATAAAGTCATTTTTCAACCGTTGTGTATTATTTTCTTTCTTTAAAGTCAGCCAGCATGTCGCTCGTCGGTTCTTAATTAGTTAGCTGTTCAAGAATACAATAAGTAACAAGTTTGATTATTACTTATCTATTCTGTTGTCTTTATTTATCCTAGGTCTCTTATTCACAAGCAGCAGAAGTGGCCCAGTGGTAGGTAAGGGCTCCGAGTAACGTGTCGTAGCATTTTGCTTACATAATTTCACAAAACGGTGAAGGAAAACACCGTAAGAAAACACGCGTCGTTCACCAACCCTATAATTAAAAGCACGTACGACATCCAACCAGTCGCGCTGGACCTGCGTGCTGGAGTATGGCCACTCACTCCAGCTCACGATGAGACCTCTTCTGTATCACAACACGTCCTACGTCTGTGAAAGTGTGAATACAATAGGTGGGACATAATTATCACTTTCTTTGCCAAGACGAAACTTTGCTGATAACGGACATATTAAGATCTATCGCATTACCAAAACTTGTTTCTGGATTTTTTCGTCGACTTACACTTGGAGTATGGAGTGTGGTAGGTTTTGACTTGAAAACAAACCTAATTTATATCTTTAATGACTGTTTACACTATTCTCAGGTGGAGACGACGCTATATCTGAAGGTGGGATCTCCCTCGCGCTGGCCCTGTGGCTTCGCTCAGAGATCTTGCTACGCTGTGACAGGCCCAAAGCTGCTCTAGAAGACCTAAAACTGGCGCTGAAAGAACGGCTGCCAGCTAAGATGAGGGCTGAGTATTATTGGAGGATGGGACATTGCTATCGAGGTCAGTGTTGCAACTTTGCCCACGACTTCCTTCCATGAAATCCTATTCTTAAGCCTTTATTAATTAGCCTTTTCCCAAATAAGTTGGGGTCGGTTGTCTAGTCGGATGCAGCTTTGCTTGTGCTTGCATGGAGTAGACTCGGTTTGTACAGATATTCACCCATCCACGGAGCGACCGGAGCGACCTCGGCAAGTGTAGTTGTCGTTACATAGCACGACCCCTCAAAAATATCGAACGGAGAAATAAAACATTATTTAAAAATATAACAGCAAGGTCTAATCAAAATAGCGGACGGACATTGTTGCTGTTGTACCATGATGATTGGATCCAAGTGACAATTAAACTTTAACCTCTGATGTATCGACACGTGTCAGCTGCATAATACTTGGAGGTTTTCACTCCGAGTAATATCGTTTCAACAGAAAGGACATACTCACGACGCTACGGTGACATCTAGGCAGTGGTGTAATCTTTAAACACATTAATTTAAAAACGACATAACCTATACCTCCTTTAAATGAAAAAAAAAAGAGTTCAAAGACGTCTTCCCAATCTCGGAGACCTTTTCATACAAAAGCAATCTTCAAGTAAACCCTTTCCTCTATCACGTTTGTCTGGATGCTGTGCCGACGTCAAAGTCAGAGATTGTTGATGAATATCGGATTACTACAGAGCCTGCTGATCCTCAATGCGCGGCCTTTTAACGAAACTGCCTGTACAAAGGATGAAAGGGTTGAAGATGAATCTGAATTATCTGAATCTATGGGATTTTCGAAGGACTAGTTTTTGCCACGGCTTCGCCCACTTGTAGTCTGTATATTATCCACGGGAAATTATTATTTGGATAATAACTTCTCCATTCTATGTCCTCACCCAGATCATCCTATGCCAAAATTAATTGACATCCCTTCAGCCATAGACAGAACACAACAGTTACATTAAAGTCTATTGACATGGGATGGGACTTAAAGGAAACTGGAGAAAGGTGGCTGTAATTAATATTGTCATCACACATTCTAAAAGCAGTTACTCACTGCATGCGAAGAAGAAGCAGTTTAGGTTTTTTAGTTTAGCGTTTTAGTTACTAGCGGTGTGACCGGCGGACTGCCAAGTCACGGGTCTCAAGTTATAAATCTAAGCACCACCTCTGATTTTTTGGATTCATGTTCGTATTGTATAATTATCACTTGCATCGGTGAAGGAAAACATCGTGTGGAAACCAGCACGCCTGAAAGATATTCCTTGACGGCATGTTAAGCTAAGTCAGCGCCAGTTTATGCACTAACCACACGATATAGAAATGCTCCCGGTGAGTGAACACCTTTAGAGGGCTAAGCAACATAATCAATCAAAATTGATAACATCCTTTTGGAAGTACTTTTGAAAGGTATTTATATGACATCAAACTATTGTGGAAAAACTGACAAACATTTTTCACACCAGTGCCAGCGCTATTAGTCAAAGAAAACGTAAACGTAGATAACGTTATCTCGTAACGTCCTTTTTCAGAATGGCGTTGTTTAGATTCTCCGCGAATTAACGAACTCCGCTAGAACATTCAACTTTTGTGAGTTGGACTTGAGACTAGACTAGTGCTGCATTCATGAACTACGTCCACTTAGAATAGTTACACGAGACTCCGCAGTTAAGTCAACTTTCCCTCCTGGTAAAATATTGCGAGGAATTTAATTTCACCTTAAACTTTTGTACTAATATCGTTGTATTTCTAGGTGCAGGTGAAACGACTCGCGCTAAGGTATCGTACGAGCTGGCTGGCAGACTGCTGGGCTCTGACGAGGCCAGGAAGACGAAGCTGGCAGAAGATATAGAAACCCTGGACTATACGGCACAGTCCAAACAGAGCGTTGCGAAGCCTGGTGAGTGGGTAGATCTTGAATGTTTCCACTTCGCACCTTCTTAGGGTTCTGTGGTAAAAAATTAACATAATCTAACAGCCTGTACTCGAAATATTACGCAGAAGATACGTTTAATACACACGAACCATTACTTTTTAATAGTTATGTGAGAAAGTTACTAATTAGATATTCCTGATGGAAACTCGCTATACCACTGTCCAATCTGAGATGACGTACTTGACCTCTAGCTTGTAACACATGCACTTGTGAATACTTGACCAACAAAGAAGCAAAGAGAAACCAAAGCACAAAAAAAAAATGATTCTCGAAAATTAACATACCAACTGGTAAAATATCGATGTTCAAAACATCAAAAAAATATCGAAGTATAAAAAAAATAAACACAAAATTAAAATAACGAAATTTTATACTGTCCTTTGGTTAGATTACTATTTATCTACTAAAGTGACTAAAAATTGAGGTACAGAGCATCGAATGTCCTAAATTTCGACATTCAGAACTGTTTACGGAAATTAACATCATGACGGTACCTTGTCAATACATCTATGAAAACATCATGTACGTTAGGAAAAATCTGCATTTATTTTGTCAAAGAGGTGACCGGCACCACTTTAATAATACTAGAAACAGGGACCAACTAGTTCAGCCAGGTTTCAGGTTAGCTAAAGTAGACTCATCTTTCATGCGGTACCTGTGTCTGTACAGTACCTACTGCTTAAAATATTACAATGTTAAATTGTACCTCCCTACATTCTAGAACAGAAGTGAATGAAATTTAAATCTTGCATAAAACACATACTATATTGGCAAGCATATTAAACGTTGGCGATGATATTGATGATAAAAATGCTTGGCTCAATGCTACGTCGGCCCTACATACGTAGCTCCCTGTGCCCTATGTTGGGTCACTTGGCTTGTTCGATATTTTAACTAGTAGGTATTTTTAACGTAAATAACTAATAACTTAGGTGTATTTAATGTTGAACGATTATCGATAATTTTTATCATTTTATTGTTGAATCACTCGGAATTTCAATCTTCCTCATTTTAGTTTAGGTATAACATTTTATGATATTTAAACTTTCGATGTTTTTAAGATTGACATTTTCCCTGTGAACACTTGGTCCGACTGCTTCGATCAATCGGACGACGTTAACTTTTATTTCGCAGTTTCGTAGATTTATAATATTATAATAATAAATTTTCGAAACTGCCTTAGTTTGGAGTCAATTACTTTAATAGGATAGCAAAATATAAAACTTTTGGTTGTAATTTCACATTAAAATTGTGTTTTTATTTTGATGATCTTTTGGCAGTATAAAATATTTTTTTTATCTTCCGGGAAATAGCTATCGCTAGGAATTTACCAGTATCACGCGTGTAACTATCATACTGCAACAATTTATATTATTAATAAAAACGATTCGTTCGTACGTTCGTTGGTAAGCGCATGAGTTGGGAACGACAAGACTGATTTAGTTGTTTTAAAATGTCCGTAAATGTTCGTATACGTAGTTTAAATTAGACTTTTATGAAAGAAAACTTGGAAACGTTTCTCAATTATTACTGGTAAAAATTTAAAAATCCCCCGACGGGCAAAACCTCTAAAAAACCAAAAATAAAATTAATCCAAGCGTCGTAGCGTCGGGGGCCGCTTTGTTTGTATATATATTTTTATGTACTAAGCGGTCTACTTAGCGGTCCCCCGACGCTACGACGCTTGGATTAATTTTATTTTTGGTTTTTTAGAGGTTTTGTCCGTCGGGGGATTTTTAAATTTTTAATTTAATTTTTATTTCATGCTTTTTAAACTTAAATTATTTTTTCTTAGCCTTGACTGTCCCACTCCTGGGCATAGGTCTACTCCCATTCCTTCCATTTTTCTTGATTTTGCGCCTCTTCTCGCTTATTAACGAAAACAAGGAAAGATATGAATTTAAAACAAAAACTTGAGCTTATAGGGGGGAGGGGGGGTGTGCAGCCTACCCCCCTGGCGATGCCCATGGTGAGAAAGTGACAAGAATTCAAATTTCCAATCAACTAGAACCGTAGAAGTTGTTTAAATCCCTTCATCAACTAGAAAAGAGGTGATGAGCTTCAAACGGCTGAGCAGATTTTCTCGAAACATAGCTAAGAACACTTTCCATTAAAATACCTTTCAAATGACACCAATTTTATCAAAATCGCTTCATCCGTTTGGGAGCTACGATGCCACAGACAGACACACAGATACACAGATACACACGTCAAACTTATAACACCCCTCTTTTTTGGTCGGGGGTTAAAAACAAAACAGAAAGAAAAAAAAAACTTTAACGTTGTCCGATCAATCGTACTTACTATGAGAATTTGTGATTCCACTGAGTCCGATGGGGTTTAGGGGTATGAGGAACAGGGTGTAAAGTTCCTCGATACTCCTTAGAAAAGGGAGGATCCTCCGACCAGACAGGTGTTATGTCTGTACGTCTACCATGAGTTTTAACAATCTATACTCGCTAGCGTCCGTAGTTAGAAAAATGTATGAAAACTTTTACAGCGCCTCTAGCGGATAGTTGGGTACTAAAATGCGCAGTATAAGTCACTATAGTTATCTATCCTACGTCACCGTGTAGTAAACTAAACTACAGCGACTGCAAGTTTGGGCTTCATTTGCTTAGAATTTGGTAGTAAGCACCAACACAGCTCATGGTACCATTGAAAAAGCTAACTATAGTATTTGCTTATTGACGGAACTATTGCAGTTACGTCAAGCGATCTAACTATGACAACTCATGGTAGACTTACTGGTGGGCAACTGCCCGATAGTTGATATCGGGTTTCTCTATACACCGTGTAAATCACCTCATCACGAAGCCGTCAACCAAGCATTCTGTACATGAAACTAAGTAACTTTACGCAAAAATTATTGCTGGGAAATGACTTTTTTTTGGGGGGTGTATAATCATGTTTTGTTGTAGAACTCAATGTAACGCACTCAAAACATTGTGTTGATGGGCGGATTGAATAGTATGGGGGTCGTGGAGGTGTTTAAAGGAAAAATCTTATATTAAAAACTTGTATTTAAAAAAATAATTGTCAAAAAGTTGGAACTTTGACCCCTAATACCTTCGTAACTAGAAGGTTCCCAGGTATGGTGTAGAACAAAAAAATGATCGCAATGACAGGGAGAACCAGTGCCTTTCGGCTTCGTTAAGAGGTGTTTTACACCCTTTATATACTAAAGTCGATGTAAACTTTGCTTGCGACTTGTAGGAAATTGATGTTAGTTCCGCCGTCGCATCATAGATGGCGCTGTAGTACTTTTTGTAGTATGTTGCTTTTTGTGGTCGCTACAAATCGGACCAAATATAAAAAAAAAGTTTACGTAATCCGATTGATCGGAGCAGTCTCGGACCAAGTGGTCACAGGGGACATTTTAAGCGTAGGTATTTTTCAAATATTTACCCGTCTGAAAACACAGAAATAATACGTGAGCGAACGTTTAAAAGTTCCGCCCCATGAAAAAATAATGACGTTGGGATATGCAATTTAACTCAAAGCTTACGAAATTGTTTGTCTGATTCAATAACGCATTAATAACGGAGCAAAGTTAATTGAATTGTAATTTTATTGAAAATATACTCAAAAGCACGGAAACAATGAGTGCGAACATTTCTCCTCGGGGTAATGCGGAGCGGGAAAAGTTTTATTCAACACGGTCATGACACGTGGCCGTGGGGCCTCGTCAAGGGATTGAGACGCACTCGGGTTCAAAACCGTGGCTGTTAATGCAATTAATGCAATGCTGTATTTGCAATCTTTATGTTGCAATCCGTGAACTGAACTGCCGTCTTGTATAGCAGTTTGAGATTAAACGAATTTTTACGTAAAGGAACGTTATGTCGCGTAGATCAAAATAGGCCTATGTAGGCCTATGTAAAATAAAATATTTTGATTTTGGCACTTATAAAACGTCAACAAAAGGTGCACGGTTCGGGTTGGTCGTTTCCTATGGAGAAGAACCGGCAAGAAACTCCATGGTTACTCTTTTAAAATCATTTGGTTTTACAATATTTGAAGTTACAGCGTTAGTACTTAATATATGGGAGGACAGCGTAGGCCCGACAATAAGTCGTTGCTTACTACAGAAGGTAGTAAAAGAAAGAAAAAAATAATACACAAAGCCTACAATGTCCACACATTCACAAACAAATAGGTAAATAAAAAGAATCTATACAAAAGTAAAAATAAAACAATAAAATAACACTAACTTAAACAATTGACACAGATGTTATCATCAGTGCTGATCCGGGACAAATACTAGGGTAAGTATCTCTTGCCGCGTGGCTATCAAAACAATTCAATAAAATACTTTCACAGACGTTTTACAAGCGCCAGATGTTCATTTTAGCACTGTTTAGTTTAGTTTATTTTTTAATAATTATCAAAATTACATGTCAAGTTTAGCAATAAAAATACAATAACAGCACAAATCATTAAAGGAGCATACAATACTAATATAAGAATTAAAATACAAATTAGAATGAAAATACAAATTATAATAAATTAATAATTACTCGAGAAATATAATAACAATATAGACCAATAGTAGTCAACAAAAAGTAAACATAATCAATTCAAATACCTAAAACCATTCTTTTAGGTCATATAATTCGTGTTCGGTTAGCCAGCCTTTTAGTTTACGTTTGAAACCATTATCAGACGTGGAACTCAAAATATCATCTGGTAGACGGTTGTATACCGCTGGACCCATTATATGTATCAACTTTCCTGACTTAGATAGGGTGTGTGGGAAACCAGCTAATTTATTTCTACCACGAGTACAGTAGTCATGCCTATCGCCACGTTTCCTATATTCGTTTAAATGTTCCCTAACATATACCGCCGCCTGCAATATCACCATAGCGGGAACTGTCAGTATTTCTAATTTTTTAAAGAGTGGTCTCGCGGTTGCATCCCATTGCAACCGCGGTTGCAGCATTGCACTGAACTGCTTTCACTAAGTAGTAATGTTGTACTACCATACGCTAAGGTCATCATCAGAAATCCTGCTCTTTGCTTCGGGGATTAGATAAGAGGTCGCTTTTTGGAAGATCAAGGCACCGTCACGCATTTAAGCAACATTGATGATTTACAAAATCATTGCTCGTTGACGCTGAAAGTAACTTGTGGGCTTAATAAAGCTTAATCTGAGTACATCCCATCTAGTAAGTTTCCCATTTTGACAACTAAACAAAGTACCATCACAAAAGTCGGGCCGACTCGTAACTATTTTGATCTTCATACATTGAGTCTCGTTTCGTAACCTTTTGAGTATGCGTGTATTCATTCATGGTAACCTTTTTGTTTGGCAACTACAGTTAAAAGTCACAAGAACTACTAAAAATACCGCACGTAATGTGCAGTGCCGTCTTTAACCAATTGGAGACTGGAGACCCTGTGCTTTAGAATAATGGGGCCCTTGTAGGATGCAAGAGTGAGTGAAGTGAGGTCAATTTTTTGTAACAATTTCATACGGAGTTTTTTTTTTAATTTGTTTTAATAATATTTGAACGAATTACACTTAACTATTTAATTAAAAAAGTAGTGGTCCACTTGATTTAAAACCTGAAAATCTAAATTGGTGAAATTTATCCAGTAGAGTAGTGTATAATAATTTTACTAACCCCTTACACGAAACACGGCCATTAGCTATGAATTAAAATAACATTTATCAACAGAAATATCTTATTTGCTATACAACCAATATCTATATACAAAAACAATACTAATAAATATGTACACTGTAAAAACGATAGTTACTTCATCAATTAAATGTAATTGTCTTGTTCTCTATCCGAACACAATTTCGGGAGCCTTCCACCTACCTCAGCGATCGAAAAATATGAATGACTTGCTTTAAATCAATTATCATGCTCATTGATTAACCGTTGGTATAAGTATAAGCTACGCGCGATAGTTCTGCCTAGTGCGTTCTACTGACGTACATGTTCATATTATAGCTCTGCCAGCCAAGGCTAGTGGAACTTCGGAGGTGCCAACCCGCCAGCCCGCGACCGGGATCCGGCTGCCGGCGTTGTGGGCCCGTTTGCCGGCGTTTTGTAGGCCTCCGCGGAAGTGCTGACGGCTCTGACATACCGACATTCTGGGAAATAGAAATACTTTGTATTACGCTTTACTTTCGTCGAGGCTGTTGGCTTCACAATGTTGAAAAGTCAGAGTAGAATATTATGTATATTTTTAATTCGTTAGGTAACACAGGAAAGCACACGTAGAGTACAAACAAATATAGTAATTGTTGTGATGACGCGCAATATCAATATCGCCATGACGCGCAAATCGGCTTTGGAAGTATTTGCGGACTTTTAATAATAGTCGATCACAAACGCAATCTATCATGACCCAGTTTAGATTAATGCCTGTTTTCAAAACGAGAATTTGAATGTAATACATTCCCTTTGTTTGATCTTTCAGGGATAGCGCTTACAGGTGGAGCAAAACAAAACATGCCTTCAATCTCCAAGTTAGTGAAAATAACTGAAGAAGAGACCAAGGTACGGATAACCAAGTTCATTTTATAAAATATAGAACTGTATAATGCTGCCTGTTGATGTGCTTATTTTGTCGGACTGTTAAAGCAGGTTCACCGAACGTAAGAATATGAGGTAAAGTGATATCATTAATTATCTTTTTGTTTCTGTTTTGTCTTATAAAATATCAAAAAATGATATACTGTTTGTAAATATTTTGTTGATTGCAAGTTTCGTCGTTTGAGTCTGCCTGTAAGAAACCTGTTTCGGTTACGGTAATCACGAGGATAGAAAAATATGTTTCCACCAATCTGCAAACTGAAATGTTTAGTAAATGGACTCTTTGTCTTGCCATTAAAAACTTTGTTTTTTTTTATTAAAAATGCTGACTCATATCATATTCGCATTCTATTGAAACAACGTAGCCGATTGAAAAGCTAGTATTGATATCTACTTTGAAGTGAACATTTCTATGTTGACTTCGCGTCGTAGCTTGACACTGAATTAGACTAGAAACTATTCTATTTCCTTGTAGGCACATGACACACATGATATACAAAAGTGCGTTTTGATGAATGCCTAACCACTCGCCTAGACACTCGCTAGCAGTAACTTCTGCAGACCTCCTGAAATTTTTCTAGTTCAAACAAGTCAGCGCTTTCTGTTAATAAGATTCTAATCGTAGCGTCGAATATGATGGTCCCCAACTTGAGCTTTTGGACGTGGCTCTACGATTAGGTTTTTCGATTTAAGTATCTATTGCTGCTCTCTGTTATAATTCGATCGATTACCTACATATATGTTTACAACTTCTCAAAACTATTAGAGATCTGCGAAAGTTCTAAGACAAGAGTCAACTGACCATTACGCACACACCTCAGATTATATATGAGGAAAAGCATCATCATAATCATTATAATTATGATGACCTAAGAGAATTTGTACATAAACGCTCCCAGAATGTTCCCTAACATCCGCGCGTTGCGGCTGTGACGCTTGTTTGTTCTGGTCAGGGTCGCTTCGCGGTGGCGCGCGCACCCATCAAGACTGGCGATGTGCTGCTCGTAGACCCTCCCTACGCCGCTTGCCTGCTCCCCGACTTTTATGGTACGCACTGCTTGCATTGTTTCAAGAGGTAAGATACTTTCCTAGTGTCATAGAGTGCTTGCATGAAGGTGCAGGTTTTTGGCCCCGATTTGGTAGCACCATAAATAAGATCGTTTCCTGTTTTTCAGTTTTTCTGGATTTGTTTTTTTATATGCGATCACATTCAAAAAGTATTGAATTATTTGCCTATCTCGTCCGACTAGCACGTAGTGACCTGGACTCTGCCGTTCGCCTAATTCAAGTACCAAATGGATTGATACATATCCGTGCATACTTGTTCGTGCTGGGAACCTATATCTTTATGCAAGCACCCTTAGCCGAGATGTCCGCAAGATATCGAACATGTCCTCATGTTTCAGGCTGGACGACTGTAAGGATGAAGCTCCCGTGTGGTGTCCCAGGTGCTCTGGAGTTGCTTTCTGTAGCATTACGTGCAGGGACGCGGCTGTTTCTACCTATCATTATTTTGAATGCCAGTACTTAGATCTTTTTATAGGTGAGCCAATTGCTACTTACTATGAAATAAAAATAATAATGAAGTTTGAAATCATGTTCTAGTAATCATGTTTCCTCATACAATCATGTATCAAGATTAACACTTTTGTCTCTTTTGCATTCCAGGGTCGGGCATGTCAGTGCTCAGTCACATAGCGCTGCGCATGGTCACACAGGCCGGCCTTGACACCAGCTTATCAATACACGCCAAACACATCAGCAATGAAGTGAAAACAGTGGAGGGAGCAGTTCTCAACGACATCGAAGGAGTCGCGAAGAAATCCAAAATTAAAAGCAGAAAGGAAAGACTCAACCGATCCAAGAAAGGAATTAAGAGTTTCACAGAAAAGAACTTTAAAGAAGAAGAGGAAGAAGTGAAGGCTGATGATAATTTAAATGTTGAGGAGAAGTTAGAGTTAAGGGCAGCTCAAATATACGCGCTATGTACTCACTCGGACGAGAGAAAAGGAGATGATTACTTGAAAAGGATTGTTATGGCGCTTTTCCTCACGGAATGTTTGAAGAAAGCAGGTTTCTTTAAAAAATGCAAGCTTGAAGATGTGGAAAAGGGTGAGTAAACTAAAATAGACAAAAGTCTGATATTGTGTTACAATAGTCAGGTATAATACCGCTCGGAACACGACTTGTTCATAATTGGAGCTACGGTAAGAATAAGAACATTTGTACCTGACAGAAGTCCAACTAGTCGCGTAGCTCTTTCTCTTTCTCAATTCAAATCTAGCTATTCGACTCAACTTCGTGGACCTACGCAATAAAAAGTGCTTAAAAAATGACCTAAAAACCTGAATTTTTGTCTAATAATTTATTTAACTTTATAATCATTGGATTGGTCACTTTTTCATAATACTGCAATTCTGAAGATGGCGTTTCGCTATTTGAAACTACTTTATTAACTGAGTCAGCCTGGCCTAGGGTGCGCTACTACTATCGGCAAGCAAAGCGATATTAGTTTTTTCCATCAACTCAATTCAATTTCTCGCAGCATTCTTGATTTAAAACGTAAGTGATGACTAGAGATTGGATAATCGGATGTACTTAATTTTTCATCAGACTCGAGGAGCTCGTGGCTAAATAATACCTGCCCTCTGCCACTCGGGTCGATGTTTATGTTAAGCCGTGCTTAACGTGCGAGTTTCTCCGTGCCTCGGAAAGCACGTGAAGCCGTTGGTGCCGGCATTTTGTTGCCTTGTTTTAAATCCTACTAATATTATAAACGCGAAAGTTTGTGAGTATGGATGGATGGATGGATGTTTGTTACTCTTTCACGCAAAAACTCCTGAATGGATTTGGATGAAATTGGGCACACGGGTAGTTTATAACCTGGATTAACACATAGGATACTTTTTATCCCGGTAGTACAATCCCGTGAGACAGTGACCGAACTCAACGCGTGCGAAGCCGCGGGCAGTCTAGTAGATTATAAATATTGATTCCGTTTGTGAGTGCTCTTGTTGTACATTTCCAGCCCAGCAAGCTATAGTGGAGCTGATCCTGCGCAATCTGCTGCTGCTGCAGTTCAACGCGCACGAGATGTACGAGACCGTGCGTGGGGGTCACATCTTCAGCGGCTCCAAGCCGGTCTACATCGCTGTGGGCATCTTCCCCGTGGGCGCACTTTTCAACCACGACTGCTACCCCGGCGCCGCCAGGTAGGGGTGGGGAGTACACGCTCAGCCTAGTTAGACACTGCACATTATTGGGTGGTTTCGTTTGTAACTGTTGACTCATAAAAGTGCTTATTCAAATCGAATCTGGCAAACTTTTCGATCTGACTTTCAAATTTATAAAGGTGTGGGCTCTTGTCTTATGCATGGTCTTCGGCGTTTATAGTATTATAGATAGACTTTTACCACGAATTGACTACCTCGAAGGTCCAGTGGCCGCAGGCGCGACTGTTGAGCATGAGGTCTTGGGTTCGATTACCAGGTCGGGCAAACTGTTTGTGTTTTTCTATCAGAATTTTCTCAGTAGCAGCCAGGAAGTCTGGACTGATGCTCGGTTGGTTGCAATTGGCTCGCCCCCAGCTAAATGATACTTAAACATAGACTGCCGAAATTTGCCTGTACCTTAGATACACCTCTGCTAGCCCCTCAGGGATTACAGACGTGATGTTATGAATGTAGATAGACTTTTAGAAGAAATGTGATCCCGTGTCTAAGTAACGCCTTGAAGCAAAATGACGGAATTGAGACATTACCCTAGAACTAGACGAGTCTCGAAATAGTAAAAAACACTTATTCTAATTACTCTGAAATCAGTAACAAAATAATGATAACCTCCCCTTACCACTACTCACCACTACTAGTAAAATGGCGGCATAGTCTAAAACCCTATTATCTTCGTTTCACCAGATACTTCGAAGGTCGCAACATCGTGCTCCGCGCGACGCGGCCGCTGGCCCCGGGCGAGGTGGTGGCAGAGAACTACGGCCCCCACTTCATGATGAAGACTCTCAAGGAGCGGCAGAGGTCTCTGGCCTCGCGCTACTGGTTCCGATGCGACTGCGTGGCATGCAAGGAGGACTGGCCCTTATTGAAGCTGATGAGTGGGGACACTCCGCCCTACATCAGGTAATGAGTACCTTAATCTTTCATTGACGCGAAATTACCCTGGTGGTTGAGTGAATGTCATGCTCACTTAAATGTCACGCTGATGGTGGCGGGTGTGTCGGGTCGTTTAGTTCCCTTCAAAATGGTTGAGTTGAATGATGGCTGATACATGCGTCATGTTCGTGAACGGGCGCTGTCAGTTGTGACTGGTCATCTCTTAGCTGCCACGGTTTATTTTAATTACTTTATTTTTTAATTACTGATTTAATCTTTTACTCTGGACGTTCTTAACTTGCCCGTATTTCTACATTGTTCTCAAATATTTTTAATTCTTAACATGAATTATGTACTTAACCAAGATTTTGTAACATATTTTGATTTAAAAGAGTGTCCATGGAGTTTCTTGCCCATTCTTCTCCATAGAGATCTACGCTACGGAATGGGCAACTACAGTACTTTCACAAGTTATTATGCCTTGTGACTGGGACTGTAGCTTCGCGTTTTATTTTGTTTTTTTTTGACTTTCAAAAGTGCCTGTAATGGTCTAATTGAAATTAATGCTTTGACTTTGACTTTGACTTTAAAGCAGGTTTAAAAGAAACGAGGTGATGCCCTAGTTTCTTGAAGCATGATGTGATTTCTGATCAGTAACAGCTAAAAAACAGCTGGCATACCCTAATTGAGGACGGATTGTTTCATCGCTAAGTTTCAGTGTTAGACAAAGGCAGGGTCAGCTAAAAAGTTTGAACTTGCGTGCGTTTGAATGTCGTAAATATGTTTAATCCTAAAGCATAACTTATTCTGCGAGTGATCACAAACTAGAGACTAAGAGTAAATGGATTTTCTTGTCGGTTCTTCTCCATAGAAAATGACTAACCCAAATCATGCGTCTAACTTTTGACGTTTCATATGTGCTCGAACCAGCTCAATGCGACCGATTTCACATAATTCTCATGGCATGTTAATTGTTTGTTAATTTACAGTAACATGAGTGTGGTGTAGGTAAGCATTGAACCTGTAGAAGGTAATGTACAATACGTATGTTTTCTGCCCAGATGCCCAAACATTGCCTGTCCGGGCAAGTTCCGGGCGAACCTGCAGTGTCTGCCCAACCGTTGCGCAAAGTGCTCGACGCCCATAAGCCGAGAGCTTGTCAAGATCAACATGGAGACTGTCAACCGATGTGTCAAGCAGTATCAGGTGCGTAGCGGAAATACAAGCTATCTTTCCAATAATAATCTAACCGACTATTCTAGCATATATTTGAAAAGTTATAGCGAGTAAAACAAACGAACTATTAAATTATAAAATGAATCTATTAAAAATTAGTCAACTGATGAACAGTGTTCCGGACCGAGTCCCGCTCTTCGGACACTGACTGATATTGTTTTATTATGTCGTGCCCGTAGGTAGTATTTTGTCTTATATGTGTTTGAAATAATTGTAAATGTACTTAGTGAGTTGAAATAAAACCTGACTGTACCTAGTGTATGTATACCACAGTCAGGTTTAATTTAACTATATTTTTGATTGGAAACATGACCATGACCATGAATTATTGGAAGTATTTAGGCAGTAAGTTTTAAACAAAAGAATATTAATTAACACACACGGTCGTATGAGTCTTGGCTCCACACTCCATACGGATACTTTTACATCTCTCTCAATGTATAGAATAGAATAGGTAATCATTTATAGTTGTTGTAGATGGGTCACAATAAAAGTAGTAAACATTTAAATAAACGTTTCAATAATAGTTAGTAAGCAAACAAGCGCAAGAATAATACTAACAGTACCATTGATAAACTAAAAATGTATGTTTTGTTAGATATTATTACAACGCCATCTACCTTTTCGCCGGAGAACAGCGGAGGGGACAAGGGTTCTAAAGTTCGTGGTTCAGTTACAGAATACATGATAGTAGGTTACCAGTCCACGCCACAATTACCCCTTCACGAAAGGGTTGGTACCTTGATAATATAAACAGGGCCGTAGCCGGGAGGGAGCTCACGTATAGTAAAAAACAAAATCGGGCCGAAGGATCAATTGATGAATATTAAAGGATTGATTTACAAAATATTCATCAAGTCTAGTCATAACCGTAGAGTGACTGAATTCTTAAATCAATTCTATAATGGGAGAATCGCTGATGGGATAATAGTGGTGACCCATTTGTAACTCCCAAAGATGCTGCCAGAAACCTTTACTTATTTGCGAGTGGTCCTTGTATAATAACACGTATATTTTTCCCTTCTTATAGGAAGGTGCTAAGCTGATGGATGACGAGCGAACAGAAGAAGCGATCACGGCGATGTGCGGGGCCATTGACCTGTACCACGAGATAGCGCGGCCGCCACACCGCGACACGCACCTTGCGCAGGAGGCACTGCGCTCGTGCTTCGCAACCGCCGGCAACGTGCACGTGGTACGCGGGAACCCAGAACCCGGTGCCGACAGCAAAACTAACGGCTCTTCAAAGGCAGATTGATTTTAAGATCCAGAGGGGCTAGCCAAGGTGCCATTCTACAGCGAGAAAGGTGTAGAATGGAATGAATAACAATGTGTTAGATTGACGTTTGGTACCAAAAGACGGCAATCCTAGTGAGTCGTTGCTACCGAGTCGTAGATATGTGTCACAACGCTTCGAAAGCGATCGCCACTTGTCTAGGCCCGTTTGGTTATGGATGTCGGCCACTCTGTGCTCATGGCAGACTGTGTGAACATTATATTATGTGGGATCGATAGGGCTTGTACACAAAACTGCGAATTTGCAACGCAGAAAACTGCGACACGAATTGTTTGCGATGCGATATCGTGCGGCAAGGCATCTCCCTTCCACGATTCGGATTCCTTCAACGATCGTCAACCGTTCTGAACGTATTTTGTAAACTTACTAGGTCGTGACATGGATCGTAAAAATAGACGTAGAAAAGTTCTGTATTGTAGTAACGAAACCTTTATCAAAATTAATTTATTTTTCATGTTGACTTATGTTTTAAAACAATAATTTTAATGTTAAGAATGTTTAAAATAAAACCCAAAAAAACTTTGCGATTTTTTTATTTAATGAATACTCCACTTTTCAATTTAGAACAGAACGAGTTCTTATTTTTACTATCACCTACACAAGAGAAGCTGCAGCAAAATCTTTAACACAAACAGTGCAATCTTGAGTAATTGTCATCAAATAATACTGTACGTGCGCAGTCCTTTCCAAAACAGACATCATATTGTAAAGAGGGCTTGTCTACCGAACTGGTTGATCCTCTTGTTTTGGTCCTTTTTAGTCTTAGGCTTTTGTCAGTCGTGGATGGCAGCTCAATGTACTTGAAAAAATCCACACGAAAGCCCAACGGATATTAACCTAGATAACGTAGCTAGCGTAAACTGGATAAAAATGAGGATTGTATTAGATGAGGAATTCTCCACATATTTATTATCTGCTTTTTACAATCGCGTGTATCACTCACGACATACCATTATTAGGACTAGTTGATCATCCGTGGTTACTCAAATAATTATAAGCCACACGTCTTGTACGGACTTCTGCTTTTTAAAACGTATTGAAAGTGACCTTGCATGACGTATTATTTGTACCGCTTCGCAAAATGTTACTCCCTTCAAACGTAGTCGAAAGTTCTCCTAACAAAGACAACAGAATTTAAACTTCAGTAGACCGATTTAAAAATGTAGGATCTTTCTTCTGTGCCCTTAAGGATTATACATCAAAGAAGCTTTTACAGGTGCACTGCTGCACTTCGTTGTCGCCTTCTCCTTCACCGGTGCTGGAGACAGTTCTCCTGAGGGTGTCCACTTGGCCTTGGAGACCCATGATGCGAAGCTGCGCCTGCTCAAAGTTGTCATTCAGGCGTTTGATCTGGCATTGCATGCGACATTGTAACTGTGATGGAAAAAGATATTGATGGTTATGGCATGACATGGCATTTAAACTTTTATCTCTTTTGAAGTGAAACTTCTTATGCGATTTCCAACAAGTATACGTTAGTAACGTTTAACGCTACCATGAAGGGGGAATAGAAAGAGAGAGCGAGAGTGAATGCGTGGCACTCGAACGCATACGTGTAGTATTACGTAGTTTCACTTCTTCCGCGCGGAGGGACTCCACGCACTATTTTTTATGTAAAGACCACTTAACGAGCAAGAGCACACGTTATTCAAAGTAGATCAAACTTTGTCAAACTTGGTTGTACCTATTTTTCGAAGCTGAAACCCTGCTTTTATTAAACTCTCAAAGTAGGAATCATAGTAAAAAAATACTTACTTCTTCGCGATCTTTCTCAGAGGTCTTCACTTGAGCTCTGCAGGCAGCTAGCTGTCTTTCCAACTCTGCTACAGTGGTCTGCATACATCTGCAACAAATTAAAAACAAGTGTTAGGTTAGCCTTAAACACAACTGGGTGTACTACTGGGTAGGTACTCCTCTGCCTGCACCATCGGGGCATACATGATGTGCGTTACTCACTTGCGGATGGTCTCGGTGCGCTCGCTGGCTCGCTGCAGAGCGCGCGCAGCCTCGTCGCGAGCGCGGTCCAGCTCACCGCCGATCTGCGCGCACTCGTGCATCTTCTCGTGCAGGCGCTTCTCATTGGCCAGCACCGACTCCTCCATGTGGATCACGTTCGCCCTGTAAATACAGAGGAGGTTGATAATCAAGACATTAATATCGGAGTAGGAAACATCTGATGAGGGGCGCACGGAACCGAAAAGTGTGCTAATGGATGATTCCAGGCTAAAATGATGATGATGAAGAAGGTCGCAGTTATATCAAAAGCTTTTAAATAATTTATCCTGGGGTAATATTTTCGAAGTAGAGAAGGCAGTCAAATATTAGAAAAAGCACCAGGTCCAGATAAAATCTCATGAAATACTGAAAGGAACGATCAGTGAACTAATTCCAATACATACAAAATTGTTTAACAGAATGATGATGACTCAATGGATTAAACTGTAGATATACACAGGGACCGAGACATTTATTACTCATTGGCAACTAAAACACGCCCAAATGTTGGTGCCATTGCTTGTCCTGCAGCAACGCCACTTTATAATAGCAGTATTATTTCAATCTTACTTCAGGGCGGGAAAGAGACGCAGCCGTACAGGAGGTAGAGCGTCATCTCATTCCTCGGCCCGTGTACTAACTTGAGGCGCTCGATGTCCGCCTTAAGCGCGATGTTGTTCTCCGTGAGCTGAGCTATCCTCTGCAGCAACAACTGCTGCTGCTTGTCATCTAGCGTCTTGTCCACCTTCTCCACCGGCTTCACGCTGTTGTGCAGAAGTATGTGGACCTGGGAGAATGAATATGTTTCAGATATAGTTTTCACATCATTACCAAATGAAATTGAATCAGGAAATATTGATTCTACGTTATCTTCTAAAAAAACATTTTGTGCGTAGCAACAGAAATTCACATCAAAGTAATACTCAACGACTACGACTAAGCAATAGCTTGATTAGTTTTTAATAAGGTAAAAACTAATTATCACAATTAGTACTTTTTTAGAATTTTAGAGACGCTTTAGCTGTTACCTTCTCCCTCGCACAGTTGAGTTCCCTGGCGAGCTGCTCAGCGTTGTGCTCAGCCAGCGCCTGTGTCTGCTGTGCGTCCTTCAGCCGCATCTGCGTCGCCTTCAGCAGGTCCGGGATCGGCGCCAGCTCTTGCAGCTTCTCTTGGAACTTTATCTGAGGGTAGATAGGCATAACAAATACTTCTTACTAAGTAAATCATTATGTTTTAAATGTGAGGCAGTCGCTTCATATAGAATACTGGTGTTCTTATTGGAAGCGGACTTGAACATAGTTCGGAAAAGGGTAAGCAGATGATGGCACCATTCAAATTACGTGTGAAATGTAGAAATTTTACTAATAGGTTGATTAACGCTTTAAGTGATCTTTTCATGACAGTATTTGGACAATACTGCAGGATAGACTTTAAATAAACATGTGTTAACACTGTCTCTAATTAATCAATTAGACGAACAGATTGTATTGTTGCCCGTCACTCATGTCATTCTCAGTCGATTTGACTCCTTCTGAACCATACCTTAATTCAAAGTAACCTGCTTATTACAAAGTACGTTTTACAAAGTTCTAAGTATCTTGTAATCCGCGCCACACTTATGATCCACGACTTAAGCAAACATGCTGGTATTGTTAAATTAATCCAAAGTTGCGAAGAATTTACTCTCAACGAAAGGCAAAAACTCTTAGATAATTAACTGCGGCGTTAATAGAATTTTCCCAAATGCAAAATGTTATGGATCGCATTTAGTGGAAAAAAAGATTCACCATGTGACTTGTCAACTAGCTAGTGTATAAAGTAGCAAGTGCTGCGAATAAAATCGGTGCGGATTTTGTCTTCGATCCTAGGAAAGTCTACTTTCAACACTGTACCTTGACTTTCTGTATCTCCAGATTGATTTGTTCGCTGATTCTACTGTTGTCCATGTCCATCATATCCATTTGGCGACGCTGTTCTTCGACGAGTTGCTGTGCTTGCAGGTACTGAGGAAACAATTCACCTTGAGATAAGAAGTCGACATAAACCAAGGTTTTATAATAAACGGGGCTGGCTTCTTCATGTTAAGGTATACCAGTACAAGTTTAAAGCCTCTCGTCTACGGCACAGGTTTTAAACCGTAGTGTGTTAGGTGCGCTGTAGCGCCATCGTCCATGTCCATGTCCACAGTGATCCTTACAAAACTGACGAACCTGTCCCAGACACATGAATCAAGCATATTTTACCGGAAAAACGTGTGTGGATGAGAAGCTTTACTAATTCAAAAGAAACCACAACATGAGCTGAGGCAACCATTATGCACTATGCACACAAGTTGTGGACTATTGAACCTAAAAAATGAAGCAATAATTATTTGATAAGTTCGATCTGACCTTGACTCTGTAATCCTGCAGTTGATCATTCTGCTCTTTCATCAGGGTCCTCAGTTCTTCTATTTCCTCCCGCGCCTCCCTGTAGCACTGCTTCAGAGCCCTCACGCTGGTCTCCTGTTCGAAGGCCTGCTCCTTGGTCCCGAGCAGCATGTTGGTGTGAGTCGCGAGCCCCTCGAACTTCATCTCCAACTCTCGCAGCTTGTTTTGAACCTCTCGGTGCTGACATTTCTCCTTCTCCAACTCTTCTTTCTTCTTCAGTAAGTCTGCCCGGAGCATCGCACACTGCACAGTAAGTTAGTGTGTTAGTTATCTTAGTGTTTGTTAATTTTTAGCTGAAAATTACAGAATATTAAGCTACAACTGCCTGTCTGTTGTGGAGGGGATGAGAATTACGGTATGCTAAGAAAAACAGCACGGACTTGTTGGTACAGCAAACCACCGGAACTGAAAGCCATGAGTGCCCTTCCAAACAGAGGCGCTGTTCTAGTTTCGAAGTCTAATTGTTTCAATGAAGGTGAGGCTGACTGCACCTAAGTACCTATTGTACAGTTGAGACACATTTACTCGTTGAGAAAACTTGCCAGTGTATGTGATGAGGATCTTATTCGCTGCCTGGCTTATACTTGGAAGAATTTCAACGCTAAATAATTTCACTTAACATGGCTGTTTTAAAATTTAGACCAATGCCTAACACTCCTCAAAAAGCTATTGCTACTGTAGTTGGTAATGCTTTGAAAATTATACATGGCCGTTTTAACAGATCATACTTACTCCGGACAACCGACTTTGCGTACATTCAACTTAAACTTAATATATCTCAGTTATAGCCCCGTACCAAATGTTTGACAACATCCTGTTTTTATAGACAAATACCAATTTGAATTGTTTTTTTAAAGGCAATATTATAAGCCTAGTCAAGATATTAACTTATTTTGTGGAAGATGTGTGTTACAGAACAAAGGGCACTTTGACACTTATGCGATACCTCTGCTACTTTCTGCTTGAAGTTTTCTTCCGTCTGTTTCAGCTGAAAGCTAAGTTTTACTACTTCTTTCTCAGCAGGAGTCTGTAGGAATAAACATTGAATAAACATGTAAAATGTTGATAAAACTACAATATATATATAGTATACAGGGGCGCGTCGACAAGGTGACACCCGAACAGTGATAACTATCATGAAAACGTCAAGAATGTATGCGACTGTCTGATAAAGTAGCGAAGAGTTCAGAAGAGTATTTCATCTTGTTCAAATTCAATAAACAAAAATGAAACGGCTTTTCAACAATCTCCACTTGTCTCGGCGCTCCGGTTTGGGGAACATAGACAAAATACCAAGACGATTGATTTTGAGATAACAATAAACAATAGAAACAATGACTTTGATGTTGTGATAACTTCTGACAAAATTCTTACCGGTGGCGCGGTAGAGGAGCATGGCGCCGGACAAGGTGGACACACGCCACACTGGGAAGAAACAAAGAAAGATCACATCAAATAATATCACGCAAACATTATATAACGACGGTGGATTTCAGCACAGAGATACTTACAGCCCTCGCCAGTGGCGGCACCGGTGGTCCTGGCTGAAAACACAAAGCAAATATGTTTGCATTCAGATTATATTACAGTTAAAGTGAAATTAGTAATCAGTCAGTTGAACGACTTTCATTGTTGAACCTAGGCCCCCAATCCTTCATCCAGCGCAATACCGTGACCTGCACCAGGTCGTCGCTGTATCAGGCTATTTTGGCAGTTGGTTCAGAGCCATGCAATTTATCTATTTAATACACTATATTTAAGGTGGTTACAAATCCGGCTACAACTGAGAACTTGAGGTAACACTGAGCATAGTATACGCAAAGCTACCGGTGGTCCGAAGCAGATGTTAGCGGCGGTGCCAGCCGAGGCTGGGCACGCCTTCACTCCAGCACTCTTCACCTGTTGCATATCCATCTTGACGTGACGGACCTCTAACTCCAAGCCAACTAGTTGCCTTTCCTAAAAAAGAAAAAAAATACTCTCGTAATACTCAGGAGGTATCCTACTGACCAGGTACTGGTCCCACCACCGGCGATTAGCGAGAAGCGAGAAGAGCTGTCAACTACACACGAGTTGTTTAAGTGCCCTCCTATAGTGTGAGCAGTCGGTAATTAACTATTATTATAAGTATGTATTTTACTGACAGGAGATCTACAATATACCTTTTCTTGAACGACGAAATATTCAAAAAACAAACCACTTCCCGCTCAACTGTGGGACAGGAGCATTATAACAGTTAATTTAATACTTACTAATTCTTCTGTAGAAGTCTTATAATTCTCTAATTTGTTTATAAGTACTTCTGCATGAATAGCGTCGATCGGTTTATCTTTCTGAAAAATTTTTTTTTAGTTTGAAATCATTCCAGAACATTAATTCTGTTTTAAGTGTCCATATTATTGTATTTGCCTAGGTACTGAAATTGTTTCAGCTTACTTGTTCACATTCATCTATTTCTGGTCGGCATCTGGAATCTTTGTTCATCGCAGACGCATCGCCCTGCACGTAATTCAAAAGTAATGAAATACTTTAATACAAGAGAACGAAGTACCTAAATATCTAGTCAGTAGCTACTACAAGGTGTGGTCACAGCTACTTTCCACCTGTTCCCACTTGCTTATCAGCCTCAACATCTGCCACGGTCGTGTAATGCGCATGCGACATGCGCTAAGAAAGCTAAGCGTGAGCTATTGGATTCGATTTACAAGTCGGGCAAAGTATTACTAGGTTTTTCCATTAGGATAGAGTAGAAGCTCAAAGTCAGGAACTTTGTCTGGTTGATGGCAATAGGCTCGCCCTTATTACTTGTGACTTCAACAAAACTACCAAAAAGTGGGTGTGCTTTAGTTTTTATCCTTTTGCTCATTAAGGATCCCCAAAAACTTTCACCTCCGGATTATTTTTATTTAGTTTCTCATTCAGTAAACTGTTCTCCCTGTTCATAAGCTTCAACTCTCCTTGCAGCCTCTTGACCTGAGCTCTGCAAGTTTCCAGATTCTGGTCTTTCGTCATCAGCTCCTTGTACAAAATATACCTGCAAGTACATACCTTAGTTTATCCATATCTTGTGAATTTGTAATATGTAGGAGCCTAAAGTAACATGTTTTGCGATTTTGTAAAATATTGTACGGTTTGTGTTGGTTTCGGTTGGACTTGGTTTGACTGACTTTTACGACATCCTGACTGCAAGTTCCAATTTTGAATATTTTGTGACAAATGCCATCAGTCAGTTTCAGAGATTTTAGAGTATGTTAAACCTCCTTTTTCGAATAATTTTCACCATGCACAATGGTGAAAATTATTCGAAAAAGGAGGTTTTCTCACACAAACCCCGACCAGCTGACCACCCGACCAGCCCGAAAAGCTTCGTTTCACCTTTTGAGTACCTATTTTTTGGCTAATTGCACTCAGCTATATTGCCTGTCACCAGAACTCCTCGTATTCTAATAGCAGTAGAAACAAGGTCAAAACAAAACCTCTTGACTTCTAAATCAGCGTTATCGGCGGCGAGTTTCTCCTGCATGTCGTAGCTCTCGCTAAGCTTGCGAGTCAGGTCAATCTCCTTAAAAGAAACACAAGATTCGTTACAATTGTATATTTTGCTATTTTTGTACAGTTTCGTTTTAATTTGTTGTCGTCAGGGACAAGGATGAGGACGTACAGATTTGCTGCGGACTTGCGGCTCGCAGACCACCAGGCCGGGTGCGCAGGAGTTCTGTGGACCCGCCAGGAGGACTGTGGGGTGGCTCATCTTCATCTCGTGGTACAGAGGCGATTCTGGAAAAGAAAATTGTTTTAGAAAAAATCGTCAACGCTGGTGATGCAGAATCGGCAAAGATCACCTGTCCGTATTTTTAATTTTTAATTGTCTTCTTTTCCAAACTTCTCTCTTAAGAAGTGACGTCAAATTTTGACACAGCACCTACATTGTTTCTTTGGTCTTTCCCTACTCTTTTAGCCACCCACAACCCTCAAGATGTGTGTTCCTCATTCCTAAGCAAACCAAGGCTAGATTTCAAGACAATTTTTCATTGTCAATGTTATAGGTTCTTAAAACAACATCAGTCACAATCCCCCTAAATGCAGCTACTAACACCTCACAAATTGCAGAGAAACAATATGTAATTTTCATGTGTACTCTGTGCTGCACTTTTCTTTAAAAACAGCCCTCACAAAATGTCAATAGAACAATACTTCATTTTAGCGACTGAAAAACGACATACATGTTGTGCAGTTAATTAGCATGTTGTGTGACTTTCATACCAGACAATATAAAGCGAGATTTTGCTAGACTTTCGCTGTTAATTTGTTTGTATGGTGAGTGACTTTCACTGCATTTGTGGGACAGACAAACTGAATTTTCTAGAGAAATGAACTCACCATTTCAACGGACCACATTTGAATCTAGGCCAATTGAGTTAAACCCTTCATACAAGTAATGAAGACCTAGCTTGCACTCGCCTCGGTCATGCAGGGTGAAGTGTGTAGTTCGAAGCCTCGAACCACCTCGCATCGATGCCTAACGATCATGGTGAACTCACGAAATACTTTTGATTAATAATAATATTTTTTTTAAAAGAGAGTTTTCTTTACCGTAAGCACTGCCGGGCACATAATTCATGCACCTCTGTGGCTCCTCCCTGGGGTGCCTGGAGACTGAGGACGGCCTCAGGGTCAGAGCCTCCGCCGCCACCAGCTTCTGAATATTCTTGGTCATGCGGTCGAAGCGCTCCATCTCGCGGAGGAGCAGCTCGTTGCGCTCGCTCAGCTCCTTCACATCTGCCTCCGTTATTGTGGATTTCTGGAATCGTCAGAAACTTTGGAAAGAGACAAGAGTGGGTGATATGCTCTACAAAGCTGATCATTAAACTTTCAAAACAGTAAACAAACTACTAAACTCTGACATGGCTAGTCAAATCCATTTCAGGAAATAAATCGCGCACAAACTACGCCAAATACATTATAATATTTATAACCAAAGGATGGATCTGAACCGGCATGAATTATTGATCAGTGTTAAATACATGACGAATGGCGTGAAATAATGTTGCTGCTACCGGCTCTATGCGAATCGCCAATAACAGTTTAAATATTCTATTGATATATGAAGCACAATTGAGGGTGCTCGCTCGCTCTATTCAATACAACAATAGTAGCATCCTAAGGGGCATCTAGTAGCTCGGAGCCTACAAATGTGCCACAGGGGCTGTCTTTATGAATAGTAGCTAGTATAAAGACATACAAATATGCAGAGAAGGTGCATTTACGTATATAGTTGCTAAATAAACTTCCCTATCAGCAAACAGTTCTTAAATTATGTTGCTGTTGCATCAAGCTACGTAGTTCCAACGTAATAGAACAGAACGTCTTTCCCATCGCTGAATAAATCCGGAGTGAAAGTGACGACGGCGAATTGACCACGGGCCACGAATATTCTAAGCCCGTGACAAAATATTCGGATTATTTCAGGAAAGCTTTTAGCGAGTTCGTTAGTTATTCTCATTCTATTCAAAAGGCCGACAGCCACCCGTTACCTGTGATATTAAAAGTTCACCCAGTTACATGTTCACTAAGCAGAAACTGCTAAAATGAATGGGGACAAAATGGCTGCCCTGTAGAAAAACTACTAGGAATAGGTTGTTGACTATTTGAACATGAACTTATTTTATTGGCACCAAAGCCTATATTAAGACAGAAATCGAAAAGACGTATACCTTCTGTATCTCAAGAAGCCTGTTCCTAGAGTCCCTGATGATGCGCGAACTCTTGCGGCTGTCGTGGTGGATCTCGCGGATCTGCCGCGCCAAGTGCTCGTCTAACTCGGCCGCAATCGGGGAACCTTCCAAACAGTACAAGTAAATGATAAAAAGTGTTTATTCTATAAACTATTCTCAATCTTATTTTTTGTTTTTTTTTTTCATTCCTTTTAATCAGAAGTTTTACAATAGTTTTTAAATTACACTCTTTTGTTTAGAATAGTTACAGTACGGTTGACAACATTAGTGTCACTTGTTTGTTCTAGTCGTTTTGTATAGACTTTTTTTCTTATTTCCCGATTGTTTGTAAATGTGTGTTTGTAGATTCCTAGATCCTTATTAACATTTTATCTTGTTCTTGGTTTTGTAGTAAGCAACGACTTACTGTCGGGTCTACGATGTCCTCCCATACTTAAGTACTCGCTGTAACATATAAATATTGTAAAACCGAATGATTTTTAAAAAGTAACCATGGAGTTTCTTGCCGGTTCTTCTCCATAGGAAACGACCAACCCGAACCGTGCAACTTTTTGTGGACGTTTTCCTTTTTGCTGTCGATCATCATTTAGCCCTTATCCCAATTTATTTAGGGTCGGCGCAGCATGTCTTCTTCTTCCATGCTTCTCTATTACTCTATATCTCATCAGAAACCTCCTTTCTTGCGATATTATTCTTTACACAGTCCATCCATCGTTTATTTGGTCTTATACACAGGGACAGGTAAATGCCTATAGCTATAGGTTTACAGGTTAGGTTGGCAGGGCTGTTTCCGCACTTAGCCTCTTTATTGGGCCATTGTACGTAAATTTAAGATATTTAACTATTAATTTTACTTACTTACGTTTTCTTTGCAAAATTAATCCTATTTACTATCCTAATACTAATTATTATCCTAATACCCTCGAGTTATAAACTTTCTTCGTTAGCTTATGTCAATCTAAAATATTTATAGCGCTTCCTATCATATGGTTTGCGTAAATAGGATTTCACTTGTCCTATTTACGCAAACCATATAATAGGACCCGTTTGTGTTAATAACAGAGTTTCAAAAAAATACAAATTTAAAGTTATTTATTCTTTAAAACAATAAATTATTTATAATAAACTGTTTTTGCCAAATAAAAAACCAACTAGGCCCACCACGGATTTGAACGCACATGTCTTTTGGGTGGGAATGAACTTAATGGAGCTGTGTACTTACATGGTCTTGATATCTGAAAAGAATTAATCATTGTGTTAATATTTTCTTTATTTTACAAGTACCCAAGGGTAAAATCACAAGAGTATGATGATATGATTATCTGTATAAATAAAAATCAATTGCTGTTCGTTAGTCTCGCTAAAACTCGAGAACGGCTGGGCCAATTTAGCTGATTTTGGTTTTAAAATGTTTGTCGTAGTCCAGGGAAGGTTTCAAAGGTGAAGGTTAGAAAGGTAGGGTAGAAAGGTAGGTAGGGTAGGGTTGGGTAGAGTAGTGTAGGGTAGGGTTGGGTAGGGTAGGGTAGGGTAGGATAGGGAGGTAGGTAGGGTAGGGTAGGGTAGTGTAGGGTATGTAGGGTAGGGTAGGTAGGTAGGGTAGGGTAGGTAGGTAGGGTAGGGTAGGTAGGTAGACAGGGTAGGTAAAAAGTGCATTGCAACGCTTGCCGGGGACAGCTAGTTTGAAATAAATTGCTACTTATAACAAAAAAAGTGTAAACATCCGTTATACATAAAGTTTTAAACTAGCTGTTGCTTCATCCTCGTACCTAATTGTGTATTGTATTGGTAGGTACTTCCCGATAGGACTTCTAATCGGCAAAATGACGAATTTCATTCGTTTTCACCCAGTGCTTTAGGCTGTGCAACGTGCATTGTGTTGCAGCGCATGAATGATTGATTGGAGATTCTACTAAGTTGATTCGTAACATGAACTAGTTCTATATCTAGTTAACACTTAGGAATTAGTAACTAGCTGCTGCCCGCGAATTCTTTCGCGTGGAAAATTTGTTTTTTTTTTCAGGGATAATTTATACAATTTAAACCCTCCTCTTGAATCATTCTGTCCATTGATGAAAACAGCATAAAGTCCGTTGCGTAGTTCAAAAGATCTAACCGTACAGACGCAGGAAGCGACTTTGTTTCATACTATACAGGGTGTAACGGAAAGGGTATATTTAAACTTAAGGGCTAATTGCTACAGACCATGAAACTGAACATGTTTCTCCATCGGAAAAATACCATAATAGCGAAATATTATCTCGTGTCCCATACAAAATTTCAATACCTATTCGACCCAAATGCATGGGGCAGCTGATATTTTTTTTCGCTATTACGACTTTTGTCCAATGAAGAAACATGTTCAGTTTGATGGTCTGTAGCACACCCTTAAGTATGCATATACCCTTTCCGTTACACCCTGTATAAAGATAAAGATGTGCTAACTTACATTATTACTTACTTTAGGCACAATTTGTTTGACGCAACACTTGGCTCTCTCTGGTTTCCGCAGCCCCCTCTGCGAGTCGCCAAGGTCTCGCTGAGGCTTCATGCACTTTCGGGTCGTGTCCGCCCGGGGACTCATGTACATGCTGTGAACAATGGTGCAGCAATCTCCAGGACCTGGGAGGTGGTCTAGTCGTGGAACGGGCAGAGTTGGTTCATTCTCACTGATAACCTGGAATCAGGAAAGACGTAAATGTTATTGGGTGTAATTTAAGCCGAATCGCGTTGGAATGAGTCTTACGAACTATATGCATCATCTGATGTCACACAAAACTGGTGAACGATATAGTTCAGTCATTCAATCAATGTCGAGCTCATCGATATTTTGGGCTGCTTCAATTTAAATTTTCATCGACACGTTAAGATGAAGAATATTGGGCTCGTCTAGTCAATGTATACAATTTTTAGGAATTGCCGGTAACATATAACAACCGCTGGGCAGTAGTGGGGCCTACCAGATACCCTACTGGTCGGAGGATCCCCACCCTGTTCCTCATGAGTGTAAACAAGTGTTTTCCGCAACTATGTTCAATGGGCGTCTGCAAGACGTTGCTATACTAGAGACTATCTATGAGTATACTCACCCCTATTTGTGGCTCTGAAGCAGAGTGGCCGTCGAGCGCTGGCTTGCCAGGGTCCTCAGGTCTAGGCTTGCCTCTGCACTTCCTTCGGGCGTCGGGCAGGTTGGGCGAGCTGGACGTTTGCCCTACGCTCGACCTCGGGGATGGCTCCAGGCGGGCTACACGGTGCTTGGGCAATTTCGTAGCCTGAAAAACAAATACAATGATTTGCTCGGGTCTCCACCGGATATGTGGCGCCTGATGAAAATCTAACATGCTCATTAAACGTCTAACTATAAAACTAAAGGCGCTGACTCACCGGAGCATTCGCCTGTTATTTACTTGTAACAATGCAAGATTCGATTTTGAGTATTTGCCATACAAATAGACGCTTCCAGTGAGGTAGCATTCGCTTACAAATTGAATGTAACGGTTAAAACCGAGATTCGATTTTGTACAGAAATAAATGATTATTACTAATTGTATCGTTACAGGCTGAATGTTCAGGTGGCAGGTGAGAGAACGGCGCGCCATAAGATTCGTTCTATCGTCGCCTCTAACTTATTATTATTTGCAACTTATTCTTATTTCTTACGTGTAAGATTCTTCCATATTTATTTGTTTGCAAAGATTAAGCTATATTGTACCTTAATTACACATTTCTAACAGTATAAATCAGCCGTAAGTAGAATATTTTGAAGTTCGGGCAATTTGATAAGTCCGACTCAATTGGGCGATGTTATTAAAACAGCATGATTAATCACTTTTCCATTTTGAATAATGCCCAACCCATCTTGGGCAAAGGAATAAAATAGGTGAACTGTAGTGTTTTTATTCATTAAATGAAATTAAACTTACAAAATTTTCATGAAAATTTAACAAAAAATATTCTAACCTAACCTAACCTAACCCAATTGCCCGGCTACAGGTAGGGAATTATTCATACTGCCCGGTCCAAGTGATAAATTCAAGCTATCTCAAACACTGACTTATTACATGGACCACGGGCCGTCAGGCATTATTAATAATGGCCGGTCAAAGTGATAAATTATTCAATTTGCCCATCGCTCTTGGGCATTATTAATAATGGCCGGTCCTTATTAATAATGCCCAGTTAATCACGTTGCCCGTAACATATACATATTGATGTTTTTTTTTGGCTTTGTTGGTCAAAGCAATTATCGTGTAAATGACTATACAGTCTGTTAAGGCTATATAGATTAACTTTTTACTGCTTGTTTATTTCTAGACAAATGATGTTAAACCAAGTATTAGCTAGTGGATGAGTTATTATAAGTCACTTGGATAGATGGTCTGGTCTAGCATATAATAGGACACTGTTGACTTCTCCGTGTATTGGTTGACCATTGGCAAGGTTTGCAGTTTACTTAATAGTAAGTTTTTAAGATGATAACAAGCTTGAACGTGCATTCCAGAGTAGAGAATGTGGCAACTTGTGGCAGAACCAACCGTGCCAGATATACACTTGCAGAAATCCCAGGGACAAGGATGAATTGTGTAAATAAACATCTACTGACGTCTTACTTTAGAACCATACGTGGTAATGTGTAACCAAACATAACCTTTTTAATATAGCATGTTCTTGAAAGGTTCCCTGGCGAAGATCCAATTAAGTACTCTTCAATTTATTTGACGATATCAGTCATATAGTTCGGGCTCAAATATAAATGCGAATAAATAACTATAAAATCTGTTTAAAAAGCCTATTTTTACTTTCGTACAAGACCTACTCGATTTTGAGTTTTCCCAGTGAATCTTTATTTATAAAAATCAACGGATTTATGTTCGTATACATTAATCTCGAAAAACGCCCCAACCGGAGGCTACACACTGGTTCAGTTCGGTACTACTAGCTGAACAATAAAGTTAACCCGAAGTAAATACTCGGTTTTCATTCGGCGGCAACAAACTCCGTTTGGGCAACAAGCACTGGGTCATGGACGACACAATTCGAGCTAAGCCAAGCGGCTTCTTTCCGTACGTGTGTATCACACACACAATATTCGCTATTACCACCCGTCACCGCGGCGCGTCGGTGGTGAATCCGGCCGAACACATGGGTCACGGGTAGCATCCCTGTGCGTCCACGACTTCCTGGCCATTCTATTAAGTAATGAGGGTCGTTTCCTTGACACAGCCCGATCACAAGATACCACGGAAAAAAATACGAACAGGCTTACAATAATATAAGATTGGAATGCTTTAAGGTTTCCTGAAGCAGGATGGCCAATGTAAGTACCGGTTATTGTCTACAACATAAAATATAAAAGGTAAAGTTGGTAAGTTTAGATGTAGAGGGTTATCTTTGAAACTACTGATGCGATTCCGAGTTAAGAAAAAAGTTTTTCACTAATGGGATCTACATTATACCAGAGTGTCATAGGCTTTGTTTAAAACGGTCCTGTGGGATAATCCCGCCAAAACGGGAGCGAAAACGCAGGCATAAGCTAGTATGTAGTCATATAACTTCGTTGATCAATTGATTTGTACACTGCACACACGAGCTCTAGCTATTTAATAGGGATCCATTTACCAATAGGTGCTCGATAAAATAGGTTCACAATCGATTTTTAGACATTGTTCTCTGCAGGCAAGTCCGACATCCAGTCTTACCAAGGGGTATCCTAAATCCTTAATTACTCGATTCAGAAACTAGCAATAAGTCTAGTTTCGTTAAAAAGAGTAGAGTAGGTAATCAGATATGTATGCTATTGTACTAGTATTATTTTATCTAGACCTTGAGTGTTCTTGATTTCAAGTTAAGCGGATTATACAGTGTAATAAAATTCTTTATAATAAACAAATATCTGTCCACCAACAACATTTGTGACTCCAGTTCCGTGCTGCTACTGACAAATTACTGATGAAAAGACCCAACAAAACTGTGTCCCGTCTGGAAACCAAACCTTAGACACAGCAGAAGCGCTGATGAGCGCTAGACCAACTAAAGTCAGTCTGGTTTAGTTGCAGACACCTAAACCACACTGACTGACTGCCTCGTTGGTCAAGCGGAATACATCATCTGCCTAGCCTTTTCCCAAACTACTTTGGGGTCGGCTTCCAGTCTTACCGGATGCAGCTGAGTACTAGTATTTTACATGAAGCGACTGCCTATCAGACCTCCACAACCCAGTTACCTGGGTAATACGATACCCCATGGTAAGACTGGATGTCAGACTTTTGGCTTCTGACTACTCGTAACGACTGTCAAATATCTACAAATAACAGCCGGGACCAACTGCTTAACGTGCTTTCCGAGGCACGGAGGAAACTCTTTATGTAATTATGGTCACCCATCCACGGACCAACCTCGGTAAGCACGGCTTAACCTTAAATATCGACCCGTGCAGCTGTTTTTATTTAGCCATGTGCTCCTTCGTTGGTCAAGCGGTATACAAACATATATAAATGATAAACTGAACACCTCCCATCGTAGACGAGCCCCTACGGGCTACAGCTACCTAGAACAACCAGTCCCCTTTAGGTCACATGTGCGCGTGATGTCACCGGGTGAATTGTCGAAAACGACACGCGGAGCCCAAGGTCGAAGCCTGTCTGGTGAATGGTTGCTGGGACGATCAGGTTGCGCGCAGACTACATGGCTGGCCATGGATGTCGGAGATGCAGGACCCAAGTACATAACATAACACCAAGCCTGTATTCCCCGAAGGGCTAGGCAGAGTAATACTTTAGTACCTACATCCAGATCTCGCCAATTACCTTTCAAGTCCCAAGTAATAGGGTACTCCGAGCAGCACGTGTGCTGCATGTTAGGTTAAAACGGACTGATGCTACTATAAGTTTGCAGAAAACTGCCAAATAAGCAGTAATGTGTGACCAATTAATTGGTTCAGCTAAAGAGCTGAGAGTCAAATCGCTTTACCCGTTTTAACTGCACCATGCGCGGAGGTTTAAGAATAAGGAGATTTGTTATGGTGCTAATCGAACCTTACTTAATAAAACGCAAGTTTGGCCAAACGATTAAAAATATAATTGCTTAATGAAAGCATTTCTAAATCTATATATATAAAAGAAAGTCGTGTTAGTTACTTCACTTATAACTCAAGAACGGCTGAACCGTTTTAGCTGAAAATTGGCAGGGAGGTAGCTTAGAACCAGGAGACGGACATAGGATACGGTAGGGTAGGGTAGGTAGGTAGGGTAGGGTAGGTAGGTAGGGTAGGGTAGGGTAGGTAGGTAGGGTAGGGTAGGTAGGTAGGGTAGGGTAGGTAGGTAGGGTAGGGTAGGTAGGTAGGGTAGGGTAGGTAGGTAGGGTAGGTAGGTAGGGTAGGGTAGGTAGGTAGGGTAAGGTAGGTAGGTAGGTAGGGTAGGGTAGGTAGGTAGGGTAGGGTAGGGTAGGTAGGTAGGGTAGGGTAGGTAGGTAGGGTAGGGTAGGGTAGGTAGGTAGGGTAGGGTAGGTAGGTAGGGTAGGGTAGGTAGTAAGGGTAGGGTAGGGTAGGGTAGAGTAGGTAGGTAGGGTAGGGTAGAGTAGGTAGGTAGGTAGCGTAGGGTAGGGTAGGTAGGATAGGGTAGGTAGGTCGGATAGGGTAGGTGGGTAGTAAAAAGTGCATTGCAACGCATGCTGGGTACAGCTAGTTGAAAAATAAAGTAAAGAGCGGATAAAAATAATAATAAACACACGTGTCCCTTAAAATGAGTTGTTTTTGATAGTTGGTAGTAGGTACTGAGGATTTAACGGTTGCGTTTTAGAATTTCTGTTGCGAATAGGTTTAATTTTTTTTTTTTTAAGATTTCATTCGTGAACTGCATTCCATCACATCCAAGAAAATCAAAAGGTAAATATTTAACAGTTATTACAGTGAAGAAAGTTTTTGAGATTAGTCAAGTTATACAAAAAAAGGTTTTTGCAAGTTTGTACGGCTATGTCACGAGTTTTTTTGTTATTCTTGTTTTCGTCATTCCCTCATATTATTTTTTAATAATGTTCATTTAGGAGGGAACAGACAACGTCCTTGTAGGTGTTAATTCGTTGTACCCAAAGACATTCAAATATTACAAGCTATAGACGGGACAAGGCGAACAAGATCGTTTTTCTATATATTACAACTTCGATCAGATTAAAGTAAGTCAATCGATCAGTCTAGATCTAGATTGACACGTCTTTTTGTCAGGTTGCTTGCATTTAGTGTCATTTTAAGTTGATTTTAAGTTAAAAAACTAAACTTGATAAATGTTCCTAACTGGATTTTAAAATAGATCAGCCGAGGTGGTTAACTAGCGCGATCTACCGGGTAATACCTGAATTACATCCAATTTTTTTTTCATATTCGTGTTTTTTCTATTCAACGCTGGGTGGCGCCACTGACGTTCGAGATCAAAATTTTTGTATGACAATATTCCCAATGTCCGCTCTTTAAGTCTCTTTATACATAATGTCTTTGGTTGTACCACTCACGAGTTTAATTTGGTGATTTTGAGAATATTTTACAACCTAAACTTTCATCGTTTTTTTTTTTTGTATAACAATGTTATTTTATTCAAATAAAAAGTGTTGGTAAAATAGTGTGATGGGTGGTTGAATCCTAAATACAGAATGACTGTGTTACCTAAATCCTGATGACGCTGAGAGCTGTGCGCTGAAACATTCAATATGTTTAAACACGGTCAAGAGAGGCAAGGCAAACAGGACATGTCCTATCGTTGCCGGAACAGCATAACACATATAATTTAAAAGGTACTACTAAATTTTAAATGTATTCTATATTATTGCACGGTCAACTATTCAATACCTAGTTTTTTTTAATGTTCATAAAAAAAACTAGGTATGTAACAATAGTTCACCGTGCAACGATATAGTGCTTGATTAAATAAATCATGATATCGTACCGCAACAAAGTGGAAGAAAATCACATTACCTTCATCACAATGTCCTCTCCCTACAAAATATACACTTCCATCAAAGAACACAATTTAAAGCGTTTAAGTCAAAACCTAGCCGAATACAACAATGCAATATGGCTGCAATTTGACAGTTTTTGACACGTGTCTAGTTTTTTTTTCAGTTAATTGACGGCGAGTTCTATTGTGGTTTTTTTATTCGTTGTAAAGAGTTTTTTCATTGTTTAACATACGGTTCTACTCACTTATGTGTTCTTTCTTATCTGTGTTTCTAATGTAACGAAAAAAACCTGAGATAAAAATGTGCCATCATGAAATTGAAGATCACCTTGTTGATGTAAAAAATGTGCTGTTTCATACACAAGCCCAATACTTACACGTTTAAATTGTATACAGAAGCTGGTGTTTTCTAAGCCCGATGAAAAATTTCTATTGCGCAGCCCGTTCTCATTGGGGTTTGTTTTCAAGTAAATTATAAGCAAGGTTAAACATAGCTACGTAAATCTCAAATTATATCACTGACCTAGAGAACATGCTGCCTTCCATTAAGTGTGTACTGAGAAATGGGAGCAAACATCTGCAGATCCGGGCAATATTCAAATCTATTGACGTCAACCGGACCCAATGGTGATCCCAATACTAGTCATAATAGTTTGCCATTGACTTATCTAAATAGTTAGTCTAATTAAGACGACTATTTTTTACAACCAACTCTGCCTGTTACATTTCTGTCTTCGATGATAGAGGCTGGTCTTGAAGTTTTGTGCACCTTGGTGTAGTCTATGCCCGTCAGAAGACAGCAGTACACTATTTTGTAGAAGATCTTTGAAACGTTTTTGATGAAATATTGACCAAAACTCGTTTGAAGACCATGGCAAACATAATCAGGAAGAAATCGGTATATTCTGAAAACAGAGTTTATAAAAACCTTCAATCCTCACAGGGTCCACGTGGTAGATTACAAGTATACAACTTACCCTGTCTCACCCTGGGCACACTAAACGCTGATTATGTTATCATACATCGCTACGAAACAAACGGACAAAATTAACTAAAAAATAATTATTTTCTGCATCTGTCAACTGCACGCAATGCTACATACAATTGGCAGTAAATCATTGGCCGCGTTTTATGTGTCCACGAGGTCATAAATCAGGTACCTATGTTAGTTTTATTTGTAAAGCTACAGCCTACTGGTATAAGTATTCCAATCTTTGGCTACAGCTAACAGACGCTGTGGTTAGTAGCTGCCCGGTTCATTTGCTCGTTCTTTGGTAGTAGTGTAGTGCCCATCAGACCTGCAATAATATTTTGGCACTCGCATGACGTTGACGAAACAGCGGTTCAAGTAAACATTTGCCAAATTATTTTGAGAAATTTCTGGACAAAAAGAAAAGGCGGTGTTCGTTTCGATTTCTTTCGCGAGCTTAAGGTCTATAGCTGGTTTTACCACCAATAATACCTGGCTGGTTGATCATACAGCAAGCAGGATGAGATGGAATAATACAGCAAACGATGTAAAACCGTTTTCTTCCCGTGTATTAAACAACTCTTAGATTAAAAGAAATCGTGAAACACAAACTATTCCGGACTTGGGAAACAAACTCGCCCCCAAACGAAGTACATGTTCGTATCTCGAGTACAACTGGAGTGAAAAGTTTTAAAGCATACATTTGGATGGCTATAAGAGTAGAGTAAGATCAAAGAAATAAAGAATGGACTGTGTGCAGGACGATATGTCTAGAATAGACGGTGACTGCTGAGATGACGAATAATAGAGAAGTGTGAAAGAAAAAGTTATGCAGCGCGGACTCCGAATAGATTGGGACAAGGGCAGGAAAGTGATGATCATCGTATTTTAGGTCTAACGAGGTATAGTGAAGTGCCTATACAGTAAGTTGTAATTATTTTCTTAAGAGGATGAAGAAAAGACAACGCGTGGAGTGGACTGACCGTATGCGTGATAATCTTCATAAAGGTGAAGTGCGTAGCAGTCACAACAGGCGTGCGTGTATGGCTAGATGGATGAACTTGGATGAAGATAAGGAAGTACCTATCTAATGATCGTAGAGGCGTAGTTTCTAACTACCCATAGGAAAAAGGGCGGACTCGGGGCGGGCAGGGCGCATATTTGCGAGTGGTCAACACCATAGAGGCCACCACGGCATCAAGTGGGCCGTGATAAAAAGCCTGCAAATTGTCACAATATTGTAAACATTTCATAAACCTGTAGTTACTTTAGCTCTATCTAACAAACACAAACTCTTTAGACGACGATTGTTGAGTACACAATTAATGCACCACGTAAGGACCCACCCATCCATAAACAAGTAAATCACCTTTTCACGCAATAATAAAGCTCATTATCGATCAGCAGAGAGTTAGTCAACAGCAAGCTAACGTGGTAACTTAGCGTCGCAGATAATACGTCTAATACAATTAGTTGCATGGGCAAGGTTTCCGTAGGGAAGAAGCCAGTTCTTCACTACCCAGGGTGGCGAGAAGTCAGCTCCAGAGAAAATGGCTCAAGGTAAGTGCGCCTCATGTCTCTTCTATATTTAGAACCCTGTTTTGTGCTCATTCCTGCCTGTTTTTTTACTAATTTTGAGTTAGATTTTATTACATGTATGCGCTTTGCGATTTATGGTGAACATTTAAAAAAAAATTAAATTCCATACCTAACCTGGGTACTATACCTAAGTATTTAGTTTTAGTCGCAAACGGTACCTCAGTTTTAGTCGCAAACGGTACCTCAGTTTTCAAGCTGGAGCGACACAAAATTTCATGAATAACCAAAGTAATGATTTCCTATTTTTAGTAGTTTTATCTACCAACTAGCTGTACCCAGCATGCGTTGCAATGCACTTTTTACTACCCACCTACCCTATCCGACCTACCTACCCTATCCTACCTACCCTACCCTACGCTACCTATCTACCTACTCTACCCTACCCTACCTACCTACTCTACCCTACCCTACCCTACCCTTACTACCTACCCTACCCTACCTACCTACCCTACCCTACCTACCTACCCTACCCTACCCTACCTACCTACCCTACCCTACCTACCTACCCTACCCTACCTACCTACCCTACCCTACCTACCCTACCCTACCTACCTACCTACCTTACCCTACCTACCTACCCTACCCTACCTACCTACCTACCCTACCCTACCTACCTACCCTACCTACCTACCCTACCTACCTACCCTACCTACCTACCCTACCCTACCTACCTACCCTACCCTACCCTACCTACCTACCCTACCCTACCGTATCCTATGTCCGTCTCCTGGCTCTAAACTACCTCCCTGCCAATTTTCAGCTAAATCGGTTCAGCCGTTCTTGAGTTATAAGTGAAGTAACTAACACGACTTTCTTTTATATATATAGATTACTCAAGTCTTATTATCAGCTAGTAGGTATCCACTGCCTTCATGGTTTCAGCTGTTTAATTACTCGAATGCCACAAATATTTGATAAGCAGCAGCAGTGACTGCAAGGTTACGTTTTACGTTTATATCGTTTGCAAGGGACATCCACGTGCAAACTGTTGTATCAATTCAGCAATAATAAAATGGGTAGGTAATTTTTTTTTTCCTTTTTTCGGAAATCGGTAAGTGTGAACCACCCGTGTTTTAAACGCGCCCTGTCTGGTTTTTGCCTTATAACCTCGCTTACACACATACAAACAATCTCAAACGTTTATTTGATAATTACTTATTCCCTAAACTACGTTAAGGGAGTTATTCTGAAATATTGTCAAACTTAAACAACCATAAAAATCAGCGTTTATTAATAAATAACTAGGTACCGTAATTTTAATTGATTATTTACGTCTTTTGTAACCACCTCCTGTAATTTGACGAGGTTGCAAAACAACACCTTGTATAACGAATAATAAATAACTATTGTAGTACACTTTACGACAATAGTCTTGGTAAATGTTTCACATTCTCAATGTATGATAGAATGACGTCGTTTAGGCTTAGGTCACAAAGTACTGACAATCAAATATTTTTAAAGGGTGGCGATCGAAAAAAGTGGTTTACTTTGCGCAGCGCAGATCGTGTGTGTTAGGTCATGGTCTAGGTTTCTTCTGATAAACTTATTATTATTAAAAATAGTAATTTCCTTGTTGCGTCCGGATTATCCAAAGTATCGACGTATGACGCACATAGTGCCTAGGCAATGTGTGCGGGCTGTTTAATCAGTAGGAGAATCCCCAAGCCCGTTGTCGCTTTCTCCTTAGTCCGCCAGCATTTCCCTGCAGTGCTTCCTCCTTTTTAAGAATAAGTATTTACTGGACTATCAGAAGTATTGTGATAAGCATTATTATTCTCAAACGAACGCGTGAAGTTAACACCACGTCAATTAGTTCTATTTTTAACCGACTTCTAAAAAAGGAGGAGGTTCGCAATTCGGATGTTTGTATTTTTTTTTTTTTTTTTTTATGTTTGTTCGCGCATTACTCCGTCGCTTGCCGACCGATTTGGAAAATTCTTTTTTTGTTAGAAAGGGTATACTTCCCAAATGGTCCCATAGTCACCAAGTCGGGATCTGATGATGGAATCTTGGCGAAATCGAGGGAACTCTTCAAATTTTATAGGAAAACGTACAGTGATTTTGGTATTTTTTTCTACAACAAGTGAAGCATTTGCGTCCAATAAGAACCATTCTACCATCGGATCTGATGATGAATCCAAGAGACAGGCTTCGGAACTCCATAACAAGGCAATGAATCTTAGCTGTGTTTGGGCTTGTTGGAATTGTAACGGTATGCACTTTCCAGGTGTATACACCGATTACGCTGAGATTTATGATCCGACTTGCGTGATTCTTCTTTAGTTTGATGTGGAATATCTGCCATTTGATCCCATAAAAATTAATATAGTTTGGCCATATAGTTTTCATTTTATTAAAAATTTTGTTATATGTAAATTTTTCACGTATGTACACCGATTTCTCCGTGATTACTTGACCGATTTAGATGATTTTTCATTCATTTGGTTGAGAAGCTTGCCCGGTGGAGCCATATGAATTTTATTATCTTTGCTTAGGTACCTACTTTTTGAGTCATCCTCTTTATTATGCATTTTGTCCTTTCTCGTATGTATGGACGATGTGCTGGTGTCTAGTTACAATGTAAAAATTATACTTGACTAGGATTAAAGTGAGATACCACAACTGAAAAGGCTAAAATAAAAAGTCGGTGACTTGTTTGTTTCATTTACTTTTTTGCCACCGACTTCCGAAACTAAAATTATTTGCCACTTTTTAGTGTTTTATGGAAGTCGGTTATTTTTTTTTTTGTAAAAAAGTTTTTTTGAATCGAAAATACAACTAGTTTATATCATACGTATGAGATAAGTATTCAATCTTAATGTTACGTTTCAAACGAGTATAATTTCTAATTCAATAATGTGCCTCTCTTGCTGAAAGATGTCCAGCAACCTAAAATAATCACCAACGCGTTTCTTCCGTTTGGATTAAAAAAAGCAGAAATTTCAGTAACCGTACAATTTCAGTACGCTTAATTGGTGCTGTAACGAGGAGAATTAGACCCCTGCCTGAAAAACAGTCGCAGTTTCATGACCGTAGTTCTGCCCTCCAAATGCGGTCAACGCTGCATGTCTTCTTCTTCAATACTTTGATCATTATTTTCTTGATCACCTCGTGTGTCGTCTATACTCATATATTCGTTTGTGCTGACTGCACAACGCAACCTAAAACCACTGGACTGATCGGTCTAAAATTGGCATAATAGTTATTACCAATGACGTAGGCAACCGCTAAAAAGGAATTTTGGAAAATTCAACCCTTAGCAGATGAAATATTGCTAGAAATTTTGTATGATGTCCGCCACCGAGCGTAGCCGGTGTGGAGCGGCATGACCCTATTACATAAACAAAACGACTATTTACTTGTGTTCCATTTATTGTAACAATTCAATCAAGCCCTAGCCTTAACTAGACTTTGTTGATTTTATCACATTATCTCCGAGTGATAATACAATGTAGACCAAGGCAACGACTTTATCATAGTAAAACAATTGTTGACAGATATTCATTAAATGCCTTATCTACTACCTTCATTGTAGTGCTATTAATAAGGTTTAAATTCGTTTTATTTAAATTACAAGGGACTGCTATCCTAAAGAAATCTTTGTGAGTAGGTAATCAGTTTGCGTAATTTGCTTGTGTGTCATCTGTTTTAAAAGTATATAGAACCTCGTTGATCAAGAAGTGGCAAGTTCTGCTGCTATGCATTGGTCTTGGTTTTGATTCCCAGGCTAGCTAAAGTGATATTGGGGTTTTTCATTCGACATTTCATTTCAGTACTAATACGAACTGTAGATGTGTGCCCCACATGGAGATAGGCCACCCGCTATTATCCAGTGCCCTGTGCTATTCACTGCTGTCAAGACAGATCCTACCAAGTTCTCTAAAATGTAAACAATCTATGATCAGCGTTGTCTTCATTGAGCTGTTTGGTCAGCGTCTCATCAAGTACCAGTTTTACGAAATCAACATCGATCAATAAATTTTGCTTTATCGATCGCGCAGTTTTTTTATGATTAACACTGCAAGCTAGACTGACCATACCCCTGATTCTGTATGAAATCAGACCTCTAGGAGAACTACCACTCCCAAGCAGCAAGTACAGGAACAATCTTACGTTTCCGAAACAGTCGGCAGTTTCAGCAGAACGTAAGAAAAGTTGTAGAAAAGAAAAGGTGTAGTAATGTCCTCGTCCGAAAAGAGGTCGATGTCCCTTGATTATTGAAAAGTTCATAAATCATCTGCAGAATGCAGATCGTATTTGTTAGCGATAACATGATGCGGACCGAGGACATCACTCGCCGCAGTATTGTGAGATATAATATGATGCGGACCGAGGGCATCCCTCGCCGCAGTATTGTCAGCTATAACATGATGCGGACCGAGGACATCCCTCGCCGCAGTGTTGCCAATACTTCCAACCTCACCCTGTTATCATAATCACCGACCTTGCCCGCAGCTTTCTCTGCCCTGCTCCGTGGTGTCTCGGCGTAATTAATTACTTCTTTGATAACGATATAATTCACTGTTTTTAGTTTGGAAACTTAACTGTCGAAATGGAAAGCGGTCCAACGCGTTTTGTTTTTCCAGAAGTTTCGAACTTTAATTACCTATGGTTTAATAGTGCTCCGAATTACTCATGATAACCCTTTTATACATGATTGAGTACCCACCTTAATATTTAAGAGACGATTGCACATTTGCACCAATTGTGTTAGGAAGAGATTCGGTGCAGGGGTAGTGTGGTCCACCATTCCCTAGTCTCTACTGACTCATTTGCACCATAGACAAACCAACTACGTTTGTCGTTCAACCCACAGTTTCTAAAGTATTCACAGACGATCAAACTTGGTTCGGAACGGACCACGAACATGGTGCGCTTTGAACCAAATTCGATCGTGTGGCGCACGGTCCGCCGGACACTATTATTATTAATATCGATACGGCTGGTTCGGAGCGCTTGCACACCGAACGCGGCGGCGGCGGCGGCGCACCGAACCATATGTGAGTCTAGTCGCTATAGACTTTCAAGCAAATCAAATACTTTTAGAAAAATGGAAGTCATATTACCCCCTTGCGACTATTACCGAAATTATTTTTATTATTTTCGTTTTATTTTGTTTTTTTTTTACTTTCAAAAGTGCCTGTAATGGTCTAATTGAAATAAATGCTTTGACTTTGACTTTGACTTTGATTAAGAAAAAAATAGAACATCTCAGAGCTGCCTATTGACGAGAACGGAATAAGGTGAGAAATAAAATAAAACAGATGACATTTTTGTTGTTATTATTTATTGTGTAGGTACTTAATAACGAAGTAGGCATTATTTTTTCGGCATGTTATTTGTTTTTAGGTGAAATCTAGCAAAACTAGTGACGCTGAAGTGGAAGACTTGAATGTCGTAGGCATGTCGAGGAGACGTGTTCACGCAATGCTAGCACAATACGACATCGTCGATTCGGAGTCAGGAGGGCTACTCTCTTTCTCCGAAACGTAACTTCGGCAACGAACGATAATTAAACGTAGTTAAGTTTGTGACCCTACTCTATATAATTTGCGGACGCACACAATAACATTCAATGCATTCGTTGTCTGTAAATTCGAATTTCTTGTGTGCGTCTGCACTCAATCTATACTCGCTAGAGTCTGTAGTTAAAAAAAAATGAAAACTTTTACAGCGCCTCTAGCGGATAGTTGGGTACTAAAATGCGCAGTATGAGTCACTATAGTTATCTATCATACGTCACCGTGTAGTAAACTATACTACAGCGACTACAACTTTGGGCTTCATTTGTTTAGAATTTGGTAGTAAGCACCAACACAGCTCATCGTACCATTGAAAAAGCCAAGTAAAAAGTATTTGGGTATTGACGGAACTATTGCAGTTACGTCAAGCGATCTAACTATTACAACTCATGGTAGACGTACTGTTCGTGGTCCGTTCCGAACCATGTTCGATCGTCTGTGAATACTTTTAAACATAACAAATACAAACTTTTAACGACACTTTTTTATTGTTGCCAAAATAAAGTCACGTCCACGCATTGCGTATTCTTTTTTCAAGTTAATGGCTTTAGTAATTACTGAACCACTTCCTACCTGACTTTTGGAAGATCAAAAACAGGCTAATGACTTAGAAGTGTCTAATGATTTGTAGGTACATTGTCTGACTCATCAGCGAGTAGAACTGCTATTTGAACAGCTGTTACTAAACATACTGTAGCAAAAAAACAGTATGACAAGAGGAAATTAAACTGTGTATTTAATTTGTTTACCGAATTCCTCTGCCTCTTTGTCGTTCCCTCTTTCAACTGATTACTGCTGCGACTATGAGCCTTTCCTTAGCAATATGTTTGTTCGCATCACCTTGTATTTTAGATGTCATAATAATGTAAAGCAAATTGTTTGATTCATGAGTACAAGTAGTCTGTTACAATTAACAGATATAAATAAATACGTAGGAACCTACATTTAAATATCTGGTTTACAAGTATTAGCAACAAAATTAAAACGACACTGCCACGTGCAAAATCTCTAATAAAAATAACGATAAAAACTGCACTATTTCATTCACAGAAAAAAATTGAATTAGGTACTCGTACACACAGCTCCAATAAGTTCTTACCCCTCCAATAGACATGTGCATTTGGGCCTAGTTGGTTTTTGTATTTTGCAAAAACATTTTATGATAATTAATTTATTGTTTTTGTGGATAAATTAGTTTAAGTTTGTTATTTTTAAACTCTGTTTTTAATATTGATTTCTTCAATAAAACGTTAATACTTCTATTATTAGGTATAATGACTAGCAATAATAGGCTTAAGATTTACACAAGGTTCTTTTTTTTTTTTTTTTTTTTTTTTTTTTTTTTTTTTTTTTTTTTTTTTTTTTTTTTTTTTTTTGGGAAAAATACTTTACTCAGATAAGTTGCTCTTAGTCAAAACTTAAAGAAAAATGGCTTCACAAAAAAAAACGTTACACTCTAAATTAGCTGAAAAGAACTATTTTATTACATTGGTTAGGTTAGGTTAAGGTTGGGTTGTTGTTAAGGTTCAAAGTTGTTTTTGTTTTATTGTTAACCTTGTTTCACAAGGTTCTTCAACGTATATAAATAGGACGGAGGTTTCAAGACTTGCATGAGGTTGGATGTGCAAATCCTAGGCATGACATTTACTTTTGTCATGAATTATATTTTAAATATAAAAAATGTTTCTATTTTGTTAAAACTTTGAACATATTTTACTACAAACATTTATATTATACTGGCTGTCCCGCGCAACTTCGGCTGCGTCACATTTTCCCCGTTTTCGCAACATTTTTCATTGCTGCTCTGCTCCTATCCTTCCTCAGGTTGAAAGCTATCTTCTTGCCAAATTTTATTAAGATCCGATCAGCCGTTTAGTCGTGAAAAGGTAACAAACAAACTTTCTTTCGCATTTATAATATTAGTTAGGATTTTACAATTTGTTTTGATAATTTACAATTACCATAGATAATATACGTATCTTACCTACTGACACAAACGGGTCCCTAGACAAGTGACATCCTGTTTACGCAAACCATAAAATAGGAAGCACGATATATATTTTAGATTGACATAAGCTAACGCTACGCTAATTATAACTCAAGGGTATAGGATTAATTGCAATTTTTTACAAGGGCTCGCTGGCTAATTTTTTAAACCGGTCAGTCAGTATTCGTAAAACGCAGCTCGGTGAAGTGGTGCATGGTTCGAACATTGAGTTCGTGTTGAAAGTATTCTTTAGATGATTCGAAACGAATTAAATGTTGTAACACTGTACATGTGTACATTTTAAAAATTGAGGGGATAGCACATACTGATGCTGTCTGTACCTAACATTAACTAATCGTTTTATAAGATTTTGTCTAATGTATAAATAATGTGACCCGTCGTTATGGAGAACTACTTTTATCAGTCATTAATAAATTAATACTGTTTCTAATTATTCTTGCTATCACTATTGTTCTCAATATACATGTAACTGTCGCTCTGAAGTCTGAATATCGAAATTAAGCTACAATGTCAAAAGGCCAATAAGTCCGCCACTTCCTAGGGTCATACAAGAACTTATGCAACACACAAAAATAAACTGTAAACTTCGTTCCACCTTAGTCTCGGATTGTACTCGATTATTATTACGTGGAGCTAGAACAAAACAGTCAAAATTTGGGTGTACCAACTACATATTAGATACACTTCTGCCTAACCCTTCAGGGATTTATAAAGGCGTGGTGTTTTGTTATGTGTATGTAAGCCTCCAAGAATTTGGGTGGAACATGAGACATTGACCCACAAACATGAATTTAAAGGTATAACCAGTTTTGGAAAGAGGAGCTCGTGGCTAAATAAAGACAGCCGCACGGGTCGATCTTTAAGGTTAAGCCGTGTTTGCCGAGGTTGGTCCGTAGATGGGTGACCATAATTACATACCGAGTTTCCTCCGTGCCTCGGAAAGCACGTTAAGCCGTTGGTCCCGGCTGTCATTTGTAGATCTTTGACAGTCGTTATGAGTAGTCAGAAGCCAAAAAGTCTGACATCCAGTCTTACCAAGGGGTATCGTATTACCCAGTTACTGGGTTGTGGAGGTCAGATAGGCAGTCGCTTCATGTAAAATACTGGTACTCAGCTGCATCCGGCTAGACTGGAAGCCGACCCCAAGATAGTTTGGGAAAAGGCTAGGCAGATGATGAACCAGTTTTGGAAAGTACTGCAGTGAGCGACGTATTATAACATTAATGATGTCCAGTTTCTGAGATTTTGCTTGTGGATCTCAAATGTAACAAAACTGCTGCAGGCTCCATACTAGCTTCCTGTAGCTAGTGGAACCTTCATATTGCCACTAGAACCAGAAGTACAAATATCTAAATTCTAAAGCGTAATGTTGTTCCTGGGTCCAATTGGATGCGGATGCCTGTCGACAGATAATGTGGCGCAGCTCGGCAGAAGCTCATGTCCATCTGTGGACTGCGACAGAATGAGTCGATTCATTGAAACCGTCATTATTATAGTTTCACAGGCATCGACCTTCAATATTAGAAATGTTGATAATGGCCAATGGCTCGCGTTGTACTCTTAAATAGTTTTCTATACTTATCATGTAATTATTACGGTTATTGTTTATAATCTTTATATGTTTATTTAATACACAAACGTGCTACAAGCATTTCCCGTTGATTTCCATTTAGAAGCGGTTTGATTATTTCGGTTAGATCTCAGCTACCCTGATGACATTGTTTGTTTTTTCTGACTGACCTTTAGAACAACTAGAAACAATTTGGACAACAAGAGATAGTAATAAAAACATAAATAGTTTTCAAAGTAACCATTTTGGACCTTGAAAGGCTAACAATTCAATTCTAGATAGCAATAGGCGTTTTGCTAATTAGGCACCGTTCTAGTGTCGCCCAAGGCATGAACTATTACAAAAAGTCAATTTGAAATTAATTAAAAATGCACCTAATTGTTCCGATAGTATATAATAACGGAACAATTAGGTGCCCAGTCTTTGTATAGTCAACAATAGTGCATCACCCACCTTCTGCATGGAAATCGAAGAGTTTCTCCTAATTTTTTTATTTATCATTATTTTCATATCTTCAGAAGATAGATGGGCAGTCGTTACAAGTAAAATAAATAAAAATACTGGTTCAGCTGCATCCGGTTAGATAGGAAACCGTGGATCGTTTACTTGACATATTTTTATAAAATGTTTGTAATATACATAAGATAAAAGTCATCATCATCTGCTTGGTATTTTTCCAACGATCTTTTTGCTAGGCTTGAGAATACTCAAGACCAGCAAATAGTAAGAATAGTGAGTGTTAGAGTGAAGTTTTTGCGTCTAGTTTTAGGTAAAAACCGGTTCGTGAATTTAATAAGTGACGATATTTATAAGTAGATCTATATTGGTTTTCGTAGCTATCCCAATGTGGTGGACAACATGAGAAACATGAATGTTTCTCATTTAAAATTCAAATGCGCAACCCGATTTAACATGTCGCTAATTTAAGTCAGTCATAGTACTTTCTAGAATGGCGTTATCTCCCTGTTCAGTATTTTTAAAACCAGACTATAACAGAAAAATCACAGTAGTACGATTCAGTGGGACGAGCCTAGCTCACTCTATGCGAGCGAAGCCGCGGACATAAGCTAGTCTATCATATTTGATAGCTTCAAAAGTAGGCCTATATATATTATATAAACGTTATTCAGTAAATGTACTAACACGCTAAATGTAATACCGGAAAAAACTGTGAAAAACAAACAAACAGTTTTCAATTTTATTCCGAAGAACTTTTCCTGCGGACTAATATAAAACCAGTGCTAATTTGTACAGAATCAAATGTGGACGATTTCTGACGCGTGACGACGTGCCCGGTGAAGATTCACGGAAAAAAAAATTGTTTTTAATCATGTTTTATACTAAGAGTTTTGTGTTACTGACCCTACTGCTAGGTGAGTTAATTTCATATTTATTTGGACACATGATAGGACAATTTCAGAAAAAGTAATGAAGGAAACAGCCAATAAAACTAAAAAAATAAAAACTTCATTCAGAAGGAAATCTGAGAGAAGAACGGAGCATGGTTGCTATACAAAAATAATAAGTGCCAACAAAAAATATGCAAATCCATTTGAAGTGCCTTGTATGTGCTTAAATTTATTTTTTTAACAAAAGTAGGTATAAATAATTTAGGTACCTGATTACTGGTTTATCACTTAGGTGCTTATTTTACACGAGTAGGTATGCAGTAGCTACCTTTTTGAATACTGCATAAACAACCTGTGGGTCTGATGAAAATATCATAGCTTTCTTATGTTATGCAATAATCATTATTTTTATGAGTGTATGTCCTCCACCGTCAGGAGCGAATAGGCAGAGGTATCCGCTACACTCTACCTGACAAAAACCACACGGGGTTTCTCTTAAACACTTTGCCTGGTGTATGGAGTAACCGGTAATGTCTTTGGGTGCAAATGCAAAGTGCGTATAATTATGGCATTTGTCGGTTTATGCCCCATTCTAACTAAAGTTTCCAACGGGCGTCTGCATCTGGCTTCGGACCCTCGAATCCTTTTCAAATCAAATCAAAATATTTTTATTTTACATAGGCCTACATAGGCACTTATGAAACTTGGTGCACGGTTCGGGTTGGTCGTTTGCTATGGAGAAGAACCGACAAGAAACTCCATGGTTACTCTTATAAAATCATTTGGTTTTACAATATTTGAAGTTACAGCGTTAGTACTTAAGTATGGGAGGACAGCGTAGGCCTGACAATAAGTCGTTGCTTACTACAAAAGTCAGAAAAAGATTAAAAAAAAAACAGATCAAGCGCCCCATGGTCCCAAAACGGATACAAATTAAGTACCAACCTATTGTAGACTCACGGTAGGTCAAAGGATTTTTCTGGAACAAAATTGTATTGTACCTAGATATTTGATCACTAGCTGCGTCTTTCATTTCGCATATATTCCTCCGTACTTCAACTACAGTCGGCTTAAGCAGGGATGGAAAACCTAGTGTTACATATTTTAATTTGAACATTTTTTAGATAATAATTATAAAAACACGTTTTTCTACGTTTCTCTTTGGCCTGAGTGATTAATTAGGTACTATGTTGTCCTTGAGTGCGTCCAGTCATACCAACTGTATAAATTACAATGTATTACTGCAAAGATAATGTGGATTACAATAAGTTATTCTATAAATCGATAGCGCTCTATCGAGTTCCACGTGTCTTGTTGAACAGTATCGGGCCATACTTACTTACTCAACTTTACCAGGATGAGGCGCCTAAAATCGTAGTTGTCACTATCACGCGGTTTTTAATAAGATATTCCATGAAGAAGTACAAAAGAGACAACTTACCATTTATTTTAAAATATGTTCCATCACTATTTCCGTGTTTCATATTAATGCTGGATAGCGAACACAAGTTTCTGATGTGAGAATATTTCCACATTCTGATTAGGAGTGGTATAGAACTACTACAGCGTTTCCTTCAATGTAATGTAGCACTGGAAATTCCAATGTATTTATAACTTAAGTGGGGTTTGCAAAGTTCTAAACCTCAATTTCTTAATTCAGAACCTGGCAAAAAATGTTTCTCATGAATTATGACGTCACAATTGTCCATGTTTTATGCGACGAAATTTGTTGAATGAAACTGGGGTCCAGGTTATATACTAATATTATAAGTACGTACTGAAACATTTGTTTACACAGGTTAAGATTTTACATGAACAAAGCGACATTGGAAAATATAATTATGATAAACCATTATGGGACATTAAATATTTCAGCTGTATGTGCTTTGTTGAAGCTGTGTGTTCCTTCGTCATAAGTAAAATCATGCACAAATACTGTTGTCAGTTTATAAAAAGTTTCTACATTAGTCGGATCCATAGAAAAACCATCAACGATGAATGAACGACGATCAATTACTTATATTACGCTTTACTAATTTCATACTTGTTTGCTGTTAAAAAACACCGGCTCAAAATATTATCGGCTTGCATTCGACCTCTTCCTGCCCTGGTTATACGGTTGATGATGTAGATGTTGCTTGCTTGTTTAGTGGTGCCGTATTTCTCTATCGTTACTCGTACGACTCCCAGGTGTTGGATTAAGGGCTAATATGGACGACTGGTCGCTGATTTTTTTCAACTCATCCCACTATAACCTACGAGAGTATGTTGAGGGAGCCTGAATAGCTTGAATCCTAATCCTCCAGGAATGAAGCGATAATGAAACAATTATGCAGAATATTCACGCCCAGTTTACATTATTCAAGCTAAACACTGCTGTCTCCGGCACAAAACCTTCTGCTTTTACATACAATGGAACCGTAGCAAGGTTAACTTTTATTTAATGTTTTTTTGTGTAGTAATTATTGAGATAAGCAGCGTAATCTTATTTCAAACAGCAACCCTTCAGCGATGGCCCTAACGTTTATTTTATCCTCATCAGTTTTGGTTCTTACATTAGTGACTTTTATTTCTAGTGAACTTTTTCATGGAAGGTGGAGGGTTCATACACATACATAAGGTTAGTATCACACACTTCCTAGATAAAACTTACGTATGTTTATTGTCTTAGCACATACATGGTTCGACATTAACATACATACATAACGAAAGTTTGACTGCCATTCGTTCAGGAAGTTTTTATTAAGAAGTAGTAGCCTTAAGTGTGGATCACGAAAAACTGGTGACTGCGAGAAGCACAGTCCTACCCTGTGCCCTATTTCGGCCCATGGTGATTATGACACTTATTGTTCCACGTGGTCCTGGAGGGTTGATACGAATCCATCACATCAATATTAATGAATGCGATGATCGCGTGCAACCTCGTCGCACTGGGTGGCGGCGCTGCGCCCGCGCAGATGTCAGGGCTGCCCGCACTATTCAAGATTCTTTATTTGCATGAGATATGGTACATTATGGTCTTATCGATATAAAGATGTCACATATTTTGCTGACTTATTTTAGCGTGCAAACTTAAAATTAAATTAAATTACCTAACAAAATGTAGTCGTATGTTAGATATCAAACTTTTAGATCTAGTTACAAATTTTAGAATATTGTATGATACAGAATAATGCAAAAAAAATATAACAAGGAAAAAATATAACATAAAAAAATATATATCAAAATATAGGATTTTGAATATGGAATATGGAATTTTCTAAGCCTTCTTAGTGTAAAAACAAATTTGTTTAGACTATGTTCTAGTCTATCTATGCGATTTGTATGAGCTTTCCAATTACAGTATCTATAAAGTATAAATATCTAAGGTATCTAAGTATATCTAAGGTAATGCCAAAGAACTTTGTGTCAAGGACATCTTCGATTTTAACGTTATTATAATGTAAGTCTAAAGTTTGTATTTGGGTGTCGTTAAAGTTCGAGAATTTTGTTTTAGAAACATTGGCTGTTAGGTTGTTGTCCTTTAGCCAGCTTGTTGTTTAATCTATGGTGTTATTTAATGAAATTTCGTATTTAATATCTGGTTGATCTGGTACAAGAACCGATATGTCATATGATACATTAATCTGTTTTTACTTGAGGAACGTCAGTGTATGTATGTTAAGAAATGGAGTGACCCTAGTACGCTACCCTAGGGTACTCCAAATTTATTTGTTTCAAAAGTTGTTCGGAATGGGGTAGACATAAGTTTATCATTTAAGTGGTTAACTTCAACGCATTGCTTTCTATTGCTTAGGTAGCCTTTAATCCATTCCAGTGCTTTACCACAAATTCTATATACCTGGCATTTGTTGAGAAGATTTTGTGATCTACAAAATCAAAGGCTTTGCTCATATCAAAGAATATGGCAGCCACTTTATTACGTTTATCGATAGTTTCTGTATTTTTTTTTGGATATGTGAGAATGCTGAATGTTGTAGAGTTCTTTTTTTTATAGCCATTTTGATTTTCATTTTCGAGAGTTTCCATCAATTGACCATTTCCATGATGAACAGAAACTGATAATAGAAAGATATGTATCACATTTCGAATACCTTGGGAGAAGCCATTAAAATAATACCGTTTACCTTTTGGCCTGCCCTTTATCGGCATCGAGCTTTGAGGCTGTTGACCGAAACGGCTAGCGGTCGAAAGAGCAGCGGTGTCCCCTACATATCAATAAACTCACGTGCACTGTCAAGATGTGATCTCTCTTTACTATTAAACCGCACTAGTCTTTGGAAAACCAACAAAGTTCCAAGCGTGGATTCCTACTTACGTTTTGACTTTATAACTGTAGTATAATAATGTATCGTTACATATTTTCTCATGTTGTCAAGGTGCTAGAATCTAAGAACTTGCTCCCAAAATAGTCAAAGTATCCCAAGGTGGCTAGATCTCGAGGAATGCACGGCTGACTCATGTCTGCACAATTTGTTGCGTTATCTGTTTAAACACTCAATGGCTATAAACTGCCAGGCGTGAAGCACGAGGGCGCTAATGTTGTAATTACACTCATTTTGAGGGCTCGTGGTTAAGTACAGTGGGTAGATCAATGCTGCCGCGGTCATGTGTTCGATGAGTAGATAACAACATCTATCAGCCCTAAACACAAAACTCTACTAAGTACAAGGAAATGTGGAAGGACATGTTTATGTCATTCGTTCCACCTGCTGAAATTCTTCTACCGGGGGGAATGACTTGTCTTGGCTCATCATGAAAGTCATTAAACAGACTCTTGACCCAGGTTAGCCAAAGAAAGGCAAACGTGGAGAATTATAGTTAACTCCTTTGCTCATTACAGGAACTGATCGACGTTACTAAAGGCCCTAAAGTTCTGGGCCGTCTCAATAGATTGCTATCGAAAACGAAACGAAAACGGGGCTTAAGGTGACACTTTTCGACATTTTTTCCATAGAAACTTCGGGGGAGTTTTACTCCACTGTTTGACACTGCACATCCAAAGTAAAACATGATATGGTATTGGCTCATTATTAATTTTGTCTGTACGGAAACAGAATAGGAAAATAAAAAGCCATTAAAAAGTTATGAGCTATCAAAGATTCGTTTTTATTGCAAATTTTAACGCAACTTTGATCGTAAATTAGTAATAAAATAAGTGTCAAATTTGCAAAACAAAGTCGGTACCGACACAGCACAATTATCAAATAATTCAATACATTTTATTTGTAATTGATACACGCAGTGGTTTTTTCATAAAACACTCAAAGTCAAAGTCAAGTCAAAGCATTTATTTCAATTAGACCATTACAGGCACTTTTGAAAGTCAAAAAAAACAAAATAAAACGCGAAGCTACAGTCCCAGTCACAAGGCATAATAACTTATGAAAGTACTGTAGTTGCCCATTCCGTAGCGTAGATCTCTATGGAGAAGAACGGGCAAGAAACTCCATGGACACTCTTTTAAATCAAAATATGTTACAAAATCTTGGTTACATCATTCATGTTAAGAATTACAAATATGTGAGAACAATGTAGAAATACGGGCAAGTTAAGAGCGTCCAGAGTAAAAGATTAAATCAGTAATTAAAAATAAAGTAATTAAAATAAACCGTGGCAGCTAAGAGATGACCAGTCACAACTGACAGCGCCCGTTCACGAACATGACGCATGTATCAGCCATCATTCAACTCAACCATTTTGAAGGGATCTAAACGACCCGACACACCCGCCACCATCAGCGTGACATTTAAGTGAGCATGACATTCACTCAACCACCAGGGTAATTTCGCGTCAATGAAAGATGTAGGTACTCATTAAGTGGTGGCTTTACAGTACATGGTACTCACACATGTGCTATGCAATTATATAATACTAAGAGATTGAATCTATACAATGCAAATATATTTTTACAATCTTCTGCAGCTTTCACAATAACTTCACTTTGTAATTCAGATGATTCCGATTGCCCCTATGGTTGTGGAGCAGGACCAGCATTGAGCCAAGCATTTTTATCATCAATATAATCCCCCAACTTATAATATGCTTGCCTACATAGTGTGCGTTTTATGCAAGATTTAAATTTCGTTTCATTCAGTTGCAGAATGGGGGGAGGTATTTTATTGTAACATTTTAAACAATACCCCATGAAAGATGAGTCCACTTTAGCTAACCTGAAACCTGGCTGAACTAGTTGGTCCCTGTTTCTAGTATTATAGTGGTGCCGGTCACCTCTTCTACTAAATAAATGCAGATTTTTCCTAACGTACATGATGTTTTCATAGATGTATTGACAAGGTACCGTCATGATGTTAATTTCCTTAAACAGTTCTCTTAGAGAATCGCGCCTACGTAGATTATATATGGCTCTGATAGCTCTTTTCTGCAGAATAAATATAGACTCGATGTCTGCAGCCCGTCCCCATAGTAAAATACCGTATGACATAATACTATGAAAATAACTAAAATACACTATCCTCGCGGTATCTACATCAGTAAATTGACGGATTTTTCTGACAGCATATGCTGCTGAACTCAGCCGTCCTGCAAGAGATGTTAAATGAGGACCCCATTGTAGCCTTGAGTCGAGCGTCATCCCCAAGAAAACAGTTTCATCGACAAATTCAAGTTTCTCTTGATTCAATACTATGTCACAGTCACTACATTTGACATTTGGTAGAGAAAATCTTATGCACTTAGTTTTTTTCCCATTTAATACTAAATTATTAGCGGTAACCCATTTATGAATCTGCATAAGAGCGTTATTTACGTCGTCAAGATTTGTGGCACGTCTGCTTATCCTAAATATTAAAGAAGTATCGTCAGCAAACAACACCATTTGTGGTTGGTTTTTAAATAAATATTTTTAAATACACTATCTTCCAAAGGCCTTTTCGTATTTTTTACGCGCGCCTTACGTTTCGGAACGCTGTGTGTGTGCGTACGAACTAGATGTGCGTGCAGACTAGTGTCTAACTGCTCATCACTGATACTATCTGATACTATCTCTGTCGGGAACGATGCCAAGTGAGACAGCGTGCTTTTCGGCCACGGCCACCAGTGAGTTCGAGCCCGCGACTAGTTGAACCTTAATGTCAAACTATTACAGGACTATTAAAGCGACCAACAGTCAGCGATGACACTGCGTGGCGGTCTAACTCTATATGAATAGAAAAAAATCGCAATCGCTGCAGTACAATTAGCAATATATTAACTACATAATCATGTTTAGGAGTGAAGTTGTCGGTTGCATCAGTCATCCACTGAAGAGTCAATTACCTCATGTATGGAAAAAATACTTGTAACCTATTGTCTCTGACGCCTGCTAACGAAGATAATTCAAGTTCTTTGTGTTTAGCTCCTAACAGTTGTACAATGTGACAAACGTACGGACAGTTCAATGGGACTGCAGTGTACAAAACTGTCATAGAATGATGAGCCCAGACAGGATACTTTATGAAGTCCAAATAAGTTAGCACTTACATGAGAATACTGTTATTATTGAACTTATTTGAGATCGAAGGATCAAGCTAGGGAAAGACTATCTCCCAACAAATTATCTCTCAATCTCAATTCTTAGCCATCTGAAACGACCGGAGAGATAGGTCAAGACATGAGCATAAAATAGAACGTGCTTTTCACGGAAGTTTTTATTTATTATGACTATGTGATCGTGATAGGTATTCGTTGTACAGCATTCGGGACAGATGTTGTCGCTCTTTCAGAGGCAGATCGTGTCTTAGTGGGAGGTTGTTATCTTCAACTAAAGTATGGTGAGCCTCGTGGTTAAAGTATTTACGTAACGTAGTATGATACTCGTGACGATAATCGACTCGCTGTTAATCCTCGGCCGTGAGCAAGGCCACAGATTCGCGGACCGCGGCCATTTATGTCTTGCTACTATATAAGACGTAAGAGACTGGCGTTTTGTTTTTATTTAGGCTTTTTCTCACAACACAAGTCGAGCCAGTGTTTATTGTGTGTTACGTTAGTTATAAGTCAAGGACTTAAAAAACCGTTTTGGGTTGTATGTTATAAGTAGGTGCCTTTTGTTGGTCTTCCTCCATTTCCTTTAATTTTGATTCTCTTATCGTGGTCTTATGTTTGTCTAGATATTCACATTATTTCGTAAATGCGTTTTTCGACCCCCACAGAAGGAACGTTCCTTGACGATAAAAGCAAATAACACGTTTTTCCCAGTTATTGGCAAGATTTTTTGTAAAGTGATGATTAATAATGGCTAGATACAACAAGAAGTTTGAAAAAACCCTGTAGTGCTCCAGAATGCAATTTTCAGGTCGCCCAGTGCAATAAGTGGCCTACGTATCTATTAGGTACACAAACAAATTGAAACCTTGCAAGTAGCACCACTTTTCATGTTTTTATATATGTGTGGGTTTTCAACTTCTGGGTTACGAAACTGTTTTAATGTCTAAGACGATTAAATGAATATTATCGTGTCAATCGCTTCCACTCTGCGCTTGCGTCGCACCGCGTCGCAACAACTCGGCAGCACGTGTTTCTTGTTACGTCACGAACCGTTCTGCGGTTTCCAGCACTGCTGCGTACGTATTACTATCGGAAGGAACCTTAATACCTAGCTATTGACTTCTTCATTAAGTCTGATGACTTCAGCCTAGAATTGTTTCACCGCTATACATTTTTTGTTATCTACTGCCTCAATGTCTTCTTCTTTACTCTCTTTAACAACCCGTATCCACACATCAAATCAATGTAGATCTCTTGTCACTTCTCTTGGCCATCAAACTTTTGTGCTACATTCTCGGTAAACATTGTACTTTAACAACATCTTAACATTCATTGTTTTGTCCAGTAATCCAGTTAAGTTACTAAAAATAGCATCTAACAGCATAAAATTATACATACATAGGGAAAAGTCAATTGGTTAGCAATGAATGTTCTAAGAAACAGTTGGATAACAAGCAAACAGCACTCAAGGGTTTCAATATCCGGATCATCGTTGTGAGATTGTGAATCAGACCGGACTCCTGCAAGCACCAGAACACCACCGCTACCCATATTCAGAAGAATATAAATCCCAATGAGTATGAGTAGACTACATTAAACTACGGTAGATGATTATGACTACTCAGAGTCATTACTGCCCCTAGTTTATTATACTTAATTACTTCACTAACAGACAGGACGACAAAGACGTATAAAACTTGCACTTCTTCTGCCAGTTATTGTTCCATGTTTCTTAACGTCGGCGCAAAGTTTGGCCTTTCATAGCATCCCCCATCCCCCCCAACGATTTGTACTTTATAATTCTGCTGTTCCTTAGTCACAGGCGTTTCATTCCTTATACTTATTACATACCCACGCTGCTTGTGCTCATAATGGCATCAGGCAGGGTAGGGAGGGGTATGAGATGGGTTTCTTATGACTAGTTTATCTAAATATGTTCTGTGTCATGGGATAATTAGCGTAAAATGTTCCCAGTACTGGTACACACACCTCCTCACTATGAGAAGGAGTGGGTTGTAATGATATCCACCACGCTAGCTCGGTGCGGGTTGGTAGATGTTACATGACTTAAATTACTTGGTTCTCCGACATGGCGGTTTCCCCACGATGTTTTCCTTTACCTTTTAGAAGCCATGCTTCATATCAGCTAAAAATAATTGTCACATATAAATGTCTCTTCCCGGTAGCAACGCTAAATTCGGCCTGTCAATGCTAACATAGGCCGCGACTAATTATAATAAGTATTGTATTGTCGATGCTCAAGGTCGGACCCACACTCAACTATTGTTATTACTTATTATGTGATTATAGTATTTAGATTTAATTTTAATATTTTGTTCGGTCGTGGAACCGGGAAGACAACACGTGAACACCATAATGAGTTGTTGTAGTATTGTCAGGTAGGCTTAATCCTGCAAGGGCATAAGTGCTTATGTGAAGTTACTGGAGGGTAAAACAAAACATCAGCTACGTCAGCACCAACTTATATAGTCTGCGTCATTAGAGAAAACCATGATCGTTATCATCTGCCACTTCATTGGGCACGGCCTCCAATCAGACAGGCATAGATCGCGATATAGCAGTCGGGGAATCTTAACTATCACGTAACAACGTCAAGGAAACACTTTCTCAAATTAACATTTCCTAATTCACACCGTATGCGGAAATATCGTATCAATAGAGAATGTAAATTAATATCAACGGCCTGCGTTTTGGAACCTCATTTTGGAAGCTTGCTCCCAATCTTGTCGTTCATACAGGCAATTAACTACTCAGTGCTAATAACAATAAAGGTTATAATGTCACGGCTATAAATGGTACTTAATCAGCTAATGTGAAATGTAATTAGAATCAGTATCACTTAATACTTGTAAGCCGGAACGATTCGATTTAACAAAAAAATGTGTCTGTCACTCCTACACTCTTTCGCTCTTGTATTGCGACAGTTTCACGTAGTTGTCAATATCTAGCGTCCGGTGTGTGAAGATCATGAGAATCTTAAAGTTTTGTTCTCTCCAGTTTTGAGGCGACACTCTTGTAATGAGATTTGCGCGTAACTTTTTAATTGTGAAGGTTTCGCTAGTTTGCTGTCGGATTCCTGAAAAAAGAATATTACCATTAATGAAGTGTCTTTGGAGTGTCAAGATAGATTCTTTACTTTCGTCACTTACATCGTAATCTTTAGATTGTATTCGATGACCGAGACGGACCGCTAATGACATAATTGTGCGTCAGTCCCACTTGGGTCTTACCAGATGCATTTTGTTTACTTAAACACATTTCCTTCGCAAGTATTTTAGGACAAACCCTTCTATGCACCTTTATCCCTTGTTAGATAAAGTTACTGGAAAATATTTTCCTGTTACATTCTCCTCTATTAGCTGCGCTATATAATCCACTACTTTTTCATCACATCATTCGTCGAACAACTCGTCCCACATCTGGAATGATTCAACTCAACCAATTGCAGACATAACAGTCCACTAGTGGGCATAGGCCTCCCCCAACCAAGCTGCACTACACTCTCAGGCCACTTCGCTTCAGTATACTCTGTCATACTTTTCTAATAATCATTCGCCGCCACTCCGCCTGCCAAAAAGTGTTTACAGACTTATGTACCCTATGTACATAAATTAACGCGCTTACTATATATTTCCCTATGATATAAGATACGACCCGCTCTAAACTTCGTGCCCCTGCGGAGGTTGCGCGCGGGCACTCGAGAATTACGCGTGATCAAACTTGCGCCTCAGTCTATAGGTACCTACTGTGTACCGTGTTGTCACTGGGGTGACAGCTGTCAGGTATCGAAGGGAGGTAGGTATAGCTATAGACTAACTTAGAGCACATGGAATACGCCACAGGTAAGAAAGGTACTGCGTTGTAAAGGTGCGTAAGAAAGTTCTAAAGTTTGGCATTATGATTCAATTCCTAAGAAATTGTATATATCGTCAGCAAGACAGGAAAACATTGACTAATAAAACCTTAAAACATGGGCCATTATTTACTTATGTACCTGTTTATACATTGCATTTGTCACCAAGCCGTAGTGAAGGCATGTCCAATTGTCCATGCCAACTCTAAGGATATTAGCTATGAAGGACATTCTCTCCCTTGCCAGTCATATCATACCCCGCACTATCAATCCATCTCTTGGGTTTTTTTCTGTCCCTTTCACCAACACAACTCACCACTCATTTATTTAGATACATGCATTTCATCCCTCCTTATCACTTAGGTGGCTAAGTGCTTACCAAGATTACAGTTTAACTTTTTTATCAAGGGGCCCATTTTTTTGGTGGGTCTCTCGCTGTTTTTTCTGGTGGCTGCAAGCGCATTGTTCAGCTTAAGCTCTAATTAGGACCACACGTGCTACGTGTGGTCCTCCCAAATGGTTGTTAAAACATTTGGGGGACTCCCAAATGTTTTGACCACGATTGATATAAAACTTGATAGAGTAGGTTGGAAGCCTATTACGTAATGTTTATGTCGAAGTCTGTGAGTGATATAGAGCCTCCGGGGTCATAGTGAACTAAACCAATAAAACTCACAACAGAGCTTGATATTGACTTAAAAAAAGGTGTTAGTAAGTTCATTTGTGATTGACAAAGCTTCTGCGACTACCCTAACCTCAAACAATTCAGACTTTTGAATCCAAACTTCGTACCTTCTGTTACAAGTATAAAATCTTTATAATTAAGGCTAGGCATAGCATTAATATCCTTGATAATGTCTGTTATATTAGACACAAACCCTGTAACAATGCTCAGTGTGCCGCCGACCGTCGTCTGCGCTGTTACGAAATTAATATTCAAAGTCGAGTATAAAATTAGAAACATTTTAAATAATATTGTCGATCTAGAATCGCGGCGCGGTGTTGTCGTTTTGTATCCGTTTTAGTATTGGTACTAAACATCCCGTTTGTCAAAATTGTTTGATTATTTTATCCTGCAATGAGGGAGTTAAATGGTGAGCTTTTATTTTAATTAGAATAATTGTTACTTAAGATTTAATTTTATCAACAAGTCGGTGAATTGAAGTGCTGTTATCATAGGTTAATTACGTGCCTATTTGTCATCATGTAATTTATACACATACATTTTATTACTACTTAATTGCCCTTAAACTACCCTCTAAGAATGAAAAGCTGCTGTGCCCCACAGACCCGAATGTACAGACAGGCAGGTCAAGCTACCCGAAACTATCAAAATTTTACCAATCAACCTTGAACCGTACTCTTTAACGATAAGGTTGAAAATGTATTAAAGAAATTTGACAGATTGTTGTAACTTAATGATGTGCTGGCGTCTGTACCTACCGCCAGCAAAAGTAACATTACTTATGCCCTTTTCCTAAGTATCAACAAAACCGCCTTGTTGCCAAATTTTATTTTATTTTATCAAAACCGGTTCAGTAGTTTAGCTGAGGGATCCCTTCTTTTCGCATAATGTTCTTTGTCCTAATATACTTCGGCATAACGATTTTGGCACAATTTGTTTTGGCATAATAATACTTCGGCATAATTTTTTTAGGCATACATTTTATGTGGGCATAATCATCTTAAAGACTAATTTGTTTTGGCATAAATTTGATTCGCATAACGTTAGTAGGCCTAATGAATAAATTAATATGAATAAAAACAATTTTCATGCAAATGATTTATTATACATAACATTATGTAACTTAAACGATTTTTCAATCGCGAGATAACTTTTATCTGAAGAATATATTAGATGTTTTGACAGTTTTTGTATAAAAAAATATGTCAATCAGTTAACTTCTATTATGAGAAATAAATATGGCGGTTATTCCTCAGATAGAAGTTAATTGATTGAAATAGTGGTCCTTAATTATGTATAATTTATATATGCTGTGCAACAAAAGTTAGTGACAGAACCGAATTGCTGCAAAACCGACTCCACGTGGTCTTGTTTGTCCTACCCCTAGAGTGTAATTTAAAATCGCGTAGGCGCGTAGGGTCGAGGCAGCACGCGTGGGGCCGCCAGAGGCCCGCAGCGCCGGAGCCGTGACAGAAACCCTGCCTGCTGCATGCTTGCTTGCATGTTGCATGCTTGCTTGCATGCTGCATGCTTGCTTGTTTGCTGCATAAGCATGCAATCAAGGAAAGGAAAGGAAGCATGAAGCAAGCAAGCATACAGCATGCAAGCAAGCGCTTGCATGCTGTATGCTTGCTTGCTTCATGCTTCCTACAGCGAAAAAAAAACCCAAATACCTATAAAAATATGTTTTAATATCAAGCGTAAATAAATATAAATTTATGCTTTAGGATATTATGCTTAAAAAAGTTATGCTTTAGAACTTTATGGTTACTAAATTTATGCTTTAGAATATTATGCTTAATCATTATTATAGTTACAGAAATTATGCTTAAAAAATTATGCGTAAGCTGTTATGCGTGATTATATTATGCGAAAATATAATTATGCCAAACAATATTATGCTAAGTTATATTAGGTCTTAAAATTTTATGCAAATGGAAGCAAAAGGTTCCCTAACCTTTAGCTGATTGTCCTAAATAATGATTATCAAATGTTTAATTATCAAGCGATTATTGGCATATAGTCGCATACCATGAAAGCCTACCCTACTCCTGAAATAAAGGTCGGAGATTTTCACACAGACAGAAAGCCATTTTAGCGGAATTATATAAATATTGAAACGGTATCGTCGGTGATCATAAAAATGGCGCCATAACAGAGAATATTTGCCTATTTGTCACTCTGTCCGTCTTTACTACGCATTGTTGGTAAACGTGTCTAGCATGTCAATCAGCAGACAGATGATTTTTTGCCATTTTCTATTCAAAGACGAGCGTATGATATGAATAATTAGTTTACGCCTTTTAGTGTGTGGTTTGGACTGCTGTTGTTTTTCTAACTTTGAATGTTAGTGTGACGGAGTTTCTAATTGCCTACCAAGAACCTAAACAAATGACAAGTAACAAAGATTCCAACCGCAAAGTTTTTATTTGTAGGTACAGAGATGTCTATGTTTTGTCGTTTCTGAATCAAACATTTTTTCTTTATTTAATAGTAAATATTACGAAACAGAAAAGGTCTTGCTGCGTCATAGAAAACGGAAACACTTATGTATGACATTCATAGATTTGATTTATGACCCTTCCTGACTCCACGACCTACACCAATGCCGTTGTAACACTAACGAAATACTTTATGGTACATTATTTATATTAATTATGTGAATATAAACGTAATAATTAAATAATGTATTATTTAATTATTAAAACAAAAATAACGAACGACATTTGTCTGTTGCGTGTGACGTGAAGGTGTAGGTACCTACTTATGCCTTATTTTATTGATGATTCTGCTATTTGCACGGATGCTGAATGTCTTCTTACCCGGTTTAAGGCTGTTTGAAGAATGAGCTAGGAAATAGGTCTTTAGAAATCTCAGCAAACAATCAATTCCTATTGAATATACCAACCACTGAAGTTGTTATTCTGATTGACACGAGTAGATAAACTGAAACTATATTTCCTAAACATTAGGTACCTATGTATATGTATTATTAATATGAGAACCCCGAAGGTTGTAAACTACGACATCGCATAAAATAATAATTATACCAGCAATAAATAACGAGTATTTTGTAAATAATTGCCTGTCATCAGTTTCCGAATAATCACAGATGTTTAGATGCACGAGATACGAGATTCTGTCCGTAACGTCGCCGCCGTGAGATGTCCTTGACAATGAGATAAATATAGAATCAATTAGATGTACCTACTCATTTAAATAACTTAAAAAAGCAAATTAGCGCTCTTTTACGTCATATTTACATATTTGACATGTTAAGGCGAAAATGTGTGAATGCCAATATTGAATTTGCATATTTTTTCAAGTTTAGGTATGCAGAATTTATCAGCAGCTGTATCAATTAAATAAATAAACAAAAACAACACTGAAAACATTTTGTAAACATGCAAAACAAGTTGGTACTTATTTAAAATCAAAGTATTTTTATTTTACATAGGCCTACGTCATGGGCACTTATAAAACATCGGCAAAAGGTGCACGGTTCGGGTTGGTCGTTTCCTATGGAGAAGAACCGGCAAGAAACTCCATGATTACCTACTCGTTTAAAATCATTTGGTTTTACAATATTTGTAGTTACAGCGTTATTACTTAAGTATGGGAGGACAGCGTTTCTCATCGTACCTACCTTATACTTTACGAATATGGAAAACTGTTAGCTTAGAGTTATGTAGATGTTGACGCCTACATCATGTATTGAAAAATACCAGTAAAGTAATGAACTTCGTTTGCTCTTAATCTATATATATATAGGTAATACTCAGATAATCTAGCTCTAGATCTAGATTGAGCTAGAGTGATTGCTTAGCTACATAAAACATGAAAATTAGACTATTGTGAGTTGTCTGGCAGTCGTGTAGAAATAAATAAACCAATGCAGATTATTTTTTCTATCTCTATAGACCTAAGTACTAACCACAATCATGAGCTGTACGTAGGTATAGCTTGCTAGCCCCTATGCAAGGTACCTATACCTAACCTACGTCTGTAATTGTTTTGTTTTTTTTTTTAATTAGTCACTAACCTGCTATTATTCAACTTTTTTGCCCTTTAACAACTGCTGAGCGAACGCGAATATTAAGTTCACTACAGACTATGCTTGTTTTAGGAAGCCTTTGCAATTAGATAATGTTTTCATGCTTTCAATTAATAGAATTAGTATAGTGAGTATGAAAATTATTTAAAGGTGTCATTCAAAGTTATCAATATAGCTTGCGTTTTACTTTTACTAAGCAAAAATATGTAACGTTCCTATGAAGTTACTACCTGATGAAATTGGTTCACAATTATACAAATATACCGGTACATTACCTTTAATAAGAATCACGTAAGTATTACCAATTAATATCTAAATTAGATTAGGTTAGAAGTGCATAAATCTCCTATGATTCCCCAGCTTTTAAATGCCTCATGTAATTACCAAGGTCTGAGCTAATTGCTATCAACCGGCGAAAACGTGGGCTCCAGGGTTCTACTTGGAAATTTTAATTTCCTAAACCTTTTATGGCCCATACTTGATACTCTGCGCACCACAGACGCGGCGCGCTTACACATCGTCGCGTGAAAGCAGTCAGTGTGCGCTGCAGTATCGGGGCAACCCCATCACCGCCCTGAACGTTAATTTAGTTAAAATATGTCCAAGGCATTTGAATTTATATACCCTTTCCAGTGGAACAGCATAGAGATTGACAGTGGTATGCTCACAGGATATTTCGCACTGGCGGTCTGAAAGATCACACACTGACTCTTTCTTAAATTGTACAGTAAACCGTCGCGTGGCCACAAACGTATTCCTCACCAATCTGTATCAGCTTCCTCAGGCCGCAGACCGACGCACTCTGTAACACTAGTCGTCCGCATAACTCAGATTATTGATACCGACGCCATCAATGTAACAGCCGACATGTTGACAACTAAGCGCTACGATCAGTTCGTTCACATATAAATTAAATAGGGTTGGGGATATCAACCTGCCCTGCCTGACTCCACACTCGAGCTGATACGGATCCGACCCCGGATATTCAGCAACATATAAAGCGGTCTCTTGATAGGAAAACAAACAGAAAATGAGAAACACGTAGTTATGTAGGTGTACCTACACTAGTTGTATCTCTTTTTGCTTTGCGTGAATCCCTTGTAACGAAAGGTAACTATAGCTTGAGGAAAACGTTTTCCAAGTTACATCACCATACGCGGCCGTGTGCGGTTTTTGACCAGGTAGGTCACATTTGCTCCTCTGCTTTGAAAATTATATGCCCACCCGTTCTGTCCGCCTATAAACGTCTGTAATAGGACCAGAGGTGCAATGCCATCATTAATATCCTTCCGGCCGAATATCTGTCGTGAGAGACAAGCTCACTGGAGAGTAGCTGAGGAGGTACTCAGGAGATATTCGTATGAGCTACATTTATAGTGTCAGTTTAAAAACACAGGTGCACTCCTTGACTCCCGTAGTACGATGAGATTTCAAGCATTTTCCCTTATTTTTTATTTCTAATTTATTTACCGGATCTGATCTTTTTGTATATTTATATATTAGTTGATAGCAAAAATCTAAACAAAAAAAGAACGCTAAATTGAAACTTCAATAGATTTATGTTGAAGTTTTAACAGATTTTTGATGTAGATCATTAAAGTATCTTGAGATGGATCGTGTGTATGTGGTGCAATTGATTACAAACAGGCGCTTCGAATAATTTACCAACATCTTTTTTAAAGCCTAATCTCTCAATTAATCGTTTAAATGCTGCTTACTCGATAAATACTGATGACCCGGAATCCTAGATCGCGCTATGGTTTCGTTGGTCATTACCGCGGAATCCTTATAATCTGGCTTCAGTAAAGTAGGCGAAGGGATGAAAACCCGTCTTGCACTTGCTAATGTAACCCATTTTTTTTTAATTACGTACTCGCATTTGTGAGATAGATATTGACTGATATTGACCATATGAAAAGATTTCAATGTGGATACATTGAAATTGAAACAGTGGATACTGTTTCAGTTTTACATTAAGAATTGAAAACATACGATAACGATGGCGTTTTGGTTAAGATTATTAAGATATAATTATAAAGACTGGGACTGTAGCTTCGCGTTTTATTTTGTTTTTTTGACTTTCAAAAGTGCCTGTAATGGTCTAATTGAAATAAATACTTTGAGTTTGAGTTTGAAAGGTTGCTAAGTATACAGGTTGGAAGAGGACACCGATGATAAAACGTTCACCATGTTTTTGGTAAGTTGGTAGGTAGGCTGAATCAACACAATGAACTAAAGAAATGTTTCGTCGGTTATTAAATAAAAACTGCTGCTGCATTTTGCAGTTGTTTCCTACAAAACTGCAAAGATTTGCTATGACAAAATTTCTATGTGCGGGTTCATAATGATGAACTGGAAACTTGGTAACCGTTTTAGGGTTCGTTACCGTTACCTTTTTTTCTCATCGAGAAATGAAACACGCCGATTTGACGGCATGGTTGGCGCAGTGGCTAAGCGATTGACTGCTGCTACTGTGTCGCAGATTCTATCCCCGCACGGAACAAATATTTATATGGTCTACAGATAGTTGTTCCGGGTCTGGCTATTTGTGTATATAAACGCACCCGCGATACAGGAGAAATTCGTATCTGGGGCATCGTAAAAAAAACACTACAGCATCTCAGCTCTTTCTATTTAATATTTTTTTACAATAATTGAAGACCAAACATTCTGTTAGTTAATCAGTCAATAAATTAGTAAGGATAAGCCAACACCGGAAGGAAATCAAATGCATTCATAAATGAAATCAAATATCATTGCACTTATAACTTTTCTTTGCTTGCTCTGTTTTGTGTTCTATTTTGAGTCCAATTTGGAGTGACTGGTCCAAGCACAACCTGTGCTTGGCCCAGTCACTCAGTATCCTTTTGCTTGCTATTTATTGTAACTCCCATTAGTCAAACAAGTTGTCAAACAATAAAAGCAAATCTGCTGTTTCTTGATTGATTAGTTTATTATTGGTATTATTTAAGCAAACGAAAACAATACGTTGTTATTATAAAGTAAATGAAAAACCTCACATTCTGACTTTAGAGTTACTAATGGTGGCGTCCCCCAAGGAAGTATATCACCCAAACCCTTATTTTTTCTGTCTATATACCCAAAGTACAGACTGTCTGAGATATCAACACACAGCCTAAACAGCTGGTCCTAAAGACCTGAAATTTGGTGGGCGTGTTCTTTGTGACCAGTAGGTACCCACTAAGAAAGGGTTTTTCGAAATTCTACCCCTAAAAGGGTAAAACAAGAGTTGAACGATTGTCTGGATATCAGTAATTTTTAAAATTAGAAGCATGAAATTTCATAGACAAGCATCGGGTTACAAATAACAAAATAAGTATATAAGTGTTTTTTAAAAAATACCCCTTAGGAGGGAATCCGTCAATTCTGAAGTAAGGAGAATGAAATTAAATATTGAAGAGTTTTTTGAAATTCAACCCCAAACGGGAGGAAAGGGGTGGAAACATTAGTATCACAAAAATGGTCTGAAGAGCTTGAAATTTACTACTTGTGTTTCTTGATTGAAAAGGAAAACACGTATTTTATTAACGTTTTTTTGGAAATTCTACCCCTCAGACGACAAAAGGGGTGGCAATTTTTTTAACGTCGCTGGGGCGCCGCACCGTGCATGTGTCCACCAATGCGGCGATATCATGCCGCGCCGCCACCGCAACGCACCGTGTGCATAGCAATAACATGTTTTGCACTTGTTAAATCTATCAGCTCCTGTTCTGATCAGGAAACTTAAGCGCATTGGTAGTGTACCAAGTAAGTAGGTAAATCAGTTTGCAGTGGTTATTCATTGTTATGAAAACAAATGTTTGATTTCTAAATAGAGCATAGGTACAGACGACCATTAGTAGGTAGGTACTTTGTACACATACACAGATTAATTGATCTTATTAAAAATAAATGTACTTAGTATTTTTGCAGTTCAACACTGACATTGACGTTCACTACACTCACTTGCTCGCATTGCTTGCATGCGTTAATGTTTTGTTATCACATCACATATCGTTAATCAACAAAATATTCGAAGAAGCTCATCCATTTATTTGGTAAAATAATTCTAATAAATAAACACCAAAGAAAGAGGCAAATATAAGTTAGGTCCCAAAAGTAAACACAAGTAAAGAAAATAAAGATTTAACTGCTAAATAATCCATACTAATATTATAAATGCGAAAGTCACTCTGTTTGTTTGTTACCTTTTCACGACTAAACGGCTGATCGGAGCTTAATGAAATTTGGCAAGAAGATAGATATCAACCTGGGGAAGCACATAGGCTGTATATCATCACGCTACGACCAATAGGAGCGGAGCAGCAATGAAAAATGCTGCGAAAACGGGGAAAATGTGACGCAGACGAAGTTGCGCGGGACAGCTAGTAAAAAATAACGGTGAAAGTATTCTTCCACTCTTTGGATTACGACATGGGTCGCATTAGGTAAAAACGATACCTAATCCTCCTAATTCTAGTATTTAAAAATACTTAACAATGCTGTGCCTCCTAACCTGCCCGCTTAGCCCAAAAACATGCAAACTCTGCGGTGCCACGAACGACGCGGGGGAAGTGGTGATGATCTGGGCTAAGAAAATATTTGCCAACACTAAGAAGACTTGTTCATCATATAATAAATAAATCGTACTGCAATGTTAAATGTATCACATTAATAAATAATTAAAAAGAACATAGTCCTCTATTAGTTGAAAACCGAAATCTTAGCCGTACACAGCGGGGAGATCTATAGTCCCGGTTAATTGTTCATACAGCGTTCCTGTCGGCCTTCTTTTCATTCTTCTCGGGATAAAAACTGTGGAGATGGCGACGCTAAAACCCCGACATGTCTTTAAAGTCGATTTAAATAGGTCAATAAACTCAAGGAATAAAAATAATCTTAATCCGATTTAATGGGGATCATTCAACGCTTACACTGCTTCTATCCCCCAAGTGTCAAAAGTAGAATTTACTAGAGAAAAAATTGTCGTCAAGCTTGACGCACTTTTCTACATTTTTTACATCGTCATGTCGTTGTCGTTTTGTTAATGTATTCTTCCGTCGACATAACTTGTTTTGTTTCTCATGGCGACCTCCCTATTATCTAAGTTGCCTACGCAATCGGTTCCTACAGGCACTCACACTATGTGTGTTCCAGGGGTCTCGTGTGAGAAGAAGCTGGGCAGGCGGGCGGCAGTGCCCGTCATCTTCGTCCAGGGGAACCACTACGAAGTGGGATTCGATGTCGTAAGTATTAGCTACGTATAAGCGTAATCAGTCCCTGTCCTGAGTTTCTGAAGGATTACGTATTATAATGGGCCATTTAATCAACAGTTAATTCTCTTGTAATCACACTATAGGCTGGTTATTGCAACAGATAACCCCAAGAGATTTGGTATTTCTGAATCAAGGCTTGGGTACGTTCGATTTTATGAAATTTATCCAAAACACAATACATCACTCTGAATAAACCAAGTTTCTCCAAAAGATTTTTTTAAGCATTATCTAGATAAGTATACGGGAACACCCAAATACTCCAAAATATTTTATTCCGAATTTCAATGATCCGGGTTCCTAATTTCATAATATTCTCAAAATACCGAGTTTCAATAGATCGAGTAACAAAAAGTCAGACTTAATGATAATTCGAAACATCAAAAATAGAAATTCCGATTATTAAAATACCGATTAATACAATTCCGCCTGCGAGCAAGCATACAACATGTAAGCAGGCATGCAACATGCAAGCAGGCATGCAACATGCAAGCAAGCATGCAAGCAGGCAAGCAGCAAGCAAGCAGGCATGCAACACGCAGCAAGCATTATTTCTGTCACAGCTCCGGCGCTGTGGGGTTTGGGCGGCCCCACACGAGCTTATCGTCGCAGATGGTTTAACGCTCACCACCGGCACCGGCACCGGCACCGGCACCGGCGCCGGCGGCGAGCCTTCAAACCACCTGCTCCTCAACTCGCGGGCCGCTCCACCCCTCCGCGCCTACGCGGGCTTAAATTACACTCTAGGGTAGGGCAGACAAGACTGCGTGAAGTCAGTTTGGCAGCGATTCGTTTCTGTCACTAAATTTTGTAGCACAACATGTTAGTTAGTTTAATCGAAGTATTGAAAATCGGAATGTCGTTTTTCGGACCGAGAACCTTTCGAGCATTTGATTCTTCCAATGTATGAAAATCGGAAAACTAACAAATCCCATTTACGACTTTCGGTAAAATAAATTTCGTGATTTTTAACAATAGACATTATAATTCTTAGTTATAAACGTTATGAATATTCAAATTAAGGAATTATAAAAATAGGAATAATGATAAGTCGGAGTTGTTTTATTAGGAATTTTTAACTATTCGGAATTATGACAATCGGCATTTTGAAATTCGGCCTTGTCGGAAAAAGTTTTTCGTATTTATGTAGTGTACCCAAACAAATAGCTTATAATTCCCAGGGCCGCACCTTCTCATCAGTAATCAAGAGCTTTATCGCCACATATGAGAACCTGCGAGACTTCGAGAAGGAGTACAAGACAGATACCGGTCGCAGTGCATACGACAAGACCCTCGCCAACATGAAGAAGAAGTTCCCCTACTACGTCAAGGAGATACAAGGAGTAGCAGATGGTGCCAATGTGCCTTTCTATCAGGTATGACACATCTGTTCTTATTCCTCTCAATTAAATGAGGTGGCTAAGAGTCAAACTTAGAAGGCGGTTGTCTTAGACTTGGCATACATTGCCAGGAGGTTCCTTAGGCAGGTTAGGTAGAGATACATAGATGATACTATCCTGGAGTGTAAATTTGGCATTACTCCACCATCAATGGGGCAATAAATATTGTGTCCTGCCTGCCCTGTTGTTTGCACATTATTGGAGCTCACTGACGCTACGGAATGTGCCAAACTGGTCACCAAATTTTGAGCTAAAATATTAGGTCTTTACCTATGAAATTGCCGTTTTGTTTGAAAAAAGTTAAAGTATTTTTTTTTTCGAACTTGTTTATTTCTTTTATTCAAAGTAATCACCCCTGCAATCAATGCATCTTTGCCAACGCTGTGGCAGTTTATGGATGCCCTTCTTGAAAAAATCAGCTGGACGGGAGACAACAAACTCTTCAAAGGCGTTTTGTACTGCCTCTCGGGAATTGAATTTTTTTCCCGCTAAAAAGTTGTCCAAATTTTGGAAAAAGTAATAGTCGGAAGGCGCAAGATCTGGTGAGTATGGCGGATGAGGGAGAGCTTCCAAACCCAACTCATGCAGCTTAGAGACGGTCTGTTGTGCAGTATGGGGCCGCGCGTTGTCGTGAAGTAGCAGTGGAGACGACCGATTGACCAAAGCTGGTTGCAGACGTGCGAGTTTCGCCATCATTGTGGTCAGTTCTTCAATGTACACATCTGCAGTAATGCTCTCGCCGTTTTGTAAAAAGCTATGATGAATCACACCAGCACTAGACCACCAAACTGTGACCATCACCTTTCTAGGGGTCATTTTTCGTTTTGCACATTGCTTTGGTACCGAACCAGGATCTAACCAACTTGCTGAGCGCTTTCGATTGTCAAAAAGAATCCATTTTTCGTCGCACGTAACAATTCGGTTCAAAATTCCTTCATTTCTGTGCCTGTTAAGCAGCGCAAGGCAAGTCTCGACGCGTACGTTGCGCTGGCGATCGTTAAGTTCGTGGGGCACCCATCTATCAAGCTTTTTTATCTTGCCAATCTGTCGCAAATGGACCAATATTGTTTTAATGCTAACATCAAAAGCTGCTGCCAGCTCAGCTGTAGATTGAGTTTCATCAGCTTCAACAATCACCTTTAATTCATCATTGTTGACCAAAGTTTCCGGACGACCACGAGGTTCATTTTTCAAGTCAAAATTCCCAGAACGAAACCGAGCAAACCAATAACGGGTTGTGCGTTCGTTTGTACAGTTCTCTCCGTAAACGTCGTTGATGTTACGGGTCGTTTGTGCCGCGTTGGTGCCACGACGGAACTCATATTCCATAATTACACGAAATTTCAAAGTATCCATTATGAGGAAAAATGTTGAAATGTAATGAAAATACAACGCTAATGAATAAACAAAAGACTGATTTTGTAAATAGAATGTCATATTTTTAAAACAAAATTAATTTGAATTTAGAACTCATAGCCAATCAAAACTTTTTTTTGTTTGAAAAAGTCTGTACTGCAATACGGCAATTTCATAGGTAAAGACCTATTATTTAGGTTGCCATCGACGAGCTAAGAAGAAGGTCTGGTCCCACCATAAGTGGAGCCTAGAAATACAGAAAGAGTTAGTCATCATCAGTTTGTGTTCGCAGCTGTTCCTGCTGCAAATGGATGACCTGATTGGCAACGTAAACGACAACCACATCCCACGCAACGACACCGGCGGCTGCAGCTCTATCGCCATCAAGAACCCACAGGCTGTAAGATCTAAATAGCATAATAAGCCTACTTACGTTCCCACTGCTGAGACACAGGCCTCCTCTCGTTGAGTGAGGCTGGGTTGTAATCCACCACACAAGCCTAGTGTGAATTTGAAGATGTCACATATCTTCGAAGATCTAATTCTAAATGTTTGTATAGAATACTTTTACCGAAACTTCTTTTTTCACGCCAATAGTTACATGTGAAATGCTGTTATTGCATTCCAGAATGATATTATATTTTTTCATTTACGTTACAGACGTTATTGGGTCACACTGAAGATGCTTTCCATGAGACTCTGAACCATTTCTACATCATGTCTGCACATATCATACCGTCTCCTGAAGATAGAGAGGCTGGAGTAAGTATAAATTACAACTTTTACCTATTTTCTGGCTACTTGGGGTACCACAAAGACCAAGTGCCTAACATTTGGACCTGTGGTCCGTGAAATATATTAACTGCATTTACAGCATTCCATCCTATTTATGTCCTGCCACGTGATATTACCGCCTCCTATATCTTAATAAATTTGTGATTGGCGTAGGATTTCTTGTCCATACTATCTCTATTAGCCGATTTCTCAGCTCTCATTCCTTTTCTGCATATTATGTTATTTATCACACAATCTCATCCACGACATTCTCTCTAAAGCCATTCATAGTCAAAAACTTCCCTCACCATATTATCCTCATGAAACCTAATCCCTGTAACTCTTCACCAGGCTGTGGAGGAGAGATTCGCGTCACTCTGTTACGCGGGACAGATGCCAGGGTACACAATGGGCTACAACGAGAATGGCTTGGTCTTCTCCATCAACACCCTCAGCCCCTTGATCCTGAAGCATGGCAACACACGTAACTTTAATTTATTTTATCAGCTTCTGTCCTGACAACATTCAAGCAAAGTTCTTCTATGTACACTTGTATCTATAGTCAAACTAAAGCAATTACTTGAGTTTAAATAGTACTTATGCAACCATAAGACAAGAATTGGAACTACGTAAGAACCGTCAACTTTCGTTGACGGCAAATTTAAGTATGCTGACTTTTAACAGTTCTAACATCAAGCAATTAATAAACTACAGAACAAAAATATTAATACTTTTACTCGAATGTTCAATTTGACTTATTTATATATACGGGTGTTTTACTGCCGCAAGTAAACTTAATTAAAAGTTTTTTTAATGGAACTTTTGTCTAGTAGTAGGTCTACACAGGTTAAAGATAAAAATTGTTATAACATCTAACGTAAATAACATAAACACCTACTAATATTCTTTACTACACCATTAGGTACCTACTAATATTGTAAGATAAAAATTGCATTTTATTATATAAAACCGCAAAGACACTAACACACTCGCCCTGCTCTGTTCCTTAGTCGTCATGACTGGTGAAAGAACCCCTACTATACCCCTGTACCTGTAGCGACAGTTACAATAACTTCTCCTGACATTTCACGCAGCGCGTACCTTCCTGACGCGAGCAATGCTCGCCGCCAAGAACATCGGGGAAGCGGAACAGATCCTGCGAGACGAAGGGCTGGGCATCGGCAACGGCTTCTCGGTGAACATGATCTGGACCAACAGCTGGGGAGACCGCCAGATCTACAACGTAGAGGTGTCTCCCGACCTGAAGGCAGACCGCTCGCAACTCAGCATACATAAGTACGATAAGGAGCCCTTGGTACACTGCAATAAGTAAGTGTTGTATTTGTATTTTTAACCCTCATTTTCACATTTGTTGCAAGTAGAAGCACTGACCTGACTGACTGCTGATCGATAGCGTGGTTGCTAAACATGATGTGCAATGCAATGAGTATTCTTAGGTTGGAGAAACAGTTATTAGGTTTTTCCGTCGGAAAATTCTCAGTAGTAGCCATATATACAGTCTTGAATTGTGCCTGGTCGATGGCATTAGGCTAGGCACCTACATGGGACTTAAAGCATACTGTTACTCGTGCCACCTGACACCAAAGAAATACAGGTGTGATGTTAAAACTCACAAAGCTCACCTTTCCTCATTTCGTCAGATACCAGCGAATAAACGTGACGGAGGTGAACGGCCCCATTATCGACAGCAGCGTGGCTCGTCTGAAGGTCATCCACGGCTACCCGAAGCCACGCAGCCGCTCTGACATCGCGGAGATCCTGTCCGACACCAGCGGCAAAGACTTCCGCCTGTTCCAGGACCATCCCGATGACATCATCATGACTATCGCTGCAGGTAAATGGCACCACCATTTTTTCAGCCACAACTGGGAATAGGGCTCCTATTTATTCTGCTTCAATATACTCCCCGGTTGTGTCCCTCTCATCTAGCTTTTTTCGGTACTTTGACGATATTGTATACTCCTGAAGACTCGCATGCCCCAATGGTGTACGTTGATGCGATCGGGTTGCTTTTTGACATTATAATTAACAGCCCTGGTATAACAAAATACTGCAACGCGGGTTACATTGTACTATGGTAATACAACATAAAATAATCTACGCGATGTTAGCTGGGTACGGTTTCGATCTACAGTTCAATAATAGTTTCCATTGAAAATAAAAACCTCTGTTAGTAACCTAAAGTTCAGAAGAAATGCTTGAAACCCGTTAAACTCATATTGTCGTTTTAGAGATTGCAGCGTTTCACCTAACAGGCCGAATAATATTTATACTCTTTCTCTGGCAGAGCGTTCGCTTGTGTTCACTTTTCACACAACTAATTCCAATAGTAAATGTCATCAAGATTTTACTTGTTGGACATGAACTGGTATTCAGCTGCAATTGGTTAGTCTGGAAGCCGAGCTCAAAATAGTTGGGAAAACGCTAGGCAGATGATGATGTTCGTAGTTAATAAACTGATTACAAAACCTCGTTTTCAGGTATATTTGACCTGGACAAACGCACTTGGAGCATCTACATCAACAAGCCGAAGTTGTCCGAGCCAGTGGCTGTACTCCCCATCACTTTCTCTGCTCTAGACTATTAGACAATACTGTCCGGTTATAATACTATAATCTAGAATTGCGTGTTAAAATAAGAAGACAATTTCAAGTCTTACATAAAACTTGATTTTGTTTGCAGACCCTAATCTGTGAATTAATGCATAAGATACACAATATTAATGCATCTGTACATATGACATAGACAATAAGTGCAACCTAACAGAGTTTATCAAATTCACTCATTGAATTTCAAGCTGTGGCTCTTGCAATAATTACATAAGATTCTCAAGCGCAGTACTGTGTATTTAAGATTTCTATGTACTTAATTCCGGATATGCTGGGGTAGATAATATGCTGATAAAATTAGGACATTTAGGGTACCTACTGATAGCTGTGACCGTTTATAGAAAGTATTAGTCAAGCATAGAGGTCCATCATTCCTCGAATATGTATTTGCCACCTCTTCCCACTGTATTAGCTAGGAAAAACTATGCCAGAATGTAATTCACCAATAATATATACCTAGAATATTAAAGTGTAGACATAATTATTATCATACTTCAATTGTCCGTCCATATTAGTATAATAAGAGTTAGCTTATTGGTTTGGTGTGTACTTAAAACTTCCTTGTGTGGAGTTTCATATACAGGGTGACAACAGACACTTCACGAAGCCATCAGCCAAGCATTCGGTTCATCACACTAAGTAACCTTATTGCTGCGAAACGACTTTTTTTTGGTGTGAAAAATCACGTTTTAAGGTAAAACTCAATGTAACGCACTCAACACATTGTGCAGATGGATGCAATAAATAGAATTTTAAATAATTGTGAAAATGTTGGAACTTTGACCTCCAATATATCCGTAGCTATAGGATTTTTTCTTTGTTTTTGAAGTTACCTGGAAAACGTAAGGTACAGAACAAAAAAAAATTGTGCGTGGAGTCCCTCCGCGCGGAAGAAATGAATCTTCGTAATACCACACGCATGCGTTCGAGTGCCACGCATTCACTCTCGTTATTTTATTGAGCTTCTAAATAATATTTTGTTGTTTTCTTGTTGTATTATTTTTATTACATAAGTTTATCGAGGTTATTCTACTCATGGAAATTGAGCGAAGGCTGGTCACACCGAAGAGTCGAATGCATGACTGTTTGCACGCCATCTTGCGTACCTAGTAGAACTACGTAGTCACAAATCTTGTAATACTGCCATCTCTTAGTGAGTTTTAGAAAATATTCCCCCGCCATGGTAGCGTTAAACGTTTAACTTGTTGGGAGTCGCATAAGAAGTTTCACTTCAAAAATATCGCAATGACGAGGAGAACAAGTGCTCTTCGGTTTCGTTAAGGGTTGATTTACACCCTTAATAAAGTATTAGATAGCAAAGCCATAAGTATCAATGTAGGATAGTTATACTTTACCACTGTTATTAGTAAAACACGAATTTACGTTAGCTGTATTTGACGGGATACACCCTATTAAAATATGTAAAGATGGACATAGTTGAATATATTTTAGCTACGGACTTACTGTAACGAAGACTAAGCGCAAGTATTTAGGCTTATCACTCCATTTTTTTGCATTTTAACAGAGCACACGTGAAAATAATTTGTTTGCCTACGAGTATATGTATATTAAAATTAACTTTATGCGGATAGTAAAGTATTTATTTAATAAGGCAAACATTTTTTTCACGTGAACTTTGTTCAAATTGAGACACGGTGAGGTCGTGAGGTTTATTATCCCTACACCATTTCAATTGCCATGCAAATAGGATTTACTGAAGTAATAAAAAACGTATGTAAAATTAGTTAATATTATTTATTTAGTAAAACATCCGTTTGACGTTATTAAATTTAGATTATCTGATAATAAACTTATTAAATAATTGAAACTGGTTTTTAATTTACAACATGAAGGCAAAAGGAAATTGGTAGTGAAGTGTAAATTCTATCGAAATACTATAACATTGCTGCATTTTACACTGTAAAAACGTACAGCGATTTGCAATCTTTACTTTTGGAGTCATTCAGTATTTTGATCAACAAATAAAGCTAATTAATATGATAAATATATGGAAGAAACAAAAATGGAATATTGATTGCTAGCTGATACGCTTTTAGTGAGGTGAGCAGGCAGAACGCTAAAAGATGCGGTCGAAACGCTAAAAGGCGCGGTCGAAACGCCACGACTGCGTAGGTACAACAAAGTATAGTGAAGGAAATGTTCTCTTCAAGGCAGCAACTGTGGCAATATATGTATACTATGGCTACAGCTACATAGTTACTGTCACAATTACCTCTCTCTCACTTTTATAATAATCAGATCTACACATGCTTAGACCTAGAAACGATCAATTTTGATCTGACGTTCCGCTCGCTCACTACACAATTTTTCACGAAGAATGAGTCCCATGACATTACTATGAGGTCGTTTTATAAATGTCTACATGAACGGACGAACACACGACAGCAAAGAATAGAATACTTTTACCAAACGGATCCCGACGTCATGGACCTTAAGAAGGCGGCGCGGCGCTGCTTCGGGGGAGCATCCGTTGGCATGCTACTGCAAAGCTGAATACCACACGGTCCATCGGTCAAGGGTAACGCTTGATAAAACAAGTTTTTCAGTTTTAGTTTCATTTTACGAGATTCATCGGGTGTGCAAAACCCTGACTTTTAATGACAACCACCGAATCAATCCCCTCATTCTACCCTCGAAACTGAAAGGACAGTAACCTCAATTTAACAAGTAACTGAAGCTACTATGTTGTCGTGTATCCGTCGCGTGGTAAAAGTCCCAAGACTCATTCTTCATGAACAATACTATGTTAGAGTAACCCTAGGAGCCATATTTAGTACAGATAAGTTTACTTGGTGACATAGGACGAGCAATTCTTTACCCGCACCCACAGCCTCCCATCGGAGGGGGGGAGGGCCCGGAGCCCGAGGGACCGAAGCCACCGAACTTTCTCGATGGCGGCTTTGGTGGGCTGCAAATAGAAACATTTTATTTAATACATTATGCAAAGAATACCGAGGTGGACTTAATGCCACAAGCATTTTCTACCGGTCAGTCTTTGGGTGATGCAGTTATCAATTTTTGTCGTATAAAAAGGTTAATGCAAACCTACTTACAAAAATAAAAATCAGTTGTCATCCTTGCTTTTGACATAATTGAATACCTTGATTCTACGGATAACTCTTAAAGGCACGAGGTTTGTATGGGAAAACCTAACAGGCAGTTTTATCGTGTATTAGCCCGAGCTGACATCTGCCCAGGCGGTTGAGAGAGTGTCATGCTCATTCATGTTTCGCTGATGGTGGCGCGTGTGTAGGATCATTTGAATGGGGATGAGCTATGCGCCATGTTAGTGAGCGGGCGCTGTCAGCTGGCACTTGTCATCTCATAGCTGCCATGGTTTATTTAATTAGATATTTTATATTCTACTAGCTGTACCAGCGGCATGCGTTGCAATGCACCTTTTCCTACCTACCTCCTACCCTACCTACAGACCTCCTACTCTAACTACCTATCCTACCCTACCAACCTGCCTACATTGTACTAATATTTCAAAACCAAAGTTAGCCAAATCGGTCGAGCCGTTCTCGAGTTCTAGTGAGACTAACAAACGTCATTTAATTTTTTATATATACAGACATTAGATTATTTTTGCATTGTTGATTTAATCTTGTTAACTCTCTCTGTATGTATTAAAACAGTTGTCTCCAAGTTGACTGCTCTATTTCGTAAAAGAGAAAAAAGAGTGAAAGTCGGACGTGTTACTGTACGTTTTGAACTTGCGATGATATTTATATTCCTCTATTAGTACTTTGAACAAAGCACAATTATACCAAGGCGGATAAGATGATTGTCTATCTGATTTAATTGTGATATACAATTTATTATAAGAGGTCTACAGCACTATCTAAAGAATCAGCAAGTAAAAAATCATTCCAATTGATTTGATGGAGTTCAGATTTAATAGCCGTGATGTAGGTCAAGAGCTATACTAAAGGATCGTGATATTCGGTAACATTAACCGTGCCATTACAAAAAACTAAATCCAATAATCAACCAGTTTTGTTTCTCTCACCGTTATAATGGGACCAGTTAGAAGTGAGAACTCAATCAAAAAACTCGCTTAATACATGATCAGTTCATTTTCGTCAGAATTTATCCAGTCTAGTAATTAATACCAAAATTAAAATCACCTATAATAATGAATTTATCTAATGGGCCCACCCATTGATCAAGATGAAGTTGGTAGCATTAGTTACTCAAATTATGTATTTGATTATAATATGAATTGCCGAGGCTTTCTTTACAAAGATATAAGGCACAAATGATGTCGGCAGTAAACAGACAGAGATCAACTATTCATATGTATCTGTTCATATATTTTAAGTTTCATGAGCGAGAATACAGTCGACAGATAGTCGCTTCTTCGTCGGCGGTGGCACAGCGTTGCCTCTGATAGTGTAAGGCTACGTTACGTACCCACTGCCCGGCGGCCTGAAGTCCCGCGAGTACTTGTCTCCGTGCTTGCTGAAGTTCGGGTTGATCAGCGTCTGGCCCCTGAAACGTTTTGCAATCATATTTTAGAATTTTAAAAAGACTACATCACGATTTCATAGACATTGTACTATTATAACTTTAATTAAGCCCTGATTGACGTGAGGGTGTCAAGTTGATTCCTCCACAACTGTTGTGGTGGTGGCGAGTTTGCTGCGTCACTTCTAGCTTTAGCTGGGTATAAAAAGTGGTGAGGAACGGGCGTTTTTGAGGACTGTCGTGTGTAATTTTGACGTTCAAAATTGAATATGAATAATCTAGTAAATTTATTTTTGGCTAACTGGAGAGCTTGTTCCGCCACTTCTTCTTCCCTAGCTAAAACACTAGCATGTGGCGAAGGGCGGCGTTTTGCGGGACTCTTGTGATTTAGACGTTCAAAACGTGCTAATTATCAGCCTAATTTGAATAAATGATTTTTGGTTTCATTTAATGACTACCATCAATAAAGGCGGAAACACACTTACGTGTCATGGCGTGTCGTGACGCGCCAGAAGCATTCGGTTTCATACATCGTTGCGACACGACACGCCATGCAAATATGTCCCTAACCATATTAAATGTATGAAACCGATTTGCTTCTGGCGCGTCACGACACGCCACGACACGTAAGTATGTTTCCGCCTTTACACTTGAAACAGGTTTTTTTTTCACTGTGTAAAAACGGAAAATGTGCCGTAAAAAGTCCGCGAGTAGACACAGTGAATTTCGTGTTTCGGGAACAGAATCGAGTAGTGAGTGACAGTGCTAGAGGTACGGAGCGCTAAGAACAAACAAGAAAGAGGGTACACCGATTTGTCTGCTCATAAACACCCACCTGCAATAACTTCAGTTTATCCGTGATCATGGCGTTTGCAACAGCGCCGAAATATCGGGAACTCAAAACAAATAGTAAACATGATAAATATCCCGTTGCAAGTGTTATTGATAGTGTTAGTGACCATGTCAGTTTTAAAACTTAAATGATTACCATAATGTTTATTCTGAGAATTGGATTTAAAAGGGGTATGTTTTTATCAATAACCTAATAAATGCATTTTGATTGACCTAATAAATAATATTTGTTTTTAATAGTAGATCTGTCACCTAAATTGAATCATCAAATAATATCAAAACACTTATCTAGATATTAATTAGGAATTACTTGGAAATAATATGAATCATCAAGTAATTTTATTAGGTTTCAAAATAATAGAAGTGTCACGAAAATTGAATCACCAAACAGCAGGGTTTAAAGTAACCTAACACGAAGGGGATAGCGGGTCTTACCGACCTTCGGACGGAGGTAACCTTACCTAACCTGTCCGAGTCGGTGTGCCCTGATTTTCACAGACCGCCAATTCGACTCCTCCCCTGTTAGGCATTTCGTCATAGAAATAAGGAACTGATCTATTTATTAGGTGTCAGGTCAATCATTTTGATTATTGAACGAATTAAAGACACTTATAGGGATAGGATTATATTTAGTAAGGTGAAAGATCTGCTATTTTCAATACAATAGGGGTCCGTCAGACAGGTAATACAAAAATATTGGACACGTATTTTTTCTACCCGACAGACAAAGAAAAAAAAATAGTGATCATCCCCTATTGTATTATTGCTGCCCGTGACTTACTTTTTTGAGACCTTATATCAATGCTATAGAAAAAAGTAATCAAATACAATTTAACATACATAATATTTACATTAATTTGATGATTCATACTTAGAGACCATTTAGATTAATATGATGACTTATATCTTACTTGGGAATAAATATTATAATTAGTGTATTCCAGATTAGTGACAAATCTAAACTTTGGTGACAGAACAATATTGTTCCATTTAAAAGGCACTTTTACACGTCAATAGTTTTAACTAATGAAGTAATGGCCCAGATGTCTCACCTCTCATGTCCGCGGGTGTGGATTTAAATCCGGGTAAGTGTGACCAATGTGACTTTTACGATTCATATGTACTTTCCAAGTTTACCTCACACATCGGCACATCGTTGAACGAAACATTTTGACGAAACTTGGACTTGTATAATTAATATAATAAGGCTGAAATCGCAGACCATTTTGAGCAAGCGCGGTGGTCCATGCTCGTGGCTTCTCTGTATAAGAAGAGGTCTTCGATCCGCCCCTAAGACGACCCACTGACCCTTTGCCCCAAGAAGGGACAGTAATAGCCTGGTATTATTATATCATAGACGAGGTTCAGTGTTTCTATCTGATTACTCTGAGAAAGCCATAAATTATCTCTTACCCAGATCATGAGAGCCATGCAAGTTAGTGTTGGAGGAATGAATTCTTTTGACTACTTTTGAGGAAAGAACCACAGATATTGGAGTGCATGCATGCATAGGGCAATCGTATTACTAACACTATGACACTTAAGTTGTGACTTGTTACTTTCCCCAGGTGGTAAATAATGAATAATCTAAATAGAGACAGGTGTTCCTCAAGCATAACATCTATATTTGAAGACAATAGCACAGAATAGATAGTACACCTGACAATAGGTGGAGTTTTATTAGGCTAATGTTTAACTAAACACCAGATAAAGTAAATATAACGAGATATCAACTTCGAGATTTGGACATGTGTGCCACCACATATTGTAGCAACGGTGAATAAAGGCGCCAGCACTAGCATATTCGTACCCGTGTTAATAGCCCTAAGCGCGAGTTCCTCTGTCACAGTTATTATCAAAATTCTCAAAGATTACAGTTACATGACTAAACAGTGAACCCCAGTTATATGCTTGGTTTGAATGGAAAGTATTCACCAATCAGTCTCTAGCTGCAGCTGCAGAGGGCTCTGCGCATAACACTAACGATTTAGTGAAAGCGCACTATGTCTTGGAGAAGTTTTGCCTGGTTAAGTAGTTTTGGCTCAGGTCCGGTACCATGAGTTGAAAACCAACATTCCTGAACAGCCCATTGTTAGTTTTTGAACCTTATTGAAAACTGAAAGAGGGCCCTGCCCATAGGGCTTCTGTCGGAAACTTTTCATAGTTAAGCATTCTCGCTTCACACCCTATACTCAGTTATCAAGTTTTCATATTGAATAATATGCTTGCTGATAAACTGTCGAGGCTCCCCTAACATGACCTTACAAGTTGAGCATTTAGTTTCTAACAACCATATTGAACAACTAACGATGTAGTAAGCTTTTGAAATAACTTCAAGTAAATTATTTCTTTCAATTCTTCTTAAATAGAAACGACTATTTAGTTTCTATTTATCAAACATAAAACTGAAGGTCAATGGTGTCAAGTATAACAATGTTAGTGTAATGACTCCTAAAACAACAATATTACTTTACACACATTCAAGATATTCTATAAAGTAATTGCAAGAATTTTTCTATAAATTAACTAACTACCCAGAATTCATTTATACATTGAGATTACAAGTATCAAATGGTTGTAACACAAAAAAGCAAGGGAGAACAATCAATGACTTGTTAGTCAGTAAGTACTCCGTTGATCAGAAACATGCTGAATATGCGTATGATAATGTGAAAGGGCCTTATACTCACAACAAGTAAAAGAAGTTGATGATGCCCCAGAACCACCCGAACACACTGAATGGGGTCTGCTCCACAACAGTGCCATCTGAAATAGAGCAAAACAATTATGAAGTACAATACAAATATTGTTAATTGCTCTCACAGCTCTGCAAATAAATATAATAATTACTAACGCCCTGACCGTTTCGCATTGGAGCAATCTCTGATGTGATGCATGAAGATTTCTGTGCTATTCTTTAGTTAGCCTACATTGGGTTCTACTGCTGGTCAAAGGCCTTCCCTTGTTCCTTCCAAACCAACCTTGTATGATCTGTGGCCATATTTGCTCTGCAAAGACGAGATTGACACCGTTTGCCATGGTCTACCTCGATGCCAATGTCCTCCCTTAGCATGCAGTGAGTGGCAATTGTATCCCATCTCAAGTGCATTTTGCATGGCCAGCCCACTCCTATTTCAGTCTAGGTTAGTTAAGTTAAATATTAAGATATTAAGTACTCTAACAGGGTCCTTAATATTGTTCTAAGCTTTAAGCCTTTTGTAACATCTTTTTAATATTGTGGAAAGCAAATAAAATGAATAAGTATACATATATGTAACGGGTAATGCTACAAGAAGTAAACCTTGGTTTACCTGGGTAAACTCAGTATTACCCAAGCTTTTAGCCATGCACATACATGAAAAACAACTTTACTTTGTTTTAGACTATTTATATTTGATGTTACAAACTTTTTGTTCTAAAATATGATTCAATGCCCTTGTCAATAGGTACCATGTCGAAAGAATAACATGTGCAAACTTTCAAGGCTACATTTTATTCAATCAGTCTTTACTTTTAGTAATCCAATTTATTTATATTTAAATTGGGATCATATAACGAGGACAGAACGCTAATCGAAGATAACAACCCAACTTCCTGAAGTTATTGCTCAACAATTATATTTATTTACATCCACTGACGTGGCCTACAACATTCAGGATTCTAGAACTAATGTGAAATTGTGAAATAAATAGACTTCTGGAGTTATCGATGACTCAATTAAATTAGAGTACGTACCTCCTTTAACATATACCATGGTTTTAGGATAACAATCACAGGTATCCGCAAATTTTCCTCGATTTTTAGATAATTTCGAACCAACTAGCGGAGTTTATTACTTTATTGTTTAATTAGTCACTGACGGACGGAGTCAGGAGTGACAGATTAATTGACGCAAGAATTTTGCTCCACAGATTACTATTTCCTTTTACTTTTTTTTTTAATAGAAAATTGAATATCATTTTTGTCTTTAATAAATCGGTTGTGCGTTGTTTCATCGCTAATTGTTTCATCGAATTTCGTTTCACATAAATTGTTCCTCATATTATCGTTTTTTAGAATAGAAATATTTTTCACGAAACCCCAAGCTTTTTACAAAAATAAAAGTAGCTTATGATACTCAATAAAAACATGCGTTAAAACACCTTTTCTTTAAATTGTTTTTCTGTCTTGTTTTGGCCAATCTCCAAAACCGCTGGACCGATTTTGATGGGACTTTTACTGACAGGTAGCTTTTGCAAGATGTTATGACTAGTTTCTTAGGCTACAAGCCTTTTATTTTTGATATGTTAAACAAAATCCGAATAAGAAAGGGAACTAAATATTTATAATAAAATCACGTGGACGGAGGTCGCAGGGCACAGCTAGTAGATAATATAAATCGTTGTATCATGGTTGTATCTTTCCGATCAAGGTCTCAGTGATCCTTCTCGTAGTTTTTTTTTAAGTGAGACTTCTTATGCGACTTCCAACAAGTTAACGCTACCATGGAGGGGGAATATTTTCTAAAACTCACTAAGAGATGGCAGTATTACAAGATTTGTGACTACGTAGTTCTACTAGGTAGGTACGCAAGATGGCGTGCAAACAGTCATGCATTTCCATGAGTAGAATAACCTCAAGAAACTTAAGTAATAATATGTAATAAAAATAATACAACAAGAAAACGCAAAAAAATAATATTTAGAAGCACAATCAAATAACGAGAGTGAATGCGTGGCGTTCCTAATACTACACGCATGCGTTCGAGTACGCATACGTGTAGTATTACGAAGTTTCACTTCTTCCGCGCGGAGGGACTCCACGCACAATTTTTATTTTATTTGGTCACTCGCTGTTCAACCTGCTAAGGATGTTACTGCTCAGCCGGACTATCCTGTGGTGACCTAAAATTATTTTTTATAAAGCCCACAGCCAGGGCTTACAAACTAGATATACTAAATGACGGCTCGCTAAGTGCACCCCCTGTGGGGTTCGGACCACGGCTTAGGGCGTTATTGAGGGGTGGGCAGCAAGGGACAGGCTGGGTCATATTATTATTATTTGGGGAATTTAACGCTACTTGCTCAGCGGCACGGGCTGGCTCGTCGAGCATGGGTTGGGGGGTGATGTTACTAGGGTGCTAGCCTCGACGGCGAGGCCGGAATACGGATCAGATTCTGTTCTTTCTAAGTGTGGTTTCCCTACTGCTCTCTTGAAGGAGGGTAATGGGTCATCGGGTTCGGCTTCTCGTAGTTTTTTGTCTAAGTTGTTTATTTGGGTCTTTAAGTTGAGGAATTTGGGCAAAAGACTATAGCCTTAACTTCGGGCTAAATTAAAAAAAAAGGTCTTAAGGTGTCAATATAAAACTAATGAATTATATTGGATTTCCCTACTCTATGGATTTACATACTACCCTACAACTACTGGATCTACCCTACTCAAGAAAACTGCCAACTGAAGACTAGGCAGCATGGTCTCAGACCTTAGCCTGTTCCGAAAGGAACAAATAAAAAAAAAAAAAAACAAAGTAGTGAGAGGTCAAAAATGTCAATTGAGAAATGAGAAATCAAAATTTTGTAGTCATGACATATTAAAAATGATATTTGCATAAAAATGTTACTTTTATCTAAATTCTATTCTTAAAGTTATATCTTATATCCGCAAGACCGTAATATACCCACAGTATTGTTTTTGGTGAAGTAAAAAATGAGTTTATCAAAGTTAAAGTTAGTTACATTCGATGTTACAAATACCCTGCTTAAGTTCAGGGTGCCTGCTTGGCAGTGCTACGCCATGGTTGCCCAGGATCATGGGTTCACAGGCACTGCGGATGAAATCAAGACGAAGTTCAAAAAAAGTTTTAAACAGATGTGGGCAGAGCATCCTAATTTTGGACAGAAATCGATAAAATGGGAGGATTGGTGGTGCCGAGTAGTCAGTATGACGCTAAAAGACCACCTCCCGAGCAACGCGAACCTGGACATCATCGGTCAACAGCTGATCAATGAATTTAAAACTGACAAATGTTGGCAATGCACCCATGGAGCGCACAAACTGATAGAGCACTTCAGAACTCTGGGTATACCTACTGTCGGAGTTATATCCAACTTTGATCCTCGCCTCAATGACATACTTCAAAATGTCAGTTTACACAAACATTTTGATTTCATTCTTACTTCATATGAGACTGGATATAGCAAGCCTGATCAGAGGATATTTAAGACAGCTATTGACAAGTGCACCTCTACAGTATCACCGTCAGAGGCTCTCCACATTGGAGATGATGTGGAGAAGGACTATGAAGGTGCCAGGGCGGCAGGTTGGCATGCCCTGCTGGTGAACCCCAGTCTCGGTCGACACTCCAGTGTATCACAAGGGCATGTGTTTAAGAGCTTGGAAGAGTTGAGTGTAGCTGTTGAGCAGAGAAATTTGAAATTGTGATGTAGCTTTAATTACAAGCCCTTGTAAACTACTGTGATAAAATGATAAACATTTGGAAAAATAGGAAACAATTATTTTTTTGTTCCAGTAAACTATTTAACTTTAATTTTAATACAAATGTTATCCCAGTATAATTATTCTGAAAATCTCATTTTATAAGGAAAAATCTGAAAGTCATGGTCAGTCATTAGTTTCTCATGCTTGTAAATTTTATGTTATAATTATATACCATCAGTGTTTCTGTTTGGTTGTTGCGCACTCTGTATACAATTTATGTGTATTCTTTCATTTACAAGATGCGTTTTTTGGCTTCGTGCAAGACTGATATGGAACAACTTCTCTAATAAAACGCATACAGCCAAATTGTACTTGGTTACGATAGTCATTGTTATTTTTATTAGTGTGGCATCAAATAGCAGTGAAGTATCCATATATTATATATTTAAAAATGTGATCCTAGTTTTTGTTATTCAATATTTTTATTTAATTAAGTGGGTAAGTATTTTACTATGTAGGTATGTTAAATGTTTACATTTAGATATTTCTTAATGACAATATAAATATCTAATCTAGTAATAATATAGAGAATCATGGTTTATTTATATTTAAGTGTTGAAGTGTAATATATATTTATTGTAAAATGATCTGCGAGTTTCTGTAACTATAACCCAAAAATGCCTGTAACACAAAAATGTCAAATCTGAAAGATTAAGTTAATACTAAATATTAAAAAAAAGGGTGAGTTCAGCTTGCCTGGGATGTATTTGAATCCTTTAGGGGATGAGTTATAAAAACACTTCCTACCTAATGCTATTCAACTTCATTATAAAAGAAACTCTTGTATAAAATTGTGTGTTTCTAGAGCCAGTGTCCTAGGCAATATCTGTCAGTGAGTGAATTTAAGATTTTATGTAGTTAGTTAAACCCCACAATTTTTTACTCTTTTACCTACTATAATTAGTGTAATTAAAAAACTTGTGGCAGAACGAAGTACCTACTTCAAATTAAATTATGCACTTCTGGGGTATTCATCAAAAGTTTCATCAGAGAATTGTATTGTCCAACTGGCTGGGGTCAGCAACACTACATCCAAAGTCCATATTCTGCCTATGGTAAAAGGTTCATCAGCATGGCAATGTGTGTATTTATTCTATTTTGATATTTTATTGTAACAGGAGGAACTCTCAAGATAAATGCTGCATGAAAAATACTAGTATACGGCTGCATACCGGACTGGAAGCAAACCCCAATGCAGCTGGGGAAAGACTACACAGATCATGAACTTACGAGGTGTGTACCTACTTATGTTATCTGAATTTGTCCAGATGTATGAACATGGGCGAGGTGAAATAACAATGTAAGGGTGGTGTTTTGTTGAGTCTGCCTCCACCCAGGGGCGTGAGCTTATAAGTTGTAGGTACTCGTATGATTGTTGACATGTCGTTATAGATGTCATGAAGTGATTTTCATTTATAGTCCTTTTGCTGTAGGATGGTGATTAGATGAACCGTATCTTTTCTATAAATTTACTACAGTTATTACTTATTCCGTATTTTACTACTATGGTATTCAGAGTGCAGCTTTAATATTCAGTCGTGATCGTTAATCAGGGTAACGCGAACGTTCAAAATAGAAAAAGAACGTTTCATCTAATGCCACCCGCACGATCCTACGGCGATACGACGTATAAGTGGAGTGTGTTGTGTAATGATGATAATATAGTGTTATGTGGGTAGGGTAGGTTAGGTTAGATACCAATACATACAATAAAAAAATCACCGATTTTTTGGCTACGATGCATATAATCGAAAAATGCACAACACTTATCTACAATAATTTAATTTAGACACCGACGAAATGAACAATCCAAAGCTTAACCACTACCACAAAACAGAAACATCTACTATTTAAACCTAACTGCAAAGGGCAGTAAATCCGCCGATGTTACCATCTCATTCATTGGGACGATTGTCTCAATATTATCTAGCCCTTCGGCGTTGTCGATGTTAGTTCCAAACACCGGCTTCTCTGCCCCGGAGGCGGGGGCGGCGCCGAAGGTCGCGCGGCATATAGAAGTGGGTGTTCAGTCATTGTCGCTGGGCCCACAAGACAGCCTGCTTCGGGATGGTTAGTGACCAACTATAACCTGCGTTAAAGTGTGGCCTTACGAGCGCCGGCTCAGTCAGACTGCCTGAGACCTTCTCCGTTCAATGCAATTGGGCATAAAATTATACTACAATCCAAACTAACATCGACAACACTCAATGCCTTCCAAAGAACAGCATTCGCAACCTTAAACTAAGGACCCGCCTCCCACCCTCACACAATCAAACCTGCGCCGGAGATATCGAAAAAGTAAAGATTTTAGAGAAGTAACAAAATGTAAATAGTCCATCAATTGGCCTCTCGGTGCTTTTGTCGACGAGTTTGATAGTAGGAAGCAGACGACGTATGCGAGGCCTTACGCGCTGCATGCGATCGGAGAGCAAACATTTGCAATCGATTGTACTCCGAACTCTTGGGGTCGTCTTGAGGCCAGTTGTCCCGCGTACAGAAGATACTAATCCAGAAATCTCGAAAACGTAGAGAGGAAACAATAGAAGGTCCATAAACTAGGTTTGACTGTGCTACTGGGTCGTTGAAAACTTAATTCTCAACGACTATGAATGGAGGACGATGATACATATAGTCGAACTTCACCATCTTCCTATTTTCCTTCTGCTGCTTCGACCTCTTCTTGCGGGGCGGCTTGACAGCTGCAGCCTTCTTCGGATCTGGAATAAAAAAAACACGAGGTACAGCTTGTGGTATGGTAGGTTTAGGAATGGAACGAACAGCTCTCTCAACGCACGCAGTGATCGCAGTGCTTAGTGTGCGGCCTCTAAGAGATCGTTGGTCGCACTAACGCGAAAACGTCACTAGACATCACGGACACCTACCAAGTTATAGAATACTAGCTTCTGCCCGCGGCTTCGCCCGCGTGGAGTTCGGCAATTGCCCACGTATGCGTTAACCCCCCAAAATAATGTCGAACATAGTCATTTAAATGTTATAGATCTAAGGTGTTGTAGATAGGTGTTTAGTTGTTGCCCGCGGCTTTGCAGTTCTCACTTAAATCAATGCCAGATATAGCCTAGGGGAGGATATTCAGACAATGCGTATTTTAAATATTATTATTTGCACTTAGAAAATGAGGTCATCATTTTCGTTATCGGCGACCCTGAAGTCCACAAAAACGACACCCGTGAAAGAAAAACCGAAAGTTTTCCTCGGCGTCAATTTGGTCAGCGACCCCGAAAACCACGAAAACGACACCAATGAACGAAAAACAGGAAATTTTCCTCGGCGCCATTTCGGATTTTCATTTTCATTGCCAGCGACCCGCTAAAACCACGAAAACGACACCCATGAAGCCATTGAGTCGCGCAAATGTCCACTGTCCAGTCGCGTGAGTGTCTTTCGCGCAAGTATCCATGCGCAATATATTTTCGTCCCGCAAGTGTCCTTCGCACAAATGACCCAGATTCCCTAGAAGTGTGAACTTATATGAAGTTTTTTAGCGTATTTGTCCATACAAAAGTGCTAACACTACAAAACAAAAATAAAAAAAATTGCCACCCCTGTTATCGTCTGAGGGGCGGATTTCCCAAAAACATTGATACATTTTTATCAATTCCATGGAGAAACACTAATAGTAAATTTCAAGATGTGCAGACTATATTTGTTTTACTAATCTTTCAAACCCTTTTCTCCCTTTTGGGCAGGGCTTTAAATAACGGTAAAATTTTCGTAACGTTACCTTCATTTGTCAGTGTTACCGTTAATATTAAAATAATGTTAATAGATTTCGTTATTTTTGCAAATTTTTATCGTTAATTTTTATAACCGTTAATTGCAACAAACCTTGCGAACGCCGCATTTCGTGGGTTTCGCTAGGTCATGGTTGAGGGAGTCAGTATATGGTTAGCAACTTAGCATCTCACATACCACACACAACCTTGAATGTGACCGGGTTTTAGCTAAATTAACTGTACAGTAACATTACTATCGTATATAAAGTTAATTGTATTTAACGTTAAATTTATTTATTTATTTATTATTATTATTAGCTAACACAACAGAGTACAGACAGGATTAACAGCGGGTCCCAAACTAGGCACAGCCTGTATCTTGGTGACCCAGACACTACACAGTGTTCTGCTAGCGCAATAAAAAAAACAAATAAATCAATAACCAAAATGTGATTACATCAAGAAAGAACAATTAATAATAAAAAAAAAAACTTAGATTAACAAGCATAATGTGATGAACTGACTACAGAAAAAAAATTACTGGTAATGTTATCAATTAACGTTATATTTTTATAAAGTTAATAAGGTATAACATTGGAATTAACGTTAAGTAACGGATATTTTTTTGTTAGTTGGTAACGTTAACAAGCCCTGCTTTTGGGGTCGAATTTCCAAAAACGGCCAAATACGTGTTCATTTATTTTTGCTCAGAAACTTCAATATTTAATGTCATTCTTCTTACTTCAAAAATGACGGATTCTGCATAAAAACTTTGAACACCCATCTCACCCTGTTAGGGGGTAATTTCTCGAAAACGCTAAAATATCTATTTATTTCTAACCAGAAGCTTGTATATGAAATTTCAACCTTCTAACTTTGAAAATAACGATTTTCCATACAAACTTTCATCCCCTATTTAGGTCCCTTAAACAACAATAACAACAATAACAGAAATACATTGACCAACTAATAACTATGGGAAATAGGTCAGGAGGTGGGGCTGCATCGAGGGTTGCAATCCCCCACCCCCGGGAGCTACCGTGAGAGACGCGCCCGCCGCGCGCAGCCGCCTCGCCCGTGCATCCTGGAACTATCTGGAACCTAAAAATGGATCCTTAGGAAGTACCTTTTTAGGCTTTTTAGAAGTCCTAACGTTACTTAGCAAACGTCGCCTCGCGAAGACCAGCACCTGCGTCACAGCCTTAATAACTTTACAAGGACAAAAGGCTTCACAATCAAAACAAGTCAACATAAGTCTTCTCCCTGGCTCTGAGGGTTCCTTTGTGAAAAAATAAACGGGTACGACGTAGTTACCTCGGTCGATATCCATTCTGTATACCACCTACGCTGCCTATCATAGTCGTCTAAGTAATCAATCATTTATAAAAAACAACGAAACAATCACTTTAGGTACAAACACTGATATCACTAAAAAAACAGCCTTATGATAATACACAAAGGTTGCACGCATCCTGATGCACTGGATCGATGAGGGGGATGGGACTTCTTATATCTTGCTAAAACTACTTGGGTAATCACTAACCTGGTGGTGCCTTGGACGCGGGTGGCACAGCCGTCATGGCTGCTGATTTCGGTACTGCGTGTCTATATATATTACTTGGAGTTGCGCTGGTGGATGATAGGTGCAGACGACTGTCCGCCGCCGCGTTGGGGATGAAATGGACCGATCCGAGCTCTGTTGCGCTCGCCCGCTCGGCCAGGGCACGTCAACCTTCGGCACGAATTCAGTAGTATATACATATAAGGTCAAAGTTCAAAATTAATTTTGAGCAGGTAAAATTATTTTGGTTTTAGTAATAAAAAAAATAGGAACACGTAACATCACGTCTGTATTGCCTGGGGAACAGGGCAATGGTGTTTTGTAGAACCCCCACAGACAGACATAATAAATCATAATAGATGTAACCCATAGCGTATCCGAATTGGCGGCTTCAAAACCAACCCGGGCAGATAATTCAACCTTTCTAAGGACTGTGGATATGCAGCCTCTTTACAGATGAGCAGAATATGCAAGAAAATGCGAGTTCATGAAACACCAATGTCGTTAACACATAATAATATAGGTAAATCACATCAATTATTATATTTCCTCGGGTTCTGGCCAGTAAGTTGCTTAGTCAACTAGGAGGAACTGGTGTGGTTTAATTTAGTGGGAGTTCGAAAATATTGGTTTGTATGGAAAATGATGCGAATGCTGCCTATAGTAGCGGCCGCCGGTTATTTTTTAACCTTCATGCATCCTTGCCATTTTTAACCGACTTCCAAAAGGAGGAAGTTCTCTATTCGACTGTATTTCTTTTTTATGTATGTTCATCGATATCTCCGCCAATAGTGGCCGATATTCAAAATTCTTTTTTCTTTCTTTCAAAGGGGCATCCAGTACGACTTTCTGTCCGAGTGACAGTAGATACAGATGTATGGGTTCCCCTTTCATCGCCGTTGTCTGGTCTATGTGACCTCGAGTTTGTTTCGTGGTTTTATCTCAGAGTGATCAGATAGAAATGACGACCAAGTGAAAAACAAAAACAAAAATCGTGCTCAATAGTTTGAGCAAACTATTACAGTAGGTACATTAACAAACATAACATCACGCCTGTATTTTCCTAAAAGGTTAGGCAGAAGTGTAGTGTACCACCAAGTCCCACGATAAAAGAGGCGAGCCTATTGCCGTCTCCCTACTTATGAGTAGACCATCAGAAAATCCCTAAACATCATCAAAAGCACTCTTTAACTTACTTTGGGATCACACTGTATTGTATAGTTCTAGCCTTCTAGGCATAATAGTTAACATAATTATGTACGTTTCCTAATCCTGGACGAACTTTATTGAGTGGTAAATAAAATACAGGCTAATTTTAAAATGTCTGATCAAGTGACACTGAACGAGAAATGTAACGTCTGAACTTTACACGGTCGCTTGTTACATCTCAGAGGGTAGAACTGGGCCAACTGGATCCATAAACAATTTTTTTTAGCGTGTTCTCTACACATTTACTTACTTATATACATAAAAAATAGTGTGTCGGGTCGTTTAGTTCCCTTCAAAATGGTTGAGTTGAATGAGGGCTGATACATGCGTCATGTTCGTGAACGGGCGCTGTCAGTTGTGACTGGTCATCTCTTAGCTGCCACGGTTTATTTTAATTACTTTATTTTTTAATTACTGATTTAATCTTTTACTCTGGACGCTCTTAACTTGCCCGTATTTCTACATTGTTCTCACATATTTGTAATTCTTAACATGAATGATGTAACCAAGATTTTGTAACATATTTTGATTTAAAAGAGTGTCTATGGAGTTTCTTGCCCGTTCTTCTCCATAGAGATCTACGCTACGGAATGGGCAACTACAGTACTTTCACAAGTTATTATGCCTTGTGACTGGGACTGTAGCTTCGCGTTTTATTTTGTTTTGTTGACTTTCAAAAGTGCCTGTAATGGTCTAATTGAAATAAATGCTTTGACTTTGACTTTGAAATACATTTCCAAAACGTACATGTAATTTTATTGTAAATGTACATAAACCAATAAGTCATCAACAGAAATTATAATTCCGTTCTGTATACAATAGTACTACAAAACGTTGAGGATGCCTGTGTTAGCTGCTACATAAATAATATTATCTAGGTACAGACCGGTGAAAATCAATACTCAGGTCTTCGACAAAACCTAACTAGCGCGCGGGGATGTAGACGCACTGAGAGCGAACCTAGACGAAAAAGTTAAATCTTTTTTACTTTGTAATCTTATTCTTCTTGGTGTGTCTATGACCCCTTTTTTTGGTTGGTCAGCATTCAGTGACGCTACCGCCATTCATAGACATTAGATCTTGTATTTGAATTATCTTAGGTACAGGAGGATGAAAAATATATCTAAGAGCCAACGCATTCAAAACTGAAAATCGTGATCATTATTTGATTATTATCATCAATTAATCAATCAATTATACAGAAGTTCTCTGTGGGCATGCCCTACTGTAGGGAAAATTCAATTTAAATTTAAATTAAATTTTCACAATGTGTGGCAAAAGCAACCCCCGTAGGTAGGTAGGTCTGTTGGTAGAAACTTTTTCCCGCGCCACCTCGAACCGCCAGTAATTCCTGGGCTGATCTTGGTGATGCCGTCCGCCCTCGGACAACACTTTCTCGACATTATCACCGACAGCAAAACAAAGAAGTCAATTAAAAAGGTAATATTATTCACAGTTTTCACATTATACTATAAACTGTTTTCGAAATGTCAATTTGTATTTCGATATATCAGTTTAGTAAAGAACTACACCTTCTACAGTTTATTTAGAATTTAGTCCTAAGTTTCTCAGTTTCGTAACGTAACTAACTTTTCAGATATAGTTTTGGGCACCGTTTGGCGCAGTGGCTGAGCAATCGAGTGCTGCGCTACTCGCGCAGGTTCCATTCCCGCACGGAAAAAGTATGTGTATGGATGGACTACAGATCTCAGTATCAGTTCTGGGTCTGACTCTGTTTGTGTATGTGAGTTTAAGTATTTGTAAACACACCCACGATACAGGAGAAAAAGGTTCAAAAATTGACGTTCTCTCAGCACACCCTACCTAGTGGGCTGACAAGTTTACAGGCTGAATATACCACATAGCTGAAAGACCCTGTAGGTTGTTTACTTGAAGGTAATCCAAGTATTGAGAGCAGCGGTGGCCCAGTGGTGGCAGCCCCGACTTACAAGCAGTAAGTCGTGGGTTCGAACCCAGGCTGGCGCATTACTTTGTGTAATTTATTTCATCGCAGCTGCTCTCAAAAACGGTGAAGGAAAACATCGTGAGGAAACCGGCATGTCCTAGAACTGAAAATTCTTAGACATGTGACATTTGCCAACCCGCACTGGGCCAGCGTGGTAGATTACAGCCCACTCTCTCTCTTAGAGATGAGGCCTGTGTCCCAGCAGTGGGAACACTATAGGCTGATGACGAAGCCAAGTATTTAACCATAGCAAAAATATGTCTATTGCTATAAGGCATAGTTTTAGGTTGAGGCCGATTTAAATCACGAGTCCCCTTGATGAGGCCAGCCGGGCTCAGGTCTTAGAGGTTTTAACTAGGCATGCGTTTGAAGGCAACTGGCCCGGTGTGAAGCGATGATGCAGCCTAGAGTGGATCAGTGGAGCACTTTTGCCTAGGAGAAAAAAATTCACTCGAACATGGAAGAGATAATATATTGTGGTATTTGCTGCAATCAAACGCCTTCGTATTATAATGCAAATCTGAGGATATGGTTTCAGTTCGAGAAAATCAATCTAGGGCGAAGTTCGGCTTTGTTGGTGGCAGGGTTTTGTTCAGTTTTCTACCTATAAGAATGTATGACTATAATAAAAATTAGAGGGACGTGATCTTACATTGCCTATACAAAATAGGCGTGAATAACTAATAACTTAACTTAACGTGCGTAATAATAACTTACGGAATTTTGTCGCAAATCGGGGAAATTTTTCTCTTCTGTATGATTCTCTTCTGTATCGTGGGTACGTTTATAAACATTTAAACACAAACGGCAGACCCGGAACAACTACCTGTTAAACAAATATTTTTCCGTGCGAGGATCGAACCCGCAACATGCAGCGCAGCAGCCTATCTCTTATGCTGATGAGAGACTGGCTGCTGCGCTGCGTGTGTGTCACTGCGCTCGCTCTACATACAGGGTGTCCAGTAAATAGTACAATATGTTGGGTCAGTACTTACCAAAACAATACAATATATATATTACGCAAGATGTTACAGATTTACAGTTATTACTAAATTTTCCAAAATACCTAAAAATATTTACCATGATAATGAAAAAATCTTTTTCGTGAATAGTTACATTACAATAAGTCTTTTTTCTATCCAAAATAAGACTGTTCGATACTTTGGTAAATTTATTCTGTAAATGTTAAAGCCTTTATGTAGAAACTCGCCCATTTGGATCGGACAGGGTTTTGTTTTTGTCATGTTCGTGAACGGGCGCTATCAGTTGTGCCTGGTCATCTCTTAGTTGCCACGGCTTATTTCGAACTAATTATTTTATTTTTTAATTGTCTTTTTATTTTATTATGGACACTTTTAACGTGCACGTCTTGCTACATCGTTCTCACATAATGTACCATCTCTAAATGAATGATGTAACCAAGGTTTTTGTAACAAGATTCTGATTTAAAAGAGTGTCCATGGAGTTTCTTGCCCATTCTTCTCCATAGAGATCTACGCTTTGGAATGGGCAACTACAGTACTTTCACAGTTATTATGTCTTGTGACTGGGACTGTAGCTTCATTTTTATTGTTGTTTGACTATTCAAAAGTGCCTGTAATGGCTTACTTGAAATAAATGATTTTGATTTGATTTGATTTGTTACATGTGCTGTCATCATCATCAGGCTGCATTAGTCCACTGCTGGACTTGGCCTCTCGAATAGCTCGCTACTTAGCTCGCCTCACATCCAGCTGCTACCAGCAACCTTGAAGATATCTTCGCTCGTGGTATAGTAAACGCAAACAAATGCACTCAATGTGCAACTGTCCTTCCGGACAGTATGGCGGGGGTGGGAATCCGCCGGCTGCCGTGGCTCCTGTTAGAGGCCTGTGCATGACCCGCATGCGCCAGCCCAGCTCACCGCGAAGCCTCGCGACCTCATCCCGCCGCCCGCGCCCTGACGCACTCGTCCTAAATTCAGTGCACCCACCCCCTGTGCATTCCCTCTTGCCTCCCAACCCACTGCCCGGGCCCATGCCACCATCCAATGTTGCTGTTAACAAATTTTCCACTAACTTCTTTGTTTTGAGGAACTTTAGAACTAACCCAAAGGCCGATCTTTATGAAAATAGAGACAATATAAACAACTACAGCCACTACCTGCCACATCATCATATTAAAAGCGCCCAAAGTTACCAAGAGAATTCTCATATTTTTGAGTGTAAGAATCGATTAAAAAACGCATTTCTTGCACTCGAGATTTTGCGGGCTAATAGACGTTTGAAACACATTTTTCCACCCTGTATTAAAAACAAAGTATATTTAATTAAATTAGGTCATAATTATGATGATTAGAGCTTCTGTTATTATTTTAAACGTTTTACACATATATTTTTATTGCGGCGGAGTACTTTATAGTTGAAATAAAACTAAATTCATTTGATTTTCGGTTTTATTTTATGGACAATTTTATGCGATGAATGTATGAATATGGTTTCGGTCATGTGGACACCGCGGCTGGCACGAACATGCCGAAATCTGGAGGTCCAGGCTGTATTTCGGCAACAATGCGTTGAATGTTGGCCTTAGTGCTCAATTGTTTCTAATTTCTTTAAAGGTTCAAAAATGTTGATGTTCAGAACGTTACAGTGAACGTAGAGCAGTACAGAGACATGATTACTAACTTTTCGTCATTTTGTGCCTCAATTTATTTTTATAGTTCGATTTAACAAATTTGTTTAAATTCAAATAATTGAATATCTCTTCACAAACCATGACTTAATAAATACAGCTGAAAATAAAGGTACGTTTGTGAGAGACTGATCTGCACTTATGCACTATCATCTATATATCTAAATTGAAATATCGTTTATAACATTAATAAAATATAGTGAATTTATGATTTAATCATTATCATAAAACTGGGCCATTAACTTTTCAGTTATAGATTATTTATTTATCGTTTCTTTCTAGAGGCATGCTATCTGCTTTGCGACGTTTTTTTTAAAATAACTCTAGTACCTATTAGAGAAAATTTGGGATATGCAAGCAAGATCTAGAGAGGGTAGGGGGTTTTATCGATCAGATCTTCTCAGTCAGGTGCATAGCCGAAAAAAAATTGGCAGTGCACAAAGAAAGTCTACTATATTTTTGTAGTCTTTGAAAATTAATGCTAAATTAGGGATTTCATTTTGCAATTGAGCAGCGTGTTGGAATCCTCCTTTGGGATTCGCCACAATCGGGTAAACATAGAGAACAGATAGAAAATATTGTCGGGTGCTGAAATTGAAATCAGAATAACACACACACAGGGCGGACTCACATTCTGGACGTTTGGCAACCCTAACCATAAAAATGTTCATTAGAATTGGTTGTGTGGTTTCAGTTCAATAATCATGTTTTGATTCACACAATCAATTTTATGCGACATGAGATATAATTTACATCCAACAATAACAATTTGTTTTGTAAATTATAACAGTGTGAAGTTAGATATTAAGATTCTAACATAAATACATGTAGGTATACTTACTTAGTTTTATTTTATCCATACTAATATTATAAATGCGAAAGTCACTCTGTTTGTATGTTACCTTTTCACGACTAAACGGCTGATCGGATCTTAATTAAATTTAGCAAGAAGATAGATTTCAACCTGGGGAAGGACATAGGCTATATATCATCACGCTACGACCAATAGGAGCGGAGCAGCAATGAAAAAAGTTGCGAAAACGGGGAAAATGTGACGCAGACGAAGTTGCGCGGGACAGCTAGTGATTCTATAAAATGAAGTTAAGAGCCCTAGATCCAGCTCGCAATACTTACCAACAATGGTAGGGCAGATGGTTTGCAACGTTGCAACTTGCATCAGCTGCACTTAGGTAAGTACATACAGGCTGAGAAATAGGCTTATTTCTGATGGTTAAACTATCCATACCTATGAACAGTATGTACAGGTTTTCCATCAGGAATTTTTCAGTAGCAACCAGCAAATGCAATGGGTGCCATAGGCATACCTTTAGTTACCTAACCCTTCAGGGATACTAGGCGTGAATTAAGGTATTCTATTTTATTTCAGAGTTAAAATAAATAAAACAAACTCGTTCTGAACTCTACACGTTTATTAGAATGACGAAAATTACAGACCACGAGGGATTACATTAGTCGGTAATGGGCGCAAAAAGACCCTCAACGAATCCGAAATGCTCCTTTTTTGTCCTGGGATCCTTCTGGTTACTGAGATATTGGAGGTCAAAGTTAAGTGTCAAAGTCGATACTTTCCCAGCGTAGAGAACTGAAGTTTGCTTGGTTGACGGCTTCGTGAGGGGTTCTGTTTATCCCTTGTGTAATACAGTCATTAGTAACTTAAAATGCGTTTCTCTATTAAAACATGTTGTTTCAGAACGCCTCAGTTATAATTACTACTACACGATGTTTTTCGAATGGTTACGAAATAAAGTCTGATAAGTTTAGTAAATGCTAGTTATTGTTACAATCTTTGTAACCGGTCAAACGTAGTTTTATCTGACAAACAGTTTTGACTGTAACATAATAATAAAAATCTTACTTTACAGAAAAATATTTATAGTTTTACGGTACGCCTTACGCATTATAGATTAAAAAAAAACCTCCGATACAAAAAGCATCTAAAAAAGATAAAAATAATATCTAAATATTGTCCTTAAGTTTAATACAAGTAGAATGTTTCAATCCAAGCGTCGTTGCACCGGGGCGGGGGACCGATTTGTTTAATCACTTTCTGTGTGTATCTTCTGCTTGTACTAAGCGGTCCGGTCTACTCAGCGGTCCTCCGACGCTACGACGCGCGACGACGCAGAGACGCTTGGATTGAAATATTCCAGATAAGGGACATGAATATTTCGATATTATTTTTGAAGTGAAAACTTCTTTATCCGCGTTGAGCGATTTATGGAAGGATGAAGAGTCAGACTAGTAGTAATACATATCAGTATAGCAGCGTGATATTTTGTATTGAGCTTGTGCAGCCCATCATATGTTCGATTATTTAATCAACTATAAAATTTATATAATTATTGCTCGGAGTGCCAATAGGTGTGAAAACCAGACTAATTTAAATTAACAGATTATGAAATTTAAATAATTCAGACTACATAAAATTGATTTAAAAATTCAAAAGAACACGGTAAGTTCATTATTTTGAGATTTCACTTTTTTTTGACGTTTTTTGTGTCGGGGGTTTTTTTATCATTTTTAAGGTTAGGCAAAGTTGTGCATTCGACTTGTGAGACACTCGAAATTTTTGGGATTTCTTTCTACTTCCAAAAAATTACATTTTCCATCGTATGCATAGATACAATATACTTAACATGTAGGTATACTGATCAATTCTAAAACTTATGAACTACAGACACATCAATCTTATATCAAAACTAGGTATAATCACATTTTTTTAATGATAGTGTCTCTATAAGCTTAAATCTAACAGCCAGCTTTGTCTACCACAATAAAACTTCAGGGGAATAAACCCTGTTACCTACAACTGGCACTTATGTCACATGACGTGCCAACGGGGATACATGCCCATTGTCACTATCAAAGACGTACTTATAAAAAAGTTTTTTTGTTTCCACAGATGGAAAAAAAATAAACCCTGATATTATAACCATGCAGGTGTATGCCCTGCGTACCTACATAGGATAAGAAAGACGTTTCTCAAAATTTCTTAGACCAATATCAAAAATACGAATCACTTAATACTAGACTTTGGTTAATTAAGGTACACATAAGTAATTAGATTTTTACATATTTTTGTGACTGGCAACATTGTCGCCTACAAATACGGGATAATCCCACTAGCAAAGATTTTTTCAATAAATTGCGTGCGACGCGATGGCTTGTAGCCTTGTTGTTGTGTGTCACGAGATCAAACACCAACATTACAACCACAAGATCAGCCGACCTGCAAAAACAAATGTAATAAACCAATAAAAACCGTGTACCATCTGGCCCAATAATGACCTAGATAAGAATTTTTCTTTTTGGACGTAGTTTTTGCTATACAAGGTGATGTTTTGCAACCTCGTCAAATTCAAGGAGGTTCCTATACTTATGATTCTCGTCCCGAATCAGTAATAAAATGAGTACGTAATTTTTTTTTTCTTATTTACGGAAATCGGTAAGTGTGAACCACTTGTTTTTTAAACGCGGGCCGTTTGATTCTCGCCCTATAACCGCGCTTCCACAAATACAAACAATCACAAACGTTTATTCGATAATTTCTTATTTCCTAAGCCATTCTAAAATACTGACAAACATACACAACGAAAAAAATCAGGGTTTTTTAATAATTAACTGGGTTCCGTAATTTTAATTGATTATTTATGTCTTGTGTGACAACCTCCTGAATTTTGACGAGGATGCAAAACAACATCTTGTATATTAAACATTTGTGGCGTAACGTAACGTAAACGCCTGTGGACCATCTAATAAAAAAACTAAATGGCAGCGTTAGTTCTGACTAAAGCTGCCAAACATCAAAATATCATGCAGCACTATGTACTGTAGTGCGTTCATTTGTCCAAGATCAGTGAAGGAATATTCACGTCAGATTTCATGCTGCTAATAACTAAGAGACTGTAAATGTTAGACCAAGAGTTGACCAACGCAACACTATCGCATAATTATGCGATTTTATGTGTTATAAATATCTAGTTAAATAATATCGTGTTGAAATTCCAATTAGTAAAGCTCGGAATGTGGTATTCTAATAAACGTAGCGTTTGCTTTGAGGTAACGTCTCAACCAGTCAACAATTAACCCGGGTAGCGAGAGCACGTTCCCCCAAAGTCATTCATCTACTTACTGATAATTTGGTGGTTTTATTCTAAACCTTAACTAGTGAACACAACATCGGTAATACTAAGTGAGTAGGTGCACATTACTCACAAGTTTGCACTAATAAGTAAGTAGTACATAGGTACTTAGAATTCATAAATTGCTCTGGCCCGAAAAGTATCAGACCACGCACAGTGAATAGTTCCGTAGCCTGTTAATACCAATTTATTTAAAAATTTAAAAGGTGGACCTACCACGGCCGACGATGTGCTTGGCTGCAGTTCAGTCTCGGACACTCTTATCTAAGTATATGTACTTATATGTTATCGTCTGACGCTTTATGACGTTTCGCAAGCGGCTGCAAAATAAATTGAATCATTAACGTGGATCAAGCCGTGTACCGTCAGACCGAGGTAAGAAGTGCTCTTCTTTGAAGTATAGTTTTCAAAATAATTAAAACTTATTGTATTTCCAGTAGCGTAAATGCTCCAAAACCAAACATCGGGTCGATTATTTCCCAATAACTGGGGAGCAGCACCCAACAACGTCCTCCGCACCACTGGCATGTATTTATGCTTTTCTGCTGGTGAATTTGCGTGTGGGATGCTTATAAGAGATTTGAATATTTTTGATATGGACTATGGAGCCTGAATCCCTGCCTACAGCTATTATGTTTTTTCACCACGCTACGGATAGGCGTTAAACTTGTTAATACCCTTTTTAATGTTATTAATCAATCAAATTAAAAAGGTGGACCCTTGGACCTACCACGTTCGGCGGAGAGGGTGACGGAGAGGACGGCCAATTCTCCTGCTCATACGGTTCGATCTCGATAGTAATCTGACTGCTTTCAGTTTCCGGAAAGTCATCCGGTTCTTTTTTAATGTTTAGCTGTAAAATAAATGTTATCATTAATGTGGATTCATAAAAACCGTGTACCGTCTGGCCATAAGACCAAGGTTAGGAGGTATTTTACAGCCGTTTACGAACTTCTCGTTCGTAAACGGCTGTAAAATACCTATAAATAATAATTTCTCTTCCTACATGTAGCTTTGAAATATTTTTTACAAAATCAAACAGAAGGTCGAGACCTGCTGCGTCGTCTTAATGCCACTAACTGGGGAGCAGCACCCGACGTACTCCACACATCTAGCAGCACCCGACATACTCCACACTTCTAGCAGCACCCGACATACTCCACACTTCTAGCAGGTCTTTATGCTTTTCTGCTGGTGAATTTGCGTGGCCAGTGTGGGTTGATTAACATAGGTGTGAATATTTTAGTATGGAGCCTGGCTCCCTGCGTACAGTCCGCTATTTTCTATATGAATCGATAACAGAACAACAGATGTACCTACCACGATCGGTATCGGGATTGGCGCTAGCTCGACCGACTTTTCTTTTGTTTTCTCTTCGTCTTCGTCGTCCTTTACTTCAACGTTACAGAGTTCCTCCTCCTCCTAGAAAATTTATAAAAACTACTTGTCAAGCTATCTGCCACCGGGCCTTGGTCTCTTGATCTACAATGACAAAATAACTATGACAACTCGCGAGTCGCAACTCGATGCCGTGTGTACAGACTGTTTGCTACAAGTTATTATAGTTCTTTACATCTCAAACGAGAGTAACTATATTACCTACTACTGCCGTTTGACTGCAGAATCCTAAAAAGGATAACCATTCAAGCTACCACCTAAGTTTGTAGGTACTATTTGTTGCAAAAATGTTCCAATCTATTGTTGCAAGACTTGACGGAAATATTAAAAAAGAGATAATATCCTAAAAAAATAGTTTGGATAAGACATTTAATTTTCGCGGCTATTTGAATTTTGACAGTACGACCTCTCCCTACAACACAGCGCCACAGTGTCTGACAAAACACTGAAATGTTGTTTTATAAAATCTGACTTGGTCATTTAGGTTAGTACCGCTGGCGCGGGTTTCGGGGGAGTGGACCGACTTCAAAACTTTCAAGTGGGAATATTGAAGCCAGCACTGACGTGACAGCGCTGTACCCGTTACTGACCTAGTTTAAATGGATTTGGAGCTTACTCGCTCAACGGTAACGGGTCAGCACTGACTCGCTTAGAATTCGGAGTCAGTAACTCACCCTGTGTGAATCTGGCTTATAATTGGCAAAATGTGCGTGTACTAAACACATTTGCGAACTTCTTCAGATCATACAGATGTGATATTTTTAATACGGAACAGTTTGAATATTTAAAATACTTACTGTTTCTGGAACCACAACTGGCCCGGCAGGATTTTTGTGAGATTTGCGCCGGGGAGTTGCTGGTGGCAGAACCAGCTGTCCCCTCGGCTCTTGGTTGGTGTCCGTGACTATAAGGGACTGGGACTCGCCTTCCGCCTCTGTTATCTCCCTGGCGTGCTCACTGGCCGGCGGGCAGTCGCTCTATAAAATTAATTCGTCATATCTTAATAATTAAGTATGTCAGTGTCAGATACCTTTTCAAAGTCTGTTCAGAAGTTCAGGCGCTACGGTGTAACTGAATAAAGTTACAAACAAACATACTATAATAAACAGACTACTAAAACCATAACCCTTCCTTTCTGGCTTTGCCGTAGTCGGGTAATAAAAGTAGTTTTGCCAGCGGAGTCTTGATCTTCATTGAACGAATGCAACAATTGATGATAACTCCTGTCTCGCGACTCGATGCTGTGTCGAACGGAGTCACTGACAACTCGGACACCAAAACCAATGATATCTTAATTTTAGAAGTGCCGTTTTTAAGATAATAGAACAAACCCACATACCGATGCCTTAGGGTGCAAACCTCGTAAGTGTAATCATCCCATTCCGGACAATCTTATAGTACCGAAACTATAAGATTGTTAAAAGCGGGTTAAATTTCCACATTAATTAATAAAAACACATAAAAGACGCCGTACAAAAATTTTACAGCACGCAGTTTTTTCTTCCTCCTGAAAAGTTACTTCTTTTACACTTATGAGGTTTTCACTCTAAGGCATCGATATGTTTAGTGGCGATAAGTCCCCTCTTTGAGGAGTGGCTTGAGAGGCGCCACGGCGCCCTCACCTTCCGCCTGACTGTTTCGGGAGGTTCCTGCACCGAATCGGGCGGGAGGAAACGCCCGGGTGTTACCACTGCGAGGATCGGCCGGCGGACACGGTGGAGCACACCGTGGAGCTCTGCCCCGCTTGGGCTGAGCACCGCCGTGTCCTCGTAGCGGCGATTGGCGGCGGCGACCTCTCGCGTCCGGCCCTGGTTCAATCCATGGTCCGGAGCGAGAGGGAATGGGATGCCGTCGCCTCCTTCTGCGAAGCAGTCATGCTAGCGAAGGAGGTGGCGGAACGTGAGAGGGATAGACCCTCACGTCCCAGCCGCCGCGGGAGACGCCCCGGGCGTCGGGGGGCAACCAGTGGCCCCCGGCCACCCTAGGCGCGGGCCTGTGGACGGTGAGTAATGGGCCAGCTCACCGTCCGTCCGTCTTATGACGACAGGCCGTGCCGACGGCGCGTTAGTATTTCACGCGCGCTTCAAGGAGATTTCAGCAAATTGGAAGGGGTCCGAGAGGGCCGATGCCTGCCAGGGCTGCGGGTTGTTCGAAAGAGATACCGCGGCCCTGGAACACAAAGGGCGAAGAAGGAACATGGATGGGTTTTAGTCAGTACAAGTCTGACACTCCCTCCCGCTCCGCCCAAAGCGGGAGAAGTCATTTGAGGATGTCCCATCCGTAAAAAAAAAAGAAAAGGCATCGATATGTTACGGGCAACGTGATTAACTGGGCATTATTAATAAGGACCGACCATTATTAATAATGCCCGACGGCCCGTGGTCCATGTAATAAGTCAGTGTTTGAGATAGCTTGAATTTATCACTTGGACCGGGCAGTATGAATAATTCCCTACTTGTAGCCGGGCAATTGGGTTAGGTTAGAATATTTTATGTTAAATTTTCATGAAAATTTTGTAAGTTTAATTTCATTTAATAAACAAAAACACTACAGTTCACCTATTTTATTCCTTTGCCCAAGATGGGTTAGGCATTATTTATAATGGTCGGGAGAAGTGAATAATCATGCTGTTTTAATCACATCGCCCAATTGAGTCGGGCATTATGAATACAGACCGGCCATTATAAATAGTGCCCGGACTTATCAAATTGCCCGTAACAGATACATAGATACGCGTATTGGCAGTCGGGTAACAGTGATTTTCTCATGAGCTAATAGATGCATAGAAAAGTAGTTAGCCTTTGCTAAGTTATTTTAATTTCTGTTTTGACTGGTCTCCCACCTGTGCGGAATCAGCTGATTAAAGAGCCTTCATGTGATGTAACGCCTTTTTTCCGCATGTTATTATTTTTTTAAACTTTTGTATCTGACTGTACTAAACAGTTTCAATAATTTGATGGTATCCGAGCTATCAGTGAAAAAATAAGGAAATTTGAAAGTGTCAATTCGGACACTTTGTCCGAGTTTTTAGTGTCCGAGTCGTCAGTGACTCGTCGTACGGTGAAATCCTAAAAAGCATTACCATTCTAGCTACCACGTAAGCGATAAGAGCGCGTGTGTACCCATACTATTCTAACATAAAAAAAAACACATACAACTACATGGGCACTTGAGAAATTTAAAAAAAAGTAGGTGGAGGGTTCGGTATCCCTTGGAGAATAACCAACCGGCAGGAACTACATAGTACCTACCTAACTAAGAATAATAATTAGGTTTAACAATGTAATCATAATACAGTGTTGATAATAAAAAAAGAAGAGAGTGCAGTTCTGACACCAGTATTGTGTTTTACTTCACAAGAAAATTGGCAGAGAGGGGCAGCCCTAGAGGCTCAGTTTTTTTTAAAGTTATCGGTATTCTGAGTATCATCAGTAATCATCACAGAACCAGTAAGTACCTACGTAATTAATTGTAGCATACAGAGAAACACTCTCAGAAATGTATTTTTTTTTTATCATAATGGCATTTTTCAGTATGTGCGCGCGATAAAATTTGATAGAGGCTGAAATAAATTAGTAGCCCTTTGCCTCTAGACCCTCATAGACAAATTAGGCATAGAGATAGAGTACACAAGGTTGCAAAAAATCTACCATTTTGGTAAATATTTTGATTTCATATTATCTTTTGAGGCAAGGTGTTACAATATATCTTCTGTCTTTATGTTTTCTGTATTGACTAGCAAGTTATTCCCATAGACTCAATACGCTTATTTACCGCAGTGGTCGCGCGCAAAGTGAAGCTATGTCAAGTTGCCTGTTAAGGGTTGGCACGCCTCAACGATCAACACGAAATCACATTTTTCTATGCTTCTCGTATCCTTTATATTATAAATATACATAGAAATATTTCTGGTAGTTTTTCAGAACTTTTAGTAGTTCAAAATGATTTCAGAACTTTTGGCGTCACGGTGGAACTTAAACAATAAACAAACAGTAGACCGCTTTAAACCACAACGCTTCTTTTTGACTTTGCTGTAGTCGGATGTTAAAAAAGTAGTTTTAGTTATCAACCTGCCAGCAACTCCCGATCATCAAATTGAAGGTGTAAAATAATTCTTTCTATTCCAGCCTATGTAGGTACCTGCGCCGTGTTTTTGTTTAATAAGTACTCAATGGTTCAATTACTTTACCTACCATAGATATTTTATGAAAATTGGGTCACACTTCCTACCAAGGTTGGATGTTAAGGTGGAAGCGCAAGGGCGGCCCGCTATTCAAATTAACTTACGTTTTTTTTTCAATTTACAGTTCAGTTCCAGGTTGTATGTTGATTAAAATATGATTCTGAGATGGTTTCCGCTTACTTAAAGACTTAACTACCTATCTACGAACGGATTTAACCCCCGACCAAAAAAGAGGGGTGTCATAAGTTTGGCGTGTGTATCTGTGTGTCTGTCTGTGGCATCGTAGCTCCGAAACGGATGAACCGATTTTGATAAAATTGGTGTCGTTTGAAAGGTGTTTTAATCAAGAGTGTTCTAAGCTATATTTCTTTAAAATCTGCTCAGCCGTTTGAAGGTCATCGCCTCTTTTCTAGGTAATGAAGGGATATAAACAATTTCTATTGGTCTGGTGGATTCGAAATTTGAATTCTTGTCACTTGTCACCATGCGCATCGCTGGACGTATGGTCTGCACACTCCCCCCTCCTCCTTGTTTTCGTTTTTCGTTAATTACAAGAAGAGGAGCAACACTGAGGAAAGTGGAAGGATTGGGAGGAGACCTATGCCCAGCAGTTGGACAATCAAGGCTAAGAAAAAATAATTTAAGTTGTAAAAGCATGAAATAAAAATTAAATTAAAAATGGGAACTATATTTCTTGTCACCAAAATTTATGTTTGTTATCAAAGTTGTATCACCTAATAAATAGATCTATCGCCACGAAATATTTTCGTTCTCAGATAAACAAAAAGTGTTCCCAGGTATGAATTATCAAATAAATGTTGATATATGTATAAAATAAGAGATAAATTAGTAATAAAATTATAGTGCATTAGATGAATATAAACTTCGTTCTTATAATAATAGTTTTAATACTTAAATAATATCTTTGTGCTCAGAATGGTAGATCTGTCACCAAATAAATAGATCAGTTCCATAATTCTATGAAGAAATGCCTAATACGAGACTTAACGAGACATTGGGCACACCGACTCGGACAGGTTAGGTTCGAAGGGGATGGCTGGGTCTAGTGAGCGAGCAGAGCGAGCGAACTAAGACCCCGACATCCCCTTCGTGTTAGGTTACTGTAAACAGGGCTACGTCGACAACGCCTTAGTTTGGACCTGTGGTTTGGAGTTTTTATGAAAACATTTATACATTGTTTGATGATTCACTTTCGTGACACTTCTATTGTTTTGAAACCTAATAAAATTACTTGATGATTGATATTATTTCCAAGTAATTCTTAATTAATATTTAGGTAAGCGTTTTGATATTATTTGATGATTCAATTTCAATATTTTCAGGTATACATATCAATATTTTTAAAAGCTTTTTATTTACTTACCATGATGGATTGTTATTTAGTAGTAACAAAGGTTCCAGGCCCTGAAAATGTAATAAATGAATAGTTAGTGGATGTACCAGGGCATTGAGACATCTTCTGGCTCTAGTTGTTACTGTTGTTATAGATTCAAGTTAGCCCTTTGTGTACCAGGGCCACGGTATCTCTTTCGAACAGTCCCGCAGCCATGGCAGGCAACGGCCCTCTCGGACCCCTTCCGGTTTGCTGACATCTCCTTGAGGCGCGCGTGTAACACGAACGCACCGTCGACACGGCCTGTCGTTATGAGACGGACGGAAGGTGAGCTAGCCCATTACTCACCGTCCACAGGCCTTCGTGGAAACGAACCAGTTGATTTAAAAAAAAACACACACCTTACTAGACCCTCTGGCTAGGAATATTGATTAAAAAAAAAAACAATAATGCAGTTTTCATCGTTTGAGTGTTTTTCGATATTTCTTATAGTTTTAGATTTGGCAATCCACGCCCACTTTAAAAAATCATCCTGTATAATTATGCTTTAACAAAAAAAAAGTAACAAAAATTATTATTGAAGGAAAATCCTTCAATAAATAATAATTTAAGGGTTTGAATAGGTACTTACCAGTTAATTGATGTTGGTCGTCCTGTACACTTTATTCTAACTCTTATTTATAGAGGTAAGTTTCAAGTAACGGTTTTAAAATGTTTGTTAATAAACAAACCGGCAGCGTGACGTTTCCTTAGATGTCGGCAGCAAAAGGGACGCGGATCAATACCTCACAAAAGGGGTTGCGTTCCCAACACACCAACCCCTCGGTTCTTCAGTTTATAATTTTTTGCACAGGACCGTGGAGATTGGCACAAGAAAAGAGAGGCCAATACACAGCACTGGGTGAATTCGGGCTGTGGATGATGAGGATAATTAATTGGTACCAATATTTTAACTGTAGGTACAGCGATAACCATTTTGGGGATTATCCCGGAATTACTAAGTTTTCTAATAATGCGAGAAATTCAAAAATCAAACCCAAATATAAACGATAAATGGTAAGAGTTGATGAATAACCTGAAAACAGCAAACAACATTTAAAAAAATAGTTTGTCGGTTTACCTCCGATACCTCAAACCTAAGGAGGTATAGTTGCACAACGAGGACGATGACGACATTCCCGAAGTGACCGGGGTAGATCTGAGAGTGGCGGTAGGCAGGCTTAAAGCCAAAAATACCGCCCCGGGACCCGATGGCTTGCCTGGCAAAGCCTGGGTCCTGGCCTCGGAGGCTCTCGGGCCCCGACTGGAAGGGCTCTTAAGCGCATGCCTGGAGAGAGGCCAGTTCCCGCTTCGTTGGAAGACGGGGAAGCTGGTCCTCTCCGTCCGCATACCGGCCCATTGTGTTGCTCGACGAGGTGGGCAAGCTCTTTGAAAGAGTCATTGCGAACCGCCTCGCCGGGCACCTTGTGGGGATGGGGCCGGACCTTGCGGAACGGTGTCGACGGTGGACGCCATCATGCGCGTGAGGGCTCTCACGACGGGGGATGCAGTGTCTCGGGGTGGGGTCGTCTTGGCGGTGTCTCTTGACATCGCCAACGCCTTCAACACCATGCCCTGGAGCTGCATAAGGGAGGCACTTCGGTATCATCGGGTGCCGACCTACCTTCGTCGTGTGGTCGGGGACTACCTGACGGATAGGGCCGTCATCTACCCCGGTCGCACGGGAGAATGGAATCGGCGAGAGGTGTCGTGCGGTGTTCCACAGGGATCGGTTCTGGGGCCGCCCTTGTGGAACATCGGCTACGACTGGGTGCTGCGCGCTGACCTCCCTAGAGGTGTCAGCGTAGTTTGCTACGCTGACGACACGCTGGTGCTGGCACAGGGGAGGTCGCACGAGGCGGCGGCCGAATTAATGACACGCGGGGTTGCGATAGTCGTGGAGAGAATCCGGCAACTGGGTCTCGAGGTGGCATTGCACAAGTCCGAGGCCATGTGCTTTCATGGGCCTCGGAATGCGCCACCGTCGGGATCCATACTGACGGTAGGAGGGATTCCCATCGGCGTCGAGTCGACGCTGAAGTACCTAGGGCTTGTCCTCGACAGCCGGTGGAACTTCGTGGAGCATTTCCGACGTTTGGCCCCCAAACTGGAACGGGCAGGGGTTGATTCAAGCGGCTCTTGCCCAACCTAGGGGGTCCAAACGCCTCCTGCCGGAGGCTCTATGCGGGGGTCGTGCGGTCCATGGCCCTTTACGGGGCCCCGGTGTGGGCGCGTTCTTTGAGGCGGCGAGCCGCCCATTACCTGAACGCGCCCCAGAAGGTGGTAGCCGTAAGGCTGGTCCGGGGGTACCGTGCGATCTCCGGCGAGGCGGCGAGCCTCTTGGCCGGATTGCCGCCATGGGATCTGGAGGCGATAGTCCTCGCGCGCCTGCACGAATGGCGCGCGGAGGCACTACGCCGGGGGGAAACTCCGCTGCCGCGGCAAATTGTCGCTCAGTGGACAGACCTCCGGCGTGATCTCATGGCGACATGGAGACAGCGACTGTCGCAACCACGTGCAGGGCACGCCACAATAGTGGCGATAAGTCCCCTCTTTGAGGAGTGGCTAGAGAGGCGCCACGGCGCCCTCACCTTTCGCCTGACGCAGGTCCTCACCGGACACGGTTGTTTCGGGAGGTTCCTGCACCGAATCGGGCGGGAGGAAACGCCCGGGTGTTACCACTGCGAGGATCGGCCGGAGGACACGGTGGAGCTCACCGTGGAGCTCTGCCCCGCTTGGGCTGAGCACCGCCGTGTCCTCGTAGTGGCGATTGGCGGCGGCGACCTCTCGCGTCCGGCCCTGGTTCAATCCATGGTCCGGAGCGAGAGGGAATAGGATGCCGTCGCCTCCTTCTGCGAAGCAGTCATGCTAGCGAAGGAGGTGGCGGAACGTGAGAGGGAGAGAACCTCACGTCCCAGCCGCCGCGGGAGACGCCCCGGGCGTCCGGGGGCAACCAGTGGCCCCCGGCTACCGTAGGCGCGAGCCTGTGGACGGTGAGTAATGGGCTAGCTCACCGTCCGTCCGTCTCATGACGACAGGCCGTGTCGACGGCGCGTACGTGTTTCACGCGCGCCTCAAGGAGATGTCAGCAAACCGGAAGGGGTCCGAAAGGGCCGATGCCTGCCAGGGCTGCGGGTTGTTCGAAAGAGATACTGCGGCCCTGGAACACAAAGGGCGAAGAAGGAACATGGGTGGGTTTTAGTCAGTACAAGTCTGACACTCCCTCCCGCTCCGCCCAGAGCGGGAGAAGTCATTTGATGATTTCCCATCCGTAAAAAAAAAAAAAAAAGGAGGTATAGTTGGATCTTTTGGCGCGTCGCTGTGTTCGGATTCGGAACTACATCTTGTTCATTCGATTCAATATCCACAGGAGGTAGATACAGATAGTACAGGACATAAAAAGTAGTAATAATAACCCACGGACAAGCATATTATTATTATTAAATGATACTCAGTACCTACAATTTACAATTAACACCAGCGCCTTCCTGACAGTTCATGCAATGCAACCGCTAAAAGTTAATCTATAAAAAAAAAAACCGATCGTTCCACATTAAGTACCTAATTAATTGAGGACGTTGATTGATGATTTTTAATTTGATTCGATTCAGATTTTTATTTTGAAGTGCTGTGTAAGTGTTCTACTGAAGAGTAGAATACATTATATCAAACGAAATTCAACTCTTTGGTGGTGTGTGCCTGGCACTGTGACTCGGTGCTAATTTAATACATCTCACGTGATTCTCAAAGAAACTATGACGGCCGATGACTAGCGAAATCGAAATCTGTGTGTGGATTACAGACTCAGTCAATCTGTGTTCACAGAGTCACAGTTTTCACGTGAGATTATTAAATCGTACCATCGAGTCAGCAACAGCACTACTGCTTTGTTGTTTTTTATGTGAATGGCATCTTGTAGTTCAACCTAGGAAGTTGTCTTCTACTTAACCGGACTTTCCTGTGGTTGCCTTGAGTGTAAGGACTCTAGCCGAACAAACAAACTACACGCTAAGAGAGCCCTCGTGGGGTACGAGCCTAAGCTTACGACGTCTCTGGGGGGGGGGGAGACAGCATTTCTAGGAAAATTGGTAAATATAGATAAACTATTATTTAGATAAATATCAAACACAATGAATGAAAATAAGAATGTGATATTATGCGCGATAAATGTATTCTTAATGTATATTATGTCTAAAAATAATGGTATTTTGTAACAAACACCCGGCCCCCTATTCACAAACGCTCGGATTCGATTTCGATTCGATAAGTCGTATGTCTATCTTGTTTTGGCATTACGAAAGCGAGCTAGATAGACATACAACTCTCCGAATCGAAATCGAATCCGACGGGGGGGCTGGTATCTAACACATTAGCTTAGCAACACTCGGTAAAATATTGCCAGATTACAAAGTCTGGCAATGTTTTCTTTTAAGGATTGACCATTAAACATTTTATTGATAAAGAATGTAATATCTAGTACTCCAATGAGTTAATAAACATGACTTAAGCTTACGGTAACTCAACCTTTTTTTATTTAGGTGCTGTTGAGGCGCACAAACAATAAAATACCACAGACAGCAATGATACGAATAGAAATTTAAACACTATGGTTTACTTTCTAAAATGCAATTTTGTGTTGTTATTTTTCATGAATGGCAACACACAAAACTGCTGCGCGTCCATGTCAAGACAGACTCATCTGAGTAATACGGGATCAATATAAATTAAAAATGCGGAATCCTCACACAAAATAATGTTATTTGTGTTCAAACGTCGCTTAATACGTAAACAAAAGACATTAACATAGTCTTCGCCGCCCTTAAACCCATATACTACGCATCTGATCGCAGAGCACTCTGAATACATAGCAGCAAAGAGAGAATGACCGAGCCATCCTTTATCTACAAAGTGAAGTGTTGAACGTTGTGTGAAAACTGTAAGGTGCATTATGTAGTGAGAAGTTAACATTAACGTGTGTAGTGGTGTAAAAGCGTTGTTTGGCGTTATCGTGTGATTATGTCGAAGAGATGATGTGGTCGCTCGTGGCGGCGGTGGCTACGCTGCTGACGGCGGCGGCGCTGAGCGCGCGCGCCGAGCAGGTGCTGCTGCTCGACACTACCACTGAGGCGACGCTGGGCTGGACGCGCTTCCCGTATGGCGCACAGGCGAGCACGCCCGGCTGGCTCGAGGAATCCTACACTAACTTCGAGAAGCAGATCAACTGGCGCTCGTACGTCGTATGCGACGTCGCGCACCACAACGTCAACAACTGGCTATGGACGCCCTTCATAGAGCGCAGGAACGCCAACCGTATTTATATTGAGATTAAATTCACTATAAGAGATTGTTCCTTGTTCCCTGGTAATGCACTGAGCTGCAAGGAAACATTTAGTCTGCTGTACTACGAGTTCGACGTGGCGACACGCGAGCAGCCGCCGTGGGAGCCTGAGAGCTACAAGCTAGTTGGCCGCATCGCTGCAGGTGAGGGCCGCTTTAATACTAACTCTGAAGTCGACATAAACACAGAAGTCAAGAGCATAGCAGTAACTAAAAGAGGCGTCTACTTCGCCTTCAGAGACCAGGGGGCATGTATATCAATATTGGCTGTGAAAGTTTACTACATAACATGTCCCGAAGTAACAGTCAACTTTGCCAGGTTCCCAGCAACACCAACTGGTCGTGAGGTTACTGTTATTGAACAAGCCAATGGTACATGTGTGGAGAACGCAGAGACTGCATCTGGTGAGGCCCCTCCAGTATATTTGTGCAAGGGTGATGGCAAGTGGACTTTACCCAGTGGATCATGCAAATGCCGTGCCGGGTTTGAACCTGATTTAAACAACCAAGTTTGCAATGAATGTTCACCAGGAAAATTCAAATCTCATACTGGTGATGACCCATGTATTACTTGCCCGGATTATTCAGAATCCACAGCATATGCTGCAGCTGAATGTAAATGTGTACCGGGTTTCTTCAGAGCTAAGAAAGACCCAAAGAATGTACCTTGCACTCAGCCACCGTCTGCACCTGTCAACCTCACAGTTACATTTGCTGATCAGTTTTCAATTTCCCTTGCTTGGCAGCCACCACATAAAGCTGGAGGACGCAATGACATAACCTATAGGGTTTTCTGTTCTAACTGTGGTACTAATATTGAGTACAGACCTGCCTCAACTGGTTTAAATAACACAAGAGTCACTGTTATGGGTTTGGAGCCTGTGACAGAGTATAAGTTCCAAGTTTATGCTGAGAATGGGGTCACGGAACAAACAGGTGAAGAACCTAAGAAAGTTGAGATTACTGCTGTGACGGAGGCCTCTGTTGTCAGTGTTGTTTCTAAACTTCGCATTCTGAGTGTTGAAAGTGACAAGCTGTCGTTAGCATGGAACCCACCACCGATAGACCTAACTGATCCTGATGATACTATCGAAAGTTATGAAGTCAAATGCTTCCCAAAAGATAACATGGAGAAAAGTGCAAATGCCACCCTCAAGATCTCTAAAGAACCACATGCTATTATCACAGGTTTGAAAAGGGATACGGAATATGGTATTAGAGTCAGAGCTAAGATGAAGCGGGGTTGGGGTGAATTCAGTGGTATAGTGTACGCGCGGACTGGATCCGTGCTAGAGACCTCTTTCGTAGGCGAAGAGGAAGGCGCGCAGGTGCGGCTTGTGGCAGGAGTGATGGTCGCAGTTGTTGTATTATCAGTGGTTGCCATTATAGCTACTGTGCTGTTCTTACGATCTCGCACTGATGACGAATGTGACAAGAAGCAGCCAAGCGACTGCAACGCGCTTAACTACCGAAATGGAGAAGTGTACACGGGTCCGGAGCGCCCTGCCAAGACAAGCAGTAATGCTACGACCCCGTTGTTCGCTGGGACCGGCTCCAGGACTTATATTGACCCTCATACTTATGAAGACCCTAACCAGGCGGTTCGGGAATTTGCACGCGAAATTGATGCTTCTTGTATCACAATAGAGGCAATTATCGGCGGCGGTGAATTCGGAGATGTATGTCGAGGGAAACTGAAATTGCCAGCCAGCTGCGGCCAAGAGATCGACGTTGCTATCAAAACCCTTAAACCTGGCTCCACAGAACGAGCGAGACGTGACTTCCTCGCTGAAGCTTCGATAATGGGACAGTTTGAACACCCAAATGTTATTTTCTTACAAGGAGTAGTCACGAAATGTAATCCAATCATGATCATAACAGAGTTCATGGAGAATGGCTCTCTGGACACATTCTTGAGAGCTAACGACGGAAAATTCCGTGTTGTGCAATTAGTGGGTATGCTACGTGGCATCGTGACGGGGATGCAGTATCTGTCTGAAATGAATTATATTCATCGTGATCTCGCCGCTCGTAACGTGCTTGTCAATTCTCAACTCGTGTGCAAAATCGCTGATTTCGGTTTGTCAAGAGAGATAGAGTCGACCGCAGATGGCGCGTATACGACACGCGGTGGCAAAATTCCGGTTCGATGGACTGCACCGGAAGCCATCGCGTTCAGGAAATTCACCTCAGCTAGTGATGTCTGGTCCATGGGCATCGTCTGCTGGGAGGTTATGAGCTTCGGTGAACGACCTTACTGGAACTGGAGTAATCAAGACGTGATCAAGTCCATAGAGAAAGGATACAGGCTGCCGGCACCAATGGACTGCCCCGAGGCGGTGTATCAGTTGATGCTTGATTGTTGGCAAAAAGAGCGTACACACCGTCCCACATTTGCTAGCATTGTGAAAACTTTAGATAAACTGATCCGCTGTCCAGATACATTAAGAAAAATTGCACAGAATCGCTCTGCTGACCCTCTGGCGGGCGACACCCCAGACCTAATTCAGTTCTCGTCGGTGGAAGAGTGGCTGGAGTGCATCAAGATGTCACGGTACATCGAGAAGTTCCGCGCGGCGGGCATTCTGGACATGGACGGCGTGGTGGACCTGACGGTGCACCAGCTGGCGTCGCTGGGCGTCACGCTCGTTGGCCACCAGAAGAAGATCATGAACAGCGTGCAGAGCATGCGTGCGCAGATCCGCGGCAGTGGCCCCTACGGCTTCCTGGTGTAGTGCGAGTGCGCGGTGCGCGGCCCGAGCCGCCCAGACTGGACTTGATCTCGAAGTGCAGCTACATGCGACAGTGATCTTCAATAATAAAATGATGCATTTTGTATATTTTTCTAAAAAACTGCCATAGAGTTTAGATATAGGGGTAAAAAAAGGACTTCTTTTCATATTTGATGTTAAGGAAATTTATCTATGATATTGTGCTGTTTATATTCTTTTAATTTACTGTTTTTATTGAACTGTTGTATTTGTTTAGTGACAGCTTGAGTGACAGCTACTGACTTGCCGGCCTAATTTAATAACTATAGTACTGACATCCAATTATTAAAGCTTTAGGATTACAGTATAGATCCTACTATACAACGAACATTAAGTCTTTATTAAATTTTGATTATCAAACAAATAATACTATCCCACTGTCTGCGTTGAATGCAGACATAAAGAAAGTTATTTAATAAAAGGCAATTATAAAATATGGTGATAAATTTATTATTAGTTATTGCTAGCCAACATACATGATAACATTATTTATGTAGACTGATGTATGTTAATATTATTTTTACGAATATTTTTGTACTTATAAACTTTGATACATTCTCTTTATGCTTTTGAAGCTTATTTTATAAGTTTCCTTTACACAAAACTTACAATATTATCAATGTTACACCATCAGTCAGGTAAATCAAACAGTTTTTGTAATAATAAGGTTTAATATAAATGGTAGTTAGCCAATTTTTCTGTAATCATTTGGAGAAAATATATTATGTGTATATTCATGATATTTTCAATTGAAAAAGTGTAATGATGTGCTTGTTGGTATCTCACGTTCCATAATAGGATTAATATTGATGCAGCTTTGAGATGTTTAATGTATATTAATGTTGACTTCGGGTGGCCAACATCAATGTTAACTCTGTTATAAAATACTCAAAACTTGTTATACTGAACCTCAAAACGTGTAATTGAACTGAAGTACTTAACTAATTTATAGATTGACACAAAAATCCATTTAAGTTTCGTACATGTTTACTCCTTTTTTACATCGCGTGTATATAAGGCTGAATAATTTAGTGTTAAATTGCTTTAAAATGTAACTCAAAAGAATTTTACATATATTTTATTTTGTGATTTTCGGTTTGGTAAGGGTGCAGACACATAAATCAACTTCAACATTATATTCAACGTTTTGCAGTTTAAAGACTGATTTACATTTTATGCTTTGTTTCACATTTGGTACCAGATTACTTGAAAAATAAGAATGAACTACTTACACTTCAGTAGTGTACTGGCACATCATCAGTACCTACAATATTTACCTTAATGAGACTTTTTAATTAGAACCAATTTAGTTGAAGTATAACTCTTAACATGCACTACTTGTAAGTACAAACTAGTGTACCAAAATGTATTTACTAAAATTCTGCCAGTTTCTGTCAGTGTTCATATAAACACACATATTTTACATAATTGCTAAATCATTATCAAAAAGCCTGCGAGGTGTGACCTCACAAGCAATGTTCTATGTTGAATATGAAGTTGGAGTTGCTTGTCTACACTTAGCCTAACACTGCCTGTAAATGTTAACGAAACTAGTATTAATTTTGTTTTCTGAACTAATTGGTTCATAATAAATTGTACCTATTGAGAAATGCCAATATAGTTTTAAGTGCTTAGCTTCCCCGCTTGTGATGTTACAAAGCGAATGTATAGATGTATGAATGCTTCGCGCCCTCGACGTCAGCTGAGCGATTGGCTTCCACCCAGCGGCTGCACCACCAACTAAGTAATCAGTGATTTTATATTTAGTTTATAATCGTTTTTTCTTAATGTAAGATGTTAAGTTCATATTTTATATAAACATAAAGTTATGTGGTGGCAGTAGTTTGTGGTCAATTCTCATTCATGATCATCAAAATTGCTCAATTAGCCATTTCATCTTGTACATTCGATAATTACACATTTCTGTAGCAAAATTACTGTTATATATACTGTATTTCAGACATCTAATTCAGAAAGCACTATTTAACATGGTCATTTGTACATATTGGCAGCTATTTACTTACTAATATTTTTATTTTTGTGTAACATTTTGCTACAGCGATTTGCGAGCCGGGTTTTTGTGCTATCGTAGTGTAAAAAGTTAATTAGAGATCAGCTCTCCTCAAATTCAATCATGTACTGGTGGATGTAGGTACTTGAAGTTTCGCGTACACTTGGAAAAATTAAGTAAGGTACTAATAAGTCAAAGATAGTTAACATTCTAGAAAATATATTAAAAAACTCAGCATCGTGTTGGCACAATCAGAAGTCTTTAAAACCTTACGTTTGTCATCGGCACAATGTCACAAAAATGCATCCAGTTTAGGAGTGAGCGGGCTGCACATTACGTATGCAAATTATCTGCGACTTAAGTTTAATAACATATTTTTGAAAGAGAACTGTGCGGCTGCGGTCAGGTAGGGAACCTGTTTGTATTTGAACATCGCGTGCTGATCCTAAATAGCGTTTTTCCGACGAGCGCTAGTCCTTCATACTGCGTGTTTATCTCACAGTTTTATGACTTACACTGAACTGTTTCGATTGTACTGTTCTGTTTATTTTCTCTTCTTTGTCTTTTACTAGTGAAATAAACTGGTTTTATTTGCGTAATATGGTCGCGTTTTAACTTTGCCGTAAAAACGTGTGACTATCAAAATTGCTATCATGAATGTACCGACATGCCTCTGGAGAAAATCCGCGGTCTCGTTAAGTTGTGTGCATCACTCGATGACGAATACATTGATCATCTCGTTATGCATCGAGATGTCTCTTGCCTTTGATAATATAACTTAAAAATGTCCTACAACAAGTATCTACTTGTAGCATACGATAGCAGTTTTGTTTTCGAGTGACAAGGCTTATAACGAAAATGAGTTCTGTTTTCTCTCTAAATGGCGGCGCTGCACCATGTGTTTTGACGACCAGTAATACAATACTCTTTTCAAAATCTTCCTTAAGGTGGAAGCGCCAGAGTAGGCCGTGAAATGCATTTTTGTCAGGCTGTTTGTTGAACAAAATATCATTCGCGACCGAAAATTCCATCACGTTTCATTTAACATTTTAAATTCGCAGTAGATATCCAATAAAATTCATCATTTAAGTAACCTTTGAGCAACCAAACACCAAGGGGTATTTAGTTGTAAGAGTTAATATTTACCAGTATGAAATTATGATTAATTCTTGTCATGTCTGATCCGCGTAAAATTATGCGATCCTTCATCAAGACTTGGAGGTTCTCTACCACTGAGGTAAATCACGTTACGTTAGCGAATTTGATAGGTCTGCGGGTTTTAATTGCCGCTTCATTACGAACCTTAGGCCTCGCGCAGACTAAAATGGAGCGCAAAGCAGGGGCATTCTCATAACATTCCTTAGTGCACTTTATCACAGTTGTCATAAAGTGCAAAGTTGTACGATCATCAACGCAAACATCAAAGGGCTCCTCTGGCGTCCTTGAATGCACTCACGTTTGGTTTCATTTGCACTTTCACCCACTGATGTAAGGTACATTATTGTACGATAGCTGCTATGCATTCGTCGTTGGTCTGCGTTTTGCTTTACAAGCTTCAAATAACACATGAAGCTTTCGTTATCTCGTAGTAGATGTTAAATATTTACTAGTGAAATATATTTACCAAAATAGAAAAACAGATAGCGTTGTTAAAATACAGGTTTGATTTGTTTCGAATAGCTTTTCTCATGCCGGGCGAATAAGCCAATTCTAAGGTCTCGTAATAATTGTAAACACGTGTTTGTGTTTCTGTGTTGTTCTCCTGTAAGGCTATATCAAATGAGAAAGTCCGATAACGCGACCAATATCTCTATTATTGCTTCCTTTTCCAAGATCTCCAGGGGAAAGAGTTTTTAATTAACTGCAAGGAATACTCGAAAAATCCGTACAGCTGCTATTCGCTAATCTAAATATCCTTCAGTCTTATTCGTTTCTAACAGACGCAAGCTACAACAACAAATTTCTTTAATACATTTTCAACTTTATCGTTAAAGAATACGGTTCAAGGTTGATTGGGAAAATTTGTCAGTTTCGGGTAGCTTGATCAGGTGGCGTCTGTACAATTGAAATATTTAAATGAAGATTGTTGAATGTTTTCGTGTAAAAAAGTAATCTCTGCATTTTGACCTCTAGGGGGTGTTAGCCCGCTCTCTAGGGGTGTTTGCTTTCTCAAGCTTTGTCAAAGCCAGTAGTCGTTTAATTATATCTGCATTCTTCCTCTTCTATTTCACCTTCTTTTGTTTACGATTGAATGTTTAAAAAAGCACGTGCGCTCATCTCTGGACTATTACTATTGCTAGTCGTCTATTGTAGTCGTAATTTGCATAAAGTAAATTCATTCTTAAAACTCCAGAACTATGCAGATGTTATGTTTCGCGCTGCACGTTGAGAAGAACTCAAGGATATGAGATAGCATCTAATCTAGTTTCCGTTTTCCGTTCCAAACCTTTTGTGCACCATTATAATTATTTCGTTAAATATATTTTTAAGAGGATCGATACGACTGTAACATCAAAAGAATAAAATGATTGTGTTTATAGAAATTCAAAAGCGGACACAGGTTTAGGCGGGACTTTTAAGTAACAGTAAAAACCAAATACTCAATGCATTTGGTTTTTACTGTTACTTAAAAGTTATGCTTAACAGAAACGTATATATAATGTAGGTATTACTTTTGTTTTAGTCTTAACGGTGTTGAACCTTTTTTTTAAATAGCTCAAAGTGCCCAGAGCTTTTTTCAAGCATTTAATCTTAATTTCATTCCTCTTGCAATAAATAAAAGGAAACCTTAAGGCAAAAATTCTCGTCTTTGTAATTAAAATTAAAAATAAACTTGCCTGCAACTCCTTTGTAGGAAAACATTTTTGTGAAAAACCTGCAATTTCTTTTCTCGTGAAAAAACGATTTTTTTTTCTTAAAGAATAATTTCTGGGTTGCTTTACGCTTTGATATAAACAGAATATTGTCGGAGGAATATAATATTGTTTGAGGAACAATACCGTGCTTAATTAGAGAATGGTTGCAGGAACACGAATCGTCGGTTTCTATAATAGTTAAGAAAAAAAATGAAGCTCGTTGACGGCCGTCTACCAATGTATTCCGATATTTCAAAATGATACGAAAAACTTGTAAAGGAAGTGTCGCTAACACGATCAAAACAAACGTATCGTGATAAGAGGCGTCCTTGACGCGTTCACTGGGCATGAGTTATAATTGTTATAAACCTTTTGGCGAAAACCATATCCAGTCGTATTTACTATTTTGAAGGTACTAGTACTCAATGAAACTAAACCAAATTCAAAGTCAATGCATTTAAAAATGCGTGATAAATTTCTGAGTTTGGACTACGCTCAGTCAAACCCACGAACAAACCAAATTTGGAAAAAAAAAATGGCATGTTCTTTTGTTGAAAACAAGTAATAATCTCGATAAGGAAAAACATTGTTTTTTTTTTTTAAATACATAAACAATAGCAATTACATATTTAATTGATTGAATATGATTGTGTTGATTTTCATACAAACAATCATACTTCACGTTTTACTTATTCCGTTCGTAATAAGTGTTTGGTATTATGAGATTCGATCGAGGCAGTATTAGCGACAGTTTTGAATGACGAGCGGTCTCTAACAAAGTTTTTTGGACTTTTTGGTACAAGTCGGATCAATGACCTTTATTTTTTTCGTATCTGGCGGAGACTATAAAAAATTTTGAAAATGTCGGCTATCAAAGCTCCGTGACGGTTCTTGTATGAATTTCAACTGAAACAAAGGTTTTCGTCTTTTCTTTAGACGCTGAGAAGAAACATGTATTTTTATTCTATGGCACTCTAATATTGTTCTTTTCCACCAGTGAAATTATTATTGAAATCGAATGAGCAGTTTGGAACCTGCTACATGTAAACTTTACCTCTCTATAACACTGCTAGTACAGAAATAATCGAAAACCAAAAATATTTTTCAACGAACAATTCCAATTTGTAACTATCGAAAGAGTTTCTTTTACCAAACCAAACTAAATATTTCAAACGAACGATTTGATTGCGCAGTTTTTTATCGAAGCCCCCAGCCGCAACCACACCACATTCAATATGGAATTGTATGTAACTGCATGTGACATGTCAGTTTCAAGCAATCTAGCCAGTCTGTTTGTGCCGCTATCAGCTAAGCGACAATACGGCAACGTCTTTGATTGACAACCGTGTTGTGTTTAACATTGTATAGGAAGCTAGATTAAACCCTTACTTCCGTTGGTACCTAATTTGTTTTTATGGACGAATGTCTGTGTCAATATTCCATAAGAATAATGATATTGACTGGTCTAGAACGTAGTTTAGAGGTGCTAATCACGTTCGGACTGATTGTTGAAATTCGCCCCATGATTAAAACGTAACTCATTACGCTTTAATCATGGGGCGAATTTTAAAGTTAAAGGCTTATTTTAAAACAACGGTCATTGATCTCAATCAATGACCGTTGTTTTAAAATAAGCCTTTAACTTTTCGCATTTCAATAGTGTGAAACCCCGCTCGCAAATAATTAAGGCGAAATACAGTGGTGTCATTCTTGGTACGTGTATACTTTACTTAACGAGATGCGGTATTTTATATTATTTTATAAAAGTATAGAACTGCCATAAATATGTCTATGTATTTCTTTTTTATTATGTACCAAAAGGACATCAATATAATTATATTTTAATTTCCAATATATATTGTCTTCCAGCTATTTGTTTGATGAAGTGTTTTATGGATACTGATGTAAAATTATATGAAAATATACATACATTCATAAGCTCTCGCCTTTTTCCAATGGGGACAGTTTACGTATGTATGTGGGCGTGTATATGAAATTATGTATCGAATCTATTTGAAACCATTATACCACCTGCAAATATTTTAAAATATGTGTTCGGTCACAACTTATGTGACAAGCCACTACTCTCATACGATTTTCAAATGTAAATATGCGTGAAAAGTTCATTGTAATTCTAACGAAAGGTACTCTAAAACACAGACATGATTGAAAGTTTATTTTTGGCTAAGTGTTAGATAATACTTCAAAGAGGAACTATAAGCAATAGTTTATGAACCCTGCGACCTCGAATATAAGTGTAGCAGCTCGCTCAAGGTTCTGGACATTATTACAACTAATATTTGTTTTAACACATGTCTGTGTTTTGGTACTTAACCAAATTAGTGCCGATGTGTTTATCAAGGGTGCTGCATGTTACTTACGCTGTAATCTCTTGCCGTACATTATGTTCTACAATATGATTCCTTGCCATTTTATTTCCGTCTATTGTCTTATATTCTGTTATTCTTTCATTTTAAACAATACCTTATTTTGTACTTTACTCCAATTCGAATACATTTTAAAATAGATTGAAATCTGCACATTTGTTGCCAGATCCACCATTTTGTATTCCGATTTTACTGTGATCTTATTTATGTATATATAGTAGATATAATTAGAATTGCCTTCATGCCACGATCACACCAATTCATAGTACATATTATAAACCATTAAGTATATAGAAATTTATATCTACATTGTACATTTGTTCATGAATTTTTGACATTCGAATATTTAATCATACATTTTATAATAATTATAATATAGTTCGAGTATTTTTCATGGCAACTTTTTATATACATACTTTAACAGTGCAGCTTACACATAGCTGACGTTATTCTTGGTCGACAATAGAGAAAATATTAGCAATAATCAACATAGTATAAAGCGAATTTTAAAAATTCATGAATAGAATAAATTTACAGAGATTGTCACAGGTCATGCTCGTAGGACACCTAGTTTTTATACGTGAATCAACTAGTTTTCGCGAATGAAATACGTATATACGTGAAAGAGGATGTAAATCTTTGGGTCTACTCGACATGCGACATGCGACAACCTCGTCAGCCAATTATAAATTCACAATATAACACCAAACCCTTACAATAGTTATAATAATCGAATAAAAAAAAGACCTTTATTTACTAAAACTTTAAAAAAATTAGCTAGTATAAATGAAGAATATAATAAGAGTTTTGATACGTCGGACAAGCAAGCGATAACAAATTAAGTCCAGTATTTGAAACATTTAAAACACAAGAGTTAATGCAAAGGGTGTATAATACATTGGGCCTTTCACACTTGTGTCAATGTAATTCGTCCTTTGTGTTATGGGAAACGAATCTAATTGTTTACGTAATAAGATAGCCGATTGTACCCGATAATAAACTGTATTCGTTAAAGCAATAAAACTAGGCCTTGATAGACAGTGATGGCGGACAGGTTGTAGGCGCCATCTTGAAACGTGTTCTGTAACAAAATGTATTTTCTTGTTGGTTTGCGCTGTGGTTTTTGAATTATATCTTCTCGTACAACTATGATAATTTCAATAAGGCCTCATGAAATATTACCAATAACCCGAGTATACGCAGCTCAAGACATATTGGTCTGGATCACCACTGTTGAAGCATATACTGCTAACTTCATCTAAGATACCGCGATAATATTTGACTATTCATTAAAAAAGCTGTAAAGGTTAATGAGACTTTAAAAAACAACGATTCCTAAAAGTGCGGAATCGTGTAATGTAATATCCACGTCTATGCATTGCAATCCAATTATATGCATGTTTAATCAATAAATAAATCAACGCGCAAATCAATAGAGACGTTTCCGATTTGTGATACGCTGTTAAGCCATAACCTTAAATGATTAATTAGTTTTAAATGCTTATGCAGATGAAATTAGGAATATTTTTTATCAGACGCAATTGGAATAGGAACCGTAGTAACACCAATCATAGCCTAATTAATTATAACATAGAGTGATGTTAGATTTTATTTATAAGTATTCTTTTTATATAGATTAAGCAGGCGTGCGGTTAGGGCAGGTTGTCCTGCCTCGAGTATATTTTGATGGCCGCGCGTCTGCGTCGTATACAGAGATAGTAAAAATTAGCGCAGTTTTAAATCTTTACTATGAATCAGTATAGGTGAAAGAAACAATGAAGTGTAAGCTTGGCTATAATTTATGTAATAAACTATTGATATTTATAATGTGTTGTTATTTCTTACCTCCTCCTACAAAGTCAGTTTTATTCTATGAAGTTAGGTACACAATATGGTCTTAAATTTATATTAGCACTTTTATCCGTTGGTCCCGGCTGTCATTTGTAGATCTTTGACAGTCGTTAAAAGTAGCCAGAAGCCAAAAGTCTGACATCCAGTCTTACCAAGGGGTATCTATTACCCAGTTACTGGGTTGTGGAGGTCAGATAGGCAGTCGCTTCATGTAAAATACCTACTGCATGGTACTCAGCTGCAACCGGTTAGACTGGAAGCCGACCCCAAGATAGTTAGGGAAAAGGCTAGACAGATGATGAAGTTAGGTATACAATATGGTCTTATATTTATAGTAGATAAAGCTCCATGATCACATACACACAAAATCTCACGCCTTGTAGCTCCTTATCAATTTGTAATATATTTGATAGAAAAATAACATTGTTCCCATTTTAAAAATACTAAGATGTAGATACCCGGTACCTGCGTTCATACAAGTGCGTATGACGCAAGTTCTGAGCTAATAATAGGCAACCCCCGTGGACGTTTAGCGGACTGCTGCACTCAATACCTACTAAAGTGTAGACCTACCTATTTACATAATGAAACATGGGAAGGATGATTTCTTTACTAAAAAAGTTACGAAGTATGTGTTTTGATTTAAATGCATGAGCTAGCCAACATTAGGCTGCATGGTTTGTAGTTCTGGTAAACTGCCTAAATCCGTAACTTAAAACTAAAAGTTAGGCTTATACTAAAGGAGTTTCGAGCACTAACAGGGTAGGATAGGATAGTACCCTGCATTACTTGACCCCTCTTACAAAGCAGAAAAGAGGGGTCAGGTGTTGCCGGGTACATAGAGAAATGAGTTTATATTGATTTTGCATACAGCATTATTAGTAAATAGTGTTATTTTATTAGTCAGCTTAAGGTGGAGGATGTCATACTAGAATACCCTTATTTCGCCAGTTATGTGGAAGTTCCATTTAATAAGAGGCAAACCTATTGCCCTCAACCGCTCATAAATCTAGTCTTCGTGGCTACGGACAATTTCCTGGTAGAAAAAACGCAATAATACTGCCCGTTCTGGAAATCGAACCCGTGACCTCATGCTCAGCAGTGGCGGTCGTGTTGCCACCTCCAGACCATCGAGTCAGTGGTGAGCTTTTAAACTCATCCCAACTACATGCTATATATTAATAACAAAACTAATATTCTATAAAATAGAATAAGTTATATACTTAATTTACTTATTTCTATTAGTGTATAAGCTTTTTTGTTTGTAAAAAAAGTAGAGGGACAGCACCGATTTGAAAAAAATAGAGGTTTATGAATTTATTTCAACCTTTGTAAATAGTCCTAGGCAAATTATATTTTTGCCGCAACCCAATAACTACCTATTAAATACTAAAAAATATAATTCAGAACGATATTCCTTTTTTCAAATACTGATTTCACCGAAGACAAAAAAATAAGTCATTTGGGAAATTCACCCAAGTATTATAATAAATCTGTAGACGTGGCGATTCTGTACATTAAAAATATTGAGAAACAAAATATTATGGGTGTCAAACAGAAGTGAAACAGAACCCTATTCTACATTTTTTTTTTTAATTTTGGCTGTTTCTTTGGATGTCTGTGTGTCTGTCATCTCAATCCGTACTCTATCAAATCAAATATACAAGGTGTTGTTTTGCATCCTCGTCAAAATTCAGGAGGTTGTCACAAATGACATACATACCCAATTAAAGTTACGGTACCTAGTTAATCTATATATATAAAAGAAAGTCGTGTTAGTTACTTCACTTATAACTCAAGAACGGCTGAACCGATTTAGCTGAAAATTGGCAGGGAGGTAGTTTAGAGCCAGGAGAAGGACATAGGATACGGTAGGGTAGGGTAGGTAGGTAGGGTAGGTAGGTAGGGTAGGGTAGGGTAGGTAGGTAGGGTAGGTAGGTAGGGTAGGGTAGGTAGGGTAGGGTAGGTAGGTAGGGTAGGGTAGGGTAGGTAGGTAGGGTAGGGTAGGTAGGTAGGGTAGGGTAGGTAGTAAGTGTAGGGTAGGGTAGGGTAGAGTAGGTAGGTAGGTAGCGTAGGGTAGGGTAGGTAGGATAGGGTAGGTAGGTCGGATAGGGTAGGTGGGTAGTAAAAAGTGCATTGCAACGCATGCTGGGTACAGCTAGTTATTAATAAACACAGATTTTTTTGGTTGTTTATGTTTGTCAGTATTTCAGAATAACCCCCTTAACGTGGTTTAGGGAATTAGAAATTATTGAATAAACGTTTGAGATTGTTTGTATGTGTGGAAGCGAGGTTATAGGTCGAGAATCAGACAGTCCGCGTTTAAAATACGGGTGGTTCACACTTACCGATTTCCGTAAATAAGGAAAAAAAAAATTTACCTGCCCATTTTATTATCGATTCGGGACGAGAATCATTAGCATAGTTCTTAAATTTGACGAGGTTGCAAAAAAACACCTTGTATAAATTTAAAGTTTTCAAGAACTTAACTTATCATCATTACGAAAGATCAACGACAAATATTGAACGAAAAATTAAATTAAAAATTTAAAAAACCCTCGACAGACAATACCTCTAAAAAACCCAAAATAAAATTAATCCAAGCGTCGTATAGCGTCGGAGGTCCGCTTTGTTTAGTGTTTGTACTAAGCGGTCTACTTAGCGGTCCCGCGTTAGAGGTTTTGTTTTTCTGTCGGGGGCTTTTTAAATTTTTAATTTAGTTTTTATTTCATGCTTTTTAAACTTAAATTATTTTTTCTTAGCCTTGACTGTCCCACTCCTGCGCATAGGTCTCCTCCCACTCCTTCCACTTTTCTCGGCGTTGCGCCTCTTCTCGCTAATTAAAGAAAACAAGGAAAGATATGAATTAAAAAAAAAAAAACTTGAGCTTTTAGGGGGGAGGGGGAGTGTGCAGCCTACCCGCCTGGCGATGCCCATGGTGACAAGTGACAAGAATTCAAATTTCCAATCAACTAGAACCGTAGAAGTTGTTTATATCCCTTCATCAACTAGAAAAGAGGTGATGAGCTTCAGACGGCTGAGCAGATTTTCCCAAAACATAGAGCTAAGAACACTCTCGATTAAAATACCTTTCAAATGACACCAATTTTATCAAAATCGGTTCATCCGTTTGGGAGCCACAGGCAGAGAAACACAGACACACAGATACACACGTCAAACTTATAACACCCCTCTTTTTTAGTCGGGGGTTAAAAATGGTACTAGACTAATGAATAAATGTGCTCACAAGAAAACTCTTGACCGGGTATTTCAAAAGTTATGATAGCAAAGGGTACTTTCATCTTCCTAGCCTTTTCCCAATTAACTTAGTTGGGGTCGGCTTTCAGACTTAACGGATGCAGCTGCAGCTGTATCAGTATTTTAGGTACATGAAGCGACTGCCTATCTGACCTCCACAACCCAGTAACAGGGTAATACGATACCCCTTGGTAAGACTGGATGTCAGACTTTTTGGCTTCTGACTACTCGTAACGACTGTCAAAGATCTACAAATGACAGCCGAGACCAAAGGCTTAACGAGCTTTCCGAGGCACGGAGGAAACTCGGTATATAACTGTGTACTGATGGTCACCCACCCACGGACCAACCTCGGCAAGCTGTTTTTATTAAGCTCTTCTCGAGCAAAAGGTACTCTAGATTGTAAAATTGAAATGTACATAGCCTATATGTGTTTGTTGCTTAGACTGTTTGTTCGACCGTTTTCCATGTATTATATTTTGGAAGCTTAACTTCTTGCTCGATAGATGGCGTTTTGCACCTGACGCCATCGTGAAAGAATGACCATCGCCCGTGTGTAATGACGACGTGACGCGTCGCTCGATGATGATGGTCCAGTGTTAACGATTATCAATGTTATGTCAGTATTCGGTCGCAACGTCGCAAGATATACAGCAGATATTGGGGATATCTTCTGATATATAAAATTCTCGTGTCGCGGTGTTTGTTACCAAAATTCTCTAGAACGGCTGAACCGGTTTGTATGAAATTTTGTGTGCATATCGCTTAGGTCTGAGAATCGGCCAACATCTATTTTCATACCCCTAAAACCCATCAAAATTCCAAGCGAACGAAGTCGCGGGCAGCAGCTAGTTGTTATTTAATAATTTTGATCTCGAGCGTCAGTGCGCTACCTAGCGTTGCATTGTAAAAAAAAATACGGATATGAAATGTAATTCAGCTATTACCCGGTTGATCGCGCTCATCCCTAGACTTTTTTACATTTCATTTGAATTAACATCATTGAAAAAAAAATATTCAAGTAATAAAACAATTAAAACTAGTTATGTAAAACTGTTTTTAATTGTTTTTTCCATCGTCACGTGCCAAGCCATTGGGCTCTAAGATAGCTGGAACGCCGACGGTAACAAGAGCTCGACGGATGATGTCGTTTATTATTTTTTTGAACATGAGTATGGATTGTCGGGTTTTTCAGTATAAGCAAGCGGGAAAGCGAGTTCCCAAGCATCGATAGCCTCGGAGAAGCACGGCAAATCAATCAGTGTTGAAGCCAGGATATTCCTGATTAATTTCTCAGTGCCGTTGACCGAGTTATGAAAGCCGGTAAACTAATACTAGAAATTGTGCGGACGCTGAGTCCTCCCATGTGAGTAGGAAGACTTGCTTGTGCCCAAGCTTGGTCGTCCAAAGTCCAAAAATGGATGACAAAGTCTATACTAATATTATAAAGCAGAAGAGTTTGTTTTCTTGAACGCGCTAATCTCAGGAACTACTGGTCTGATTTGAAAAATTCTTTCAGTGTTAGATAGCCCAATTATCGAGGAAGGCTATAAGCTATATATAATCACGCTAACCACCAACCAACAGGAGGAGAACCAATAGGAGCGGAGCAGACGAAGTTGCATGGGACAGCTAGTGTCTGATAATTTTATCCATTTTGTCTAAGAGATGTGTGTGCTTCTATAGAGGGGAAGCGCGAAGTAAATATGTTAATTTGAGCCGAAACAGCAGTAACAAATTATGGTGATGGTCGAATGCATGTTGATTTCGGAAAGATTGCTCCTTAATTTTAATGAAAAATGTCCTCTATAAAATCGGGAAAAGAATTTTCCTGGATTGGAGACCCGAGGAGACGAAGACAACTTTTCTCAATAATTTTGGTGTCAGGGGCTATTGCGTTACATTTGGAAATAGTCGGTAGTGTCCTCTACATATAATTCACATTTCGAAAGATTTAGGTCAAAGCCAGTGGAATGAAGTTATTTTTTTAAGAAATTTAGGTTATATATAGATACACGGTATCTGTATCGCCTCCCAAGGTTCCGTCATCAAGATACCAAACGCTTAAATGTAGAAATTAAAATTAAAGTGCCTATAAGCAGTAAAGACATAAATCAATTGTAGACTTGATTTTATGGTTTTCCAAAATGTTAACCTAGTAAATGACTGACCATTTTCAAACATAGTAACTAGCTGGGCTTACTAGGTTTTAAAATTATCAGTGTGTGGCTAGGAGGTGTCTAATTGTCATCAGCAACCTTTTTTACTATATTAGTCTCCACAGAGTCCATCCATCATTTCTTTGGCTTTCCTCTACTCTTACATTCATACTTAAAACTTTCCTCACGACATTTCCCTCATTCTTCCGCATCACATGCCGAGCCAACCGATTCAGTTTTTCCACACAAGTTTTCAGCCATCGGCGCAACTTTCAGACTTCCTGCTATGTACTATTTTTTATCCATTCGCGTAACACTTTTCTTTTGTCATCTTTATATTTACTGTGTATCTAACTAAAGCTACCCACTGTTGTTAAAAGTGTTACTTCTGCACTTGTAATTTTATTGTTGTTATAATTTTGATTTTTTTGCATGCTGTGTCTATCGCATTATATTGTGCACTATACTTCTATCATATTTCGTGTATTATTAGGATAAATAGTGTAATAATTGTAGATAGGCCAATAAATAAATAAACACCACACATTCCCCTTCTTATCATTCTCATCTCAGCCACATGTCTTTCATTCATCCCTTTTGTGGCCCAACATTCTGATCCATACAAAGACCGGAGGTCTAACCATTGTTTTATAAATCTTTTCCGGAAATCGTTTATGGGGAATGCAGTAGTCGCAGATTGTTCCCGTGACCTGCCTCCAGGTTGACCGATGGCCTGGTGAAGGTTTCGGGGAACCGCTGGATGTGACTCACACGGGTACGGTCAATGTGGCGACAATTGGGGGAGCAATGTCCAGCAGTGGACGTCTTTCGGCTGAAATGATGATGATGATGATAAAACATGCAATATTTAGATAAATTAAGATATTTAGGTATTCCTAAAAATATGCTTTAATTAATAATCTTCAAAATAAATATTGAAAGTTTTAATAATCTTCTAGTATCTTAACAGGGCAAACTAAAATATGGTTCAGTCATTTCGAAAAATAAGGTCTTGAAAGTTTGTATGAAACGCCGTAAAGCGTACGCTTTGAAAACCAAAGCAAAGCACATCGGAAAATAGATCACGAGACCACTTAGTGTCGGTCTAGTACAATGAGCGTATACCCGAAATTCACGACCCCCTCGATTTTCACGTCGCAAAGATGGAACTCTTAACGCTATGCGAGCGTATAGATTGCCCTTCTGTTATCATCTCCTGGTAGCTAGGACACTGATCATAACTTGATACAGGGACTGAAGACTTCCGATTAGCTGGCGAACTCAAAATTAAAACACTCAATACATTTTATTCTATACCTACTTACCTAGGCACTAATAAAAGTCGACAAAAGGTGCACGGTTCGGTTCGAACTGTTTGAGGCCACCTTTCAACATACTTACATCCCTAGGCATCCCTTCCTGCGTTTAATTACTACGTGACATAAAGCTCCGAGTCACAAAAAAATACAAAAAAGAACCAATCATTCCATTTTACCAGAAAAAAAAGGTAACTTACAAAAGCTCTTCAACTTTTACAGTACAAATTGCCCTTCACTGCTTCATATTTAAAAATGGATTTCGTATTGCGAAAACATCCGTAGTACGTGTTCTACTTTGAGCCGACTGGTGAGCAATGGATCGAAAGTTTGGAACACACATGGTTTTGTTCCTTGACCAGCGCGTGGTCCACATCTGACGCCTCGAGATTTATTTTTGTGGGGGGGGGAGGCTACCTGAAAACAGGTTTACAAAAAATATCATACGTATAGTCGAACATAGAACCTCCTCCTTTTTGAAGTCGTTTAAAAAGCAATAGCTAGTGTTCAAGAACTAAAAGACTCGCTATCCACAATTTTGTATGGTATTCATCCAATTAAATTCTCAGCAGCCGTTTGATCGGTACAGAAACCAATCAATCTAATCTATGCATTCGTCAAAGTGGCGGACACTTGATATCGTTGGGCAAAAAACTACAAGATTTTATAAATAAAAATGACATCGTAATTCGTAACGTTAAACAAAGATAATAAAAAATATGTAAATTAATATGATTTTTAGATATTTTTGATATGTGTAGTAAAATTTCATTCCGAAAGACGAATAATCAAGGAGCATATATGCTCTTTGATCATTTGTCTTTTATTTTATTTTTTCAGTTTCACAAATTCTTTCTGATCTGCAATGTGACTGCACAAGGTGTTGTGTTGCATCCTCGTCAAAATTCAGGAGGTTGTCACAAAAGGCATAAATAATCAATTAAAATTACGGTATCTAGTTAATTATTAATAAACACTGATTTTTTTGGTTGTTTATGTTTGTCAGTATTTCAGAAAAACCCTCTTAATGTGGTTTAGGGAATTAGAAATTATTGAATAAACGTTTGAGATTGTTTGTATGTGTGGAAGCGAGGTTATAGTGCGAGAATCAGACAGCCCGCATTTAAAACAGGGGTGGTTCATATGTACCGATTTCCGTAAATAGGAAAATAAATAAAAAAATACTTACCCATTTTATTATTGATTCGAGACGAGAATCATTAGCATAGTCACCTCCTTGAATTTGACGAGGATGCATAACAACACCTTGTATAACGTAAGTTCGACAAACGGAAGCGCGATTGACGCTCGTGCGACAAAACTGTACTGCGACTCACTACCTATAGTTCGAATGCACGCTTGTGCGACAAATTGAAGGTCGACATCACGGTAGTGCTACAAATGCCTGTGCAACTCAAAAGAGCACTAGGTGAAAAATCTTAGCACTAGAGAGCAACACGTAAATTTTCATCCAACCTCGGCGAGGCAATGACTAGGTAAATGACAAAAAAAAACCAGTTACAATCACAAGATACTTTTATTTCAGTTTAGGTATTAACTACTACAATATATGATAGGTAAATACTTAATACAGAATAATCTTTAAATTATAACAAATAATACTTAGGTATAATTAAGAATATTTGAAAGTAACGTTGCTACAGTTACCTACTTAAATTGAGATAATGTAATGCTAGTGACTTGTGTACCTACTGTTTTTCGGTAAACTATCTGTCATACTTAATAGTCGTACTGATTCATCGGATTCCCTTGGCGTAAATGTTGGCGAGAGAGGCCGATGGTTAGCTGTTTCGTAACGGCTCATTTTTTATGTAGAAGGGCCAGTCCAAGGATCTGACTGAGGCTCTTCCAGTGTAATGGCTTCTACGATGCCTTTTTATATTTTAGATTTATTTGGATGAAATCCTCTATGTAACCCTCTACAACCGCATTGGACAGCCTCCATGGCGCTTAAAGGGACAGCTTAGGAGATCGGGTGCGCCAAAGTTCACCTAAACTTTCAACTCCGATAATTGGAAATCCGAAAATGTTCTTCCTAACATTTTTCATCCTAACAACCGCAATTCCAACTACTCTGTCTCTAATGTTCTAATTCCGAAGCATTCAACTTCATAATGTCAGTAGCAATAATCATCTATTATACTTTTATTTGTTTTCCTATATTTTCTCAACATAACCTCTTTTACACTATTATTCAAAGTCATATCTTTTTTGTTTAGATTTATTTTTTATTAATTATACCGTCTTCTTTAATTTTATTTATAGCGGTGTGTACCTGCAAAGATATCCTTAGGTTAGGTTAGAACTGTGACCAACTACGCCCGAGCCGAGCGAGCGAAGCGAGCGGTGCCGCGGCAGCGGCCGGCGGGCTCTACCTCGAAATTGGTCACGAAATTTTTCTAAGTATTTTTTTCATAGTGGGTGCCCCCACTATAACTACACACTATAACTATCATCTTCTACCCACATATATTTCTTAATACACTTGGTAAATGTTTCTTTCTGAGTATATGTGAAAATATTATGGTAAATATGTTTAGGGATAAAAGCGTTATGATAAAAAACAGTAGGAGTTTAAATATATTTACATTAATGATATTATTAATTAAAATTTTCGGAAATAGGAGTGTTATGAACATCGCCGGTAGCACTACAAATAGTATGAATTGAAAACTAGGATGAAAAATTTTAGGAAGAGTTATCATTCGGATTACAAATCATTAGGAAGAACAATTTCGGGTAAAGAACTTTAGGTGGGCCAATATGGACCCTAGAAGATCAGCTTCTGAATCGGCTAAAAGTGTGGCTGAAGTTTGTCGGAAACAATGATCCGTATACAGCAGGAGTTCTGGAAGTTTAAGAAATGTTGCTGTTTCGCGTGGGATACTGCCAATTTTTATTTAATAAAATATGCCAGCAAAACGTTTTTTGAGAAAGTTTTGGCTCCTTTAGCTAGTCGCCACGTGTTAAACATATCGTACCTACTGTTTCAAATAGGTACTTCTGACGTGATTGTTGAGGGATAAACCTCATTTGCGCATTATATATTAACAGTTTCAGTCAATTCTGTTGGCGTCAAATAAACTTCCTCGTCGCTAGAATCACTCATTTTAGATTTTTCACTTGTTTTTTACCTAAGGTTTTAACAATATGACGTGAAAAGAAAATGTGGCGCGCAAAGTAAAAAAAGTACACCAAGAAGATTCCCAAATAATACAGAGCCCGACCAGTTAATACAAATGCATCCTACCTATTAATTAGTATTAATATCATACTATTTCTAGGTGAGAGACCTCTTAACGTTTTTCCTAAGCGATGATACCTATCAATAACTAAACATTTAACTATTTCTGCCAGCCTACCTAGTGTTACTAAATAGGGGCATAATTATGTACTAATCAGCAGGACTAGACCAATTCAAAAATGCATTAGGCAGACTGTTCCCGCCTGTGCGGCATCAGTTGACTAAAGAGCCAAATACTTTGTTTTCGACTGTTCGAAATCTGATTTATTGAGAAACTTGTATTCTGTCGATCTCAGAATCATTAAGTGGCGAAGACCAGGCAAATCTACGGCTGTATCTCATGGATGCTGGGATTAAGAAATTCTACTGTTGCCACGGCGCGTCGTCCAATCTTCTGCATGTTAGTGGTATCTTCTATAAAATTGTATTGGATCGATATTGCGCCACCGCCACATCAAAGGTCACTTTGAATGCTTTTCAGACACTTAGGACATGTGGTGGGGTATACTAGTCTATACGTATACTCTGCATTTACAGTTTGCTACCTATTCGAGTGCTCAACTGGAATCAATTGAGTTTACTTAGAAGGTTTGACATTCAAAAGTGCCTTTTAATTAAAAGGTTTGGCTTTGACTTTCCTGGAAAGGTAAAGGGTTACCACAAAATAAAACAAATCAGTTCTGTAAATATCTATTTTCATTTACCGAAATAGAATTACACAAAATAATATGGCGACTTCACATAATAAAGTAAAAAGCTTAGTAAGTAGGTAGTTACAATAAATTTAGAATTTTACAAAATAGTTTATTAGAGAGGAACTAACAGAATAGCCCAAATTTTTTATGAACAACACAGCCATATATATGATCACGGCAACGATTACAAGATCAGTAGTTGATGAATGATTTGATAAAAATCTTACAATATACTGAGACACCAAACAAGAAGTAGAATCAGTTGCTTATGTTATAGGAACAGCACCTTCTGAATGGACGAACATTTTATGTTAAACTGCACCGGATAAAATAAGGAAGAAATACCAAGTAGGTACGTGAGCTTTTAGTATTACAGTACGTTTGTGGTACACAACACTTGGATCTTGCCTCGCGAAGTACGGCGTTTCAGACAAGAGGTCACAGGGCTTTTGTAAGGTCAGAGACCTTTTTTAAGTTATATTTCTTAACTTTTCAGTATTTAAGCTAAAGGTGTTCGGATACTAACATCGAATGAACATCATCTTGTTACATATTTAACACACATCGCATTATTTAGTTCTTACATAAAGCAACTGACTCGAGATTACAACATAAAAGTCTTATAAATAGATCTGAAATAGCATTCACTCTTCAAATATCATTAAAAAAAATATTGACGTAAACATAAATCTAACTATGGATATTCTAAGTAAAAGAAAACATAATTAAATAATTTTATTTAAATACAATTATAAACCTAACGACGTACACATTTCGGTCTTTATAACTTATTGTAGATAACTGTTTTTCTAGATAACTATACAAGGTGCTGTTTGCATCCTAGTCAAATTGAAGGAGGTAACTATGCTAATGATTCTCAACGCGAATCAATAATAAAATAGGTAGGTGATTTTTATTTTTTTTCTGTTTTCGGAAATAGGTAGGTAAGTGTGAACCACCCGTGTTTTAAACGCAGCCCGTCGGATTCTCGCCCTATATCCGCGATTTCACTCTTTTTATTCCTTAAACCACGTTAAGGGGGTTATTCTGATATACTGACAAAACATAAACAACCAAAAAAATCAGCGTTTATTAATAATTAACTAGGTACCGTAATTTAAATTGATTATTTATGTCTTTTGTGACACATCCTAAATTTTGACGAGGGTGCAAAACAACATCTTGTATACCTTTACTATTGCAATACTAAATATACTCGTAATATTTGCTGCGAAGCGTGCGCATGAATAAACTTTGATTTCTCGAATTACAACGATTCGCAAACTGTTTCACCCGCACCCTGAAAATATTTTTTGTTACCGGTAAAACTAATGAAATTTGCGCGATTCTTTTAGTTTTGGTCATTTTAATCCTCCTAACAGCATAACCAAAATGCTTTACGTTTTCATATAATTATGTAAAGTATTTAAACAGCTATAACCGGAAGTTTATCCATGCACGTCTATGGTCCGAAATCCCGGAGGATTGGAAAGATTCGTAGTAGCTGTCTTAGTTAGCGCAGACGGTGATAGGACGTTTGATATCTTTGACCTGGATATCATTGCTTAGTACAGGCTCTTTCATTGTGTTTTTTTTTACAGAGAATGTATACTGGTGATTTCTTAAATTAGAATATCAGTAACCGATGTTACCATATACATATAGCTAATTTGTTATTTATCAAACACCACTTCACCACTTATAACTTGCACCGTGCTCGGTTCAGAAATGTACAAAATCAATACGGAAACTGTCACACAACTTTATTATGTAACAATTTCCAGTGAGCGCCGTAGTTTGTCAACAAATTAATTGTTTGATGGAGTTCACACGAGTTCGGGCAGTTCAAAACATAAACCTGGCTGGCAACAGTTGCATTGGCCAGCCAGTAAGGTTTAACTGAACTTTGAAATTAAATGTCCGGTTAGAATTGACTCGTTTAAAAGTCGAACAGCTGCCGTTTACACTTATAGGCAGCTAGGTTTTAATTTAACTTCGGGCTATGGCTAAATACATTCAACTGATGGTTTTAGAATACTGCAGTTACACCAATCAACACGTCTCATTCGCAGTGGGAGAATGATAAAGATCGAGAAAATATTCGTCGATGTCCTTTCAATCCTGTTTTAATTATGATCTGAATTTACAATAATTATATTGGTAAAATATAATTAAAATTTTACATGCTGATTCTCTTTATTTATTTTTTCTCAAATCTCTTTTTTTTACGCAATCAAATTCAGTCCAAACAAGGTCTTTAGTTCGACTTTTACGTAACGATCACTCTGGTCCTTAATACTGAAATAGTAACATACAAAATTAAAAAAAGATACTAAAAATTATGTTAGTTGAACCTTTTGGATAAGCGCGACCCCGGCAAATCGCGTTCAGATACACGTGAAGTTTTATTCATAGTGACAATTCGAAGCTGATGTTTGATTATTTACATTTTTTATATAATCTCAATTACATAATTAAACAAAACATTGTGTTCTATCTAGACTCGAGAGTTTAATAAGAATAATATGCGCAAACCTTACATGTACTAATATGTAATTTCAAAATTACTGCAAATGGTGTAAACTGTGTCCTACATTAATATTAGACTTAAGCCACATGAACTACAGGTGACGCAATACTCCTGAATATGGTGAACCACGTCTGTAGCTGGAATTAGAGACAGTCGCCTGGCGCTGCGGGACAGGTCACCTACGAGATTCGGGCCATGGGACAAGTTCCCGTTTTCAAATCAGTCCAAACCAGTATTTACAAAACTAATAACATAAAAATATGTCGATAATTACTAATCCATTAGACACATTTCTCCAACCACGTTGCCGTCATACCACAAAGAGCTAACTTAGCGTAGTGTTTCAAAGACAATAGTGCTTTACAATAATACCTTATTAATAAATTCCCTTAACCGGCGTGTGATTCCACCAATATGGCGTAGACATTGTTGGAATTACACGAGCATTAACATGTATGATATTTGATAACGATTAAAAATTACTTTATAAATGCTGTGCTAACAAAACATTTTGCTGATTAACTATAAACATTATACACAACTACTAACGACGATTGCGGCGATTATGCATAACTTACAAAATGAGTTACTCGTGAATTTACATAAAATTGTGGTACTTTACAATCTCGATGTGTTTTAAATTAAAGATCGTTTCGCCAAAATAGTAGCGTCGGCAGTACTGCAGCATTTAGTCACAAACTAGTCTAAATATTATTTTCTATGTCAATAACAAATAATGTATAAATATAACTACAATTATATAAACTCCGGTTAAATAACGAGGCACTTGGAAAAATTAGCTTGACGAAATACATTCGTATATGGCTATATCCATAACATTCTTTATTTAGAATTTCTATTAATTGTTCACTGTATAAACTGGCGTTGTAAAGCATGAGCTACATATAAAAAGTATGATCATAGTTGTAAAGTATGATCTACGCACATAAACTGAACACTTTTTAACCGATTGTGTAGGAGGAGACTCCTAATAAAATTTCAGACGGTCTGAGGTACTGCAACGTGTCGGGGGCGTCTGAAAATATGAAGATGTATGCAGAGACGTCGGGATATTTTCTTTAAGATGTGCAGAGATTACAGCTTCCACCGATACTCTGTTTGTATAGCAAATTCGCAGGGAACGTGCGGGACTTGTTTGTAGAAGGACAGCCAGTCTCATGTTATCAGTGGTTTAGCGTGCAGAAAGGGTTTATGAGGATCAATGCTATTTTAATCTTTTGAGTAGAAAAAGTGAAGCAATTTTGGTCAAACTGTAATAAAGTCGAATAAATAGTATCGATGGATCGGCGTCAAAAGATGGATATTGATCAAAATAAACATAATGTAAGGATCGTAAAGAACGAAGCTTCAGCATAATTGCAGAGTGATTTAGACAAATACATGCTCCAAATTAGACAAGAGATTAAAGCGAAAGTATTTGCGTTATGTGACGTAGAGTAGGTACACATTCTCAGCCACCAATGATGTGTCATGAATACAAATTGAAATAATTGGAATGGAGTCTTTTTCATTTAATTGTATCAGTGCTTTAACTACCTATGGCGGCAGTTGTATTTCCTATGCATCAGTCGTATCACGATTCATTTTGTTCTATAAAACGATCCGATCGTCCCATCCCGGTTGCAGGATCTAATCACTAAAACGTTAATGGGAGTTATATTGGAATATATTCCATAAGTGCAATACTTAAACCACCTTCCGCATTCTAGCTCAGGATTGTGCCATGTCTTAGAATTTCACAAAAATAGGCAAAGCCGACAACAGGTTGAACATGTTCATATTACGATTTGTTTTTGTATGCGCTATCAGATTTAAAAATTATTAGATAAGATTAGACCATTAGATTATGGAATTCTTTGTTTTAAAATGTACATTATAATTTGATAAAGATCTAGAACAAAGATAGATAATAAAAACTTGTAATGCAATATAGTTAATCTATTGTTAGAGTACTTACACAAAACTTGTAAGATTAGATACTGCGATAAAATCGGCATCTCTACACATCATAGAAAAATATCCGCAAATCTATTTAACGACATTTCCGAGTTACAAGCCTTTAGATAACTACTCGGAAAATTACATTTAGGTACACGATCAATTTGTACACGTGAAGCGTGATTTAATGATATCATTTCGTGTATGAAATATGTATGTTCCTATTTACAATATTCAATTTAGTAAAAGGACTTTGTAACTCGAAGTAACCGCAAGCTTGCCAATAAATAATAGCGACGTTATCAAAAGTGTCAAATCAATGCGGTAATTGAAGACACAAAGTTATATAGTGTTAACGACAAATGAGTGGAATTCATTTCCAGTTCTAAGGTTCCGATCCGGGAAACACGGTTTTAGGAGTTGTTTATCATTCTCGCAAAAGTTGGCAGTGGCAAACAACACGAATGAAATCAATATTTCGATGGAAGTCAATAAGACATAAAAAAAAACCACATCCGAGATATATCGAACAAGCTTGTTCAGTTCGAGAGGCCTACCAGTGGCCCAATACAATAGCTCGCGCTTCAATACACATGGCAATTAGTGGTTTTTACATACACTACTACTTCAGCGGAAAAATGGCGAATGGATTGATATCGTATACGTACACAAGGCTTCTCATGAAATACTGTTACATATAATCATAACAAGGCATCTAGGCATCTAGTCCCCGCAGGGTTTGACAGTGTAAAAATTTAAATCTTTTTATTTCGCATAGGCATATACCTTTACCTGCTATACGTACATAGCGCCCATTGCCATCAACCTGCTGCTACTGAAAAATTCCTGATGAGAAGCTTAGTAAGACTGCTCGAACCGGGAATACCAAGGAGCGCGAGCGATGGCGTCCTGGCAAGTGACTACCACTCGACCAAAGAGGCAGGAAGGCGGAAAAAGTAATACCTAAAACGCTCATTACAATATCAGTTAGTGCCTAATTCTATCGAGACCGGTTTTAAATGTATCTGTCTTTTCCTTATGTCCTTCGATTTTGTTTATGGGAAAGTCAGACTATTTCTAGTTAAGTGCAATGGCTGGCTAGAAAATAGAACTGTTCATGGCTTATTCAGGCAGAGGAGGCTAACAAGCGGCTAAAGTATCGACGTAACTGCTCATTTAATAAAATATGAAGCTGACTGCAGGCTTCTCTACTGGCGCCACTTATCGATTAAAGGTATTTGAACTCAGGCATTTAATAATTCATAGGTTTAAGCCGTTTACACTAACATTATTTATGTACTGCACAATGTACCCACATACAACTTCAGGCCATGACTACCATAAAGTTATAACAATAGGACCCTGTTAGGGCGCAGCAGGTAGCAATATTTAGGTAACTTTTTTAAGCAACAAGTAGGGCTAAATAAAAACTCGTTAGATTTTAAACGGTCAGCTAAGAGCCGTAAATAAAACTCTAACAGAGCATTAAGAGCATTTACGACTTACTACATTTCATATAAACATGCAAGTCCTTATTTTCCGAAATTACTGAACCGATTTTAATGGAACTTCATACGCAGTACACATATTAGATAAAAATAAAAAAAGTTACTACAAACATTTTCGAAACTAGTGCTACAGCTAAATTACACCGATTATTAATTATGTATCGAAACAATTCTTTTTTTATAAAAGACATTTCGAAAATGTTTTAGTAACTTTTTAGACCTATGTATCCTGCTTATGCGTATTAAGTTTTATTAAAATCAGTTGTAAACGCTCTTATGTTAAAACAGGTGTCACCAGACGTGCCTGTAAATACTGTAAATAGGAATAAAATGCCACATTGTCTCGCTCTTGGATGATAATAAAGTAGTATGACTGCATGACTTTAGTTATAGACGAAGGGCAATTCAACATTTTATCTTTCTTTATTTAGTCGCAGACAATTTGTTCCATTACATTAAAGATGAAATTCATTACATAAGCACTTCTATTCTTTATTCCTACTAGCCTGTGTGTGTTAAAATATTTGTTCGATGGCTTTTGGATTAACATTACACTACGCTCAAATAACTGGCCAAATGTAAACTATGCACTTATTATCTTTAGCACTCTAATCGTCAATAATAATTAATTAATCCTCTACTTAACAGTTTGCAGATTACAGGAGTGATGTTATGCAGTGTATTAATGCACTGTACGTTTTTTAAATAGCTATATGTACATGTATGCTAGTAAAAACGAGCATAAGAGTCAATGTTTGGGTACTATTTCTGTGCACACTCTTGTTTTCCAGATGAAAGCCAATTTCAGGAGCACTTTCATACCTTGGGCTGGTTGAGTGTGATGAGCGAATTTAATGCCGAAATCGAGAAGCAGGTGTTAAGCATCCAGTACAAAAAATGGGCTGGCATACGCTAGACTACTTGACTCTTGAGCACGCCTAGGTTGTGACATTATGTGAACGTATTACGTAACGCAAGTCGCAATGTTTACTTTACAATATCGCCACTAGAGTCTGCTTCGTCTACCCTCCCCGAATGTGAATTTTAAAGGAAATTCCTAATCTATTTAAAAAAATCGTCTGTTTGCCATTCTATAACGCAATTAATTGTCTAAAAGACATGAATTCACGCAAGTACCCTTCCGGACCAGACAGAAGGTTGCAATCCCTAATCTAACTTTAACGTAACGGACATATTGTGTTGGTTGAGGCACTTTATGTGAACAAGATATTATCAATTATACCTACAGCTTAGCTACTAAACGAGCGTTTATGTAAAACGTACAGGAAATTGTTAATTACCTAGTAGATCATAAATTCATAATACACAATTTAGTATGATTGCTCTCACACAGCGATATCTTATCGCGCTCATTACGGCTCCAAAACGTCACGAAACAGGAAAAATAACTGCAAAACATTTCAGATTTCTTCTAATAACATTCTCACGCTATTCAATACTTACTATAGTATTTAAATAATATAGGTTTACATTGGCTAAATAAATAAATTATAGTTGATACTGTTGGAGTATGTTTACATACCTATATTTAAGTGTACTGGCATTTTGCTTATCATGGACATTCGATGTCTACTCGCTACAAAAAACGTAGAGCAAAAAAAAAAATGTTCTACATAAAGGTATTGCTCATGGTTACGAGTCTCATTTCAAAAGACAGCACCAAAATAAATATAACTGTTACACAAATACGGCTTTGTCAGACAATGACAGTAAATGTGAACTAATGCACCGCTGCACACTGTATCACTTTAGATTCAAGCCTAAGCTACAGGCTCTGCTGTAAAGACACAACTTAAGAGAACTGGTTTAGAAACATTTTTTTCTGTTCGAACATTTTAACGTTTGCTGTTCCTAATTTATCTTAAAGAATAAGATAGTAATATAATATTATCACCATAACTCAATAGTTTCAAGTCAGGCTTGGGTTTTTGTTTCAACGGACTCAAGAATAAAATACAAGAAAAATTACTGCCTGAACCCTTATTTCAATAAAAAAGAATGAACAGATTTACTTGCATGTTGTCCCAAGCAATGATACTAAAAGTATGTGCAACAATTTTTATATTTTGTATAGCTATGAAAATATCTTAATTATATGATAATAATTTACTATATTTGTACTAGCTTCATTAAATATAGGGTGAGATTTTAAGGATAGATTTGTTAAAAAAAAAAAAACTATTTAAGAATGTAGCTTAGACAAAAGACATAATAGCATGAGCTTCACCATTTTTGCAGACTGTTTGTGGAGCTTGAAGATAAGTGGAAATATCCACCGTTGCTTATATTTTATTTATTTATTTTATTTATTTAAGCTTTATTTATCCATACTATTACAAACTTAGTTACTAAAAGAGATTTATAAAATATATTTTATTGTATGGCCCCTGTAGGGTAAAAAGCCTCCTCCATCTTTTTCCATTTTTGTTTGTCTTGGGCTATGTACATCCAGTTTTTCCCAGCCGTTTTCACGATATCATCAACCCATCGTTTCTTTTGTCGTCCTCTTTGTCTCTTTCCAGTGGGACCAAGCCACTTTGTTGTTTGTAATGTCCATCTGTTATCCTGGTACCTAGCTATATGGCCTGCCCACTTCCATTTCAGTGTCATGGCTTGTTTCAGTGCATCCGTAAGTTTTGTTTTATTGCGTATGTCAGCATTTCGTGTTTTGTCTATTCTTCTTAGTTTCAGGATACTTCTTTCCATGGCGTGCTGGCACGAGAGGATTTTGTTTTTAGACTTGTTAGTGAAAGTCCAAGTCTGACTTGCAAATGTTAAGGAGGGCAAGATACATGAATCCATTATGATCTTCTTTAACTTCAGATTGTAATTTCCTTTGAGGATTTCTTTCTGTGCCCAATATTTTTTCCATGTTGTGTTTATTCTTCTGTCTACTTCATTCTCATTTCGATTGGTGTCAAATGACATAAGTTTTCCGAGGTATATATATTCGTTGACATATTCTATCGCCCTTCCATCTATCTTTATTGGGGTTTGAATATTATTGGTCATTATTTTTGTTTTGCTGGTATTCATTTCCAATCCTATTTTCTTGCTTTCTTTGTCGAGGTTTTGGAGCATTTTTTCTATTTAGTTGCTTATATTACAGAGCTATTAAATATTTCAAGCAGCATCTATATAGATTTTAATAGTGTCCCAGAGACTTTCCGGTTTAAATATTTAACAAATCTACTTGGTTGGATTCTTAGGTGTAGTGGTGTATACTATTGGCTAAAAAGAATTTTATCTTGAGTTTTGTATTAGAGTATATCATCAACATTGATATATAATAATGATATTTAAGAAACACTCATTGTTTTATTCCCCAAAATTAAGATTAGAATAAATTAGACCTAGACCCAAATGATAAAAGTCTGAAAAATGGTCTTTTCATTACTGTGGTTTTGCAAACAGCAGTCCTACCATTTTAGTTGTAATGGCAACAGAGTTCAAATTGGTAAACTTCAGTCCATTCATTGTTTCAATTGAAAAGCGAATGGCACCAGAAATGATCTCTAATCTCTTAAATGTATGTTACAGCTTATCATTGAATTCTACAGTGAACAGCTACTAGTGAAACATAAAGGAAGTATGCTGCTGTTCAAATACAGGTCTACAGGTTTTACCATTGGTTTTTCTGTTTGTCTTGGTCATCAATGTCTCTTTAGTTTACATGAATGATTTCTCAGATATTCCATCTTTAAACTTAAACATAAATAATATGTGTGTGGGAATCATTAGCAGATTCACATAACAATATAAAATTGTGTCCAAAATGCTTGCCGTTTCGCAGTAAAGACCAAAACATAATTGTTTTACCCTTATTCTCTATTTAACAATATGTTGTTTTTATATAAGCAACAGGGCTTATTTCAATAAGATACATTAACCTGTGAAAACAACGTCCATATAATTTATATGATGTATTCTGTCTAAGGATGCTCTAATGAAAAGCTGTAAATCTTTAAAACATTGCCAGTCCAAATAATGGTTACAACAGTAAGGGTAACTTTCACCATCAACAAGTTAAGTCTTGAGTAGGCTACTTGCCAGTTGTCCCACGTAACTTCACGTACGAATTTCACGACAATTGAGTATCACTACTCAAAAGATAAACCGACCCGTAACTTACTTGCCAGGTCTTCCGCCAGTTGTTTACTTGACCGTTAAATATTTAAAAGTTGTCTGTTGTCATTTCGTGCTTAGTTTTCAGTAACAACTATTTTAAAATAAATTAATAAAATGAAATCAATTATTTAAATTCTGTGTTAAATATTTTATGGACCTATATGAAACTTACTTTTTTGCTAGATTTTGTCGATTGAAGTGATTAATTAAATAAAACATTAAAAAATATTGCCTAAAACGCAGAGGTGCGTGGTATTTTTTAAATCTTTCTATCTATTTAATAACATTATTTATGTTATTAAATTAGTAGTTCAGTACTTTAAATTACACGCAACAAAACAAGGACAGAGGAACACACAGAAATGACAACTGCACTAAAAAGGTGTTCTTTGTTTTTCTTCTACCTAGAACCCCGTATGCCATAGCTTCACAAGGGTTGGTGATGTCACATTGCACAAATGCAGCATACAATTTGTTACTTTATTCACTTAACCAGCAAGTTGTTGCTCAGCTTCATTTTCGCTTGTGAAATTGACAGGAGATACTCATTAATTTTACTTGCCAATTAACGCTAATTGATGAGGAACTAATCAACACTTTATTTGGAGATGGTGAAAGGCCCTTAACATAGGTTCTTTTACCCTCTTATAGGTAAAGATGTATTAGAGGGTTATATAATATATATTACTTGGTGACATACTTATAATTCCCTCTGCTTGCCTCTTGCTAACCATATGCAGCTATAATGAAATATGTATGTTAAATATATTAATAATTATTTTCTTCATATCAAAAAGCCAGCCTGGTTTGGTAGGTATTGCAATATAACACTCAACTCTTAGAGACCACATCTCAACTTTAAAATTTGTAATTTCTTGCATGTACAACTTACACATCTTACACAATGAAACATCAATTTATTATTTTGAGTCTACTGATACACAAAATTAACATAACATGAATACAAAAAATATTGATGCCCACTAAGTGTGGCTACATACTAAAGCTAAAAAAATGCTGCTGGCTCCCACAAATAAGTTACACATTCAAGATTATGATTATAAAGAGGCAAATACCAACCACTTGGCTTCAAACTATATTTGAGTTAAAACATATTTACATTTAACTACTCACTGCGACAGTCATCTTTGGCACCTTCAATACTATACTAAATATGTAGAGCACTGAGTCGGTCTCCTCTTCCGGTACTGCTATACAGTGTCCACTTTAGGTGCCTCAATCAGAGTGTAAGCAACAGTGGGCTTACGCTTGAATGTGACGTATGTGTACAACAGGCTGGCCAGCACACTGATGTTCAGCCCCACGAAATTCAGTAAAGAGAACACATAGTCACCACCAATCACCATGCCCAAATATGTCACTAGGATGTTCTTCAGACACCCAATGATTGTGGTAGTTAGTGCACTGTTGTACTGAGTGCAAAGCATCACACTGTACGACAGTATAAATCCCATCACACATGACATTAGGAACTGTGCTAGGAACAATGAGTCATCCCAGTTCTCATAAGCAGCTGAGCTGTGCAAGTCTCCAGTGCTCCATGCGATAACTGTTGCTGGGATTATCATAAACAAAGCATTATAATACATCAGACCATATTTACCAAGATCTTTGGCATCCAGCTTCTTTTTCATGTACACTCCATTAGAAGCAGTGAAAACATCATTGAGCAGTACCAAGGTGTACCCAGACCACGAGAATGTGACGTCGTCGGCGGCGGCCAGCATAGCGCCGGCAACCATCGCGTACACACTGGTCTGCACCGACCAGGAGGGCTTCATGCCCAGCACGAACCTCTCGCCCAGCATTGTCATGAGGATACTGAAGCGCCGCAGGGCTGTGAACATCGGCAGGCTGAGCTCTTTGGTACCGCCGAGTCCTGTAGCCATGTTCCCTAAGTAGATGACAGGTAGAGGCCAGATGCGCCGTAGAATGTCAGTAGATAGCAATGGGAACTGCACCACCTTGAAGAAGCGGCCGGCCCACAGCACCGTGATGGTAGCCACCATCTGCCCCAGGCCGAGCACTTGGTAGGACGGGAAGGCGTACGTCGTCAACACAGTCTTGTTCACCACGGTGATCATGAACGAGGCCAGCGCGTAGAACGACGCGCTCAGGATTTTCTTCAGCATCTGCGCGCGATCCGCCGCTTCCGCCAGCTCCTGCGCGCTCAGAGCCGACATCGTGCCACCACGTATGTAATTATACTAACTGCGAGCTAAACTAACATGATCGATTAGCGAACGCGTCATCAAACTCGCGGTCGGTCACGAACTCTAATATATTATGGGTGTTTGTTCACGCACATTACACTTTCATGGTCGATTCAATGATCCTTTCATTAATAAACATAAATAAAAGAAATAAAACCTTGAATACACCGCATGCTAAGCCGTGCTTAGCATCGACTAATGACAGATCAACGAGTGTCAATGACTTGACTTTGAAGTTGACATTTTTTCAGACGTAAACATTCATGGAATTCAATTTGACGTACGGCGTATAATAGAGAATTTTATGGAAGAAGCAGACATGAAATTCATTTTATTTGCGTTACACAACGTAAAAAAAATAATTAAAGATTAAAAAACTCACAACACATAAATTGGGATAAGAGCATGATGATGAAAATGATGTATGGCGGGAAGAGCTTTAATTTGGAACTTGGCGGAAATAAGCTTACAAAATAAGGAGCTTAAAAATGAAAAAAATATATGGGAAAAAAGGGACACTATTCATTTACTACATAAGACCAATCACGTATTATAAATAATTGCAGAGGACTAAATAAAATATAATATTCTTTAATAAAATATAAATAGGAAACACCAGAGTAGCCGCGAAATTCAAACTTTCTCACTTTTTGCAATTTGTAAGTCAGCGTTAGTTAATTACTTCAATTAAAATGCGTTTTAAATAAGGATGTGTACATACGTCACATAATTATTCTGCATGACCGTGGCGTTATTATTTTCTATAAGTTATGTTTATTTTTTACTAGCTTTGCCCGAGGCTTCGCTCGCGTAAATGCGTCTAGGACCAGTGGTGCCATCTATTAGCATAAGAACGTTATTGTTGTTTTCGTAGGAAAAGTACTTATCGTCGGGATGAACGGTACACTATGTCAGTTTCTGAAAACGTATATGCAAAATTTCAGGATGCTCGGTTCAGTTGTTTAGTCGTGAAGGGGTAAGAAACAAAACTATAATAGAGTTAGGATTAGGATATTAGTTAGGATATCGTTTTTAATGACATAATCCGTGGACAAATCAGACAAATAGAGAGAGAAAGACAGCAGTGGTCATTGACGTTTCTATTCTTATTTGTAACGTATTTTAAACTTCGCCTGTTATGCTTTCATTTTTGAAAGTTCACAAAACAAGTTTACTTATTTTGTGTATTTTCAAAAACATTGAATGCTTAACTGAAGTTTCAAGACCACACGCCATACAACCTTGATGTCGTGAGTGATGTTGATTACATACCACACAACCACATACCATCCCCACTCCCACATTGCTCCCCCATCTCATATCCCCACATCAACAGTCCACAGATCAAAAATAAAATCAGCTTTATTAGTCCATAGAACAACCAACTTAAAATAAAGTGCAGTCTATGGTATTTGAATATTTATACATTTTTATTATTTTCAAAAATTATTAATTCACTAGTAATGAGTTTAAAAATTAAATAAATTTATCGTTTCTTTAATAATACACACAACAACGAAATTGCATATTTTCCGTTTTTTTCATACGTTCTGACATAATGTTCATGTTGTTTGTCGGACAATGAACGGTGCATTGTGAAGAATCCGCGTAGCAAACCAAACCAAGCGACATTTTGATTATTATTCCATTGTATTGCCATGTCAGTCAATATTGTTTGTGTATTATAAATTATCGCGGGTACAGGTACCGTCGTAGTGATGCGTTGTAAATAATGTTTGAGAAATAGAACATTCCTACCCGATTCGTATACGTGGGCAATAATTCGCGTTTGAGTTTTCAGTTATGTATCACTGTTGGGACGCGTTGCTATTCTGAAAGTGGTACAGGTAGTGTTAGGAGGGCGTCAAGTGTTTTTTTTGTCGTGATTGTCAGAGTTTGTCGGAGGGATGGCTGTTCCCGAGCAGTTCTCACTTCGGTGGAACGATTTCCATTCGAATTTGTCACAATCATTTCATGCGTTGCTGGAGGGCGAAGACCTAGTGGACGTGACTCTGGCAGCCGGAGGGCAGTACGTGCACGCTCACAAGCTGATCCTCTCAGTATGCAGCCCCTACTTCAAGGAGCTTTTTAAGGTATGATTCATTAATTTCACATAATTTGCATCATTATGCTTGCTGATTTTCTTGGAAATACCATGATCCATTAAAATATCCAGCATATTTCTTCGCCACCCTTGCTTATTTACGATAAAAATAACATTCGTCATTGTTAAAAGCTACCCCTAATAGGTAGTAGTTATACAAAAAGATGAAATCAGTCTGTCTGAATAGAGGAGTGATATGCATATTGTTGTACATACAGACATAGTTAAGTATGCTCTTGTGTCCAGTATTGCTGCTAATAGTATTGATTTTTGGTGTATAGGTGTATAAGTATCTATCTGTAATCCACTCCCCTACCCCTCACATGCAGACAGACAGGAGGGTTGATTTGTTACCTTGCCCTTCCCACCTCACCTCTCACAGATTAAGAGGGGATGCAGACCCTCCGTTATTATTATTACATGCAGATTCTGAAAACCCTTTTGAGAGCAGCTTTGAAATTTGCCTTGATATTATTTGTTTGCTGTATCATCAATTTTGGGTATGTTTTGACTTTAGATTACTGAGCATTTTTATTATTATATCTAAGTTAATGCCTCTATGATTAAAAATGAATGGATGGATGAAATAGGAAACTTTTGTTATCACATGTAATGTCCTTTCAAAGGTTAGCATTATTGTTATCTCTTGAGAGAGTTCACATGAAGACTCTGTTCTGTAAATTTATGACATCTGATAAACTATCAATAGAAAAACATTTTTGTTACTAATATACTACTCTATAGTACAGTCATGGTCTAGTAGTGTATAAAAGTAAAGACACATTTCAGGGATCTACTGATGACCGAGTGAGCATTCACTGTGAAAATATTCCTCAAATATTCTAGCCAATGTCTTCAAATAGCTAAACAATACAAATTTTGCTCAAAACATGCCCATAAAGTGAAGAAATTCAATGAATCACTTCTATTATTGTTACAATGACCTTTGTTCCATATCTCTGTATTGAAACTAAAACAAATAAAAACTTATACATATCTGCTATCATAATAGCATGCAGGCTAATACAATAGTTGTTTATTAAATAGTTTTAGACTCTTGGGTCACTTAGCTATCTACATTAACCAGAAATTACAGTTTTGACTGTGTTTGCTAGAGCAGCAGTTTCAAAGAATGTCCACTAGGTATGAGATAATAGAATCTTCAGTATTGTTATTACCTCAATCATCATTTCAGCCGAAAGACGTCCACTGCTGGACATAGGCCTCCCCCAAGTGATGCCACATTGACCGGTACCGTGCGCTTCGCATCCAGCGGATCCCCGCAACCTTCACCAGGTCATCGGTCCACCTAGTGGGAGGCCTTCCAACGATTCGTCTTCCGGTTCGCGGTCGCCATTCCAGAACTTTTCGGCCCCATCGCCCATCCGTTCTGCGAGCAATGTGCCGTGCCCCCTGCCACTTAAGTTTGGCAATTCTTCAGGCTATGTCGGTAACCTTGGTTCTCTTGCGGCTGTCCTCATTTCTGATTCGATCACGCAAGGAAACTCCGAGCATAGCCCTCTCCATTGCCCTTTGGGTGACTTTAAGCCTTCTGATGAGGCCCACTGTGAGCGACCACGTTTCGTTTCCGTATGTAATCACTGTCATTACCTCAATACAAAACCAATATGAACTTGCATATTTTCATTCACTATGAAATGGGATAGTGAACTGCAGTATCTAGAGTTTTGAATCTGTTTATACCAATAAGTAGTAAAAACTAAAAAGTTTAAACCAAGCATTCGAAATGCATTTCTTATGTCACTTTTAATTCTATAACAGTGCATAGCATCCTTATTTTTAGTACAAAGATGTTACATAATGATTTTGTACTTTATTTAGCACATAATAGCTCTGTATATAAGACCAGTTGTTATTGCACGTGTTATCAGGGAGATGTACAATGTATTGGAGAAAATTGAATTAAAACAAGATAAAGTTAATAAGTGAAAGTGCTCTTTGTTGTTGTACAAATACCTATATGTAATAGTGGTGTAGATTTTCACTAAGAAACTGATCTGTAACTTCAAAATGTAGAATATTATATGAATAGCAGAAGCAGCCTACAAACGGAGCTTTTCCTTTCTTATTGTGGCTGTGCTAATAGAGTAATGGAGAATAAAAAGAGCAGTGGCATTCACATGCGCCGATATATCTAGCTGCAATCATTTTATCAGTACTAGTTGCAACCGTTATGAATATGGCCTTGTAATGTTGTGGCCACCCTACCTCATTCACTTTATCGGTCTATGGGAAGTTGTTTGGATGAAATGGAAAATTGTTTAATATCATCAGAGACAAGGTCTAGGATGTGTGATAATTAGTACTTACTGTTACAGTTAAGCCTACATCATCCCACAGTTGAACAAAGGAGTCTTCCCATGAGTACTAGCTTCTGCTTTCATTCTTTGTTGTATATGCTATGTTTTTCTTAAAACTTAAACATACTAATCCAATTTTACTTATAATGAGCAGTCATACTCAGGATGAAGAAATATCCTTGTCAAATACTGAACCTGACCTAGCTGAAAAAAAAAAAAAAATAACAAACTGGTAAACTTGGAATAAGTAAATTAAATGTTAGGGATTGTACAACCAGACTCTGGGTAGACTTTCGTAAAATATTATAAGGTGATGAAAAAGGCAATAAGTTACTATCACCATTTACCAGTCAACATAGCATCTGAGAGACACCATGAAAAAGTACAAATCCACTCAATTTCATGCTCCATATAGCATGCCAAGTCATAGCAAGTCAAGTGGTTGCAAGCACTGGGGCCCGAGGTCCTCAGTACACTCCCCGGGTTATGAATTATTGGGTTTTCCATCAGGCATTCAATGGTCAATCAATAGCTATAGGGTCATAAAAGCCTTATTATTACTTTATAAGTGGATAGGCACATCTCCGCTTAAGCCTTTATGGGTTATAGGAGTTATGTTATGTTGTCTTACATATTACTTAAAGCCAGTAAGTGGCCACGCTAATCGCGGTGTCTAATGTCTTCTCAAGTGCAGATGTAGGGCCACTTTGGCCACTTCAAAGTGATTGACGAATTGTCTTGGTTCACAGATGAACCCTTGTGAGCATCCCATAGTGATTCTCAAGGACGTGGCTCACCAGGAGTTGCGCCAGTTGCTGCAGTTCATGTACCGCGGTGAAGTGCACGTGCGTCGTCAAGAACTCTCCGGTTTTCTCCACACCGCTGAGCTGCTGCAGGTCAAGGGACTGACTGGTGGTCGGGAAGTAAGTACCACTCTTTGTGTAATAGGAGACAGCTGGAACATTTGGATGATAATTTCACATTCAGGCTGGCACGGGACCATAAATATGGGACAAACGAAAACAGGCCTTTACCCAGTAGTGGATGATGTGGATGTTGGGCGTTGGATGATGGGGAGACCAGAAGGTGTTCCACTTTACAGACAAACTCACGCCTCTTTTCCATAGAGGTAGGCAAAAACCTAAAATCCTAACAAACTACTAGTGCTTTGTCTGCATTCATACATCTGGTCATAAATGAAATTATATTCAATAATAATTTCACAGATATTCCCACTAAACCGGCACGGACAATCTAGTATTTTAGTAACCTCTATGGAGTTATTCTACTGAAAATAACAGATTTTTACGAAATAATTTTGAATTTGTAGGTATTTCAAGACAGTCTAGGATCCACAACAAGAGTTAGGTACATAAACGAGTACAAAGTCACAGTATAAATATGGACAGTATGGAAACTAGGCCTAGTTGCAGAAATAAATACCTACGCTCCACTACAGCATTAGGGTTGGCACTCTTAATGTTTTTGAAACTGAACTGTATTTATTATAACATCTGATTCTGTGTTCTGTAGTGATCAAACAATCGAGTTAAAATAACTAGTTCACAAATAAAATTTAAATAGGTAATCTCATGGCTTGGGTTAATACTAGTAAAAGAATATCGTTTATAACACGGAACAGTTTAATATTACATAATACACAACAACTTGTGAGTTTTGACAATATCACGTAACCTTTTACAAGTTTTGGCGTGAGCCGCGGAAAGACGAAAACGTTTCGTTCGGTCCTTGTCGGAAGGGCTCGCGGAGGACGCCGCCGCCGCAAGCGGCGCGCGTCGCACGGTGGAAAATAAAGGTCTGTTTCTGATTAAAAATCAATAACTTTTTTATTTCTGAATATTATGTTCTAAAATTTTGCACAGATATAGAATAGTGTATATGGCTTCAAATCTAATATAATTTATTATGATTGAATGTAAAACCTTACATGAAAAAAATAAAACAAATTCAAAATTATAAAAAATGTCCAATATTTATTTTTTAACAATGTATACTATTATTTTAATGTTTACGAAAACCTAATATCATATAGTACATCAAAATACATATCAATTTAAATAATATTTTTTTTTTTTTTTTATATTTATGATTAAAATCGGTTTTAATCGTAATATTTCATAAAATGTTTTTTTATGATTAGTTAATTATCTTTACTAAATATTAGGTATGTTAATTATACTTGAAGAACTTCGGGATCTAAAATTAATTCGTTTACTTTCAAAAGATCTAAGGTGTCTTCGTCAGGTTCCTTCACGTTTTTAGTGCGGTTTTCTAATGCTGTTCAGACTCTTCTGGCAGTTTCTGTTTGTACTGACTTTGACCAGATGAGCCATCACAGCCCCATTTGCTGTATAGAAGTAAGTTATTCAATCCATTTTTATACACTGAATCTATTTTCAATATCCTAGCTGCAGTGTGATCTAATAAATCTTGAAGTCTTACTATTTTTGCACTTGTATCTGTAATTTCTATAGCTGAAGATGGTGGATAGCAAGTAATTTTAGCTTCTTGCACTTTGAAATATGGTGGAAACACAAAACATTTTCGTTCATTCGTTACATTTCTCAAGTACAAATATTGTGCTTTTGTTAAATCCAAGTCAATAAACACGCTCAATGCTTCTTCATCCGTTAAAATTTTTGTCTGCCTTGCATCTTCTATGAGACTCGAGAATAAGGTCTTATTTTCACTGTCAGCAAAACTTAATGTTTCCACAAGATTAGCTTCTGTTCTTTCTCCTATTGAACGTAACCCTTGAAGATATGCATTATAGACGTGTTCAAATCCATATTCATTAAGTAACATTAGATTTTTTCTTCTCTTACTGGATTCTGACAAGTCTGGGTAAGATACGCACGGTCTCCCACGTTTTCCAGAAGAAGTAGATGGTGTGGAGACGGTTGTAACGTCTTCAGAGTTCGGTAAATTTACTGAATATTCTGATTCCAACCAGTTACTGTTTTTCATTAAAAATAAATCCTTTTTCCGTGAAGCTTCTGTCCAACGTTTATTAAAAGTGGGAATAATATGTCTTTGAAAATCACTGAGGATGAAACATAAGTTGTCTTCAGATACATGATAATTTTCTTTTAAAACGGTTGATAATGCCTCCAACGATTTTCCTCCTTCGATATACGAAAGTATTATTTCACGTTTAGAACACTTGAAAGTAGACATTTTGAAGAGTTAACAAAACACGTAATTATATTGTATTGGTAACAATTACACTTCTTCTTCTTCTAATTCACCACTATTCTGTTATTTAAAATGAAATGAAACCACTGTTTATATACTATATGAAATATGAGGGTAGTGTGCATCTTGTTGATTAATATTTTCACACGCAATATGAGTGCAAAAAAGATAAGACATCCTAATATCAATGATAAATTACAAAACTTACCGCAAACTATTGATGTAAACAGGAACATTTCAAACCGCAATAGATAGCGAGCGGTTTTCTGTTCCCTGACTTTTATCACATTTTTACAAATAACTCCGAAAATCGCAAATATTCGCAACTTTTTTTTATTTGATCATGTTTATGGATAGCTAGGCTACAAATCAACATTAAATGTAAAGCATGGGTAAACATGGGTAACTGTCAAAAGTCTCGATGAACTTTAAATAAACTTTTTTTTTACCATTATTTATTTTGCAATTATTTTAAGGTAAACGTTAATAAAATATTGAATACATAATAGGTGTTTCATATTCTTCAAAAGACGAGGTTTCCAGAAATATATAATACATTATACCTTTTCCTGTAACGTATAATGATAAAATCAATTTGAAAGTGGTGAAGTGAACGGGCTTAAGATGGACGTCCGTCAAAACTATAAAGTTTGTAGAGTTGTAAAAAAAACATTTCAAATAATATGTATAATTTTTTGATATTATATTCTAGTTTGGTCCTTAAACTATTGAGTAAAATAAATAAAATATGCCAGTAGCGACATTGACAAAACCCATTTTTAATCAGCAGTTGTTCTACGATTTTCCATAGTGCGTCGTGGCGGCGATGCCTGATCATCCCGGCCAACGGTTGCGCACCGTACTGTGCGTTTCAACTAAGGATGGGACCTTGGCACCATCTTGTGACGACAATTAAGAGACAATTAAGTTTAACAAAAAAATATTTAGTGCAAATTACTTTTCAATATTTATCTTGTTCATGTTATTTTTGTATGATTATTGTTTATTTAAGAGCGTGTAAGTATTAAAGAAACACGCATGAGGCATGAGAGAATTCTAATATAGGGCCAAGGGCATCCTTTTCGAAGTTGAAACGCATAGTACTGGGTTTTAACCCGAAAATGCGTGTGACGTTAATTAAAAAACCACTAGGTACATAAAAAAATATCTTTAGTTTACACAATTACAAATTATTTACTAAAAAATACTTTCGTCTACTACGACATGTTCGGAATGCTTTATTATTAAATTTTATAGTATAACAAATTCTCATTATAATGAATAGCTTCTTTAAATAAACTATTGGGAAACAAGGACAGGGTACTATAAAACCGATTTTGTCTAATTCTTTGTAAATTAATACATAGCTGTATTAATTTGCAGTTTAAATGTTCTCTTTTAAAGCAACAACGAAAAATTTCATCCTATTCCCGACATATTGTAAAGATAAACGCAACCACTCGTCTTGACGCGGCACTCACGACTGACAGAACCGCGATGTCCGCTTAGAGGTCTCGTCGATCTGCGTGTTTGTGTGAGTGTGCCGTTTTGAACGTTAAGTACGTAGTTTCCGTACTGTCCATATTTATACTGTGACAAAGTCGAGATGAAATTGCAACTTTGGAGAGTTTGGTTTAGTTTAGTTTATTTATTAATAACAATCAAAATAACATGTCAAGTTTCGCAATAAAAAATACAATAACAGCACAAAGCATTAAAGGAGCATACAATACAAATATTAGAATTAAAATACAAATTATAATAAATTAAGAATTACTCGAGAAATATAATAACAATATAGACCAATCATTTGTCAACAAAAAGTAAACATAATCAATTCAAATACCTAAAACCATTCTTTTAGCACCGAAGCAAGTGATCATTATACAATACGCACATGAATCCGAAAAAGCAGAGGTGCGCGTCTCGGGTTCGATCTCGAGACCTGTGACTTGCCAGTCCGACAGTCACACCACTAGGCTACCACTGTTTACGAAGATGCTGATTATGGATCAGGGCTGCAAATTAGGTAATAGCTTGCATGCATCTTCTTTAGAAAGAGAAATTGCCCCTATTACAACTCTTCATCCAACACCATTTTACGGAAAATTTCTCTAAAGTAATATAAAATAAAAACAACTTGAGAATGCAAATATATGACTTCAACGCGAAAGTGTCGTATCGGCCATATTGTTTATGAGTGTCATCTATGCTGATATTGTTAATTTAAGTCATAAATAATTTAATACCATTTCGCAAGAAATGATTGTTAATCTTTAAAATTAATAATTAATCGTTTAGTTTTGATGCATGTGCTAGTTTAGCTATAAACGTGATATACCGCGACTAAATTAAATCTTTTTAATATTTTTGTACTGGCAATTGCTAGCTAGGCTGACCCATGAAGCTTTCTCGCCCTGGTTTTTTTTCTTCTTTGGCATAATTTTCTGTTGATTAGTTGTTCTTATTGATTAGAGTAATACGAAATCTTATGTGTTTGAGATAAACTTCATGTTTATCTCAAACACATAAAGACGGTTTTTTTTTTTAAATTGACATTTTGGTGTACTCATTCCAGTTAGTTATATTATAAATTCCTTGGTCTATTGGAATCCCATGATTTCCGCAAACTTTCTAGGTATTTTTCGCGTGACTTGCACTAAGATTTATGAGTATTTGTAATGTTGACACAAAACTTTGCCGCTTCAACGTCACTTCCTCGCGATTCACAGCGAAGCGAGTCCCCGTCAGCCATGCCGGACGAGGTGCCGAAGCAGATGCCGTCGCAGCCGGAGGTTGTCGAGCCCGTCAACGAGTGGACTCCGGCGGTGGAAGACACTACGTCTTCGGAACCGCCGCCAGAGGTGGCCGACCCCGTCACTATCAAGGAGGAGGCAGCTAGGAGCCCTCTCAAGAGGTGAAGCACGAATACATTTTAATATTTTACCTCGTTCTTGCGTAGCGTAGGAAACCCCCAGCTGGATGAAACGATGACCTTTAAAAGATGGCCGGGTCAGACTGCAAGGCGGAGGTCCGGGTGTTGGAGCGCTACCTGGGAAATGCCTTTTGTCAGCAGTGGACTGAATCGGCTGAGTGGATTTACTTCCATCTTTTGTAACTGTAGTTATGTCTGGATAAATGTGTTTAGTTTAGAAGGGCGTTGATAGCTGGGACGTATTTACTATCTGAATTTACGACGTTATTAAATACTCGTGCGGCGTTGAGTCTAGGTGGAAGTCCCGAAGATGATGAGGAGCAGTTAAAAGCAAAGAAACGCTAAGTCCATAACTGATACTCAAATCGACTTTTTTTAGTCACCTTGACAAACCTGAAGACCGAAGTGAAAAGCACTAACACAAATAATTCTCAGCAGTATTTACGTCCACCAAAATATGGTTCATCCAAAAGATACCGCCCTTTTCCTATAGATTACTGAAGAACACCCCGACTAAGAACAGCCACAATGTGAAGAAGAAGCCGCGTCCCATCAAGGACAGCCCCACGCACCCGGAGAACACTGACTATGCTTACGACGGGTAGGTACCCTTACAGGCACATATATATCGTCAGCTTACCCTTTACACTTGTTCTACAAGCTTACCCAACTATACTGGGATCGGTTTTGCGATATTCTATTGTAAATAAATGCGTCAGTTCTTTAATTAATTCGAATAATAACGAGCTTGTTTATCACGTATACTTGCTTGCTGCTATACATCTGGCGGCTGGCTTCTTTGCACGCATATGCACCAGGACAAAAAAACCAAGAGACCTTTCATCTTCCGCCGCATGCTCTGTCACCTTTACTCATGAAGAGCTTGTATCTGTGTCAGGGAGTATTAACGTTTTGGGATACTTTACCTAACAAAAAAATAATATTAACAAAACTAGCTGCTGCCCGCGACTACGTTTTCGATACAAAGTAGCATATGTCCTTCCCCAGGATATAATCTATCTCCTTGCCAAATTTCACAACGATCGTGAAAAGGTAATACAAACTGAGTTACTTTCGCGTTTATAATATTAAAGTATGTATATTACTATGTATATTTGCAATCGACACTCGAAGAAAATCTGAACGAATATTTTAGATCACTCCTTACTAAGGTTAGGGTAGTCTGTAAATAATGTCGTGGAGTCGGCTTCTAGTCTAATCATATGGTATTTTTCATGGAGCGACTGCATCTGCATATAACCTCGTTGCTGGCAGCCACACTAACACATGTACAGACATACCATCGTATACTGTAGCTTCGTATAAGCATCGCTTTAGACTTACGTTGCCGTTGCTTGCAGCGAGCCGCTGATTGACTTCGACAACGAGCTGTTCCACAGCGTGCTTGTGCTGCCCGAGTCCGCCAAGGAATCCGGTAAGTCACACCTGCTTTATATGCTCTGTCTTCATTGTACTTTCAGGCTTGTTCATAACTGTACATGAGTAAACAAGAAGTATACGTTTAGCACAAAAACTAGTGTAGTTGGTTTGGAGGTTCTGCGAAATAAAATAATAGTTTAGGTTGCCGCGTTGGTCTCGTCGTCTGTTTTAGCATAAGATTTTAGATTCTACTTATGCTGAAAGAAAGAAAAAATTACTAATTGGTATGACGGGCCCGAGTCCGAGCCCCAGCTTGGGCAGGTGTTCCGTTAGAGTTCCTCCCAGTGGAAGTCCACGATCGGTATCTGTGATACGTTTAAATAAGTTAAATGTATATAAAAAATGATAAAAACGCTGTATTCATGAATTTTGGCCGAAAGAGCATCTCAATGAATGGCTACTTAATTGCACGAAACATACCAATACTATTATTTTAATGATCTTATTTGCTATCATGCAGACACTAACTGAGCACTAAAGCAGCCGTGTCATCAAAACTGTTACCATCTTCTATCATTAGCCAAGACATCCTTTGTGATCGCCGAGTTGCTTTGACTGATTGACCTCATACGGCTAGACATATTACGAACACAACAAACGGACACGTCGGTGGACGAGTGGTGGTCCTTTTATCACCCTTTGTGCACGACGACCAACCAAGAGCCATCTCCCTACAGGATGGAACTGCAAAACAGGCGGCGTGAAGTGTCCCTCCTGCCACCGGTTCTTCGCCAACCGCTACAACCTTAAGGTGCACATCCGCGACAAGCACGACACGCGCGAGGGCACGCTGCAGTGCGACATCTGCCAGAAGCGCATGCGCAACCCCAGCTGCCTGCGCGTGCACATGTACCACCACCGCAAGCAGGCCGCTTACCTCGCTCAGCTCAGCTCGCAGGGGGAGCAGATGAAGCATGTGTAAGTACTAATATCCACTCATTTTCCTTTACATGTGGAAATCCTCAGGGATTACCTCCACTTTGGGGCGGTCGAAGCATTCTGTCAGACTCAGTGTGTCAGTAAACAGACCGCACGGAGTTCTGGTTGTGTTCGAGGAAGCATTTGAAATCTTCACAATCAGCCCAGCTGTTACACTCGCTACTCTACCTTCCTGAGCCTCTCTGGTGTTGAATGCAACTTTCCAAGGAACTGCAGCAATGTGTCCTCCTCGTCACTTATGACAGGCGTGCGATGTCGCATTCGCAATACAAAATCACCCCAGCGCCCAAATTCCTAAGAATGCAATTTGGCAAGTCTTCACAGTCATCCGTTGGTGTGGTGCTCGTAATCGCGACTTGTAAGCATCAACAGTTGGAGGAGGTCCTGTGTTCTCTATCTCTGTGATCTCTAGTGCAAAGATTTTTTAGTCGTGTTTCTATTTCTGTTTTGGTAATTTTACTACTTACTAAGTATTGTTATAAACGCGAAAGTCATGTGTGATGGATGTATCTATAGTGTTTTGTTGGTCTTTCACACAAAAATTAGATGAAAATTTACAGTAATGTAGCACAGTAATACATCGGAGTAACACAAACATATTCTTTCAAAAAAGTTAAAAGGTCGCAAGCCACGAGCGCGGGCGGTTGCTAGTTGGTTTAAAATCCTTTGGGCTGTATGTTTAGAACTTGTGTTTGAATATTTATGTACTGAGCACTAAACAAAACTCTTGTCTAAAATGTTGACGTAAAACGTTTCAGTGTGCAGAATATGGTGGGAGGCAAGTGGCGCTCCGACTCGTCGGTGAGCAGCGGAGACTACAAAGACGTGGATAAGTGAGTACTCCTCGAATAGAAACTCCTCGCACAGAACAACACATACTTTATCATGGAAGCGCACACTTTTTCATGAAATTGTCATTCAATAGGATTTAATGAACTTGGAGGGTTGCTTTGATGATTTTTATGATTATAACATTATCAAGTCATATTTGTTACCATCGCGAATCATATTTTAATAAACATACAACCTTACTCAATACGGATAGACTACGATCCCAGGTTATGACATAATAATATCAACTTTTTTACCGGTATCGTTCCTATGGAGCAATTATCGACCACCACGTGAGCAAAGCTGTCGGCAAGGGCTAGTTTATTATTTTTGAATAGCTTTAGATAAAATTCGCCGAGCAGGTAGACTGATCTATCTAAACACGCTATTGGTTGTTCTAAAATGAAAGTTTATTATTTAAATAGTAGAAAAATACAGAACATGCTCACATATACTCACGCCTTTTTCCCATTTGGGTAGGCAGAAACCACAGAACACGACCTGGGGCCTATTTAATAAACGTGACAATGACAAGTGACAGGCGATAGGTGACACTCCGACAATGGGACTATTTTTTGTTAAATAAAGATTATCACTGACAAAAGGGGTTCGAACTTATTTGTATGAAAGCTGTCATATCGACCCACCGCCAATTTGTTTTTTTTCGAAATCGTGGCGAAAAATGTTAGGTGTAACATGGTACCTCAAAGTGTCACGTTACCGAGATATTTGAAGGTAAAGAAGGGTTTAGAAAGGGGTAAGGAAAGGTTTAGTAGTGGATAAATAATTAATTATAGAAGCAGTTTTCTCGTGCTCCTAGTAGTATGCAATGTACCTACTGTCTTCCAATAAACAGTAATTATAATCAACCTGGGAACGATAATATAGACACGTAATAAGTCTATTTTTAATGATTGTCGTTGTACTCATATGTCGATGTTTACCTTCAAGTATCTCGGTAACGTGACACTTTGAGGTACCATGTTCCTTGACAATTTTTGTTCGTCTATGTGTCCTCTACCCATACATACCACAATAATAGTGCACCGCGATTTCGAAAATAAAATAAAATGTCGGCGGGTCGGTATGCCAGATCGATTCCTCGGTCTCCTCGACACGATGAAAAATCTACAAATTTGTCGACTTGTCGGGATAATTTTACATATTACTGTTTAATAATCAGTTTCTCCTGACAGGCAATCCGTGAAACTTTTTCCGGAAAAACTTGTCAAAATTGCTTTATTAAATTGTCATGACAGGTGGACATATTTGTCGAACGTCAGAAATTTTCGGTAGGCACACACACCTAACACAACATAACTGTACTAGTTAATGAGTAACTAAGACCATCGCAATAAGTCAATGAGTAACTAAGACCATCGCACTAAACAACCAAAGTTAAATTAATATTAACATAGTCAAATATATGATTCTCACGTATTCCTTTTGTCTCGTCCATTTTCTTACATCTGGTCAAAACAGAACTTGTGTAAATAAAGGGGGAAGACACACCAACGCGAAAACGGTTACCTGGGGGGTTACTATGGCGCTTAAAACATTATTGTTCCATTCCTATTCCAGAGTGGGAAAGAGATGGAGCTAGACGACCTGTATAGCTACGTCTCTTTTTCACTCTGGAATAAGAATGGAACAATAATGTTTTAAGACGTCATTGTACGCCACCAGGTATGTTGGGGGGTTGAGAATGATGTACTGCGTACGTGCTAACCGTTTTCGCGTTGGTGTCCCTTACATCTTGTATAATATTTTGATCAACTCATTTTTATATCCTAATTTCGTAGGATGCTAGTGAAATCGTAATTGGTGATATCTAGTTAGTTTTATATCTATTGCAGTGTTTTATAAAGATCTTAGTGTGTCGGTGATTTCGAATTGAGTCAGGCTAAAATTGGGCACTTTCAGTAACGTCTATCTGCTCCTGCGATGTGCAAACAACAGGACAGTCAGGACACGATATTGAGTGTCCCATCGTTTGTGGGATAATACCACATTTACATTCCTGGGCAGTCATTAGTCTCCACCTGAACAGGTTTTCCTAGCTTCAGTCGACATGTGTCTGGAATCTATTTAAAGACATTTAAAGGTTAGGTTTGCCATTATAATTCACGTCCAGGTTAATAAAGATAATGGTGTTATTTATTATCTTAATAGTTGATTGGTTTTAAAAGTATTGTAGTAGAAGCGGTTTTTTAAATCATTTTGGTGATTTTTCTGATTTAAAACTCGTAATTTGTAGTTTTTAGGGTTCCGTACCCAAAGGGTCAAATGGGACCCTATTACTGAGACTTCGCTGTCCGTCCGTCCGTCCGTCCGTCTGTCACCAGGCTGTATCTCCTGAACCGTGATAGGTAACCAGTTGAAATTTCTACAGATTATGTATTTCTGTTGATGCTATAACAACAAATACTAAAAATAGAATAAAGTAAATATTTAAGGGGGGCTCCCATACAAAAAAAAGTGTTTTTTATAAATAAGGTACGGAACCCTTTGTGCGCGAGTCTAACTCGCACTTGGCCGGTTTTTGAGTATACATATAACTCAAAACCCTCTCTGGGTTATGAGTTTGTTTGGACACCACACGGTTCATTTGTTACACTAGTAAGCGTTAATTTTATTTGTTAATACATAGTAATGACTGATTCTTAATAAATTGGGATAATAGTAGGAGATCGATAACTAACAACATTAAACTAACAAATACCAATTGCTTTGTGTTGCTTAAGCGAGTTTTAAACAAAGATAAGTAATTTTATGTTTTTACATTTATTAATATCGATAAATTGTGTTTGACTAATAGGGTGATTTGTGGTGTTACGTGAATGGATAAAATAAGAAATGAATCCATAAGAGAAAGTCTGAAAGTGGCGCCGGTGATTGAGAAGTTGTTGCATGGCATGGCATGTCATGTGATGGTGTGGAGGAATTAAGAAAATGTTGTGAGGAAAGTTTTGAGTATGAATGTGGATGGGTATAAGAGTAGAGAGTAGTGAAGGATGATATGGCAAAAGAAGAGGGGTCTGATGAGATGACAAGTGATAGAGAAGTATGGAAGAAGAAGATATGCTGTGTTGATCACAAATAAATTGAGAAGAGATTGATGATGATGAAATTGTGTTTGACTAAAATTTCATAGAGTGGTGTCACAAAGATAAATTTATTTAGTAGTGATATTGATAGAGTATATTAAATTGTATACAATACACATGCATAACTTAGTCCCGGCTGTCATTTATAGATTTTTGACAGTCGTTACGAGTAGTCAGAAGCAAAAAGTCTGACATCCGGTCTTACCAAGGAGTATCGTATTACCCAGTTGCTGCGTTGTGGAGATAGGCTATGCTTTATGTAAAATACTAGTACTGAGCTGCATTCGGTTAGACTAGAACTTGACCCCAAGATAGTTTGGGAAAAGGCTAGGCAGATGATGACACATGCATACGAACTAAGAAGTATAGGAAGTTTAAACAATATAAAATAATTTTATAGAATCATTGTCATTAAGAGGAATATGAAGCTATTATTAGTGACTATGTGTTCACTACGGCCTCTTAGTCTGGAGCGTAAACGGCTAGCTCTGTGAGCGTCTGCAGACGGGGGCCAACATCCTTAGCGGTAGGATGCGCCAACAGAGTCACCTCTGTCGCAGGTCGTCATCCGCTGGGCCTCCTCCGGGCAACCGGAGGTCTCACCTGGCGGTGACAGACCGCCGGGGTGGCGAGAAGAGAGCAGACCTACGAAATATTACAGTGCATCAAATCAAAATCAAAATATTTTATCTTACACAGACCGACATGGGCACTTATAAAACATCAATAAAAAAGTGCACGGTACGGATTAGTCGAAGTACCGGCAAGAAACTCCATGGTTACTCTTTTAAAATCATTTGGTTATACAATATTTGAAATTACAACGTTAACACTTAAGTATATGAGGACAGCGTAGACCCGACAATAAGTCGTTGCGTACTACAGAAGATACTAAAAGAAAAAAAAGTGCCATATACAAACTATTTACTATTTTAAAACACCCACTTATTTTAATTGAATGATAACATGATTAAATGACAAAAGAAAAACTAAATTAATATAGTTGACAGAGAAACGCCTCGATAAGAGACGCTTAGACCCGAAAAGTGTGACAGAAAAAAGGGAAGGCCTATACCACCCTACAGTAGGTAATTCCGAACTGATATGGTAATGATAATAAGACATGTCAACATTTTATTTAGTCTTTGAAACTGTATATCCTCTTATTAACTTATTACAAAAACGAATGGACTAAACTACCTCACTTACCTTTACTTCAAAATTAAAAACAAAACGTACATCAAGCTAAAAACCCGAATAGACCATTTAAACGAACTTTTAACTAATATCGTATAGTATTAGTTAGTCAATAAAAGAACTTGACACCACTAAAACACAAAAATCACAGCCAAATTATAAAGTAACTCAAATTAAGTTACAATCAACACATTAAAAATGCTAAAAAACATAAGTACATACATTAAAAACTTTCTAATAAAATGATATGTTTTTGATGTAATCTATTGTTCTTATCACTTACACAAATTCATACATATATTACATCACCTCATAAAAAATCATGAAACATAAGGTCAATCAACACTTAAAAAGACCTATATCCGACATTAAGCGTCTTAATTATATCACACCACCAAGAACTAAACAAAACAAACCAATATTTACAACATTAGAACCCAAACACTTGCCTATTCGAATCTCACAAGAACACAACCAATTCCAAAAGCACACTGAACACACACTGTTTTACCTCTTAACTCAATAATAATGGTCGCAAAATAGCCGCCGTACACACAATACTGCACGTCGGATGTGGATTATTTAGCAATAACGGCATAATAATTCAATCATCGTAACATTCACAAAATGGCCACCGTACACAAAATGGCCGCTACACAAACATCGCCGCCCGGGTCGGATGTCGGCGGATGTTATTTATCAATAAATAGAACTGCTGTGCGTTAACAAGCTGATGCTCTTATGTTGCGATAAATTGTGCTGATTACTGCATTGCGAACAAATTGCCTTTAAGTGTGTCATAAAATGTTCAAATTTCAATGGGGGTTCTGGGTTCGATTCTCAGAATGGAGAATATTAACAAAACTAGTAGAAGTCTTATCGTATTGACACTTCGTATTACGCTAGGCCAGCTCAAGGTCAGCATGTTTCCACCGACGCCGTGCGGTTGATTGTGCTGACATGACATAGACTGTCCATTGCCCGAACGGTAAAGAGAAAGTAAACTAGTTAGAACTATAATTAACAAACATACACATACTCAGTAATAGAGCCCCCCATTTACGTGTCATAGGTTCGAACTCAGACAGGCACCTTGCGGTGTGTAAATTACTGCTTCCAAAACGATGATAAAATTGTGAGGAAATTGTGATTAGACATGTGACACACTCGGGCTGCGGGTTGCGTTACGGCCCACTCCCTCTCACGGAGAAAAGGCTTGTGTCACAGCTGTGGGAACATTATTGGCTCATTACACACAGTCGATAATGATAAAAGATGGCGCATTTTGAAGACCAGTATCCTAATTAAACATATTAATTTGTTATACAAATCTACTGTAGGATAAAATCTTTCCGTTCATTACAATTAGTCCGTCGCGCTCGGCTGTTTGCAGCGTATTGTAGACGACATGCATCCTAGTTAATATTATAAATGCGAAAGTTTGTGGGGATGGATTTTTGTTGCTCTTTCACGCAAAAACTACGGAATGGATGAAATTTGGCACAGAGATATAGTTTATCCCTTTAGTACGACCCCGTGGGACAGTTACGAACAAAACGCGGGCGAAGCCTTGGGCATAAGCTAGTATACAAGATGTTGTTTTGCATCCTCGTCAAATTCAAGGAGGTAACTATGCTAAAGATTCTCGTTCCGAATCAATAATAAAATAGTTAGGTTTTTTTTTTTTTTTTTCTTATTTACGGAAATCGGTAACTGTAAACCACCCGTATTTTAAACGCGGCCCGTCTGTTCTTGCCCTTTAACCTCGCATACACACATACAAAAAATCTCAAACGCTTAATTAATAATTTCTTATTCCCTAAACCACGCTATGGGGGTAATTCTGAAATATTGACATACTTAAACAACCAAAAAATTCAGCGTTTATTAATAATTAGCTACGTACCGTAATTTTACTTGATTATTTATGTCTTTTGTGACCACCTCCTAAAATTTGACGAGGATGCAAAACAACACCTTGTATGAATAAAAACTGCTGTTATAGCCATCGTGTCAAACAGGTTTAATAATCATGCGTCCGTGCCATGTATTTATCTATTTTTTGTTATGTTTTTCTCGATATGTGTTATTTCGTAGTTTATTATACTAATAATTATTCTTTTGTATGTTTATTTTAATACCTATTTTACATATTTAAGTACCTACTCACCATTTCCATTGGCACAGCTTATATAATTTTTTTACATCCGTAAGCTCACTAAACCAGCTCCAGTTGAAAACCAAAAACCAGCATCAGGCATTAGTTGCCCGGGACTTTGCTGAACTGGGCCTATTTGGCCCATTCACACCGTCAAAAAGTTTTTCAATGTTATTTTTGATTTATATCATGTGCACTGGCGAAACGATGGAGCGATTGTGTGAAGGATGATATGCTAAAAACGGAGGTATCTCATGAGATTAAGATACCTCCGTTTGGGTCAAGTGCAACAGAATGATGATGATGTTTGTGTGCACTGGTGCGACGAACTGGGTGTCTTCCTTGAGAATTGGAAATAGCACTGGATCAGGGAGGCCTTTGCCCAGCTGTGGGACAATACGGACTAGCTATAATATTAATTGTGTGCCCTTGTGGCAAATATATGTATTTTCTTTCTTGAATTAGAATAAAATACCGAATTGATTACTACTATTCTTGTCATCGTAAATAAATTACCAAACCGTGCTGTTGACCGCTTGCTGTGCTCTGGCTGTGATGCGGTAGGAGTTAACTGAATGATTACCCGCTGAAAAATCCGGTACTCAAAGTAATTATTTTTATCACAAATATCCTTACAATGAATTAAACCATCTGGAATATAAAACTAAGCAAATATCAATGTAACCAAAATACATTTCATAAATTATGTATGCACTTCAGAGAATAATCACATCATCGTCACTTACAGGAAAGGCCATTTAAACCGCCACTTATATTTAAAAAAATTACATGTAATATAGTAATTATGTCCGAGACAATTCTAATTATACGGCAAATAGGCATTATTTTATTATACTATGCAGCATGACGAATGTTTCCATTTAACGCGCATTGTGTTAAATTTGTCGCGAAGCTGTGCTTACTGCAGTCAATAGCAAATGCACCGTGAGAAAACAGGGCGTACGCATGCGTTATGAATTAAATATGCACGGCTAGACGAATGAAAACATTAAAATTCATATGAAGTTGCTAGCTGTTATAATATAACCTATTATGATAATGAACTAACCCGACGATACTAACCGTACTAACAGCAGTTTTATTTTTATAAATTTGATAATTATAGTTATCATAACAAAGAACCGTGTGGTCTGATATCTACTCAATATTTTTCTCAAAAATTTGGATGTTTTAGAAATAAGTTATTTCAGTGTAGACATTTCTGTTCACAATTTTTTATTTAGATCATCATTCTCCTACGCTTATCCCGTCCCCGTTCCGGCACGCGTAACATGACGGGGTATGTCGACGGAAGAATCGACAAAATTACGGATAGTCATTGTCTATCTGTCGTTATGTCGATTCTTCCGTAGACAAGTGGTCATGCTACGCGTGCTGGTCGGTGCAGCGTGTCTTCTTCTTCAATACTTTCCCATTACTTGTCATCTCAGCGGTTACCAGTTTACGACTATACTACATTATACAAAATAGTTAGCAATAAAGTAACAACACGACCAAGGAGCATCTGCAACCAGTATCACGGCATACAGTGTAAATGTATCGTTAGCGTAACTGAAGATGTATTCTTCGTAAATTATGTTAGGATTAGGTTAGGTTTGTTGAATACCATGAAAATTACAAATGAAGTCTAAAAAAGTGTCACATAGGGTGTTAAAATGGTAAAACTATCGACCCGGCCGAGTTTCGCACGGATGCAATAAAACATGATGTCAAAACATCGCGCTTCTTGTTATTCACTTCTTAAGTTACTTAAAAGGCTTTATTTCACAAAAAAGTACATTTAAGTTTCTTTCCAGGATATATTATTTAAAAAAAAAATAATCATTTGGTTCATAAAACGCGCTTCTGCGCGCAGGACATAATTTAAATTGAATATGACTGTATTTAACACATGAAATCAACAAGTCCGAGATACTTATGGATAACTATGAAAACCGATCGGGAGTTTTGTAATAAAAGTTGCGCAAAGTACTATATGAATTTACATGACAATATACATTTTTCAAGAACTTCTGGGTAGACTCAAATCACGTTACGTTGTACGATATTATTAACAGAGGTCGAATTTAGGTACAGTTATTTAAGTACTTGCATCGAAATGTTGATATTAATATGGGTCTTCGCTATGTTGTGCGAACTACAAATGTGGCAACATCGTGCGTGTGCGCATTGGAAGAATAGCAACTTCGGACACCGGTGTCGAATGGTTTAAATTGTGTAATAGTAAATAACTTTTTTACATAACGGGAGTTTTCTGTTCTTTAAAATTAATCTCGGGATTTGAGGCATATACTTATGATATCAGTGTAAGTACCTACATAAATAACTCTACCTCATTCCGCGCTCTGATTATTCGAACGTTTTTATGCTTGTGACTACACAAAATGGCAGACAGTGTATTTGCCGACTTCCCTAACCAATTATATTTGGGAAAGCGACATCTACCTGAACTAGGCGCAGTTAACTATCGAGCGGTCGATCACCAAACTGACGTAGTTCTAAACCACATGCATAGATGGCAATGTCTGTAATGCTATTTTTGTTACTAGTTTGGCTGACTAGTTGATATTCTAGGTCTAGACGAACAAACAAGGGTTTGTTTGCTACTACAACTTTTATTACAGTTTTAACTAAAGAAAAAGATACATAATCAGCCTGTAATTTTCCTACTGCTGAGAAACAGGCAGTCTGAGAGGGAGTGGGCTGTAATCCACCACGCGGCCCCAGTGCGGGTTGGTAGATGTCACATGTCTGCGATTTTTTAAGTCCAGGTCATGCCTGTTTCCTCACGAGTTTTCCTCCACTGATTTGAGAGCACTTACTGCCGACTTACGAGTATAAGCTGTGGGGTCGAACCCAGGCAGGCGCATTACTGTGTGGAATTTATTTCATCACCACTGCTCTCAAAACGGTGCAATTAGAGTAGACAGATGACAGTAAATATATTTTTTTAAATATCATCGTCATCTGGAGGCATTTCCTCATATTATGGTGGTAGTCTATAATATGCGGATACCACTGCCGGATATTACATATTGTTAAGTATTTAAAGATGCTTGCGTGTGTACATCAAACACTGTACACATATGTACTTACGGCCTAAATATTTCTTATATCCGTTTGATGTGGAGGAAACTGAAGTCATGGTCTTTCTTACTCCTCCACTGCTGTTACCCGATTATTTTTATAATTTCCAAGTAAGTTCACTGTTGTTGATTCTGGATTGCTTAGAATAAAAATAATCTATTATTTCTAGAACCAGCTTAAGACATCATCGGGGTCATTTCGGTGAATAGTTAGTCGGCAAACTTATATTTGTAGAGCTGACCTGGGAAGAAGGGCTCGACTGTAGTGTAACATCGATATAGCTTATTTCGGGATTCCATTCAGAGCTCGTACACAGATCAGTGAACATTGTACAATTTAGACGGTACAGTTAATGGCTGAGCAATCGGCTAGTGCAATACAATTACCGCCTCGAACAAAAGGCCCAGATAAGTGGCAAACTGAATACTGAAGCTTTTCAGTCGAAAACCGTTGAATGTTGTTGTAATCTTTATCACTCAGACTAGCTGTCCCGCGCAACTTCGTCTGCGTCACATTTCCCCGTTTTCGCGACATTTTTCATGCTGCTCCGCTCCTATTGGTCCTAGCATGATGATATATATCCCATACCCTTCCTCGGTAAAAGGGCTATCTAACACTGTTTTTTTTTTTTAAATCGGACAGTAGTTCCTGAGATTAGCGCGTTCAAGCAAACAAACAAACTTTTCTAAATTATTAGTATTAGACAATGTTACCCTTTCTAGTCCGGGTCTCCTAATAAAATCCATCAGAAAATAATGCATGAAACGCACACTTCTTTAATGGTTTGACACATTTGTCCACAGCTTTTCACCGGGCTCGACTCCGGAATCTAACAACGCGTACCTCGCGCAGGCCGGGCAAAGCGAGGTTATGAGGCAAGTGTGAGTATTACTATTAACAAAAATCATATTCACTTATTATATACTAGCTGTACCCAGCATGCGTTGCAATGCACTTTTTACTACCCACCTACCCTATCCGACCTACCTACCCTATCCTACCTACCCTACCCGACGCTACCTACCTACCTACTCTACCCTACCCTACCTACCTACTCTACCCTACCCTACCCTACCCTTACTACCTACCTACCCTACCTACCTACCCTACCCTACCTACCTACCCTACCCTACCCTACCTACCTACCCTACCTACCTACCCTACCCTACCTACCTACCCTACCCTACCCTACCTACCTACCTACCCTACCCTACCTACCTACCCTACCTACCTACCTACCCTACCTACCTACCCTACCCTACCTACCTACCCTACCCTACCTAACCTACCCTACCCTACCTACCTACCCTACCCTACCTACCTACCCTACCCTACCTACCTACCCTACCCTACCTACCTACCCTATCCTACCTACCTACCCTACCCTACCCTACCGTATCCTATGTCCTTCTCCTGGCTCTAAACTACCTCCCTGCCAATTTTCAGCTAAATCGGTTCAGCCGTTCTTGAGTTATAAGTGAAGTAACTAACACGACTTTCTTTTATATATATAGATTCATTTCATTGGACATAATCAGTGATCGGAATAGGTCGAGCTAAATTACCTAAATTTAAAGGAAGGAAGTAACATTGAGTTGATAATACATTCAAATACATTTATTGGCTAAAACAACAGTACAGACAGGATTAACAGCGGGTCCCAAAATAGGCACAGCCTGTATTTAGGTGACCCAGTCACTACTCAAAGTTAAAAAAAGCACAATTTTCTGCTAGCGCATGAAAAATTACTTTAATAAATAACCAAAATGTGATTATATCAAAAACGAATAATGCATGCAAGCATAATGTGATTAACTGATTACAGGAAAAGAAAATAAAAAAATTAATTAATAACATAAAAAAACATACGTAAATACAAAGAACAGTTGGGGTGAGTAAGTATGGGGTGTGTGCGTGTGAGTGATTGTGAGGGTATGTATTGCCTGTTAGTATGTGCGGGTATTAAATTGTGCAGCAAAGTTAACTTTCTGTTACCTCGTACGTCCGTCTGAGCAACCAATCTTTAGTTTAATTTTGGCCTTGAGTAGTTGTTGGATACACTAATTGATTATTGCATTAAATACTGTGATTGGGAAGTACTACGAAAGCCGGGCCGCAAAGTGGTTTTCATTTTCGGGAGGGGGATCCTTTCCGCGATTTTTCGACCTCTTACTGCAACTAGAGCGATTTTTGTTGACTTTAATGAGTTTTAAAAGTGACCCTAGGCTAAACAGCTGACGTACGCATAAAACCCCAGACTCCTTATAGAGTTCGTCCGTAGAATAACGACGCCGCTTTCCCCAAAAGAACTTTGAATACGGCCCGCTGAGCTCGTTCCAGCTCCAGCAAGCACGATTTGCCGGCGCTGCCCCAGACACTGACACAGCATTGCAGAACAGACTAACAAAGGGAGATGTACATCTGAATGCAAACGTTCTTAGGAGCGCTGGCTCGTCAGAGTTTCGCAATGTAAATGAATTTCCGAGTCTTTTATGCGAGTGTTTGAATATATGTTTTGAAATCCAAGTTCTGATTAATAAGGACACCGAGATATTTCGTCGATGAGATCATCCATTGACTCTTCCCGAGTAGCACCATGAAAAATTATGGCAGTGTCATCAGCGTAGCAGATTATATCCGACTGTGCAATATTGAGCCTCAGAATATCGTCCATGTACATGGTGAAAAGGGTAGGCCTCAAAATACTTCCCTGAGGTATCGCAAAGGCCACCGGAAGAATATAATAGAATAGCTGAGAATATCCCCAATTTTGACACACTGAAAGCGATCAAACAAGTAACTGCTGAACCAGCACAACGTGAGAGACCTCTGACACCGAAGGACTCAAGTTTTTCTAGCAGTACTGGAATTGATGCTGTGTCAAAGGCCCTGACGAGGCCCAGGAAGACACTAGCCGAACGATGGCCCCTGTTTGAGGTGATAATGCCAGTTAGGAGACTCACAGCTTGCTCAGTAGACTTCCCTCGTCGAAAGCCAAATTGCCTACTAGGCCATTATAGGCAATTTGGCTTTCGACGAGGTAAAGAGTTTTTCTCTAGAAAGCTTACAAGGCAGTTGTTTACCAGCATCTTTTTGGTTAATTACTGTTATTTTCTAATTCCTTCCTGTCATGATCGTGTTTGCGCTGCCGCAGGATGTCGTTGCAATGGTTTCTATACCTTGAGTAGACAATTTTTAAGACATCGTTTTCGGTTGCTAGTTTGCATGAGCGTGAAGATTGTCTCGGTGTCGGATGCATCTAAGTAGGCCTGGCGTAAAACCAGGGCTTTAAGTTAAATTTTGCTCGACTGATTTTAATATTAGACGTGTGCTTATTGATAATGTCTGTCAAAATCTTGTTAAAAAAAGAACTGCTTCGTCCGTATTTGTTTTGGAGATAACATCGACCCTGAACCGACTATTCCATGGTGAATGAAGAATTGAGCCATCTGGAGCTCAATTCTTCATTCACCATGGAATAGTCGGTTTTATATTTGAATCTGTTTTTGTTTGGTATGTTTTGGTTATAGTAGTTGAATTCCGAGCACTATGTGGTGATCTGTTATTGAGGCTTCGCAGACAATTCCCTGAGCAGTAGTAGCTTTGAGTTTAATGTAATGAAACCATGGTCTAGACATGCTTTTCCTCGAGTTGGATGAGTGATAGCTGGAAAACTGTGTTCAGCCATCAAACATTGATATGCCGCATGGGCGCGTTCGGGGAGTTATTCAGTAAGTCAATGTTGATGTCGCCCGTTATGATGACTCATGATTCGCTTTTTAGCTTGTCTAAGAAATCGTCTAACGAGTTTAGGAAACGTTAACGAGTTTAGGCGAATGAAGGTGAAAGGTATATACCAAGGATTGTTGCCTTATTTTGTATTTTAATCTGCTGGCAGTTAGCATCGTCAAATTCTGGTTCGTAGACCGAAGCAGTCCAGGGATCCCTGACATAAGCAGTGATCCCGCCACTTTTGTTTATGATTTTGGTGGAATGATAGCTTTTATAATTGGACAATAATGGAGTTTTCATTTAACAAGTATTCTGTTTAGACAATAACATCTGGTTCAAATTCAAGACGGCATAATGATGACTGGAGGCTGATGAAGTTTTTTTGTGTTTTTTAGCTCCTGATGTTACAAGTTAATACCCTAAAGTTATGTTCTTATGTAAAACCTCGTCTAAATTCCCGAAATCATAAACTGGACGATCAAATCCCGGGATTTATGAAACTGCAAATTATTTAGTGCGCTTTGAATACATTTAAACTAAATTTTTATATTGAAGAATTTTGTTATGTTTTTAGAGTTCCGTACTAAAATTGTTAAATTAAAGAGCTTTGTTTTTCATATAAACCAAACAAAGTTAATTCCTGAAAATACTCCTGTTATACCTAATTGTATTGTAATAAAAGGTTCTCAAAGGTTAGGGCATAACATAAAATTTATATTATATCCACGTAAATAAAGCCAACTCAGTTTTTATTTACCTATTTAAAACTAACTATTTAAAACTGTCACAATGTTAGTAAAGAATTCTTTAAATAGGAATATGATTCTTCAAATCAATATTTAGTAACTAATACTACCTACTCAAAGTCGAGTTCATGTTTTTATAATCCCGGGTTTTAATTGTCATATTTTTATAATCCCGGGATTTTAGACCAGGTATTATCAACTCTATGTTACGTTCTTCTTGGAATTTTGGTAAATTAGCTGTTCCTTTTCCGATCACTGGTCAAAATCGATCTAGTGTCATAATAATTTTAATCTATAAATTGATTTGCTATATTTTTCATTTTCAATAACATTTATTCACCAAAATATTCATTTGCCCATAACAGCACAACAATGCTAGTTCAGTACAAGCGCTTGCCTGCAATTTTGATTTTATGATCATGCTACAATTAATAATAAATTTTACTTTTAACTTATTCACAAGTAATACTGTAGTGTGTGGTTAAAACAAAATAAGTCTGACATTATGTCAGTAATAAATGCGTAATGTGGAATGCGTATGCTTGTGTCATCAGTCCTTATTAGTCACCAATTTACTTATTAAATCCGGAAGCATGGGTCAAAGTTGCCATGCCTGTTGCATATAATAATATTCTAGCAACTGCTTGTTTAGTTTGAGTGACAAGATTTGTGTTTTTCTTAAATTATACGTTAATGTATTGGAATACTTACGGTACACAGTGAACGAAAATAAACTTCCGTTCGCTGACGGTACATGCATGTTTCATTCTTTGTTTTTAGATACAAAATCCACGTATAAATCTATTCATGCAAATCGAATCAGCTCAGTCACGGAGTTGAGAGGGCAAAAACTAATTTGTGTTTATCTGTTCTGCTCATGTTTAACTATTCTTTGGAAAACGTCAGTCAACGCACTAACGTTGATCGATAAACGTCGTCGTCGATCGTTATTGGCGTGTGTTAGGGCCTTAAATGTACCTTATGTCAAGTATCGATTATGTAATGTGATACTTACAGACACTAATGATTATAACACATGTTAATAGAAAGGTAACAAACAAAAACGACGATATTTATTTTATGGCAAATAAAATAAGTATCGTCATTGGCGTATGTTTCTTTTGACCCTCTTAATATTTATTTGCACTATTACTATATAAGAGGGGGGACGATTATAGGAAACAATAATAGTACAAATTATTTTATGGAAAATAAGACAGTGCCGGTAAAACCTGCTGTCTAGTATAGAACTGAATATTGAGCCAACATTCTGTTCCAGTGATGAATGAGAAGGGGGGGATGTGTGGTGTAACGCAAAAGGATAGAATTAGGCGAAAATGTGTGTTTCATATCGAATATAACTTTGCATAGATCTCATTACAACGACAAACATTACAGGTTCACATCGACTCCGGAGGCCAGGTCGTCTCCCGACGCGAACAACTTCCCGAGCACGCCCGAGCCAGCCCAGCTGGCCGAGCCCGTCCTGCCCAAGACCGAGGCCGACTCGGATGCCGTATGATGTCCACCCACATGGCCTGCCCCCAACTACGACTTCGTGCCTCCCGACCAACTATACTCCATCTTCGCTGAACAATCGTACTGGACCGAAAACCTCATCTTCGAAGTGATTCAAGAAGATCCGATGTCCTTATATAAATAGGACACTATCAGGTATATGTATCCACTTCCGTTTACATATTTGACGTACATTTGAGTCGAACGGACGTATTATGAACGCATTTTTGTAACTTGAGATTAGAAGTGTATCGATGAGTAGTAGTATACTCTGCATTTTTACTTATCGTTAGTATTAATTGTACGTCGACATTGAATGTTGCGTAATCCTTGATGTTCTATTGTAGACATGGCCTTAAGTAGACATTAGTCGGTCATGATTTAGAATTGATGTTTAGCTTTTCAAATGTTTAGAATTTTTGTATCGTCGTTTTAAGGGTTGTGAAATGCAACACTTTTTGGGTAATTACGTGGATATCAAGGAATTTTCGAAATTAGTGAACATTTTTAATTTTCTTTAGCGATTTGTCTTAATTATACACTTTTTTTTAATCGTACATATATTATACATTCCAATACACAAATTCCAAAGACTGAAACAATATACAACTTTGATATTATTTAGTATTTCAAAAGCGCAGGATGAACTGAATGTAATAGTTTAAAGGACTCGTACTGTGTGCAGAGGGTCTGCAATTTGTCTGTAATCTCATTTATTCTGCAATATTGCTTAGATTTAAGACTGCGATTGATGCCATTCTTCTTTTAATATCTTCTAAACTATATTCTATACTCTTAACTTTAACTAATAGGTATTACTTAAGGATTTTGAAGGATTACTAGATTCTGCACTTCTGCAATTATGGAAATCGGATCTACATGTAGCTTAGGTCAGTAACCATGTATCAAGTATACTGGACACATCCTGCGCTTTTAATAAAACGAGATTATTCAACTTAACTTGTATTCTATTGTCCATTCTTTTATTGCGTAGAAAATGCTCAAAAAATGGTTTGTAAAATATTATCGTTTATTAAGGATCCAAAGTAAAAGAATGGCTGATAGATGATTTTTCATAATAAAAGTAGCCCAAGTACAAGTTATTTTAGGCAGCTAGACCGAAACCGATTAGATTATATGAACAAACAAACGTTGCCATTCTGCGTCGAAGTGTACAAAACAAACGTTTCTTTACGACAGCTTGATAATCACCGAGCGTGACGTATCAGCGTATCACCGTATAAAGCATAACCTTACAGTACAAAATACGTTATCGTATATTAATCATCTATGTATGCTTTACTTAGACATTTAAGTTAATTTTGTTAAGTTCTTAATTAAGTCCCGTAAATCAACGTGAACAATTTATACGTACAACATAGATTTAGCGATGTATACATTTTTTTTATTCTATACAAGGGTTGTTTAGGTGTATTATGATTATAAAAATTATACCTCAATATTTTCAAGCGACTGTTTATGTAAGATATGCTACCCACTTCGGTTCACCGTAGGGAAAGGAACTGCTCTCGTTCCGCGAAAGTTCATATTTTGACGCAGGATATAGTAATTGTATCCCTTAATTTTTTTTTTTTTTATATTCGAAGTAATAAGTTGGCGAACAAACGTATGATAAAAGTAATTTATAGGTCGGACTGATAATGTTAGCATTATAACATGTTGTGGTTCGAATCTTGTTTAGAACGAGAGTAGTGCGATGACTCGTGGAGTCTCTGGTCGGTGACAAATCACATTCCAATATAATAATAATAATAAGGTATAAAATTTTCGTCAAATTGTGACCGGAAAATATGGCACGGGTTTTAATAATGTCGTTCTTGTAACTTGTGGTTACTCGTGTTAACGTTTTTCTGGTCAGGCTTTAAAGCGTGTATAGCTTTAACGTTTTAAGAATCGTCCCATCGTAATGAAGTCGAAATGTATTGTAGTCATTAGCTCTCTTATTGTATCGAGGTGAACCTTGGATTCGGAGACAAGTAGCGGACGAAGCGCGGGCCTCGCGTCACGCATTCTATGTATATTTAGTACGAGCGCGCAACTCGGCCCCGCGCACTAAAAAGAAAATGTATAAAAAAAAACAAATACGTCCAATAATCGGTGTATTATTACAAAGGTTTGGGTATCTAACCATTAATTATAAGGGGTTATGTCACTAACACTATGATATTGAAAAATAAATCTCTTTACATTCCACTAGATATAAAATGCATAATCTTAAAAAAAAAAGAATCTTTTTTCTAACTTTATATAATATTATATTTATAAATAAGTAATGTAGCAATTTTAAGATTATAAAAGAGATTATTAAGAGGTACGAGTTAAGGACATTCCATAGAAACGATAGCTCTTGTAGATTTTTAGCATTTATATTAATAATTATAATATGATGTGTTTTACCAAATTATTTTTATACCAATGCTATTTACATTATAGTATATGTCGAGTGTGTAGGGAGCAACCGCAAGGCCTCTGTCGGTGACATGCCCTCAATACAATCATTTTATGTAGACGTTGTTTTACAGGCATTGGCGATATCATTTTGATTACTGAGTCAGAATATTTCACAGATGTGTATACTCAAAACAATTGATGCAAATTGTAGTGCTACTTACAAATTGAGCAATTTCATATGATAATTGAATAATATGAAATTACTCACATTGTAATTTCTAATCAGCTAAGGCTGCGCTACTTTTCACTTCTCTTCTTTCCTATACATATGTTGTGTTGTGGGATAATTACTGCAATGTTTTACACCACGCTTCAAAGCAAGCATGCCGCAAGCAGTATCGAATTGTCTCGTTGCTATCGATGACTAGTAATTAACTAGAGTAGGCCAATAAAAATAATGTTCTTCGAAACATTCATTTTTTATACTAAATTATAACATTTTTCGGTGTGAAATCTGAGATACAAAATCAGCACAGGCATAATGTTTAAATAATCTATTTCGCTTCAATATTACATATTTTCAACCGTTACTTCACAATAATAACAAACACCCGAAGTTCAGTGAACTACGTTCTGCGGTAGAAGCTACCGTTATTCTCGATCACTCACTCGACTTCAGACGAGATGCGTACGAACGAGCTCAAGCCATAGATTAGCGCAGCCTTAAACTTGACCATTGACGTTATTTTGTACCTCAACTCTAAACCTGTAAGCCAAAGAGCAGAAACAAAAAAAAAAACTATATAGAAAACGGAGCAGAACTATTTAGGTGTGACCCTTTTGGAGTCGAATCTCAACAGGAAATGGGCAATACTTCCCGTATTTAAAACATAATATTAATATACAGGATCATCATCCATTCCCCTGCATTCTTCTTATTTTATTTGGGTCTCTTTCTTCAATTCTTCACTATTCATATCCAGGATATTAATACTGTACCAATATTATGTGCATGAAACCCTTCATTTTAAAGAATTACTTAAAAAAAGAATCGAAGTATGGCAGCTATAGAGTATGTCTGCTTGTAGTTCATTCGATGGAGTCGTGAAGAGTTCGCCATTGCCTCTAAAACAGTCTGTCGAGCCAGCTCAAGTTTGTGTCGTACTCGATGAAAGCGCTCAGAATATATGTTGCTCTTATTCTATTTAATACTCAGTATAATGTGTTGCCAAATAGATGTACTGTCATTAGTATGTTATCAAGTCAGACTCGAGGTAGCCTCAAAGATGTCAAGTAAATTTTTATAATTCTCTCTAATTGTCGTGTATATTCTATGTAATTCGACGTTGCTGTATCTATTCCCCTAGTCGTTTAGCGACTCAATTGGCAAGTATATAAAAATGAAGCCGATTCATAATCGTGTAGCTTAGTTCGACAAGTAAGTATGCGTAATGGACACATTTAAAATCGTTATGATGTGTTAGCAGCGAGGCGGCCTCCGATATAAAACGATTAATAAATTAATCTACATTCTACAGTTTATAGATTAGGATGCGATTGTCGCACATTTAACGATTAACTCATATGCTAGATTGATGTGTCAGTAATGATTACTGTATATGTATAACGTATCTAACCCTTATGCTAAGCTTTCTACATTGTGCTCAAATATTCATTGAAAGTACAGATCTATGTATCCATGACAAAACCCTAGTTTTTAAGAAAGTTTAGTCATTTTTGAATTTCAAGCATGATCAAATGAATATCGAATTGCTTTGAAAACACACATCCTCATTCTTTAACGACCTGCTAGCAGGAAGGTTCTTAAAAGACCTATAAAATATATAAAAATAGTACATAATAAGGATGGGATAATTACCTTGTTTTGAACGGATTCAATAAGTTTGTGTATTTAAGGTATCCAGTATAGCGGCGATTTTCTATAAATGAAAAACTGACTGTGTTGGAGAAGCCCTTGTCACAGAGAGCCCATCAGCATCTTGAAATTCAAAATGGACTATAATCGAGAAGTAGTTCGTTCACAACGATCACTCAGCCATACAACACGTTTAGGCAACTAATCTATCGTATTAATATCAAACTGTCCGTCTTAACCTTTATAATTAAGTATTTTTTACGAAGCAAAATAACCAATAGAATGATATTCGTAGCGTAGCTGTAATTTTTTCAAGTCTTCTATCGATCTTTGTACTGTCTCTCTATGTCAGACAGATGATTTCTACATTCCATTAGTTACGGTATATTTCTTATACTTAATAAGCTATTTTGACATTATTTATATAATATATATCCTATATGTGTATATTTCGGAATTTTAATATTATGGTATGTAAAAATTTGACAATAAATTGTCCAAAAATTGGCCAGTATTATTTGAGACTAGGATCTATGGTCATGCGACTAAGTATCTCTGCATTATTATTAAGGCAGCAGTGATTGTGACAAAAGTCTGACTTTTACGTCTGTGCAGAGTAATTGTAGTTCGTGAATGATAAAATGCAGTGATATTTGTATTCGTCCTATTGAGATCGAATCTCGTATAAGGCTGCTAAAAAACGTTTGACTGCAGATCAATATATAGATACAAATCCTTGTCTCAAATGTATCAAAGATGATTTTGACGTGAAACATTTTTGAATTCAAACGTAACATTGTGTCAGTATCATGTATCCTTAATTGGTTAGTATCTGCATTGCAGAAGCTGTATACGTCTATAAAAAAACTCGATTTTACATTTTCGAAGAAATTGAACAAAATTGCTCAATACATTTTAAACTTATAGTTATCAACATAAGTCTTGTCGAATTTATAACGTACATTTATCGAATTTACGAACGAAATTTATGTATTTTTCAAACCCTTACATGGTAGCATGCTAAAATAATGTTGAATTATTAGTGTTTCTCTGTAATCACTAAGTAACTAAGGCTTATTGAAACGAATCGAATATGAATATTCCGAATCACAATTAATAATCATGATTACGAGTGTAAATACAAGTAGTTTTACATTTAATTAATACTATGAAGCAAAAAATTATTCATACAAATTTTGTTGATTCGAAAATTATTTCCACATTGCTACCTATCCTCTTGATGAAAATATTATTTTGTACAACGAAGATGATTTTGATTTGATCCGATGAATTCTCTTAAGCTCTCTAAGTTGTGATCATATTTATTTAATAAGTTGAATGTTCAGCTCGTTGATTTTACTTGTATCAATGTCGATGTTAATAGATCTGCAAAGTGAAATAATTTATTATTCTATTAATAATGTTAATCTACTGCCGAGTTTGAGGACTGCAGTATAGCCGCATATAAAATAAATACCGCTTTAAAATTAATGATCTTTCTTTGATGAAACCGTCTAATTTGCATATTTTCTCTTTTGTTATAAAGTCCGTGGACATTGATATTGGTATTATCATCACTTAGTAATGAAAAAGTGTCGGCTTCCTGCCCGGTTGCCCAAAAACTTCTCTTATGATTAGCCTAAGTTTTCTCTCTTGTACACCCACCATGGCTCCTTCTAAAATAATAACTTTACTATACATGTGTCTCAAATCTGTCTGAAAAATTAATGCAAAGTTTTTGGGTGTTTTGTATTTGTAGCAAGGAGCAGTACATTTATATGTATATATGGTAATGTCGACGTGACATATTATGTGCTCTGTTTATACTCAATTACCTTTTATATTTTTATATTTTAGCTTTACTAAGATAATAAATTATAATTTTTTATGAATAATTATTGTTTCATTTACATTATTTTAGATTCTGTTTTACCCTAGTGCATCCGGACGGAAGTAACCTTTGTGGAGTATGTTGAATTGTAAGTGAACTTATGTCATTTTATTGAACCTGTATTTTTTTAAATATACATGTGTTACTTAGGCAACGATTTGAAGCGGTTTCCCGAGTGGTCAGACAGTTTTGATGACGTATACATTTCCCTTACCTTTCGCTCGCGCCTACAGGTGGCCTTCAACTATAAATAAAATAAAAAGTAAATAAATAAATGTCTGGCAGTGGGCGTAAACTATCTGGCGGTTCGGGAAACCTCTTTATATTGTTCCCATGTAACATGTTATGTACATTAAATTGAGATTTATTCAAATTACGTAAGTTCACAAACATACTTTAGGATTTCCCACCAAACAAAGTGTCTGGCAGTGGAGGAGGTGAATCATGATCTACTAACGTAATATAAAAAAAAAACATGTTTTATAGTATGACGTACCTAACTTAGCAGCTATTTAGCACAGCTTTCTTATCTGATACCTGCCGAAGGCACCACGACCGACTATAGTAACGTATTTCCACAACAAAAGTTTGGGGCTTTTATAAAATGACGTAGGTCCATTAGACTACAGTCCTTTCACAATTATACTATACCTACCTCTGATTTTGCATCTTATTGCATGGAGTTTCTTGCCGGTTCTTTTTAATAGGAAACGACCAACCCGAACCGTGCACCTTTTGTCGACATTTTAAAAGTGCCCATGTAGGCCTATTTTGATTTTGATTGCCGACCACTCGTCCGGGTGCGGCCGGTTGCCTCGGGTTATTAGGATATTTTGAAAGCGGGCATCGGTCCATTCACGCACGTTAGAGATGATGCCCTTACAATAAGGTTGCAGTTAGGTAGCTGCTGGCAAGTTAGTAAAGTTGTAAACAAATTATAAAATTACTGATTTTTATGTCTGTCACAATAAGGTTGCTTCTATCCGAAGTAAAATAACTGCGAAATAATGGTACACACAGTACCCTGACCTTTCGCAGTTGCTCCTTGAGTGTAAAGTTGGTTTTTCAAAATTAAGTAACATTATTATCATCATCGTCGTCTACCCCTACTCCTCGTCTCATCAGACACTTCGTTTCTTAATTCCATTCATCGTTTCTTTCAAAATAAAATAGCATTTAAATACATCAATATAATATAAAACTCAAGCTCTAAGCCACCACATGGACCCCCTAATTCTGGGGTATTCGAGCAGGCCCTCGAGGGGCCCGATGGCGGACACCGCTGGGCACTTGTTGTAGAGGTAGCGGTAGCACGTGTCACGCACGTGAGACACCGTGATGCGCTCCACGGCGCGGATCTGGTTCAGGAGCGTCGGCCGGCAGCCGTGGTACAGCGTCCACTTTCCTATGTCCATGCAGGTGCCCAGCGCACTTTCCATTTCCGACAAAATCTTCGTCGTCAGAAAATTCTTGGCCCTCTGGACCTCCGGCTCCGTGACGCAAAGGCACAAGTACATGAGCTCGTCTTGTATCAACATCATCATGTCATCTAACTGCATCACACCGCTCACAAAATGCACTCCAAAGAGTCCGCAGTCTTTGTAGGCAATATTGAATGTTTGGTAAGAGTCGCACAAGCCGCAGCACGAGGCTTCCCGGGCGACCCGCAAGGGGTGCATTTCCCCGCCGGGCTGCGAGCGGTCCCAGCCACCCAGTAAGAACTTCGCCACCTCCATCACGAGCGAGTCGTTGTCGCCGAAGGGCGGACCCTCCACGGCCATCATCACATGCGCAGTGGGCATCGAATCGTCACGATATCTCACTTCTGAGCCTGTGTACCTATAGGGTTCTGTGTCGGAACTCTTGACAGAGTCCAGACAGCCCATGTAGCAATTGGCTATCGAGACTATCTCCTCGTGCGTGACGCCGCCGACCGCCGCCAGTACTGTGCGGCCGGGGTTGTAGAACTTGGACAGGTACTTGCAGACGGTGCCGGCATTGAACCAGCACAGATTGCAGGAGGGGCCCATCACGGTCTGCGCGAGCTGTGTGCCCTGGAACGCAGTGGCATGCAAATAGTCAGTCACCACGTTGCCGGGGTTCTTGTCGTGTTTTAGCATTTCCTGATATACGACCATTTTCTGGTACTCGATTTCGTTTCTGTCGAAGGCGTTGTTGAACACGCAGTCCATGAGTATCTCTGTGGCGAGCCGCACGTCCTGGCTCAGGCACTCCACGCAGAAGACCACCAGCTCGCGACTCGCGCGGCAGCTGAACTTCCCACCGATACTCGCCATTTGTGCCTCGAGAGTATTTTTGTCTCGAGCGAAAGTTCCTTTGAAAGCTATATGCTCGAACATATGGGATATTCCATTTTCGCCTGGGCTTTCGTAACGGGAGCCGGCGTCTATGAAGATCCCGATGCTGGCTGTACAGCTCTCACGCTCCTCGGTGGCGACGGTCACGCCGTTGAACAGCTTGTAGTAGTGAGTGACCGGCAGGTTTGAAAGGTATTGAGAGAAGTCATTCGGGTAACAGATGTGTCTGGTGAAAGACTTCAAAGGTTTGAGTTGTCTTTTCAGAATGCTTGTTGTTTTGAGCATCCTTGATTATTATTATGTATACAATAATAAACAAAATCGTGCAATGTCAAAGAGAGGGGTAGTGACGCTGACGTGTCATTGTCATAACATGACCATAGTCAGCGACAAAGAGTAAAACACTTACACCAAAAGATGAGATGGCTTCTAGAGATTAGAAAAGAGAAGCCGTAATATTTTTTGCGTATCTGTCGGATTATACCACTCTGGCCCACCAAGTTGTGAAACCGTGGGACAAAGTAGATGTAAAAAAAATGTATGTCTTCTTTGCCCCACTAACGATAGTTTCCCTTAGCTTATATGGTCTCACTTCTGGACAAAGGCCTCCCTCATAGCTTTCCACTCTTCTCTCCGTGCGTCGTCACGCCAGCTTTTTCTTGGCCTTCCTCGGCAACTACGCCTGATTAATAAATAATGATTCCTATAAATTTAGAGCAACCAGGCCTAGAGCAACAATTATTATGGACACGATAGGACTGGTTGTTTTTTATGTAAAAGAATTCAATGCGAAGTTGTAATAAAATAAATAACTGAAAATGGCCTTTGTTTAGTCTGACCTTCTCAAAACATAAACAAGTAGTAACATGACGACGCTCTCATTGGCGACATCAACATTAACATTGTGCTGAGCAACGTCGACTCTAATGCTGATGTGTATTTAAATACTACAGCATCACATTTAATTAAATGCTTCCGGCACACGCTTCTTCTCTTCTGCAACCAATATAAAGCTAATGAAGCTAGGTTAGGTTAGGTCAGCCGGGCCGCCGGCCTCGACACAATCGAGGCGATCCGGCCAGTACTCGACGACTGGCTCGGGAGGAAGCACGGCTCCCTGACGTTTCGGGCGACGCAGGTGCTCTCGGGGCATGGTTGCTTCGGGAAGTACCTGTGTCGCATAAGCAGGGAGCCGGACGCTCGGTTCCATCACTGCGTCCATTGTCCGGAGGATACGGCGTGGCATACGCTGGCAGAATGTCCCGCGTGGGACGAGCCGCGCCGTGCCCTCGTCACAGAGATAGGTGGAGACCTGTCGCTGCCGACGGTTGCTCACGCGATGGTCGACAGCACAGAGTCCTGGGACGCGGTGGTGTCCTTCTGCGAAACCGTCATGTCGCAGAAGGAAGCTGCGGAGAGGGAGAGGGAGATCTCGAGTTCCTTCCCATCCCGCAGCAGACGCACCGGGCGTCGGCAGAGGGCGGATAACGCCCTCTTCCGGCCCCCCTAAACATTCGGATAAGGATTCGGGGACATCCGTCGCCCCCCATATCACTGGACCCGAGACGGCGGCGCGTAGTGTTCTACGCGCGCCTCTCACAGACGTAACGGGGGGAGTACACCTCCTCCCCCCAGGGACGAGGCCCGCACTGGTCGAGCGGGCCGGCACTAGTCCGGGGCAGCGGAAGTCACATTCGTTCCCGCTGCCCCCAGACGCAAGTGTGCGAGGGAACACCGGGGTGGTTTTTAGTCAGTTGGAGCCTGACAGACCCCTCCGCCCTCCCCAGGCGGAGGACATCCGTTTCCGGATTTTCCACCTCGCAACAAAAAAAAAAAAAAAAAAAAAAAGGTCAGCCGGGCTGTTGCCGCACTTAGCCTCTTTATTGGGCCACAGTACGTATGAAAATCCTCTGGGTACTACAACCATCCCTGGTCCTCCCAGAAAGCTAGTAGCCTTTTCAGGCTGCTGCAGGCTTCCGGGAGTGATGCCGGAACGGATTGAAGAGTCCGTGCCCGTTGATCTGCCACGCTTCTGCACTCCATGAGCACATGCTGTGGTGTTTCTTCCGCCTCCATGCATCCTCTGCACCGAGGGCTGTCCGTCACACCTATGGTAAAAAGGTGTTTGTTTAGGGGACAGTGGCCGGTTATAATACCTATAATCTTGCGAATTTTGTCCCGTTTCGGTCTAGTAATACTGCGGGCAAATCTCTTTGATGCTTCCGGAACTGCACTCTTTGTTTACCTGCAGGTTACACTGTTCCTCCATTCCATTTGGTGTCTTTCCTCGGTTTTCTTACGCAGCCAGGTTTTTATTTGGGTTTGGGGTATGGGCAGCAGTGGATATTTAAATGAAGATCCATATTTAAATTAAAAATGGCTGCCACCTACAAGATGTTTTTCATAGACCACACCATCTTCACTTTTCCTTCGATTTATACAAGGTGTTGTTTTGCATCCTCGTCAAATTCAAGGAGGTAATTATACTAATGATTCTCGACCCGAATCAATAATAAAATGGGTAGGTAATTTAATTTTTTTGTTGTTTTTGGAAATCGGTAAGTGTGAACCACCCGTGTTTTAAACGCAGCACTGATTCTCGCCCTATAACCGCGCTTGCACACATACAAACAACCTCAAACGTTTATTCGATGATTTCTTATTCCCTAAACCACTTTAGGGGGTTATTCTGATATACTGACAAACTTAAGCAACCAAAAAAATCAGCGTTTATTAATAATTAACTAGGTACCGTAATTTAAAAAGTCAAAAAGTCAAAGTCAAAGCATTTATTTCAATTAGACCATTACAGGCACTTTTGAAAGTCAAAAAAAACAAAATAAAACGCGAAGCTACAGTCCCAGTCACAAGGCATAATAACTTGTGAAAGTACTGTAGTTGCCCATTCCGTAGCGTAGATCTCTATGGAGAAGAACGGGCAAGAAACTCCATGGACACTCTTTTAAATCAAAATATGTTACAAAATCTTGGTTACATCATTCATGTTAAGAATTACAAATATGTGAGAACAATGTAGAAATACGGGCAAGTTAAGAGCGTCCAGAGTAAAAGATTAAATCAGTAATTAAAAAATAAAGTAATTAAAATAAACCGTGGCAGCTAAGAGATGACCAGTCACAACTGACAGCGCCCGTTCACGAACATGACGCATGTATCAGCCATCATTCAACTCAACCATTTTGAAGGGAACTAAACGACCCGACACACCCGCCACCATCAGCGTGACATTTAAGTGAGCATGACATTCACTCAACCACCAGGGTAATTTCGCGTCAATGAAAGATTTAGGTACTCATTAAATGGTGGCTTTACAGTACATGGTACTCACACATGTGCTATGCAATTATATAATACTAAGAGATTGAATCTATACAATGCAAATATATTTTTACAATCTTCTGCAGCTTTCACAATAACTTCACTTTCTAATTCTGATGATTCCGATTGCCCCTATGGTTGTGGAGCAGGACCAGCATTGAGCCAAGCATTTTTATCATCAATATAATCCCCCAACTTATAATATGCTTGCCTACATAGTGTGCGTTTTATGCAAGATTTAAATTTCGTTTCATTCAGTTGTAGAATGTGGGGAGGTATTTTATTATAACATTTTAAACAGTACCCCATGAAAGATGAGTCTACTTTAGCTAACCTGAAACCTGGCTGAACTAGTTGGTCTCTGTTTCTAGTATTATAGTGGTGCCGGTCACCTCTTTTACTAAATAAATGCAGATTTTTTCTAACGTACATGATGTTTTCATAGATGTATTGACAAGGTACCGTCATGATGTTAATTTCCTTGAACAGTTCTCTTAGAGAATCGCGCCTACGTAGTTTATATATGGCTCTGATAGCTCTTTTCTGCAGAATAAATATAGACTCGATGTCTGCAGCCCGTCCCCATAGTAAAATACCATATGACATAATACTATGAAAATAACTAAAATACACTATCCTCGCGGTATCTACATCAGTAAATTGACGGATTTTTCTGACAGCATATGCTGCTGAACTCAGCCGTCCTGCAAGAGATGTTAAATGAGGACCCCATTGTAGCCTTGAGTCGAGCGTGATCCCTAAGAAAACAGTTTCATCGACAAATTCAAGTTTCTCTTGATTCAATACTATGTCACAGTCACTACTTTTGACATTTGGTAGAGAAAATCTTATGCACTTAGTTTTTTTCACATTTAATACTAAATTATTTGCGGTAAACCATTTATGGACCTGCATTAGAGCGTTATTTACATCGTCAAGGTTTGTGGCACGTCTGTTTATCTTAAATATTAACGAAGTATCGTCCGCAAACAACACCATTTGTGGTTTGTAAATAAATAAATGGGGTAGGTCATTAATATATACTAAAAAGAGGAAAGGACCCAATATCGAACCTTGTGGTACACCCATTTTTACTTTCAAAGCCATTGAATTTACACCGTTTACCTGTACTTGCTGCTGTCTATCATTCAAATACGATTTTACTAAACTGAGCGCAAGTTTACCTAAGCCGTAATGCTCAAGTTTCAAGAGCAAGGTTTGGTGATTTACGCAATCAAATGCCTTCGAGAGGTCACAGAAGATTCCTATGGCATCTTGTGCCTCTTCCCACGCAGTATATATGTGTTTTAATAAAGTGACACCGGCGTCAGTTGTACAACGTCCCTTGGTGAAACCATACTGTTTCTCGTGTAAGATTTTGTTGGTGTTAAAGTGGGTGAGCATTTGATTAAGCATTACCTTTTCAAACACCTTGCTGAAAACCGGCAGCACGGATACGGGTCTATAATTATTCGTATCTTTACTGTCCCCAGATTTGAAAAGTGGTATTACCTTGCTGTATTTCATAAGGTCTGGGAAGACTCCTTGGTCCACACACAAATTAAAAATTAAAGCCAAGTACGGTGCTATAGTGTCAATAATAGCTTGACACACTTTAATAGACAATCCCCATAGATCTTCTGTTAATTTGATTTTGATTTCCTTAAAAGCTTTAATGACTGCTATGGGGTTTATATGCTTAAAATGAAACTCAACCGGACAGGCTGAAACGTTCGCTTTTAATAAATCAATAGAAAGCAAGGGTGAGGAATTTAAGGTTTCGGTAGTTTTAAGTGGGATATTGGTAAAGAAATCTACAAATTCTTGAGCTACTTCGTTTTTAGAGCTTAGAAGACCACGTGAAGTCTCTAGTCTGATTTCATTATTACATTTTTTATTTCTATTAGTTTCATTGTTGATAATTTTCCAAACCGTCTTTATTTTGTTATCGGCGGACTTAATCTTGTTGCTAATGAATAAGGCTTTGGCTACTTTGCAAGTGTTTTTAAAGATTTTAGAATAGGTTGCAACATATTTATTAAAAGTTTCCGAGTTGATGTAAGGCTTAAGGCCGTACAACTCAAACAATCGCTCCCTACTTATCCTAATACCCTTAGTGGCCCAGTCACTGAACATAAACTTAGGGTAAATAGATTTTGTTTTCATTTTTAATATATTATTGAACTCTACGTGAACTACCGAAAAGAATTCCTCATAAAATTTATTTGCATTTTCAATTATATGGCCCGGAATGCCTAAATTACTAATTAAGTTATTATTAAATTTATTCAAATTGCTGGGCGTTATTTGTCTAGAGTTTATCTGGATTTTTTGTAATGGTGTGTATGACTCGAAAACAACGGTTTGCCCACTGTGATCAGAAGGGAGGTAATTTACAGTTGATTTATCTAAGTTGTCGCAACAACAAAAAACATTATCAATACATGTAGCAGTATTTGTAGTAATTCGGGTTGGTTCCGAAAACACGTTTAACAAATTAAATGATTTAAAAAGGTGTAATAATCTACTAGTATTAGAATTTTTGTCTAAAATATTAATATTAAAGTCACCACAGATAACCAGAGATTTTTTACCTGTTGCGAGTTTTGCTAAAGCATCTTCCATTACTGACTCAAATAAGGAGTAGTTTTGATAATTTGGGGGTCTGTAAACGCACACTATTATATGCTTATCCAGCTCAACACAAGACAGTTCAATATTATGCTCAACCGATAGATCAACAATATCGCTTCGACACTTAAATTTAATACAATTTTTAACTAAGATTAATGAACCCCCACGCATTTTCGATTTTCGGTTAAAGCAACTGCCCACACTGTAATTTGCGTAATTAATTAGCATTTCATAGTCTTTTAACCAATGTTCAGTGAAACAAACAATTTCAAACTTTGTTTTTTCTAAAAATAATTCAATCTCTAATTGCTTTGAAGAGAAACCTTGAATGTTTTGATGGAATAATTGCAAGGAATTCTGCTTAGCCCCTTTTTTACATTTAGCTATTTGATAGCGAGAAGGTATAATGTTACTGGTATCTTCTGTTGTCTTACTAACTAGTTTAAATGAGCATCCGGAGTGAGTTCTAAGACTCCCGTGGCATCACCAGACAACAAGCTCCTATCACTAATACACCCTAATTGAGAATTTTCCATGCTCACACAAGGAACCTCCTCTGTAGAATAATTGTAAAAAGAAAATAAACCTATATTAGTATGATTACTAATAGTCGCAGTGTTAATAATAGAACTAAACTTAGACATACTATTTATGTCTGTGTGAATATTATAAGCTAATAGCCTAGCTATTTTGTGTCTACATCCAATAGGTAGATACACATTACCCCGTGTCGACCTAAGTTTACCTACAAAAGTGTTAGTATCCAAATAAATAAGTTTGTCACTATAGTGACCGACTAAAAAGTGCAAATGTTTATTCAACATGTGTATATAATTGTTCTTTCGATCACCCAAATTTTCAAAATATGGAAAAGCACATAATATTATTCTACGACAATTCAACTTTAACAACTCAGTAACACTGTCTGTGATGTCTTCTTTTTTAATTTTTGAACTATTTCCTACAAATATAGTTATATCAGTATTATTATTATAAACATTTCTAGTTACTGATGCCATAATCTGTTTGAATGTTGACCCTGGCATGCAATGATTTTGATTGGAACAACTCAGGTTATTACAAACTAATTTACCTACACCTCTTCCTATACTATCTGAGAACATTATTGAGAATAAACAATCGTAACTACTATTCATCTCAGGTTGTAAAACTTGTTAACAATCTTGTGTAATATTAGTAGTTTAAATTGAATATTTATGTCTTTTGTTTCAACCTCCTGAATTTTGACGAGGATGCAAAACAACACCTTGAATATTTGAAATAGTGGTTAAAATAAATAATAATCTAATTCCCCGCATGGCAGATCTGTTTTCTAGAAATAGACGTGATAACAGTCAACTCTGTCAACACACGTCTCGGAATGCACTTATGCTCGAAAGTGTTTTTGTATGGCTACCATTATTTTCAATAAGCTTCCCAACAGCTGGAAAAAGCTAAGCGTAGAAGCATTTAAAAGGAAAGTAAAATGCTTTATACTATCTTTTAAAATGCATAAGAAAAGGCATTAGAGGCATTTAAAAAGATAGTAAAATTCATTTTTCTATCTTTTTAAATGCTTCAAACCGACTCAGACCGTACTCGAAGCCCTGGATGTGCGTCGAATTCGGTCTGAGTCAGTTCAATTTGAGTATGCCGAAAGAGTCAACTAAAACCCAACCGTTGAGGGTATTGTTTCCACCTGAAATAATGCTATTTGCAATCTTCTTTAGGCGTCGAAAGAAGCGCTGCATCAACGATTGCTTCACGTCAGCTACGTTAATGCCTAACAAATCCGCCAAACCCATACACCTATAGCTTTCAGATGATGAGAGGGATCTAAGGTTTATGGAATCCGATAGCTAAATTCCCTCGGATTCTATAATTACCTATCGCTTTACAACACGACTCCATCCCGATGGTAGTACTAAAAGTTTCAGTTACTTTCAATAGCTAGATCAGTCGCAATTTGTTATGGGGCAAAGAGTTTCAGATCATCCATGTAAAGGAGGTGTGGACCTGACCTCCTCCACCACCTCTCTTTAACTAGTAGCCTAGACCTGAATCCTCCCTAAGTATGCTGAGAGTATTTAGGGCTAGATAGAGCGAAAGTGGACTCAAATTGTCACCCTAAAATATTTCCCGTTTAATCCATATAGGTTCATCATTCCCTTGGATCTATCGACATTCCGGATAGCGAAAGAACGTCTTCCATTGACACGATTCCAAAGTGCGCAAAGTGGTATCTACGAGTATCTAGTACAACTCCCTACCCTAATGACCATGTATGTGGCACCGAATCGTAGTAGGTAATCACTGTATACCCGGCACAGAAACCGGGTATCAAATTACTTCTAGGCATTTAAGATTTTGGATAGATGGTCCCGTTACGTGAACGTGAATATGCGATGTGCATGTAAGTTACGTGCGTACGAAGTACGTACCTACTTAAATGTCATGAAGTTTAGACTAAAAAACTATCAGTTAGCCGAGAGTGTTGTTTTGAGGATTTTAATGATTATTATACTTTCGTATCTCATCTCGCCTCGTCTCGCGGGTAGCATGTCCGGTGTGCGTGCGGCGTGGCACCGGAGCGCGTCTCGGACTTATCATGGATTTATATGCACATACATACACCACACCGGCACCGGAAAGGCGCCGCAAGGCACCGTGTGAATAAGCTCTAAGTCCCATCTCATGCGCTGCACACAGCCAACGGCAGCGGGTGCACCCAAGCTCCTCGGTGGCCGGGCTCTCCCCTGCGGACGTCAGCCAAGAGAAATATTCGTCGCTCGAGCTCGACGCAACTGCCCCTACCGGTGACACCGTTGTTAATCCTAGGTCCAGCGACGGTAAGGCGGAGCTGACGTGCGCGACTTGAAGCTGCTTTTGTTATGATTTCTTTAATGTCCATGACAATTGACGTCATTACGGATGGAGGCTAGAAACTGATATTTTGAACATTTTTTTAGAGAGTTATCGGAGCATCCACTGACAGCAAGTGACACGTTTATTACTATAATGGTAGTGTTGTTCTACAATGACTTCACGTGGACGCTGTGGCTTTATGTAAATGTTTTTTTAAATTTCATTTAAGTGTAAAGACGTTCATAAACATTTTACGAGTTGTGCTTACAACTGCGCATTGATAAGTCAACTACAAAATATTTTAAAACCCTCCGTGCATATTGCGCAACGGATGCGTGAACATCATGAGTGTACGAACCGTGATGCTGCTAGCGGCGTTGTTGGCACACCAGCTGCACGCTCAGGATAAACTGCTCCACTACGTAGTCGCTCTGGTGACAGACGTCCACTACTGTTACGGGACGCTCATCTCAGCTAACTGGGTGTTGACTGCTGCAAACTGCTTCCAGGCCACATCCATACAATTCGGCAACTTGGCCATTCCGTTGAACGAGACGACCTCCATCCGAAAAATCCTGTTCTATCAACGACCTCGATCGACTAAGATCCTAGAGCCTGATCTCGGCTTGGTCTTTATCAGCTCGGTGCCCCTGGGTCACTTTGCACTGTTGTCGGCTGTGGATTACAAAGCGATGGCAGGCCACGTTATCAAGTACACCGACTTCTCAGGCCCCGCAAAGGAAATATTAAAACAAGGTATCATAAGCTCGTGCCACGTGGAGAAGCAGTCTGTTTACTCGTCACACTTGTGTGTAGCGCCCATGTGCTCAAATAAGCAGCAGCTGGTGGTCCCGGGCGAGCCCGGCAGCCCACTGTTCTACGACGGCAAGTTGGCGGGCGTGCACGTCGGGGACAGCAACCTTCGGTCCTCCGGGGACACCAAACTGTACTTCTTGCGTACCTACACGTCAATCAGCCCATTCCTAACGTGGATAAATGAAGTGATACGAACAAAATAATTCGCGACATTTGTCTAGACGAGTCTACGCTACGCCTAGACAGAGCGATGCCGTTACAGTAGCTTGTATTATCTTATTTATTTGCATGATAATTGGACTGATGCTCTGGTTAGTTTGCCGGCAGGTTCTTATGACAATCCATCCATGTTGGTGTATCATTGAAGCTGCATAGTGTACATAGATGCGTTGTAGAAACCACTCAATGGAGCAGTATGGAGCTCGTCGAAATAATTCCAAGAAATGCGATTATGGACTAATCTTCGAGTCGTTAATCTATGCACTTTCAAGCTGTATTATAGAAAAATCTGATTATAAACGAAACTATAGAAATTTTCGTTTTATTTAATATAAGTACCTAAGTACTTGTAGGTCTAGTGGAATGTATTCCTGTGCAAGAAAATGTGGATGATTTGAGGATGACAAAATATAATGTTCAAATGTTGTAAGGGGGGCCGTCCGCTATAATAAGCTCGGGTGTGGTTCCGGGTGTTCGCTCGCGTATCAGTAATCAAAATCAAATCAAAATCAAAATCAAAATATTTTATTTTACATAGGCCTACATGGGCACTTATAAAACGTCAACAAAAGGTGCACGGTTCGGGTTGGTCGTTTCCTATGGAGAAGAACCGGCAAGAAACTCCATGGTTACTCTTTTAAAATCATTTGGTTTTACAATATTTGAAGTTACAGCGTTAGTACTTAAATATGGGAGGACAGCGTAGGCCCGACAATAAGTCGATTGCTTACTACAGACGGTAGTAATAGGAAGAAAAAAAAAAAAAAAAAAAAATACAAAGCCTACAATGTCCACACATTCACAAAAAAATAGGTATATAAAAAGAATCTATACAAAAGTAAAAATAAAACAATAAAAGAACACTAACTTAACAATAGACACAGATGTTATCATCAGTGCTGTAACTATTCTGAACAATGAACGAAACGTGCAATTATTGAAAAACTATTGTAAAAAAAGAAAAAGAATGGAAAAAATAATATTGGGAATAGTTAGAGACATCCACACATTTGTGTCGTTTATGAGCTACCAGGGAAGCCGCATGAACAGAAGGAACTACAGCCAAACTTCTTTATCTTCAACGTAGTCCTTAATTTTGTAATATGCTTTTTTAATAAGGACACGTTTGATGCAATTTTTAAACTTTCCATCGGTCAGTTCTGTAACTGACTTTGGCAGCTTATTATAAAAGCGTATACTGTTTATAAGAAATGATTTGCTAGTTTTTGTTAATCTAAATTTGGGTATTACAATTTCGTGTTTACTGCGCGTGTTTATATTATGGAAGTCGCTTCTAATTTTGAAAAGCCCTCGGTTTTTGCGGACATATAAAATACATTCTAGGATATAAAGTGAAGGCAGTGTCAGTATATCGATCTCTTTAAATTTTGTCTGAGGGACTCGCGAGGACCCATTTTATAGATCGCGCGGACTGCTCTCTTAATGAAAAATAGTATGAGCAGCACCACAACGCGTGGGCGCGTGCGGCCGGTTTTTCTAAGGATATACTACTCATAATTGCAATAGAGGTTGAAAATAAGTTAAGTGCTAAATGTAGGTGGGCTCTAGACGAGTAGGGTTCTTGTGTTCACCAGCGTGTACGAATTGCCAAGGCCAAATTTGCAGACTTGCTCGAATGTATTGAATCCAATAGAAGAATTTGGATTGTGTCATTGATGAAGAGAAGGCTGATTCATCTTCAGTTGAACAATTTATGAACATCCAGCAAGAAGAAGAAAATAAAATTGAAGAAAACATGACTGTTGAAGTCTAATTTGATGAGAAGAATCAGATTAAAATATTAACAGAACTCAGAGTAGACTTTAAATAACTCACCTATATCAACACAAATAATCATCATGCAGTAAATACAGTATTTTCACATGAAAGTCCGGCCTAACAGATCATGGAGTAGGAGTCTACCGGGGAAACCACGACAAAAATAAATTGTTCTTCAACTTTTAGAATCACGATATCTTAGGAATGGTGATTCTTAGGAAAAGAGTAAAATGACTTTTGTAGATAATTTTATGATCTACAATTTTTGTCTGGCCTATATTTTTGATAAAACTTAGTTTTTTTAAATCAAAAAAGCTGAAAACTTTGAATAACTTTTTGGCACACGATCGACGGGGACGTTTGGCACTTTATCTCTACTGGTGTAGATACCCAAGGTTTCTACCAAAATTCAGCACTATCGGAGTTTTTGTTATTTGATCACTACTTTTATGTCTAACTGCTGTGCCCGCGACTTCGTCCGCGTGGATTTTACAAAAAAAGTTGTTTTTTTTTTGTTTTTGCATTTTCATTTTAATTACATTTTAAATAAGTCTAAAACAAAGAAAAAAATATATAAAAAAACAGGTTTCAGCCGGTATAGGGAGCAGGGTCCAAGCTACCTGTGGTTAGGCTTGCAGAGACAGGAACCTCCTCACAATGCCGGCTGTATCGAGGAGTACTGCCTTCTGAATCAGGCCCTTGATACAACTCCAAATTAAAGCTTCGGCAGATGTTCGTCGAGGCTTATTTTAATTATCTTTTTCAGTTTTTCGTATTAGCTTTATTAAAAAATTTCTTTATATACAATATTCGGTGTACAATTTTTTTGGGCTAAAACAACAACACTACTGGCATTTGTCGCACGTGAACATGCCACGTATAGTTGCTCATGGGTAAAGCAACCTTTAGTTAAATCTACCAGCTTTGCTTAACGTTTGCCCTTGTGACTTGTTGATTGTCATAGCGAAACTGACATTGATAGGGAATTGCAATGTACGGTGCACGTACATGGGTTTTAAAATATTATTTATTACAATGAGTTAGCCAGTAGGCTCGCGCATTTGCACTTTGCACGTAACCTACATTTGGCAGTGCATTGACACTGACATATTGCATTGTATTACATTTTTAATTAGACGTGGTTTGAGTCAGACAACTTGCATTTTTATTTAGTTTCATCCCGTTGAGCATTCACTGACAATTTCTGCATTTAAGTTTAAAACGTCGACAAAAAGGTGCACGGTTCGGGTTGGTCGTTTCCTATGGAGAAGAACCGGCAAGAAACTTTATGGTTACTTTTTTAAAATCATTTGGATTTTATAGTATCTGCCTACTACAGACACTTTATACTCACACTTATCATCCATATTCATACTTTTATTGGTTTTCCATTAGCATATTACGATTTGTTTCATTTTTATAAATATTTTCTTAGTTTTCTTTGTTGTGACATTGTTTACATCGAACTTGTCAGCTGTCATTTACTTTAATTTTTAATTGTTACCAACCAAACTCTCTATGAAGGTTTCATTTATTCATATTATTCATATTCATTTATTTTGCATTCCATATTGTGAAAAAGATGTTACAAAGGGCTTAAAGCTAGGTGCATAAATATGGACCCTGTAAGGGCACAGCAAAGTAGGAGACTGGGAGAGGGCTTTAATCTTATTAATTAGTAGGTATACAAATGTAACAATAAATAAAAAAAATAAAAAAATAGAAGATAAATAAAAAAAAAAAAAAAAAAAAACGAAATTTTGTTAGTCATATTAATTTAAAATTTGTCATTTAGGTATTCATTAATAGTATAATAGCATTTATATAATAAAAAATGTTGTAATTTATTTATGAATGAATTAAATTTTTGCTCATTTTTAATAATTTCGGGTAATTTGTGGGATTGTGAGTTCAGAGTAAAACAAATGGAAATAAACTTTGGAAATCAGTATATTTTAAATAAAACGTCCTTGTCGTCTTCTCCGTCTTACGCCATCTTTAGATTATATATTACTAAAAATTATTATCATCAATTCGTCAGTTCAATTGTTGTATTTTTAAGATTTGCTGTGTAAAGAAATTCTGATTCTGAGTTATATTTATAAAAATATTATGCGCAAGGTTTTTGACCAATTGTTACTGGCTGCTTTGAAGACTGGCAGGTTGCGTCTTACTAGAGCGCAGCAGTTTTGAATCTGAAAAAGAAATTTGAAGAAAAAAATTGGTTGTCTGTAAAGTCGGTTTACTGACGATAGTTGAACGTGACAACGCTATAGGGACGCGTGCCTCTCACTCGCTCTCATTGTGAGCGCATAACGTGAGCGGAGCGTAACGCAGTTTCTTGAAGTGTCACCCGGCAAACCAATTTATAAGACGTTGTCACGTCAAAAAACGGAAGATCAGGATATAAAAGGGATTTCTGACGGATGCCCTGGTTCTAGTCTGGAGTTAAGAGTTCGGTTCAGTCTGGAGACGAGAAATCAGTATAGTCTGAAATCAAGAAAACAGCTAAGTCTACAGTTTGGAGTCAAGATCTGTCATATCTTGAGTTTTGAGCACAGCCTGGTGGAGTCAAGGAGTGGTCTTCGTTTGGTGCTGCCGTGGCTGCTGCTAGCTGCTGTGAGGAAGCTGCTCTGCGAACTGACGAGCCTGGCACTGGGGCTCGGTACGTGTCTGCTGGAAGCTGCTCTGCGAACTGACGAGCCTGGCACTGGGGCTCAGTACGTGTCTGCTAGAAGCTGCTCTGCGAGCTGACGAGCCTGGCACTGGGGCGGTACGTGTCTGCTGGTGGGTCCTGCCAAGCCGCCCTGCATCAAGTTCGTCGTGGTCAAGCTCATCTTGATCAAGCCAGCTTTCTACAACTGGATGTTTGTCTTCAGTTACTATCACACTCAGAGATTTGTGGAGATATTCAAATCATTCGCGGTTAACCTGCCCTTCACTTTTTTATTAATTTATTGTATTTTTCATATCATCATTTATTAAATTCATTTTCCCCTTTTAACCTTTTTTAGTAATCTGTTTACTCCTTTCATCACAAGGAATAAGCACGTTTGTTACAATTTACAATTTTTCTATGTTACAGTGTTAGTTAGTACTAAGTATGGGAGGACATCGTGGGCCCGACAATAAGTCGTTGCTTACTACAAAAGGTAGAACAAAATAAAAAGTTACCAAGGATCTAGTAATCTATATGGCCTACAATGTCTACACATTCACAAACAATCGGTAATTAAAAAAAAGAGTCTATACAACAAAAAAAAAAACAAAAGAAAATATTACAAAAAGATTAGATTATACAACTGACATAAATGTTGTCATCAGTGCAACTATTGTAAACAGAAGGTGTAATGATTTAAAGACTATTGTAAAACATCTGATTAAAAAGAAGAAATAAGATTGAGCATAGTTAGAGACATCCACACATTTGTGCCATTTATGAGCTACCAGGGAAGTCGCATGTGCGAAGGGACTAAGGCCAAACTTCTCTATCTTCAACATAGTCCTTAATTTTATAATATACTTTTTTAATAAGGACACGTTTGATACAATTTTAAACTTTCGATCGATCGGTCAGTTCTATAACTGAATTCGGCAACTTATTATAAAAGCGTTATCCCAAACCGATTTTGGCTAATCTCACTCTCCTCTCGCAATCTTTTCTCTATTACTTTATAACAAACTTTTTCAATTATGGCCTAGGTACAATTACGAACCCCGTAGTTCACAGAAAAAGTATAAAATCAATGAGTGAAATAAAATACTTGATAAAACTTTATTATTGTTATTTATGAAATCCTTTTACCTTTTTTTACAAAATACTCCTCCACATCGCTTTCATCCGGGAACATGACCAGAAGATTGGCAGCATTGCCACGTTGAAAGGCAATGCTAATGCTTTGTCCAAAGAAAGAACCAGCCCTCTGGTCTCGCGAAGAGTCAACCAGTTTAGTCGGCGAGAAATTTCCTAAAAAAGGAGATGCGCGCTTAGGCCCCATGACTCGAGCGTTTCGACCCCTAACGGCTCTATACTGTAACTGCCATTTAGGTTACAGTGTTTACGCCGTTTATGGCTCTCAGCAGCCGTTGCAGCAGCTCCAGCACTAAATAAGGACCCCGAAAGTTTTCGCACCTTTCTAAAATATACACATAAATCAGAGTTCAAATTGTTCTATTTTTCTTCTCAATGCCATCCACGTGGACGCTGTGGCTCTATGTAAAGGTTTTTTTTTTTTTAATTTCATTTAAGTGTACAGACGTTCATAAACATTTTACGAGTTGTGCTTGCAACTGCGCATTGATAAGTCAGCTACAAAATATTTTAAAACCCTCCGTGCATATTGCTTAACGGGTGCGTGAACATTATGAGTGTACGGACCGTGATGCTACTGGCGGCGTTATTGGCACACCAGCTCCACGCCTACGATAAATTGCTGCACTTCGTTGTCGCTCTGGTGTCAGACGTCCACTGCTGCTACGGGACGCTCATCTCAGCCAACTGGGTCCTGACCGCTGCGGACTGCTTTGAGGCCACATCTGTACAGTACGGCGACTTGGCCACTCCGTTGAACCAGACGACCACCATCCGAAAAATCCTGTTCTATGAACGACCTCGATCGACTAGGATCCTGGAGCCTGATCTCGGCTTGGTCTTTATCAGCTCGGTGCCCCTGGGTCGCTTCGCGCCATTGTCGGCTGTGGACTACAAGGCGATTGTTGGCCACGCCATCAAGTACACCGACTTCTTAGCCTCCCAAAATGATTTATTAAAAGAAGGTATCGTAACCTCGTGTAACGATAATAAAAAAACACTTTTCTCGTCACTCCTGTGTGTAGCGCCCAAGTGCTCTGATAAGCAGCAGCTGGCGCTCCCCGGTATGCCCGGCAGCCCGCTGTTCCACGACGGCAAGCTGGCGGGCGTGCACGTCGGGGACAGCACCTTTAATTTCTTCCAGGACAACAAACTGTACGCCTTGCGCACCTACACGCCAATCAGTCCTTTTCTAACGTGGATAAATGGAGTGATAAATACAAAAGAATTCGTGACATTTCGCTAAGCGAGTATGCAATGCCGTTAGAGTGGCTTGCCAGGTGGGTCCAGTACCACTGGGCCACTGATGCTCGTATACAGAAATTTTTCAAAATATTTGTTATTAGTATTCTGATATATATATATTTCTACCATTTAGCAGTCATGTGTGAGCCATGTATGTTTAAATGTTTAGTATTGATGAAAATTATATAAACAATGTCATGATTATTTACTTTATGAAGTATTTCATTAAATCACGTTATGGTTCGTTTGGTACGTGGCTATTGTCGGGACTAACACCGCCGCCATCTTGTTTTTCCAATACAATGTCACTCACGCGCCAACAGAGCTATGAGACTGCATAACGTGACGTCGACAAACGGAAGCGTGATTAACGCTTGTGCGACAAACTGAAGATAGACATAACGCTAGTGCGACTTAAACTGAAGCTCGACATCACGGTAGTGCAACAAATGCTTGTGCGATTTGTTCGACACTACTCAAGTGCGACAAACGCTAAGGCGACACAGCCGTTTATACACACGCATACGGGGTGTGAAGGCACTACGCAAGCGGTCTGTCATAATAATATAACTTTACCCTGATTATATGTCCAGAGTTTAAAGAAGCTCTGACTCCGACTTTGCCACGGTGTTTCTTCTTAGTGTAGTCGGAGAGGAATCACCGGCCTCATCTAGTTTTGGAACATGATTTATGTTTGACGTGTAATAGTGATGTTTACAACCGATTTACAAAACAAATATCACCTATCATTAAAGTTTAGTGTCACAACAACCATGTATATGTGTTTGATCTTAATCCCAACTCATTTCATAAACCTTCTTGTAAAAAAGAAAATAAACAGACGTGACGTTTTATTGATACCTAATTTTATTTATACAATGTTCAAAACGATACTAAAATGTATTTCAATAAGACTCACCTGGATCAGTGTCAGGCATGAGGTTAGCGTGGAAGGTGCAAGCTGTAATCCGACCTTGCTGTCGTTGTCCAACGGAGTGCGCATCGCCACGGAGGTGAAAAGCTCGGACCTGGCGTGCGTGACGCTGGCTGTGGCGGCGGGCCCGCGCTTCGAAACTAGCTACACGAATGGGTTGACCCACTTCATAGAGCACGTGGCTCTCAAGGGCTGTAGAACTTTGAACAAGGATCGACTGGAAAAATCACTTCATGATATGAGTGGTAAGATGTCAGTGCACACGTCGCGAGAGGAGCAGGTGTTCTCAGTAGTGCTGCCCTCAGAGAATGCGCCCAAAGCAGCGGACATACTGTGCAGGATTATCACCGAAATAGAAATCACCGACACCAAGATAAAGCAGGAGCGGGAAAACATCAGGAGGGAGCTCTGCGATACTGATGTCAATCCAAAAAAAGTGCTTTTCGACTATCTGAACGCAACGGCTTTCCAGGGTACACCACTTGGCCAGCGCGTTATTGGTCCATCCGAAAATTTAGACCGATTTAATGCTGATATCACATCAACCTACTTGTGCGAGAACTATGTGCCCTATAGGTTGTGTTTAGCAACTACAGGGGCAGTGAATCCCAGGGAACTGATTGACATTGCGTCTTGTACTTTAGGGTGTATACCACGCGTGCCGGTCGCTGAGTTGGGACCCACCCGGTACACCGGCTCCCAAGTTGTGTTTCGAGACGATTCGATGCCTTTCTGCCATGTAGCGATCGCGTTCGAAGCGCCAGGGTATACCGGCGGCGACGACTACTACAAGATGCTGGCGTTGAACTACATAATAGGTTCGTGGGACCGCAGTCAGGGGCGCGACGAGGGGCATGCGTCGGCGGTGGCGCGCTGGGTGGCAATCGACAAGCTGTGCGAGCGCTATCAGCCGTTCTACACGGTGTACCGCGACGTCGGCCTGTGGGGCGTGTACTTTATCGCAGACAAGTGGAAGCTAGACGAAGTAGTGACCAGGATTCAGGACCAGTGGATGGAAATGTGTACCGTGCTACGGGCTTCGGATGTTGAGAGGGGTGTAAGGCTCGCTCGTCTGAACGTGGCGCGGAAGTACAACAGTGTGGTGTGGAGTGCGCACAACTTGGGGCAGAAAGTGCTGCATACTTCCGCGGGGATAACTATGCGGACGATACACGAGGGTCTGAAGGGTCTGACCGCGGCAGACCTGCGTGTAGTGGCCGACCGGTATCTGTACGACCGCTGCCCTGCCGTGGCCGTGATGGGCCCCTCCGAGACCATGCCCGACTACGTCAGGATAAGGAGCGGCATGTGGTGGTTAAGACTGTAATATGTCAAATAAATGTATATGTACCTAATTTTTGTAATAATTCTCTCTCTATATTCAATACTAGCTTTTGCTCGCGGGCTCGCTCCTGTTATGTCCTGAAATTAACCCACGGGAACGTTTTAAATGTAGCCTATAGCACTCGGGGATAAGTAGCTTCCCTTCAGTGAAATAATTTTCGGGATCGGATCATTAGTTACAAACAAATTTTACCTCTTTATATTATTAGTATAGATTGACGGCAAGGTTGGCGCAGTGGCTGAGCGATTGGCTGCTGCGCTAACAAAACTATTTATATGACCTTCAGCTAGTCATTCCGGGTCGCGTATTGCCAAACTGTATACTGAGTCTGACCCAGACCGGGGTTGCTCTGAGATTGATCGCAGTTTGCCTTGTAAAAAAGATTTACTCATATGGACTATCTTTTTGCCTGGATATTTTCAAAGAAACTGCACGGACAAAACCTAGTACTGTATTATACACATCCAGGAGAATTTGGATGCAAGAGTGAGCGAAGCGAGCTCTGGACTTGGGGCACCCCAACTCGGTTAGGTTAGGTTCGAAGGGGATGGCGGGGTCTAGTGAGCGAGCGGAGCGAGCGAACTAAGACCCCGACTTCCCCTTCGTGTTAGGTTACTGTAAACCCTGCAGACAGAAATAGGAGCCCCGCGTAGCGGGGTTACGTCGACTATTTATAAGCGAATATAAAATGTTTTAAGGTGTCACAGTTTGCTTTACATACAAGCGAGCAAAATGCATACATTATCAGATTGCTCTGAGCTCGTATGTACTTTACTCCAATTTGTTGCGAGCAAAATGCATACCTTCTCAGATTGCTCTGAGCTCGTATGCACTTTGCTCCAATTTATTTGTGATATTAATGAGCACGATGTAGTTCAGTACAGACTACGGGTGTCTGGGTCAGTATACAGTTTGGCAATACGCTTCCCGGTCTTGCTGTTTGTGAGACTAAATGCTTATAAACGCACCCACCGATACAGGAGAAATTCCTAGAGTGGGCCGTTTCATTTTAATTTTAATATTGAAGCAGTTGCGTGACCGTTTTGGAAGAACATCAACAATAAGGTCAGTAAGTCTTCGATTACTAACTAAGAACTTGTATCGAAGATGTAGGCATCTACCTGACTTGCCCGTGCTACTACCAATCTTACTACCAGTAGTTACTTCCGTATTTGAAAGTAGTAACACGGGAAAATATTCTATTCAAATTTCCGGTTTGAAAACAGAAAAAGAAAGAAAAAGTTATATTTAGTCATGATAATAAATGAATAACACATTTAAAAAAACAATAATAATTAGTAAATCACTTTGTGATATATCGCGTTATATTGGAATCGACCTATGGAGGAGCTCGTGACTAATAAATAATAAAAGCCGCACGGCTCGATCTTTATGATTAAGCCGCGCTTGTCGAGGTTGGTCCGTGCCTCGGAAAGCACGTTAAGCCGTTGGTCCCGGCTGTCAATTGTAGATCTTTGACAGTCGTTACAGGTAGTCAGAAGCCAAAAGTCTGACATCCAGTCTTACCAAGGGTATCGTATTACCTAGTTACTGGGTTGTGGAGGTCAGATAGGCAGTCGCTTCATGTAAAATACTGGTACTCAGCAGCATCCAGTTAGACTTGAAGCCGACCCCAAGATTGTTTGGGAAAAGGCTTGGCAGATGATGATTGGGATCGATTTATCATCACTGACAGGACTATTGTTCCCAAAGAGCCTGATATTGTGTTGATAGATCGATTGGAGCGTCGCGCTATGATTGTTGATATAACGGTCCCGCATGACAAGAACCTCGAGAAAGCAGAGACAGAGAAGCAATTCAAATATCTAGATCTGGGTCGTGAGGTGGTCGACATATGGGACGTGAGTACAGCAGTCATTGTGCCGATAGTCGTGTCGGCCAATGCCTTAATAGTCAAAAGCCTCGAACATCTGAGGAGTCTTTCGCTTGGCAGCTGGATCAAGGGCTTGTGAATCAAGCCCTTGATCCAGCGGCCAAGCGAAACGTGTCCGTCCGTCTGGGCGACTCGAGGCTTGCCCAAAAATCTTCGAAAGTAATAATATTATCAGAATCTGAAGTTACTATGCAGTATGTCTCCAGAGGCGGGACTCCGGAAATTCCGTAAACCCCAGATTTATGCTCAGTTGCGGTTGGATAGGCGCTGATAGCTCGCCAAGACTCGAATTTGTGACCAACAAATGTCTAACGCGTTTAAGCCATGAAATAGAAGAGTTAATATTAGAGGCCGTTTTAAAGTTTTTAGTAATAAAACTTTGTGTTGATATAACTATAGTAACTTAATTGTAACTTAAATAAAAAGAATAACTCCTATTAATATGCAAAATTATTACTGATAGTTTCCTTTCATTTAGCAATAGTGACAATTCTGACATAATGTTACGCCTTTATTCCCCAGTTAGTTAGGAAGAGTAGTCTATTACCACATTACGCACAAACCTATAGTTCGGGCCGCTTTTCTTGATGAAAAAACTGTGAAGTGTAAACATTCAGTTCAGGTTCATTAATCTGTCATCCGAATCGAACACCTCTTCAGTTTAAAGTAGCCGAAATTAAGAGAACACGCGACAAAGAGTTTTAACTCTTAATAGGGTGGCAGTTGGCGGTTCCACCCCCGATAGAGTACAAATACACCCTACTCCTATTTGTTTACTCTTATCACCTTCATTCCTATCTGGGCAGGTCCGGTGTACGTGCTTCTTCCATTCCTGAGATTACAGTGTACGTACAAACACATAAAATTGAACGGTCGCTCGCCGGAAGCTTTGGACGACATCAATAGGAATTTATTATGTTTAATTCCAGTTAACGCTCGTGACTAAAGATATGACGAGTATTAGAAAAGTATGCATGAATAATACATGCCGCGCCGACCACGAATGAGTTGGGACAAGAGCAAGAGAAAGATGATGATGAATTCCAGTTAACGGGTTTTATTTAATTTTACTTAATTGCTTTTGTAAACCGTTCTCTTTAATGAGGCAATGTTTTCCTAGGGATATTCATATCGACTAAATTAGAACTGTAAAATTGCAATTTCTTAGTTTTTTACACGACATATCTTCAGCACACTACGGATCTCGAAAATGGCGTACCTACAAGTAATGTCCAGGCGTCCAGTGACTGCCCATCGGTGCCCATCTCTCCGATTGAGTCCTACTTAAGCTTGGCTGTTCAAGTTGGCATCTGAAAATTGTCCGTTCGAATGTATGTGCTTTTCCTATTTAGTACATCTGTACTAATAAGCACTAGCGTACTGAGGTAATCACGGAGTACAACATACAAATCTTTCTCTAAGGTAGGTAACGTCAGTCCAAACGCCTCCTGCCGGAGGCTCTATGCGGGGGTCGTGCGGTCCATGGCCCTTTACGGGTCCCCGGTGTGGGCGCGTTCTTTGAGGCGGCGAGCCGCCCATTACCTGAACGCACCCCAGAAGGTGGTAGCCGTAAGGCTGGTCCGGGGGTACCGCACGATCTCCGCGAGGCGGCGAGCCTCTTGGCCAGATTGCCGCCATGGGATCTGGAGGCGATAGTACTCCTCCTCCTGAGGCGATAGCGCGCCTGCACGAATGGCGCGCGGAGGCACTACGCCGGGGGGAATTCCGCTGCCGTGTCCTCACCGGACACGGTTGTTTCGGGAGGTTCCTGCACCGAATCGGGCGGGAGGAAACGCCCGGGTGTTACCACTGCGAAGATCGGCCGGAGGACACGGTGGAGCACACCGTGGAGCTCTGCCCCGCTAGGGCTGAGCACCGCCGTGTCCTCGTAGCGGCGATTGGCGGCGGCGACCTCTCGCGTCCGGCCTTGGTTCAATCCATGGTCCGGAGCGAGAGGGAATGGGAAGCCGTCGCCTCCTTCTGCGAAACAGTCATGCTAGCGAAGGAGTTGGCGGAACGTGAGAGGGAGAGAACCTCACGTCCCAGCCGCCGCGGGAGACGCCCCGGGAGTCGGGGGGCAACCAGTGGCCCCCGGCCCCCGTAGGCGCGAGCCTGTGGACGGTGAGTAATGGGCTAGCTCACCGTCCGTCCGTCTCATGACGACAAACCGTGTCGACGGCGCGTACGCGTTCCACGCGCGCCTCAAGGAGATCTCAGCAAACCGGCAGGGGTCCGAGAGGGCCGATGCCTGCCAGGGTTGCGGGACTGTTCGAAAGTCCCTTCCGCTCCGCCTAGAGCGGGAGAAGTCATTTGATGATTTCCCATCAGTAAAAAAGAAAAGATTAGGTAACGTCACTTAATTCCATTGGTAACGTTTATTGATAAAGTAACACAAATAATCTGAACGCATTTCTATTCCACCTACGCCACGCAATATATGTACGCTCGGCTTCGTACGACATGACAAATATTTGATAAGATCATTTTTGATGTTAAAGAAATACTAAAACTTGCTGGGTACTCCACTAATCCACTGCTGTTATGACATCCGTTTTTGTACGGCCGCACGTTACTTTTTCGCATTTAAGAACGTTCTTTTGTAAAACACGTAAACTGTCATAAAGACAGTTTACGTACTTTCATAAAAAATGTACAAACATTTTTAGTTACCGATTTTTTTTAGATTCGGGGTAATCGCAAAATTATTTTTATTAGCGTATGTTAGGAGTGTTGTAGTTTATTTTGAACAATTTTTGCTTTTATAATAATAATAAACGTTTATTTAAGACTAGCTGTCCCCGGCATGCGTTGCAATGCACTTTTTACCAACCCTATCTACCTACCGACTATACCCTAACCTACCCTACCAACCTACCCTATACTACTCTACCCTACCCTACCTTTCTCACCTTTTAAACCTTTCCTGGACTATGATTTTTATATTTATATATATATAGATAACTGGGATCCAATTTGTTAGTAGTACAATAACTTATAGCTAGTGTTAGTGATACAACATTAATCAACTCGCCCCCCGCCTGACCCACGAGTCGAAGTATCAATACTCATGTGAACATTAATACATCGACCAATGTACAGACAGTCAAGTCTACTGGCTATCATACATAAAACGCTGTTGCGACTAGCCCGTACTCTGCTCAGCATTGACGCCCGGTTTTACTTATGCCCGGTTTGGTTACAACTATATTGTGCAACATGCACGTATTTACGTCAGGACGCTTGCGAAACTGTTCGGTAGAAGAATCGGTGGCGGATTGGCTATGAGTGAATATTATGAGGTGCACCGTAGTTGAACGATTTCACACTTATTGATAAAAAACTCCACGACTCTTTCTGGTGTTCATTTTGCGTTTGCGGCGCGAGTAATTTATGGAGGCGTTTTCATGAAGGACGCTATTAGCCATTCAGTGCCCTTGTATGTTGTAATCTACTAGCTGTTGTCCGCGACTTCGTCCGCGTGAAAATTTTCATTTGTAAGAAAAAAATTATAGCCTATGTCCTTCCCTAGGATTTAATCTAACTCCTTGCCAAATTTCATTACGATCCGATCAGCCGTTTAGTCGTGAAAAGGAGGTAACAAACAAACAAACAGAGTGACTTTCGCATTTTTAATAGTAACTAGCTGTACCCAGCATGCGCTGCAATGCACTTTTTACTACCCACCTACCCTATCCGACCTACCTACCCTATCCTACCTACCCTACCCTACGCTACCTACCTACCTACTCTACCCTACCCTACCCTACCCTTACTACCTACCCTACCCTACCTACCTACCCTACCCTACCTACCTACCCTACCCTACCCTACCCTACCTACCTACCCTACCCTACCTACCTACCCTACCCTACCTACCTACCCTACCCTACCTACCTTACCCTACCTACCTACCCTACCCTACCTACCTACCCTACCCTACCTACCTACCCTACCCTACCTACCTACCTACCTACCCTACCCTACCTACCTACCCTACCCTACCTACCTACCCTACCTACCTACCCTACCCTACCCTACCTACCTACCCTACCCTACCCTACCTACCTACCCTACCTACCTACCCTACCCTACCGTATCCTATGTCCTTCTCCTGGCTCTAAACTACCTCCCTGCCAATTTTCAGCTAAATCGGTTCAGCCGTTCTTGAGTTATAAGTGAAGTAACTAACACGACTTTCTTTTATATATATAGATATACGTTGTCTGGAAGATATCGCTATAAGCGATAAGACCGCCGTTGTAAATATAAAATTTGCTTGTTTTGTAAACCTGTTATGTTTGATATATGGTGTACAATAAAGTTTTATTCTATTCTATAGAATTCTTTATTATAAAAATAACAGTATTTACATAAACTATCTAACTAAATATAAACGTGAACTATATTTCTTGTCACCAAAATTTATATTTTTCATCAAAGTTGTATCACCTAATAAATAAATAAACTATCGCCACGAAATATTTTCGTTCTCAGATAAATAAAAAGTGTATGAATGATGAAAATAAATTAATGTTGATATATGTGTAAAATAAGAGATGGATTACCAATAAAATTGTAGTGCATTAGATGAATATAAACTTCGTTCATATAATAATAGTTTTATTACTTAAATAATAGCTTTGTGCTCAGAATGGTAGATCTGTCACCAAATAAATAGATCAGTTCCTTATTTCTATGAAGAAATGCCTAATACGAGACATAGGGCACATCAACTCGTTAGGTTACTTTAAACCCTGCAGAGAGAAATAGGAGCCCCGCGTAGCGGGGCTCTGTCGACTACGCCTTAGTTTAGACCTGTGGTTTGGAGTTTTATGTAAACATTTTTACATTGTTTGATGATTCAATTTTCGTGACACTTCTATTATTTTGAAACCTAATAAAATTACTTGATGATTGATATTATTTCCAAGTAATTCTTAATTAATATTTAGGTAAGCGTTTTGATATTATTTGATGATTCCATTTAGGTGACAGATCTACTATTTTGAGGACAAACCCTATTATTTAAGAAACACAAAACTAATTAAATTGGTGATAGCTTAAATGATACCCAATATAAACTAAATTAAAAACAACAGGACGTTAAGGCGTCAAAATACTCCTCCATATCGTTGTCATCCGGAAACGTGCCCAGAAGACTGGCGGCATCGGCATTGCCACGTTGAATGGCAATGCTAATTCTTTGCCCAAAGATATAGCCAGCCCTCTAGTCTCGTGAAGTGTCAACCAGTCGACGAGATATTTCCTTAAAAAGAGAATGCGCACTTGGGCCCCATGAGCCGAGTGTTTCGACACCAAACGGCTCAAAACTGTAACTGCCATTTAGGTTTCAGTATTTACGCCGTTTGAGGCTCTCAGCAACCGCAGCACAGCCCGCCGTACTTGCAACTTGAGATGGCGCAAGGGTATCAACGCAAGTTCCTTCCCACACCAAAGGCCTACCCACCTTCCAAGGCATCAGCGTCATACCGTCTGGTCTCTTCCCATCGTCACGTACCAAACCGCCGTAGGGTTCTAAAACCGCAGGTACGCCGGCGGTGACAAGAGCTCGACGAATAATGTCGTTGATGCTGGCGTGCCGTGCTATGCGACCTGCGCTCCTGTAGCAGGACAGGCCATGGTGCCCGAGATTGTCGACAACTTCACCGCAGTGACAACGATGTGGAGCAACACAAGGTGCGCCTAAACAAAGACTTGTAGCGAGCCTAAATGACACATCATCCATCATGGTGCCTATGGTGGATGACGGGAGTGCCTGAAGCCATAAGCCTGACTCCCATCCCCCCACGGCCAGCGGTGTGTTTCTGTAAGACATCACTTAGAACTTCGAATCTGAATCCGCTGTGAGTTTCTTGATTGGCATTTTAAAAACCCGGTTGAAAATTCGATTTTATACTATACTACACTACCGCCACCACTACGAGCGTGTCAGCGAGTTGAACTAAATTATCAGGGAGATTTTGACAGATAAAGTATGAGATGACGTAAGAAGTGGCATTCTGTAAGGTAATTCCGTTGGCTACAAAATCAAGGACATTTTGAACCTTACGCGAAGTGACAGTGGATAGCGATTTGAGATGTGAGTTGTCGTCTGAATTTTACAGAATCGACGTACAGGAGACGGGCACGCTCCACAGTATTAATTGACGTATTTAACAGATTATTCCGTATAATACTGCAGAGCGGCTCGTCCCAGCGTCTCTGGGAGGACAGGTTGTCGGACAAATCCGTATTAGGACAAGCCATTTTCCAAGCGTTCAACGCATCGGACAAAAACGGTACCTCAAAATAGTATTATTATTGGTATTCTATAGTATATAGTTTGGATTAATACGACTGACCCGGAAGGACGGTAATGTTATAACTCCTTAACGGATTTGGATACAATATACATACGTCATTGGATTCGTTTTATTAGCGCGAGTGTCACTGGCTACATAAAAGTTAAAAAAACCCGTCAAGTGGAGCATCATTTAAATGTAAAAGTTTTCAGTCGGGTTTTTAGTTTTTAAGTTAGTTTTTCGGGTTCCGTACCCAAAGGGTCAAACGGGACCCTATTACTGAGACTTCGCTGTCCGTCCGTCCGTCCGTCTCTCACCAGGCTGTATCTCATGAACCGTGATAGTTAGCTAGTTGAAATTTGTACAGATTATGATTTATATCTAATTTCTGTTGCCGCTATAACAACAAATACTAAAAACAGAATAAAATAAATAATTAAGGGGGCGCCCATACAAAAAAGTGTTTTTTTTGCTCGTTTTATAAATAATGGTACGGAACCCTTCGTGCGCGAGTCTGACTCGCACTTGGCCGATTTTTTATTTTTGATTGAGATTTTTTATTTTATTTTTGTACTAATTTTGTGGTAGTCTGCCCTTTAGTCTCGTGGCAGCACGACTACTGAACGTAAGATCCTGTGCTCGCTTCCCGGGTCGGGTAGTCCGAACGAAAATGGTCAGGAGGAATATTTTTTTGATTGACATGGGTTTGCTCTTCTTCTAGTCAAGGTCGGAGATGACAATATTTGTGTAAACTGACGCTTTTTCCCATATGTGTAAGACACAGATGGTGACTACTCATATCGGAGTTCTTTGGATTACTAAGTAAGGGAATTTGGTAGATTTTGGCTTCAAGAAACTAGAAACACTAGTATCGCCAACCCAAGTGTATCCATATTGACGGTTTTGCAAGAGAAATTGGATAGGATTTTTATTGGTCATAAAGTTTTTATAGTGAGCTTCTGGTTAGTACGGAGAAGGCGTATTGAATTATTGAACACTGCGCCAAATCTGACGTGTTAGGTGAATCGAAGGTGTGGGGCGTCTCAAATAAGATGGTAGCCAGTTAATAAATTATTGAATGATATCCTAACTTGTAGGGCTTGACTGGATATGAAGCGATTCTTTTATAAAAAAAAAGTCGTTCAGTTTATAGTTACGTACATATTTATATTCGTCACGTATCGTTATCACGGGTACATTTAAAAAAATAAATTTAACAAGTATGAGTTTCTCTGCGATCAGAGATTCTACTGACTAACTCTATTCATTTTATTTATAATAATCCGTGAATAAGGTTGAACGACTATTAAAATAAAACGTTTGTTACTTATTTACGACTGGGAAATAATTATGCATGTCTGGTCAGGTACCCTGTTCCCAAAGGTCTGTCAGTATTAGCAAGGTGTATCGTACCAACTGGGTTGTGTGTTAGGTCAAATAACCAGTCAATCCAGTATAGGCTGGAAGCTGACAAACATACTTAAGTTGGAAACTTACTAGGTAGATGATGAGGTAGGTACTATGCAAACTCTTTAAGACAAAGTCAAAGCATTTATTTCAATTAGACCATTACTGGTACTTTTAAAAGTCAAAAACAAAAAAAAAAAGAAGCTACAGTCCTTGTCACAAGGCAAAATAACTTGTGAAAGTACTGTGGTATCCCATTCCGATGCGTAGATCTATATGGAGAAGAATGGGCAAGAAACTCAATGGACACTCTTTTAAATCAAAATATGTTACAAAGTCTTGGTTACATCATTCATGTTAAGAACTACAAATAAGTGAGATCGATGTAGAAATACGTGCAAGTTAAGAGCGTCCAGAGTTAGAAATTAAATCAATAATGCAAAAATAAAGTAATCAAAATCAGCTCAGAGATGTACAATCACAACTAACAGCGACAGTTCACGAATATGAGGCATGTATCAGCCATCATTCAACTCACCCATATTGAAGGGAATTAAATGACCCGACACACCCGCCAAATTAATACAAAGATATTTTTACAATCTTCTGCAGCTTCCACTATAACTTCACTTGGTAATTCAGATTGCCCCTATGGTTGTGGAACAGGACCAGCATTGAGCCAAGTATTTTTATCATCAATGTAATCCCCCAACTTATAATATGCTTGCCTACATAGTGTGCGTTTTATGCTAGATTTAAATTTCGTTTCATTAAGTTGTAGAATGGAGGGAGGTATTTTATTGTAACATTTTAAACAGTACCCCATGAAAGATGAGTCTACTATAGCTAACCTGAAACCTGGCTGAACTAGTTGTTCTCTGTTTCTAGTATTAGTGGTGCCGGTCAAGTCTTATACTAAATAAATGCAGATTTTTCCTTACTTACATGATGTTTTCATGCTTTTGGTAATGGTCGAAATTTATCGGATTTATATTAGTAATGGATTTATCAAAGATAATAAGGTAAGGTCCTCATAATTCCATTCAATAAATTGAGAACACAACTTGAAGCCGGAGGTCGAACTAATTAGAATCTCCGGTATAAGTTCGTTCATCTTGAGGCACGTCTCTTGCAGAGAGCAACGATAGCGAGTGGCAATATCCGTAGTCCGGTGCGAAGCTGGATTATGCCAAAATTTGCATCTCGATGTCGGCCTGAACAACTTGCTGGGTAATAATGAAGGTAACTGACTTGTTGAGAATACTCGTGAGTCTTTTACAGTAGGAGGAATTAGATTTAAGATTATAGATTTTCCTACAAGTATTTCCTATACGGTCAAAGTATATGGCATAGATGTTTTTTTTTAAATTTTCCTATGAATAATTTCTATGTGGGGGGGGGGGGGGTTCAGAATGATGTACAGAGTACGTAGGCGTTTTCGCGTCGGTGCCTTACACCTTGTATAATAACTAATATTTCATATACTCGCACATGTATATCTCTGGTACCAGTCCGGTATGGGGTAAGATATCATCATCAATATTCGTCACGGCCCCGCTATGTTGTTCTCCATCGAGACAGGAAATTTTCTTTTTACATTTGTGACGAACAACAGGCGGCTTCGGCACTATCTACGTAACTATAATATCTTGCTGCATTGTAATGGTACAACTATGGCCGACCCTGGCTACTTCTGTGAAAATCTTGATCGAAAAACCTAAGATATTAAGATATTAATAAATATGATACGAATAATGGCACGATAACTTACAAAGTCGGAATAAACCTACGCTACTGCGTATCTGATGTCCACAAACCAGTTACTGGGTGATACGATACCCCTGATAAGAGTTGTATTCACATATTGCAGCTTCTGACCACACGTAACGGCTGTCAACGATCTACAAATGACATAAAACAACAAAAACACGAAAGTTTTTAATACAGTAAAACAGACAAATTACTGTGCTGTGTGTATATAATAGGTCTTTACCTATGAAATTGCCGTATTGCAGTACAGACTTTTTCAAACAAAAAAAAGTTTTGATTGGCTATGAGTTCTAAATTCAAATTAATTTTGTTTTAAAAATATGACATTCTATTTACAAAATCAGTCTTTTGTTTATTCATTAGCGTTGTATTTTCATTACATTTCAACATTTTTCCTCATAATGGATACTTTGAAATTTCGTGTAATTATGGAATATGAGTTCCGTCGTGGCACCAACGCGGCACAAACGACCCGTAACATCAACGACGTTTACGGAGAGAACTGTACAAACGAACGCACAACCCGTTATTGGTTTGCTCGGTTTCGTTCTGGGAATTTTGACTTGAAAAATGAACCTCGTGGTCGTCCGGAAACTTTGGTCAACAATGATGAATTAAAGGTGATTGTTGAAGCTGATGAAATTCAATCTACAGCTGAGCTGGCAGCAGCTTTTGACGTTAGCATTAAAACAATATTGGTCCATTTGCGACAGATTGGCAAGATAAAAAAGCTTGATAGATGGGTGCCCCACGAACTTAACGATCGCCAGCGCAACGTACGCGTCGAGACTTGCCTTGCGCTGCTTAACAGGCACAGAAATGAAGGAATTTTGAACCGAATTGTTACGTGCGACGAAAAATGGATTCTTTTTGACAATCGAAAGCGCTCAGCAAGTTGGTTAGATCCTGGTTCGGTACCAAAGCAATGTGCAAAACGAAAAATGACCCCTAGAAAGGTGATGGTCACAGTTTGGTGGTCTAGTGCTGGTGTGATTCATCATAGCTTTTTACAAAACGGCGAGAGCATTACTGCAGATGTGTACATTGAAGAACTGACCACAATGATGGCGAAACTCGCACGTCTGCAACCAGCTTTGGTCAATCGGTCGTCTCCACTGCTACTTCACGACAACGCGCGGCCCCATACTGCACAACAGACCGTCTCTAAGCTGCATGAGTTGGGTTTGGAAGCTCTCCCTCATCCGCCATACTCACCAGATCTTGCGCCTTCCGACTATTACTTTTTCCAAAATTTGGACAACTTTTTAGCGGGAAAAAAATTCAATTCCCGAGAGGCAGTACAAAACGCCTTTGAAGAGTTTGTTGTCTCCCGTCCAGCTGATTTTTTCAAGAAGGGCATCCATAAACTGCCACAGCGTTGGCAAAGATGCATTGATTGCAGGGGTGATTACTTTGAATAAAAGAAATAAACAAGTTCGAAAAAAAAAATACTTTAACTTTTTTCAAACAAAACGGCAATTTCATAGGTAAAGACCTAATATAATAAGTATTTCCACTTAGTGGAGATCGGCCAAATATTTGCCTCAACAAACGGTTTGCAACCCTTTGATATACAATACCAAGGAATACCTTTGGCATTGCGTAGGTTACAACTACTTATATCTAGACACCGGCTACTTTGGACGGCTTGTAAGGAGGATATGAATGTTAAGGTACAGTTCCGATGGCGACCTACCGCGATTGCGATTCTATATACAGATTCGCATAACGCAGCCGGCTTAAGTTCAAGCGTGTTTACTTGCAAATACTTTAGGACTTTACGTTCTGTTGACTTCCCTAATTCCACTGAAAACACGATGAGCGCTACGGTATGACCATATCCGAATAAACTATTTCAAACTTGTCCCAGCCCTGCATTCGGCTATCTGAAAATCTGTCCAGACTCCAATGTCCGCGGCGCGTCGTTTGAGTGAAGGGACATCGGCTCGTTCCCATTAACGGGCATCACATGCACACTTTGCACAGATGCGGTACGGAGCTTTTAGTACCTTCGCAGTAAGGAACTTGTCAGCACTGACCATCGGGAAATATGAAACCTTCTATTTTATGTCGCGTTTGGACTGTTCACCGCTTTTCCGACTGACTTTTAGCTGTGAGTAGCATAAGCACTCACTCAAGCACCTGGCTACTTCACAGATAGCATATTTGCTGTTCATTTTATTTACTTACAAGCTGTGTTTCCATTTTCTTATCCGCTGAATTTATAATGATAATTTAATTTAACCTCTTTATGGGATGAGTTTTCAAATAATCATTCCTTCACCTTTGTTAAAAAAGCAACTTTCAATTTAAGATTTTTAACACTTTGTGGACAGAAGAAGTCTCTACAAAATACTTCCTATTGCGATATTAAAGTGTGTCACGCAATTGGAGTGCGAGTCTTGGTAGTGAAGATCGCCTTCCCACCCCCCTCGTCAATTGTTTTTATATGAGGATAGAGATCCTTCATAGTTATACCATAATGTTAATAGGCCCCAGATACTGGAGGCGCCAATGACATAATTTGAAGTTACCCTAATTCCCTCCCACAAGATCTCTATCTTGAATGCAATCCAGTTTCATGACTTAATATAGGAAGATAGTATCGTGCATAGAAAATATACATACATTTTCATTTGGTTTCACTTGCATCCTGTGAGCTTTTTGCATGAGGACTTGAGAACAAAACAAAGAAATGAGCACAGTTTTTATTTGTATACCACTTAAATCTGTTGCTTTTCTCAAGTTACGTTCATCAAGCGGATCTTATACCGATGCGTTTCGTGGAAGCCCGCTGTCAAACAGTCCACACAAAAATAGTTTGCATTTCTGTCATTAAGATTATTTTGTTTCTATATCTTTGGCACTAATGGCCTTTTTTTTTTTTTTTTTTTTTTTTTTTTCCGGATGGGAAATCATCATATGACTTCTCCCGCTCTGGGCGGAGCGGGAGGGAGTGTCAGACTTGTACTGACTAAAACCCACCCATGTTCCTTCTTCGCCCTTTGTGTTCCGGGGCCGCGGTATCTCTTTCGAACAACCCGCAGCCCTGGCAGGCATCGGCCCTTTCGGACCCCTTCTGGTTTGCTGACATCTCCTTGAGGCGCGCGTGGAACACGTACGCGCCGTTGACACGGCCTGTCGTCATGAGACGGACGGACGGTGAGCTAGCCCATTACTCACCGTCCACAGGCTCGCGCCTACGGTGGCCGGGGGCCACTGGTTGCCCCCCGACGCCCGGGGCGTCTCCCGCGGCGGCTGGGACGTGAGGTTCTCTCCCTCTCACGTTCCGCCACCTCCTTCGCTAGCATGACTGCTTCGCAGAAGGAGGCGACGGCATCCCATTCCCTCTCGCTCCGGACCATGGATTGAACCAGGGCCGGACGCGAGAGGTCGCCGCCGCCAATCGCCGCTACGAGGACACGGCGGTACTCAGCCCAAGCGGGGCAGAGCTCCACGGTGTGCTCCACCGTGTCCTCCGGCCGATCCTCGCAATGGTAACACCCGGGCGTTTCCTCCCACCCGATTCGGTGCAGGAACCTCCCGAAACAACCGTGTCCGGTGAGGACCTGCGTCAGGCGGAAGGTGAGGGCGCCGTGCCGCCTCTCTAGCCACTCCTCAAAGAGGGGACTTATCGCCACTATTGTGGCGTGCCCTGCACGTGGTTGCGACAGTCGCTGTCTCCATGTCGCCATGAGATCGTGCCTGAGGTCTGTCCGCTGAGCGACAATTTGCCGCGGCAGCGGAGTTTCCCCCCGGCGTAGTGCCTCCGCGCGCCATTCATGCAGGCGCGCGAGGACCATCGCCTCCAGATCCCATGGCGGCAATCCGGCCAAGAGGCTCGCCGCCTCGCCGGAGATCGTGCGGTACCCCCGGATCAGCCTTACGGCTACAACCTTCTGGGGCGCGTTTAAGTAATGGGCGGCTCGCCGCCTCAAAGAACGCGCCCACACCGGGGCCCCATAAAGGGCCATGGACCGCACGACTCCCGCGTAGAGCCTCCGGCAGGAGGCGTTTGGACCCCCCAGGTTGGGCAAGAGCCGCTTGAATGCAGCCCCTGCCCGTTCCAGTTTTGGGGCCAAACGTCGGAAGTGCTCAACGAAGTTCCACCGGCTGTCGAGGACAAGCCCTAGGTACTTTAGTGTCAACTCGACGCCGATGGGAACCCCTCCTACCGTCAGTGTGGATCCCGACGGTGGCGCATTCCGAGGCCCATGAAAGCACATGGCCTCGGACTTGTGCAATGCCACCTCGAGACCCAGTTGCCGGATTCTCTCCACGACTATCGCAACCCCGCGTGTCATAAGTTCGGCCGCCGCCTCGTGCGACCTCCCCTGTGCCAGCACCAGCGTGTCGTCAGCGTAGCAAACAACGCTGACACCGCTAGGGAGGTCGGCGCGCAGCACCCAGTCGTAGCCGATGTTCCACAAGGGCGGCCCCAGAACCGATCCCTGTGGAACACCGCACGACATCTCTCGCCGGTTCCACTCTCCATTGCGACCAGGGTAGATGACGGCCCTGTCCGTCAGGTAGTCCCCGACCACACGACGAAGGTAGGTCGGCACCCGGTGATACCGGAGTGCCTCCTTTATGCAGCTCCAGGGCATGGTGTTGAAGGCGTTGGCGATGTCAAGAGACACCGCCAAGACGACCCCACCCCGAGACACTGCATCCCCCGTCGTGAGAGCCCTCACGCGCATGATGGCGTCCACCGTCGAGCGCCCCCTGCGGAAACCAAATTGGTGTTCCGCTAGGTCCGGCCCCATCCCCACAAGGTGCCCGGCGAGGCGGTTCGCAATGACTCTTTCAAAGAGCTTGCCCACCTCGTCGAGCAACACAATGGGCCGGTATGCGGACGGAGAGTCCGCAGGGCGCCCCGGCTTCCGGATGAGGATCAGCTTCCCCGTCTTCCAACGAAGCGGGAACTGGCCTCTCTCCAGGCATGCGCTTAAGAGCCCTTCCAGTCGGGGCCCGAGAGCCTCCGAGGCCAGGACCCAGGCTTTGCCAGGCAAGCCATCGGGTCCCGGGGCGGTATTTTTGGCTTTAAGCCTGCCTACCGCCACTCTCAGGTCTACCCCGGTCACTTCGGGAATGTCGTCATCGTCCTCGTTGTGGTCCACTTCTGGCACTGCAAGCGGCGGAGCCATAGGCGGGGGAGGATGTTCCCCTCGCAGAGGGAACAGAGCGCTCACCACGTCCTCCACGAGCTGAGGGCGGAGACTCTGCGTCAGCGGGGGGGCCCAGGTGCGGAGTTTGTCCCGCACCATCTTGTACGGGCGCCCCCACGAATCTCTGTCGAGAGTCTCCAGCATCTCCTCGCGGCCCAGGTCCCTGGCCCGCTGGACAGCCTCTTGGAGGGCGGTCTTCGCTGCTCTGTATCCCTCGTACAGCTCCGCCTCAATGGCTGCCGCATCCGTAGGGCGGATGCGGAGCCTGCGATGCCTGGCGTACAGGTGCCGCGCGGCGACGCACGCCTCGCGCAGTGACTTCAGCTCTCGCGACCACCAGTACACCTGACGCCGGGCGCGTCCTGGCCGAACTCGGGGCATTGCCACGTCGCATATGTCGGACATGGCCTCCTGGAACCACCCTGCCTCGTTGTTGATGTCGGCAGGCCTGTTCGGTGATGTCACCCAGGCCTGCACTATCGAGGCTTCCAGGAGGAGCTCCCGGTCCAGCTGCTTCAGCGCCCAACGCGGACCACTCGGGGCCTGTGAGACCGGCGCGCTTGAGTCCTGGGCGGAGACATCGAACCGGATGTACCGGTGGTCGGAATAGGTCTCCACCCCCTCCATAACGCGCCAGTCAACCACACGCTGTGACAGAGCGGGGCTAGCGAACGAGATGTCCACCACCGACTCGCCCCGCATCCGCACACACGTGGGGACAGAACCCCGATTTAGGACGACCAGGCCCACCTCCAGAGCCCAGTCCTCCACCATCCTACCCCGCACATCTGTGCAACGAGAACCCCAAGCCAAGTTTTTGGCATTGAAGTCCCCGAGCACAAGCACGGGGAGGGAATAGTTTCGGATGACGACACTCAACTCCATGAGGGAGTTGTGGAACTCGGCGAGAGTTCGGCTCGGGGAGAAGTAGACTCCCGCTACGACGATCTCCCCGAACCGTGCTGCTACGCAACCCGGACCCTTCCTGACACTCTCAAGGGTCGGGGTACCGGCGGCGGCCGACGAAATTATGGCCACTGAGCCGCTCAGGTCCTCCACCCAGTCTTCCCTGGGCGGGACAAAGTACGGCTCAGCGACCACGGCGACGTTAATCAACCACTCCGCCATGCTCTGGAGCAACAAATCCTGAGCACAGCGACAGTGGTTGATGTTCGCCTGGAGGAGGCGTAATGGGGCCATTATTGGCACTCCATTTCAGCCCCCTCCCGGGCCCCCTGTGAGGGCCCCGCAGCAGTTGTTGCGGCGGTGGTGCTGACGGCAGCGGTGGGCGCAGCAGTGGCGGCGGCTGCGGCGGTAGCGACGGTGGAGGCGGTGGCTGAAGGCCTTCCCTTGCCCCTAGACTTGGTGGGTGGTGCGCAGGCCCTGCCCCCTGCCCGGTGATCGGCCGGTTTGCCCGCTGACGCACATGCAGTGCAGTGCGGGGTGGCGGAGCAAGCCGCGGCCATATGACCGGGCTGACCGCATCGGAAGCAGTCTCCGCTGCGGTCCACCTCCGAGGTGCATCGACAACTTACGTGGTGCCCCACAAAGCACCGGTAACACCTCAGAGGTCGGGGCTCCAGCAGCTTCACCTGCGCCGACACCCAGCCCACCAGGAGCCTTCCAGCCTCCACGATTGTTCGCGCCGCCGTCACAGGGCAGCTTACCATAACGGTTCGCATGCCCGAGTGGTCTGGACGTAGGGTGCCTGCCCTGACCTGCTCAGCAGGGCACCCACCAGACCTGGTGACGGCGGCGACCACCTCCTCCTGGGTCGCAGAGTCGTCCAGGCCCAGGATGCGCAAGTCTGCGCATCTGACGGGCCTGGACACTCGGGCCTCATCCGCATCTAGGGACGCTCTGAGCTTTTCAGCCAGAGCGTCAGCGGACGGGCCACTATTTACACCGGGGATCTCCAGCGCTCTAGCCCCTGTCGCGGTGACTTTAAGCCGGAGTCCCCCAGTGATCCCGAGCTCTGCGAGATCCACCGTCGCCTTCGCCTTCGCGAGGACGTCGCGGTAGGACACGCCCCTCTTTTCCGCTTCCGGCTGTAGCGTGATCACTACAGCTGCGGTCTTCGGGGCGCGGAGTCGAGCCGCGACGCCTCGCGCCTGGCGCTGACGCCTTCGCTCCTCATTGCGGGCTTTTTTGGCCGCCTTTCTCCCCTTCCTCCTTTCCCCGACCACCTGCCACTCGGCTTCGGCCACGGGAGGATTAGCGGACGGGGGGGGCGGCGGTGGCTGCAGCTGCCTTGCTGCTGGCGCTGGCACATTCAGCGCCTGAGGAGCCGCTTTGCCCTTCCTCTGCTGGGCCGCTTTCGGTTTTGCCGGGGCTGCTTTTCCAGGGGCCGGCCTAGTCCTGCCGGAGGACTGGCCAGACTGCCCTGGTCCGGAAGTGGCAGCCGTAGCAGCCGCATATGAGGCCGCCTTCGGGCCCGGGACCACCCTCGGGCCCGGGGTCGCATTCGCATTCGGGCCCGGGACCACCCTCGGGCCCGGGGTCGCATTCGGGCCCGAGCCCGCCCCCGGGCCAGCGGCCGCCTTGTTTGCCGCCAGCGGAGGGCGCAAGACAATGCCCTCCAGGACGGAGAACCGCGCCTGGAAGGCAGCCAGCTCCTGCCGAACCAGTTGCTGAACCTGGTCCTCCACAGGCATGGACTGGTTCTGCCGCTGTTGGGGCACCTCTTGGGAGCCGGACTCACGCAGACCGGTCAGGTCTGCCCGGAGCTTAAGATTCTCCTCATGGAGAAGCTCCGTGGCGGCCGTCAGGCGGGCGACCTCCGCCCGCAGTTTGGCCACTTCCCCTGGTGGAGGATACATAGCCTCCACTGCCGCCATGATGTTGGCGGAAGCCGCAGGTATGGCCCCGAGTTTTTTTGACGTTAACTTTTTTAAGGCCACTACCCTTATGGCAGCTTCCACTTCCTTAACAAACCTGGCCTTACGCTCCGCATCGGAGCTGCCAGTTTCATCCACCTCCTTTGCACCGGAGTCCGGAAGGGCCTGCCCGCGACCGGCCGCTCCCGATCTCTCGGAAGCCGAGAGCCCCCTCCCCTTGCCCCTGATTCCACCACGCCTGCTGGTTGAAATCTTAGGAGCCGAGGCCAACTCCTCTTCGGAAGACGACTCGTAGTCGCCTTTCGGTCTAGACCGCTTGCGGTCCTCCGCAGCAGCCCCGATCCTCGCGCAGCGGGAGCTCTCCGAGCTTCCCGCACTCACCTCTCTGGACGCGGCGTCGGACTCCGACCCCGCATCCCTCCTCTCCCTCTCTTTGCCGTCACCGGCATGATTTTTATTTTTTAAATCTTTTACCATATTGGTCCCACGAGTGTGGGGGAAATACGAGGTCCATCCGGGCAGTGCCCCCTGTACCCGGATAAGCCTTTGACATTTATAACCCGCCAGGGGGTCGGCTGGTAACCTGGCGGGGGTCGCACTATAGACTGATTGTTCCATGGGAACACCCGTCAGCCATACATCCCCTCACGGTGCGCCGCCGCTTGAGATTCGGGGTAACTTTTTATAGAGGTTTTCTACCTCGCGGTCCGGGTGGTTAAGCCAAGACCCTCGGTCCCGATCGAAGCCGCGAGACGTGATCCACGACACTCCGATGATAGGATTACGAGAACGACGACGGGGACAGCGGAGGACTACGTCCCTCACTGTCTGCTCGGAGGCAGGGTGAGTGCACACCGAGCCCGCCCTTGCTCCTCCGCTGTGCCCTCTGCTTTTCAGAGAGTCACGCGGAGAAACGCCGCGTTGGTCCGGGTTGGACCCCTCCACGTCAGAATATTCGCCACCGGCAGTGACATTCCCCGGAGAATGGGAATCTCTTCCCACTCCTCGGGGAAGGACACAGCCGGCGCCCGGGGTGCACCGTCCTAGCAGCTACTTTTCCCTCCAGACGTATCGAGAGGGACCAGCAGCCACTAGGCGCACGGGGAGGTTTTCTGACTCAGCACCCCGGCACTAATGGCCTCATGCACGCTTCTACACGACGCCGCGACGGGACATCAAAATGTAAAGCCGTACCTAACCCGTAAAGCAGCTGAGTACAAAGTGCTAAAACAATCATTTCTGCAAACTCTAGGTGAAAATAATGACTCGACGGCTCATGGACCAGAATTGTCTAACAATATTTACAGACAGTTTTGAAGAGAAGATGTACATAACATTACGCCTTTAATTCCCGAAGGGGTTAAGCAGAGGTGTACCTCGTAGATGGTACACTAATATTTCACCAGTTATCTTAAGTCCGAAGTCATAGCAGGCGAACCGATTGCCATCAACAACTTCCCTCACCCAGGAATCGCACATAGGACTTAATGCTCAGCAGTCGCTACTACGACCACTCGACCAGCGAGGCAGATATTGGATTAGAGAAGTTGACTCCCCTTAAAACCAAAGGTAAGTGACACAGTGATTTCCAAGTTTACCTCGTTGCCAACTGACAAAGGGTGAATCAGGAGTTTTTGATTGTATGGTAATTACCTAATGTGACTTAGCTATACTTGTTAGTGAAAGCGGTGTCCCGTCCCCGAGTAAATGAGCAAATCCATGTACGCGTGATCTGAGTAAACAGTTAGATGTATAAGAAAACTATGATATCCGGCCACACGTCAATAATTCTGCTGGCACTGCATTCACAAGCACGTTCTCTAAGCAAATGCTAGAGGGGAGATAAGAGTCGTAGCTTAGCTCACCGGACGGTATGTTCTGGTCGAGACTGCTTTAGGATCACGTTTTATTGAATGTAGCACTATGAAAAACGAATTGAATGAAGTGCTGCCAGAGGCTGATGGAAAAGTTGAAAATGCATCGGATGGCCATGGATATGGCTACCGAAAGGTCTTATAACAGTCGTTATAGACATGACTTTGCAAGTTATTTCTCTACGTCTTCTCTGACATTATACCCGGAAAATTACGATCAAAACAAATACTGCCAAACATATTGTTTCCAAGGCTTCATCCGAGTATTTTTATGTTATATGCCCTTTGACGACACGTGATTTAGGTTTCCAACAATCTCGAAGTTTTTAAGGCTTCACTTCAATAAATAAATTTCTAACTCTGCCTGACGCATTTACTGGTGGAGGGAAACCACATGTTTCAGTTGCGAAACCAGAGAGTAAACAATTAGTTTATTAATTTAGGTAACCATCAGAGACGTAGGATACTAAAACTTGTGCGGTCGGTTTAGGATACCGCATGATGTCGTGATGGCTCAGATGTTAAGGGCGCATAGGATGACAGCTCAAATTCAAATTTTACTCCAGCCACCTATTTTCTATCCCTCTCGCACAGTCAAAACGATTCTTTTAGGGTGAACTACACTATTGATGGAAGGATGACAATTATTAAAACGAAGGAAAGATCACGTCGGGGTCACCAGTTAGGAGTATGAGGAACAGGGTGTCATGTTCTTCGTCCCCTAAAAAAAAGGAAGGATCCTTGGACCAGACCAGTTTTGTCTGGTGGGCAACTGTCCGACAGTTGTTGCGGGTTTTCTATATAGCCTTAAGTCGATGTAAACTTTGCTTGCGACTTGTAGGAAATTGATGTTAGTTCTTCTGTCGTGTCATAGATGGCGCTGTAGTACTTTTGTTGTAAGTTGCTTTTTGTAGGTAGCTACAAAACTATTTAATTTTGATAATACACCTTCCAATTGTATTATAAATTATACACATATAAATGTGGTTTATAAAAATAGTAAAACTAGGAACCTATGTTTTCGGCATAAAAGTCTTATTAGTCTTATAAAGTCATTTTTTCAGTAAATTTTTGATTCATATATTAGCCTTTGTTAAAATATATATAATATAAATAATTGCATAATTTCTATTTCTATGTGTAGCCGAGAGACCCTTTGTCTCTCGGCTACACATAGAAATAGAAATTATGCAATTTTAGGTTAATGACTTGTGCCCAATAGTTTAGCAGTAGCAGTATTAATACATAAAAAAAATCTGTTTTGTTTTGATATATCCCGACCAAACGCCAAAAATACATTTTGTCCTACCGTTATGTGTAATTGTCCCTACACCTTAATATACTAAGGATGTTTGGTGTTTAGTAACTCCATTATTAGTTTTCTTCCAAAACGTTTTTTTTTTAAATATTGCGTTCTTAATAAGCTGACCATGATAAGCTGTTACTGATGCATTTGTGTTCAGCTCTGGGGCCAGTTTATATAAGGCGTGCGCAGCGGAGCTCAGCTGTTTACTTAGGTATTATATGTGTGGCTACCAGTTCAATTTTGAGTCAATCATAATTCCTAAAAATTTTGTGGCGTCAACTTTATTAAGTACAGTGTCATTGTAAATTGTGTTAAGGTCAAATACAGCCTGGGTACTTACACAGGCTGTTTTTTTAAGACAACCATTATCCATTTTAGACAACTGTGTCTAAAATGCATAATGGTTGTCTTATCTAGATTTATTTTTAAGTTGTTACTGTTTAACCTTGCTATTATTATGTCAAAGATTTATTTATGTCACTTTCATATATGTCTCTATTTTTACATGATGTAGTCATAGTGCTGGTGTCGGCAAAGAGAGTCATGGGGTGGTCAATAGCACTCAGCAGGTCATTGATGTAAATTATGAATAATAAAGATCCGAGTACGCTGCCTTGAGGAACACCATGTTGCATGTAGGTGTGCGTTCGGTTGATACATAAATTTCCTCTTTCTTTGTCTTAATATTATTTCTCTCAATTCCTGTGTATTGTTTTTTAATAGTTAGGGTATGACTGAATAAGATTTAGTATATTTCCCCGTATGCCGTAAGCTTCTAATTTCTATAGCAAGATGCTATGGTCAACGCAGTCGAAAGCTTGCGTCATGTCGCAGTATGTAGCACACACCGGGATTCTCCTGTACGTATTCATCATATGGGTCAGCTCACACCGAGACGCAACGCGACGCGACGCTGCGCGCACACTTTTAAAGAGCTATTCAAAATATAACTTTATTTTTTACACGAAAAGATACACATTTTGTTGTGAGAATTCAGAATACGTTGCGCTATTATGCGCTCGTTAAAAGTGTGAGCGCAGCGTCGCGTCGCGTTTCGGTGTGAACTGACTCAAACAGTGTCATAAATGGCCATACTGGTTGAAATGTTTTGTCTAAACCCCTTTTGCTCTTTACTAAAGATATTTTTCTTTTTTTCAAAGTCAAAGTCAAAGCATTTATTTCAATTAGACCATTACAGGCACTTTTGAAAGTCAACAAAACAAAATAAAACGCGATGCTACAGTCCCAGTCACAAGGCATAATAACTTGTGAAAGTACTGTAGTTGCCCATTCCGTAGCGTAGATCTCTATGGAGAAGAACGGGCAAGAAACTCCATGGACACTCTTTTAAATCAAAATATGTTACAAAATCTTGGTTACATCATTCATATTAAGAATTAAAAATATGTGAGAACAATGTAGAAATACGGGCAAGTTAAGAGCGTCCAGAGTAAAAGATTAAATCAGTAATTAAAAAAATAAAGTAATTAAAATAAACCGTGGCAGCTAAGAGATGACCAGCTGACAACTGACAGCGCCCGTTCACGAACATGACGCATGTATCAGCCATCATTCAACTCAACCAATTTGAAGGGAACTAAACGACCCGACACACCCGCCACCATCAGCGTGACATTTAAGTGAGCATGACATTCACTCAACCACCAGGGTAATTTCGCGTCAATGAATGATTTAGGTACTCATTAAATGGTGGCTTTACAGTACATGGTACTCACACATGTGCGAGTTTCGAGGTATGAGTACAGTACTTTATAAGGGATTTTTCAAAAATTTTGGACAGTTTAAGAATTAAGACAGTTGGTCTATAGTTGCCCATGTGTTCCTTATTTTAAACAATTAATTCACAGCATGTGGTCAGCTTATATGGAAAACAAAGGTCATTAATTAGTTAGAATAGTCAAAAGCGATATTTAGATCGTCAGTTTCATATAATTCCACAAATTCAAACGTTTTAAGCAGGCCCTAAATTTAACCATATTCTCTATGCTAAAGTCTTGTCGTTTTCTGCGCCAGTATTTTAACTTGAAAGATTTTTCATCGGGCATTTTATTATTTGCGCTGTGGGGTGTGACAGCCCCCCACGGCGCTGTTTGCGCTGTCAGACCCCACAGCGCAAATTCAATAACGTCCGTTTTACGTTTGGCTCCAAAATTATGTCCAAGATGGTCAATGCAAGTTTTGCTGTGAATTCTGGTAGCTAACTTAAGATTGCAATTTAGTAACAGACATTCAAAATATATTAATACTTTCCGTTTATAATTTATTCTCGAGGTAACTTTGAGGTATTTTTCTATAGAGATTTTTTATGGAATCGGGTTTTCAAATGCTTATACTGTCTAGAACTAGTCCTCAACTTTGCTGTATATTTATCACAAAGTGAATGCTGCAGAAATATCAAAACCAGAGCCGTTCAAATTTCACAGTTTGGGGTTATTCTAGCCCTTAAGGCCTCGCCAAGGAGGCGAGTTCTGGGTTCAAATCCGGGCAAGTGCCAATTTGACTTTTTCAATTAATATGCTTTATTATGCTTTAAGTTTATACTTGGACATCACTGACATCGGTGAAGGAATACTTCGTAAGGAAACCTATGCTCTTGCCTTCTCTTGAATTTGCTTTCTTTGAAGATCGAACCGTGCGACTGATATTGGTAAGCCACGGTCATCAAGCCCATTTATTTCATTCAGATACAACAATAATCACATAATTTCAGGCTAACAGATAACAATGCTATGATCCCATTGCTGTTAATTATTACTAGGATTAACACCTGGTCATTGTATTGATTGATATTGTCGTTTAGTTATGGATAGCTGTACGAGTACACTGTGGCGCTTTCAGCGGCTTTGTCAAGCGGCTTAACTGCAGCAATTATACGAATGTAATAGTGCTTTAATTAACTGAGTGTTATTTTCAATATACGTCTGTTTAAATTACAATGGAAGATACTAAACTGGAGTTGTTGACAAACCTACTTAGTTTTCAGCGGACAATCACGCCTGTGATTATCGAATGGTTTAAGGTAAAACATCCGAATGGAAAAGGTTTAGTCTTGCCTTCTGCACCTGGTTTTAAAGCGGCTGACTGCCCACGATGCGTCTCAAGTAATTATAAATCGTTAGGTGCAATTGGAAGCTAGATGAAAATTATGTCCTCAGTCCTCTAAAGCTCACATGTGGATGACGTCACATGGTGGCAGCTCTATTTTGAATCTAGGTCAGTTTCACCATGTTTGTTCTCAGCACTGTGTTCAAGAACACTAGCTACGGTACTTATGTAAACACTGGCTCCACTTCGACTATTTACCCAAGTCTGGGTCGCCTTAGTAGCTGTAATCTGCTGACTCTGGGGACCGAAGCAACTGTACCCGAAAACTTTGTAAATTTCTGTTTCAAGGAAATTAAAAAACTCCAGCAGTAACTTTGAATAATGGCCGCTTAAAAGTTTATATAGAGCATATCGGTCGCTTTTTCTTGAAAAGTGTCACAGGGCACGGCATCTGTATGTATTCAAGATATGAAGAAAGTGTTAGCCATTTTAAAGTAAAGAAAAATATCAAAACGCTCGACTAATTGTTCAAGCTAAATAAATTATACTCACAGGGAGTTCCTCGAGGTTTTTAATAGAGTTCCTAAATGTTTAACGACTTTATTTTCCAGTCGAGGAAGTTATCTTAACATTACACCCAATGGGAATCGAACTAAGGACCTCATGCTCAGTTTTTTATTAACTCAGTAAATTAAATAATATGTTTGTTTCAAATCGCGGTTCAACGAAGATTCCAAACATTTTGTTACTCAAAGGTTTTCGTTTAAACCAGTTTTCAGAACCACAACCACAGGCGCTGGCGCACAGAACAATGCGCGCATGTTCTATTGTTTTTGGTTAAGCATTCTTTATTCAAAAGTGGGTCAACGTGTACAATGTACAAGGTTGCTTGCTATGACATCAATCTCTATGGAATTTGCTGCGTTTTTTTAAACATTTCCTTTGTGGTACTGGGTCTGGCAGTGTTTGTTTACGAGGAATTTGCCTAGTTAAATTAGGAATACTATTCCAAAACATCTGCATAACTCCTTCTGAAATGGGTTACCAAATAGATACTTGCAATCCATATAGGCAGTCTCATATTAATATAATATCTATATAATGTTACCAGCATGTGCTGAAATCTTACCTAATTTAAATAAATTGAGATTAAAAAAAATACTTTCGTCGGCATATCTTTTTCAGTCATGAGTAGGCCTGACGCCAAAGCATAAGCCTGGAAGACTATCGAAGTAAAATTTACCCAGAACTGGGTTTTGAAGGTCAGACAGCAGTTGTTTCAATTTAAATATTGGCAGACTGGCAGATGATGATTTCCCATATATAGGTACTTTATGTCTGTGAGTCGCTCTGCACAACTCGAGCAGGCTAAAACATCAGAAAATATCTTCTACAAAGATTAATAGTTGTTGTACAAAACAGGTTACATCAATTCGAAACCACGTGCAACGCCGCAAATTAGCTGAAACATAGGCAAACAGAAAATTAAACGATGTGTACATTTCCTGAAAGTTTGGCAAACAGCAGTTTTATTTCTGTTCAAATAAAACTGCTTTTTGCCAAACAACTTTTTCTCGTTGAAACGGTTTACTCGTTGCGAATGCTGTGTTAGTTATATTGCTGGTTTGAAAGCTGTTTGTTCATGTTCTTTTCCTGAGACTAGTTAATGGCCACCATCCCGGCAAATAAGTGGGAACGTTGGCTTCGTGTTGCTTTTGGAAAATAAGCACTGTTTGATTTTTTCTTTTTCTTCAAATTAATAAAGCTACAATAAAATGTGTAATATTAATGTGGTGTGTAATTATATCTAGCGAGAGCTGATTTTTTGGATGGTCAAGTCATAGACCATGGAGATTAGTGACTGTAGTGGTCTCTTGAAGAAAGAGCCAAACAGGTTCGAGTGGACCTGTCCGGTCAGTGCAAACATTTTTCAGTTACAGTGTAGCTCGACTCATAATTCAAGAAGCTCCACGACACGACAACCATAACATTATCTGCCTAGCATTTTACCGACTATGTTGGGGCCGGGTACCAGTCTAACCGGATGCAGCTGAATACCAGTATTTTACACGAATACTGTCTAGCTGACCACCACAAAGCCCGATTGACTTAAGACTGATTGTCAGACTTTCGGGCTTTTTGACAGTTTATAAAAAGTGTGTCAATGAATTGCTGGTACCTACTACCCAATTACAAACGTGATAAAAACGCAAAAGTGTTCAGCTCGGGCACCTCCTTTCTAAATCATATGATGTTTCTCAGTCCATCCATTGTTTCGTTGGTATTCCCCTATTCTTATAGGATGACAATCTTTGTACAATGCTAGGCCAAACATGCCAGGAGGCAATATGACTCGGACCAGCTTCATTAACTACTTAGTCCAATGAATGACAACAAAAATAGATTTATTTGCCAAGTGCACGCAACATTAAACAAAAAAGGATATAATTATTGTGAAGCAAGAAAAAAGCTCAGACATCCAACTCCGGCAGAATACGTTGGGCCTGTAGAAAAGCTGTCTGTGGGCCACCAACTGTCACGGCCCACCAGGTGTGAATGACAACTGAGTCAGGGAGGTATTCCGACTTAAACAAAGTGCGACTGTGGAGCCTCATTGCAAACGATGGCTCATCTGCTGTCCAAGGTGTCAAGGAACAAGCTTTATCTTGAATAATTAATAAGAATAATAACCATAACGATTTTGAAGGTAGTGCGATGGTTTGATATTTTTTGCCGGGCTAGCATGGCCAGACATCACACAAGACTGCCCAGCTCTGGGACACAAGAGGAACTAGTAAAAAAAAAATACAACAAAATCGAAAAAAGTAGCGATCCTTCACATTTTATTCCTCACTAGCTGTGTCCGCGACTTCGTCCGCGTGGAGTTTAAGAGCCTAACTTACTCCTTATTACATCAGCTATCTACCAGGGAAAGTCCCGTCAAAACCGTATATAGGTACAAACATATGCATGTAGTAAAAAGTTATTTTAATATTACAAACAGACACTTCAATTTTATTTATTTGTATAGATTCTTCCGCAGTGAAAACTATAAAAGGTTATTTTGTAACATCACTTAATGTAATTAAACAGTTTACATGTTTACATTTCATAATAATTTTCTCTCGTCAGACGTACCGAGCTCACGTGCCAACTATGATGAAAATGATGAAGGAATATAATGAAGAATTAAGCCTCTCATTTCTTTGTGAGGAGCCTGTTAACGGTTCAAGGAGCTTGCTTTCGAATGTTAGTAAAGTATTCATCGTGCGCACTTGCTTCTGTTTTGTTGGGAATAGCAGAGGGGTCTCGAAGCACGTGAAACTTCAGCCAGTTCTAATGCGTACAAGTTGGATATTAAAAGTCGTTCGCTGTTTGCAATCGACTTTTGTTTTACTTTGTACAAATTTACCATTTCTCAAACTGGGTTAACTTTGAAGTCTACAAAGAAACCCATGAAAATCACTAAGTTTTATTAAAATAACGTTTTAGCAGATTATTTAGACCTATTTAACGCAGCCAAACAATAAAGCCTAGACGATAGGTAGTTTTTGAGTTTAACCGCACTAACGGACTAACAGAGACATATCCGTTGGTGTACAATCTGTACCACAAACGAATGTTTAAAACAAGCAGCAAATTCCTCGTAAACAAACACTGCCAGACCCAGTACCACAAAGGAAATGTTTAAAAAAACGCAGCAAATTCCATAGAGATAGATGTCATTGCAAGCAACCTTGTACATTGTACACGTTGACCCACTTTTGAATAAAGAATGCTTTACCAAAAACAATAGAACACGCGTGCATTGTTTAGCGCCCGTGGTTCCGCCTAAACCGTTAATAAACGATTCGAAATATTTTTCGTGTACATTTGAATACTTGCTTAACACAATATGTGAAAAATATGTTTGTTTAACCAAAAACGTTTGGGTAACAAAATGTTTGTAATCTTCTTTGAAAGTTGATCAAATACTCATCATGATGTCCTTAAGTCCGATTCCCAGGTTGGAAAAGTGTTATTGGGTGTAATGCTTAAAATAATACCTTCTTCTAAATCTTTAGAAAACTCTTTTTATAACCTCAAGCGTATAATTCATTCAGCATAAATAATAATTCGTTGTGCTTATGATATTTTTATTTACTTTAATATTGCTAACATCTTATTCAGACATACTCATGCCGTGCCCTGTGACACTTCTTAAGGCAGAGTGATTGAAAGACGAATGCCGTAAAGAATTATACTCTAGTTTACTGCGCACTTAATTAATTTTATTAAATATGCATTGTACAGCAGCTTTACAACCTGGATACTTTTTTATTGCGAGGAGGTGCTGATGACGAAACCTTATGCTTTATTAGCAGCGTCTTTGCACATTTTTAAATGTGTTCGTGGAAATTTAAATCACCATTTGAGGTTGGTCCCAGGTCACGTATTGTTGAGACACGTGTACACGATTCATCCGCCAGTTTGTAGGCAGAAGGAATTGGCGTGCGAGACCTATAAAATGCGATGATAAATCATGTTTATTTTAAAAATCCCAACACTCATAATAAAAGTAATGGACATCTTTATTTAAAAATAACAGTATTATAAAGACGACGTGTAAAACCTATTTACTAAATAACTAAGGTAGACTGGTAGAAAATGCCTAAGGCATTAATTCCGCCTTCTTACAGTGTTTTTTTATACTTGTGCATAAAGTTTTAATAAATAAATAAATAGGTACTAAATTAAGTAAATAGGTTTTACACCTCGTCTTTTTTTAATCTATATGAGGCCGGTGTTTCGTACCTGACTACTCTGAAAAAGCCGAAGAAACAACCTAAACGAACTCAGAGGTCACAGTCACTTTTAAAGTCCAGACATTGTTCAAGTCATATAAGGACCATGCAGATTTTTGTCTGAGATAGTCTTTTGAAGAAATAATCACACAGGTTTTCGTGGACCTGTCCAGCCAGTGCAAGCATTTGTTAGTTATCGTGTAGCTCAACTTTTAAACCAAGAAGCTGGTTGAAGACAGATCTAAATCACTAAAGTCCTCTCACAGTTATTTATCTTGGATAGCTGCAGTCGAACAGTAACTTTATAATCACGGAAATAAATACCACTATAACTTGATAGACTTGACAGTGATAGCGACCTAATAACAACCTTACTGCTTCAAGCATCGAACTCACTGTGGTTTTGACAGGCGATGCAAGGGTGATGGAGAAATACTTGTGAAATGTTTGTATTGAACCTGATATGTGTGTTGTGTGGAAGTTCACTAGATGGTGTCGTCCAGTTAGCTTGTCTTTCTGAATCGCGGTGTTAAGATACTCTGCTGGTGAACGACCCGCACCCATTAATTTCGTCTCGTTGGATCGCAAGCGTCGATTTGAAAGAGATAGTTCTGTAATTGACGCTAACGATCCAGAAAATTATGAAACTGACATTAATAACTGAATTAAGTCATATCAGTGTGTTAGCACCTGATGTTGACTTTACTAATGTAAATAATGTGCTCAGCTAAGTCAGTTCATATAACACAATAGCTGATGCCCGCAATATTTGTCCTCTTCGATTATAATGAAAATATGTATTATTTGCCTATTTGAATCGGATTTAACAATTTAAATTTGGGTTTTATTTTTTGTGCACGGAACCCTAATCCTTTTATTAAACTAACCTTAGTTACTCTTTATAACATAAGCTATCTGGTAGTAAAAGGCCCGTTTAAATCGGTCCAGTTGTTTCGGGTATTAGCCAGAACAAACAGACAGACAGACAACAGATGTTTTTTTTGTTACAAATAAAATTAAACTTTATTACAGATTACGGTCCATAGTTTTGTTAGTATTTTAGTGTTAGTAGCAATGGTGATTAAAAACTAGGTTAATATTGTTAGAGTACAGTTACAGCTTTATTATTTATTTCGACCTAAGATTATCCCCACCCAGTGTCTCTGGAAGGGACAGTCCGGTCTGGCAGCAATTATCTTCAAAATGTTGTTGTCACTACCATGCAGGCGCTGTAGCAAGGAGGCCGCTTTCTTTCAAAATCAAAATATTTTATTTTACATAGGCCTACATGGGCACTTATAAAACGTCAACAAAAGGTGCACGGTTCGGGTTGGTCGTTTCCTATGGAGAAGAACCGGCAAGAAACTCCATGGTTACTCTTTTAAAATCATTTGGTTTTACAATATTTGAAGTTACAGCGTTAGTACTTAAGTATGGGAGGACACCGTAGGCCCGACAATAAGTCGATTGCTTACGGACGGTAGTAATAGAGAAAAGAAAAAAAAAATACAAAGCCTACAATGTCCACAAATTCACAAAAAATAGGTAAATATAAAAAGAATCTATACAAAAGTAAAAATAAAACAATAAAAGAACACTAACTTAAACAATAGACACAGATGTTATCATCAGTGCTGTAACTATTCTGAACAATGAACGAAAGGTGCAATGATTGAAAAACTATTGTAAAAAAAAAAATGAATAAAAAGAATGGAAAAAATAATATTGGGAATAGTTAGAGACATCCACACATTTGTGTCGTTTATGAGCTACCAGGGAAGCCGCATGAGCAGAAGGAACTACAGCCAAACTTCTTTATCTTCAACGTAGTCCTTAATTTTGTAATATGCTTTTTTAATAAGGACACGTGTGATGCAATTTTTAAACTTTCCATCGGTCAGTTCTGTAACTGACTTTGGCAGCTTATTATAAAAGCGTATACTGTTTATAAGAAATGACTTGCTAGTTTTTGTTAATCTATATTTGGGTATTTGTAATACCCCTACTAGTATTTGTTTATATGTTTGTTTGTTTGTTTGTTACCTTTTCACGACTAAACGGCTGATCGGATCTTAATGAAATTTGGCAAGAAGATAGATTTCAACCTGGGGAAGGGCATAGGCTATATATCTTCACGCTACGAACAATAGGAGCGGAGCAGCAATGTAAAATGTTGCGAAAACGGGGATAATGTGACGCAGACTTAGTTGCGCGGGACAGCTAGTTTGTTATAACTTATAAGTACCGTTTATGTATAAATTAATTAATTATTAACTTTATGTATAAGTCTACACACGCAGATATTGGTATAATTGGTACTCATGTTAATTCAATTCTCATTAGGCTATGAGGTCCTGGTTATATTCCTACTTTCCTAGATCGGGCAGTGTTACTGAGTTTTTAACCGACTTCAAAAATGAGGAGGTGCTCATTTCGACTGTTTAAAAAAAATGTATTTACAACAAGGGTTTCTCAGTAGCTGCCACGAAGTTTTGATTTAACCAATATACTCGCCCTCTTTTACATTGTTCTTAAAAATAAACTTAACGGGCGAATGTGGGTGTAATATTAGGAACACCTCTGCCTTAATCTTCATGGATTACTGGCGCGATGTTTTGTTTTGTTTTGCTGTAGAACGTCCGTGATTTGTTCTTCTAAGCCATGATAATCTTTGATATTTTGATAACGTCGTGAATAGATACTGTTTTAGGGACAAGTAGGCACTAAGTGTTGAACAATAAATGATCACCTGTTCAAAAGACCATTTCAGACACTAATCTGCATAGTCCTCATGTAAATTGAGCAATGTCTGGACTTTAAAAGAGTTAACAGAGAACCACTGAGTTTGTTTCGGCTGTTTCTTCTCAGAGTAGTCAGGTACGAAACACCGGCCCCATCTAGCTTACAAAAAACTTGACGTGTAAAAGTGTTAAAAAAACCTATACTTGCAAAAGTGTAAAAGTGTTAAAATAAACATCATTTATCAATGCTACTTCTGCAAACAGAACTAGCCACTGGGTAGTTTTCCCAGTCTATCGAGACATGGACCATTCTTTCTCTAAGAGTATTACAGCTTCCAAGTGCAGGCTCCCATTAAGTACTTCAATAAGTGAAAAGTTGGAGCTGACGCAAACGCTGCATGTGTTAAATACGGCGCTTTGGATTGAAGCGGCTGAAATGAGATATTGCCGAGATGAGATGAGGATTGGAGGGATTAAATAAAGTGGTTGAGAGCACTTTAGATGATTTAAAATTACAGTGGTTAAAATTGTGAGTTATGGTGGTTGTTTTATTATTTGTCAATGGTTTAAATTAATTATAAGTGTATTACGTTAAGATATTCTACTTTAATAACAATGCTACGTTGATTGTTAAAACCATTATTCTGGTACAGTCAACGAAATAGTTAGGTATAAACTTTTTGTATACATTTTGCCTGTACCACTGTTACGACATTCACTAATACTTCGAACAAACAAACATAAGACTAGGGTGTTCTACTTCTATGCTTTAAATGTTACTAAAGATGAAATACTAGTGAATAATATATCATAGTAGCGGATGGTTTTTTTTTAAGAAAGCTGAATCCCACCAAAAACATTTCATGTAAAATGTTGCCAAGACGACCACATAAGGTTTGCCCTGTGAAAAAGATATCAGATCTCATGTAGAGACAAGCTTCTGAATCTACACGGCCTAACTCTACCGACCCTAACTTCACAAATTCTAAATATCAGTAAAAATGTATGGCTTCGCCGTTTCCCTACCGTCGTCGTGGAGCTGATGCGAATATTTAGTTTCTGAAGTAAGTAACACACTTGTTCTCAGTTGCAAAAAAACAGACAGACAGAAGGGTAGACAGGCAGGAATATAACAGTGATTTTCAAACACTGTCTGTCTGCTTGTCTGTCCACCCTGTCTGTCTGTCTGTTTTTCTGCCTGTCTGTCTACGGGTTTGTCTATTTGCCGGTCTGTCTGTCTACCCATCGGTCTGCCTATCTGTCAGTCAGTCTTTCTGTCTGTCTTTCTGTCTGTCTGTATGCCTGCCTGTCTGTCTCGGTCTGTCTGTCTGTCGGTCGGTCTGTATGTCTGTCTTTCGGTCTATCGGTCTGTGTAATAGTCGATAAGGTATTTGCTGACAAAGTCATAAAAAATGTGAGTGACATAACAAAACCCACGATACAGGAGAAATTCCTAGTGTGGTGAAACGTAAATTAAAAAAAAAAAAAAATTGGTTTTTAAAATTAAGTAAGCATCAAATGTTGCAGGAACATTCCTTGATTCTAAAATAAATATTTACATAATACAAATATTGTGTTGATGCCACAATCTCAAGCTCTTATGATTTTATACACATATTCGGCTATTTTAAAGCCTATCAAAATTCCAGTCGGTAACAAAACACTGTAATATAATTCCAATAGTACCTACGTAACTAAATGAATTCATAACTCCGTGTAAAGTTGCCACAAAGTTAGTCGGCCGTGATTGCCGACTCATATAATTTAATCGAGTTACAAAGCTTTCAACTTCATCTTAGTGCTTCTGACGTGATGATTTAACATCTGATAGCTCTTGAAATATTTGGGCACTGTTGTGGTCACGGCTCATAACAAAGCAGCTCGTGACCTGGCTGTCTTTGCTATAGTTAGACTCCGTTACGTGGTAAGGGGCAAGAGCAAGTTGTCACTTAGGTGCAATTTGCTTCTCTATACTGCAGTGTGTGTGATCAGTCCCATTATGACATACGCTTGTATTCTATATGCCTATTCTAAGCTCCGCTACATTTATAGGATGAAGACCTTGTAGAACCGATTGCTCCGTAAAGTCGCGGGAACCCCTTTTTATATCTGAAACGATAGTTACTTAGAACTCAAAATGCCTACCGTCATTTAGTTTACTCTGCCATTACCCACCTCATACGATCACCTCATCATCTGCCTAGCGTTTTCCCAAACTATCTTGGGGTCGGCTTCCAGTCTCACCGGATGCAACTGAGTACTAGTATTTTACATGAAGCGACTGCCTATCTGACCCAGCCACCCAGCCAGCAACCCAGTAACTGGGTAATACGATACCCCTAAGTAAGTCTCGATGTCAGACTTTTGACTTCTGACTACTCGTAAACTCGTAACGACTGTCAAAGATCTACAAATGACAGTAGTTACCAACAGCTTTACGTGCTTTCCGAGGCACGGAGGAAACGCGGTATGTAATTATGGTTACCCATCCACGGACCAACCTCCGCCTGATACGAACACGGCAGCAAGATTTGCCGACTACGGCATACACTAGTCACTCCCGATGACCCCATCACCCTTCTCCAGGAAAGCAGTAGGGAAACTAGTAAAAAAAACAAAACGCCGTCATTCCAGCCTCAGCACACATGTCATCGCACGCCGCACACAGCACACATCTCATCGCACACCGTACACAGCACACATCTCACCTCACGCCGCACACAGCACACATCTCATCGCACACCGCACACATCACACATCTCACCTTACGCCGCACACAGCACACATCTCACCGCAAGCCGTTCACGTTTCTTCTCGTCTCTGTTGGCCTAAAAATTACGAGACATCTCCTCTTTTCTTAAGAAGTTTGATTGATGATTTAAATCAGAGATCAACATATGACCTTCTAATTGCAAAATAACGTAATATAATTATATTATTAAATTAAAGAACCCAGGAAGAAACTTCATTTTGTGTAAGTTATTTGGTCACCACTGCGCTTCAACTTCTTATCTCTTGTCGGTCATTTTCATTGTTGACTAGTCACCAACCATTCGTTATGTATAAGTCACCGCAAAATTGTAAACAGCGTTAGATTACAATATAACTCGCGAGATTGTAAACTGTCCAAAAATTGAGAACATATATATATATATAGTTACAGACTGCTTACAATTTAACGCATAATTTTTTGGTAGATTATAATCTATCGAAGTGAAACCGACAAATTGTGAAAGGGCAGGCGACGGAACGCACCTCGCGCGCTGATTGGTTGAACGTCATGTGGCCCGCGCCGCTATATTTGTTTGTAATGTTACGGTTCACAATCTTACGGTGACATATATAATCAAAGTCAGCAAGTTCCTCTCTTTCCTCCCAGCTACCATTAGCATGACTTGCAGTACACACTGGATTATCCCGGGCTCAGCCCCTTTGGCCTACTCTCACGAAGTCGTAAATTATTTAGGGGTGATACTTTTCCGCATAACACAGTTTTGTAATGAATGAGGCGCAGAGGATTTTCTGTACTACGGAATATTTTTGTGTGAGCTGTGAATATACTTCATAATGAATTTTCCAAAATTATGAGATATTTTCGATCTTTTGGAGGACTTTCAGGAGAGTGTGCGTGATGAATGGAGGGGGGGGGGGGCATAACAACGGATGTACTATTTAAAGTACAGTCTTAGATTAATTTTTCAGAGTAATAAGAACCTATACATACATACTTGAGAACCATTCATTTTAACTCATAAAGCGGGAGGAGTTCGTGTGCATATTTTGATTTTATCTTTACAGTCCAGATAACTCCCTATATCAAACTGACAATTATGTTCCCTCTTTATAATATTAGTTAAACGCTTGACCCTTTAGTTACGCTACCTTGGTGTTAAAGCTTAAAACGTTTAGTACTATTATCGAGGTATAATATCTTTGAATATTGCACCAAGTCGGAATACGGAAATAGTTATCGGACTAAACTAACTGGAACTTAGTACGTCGTTAATATTCATTAAGTGTATTAACACATTGTAATAACAGTTGTGGTTGTTGCTCGCCACTAACCATAGTATTATCTTAACCGACGAAACACGATTTAGTTTTGACAGGACTTCGGTCACAGTGATTTTTTGTTGCGATGATGTCGCGCGTTAGTCGTATTTGCAACGCGCGACGTAAGCAACTACAGAACTATGGATGCAAACGCGATGTATCTGTCGACATCGAGGGTACGAAGAGTGGAGAACAAAGAGAGGCGACGGCATCGCGATACTTGTGATACAGAATCGTGGATACTTGTGTGAAGGAACACAGCCAGCGACACGATTGCGAGTGAATCGCGAAATCGCCTTTGCGTTTGCATCGCTGCAAACATCCGCGGCGCGCGAAGGGTCTTACACCATAAATCACATTTTTTTTAACCCCCGACCAAAAAAAAGGGGTGCTATAAGTTTGACGTGTGTATCTGTGTGTCTGTCTGTGGTATCGTAGCTCCTAAACGGATGAACCGATTTTGATGAAATTGGTTTCGTTTGAAAGGTGTTTTAATCTCGATTAAAACACTTTTCAAACGAAACCAAACTCAAACAAAATAATCCAAGAGTCTTAGCGTCGTTAGTACAAGCACATAACAAAGCGGACCCCCGACACTAAGACGCTTGGATTATTTTATTTTTGTTTTTTTAGAGGTTTTTTGTGTCGGGGATTTTTTAAATTTTTAATTTTTTTTTTTTAAACACACTAACTCTTGAGTAATACTCACTATTGTAATAAGAATTTCTAATATTACTTATTGCATGTTTGTACGAGTGCATCTAAAGGGGTGGAAACCTGGGTGGCACTTGTCATCATGTTCGTGAACGGGCGCTGTCAGTTGTGCCTAGTCGTCTCTTAGCTGCCACGGCTCATTTCGAACTAATTATTTTATCTTTTAACTGTTCTTTTTGTTTTTACTATGGACACTTTTAACGTGCACGTCTTGCTACATCTTTCTCACATAATGTACCATCTCAACATGAATGATGTAACACAGGTTTTGTAACAAAATTCTGATTTAAAAGAGTGTCCATTTAGTTTCTTGCCCATCCTTCTCCATAGAGATCTACGTTTTGGAAAGGGTAACTACAGTACTTTCACAATTATAATGTCTTGTGTCTGGGACTGTGGCTTCATTTTTATTGTTTTTCGACTATTATTCAAAAGTACCTGTAACTGGCTTACTTGAAATAAATGATTTTGATTTTGTCTCTCACGATAAAAAAACGGGCCAAGTGCGAGTCTTACTCGAACACAGGGTTCCATAGCCCCAAACAATATAATAACAATATTTTGAACGGTCATTCATTTGCAAATTTCCACTCAACCGTAAAATTAAATTTGTTTTTCAGAGTAAGTTAATGAAAAACAAAGTTACTGCTGCATTTTGGTGAAAAAGTCCCATATCTCAAAAACTAAATATCAAATCTTATTCAAACTAATTTTCGTTGGAATTTTTTTTACGTTCTACATCACAATATTTTTTTCAGAATTTTTCTCCTCTTACTTTAAAATTAGAGGGGGGGGGGAAGACACGTTTTACCACTTTGGAAGTGTCTATCTTTCAATCGATTGACTTTGAAAAAAAATGGTTTTAGGAACCTCAATGTCATTTTTAAAGACCTATCTATAGACACCCGCACGTATAGGTTTGATGTTTTTTTTTTTAGATTCAGTTCCGTGTATGGGGGGGGGGTATCCTTAATCTATATTTTTTTTCATTTTTGTCCAAAAATCGTAAAGCGGTTCACAGAATACATCTACCTACCAAGTTTCAGCTGTGTAGTCCTAATACTTCCGGAATAAAGTGGCTGTGACATACGGACGGACAGACAGACAGACATGACGAATCTATAAGGGTTCCGTTTTTCGCCATTCGGCTACGGAACCCTAAAAAGAAAACCCCGTTAACTATTGTTAAAAAAAAACAAAAAACCCGATAAAGTTTCTAAGCATTGTGGTGAGAAATAAATCTTTATTACATCTTATTTGTGTTGATAGTGGGCATAATCCTAATTGGTTATGCTCCTCAGAGGTCAGTGCGTACTTGCAACCGGCGCGGCGTCGTGAGTTTTTGAACGTATTTATATACGTCGAAAAGCCGAAAGGAGTGTGTTAGGATCCTAGCAGGTTGCGTTCCGTTGCTTCTGCCTGTCCCCATGGGGTAAAGTTGTGAGGTCGAGTACGTATGTTTCAAACATCATACGTCGCTGTCATGTTCAAAGGATTTATACAAATAGTTCGGTATTGGTGACTTATAGCGTAAAACGAATATAGTAGTTGGTAGTGCAAGGTAACCTAAAAATTGCTAGCAATTCATCATCTGTCTAGCCATTGGAAGCCGACCCCAAGATAGTTTCCCAAACTATCTTGGGGTCGGCTTCCAGTCCAACCGGATGCAGCTCAGTACTAGTATTTTACATGAAGCGACTGCCTATCTGACCTCCACAACACAGTAACTGGGTAAAATGATACCCCTTGGTAAGACTGGATGTCAGACTTGGCTTCTGACTACTCGTAACTACTGTCAAAGATCTACAAATGACAGCCGGGACCAACGGCTTAACGTGCTTTCCGAGGCACGGAGGAAGGGCTTGTACACAAAACTGCGATGCGACGTCGCATCGCAGAAATCTGCGAGCTCAAACAGTACAATAAGTTACAGTTTCTTCTGTGTTGCGAATTCGCATCGCGCCAATTCGCATCGCATCGCAGTTTTGTGTATAAGCCCGAAACCCGCGACCTCGGCAAGCACGGCTTAACCTTATAGATCAACCCGGGTGGCTTTTATTATTTAGCCACGAGCTCCTAGCAATTAAACAACAACAAAATAGGTTTTTGTAAACATTCCTTTCTTTTCTTCCCCCTCTTATCGCCCCTTAAAAGGCGCCAATTTCATAAACTTGCAAGTTATACCCTATATTTGTTTGGTCCTGGTACGGAAACGGTCCATAGAGGTAAAACTCATTCGCGGTAAGCGCCATACTGTATCACGATGCTAATTTACCTATCAAAATGTCTTCAGGATTTATAATTGAGGGATGTAGGAGGGGATCTTTGTAAATTTTTACCCAATTATTTTGCTGCCAGCTACACAATTGCGTAACAATTTATTATCACAATCGGAATGATCTTCAAGGATTCCCTTCTTTTTCTTTTTGGTGCCGATTATTCCTATAGTTATTTAATTTAAGTTTCGTTTAGAACCCAGCTACATCGATGGCGTTGGTAGTGGCTTCGGACAGGTCCCTTAAAGTCTTCCCTTATTATTATTCCCTACGACGTAAATGAAGCAATGAATGCTGTTGAGTTGTTAAAATGAGCGGCATTGGCACAGGGTGCGCAAACTACGCAATTACCCGGCGGACTAATAACATCATCACAAAAAGACCAGCTAATAGCAGCCATTTCCAAGCGTCCCTATAAGCCATTTAACTTTAAAACTGCTCCCTAATGTGGGTAAGACTTTCTACTTCTTTTCCTTATTAGCTGTGCTTCTCCAGATGTATTTACGACCACATAATGAAAGCTATGGAAAACATTTTGTGTTGTCCCCTCTGGCTATGTTTCTTGGAGTTTGGTCTAAGATATGAGCTGATGGAGGCTACAAAAGGGTCCGATACAATTTAGATTGCCACCAACAAGTAAGAAGAGATCTAGTAGATCTCGATATCTAGTAGATCTCTTCGTACTTGTCGGTGGCAATCTAATTTGTATCGGGCTTTTGTAGCCTCCATCAGTTCTTGTAATGTGCTATTAGGGTGCGATCCTCTGGTCAGCAATACCTATCCTATTTATTATTATTTTATTATTTTTTTAAGACTTACAGCCAGGCAGACACAATAGTTACATTAATAACAACAAGATGGCCAATAACAAGTTTTCACAAATACCCGATAATCGTGTAATAAAACAAAAAGAAGAACTAAAAGACAGTGGTAACGATTAGTACACATAAAAACATTAAAGAAAAAACCGGCCAAGAGCGAGTCGGACTTGCCCACCGAGGGTTCCGTAAAAATTCACTTTTGTTATGCGCGTGAATTAAATCCTAAAAAAGTAATGATTTAATTACAAATTTTAATGTATAGTTTTCAGTTTTTTCCCCGTTCTTGTCTTCTCAGAATGAGAAGAGTGCTTTAACCAGCATTAGGACAACATCAGGCTGTTACTGCGCCGTCCCGGGATACATTTTCTGCCGCTAAAATAGACCATGGCTGAAAAATCTGATTAATTCTCTTAACTCGTTCCAAATATTAGCACATACAAGTGATGTCATGAGTTTGTACTATGGTGTCTGCTGCCGAATTTAAAGAAGAAATTTGCTAGTTTTTGCCTAATGTGTCTCTAAGTATTTGTATTGTATGAAATTTACAAATAACCTTGGCTTGCGTTGTAGATTACAACCCCCCTTGAAGAGGGCAGGCTTGTGTCCGAGTAGTGGAACATTATAACGCTGATTATGGTACTATGTAAATAGGTCATCATGTGGTATCTCTATCATCTGTGTTCACTTAAGTTAGAGACGTTCCCTGATGACTTCTATTGCAGTCCCCGCCATTACCTTACAACTTCGACCGCTACCCATTTGCCACACTCTTTATTTGTTTTATATTCCCCTTGGCGAATTTCCAAATAGCGCACGCAACCTTGATTCCGTAAGAATATTACATTAAGCCTCTTATAATCCGTAGTGCGGACAATTTGCCGTTATATTAAGTGGCTCTACGTTACTGCAGCATCCTGAAGCTGAAGCTTTTAACTAATGAGATGAAAGCTAGTGGTTACTGTCGTAAATAAATATGTTTATTTTATGGAAAGGGATCTAAGGTTTATGGAATCCGAGAGTTGAGTTCCTAAGGATTCCATAATTTTCCCTCGCTTCACATGCATGACTGCACATTTGTCCACACCAAATCCCATCCTGATGGCGCTACTGAAAGTTTCTATTAGCTGTAGTAGCTTCACAAGTTGCAAATTGTTGGGGACAAAGAGTTTCAGATCATCCATGAAAAGAAGGTGAGATATGACTTGACCCCCTCTCTTCAACCGATAGCCTAGACCTGAACCCTCTAGCAGTACTGAAAGCGAACCTTTGCGGAATTCTTAAGTGAACGTCTGCCTTAGTCTGGGCTGCCAGAGTCTTCTGTAAGGCCAGCTGGCTTCTGTATTTAACAAAGCATGAGTAACTTATCGCACTGCTGACGTGGACTAGACTATTTTCCCCTTCAAAATAAGTACAAATGATTGTAGATCCTCTGTAAGTAAAAGACATTTATTATAGTTGACTCGATAGTCCAGTGGTCACAGGGTAGATAAACCCTGTAGGCAGTAGACTGCCAATACGATCGAAGGTTCCATTCGCAGGTCAGGATTTGGCTGCTACTGAGGACATTCTGACTCCTAAGTCTGGATTTTTGACCGGTTGAGGGCAATACATACTAATAAATTATAATATATACTATACAATATTAAGTAGGGGAGACCGGGTCAAAATCGTACAGCTAAGGGTTGTAGATCTTTCATCTTAAAACACAAATTAATTTACTCAACAAATATAATTACTCAGTCTCGTAAGGAACATAATTACTTGCACATATTTGGAATAATTAAAATATTAAACAATAAAAACAAAAAATTAGTAAACTTCTTCTAATTACGATTTTGCCCCGACACATGGGCAAAACCGTATATAAGATGCGAAACAGCCCCAGAAATTATCTAGAAGCAACGCATACCATACACACTTATCTAAATCCTCTGGGTCCTATCGTTTACAGCCTTCATGAGCCCAACCTTTACATGCCCTACATTGCACCGAACCTTCATACAAGCGGCTTGAACCGTATTCTTCGAGGCAGTACAAGCTAATGTTATCATTTATTATCTTTGTTTTGGTTTTTTGGTCTCAGGTTGGTTGGTTGTTGATTCAAATTAAGAATTTTAACTGCACCTAGAATAAAAGAAAAAATTGGTTGCCTGTAAAGTCGGTATATGGGCGAAAGTTTTACGTGACAACGACTTTGAGTGGTAAAATAATTTTAATGTGAATATTCATTCGTATAGTAGGAAGAAGGATGAAATAATAGTAACAATTTAAAACATTTATTTATACAAAGAATTATATTTAAAATATTAATTTATACAAAGAATCTCGCACTGAATTTCATATTAACAAAATTTTATTTTTACCTTTACACATACATACGTATTTATATATAAATATACATATATAGAGGCACGCGTCCCTTCCACTCGGGCATGGTTAGCCCGCCTAAGAGCGAGAGAGACAGACATAAAAAGTGAAAGGCACGCGTGCCTCTCACTCGCTCTCATTGTGAGCGCATAACGTGAGCGGAGCGTAACGCAGTTTCTTGAAGTGTCACCCGGCAAACCAATTTATAAGACGTTGTCACGTCAAAAAGTAAATTTATATTTATTCATGTGGGTCAAAATCCGTGGCCGGTTTTGCCCGGTACGGTTTTGACCCAAGGCTCAATGTATAAATATATCACTCACTACTACACACGCAAACCAATTTTGCCTACTCAAATATTTGTTAATTACGAGTAAATACACACACTTTCACATAGTTGATTGGACACTTACCTTTTAAGTACGTAAATTTCAGTATTATTGATTGCGTTTGCACAAAATTAAGATCAAGTACGCCGAAAAACAATAAAATCGATTATTTAAATAACGCGCGTGCCTGCAACGATAAGTTTTTGTTAACAAATAGCTCCCATTGGTCGACGCCGCTGAGCAGTTAGCGCGCGGGAACTTTGAATTATTGGTTAGAATAGACATGCTGTACTGTTTTACCCCGGTATACGGTTTTGTACAGGTCTCCCCTACACCTCTACTTAACTCAACGGAAACGGGGGTTACATGCGTCATGTAATGTTATATAAATGTTGTGTTATTAATAGTTGAGTGCTGACTGTATACACTGCCGACAAGTACTCGGTCGGTGACACCGGTTTTTCTTGCTATACTTGCTTGATTGCTTCATACATACATGCGCATACCAGCGAGCATTACTGTTTCTAATTGCTATCTCTGCTAGTTTATCGCGAATCGCCTGCGGTGAGGCAGAGGCCTGAGCTATTCTCGTACAATAAATTCGTGTCAATACAGAGCGCCCCGGTGCCGCGATTGGCGGTTGCCATCCATTAGCAAATTAGGACTGATTGCTTGACTGAATTCTGTCATTATTGGAAGATTGATGCCGAGCCTGCACGAAAAACTTTCCCTAACATCTGCTAATTACATCTTTATCTTATCCCAAGGGCATTTTAATATATATACTTACGATAGACGAGATATTCCGAATAGAATAGTAATCTGCTTGCAAGCGCCAACTGGCTGTTAAATTTTATTGTGACCTGTTAAAATGGCACGTAGGGCGAAACTTGTAATTAAGATAAAATGTTTTCTGCCTGTAAGATAGTGTTAATTATTGGTGCTGGAAGTATATAATTTTAATGAAATAATGTTGAAATCACTGATATAATTTAAAAGTAACTTATCTAATTAACCGAAAAGATTAAATAACCGGTGGAAAGCTGTTTTATATTTTTCATGTGACAGACCTACTCTGTGTACATATTCGGTCACAATAATTGTCTATGAATTCGAACTTCTTGTTCATATCCAAAAGAGATATACAGTAGGGTCTTAAACGTAGTCATAAACGTAACTACGTTTAATTTTCGTTCGTTTACGAAGTTACGTTTCGAAGAAAGATACTAGACCTCTGGAGCGGGAACAGGATGAGGCCGGCAGCACGCACGGCTTTAGTAGAATCTAATAAACTCAAGCGTGCTGCCGACCGTCTGATGTTAATGTAGTCGTTATACTTATATGACTAATAACTCGTACAATATCGGTTAGTTCTATTTGAACTACAACTTTTAAGTAAGTATAGCTACTACAGAGTAAACATCAACATAGTATAGTGAACATCAACTTCGTGACTTGTAAATCTATACTATTTTTTTATTTATTAATCTTTAATTCAGGTTGATTGCCTGTAGTTAGTATTCCCTTGACTAAAACACACAATAAACAACAATGATAAACTTTAACTAATAATACTTATTTCTGCCACCAACTGGAGACATCTGGCAACAGTACATGCACTGTGAACAGGTGCCCATTAAGTGGTCTTCAGTCTTGCTAGTAACAATACTCAGAAGACTGTTGTCGCCGACCCGCATCCGACGCAGTAGTGAAGCGGATACGTAATATGGCAAAGAAGTCATCTACGCGATGCAGCGAACATCCCTGTCGCGCTACAGAAACGAGGCCGTCTATATAGCAAATATAAGTTTTTAAACTGACATGTTCACTAACACTATTAATAACACTTGCAACGGGATATTTACCATGTGTATTATTTGTTTCGAGTTCCCGATATTTCGGCGCTGTTGCAAACGCCATGATCACGGATAAACAAAAAAAAATCGGGAACTCGAAACAAATAATACACATGGTAAATATCCCGTTGCAAGTGTTATTAATTATATAGCAAATATTCTAAAAAGAGTTATTGGTATTTCTAATAATTAAATCAAACTGTGAGGCAGGTTATTAACAAAAAAACTGGAAAGACACAAAAACGAGACAAAAATAAACTATTTTTGAAAATAGATAATAAACCATTTCTGATAAGTCAGAAGTCACTGAGACACTAGACAATTTCTTAACCAATATTCCGCTGTTACGAAATCTTTCTTCTCTTCATCTAAATTATTTAAGCTCTGCTTAAAGGGAACTTTACAAAGGACATACCAAACTTTAAATTATCATAATGACAGGGAAAATAAGTGCCTTTCGGCTTCGTTTACAGCTGAAAGGCACTTATTTTCTATTTACAGCTTTTATGTGCTTCTAGCGTTGAATAAAATCTATGAAAAAATTATGGTGGACCGGATGTTGTCTCACTTGAACTCTGTTAGGATACTGTATAGTCAGCAGTTTGGTTTCACGAAGGGTAAGTGGACGCGGGAGTACAACTCATCAGTCACATTTAGGTGTCCTGGGAGAGGTCCCAGGATGCTATTACCATTTTCTGTGATCTCTCAAAAGCGTCGGGCCTACGCTATCCTTACATATATTTCTTCAAACAAATACTTGCTCACTCTATAGTTTGCTCTAAATTCGTCTTCATTCATGGAAAACGCTTTATCCGTATATCGCATCAGCCGACGCTCATCTCGTCTTTGTTTTAAGTGTTTTTTATGAGAATTTCTTATAATACTGTACACTGTAATATAAAAATATTGTAAAAACCAAATGATTTTAAAAGAGTAACCATAGAGTTTCTTGCCGTTTCTTCTCCCTAGGATACGACCAACCCGAACCGAACTCCTTTTGTCGACGTTTTATAAGTGCCCATGTAGGCGTATAGATATGAAATAAAAATAATTTGATTTGATTCCAGCTGCTCGGCAACCCGCTGAACTGGGCCTTGGCGCAGCCGTGACACACATAATTATATCTTTTTTTTTCTTTATCTTTTCATAATAAGTTTTTCACTCCGCTACTGAATGTCGAAGTTTGAAATGTCGATTTATGTTAGTTATAAAGTACAGGATCTCGATGTACGCCATTTCGAAAGTTCACTGGAGCGAAGTATGCAAGGCCGACGTATCGTTAGTTTGAAAGCATAATTGTTAAAGAGCGAGCGAAGCGAGCTCTGGACTTGGGGCACCCCGACTCGCACAGGTTAGGTTCGAAGGGGATGGCGGGGTCTAGTGAGCGAGCGGAGCGAGCGAACTAAGACCCCGACATCCCCTTCGTGTTAGGTTACTGTAAACCCTGCAGACAGAAATAGGAGCCCCGCGTAGCGGGGCTACGTCGACTATGCTTTTAGGGTTTCTAACTAACGATACGTCGGCCTTGCATACTTCGCTCCAGTGAACTTTCGAACTGGCGTACATCGAGATCCCGTACTTTAGAACTAACATACGTTGACATTTCAAACTTCGACATTCAGTAGTGGAGTCGGTGTTAATTTCAGAAAGAAAGTAAGAAAAAATATTTATTTGGTACATGACACAAATCGATACAACACAGAATAAAAAACTTATTATTCTGTGTTTTATCGATTGGTGTCATGTACCAAATAAATATTTTTTCTTACTTCTTTTCTGAAATTTACACTACAGGACATTACAGCTTACATTCAATGTTTGGTCTGTTGGACCTAGAGGTGAATCTTATGTAGTAAATGCAGAAGTTACTCGGTCTATGTGTTACCATTTCACGCCTTAAAGACTCTAGCCTGGAATAGGGCGAAGGGAATTATTATCACAGTAGTTGTAAACGTCCATGCAATAATGTCCACGTGAGCGAAGCCAAAGTGAAAACTTGTTCACATCGCAAGTAGCAAAGAACGTGCCCGTCAGCTGTTTCCTAGAAAAATGTGGAGAAATGCTTTTGTGATTACTAAAACAATAAAAATAGTTTTCCAACTTTTCAACCCCAACTGGGAGGCACGTGGCATGAAGCCTTATCGCTTCGTTTTGGGTATAAAAAGCAGTCGCGGGCGCAGTGCCCGTCATTCTGTGTCGTTCGTCCCGTGGTCGTGGTCCCGTCAACAACAACAACAACAACAGTTTTAAAAGCTAGTTGTGATCTCCAATTCATTAAATAGCCAAAGTTTATCGCTGTACCTGCTGTGTGTCTTACAGTTGACTCTGTCTGCTTCAATTCGCACCAAAAATTTCAATTAGAACATCAAAAGGGTTATTCTGATAATACTGGACCACTAAGATACAGGCAGTGCCCAGTTCGCTTATAGCTACTTCTTCTAGTTTTCTCCGAGCGTTTATCGTTGTGTTTTGTTTCTACGCGTGTGTCAGTTGACCAGTTTATGTCGGTGCGGTCGACTGTAGAAGCCTCTGTCTGCCAGTACTGTTCGTTGGCCAAGGACAGCTCTCGGTTTTAGCAAATAAGCGTTTGCCGACAAAACTCAACCTCGTAGTGCCTACATCATCTGTTCTGTACCTAAATTACCTTTCCATTACTAACTTTCCTCTTCTTCCGCGTTCATCATACGCAGGCGGCGTCAGTATTCGCTATAATTTGTCTAATTAAGTTCCCCAAAAGTTAAAAGTTTTCCAAAAAGATTGGTGTGTGTGCATAAAGATCGTGCTGTGATTTGTGCTTAGCTCGTTAAGAAAAAGGCGTGAGTTTTAAGTACGTAAAAAAGTTTCAATAAGTCAATTTGTATTTTGTGAGTTGGTCTGCATAGTTAGTATAGCAAGCTGAAGCTATTTTTTTGTTCGTAGAGTACTTCCACCACATCAAGCGTATGATTGGAGCTGAGTACGTCGGCATTGGCGGAGATTTCGACGGCGGGAACAGGTAACTCTACTGACTTTTTTATTTTTACTCTTACATTCTGCAGACTACACAACTTCGGACTAAGTACCCGAAAAGCACTGATACTGAGCATGGGTGATTCAAAATGATGATTGATTTAGTGCTAGTTGATAGTAAAAGGTTTGGTCCTATTACATAAGATCCTTATATGATATGACCTCGGCCTACCGCAGTCCACTGCTGGACATAAGCCTCTCCCAAGTTGCACCACAACACTCTGTCGTCCACCTGCCACGTCCAGTCTGTCCCAGCTAGGGCATGCAAAAACCGGGTTGTTTTAAGTAACCGGCTTTTTCGGGTTTCTTGTTTACAAAACCGGATGTAACCGGTTTTTACTTCAATCTTTGTTAAAAATGTGTAGAAAAATGTTGAAATGCTAAATCCTAATCAAAATATGATTTTTTTTTACGTTTATCTTACCTATGTTTATAATAATGACAATTTGTTAGGAACATTTGGTGGGTAAACACAAAGGTCTAAAATCTCAGGATGTACAGCAAGAATCCAAAGGGGTTTGAGTCAAAGTGGCATGATTTTTTTAACTCTACTGCCACTAATTAGATTTCTTTACCTATTAGTAATAACACAGTAAGACATTAATTTTCTTCTATGAATAATATTTCCAAAATGCATTGGAGCGGAGATATAAAGGGTATTTTTTTTAACTACTGGTAGGCCAAATCCGAAACTATGAGGAATAGTGAAAAACGCTCAAAGGAACCAGGAGCCAGATTTCATAAAAAAAAAATGCTTCATTGTGCAAAATCAATATTCCTAGCCAGGAATCGAACCCGTTAATTTGAAAAAAAAACACACCCATTACCCCATTCGATAGTGTCGCTACTAAGTATCAAATTCTGGGAAGTAATAACATACGGCGAACGATAGGAAATAGTTATTTATTGATAAAATACATAACAGTATGCAAACTGCTAGTAGGAAGAACACAACTTTGCAATCAGATATTTCAGCTCCGATATAATTTTCGGCATAATTATTTTAGGAGTCATTATTATCATATATTTCACTATACGTGAGCAACAATTATCTTTATGGCCGCTGTGAAAAAAAAACTTGCCACTGGTCCATACAAACTTACCCAATGCCCTTTAAGTACTTGGATCTACACTCACTGGGTCAATGAGAAACAAAATGATGATATGGACATGGATAGGGAGCGCAGGGCATTGTCGGTAAGGGGTAATATGCTTTCTCGCAGGTTTGCGCGATGATCACGTGATATTAAAGTCACACTATTTAAAAGCTATTGCCAAACGTTATACACGTGCAACCTGTGGAGCAATTACACCTAAAAAAGCCTGCAATTCTCTGCGCGTCAGGGGTTTATTGGGACTTCCATGGCGGTGCAGTGTCTCCGGCATGTTCGCCGACCTCAGCACGGACGGCTTCCAGGCGGTGCTTCGCAGAAGAACGGCGTCTCTGCGGTCTCGGGTAAAAAATAGCACCGACACACTTCTGAGCGTGGTATCGGACAGAGTGGACAGCCAAATCCTGAGGCATTGGTTGCTTATGCATGTCCAAAATAATAATTATTTTAAATTTTACTAACATAGCTGTAAGTATCTGACTTCTAACATAATATGGAATCACTTTTGACAATTAATGTTTGCTTAGTCTGTTGTTTGGAAAATTAAAGTATTATTAAATCAATAAGATAGATCAATAGGAGAAACATAACTTCTTGTTCAATATTTATAGTGTGTAATTTATTGTTTTCCCTAATATTTATTTATTAAAAAAAGATATAACCAAAAACCGAAAAACCCGAAAACGCCGGTTTTACTATACTAAAAAAGCCGGTTTTTAAATCAGTCGGTTATCCGGTTTTTTCGGTTAACCGGGTATCCGGTTTGCATGCCCTAGTCCCAGCCACCTCACTACATCACTCGTTAGTGACCAGTATGTGACATCCCTAGGGTCCCCCGAGGCTTGGAGGACGTGTCCCGGTACCCGGAACTGTTTGCTGAACTGCTCCGCTCTGGCCAGTGGAATGTGCTGGAGCTCAAGAACCTCGCCGGGCTTAACATGCTGCGTGTGATGCGCCAGGTCGAGAAGGTAGGTCTTTATATTTACAGGTTACTCTTATTTTTCTGTTTTATAAGGATACTAGCTGTTGCCCGCGACGTCGTCCGCGTGGATATATATTGATGTGTAAGTTTGAGAAAAAAATGTAATCTAACTCTCTGCCAATTTTCATCCGATCAGCCGTTTAGGCGTGAAAAGGTAACAAACAAACAAAAAAAAAAAAAATGTGTTTCTTGACCGATTATACTTAGAAAACCTTATACCACCTAATTCCTAAACCTATTCGCAATATTTTGTTCATCTGTTCAGATTTAGAAAAAAAAAAATTACAACTTTTATTTGGATTTTAAGATTTTTTACATGTGTTTTTTTTAGCTGAAATACATTTCTCCAAAATTCTTCCTCAGTTCGACATCGATGTATTTAGTACAGAATAAACATTTCACCTACCGACTGTACTAACGAATAATATTCAATCCAAACTTTCATACTTACTTATTAATTAGTAATATTATACATGTGGAAGCAACTCAGTTTGGTACAAGCTTTTATTTAACTTGCAATGTATTTATTGTATGTATGTTTGTTCGGATAGTACCTCGGCTAAATTAGAACCACTTCCCGATGTCCGATTGAGCTGAAAATTTGCGCACATCTTTGGTTCTAAGCACAATACATTTTTGTGATAGACATAACATAATCCGGAGGATCAGATGATCTTGGCTGCAGGATTATTTCTCTAAATGTCTGTGCTATTAACCGTTGAGGAGACCCTCACGAGGGAACTCCTCAACAGTTAAGAGCGTTTATACCTTACCGCTTTTCATACAAACTTTCAAGTCGTAATTTTCCGAAATGACTGAACCGATTTAATTGAAACTTCGTACACATAAGCAGGATACACAGATCTAAAAAGTGACTAAAAACATTTTCGAAAAATAGTATCACAGTTAAATTAGACCGATTATAAATTTTCTATAGAAACAGAAAATTCCAATTATCTCTTTTTTTAAAACACATTTTGAAAATATTTTCAAAATGTGTTTAAAAAAAAGAGATAATTTTAGAGATTATTTTAGTAACTTTAGATCTATGTATCCTGCTTATGCGTATAAAGTTTCATTTAAATCGGTTCAGTAATTTCGGAAAATAACGACTTGAAAGTTTGTATGAAAAGCGGTAGGGTATAAACGCTCTTAATAGCACACACATGAAAATTTGTAAACACGTGCATATTTCATGGATAAAGATGAATTCTATCATGATCTTATCCTACAGCCAGGATTGTCTTTTTTATTCGAATTATTATTCATAAAAATATTTTTTGAATCTGAACAGATGAACAAGGTAAAGGATTCACGGTTGAAGTTGACATAGCGCTGAACGATACCTGTAGCATTGTGACGGGGTGTTTTAAACTCTGGCGATGTTGTATCCGTTGGCAGTATAGTTCCACCAAACGTTCGGTACGAAATAACTAATAGCAACGAGAAGGGAAAACAGAAACAAGATAACCGCCACCACCCCTGTACGAGCATCAACTAATGCGGCATTGACTCGTCTCAAATACAATGCCAGTGTAAAGCCCTTCTGCAGGATATGCCCCACGTTCTTTCTTGCCCATCCTGTAAATCCTGGAAGGTTCAGGTGACTGTCCTGCACCATGATGGATTTAATCGAAGCCAACGAAAGAGCTGTGTTTACTGGTCTGGTATAGTTTAAGTCCATCGATACGCAAAGAAGAAGACGAAGAATCATATCGTCATCTCATCACAAACGGCATTCGTTATAGCCCACAATTACTATAATGGCAAGACAACTGTTACAAATATCAGTGCTTACAATTATAGTAAACGTGGGCTGAGGACAATATCTGCCTGTACCAAGACCGAAGCCAAAAAGACAATCACAGATTTTCGGTTAGGACTCAGGATAGCGTGCCTGCGCCCGGCCTAGGTAAGCAGATGTTCGTTTTCTACGCGACGTCATCCTGGAACGCGACATCTAAATGAGTGCCTAAATATCATAATGCTTTTGAAATTTCAATTCACATTTGAAGGGTTCGATTCCCGGATCTGTGAGCCGATTATTTAAATATCTTTGAATGCAGTCCATATTGTTTTAAAATAAAACTATCTATACCAAATATTTTAGTTACTTTCCATCCATGTGGCATAGCCGTGAGACGCCCCGTATATCTATACCCTTTTTCAGGATCACACAGTTTTTCAGGATAACTGATTATAAAAAAACGATACTTGATTTTATAAACGTGAATTTCCGATAGTGGCACACCACTGTTTAAGAATAGCAAAAAACTGGTAACCCAGGTAGTGTCAGTTTTATCCGCGGGATTAAAAAATACACTAGAACATTATGGGCCTAGTCTAGTAAACTTGACAGCCTGTCAAAATATTCGCGCAGGTTTACAAGGTTTTTTGACTAAATTTATGAATGAATTGCAATTATTTTTAGTGCAACATAACATTGGTTATATGCCTTATTAAAACTACGTATTTTTTCGAATTTCATAAAATCCGCTCTTGTTGGGTAAATCAGGCGTTGAAAAGAGGTATTTCGCGCGCAACACGAATCCAAGTTCAGTGTCAGCACTCCTTCCGAGGTACTAGATAATCTATCGTGCCAAATAAACCTGTACATCCTTGTCTTCAAAATTGTTTTTAAAAACAACATTCTCGTCGGTGCCATCTTGGATTTTCATTCGCGCATAGATATTATAAAAAAAAAACCTTATTAGTATAGTAACAATTTTGCAGTGGGAAGGCGACAAGTTCCATTGTGCGGAAGCCAAAGTATATGTTCGAAAACTAGTGATTATGAATTTTAATATATACTATTCCAAAAACATTTTATTATTCATTGTAATTAATGGACAGGTAGAGCAGCTTTAGCACCATCTCCAATAATTCAAGTAGACCAAGGTGTCAAAGGTTTGTTTGAAAGATTTGTTTTTACTGCGACTTTTTGAGCGCAAGTAGCTTTTGAGAAAAGCCAGCTGCCATTTTCACCACTGCCACCATTAGGAACTATTTGACTACGCCAAATATATCAATTCAATTGCTGTATTTGGCGTATATCCATCCTATACGAATAAATGAGCAATATTTGAATATACAAGGTGCCAATACGAAAATATATGAAAACACTGGTAATACTAGTTCATTCGTATTGGCACCTCGTATATTCAAATATTGCTCATTTAATCGTATTATTTTTAACGAAATATAATTATATTTATTGCAAATGTTGTTTCACTAACCTAAGGTATAATTTGCTCTAATTCGCATCTGGAAATAAAATTTAAGGATCTGGCTAAGGTTTTTGAAGTAGCGAGTTGGCACCATGTGTTTAATGTTTATCAAATCAAATCATTTATTAAACAAATAAAAATCCGATCCGTTTATATTGATAACAGTGTCATTAGCTTGTCGGTACACATAACGTGTGTAGAAAATGCTGAAAATGAAAAATAATGCCCTGTGATCTACTGGCTTTATTCGATTGAAATTTTGAATACTGACTGGGGACGTAGATTAATTTGTCGCATTGTCGTCGCCACCTCGTATTTAAGTATTTGTAATCACGTTCTCGAAAACATACAACAACAACAGCTCCAACGATTTCGATGAAAATTGTAATGTAGTCTCATGTGTGAGAAAAATCATTACATCATTTTCATCGTCCTGGTACAAACCATTTTCAGTCAGTTTCAAATTTAATCTAGCAGAATATTCACTAAACGACGAAATCATGTGAATATTCTGCAGCTAGCTCTCAATATACGGAGACTTCAACAACAACAGCTAAATAATTACAAATACAGTAGCTTCAAGTCTGTCCATGCATGCGCAGACCGACGACTTTTGTCGGTCAAAATGGATTCGTTCGGACAGAAATGTATCCTGGCCATTGGTTAACGCGTTGTTTTTTGGTCCATCGTCCGCTTAATTTGTCTTACGCTGAAAAAGTCCCCCGTCTACACAGGCGTAAGCAGATTCTGTTTATCACAATGTTGCAGCAAACAAAAGTTAAGCAAACTTAGCAGGAGCTCCCGTCTCAAGCCGCAGTACAAGGCACAAGATACAAGACATAAATCATGTTTATTTGCGCAGGTCCGTGATGAGATGCGCACGAACGGCGTGGAGCCCGAGGAGCACCCCGACTCACCCAACGACAACGGAAATTGCACCAGCAACGCCTTCTACACCGACTACGTGTAGATCGCCCCTAACTTACCACACGCGACTGCTGATTTGAATCTTATTTCTATTTGTTAGGGTGCGTTTTTGAGTTGGATTACACATAGATCAAACGGGATTGGATTTTGAAATATTTAGCTAAATGATTAGATATGTTAAATTAATAATTGAATAGTATAGTGTAGTATTGTCTTAAGTTCAACATCAATTTCAGCTGGTTCAGTGAGTACCTTCAATCACCTGCAATCTATTTGCGATCATCCTTAATACCGAAAAATCTTTGTCAGTTTAATCACTCATTATTATATGGCAGTCCACTGTAAGACTTCCGAATAGTGCCACAGCCCCCTGTCTACCGTCCTTCGCATCTAGTCTGACCCAGCCGCCCTATTAAGACTGGGAAAAGTCTACGCTACGGTTGGTAGAACCGCTCAACGATAGGCAGCTTTAGCAGTCCATTGGTGACATTTTTTTAAATTAGTCAGAGATAAACAACTAAACTTATTGTACTAGCTTGAGTCTGTCGAAAGTAACATCACCATCTCAATGACAGATTCGAAGTACGTGCTATCATGTCTCTTCTGCGGCGACAGCGTCCCCGTACACCTCTCTATATGCCACTACGACAGCGAGAGCGACACTGAGTACTACTTCAAACAATACTTGTTCTGCATATACAACATCCCTATATGTCTGTACATCATTGGCTTCTATAGATTCCTGGGATTTGCAGCTGAATGTTTGTAGTATAACCCTTAAAACCTACTTTAAAATATCTATTTATTATCTAATATAAAAGTATCATGACCGACGCCGATTCAAACGCCAAACTAATTGAATAGCTCACACTGAATCTGATTAGTATTCCTGACGCGGCACTTGAATTATATGCATATCATTAAAAACATATTGCGATGGCTACTATATGCATTATACAGTGCAGTGCTCTACTTTCTAGGGAGCATGATTCATGTATTTAAATAATCTTTTCCAAAATCAAGATGCCACTCATTATCTTATTGGATTTGACGCATGTTACTTGGGGTCGGCGCAACATAATGTTTTCTTCCATTCTCGTCTATCAACGTTCATCACGCTATAATTTACTCTTGTTTCTTTCATATCATAATGACTCACACAATCAATCCATCTTTTCCTTGATCTTCCTCTGCTTCTCTGTTACCTTTTCTCGTCCTCCTTTTCTTACTTCCTTCCATCAATATTTACATTTATCACTTTTTTAATCACATGTGATTCGTCCCTCCTCACCAAGACAGTCGATTTCCTTTCAACTTTAAAATCTACTCAGCCCTTTGAAGATTATCACCTCTATTCTAGTTTACGGGAAATAATCAACTTCCACAGGTCTGGTCGATTCGAAATTTGAAATCTTGTTACTTGTCAACATGGAAATCGCCGGGGGGCACTGCACTCCCCCCTGCTCCCCCTTAAAAACTCGTTTTTTTATAATTTTCCTTGTTTTCGTTAATTATCGAAAAGTGGCGCAACACCGAGAAACGTGGAAGCAATGGGGGAGGCCTATGCCCAGGAATGGGACAGTTAAGGCTAAGATAAAATAATATAAGTGTAAAAAGCATGAAACAAAAATTAAACTAAAAAAAAACCCCGACACAAAAAATCTCTAATAACCAAAAAATAAATTTAAGCGTCGTAGCGTCGACGTAGTGCTCAGTAGACCGCTTAGCACAGGCACAAAACAAAGTGGACCCCCGACGCAACGACGCTTGGTTTATTAAAGCCGCATACATTCGCAAATTAATTTATTGTACCTAATTCAATTTCATACATGAACAAATGATGAAACAACCGAACAAGTGTGGAACGACTTTAACCGATGACGTAATAACGTCGATATGTGTCTGTTTAGTTATTATTCAAGATAGCTACTGTCATATTTCATAAGCTTCGGGAGGGTTGGGAATTTGGAATGGAAATAGAATAATAGCCTGACTTTTGATAAATATGACTTAATTATTTAGTATAGATGACCACGAGTTTGTGTAATAATTTCTTATATATAATTAAATCTAGAACAGAATATATGGTCATGTAACGCATACTCAATTGTAGGTAACCATATCTTACCCATTATCTAGTACACATGCTATTAAATTAAAATTAGGAATACAAACAATCTTGCAATTAACGATTAGAATAAATTATTTTAAAATATACAGGCAAATTAAAATGAGATTAAAATAGAATATAAATTAAATTAAATAGAAATGATGATGGTATTTTATTAAATTAAATGGGTAATACAACGCTGCAATGTTTCTTTTGGGTCATAAAGAATTTTGATAGCTTTTGGTAGAAAATTGTGAAATTTATTTCCGAAAGTATTGATTAGCAAGCTTTAGTTCCTAATAAGGCCACGCGCCATATAAAGCAATCTGTTAAATGACGTGAACAATGAACTTTTGAAAGTTTTCAACAAGAGAGCTCTGCTCTTCACAGTTTAAAGTTCATAAATCCATCTTCGCCGAGTTCTGAACTCAGCTCAGGATCTCTTTATTATGGCAGCTGCGACGTTTAAGGCGATTACGCGAATTAACTGCAACTAAGACTTAACTGCTTGCATTCATCCATACTATAACACTATCCATATCCATACTAATCCATACTAATATTATAAATGCGAATGTCACTCTGTTTGTTTGTTGGTTTGTTTGTTTGTATGTTTGTTTGTTTGTTACCTTTTCACGACTAAACGGCTGATCGGATCTTAATGAAATTTGGCAAGAAGATAGATTTCAACTTGGGGAAGGACATAGGCTACATATCATCACGCTCCGACCAATAGGAGCGGAGCAGCAATGAAAAATGTTGCGCAAACGGGGAAAATGAGACGCAGACGAAGTTGCGCGAGACAGCTAGTTTTTAATATTTTTAAAAACTTGAATCCCTATTGAGATTTCAAACGGAGCTATTGTTGAGGAAAAATGTAATATTTTCTGGGAATTCAACGATTTGATTTTTCAGTATCAATAATTCAATACAGTTAAATATTTTGTTATTAATCTCGATATTAAACTGCATAAATTCAGACGTCAGCCCACTTTTGATCCACTTTTAGCCACAGTAATACCTGCATCAGATCCGTTTCAGTAAGCCTTCCACATCAGTTTCGAACTTCATTAGTACATATTCAATTATTCGAAATCATAGCGCTCGGTCCGCCAGAGGCAATTTTGTATCAAACGGGTTGCAATTAATTATGTTCAGCGATTTATATATTAGCTGACTTTATGGGCAACATTTAAGCAGATTTGGGTATTTCCAAAACATGTTGGTTAGGATCGGACCTGGCTATTAGTAGAGGTAATCCGACCAAAAGTATGGTGTTTGGGTCTATTGTCATTTGTTCTGAAATTGGTAGCATTAACTCCACAATATATTGAATACTGCAATTCATTTTATTATTGATTTTGCATTGTATTGGTGGTCTCGGCTGCCAGTCGATTATCTTTGACAGTCGTCACAGGCACTCACAAACCTGGAAGTCTAACAAACAGTCTTGCCAGGGGATATCGTGATACCTATAGCTGTATCCAATTAAACTGGCAGCTGGCCCCAGCATAGATAGGAAAATTATGAGTTGCACTCATCATGCTACTACTACTACCTACTAATTACTCATCCATATTATCGATGTATCAAATCAAGTTACTTTCGAAACAACAATCTCCGTTTTTAATTGAAGCAAATGATGAAAGTTTAAAACTGACAGCGTAACTTGTTCGGTGACAAGTTTACTGCTGCAATATCAGCTTCTGCCAAATAAGTTCGAGCGAGATTTAACAAGCTCGAGAGCTGACATCTTTGTAACTTCCATGTACCGACTGTGGCTGCCATCTGGCCACCATGTAAGGATAATGTACTTGAATTCTTTCATTTGGGAATTCAGAGATAGAATAATCAGTCTATAATGTTCCCACTGCTGGGTCACTTTTCTCGTTGAGAAGTCGGGTTTGTGTAACCATGTGTGCGCAAAGCGGGTTACTCGACGTCACATGTCTTCAAATGTTTGGTTTCAAGACATGCTGGTAGTTAGTTAGATAAGTTCGAAACATAGACAATGCTTCTGAAATATAACAACAGTATATGTGTCGTAATGAATATATAAATGTAACTATAATAATATATGATGTGACAGAACGACTATTTTTTAATAAATTGTGACTCAGCGGCTATTAAATTGTGATTTAAAATAAAAGTTAACGGTTCTATCTAGAGTCGTAGAAACAGAAAAAATAAATAAAAAAGGGCTTTATACTAAATTATAAACAATTGTTTGCAAGTTATGATATTGGATTGTATTGTTTGATTTTTAATTACATTTCAGGAATTGATGCTATTTGTACGTAAATGGAAACATACGTATTGACTTTTTTTTGACTCCGTATGTTTTCAGCAAGGTTCCGTTCCAACTTCACTGTTTGTAAGTCATTTAAACATTATTTGTAATTTTGTACGCCTTGCACGGCAGCACATAGTGAGATAACTTTTTTGATAACACCATGTACTTACTCCTATGTGTCACAAATAAACATATTTGAATTTGAATTTTTAAGTTTATCTATTATATCATGATTAATATAAATTGAGAGCAGCGGTGGCCCAGTGGTGGCAACCCCGACATACGAGCAGTAAGCTGTGGGTTCGAACCCAGGCAGGCGCATTACTTTGTGTAATTTATTTCATCACCGCCACCCTAAAAAACGGCGAAGGAAAACATCGTGAGGAAACCGGCATGTCCTAGAACTAAAAATTCGAAGACATGTGACATCTACCAACCCACACTGGGCCCGCGTGGTGGATAACGGCCAACTCCCTCTCATAGAGAGCCGGCCTGTGTCCCAGCAGTGGGAACATTGTAGGCTGATGATGATGATGATAAAAGTTACCATCTTTTACGTGTATTCCGAAATGCCAAAATATTATGTCGTTTCGTCACTTTTTTTCTACTTATTTGGGAAGTAAACAAGGTTTTAACTTAAATGTAAAAAAAACGTGATAAGTGAGCGTAAGGGCAAAGCGCCTGACAAGTGGTATACTGGACTGTTTAAATATTTATTATACTTGGTAAAAAAATAAACACGTTTGCTGTACTTAACTGTATTACTGTTTTTATTTAATTGCCTATTCCAAACTGTCTTCACATTCACGTCAATCATCAAACGTACAAAAGGTCTTTGGTAATACGTGGGTCTGGCGCGTGTTTAATAGATACACACTTCAAAAGGATGGTCCAAAGAAAGCGAAACAATTGAAAAATAAGCTAGCTAGCAAATAAACGACGAGCCTCTTTGCCCGACCGCGAACTCACAAAAGATATCTGATCGGAACAACAGAGAACGATCACAAAACCTTTTTACGAGTTTAGCTCGTCGGTGGACGCTGGTCATAAGCCGGAATATGGTCAAACCACAAACCGACATTATTCACTAAATTGAACAGCGGCGTGTCGAAATAAAATAGTAGTTTGCTGAGGACACAAGCAAAATTGGCGTGTGAACAATTTATTAGTGACAGGGACATGAGACTTTTCAGATTTTCCTCTTAGATGGCATTACCGGCAGATACCTCTTACAATAAGGTAAGCTGTTGGCTTGCTTGCCATCCAGCTAAATGAATTGACGCTTTTGTGGCCTGCTTACCACGAAAGAGCAGAGTAATCGTAACGCAAATTTGAACGAGAACATTTGCATGAACACAAATTTGTAAAAAATAAAATAGGTACTTTTGAGTGTAATTCGATCTCAGACTTTATTCGGGTGTTCGAATATCTCAGATTGTTTTCTCTATATAAGATAACGCATTATCTGTTAAAATTTACAATAATGTTATTTTGCTACAAGGCTCGCTGAGACGTAGGACCCTACGTCTCAGTGAGCCTTGAAGCAAAATATTTTAATTTTTCTATGAATTTTATGAAGCCTACAGCAGGTAGGCCCCTTCAATTGTATGCTACTCAGCTCGATTCAAGGCAACTGTTATCCTGCTGCTATTAGTCAGATACCCTGTTATATGTATATTGTTTTAAATCGTATCCCTTGATATGTCATGACGCTTCTGGAAAGTTCAGAATAAAAACATGGCTGCCGTAGCGTCACCCTGAAGAGTACACTTACAGTAGGTACACCCGTCGCATTGTCACGACTTCTAAGTATTTGTGTATTTTCTGGGTCCATGTTCCATTGTGTGAAAGAGTAACAAACATACATCCTCAACCACTTTCGCATTTATAATAGTATGTAGTAGAATCATATCAACCTGCGCTAGGCCTGTTTCTTAGTTGGAACGTAAAGGCTAGTTTCTAAACTGTAGATTTCAAAGCTCTTGTTCTACTGAGAAATCTTTGAAACGTAAAGATCTGTTTACCTTAGGCTGAGGCCTCATTATTGCGTTGCGTGGTGTTGTCGAAACGGATCAACGCATTGTATGACACACCTGCGTGGCAACAACGCACGACGTCGTTATGCAAGAGGGCCACGCATGCCATCGCTGCGCACTGGCTAGTGCCAGTCATTCGACAATGGATCTAAACAAAAGTGTTCTATTGTTGCTTTTTTTACGCCACCGCCGAAACAAACGTTACTGGATTTCTCCCTTGATTGCATAAATAACTGTCAGCCTTCGCACCGGAGCACGACATGACACTCCCCCCCGCTTCGTCTCTCGTTCGTTGAAACGTGGCGTGTGACGACGGAACGCAAAATGTGGCATATCACTAAAAAATAAATGTAAAAAAGACGCAGCGCGACGCAATGCAACGAGGCCTCAGGCCACTTATGAGGCCTCAGCCTTACTAGACGTTATTTGGCTTAACGTTTGTGAAAACGGGCACAATAAGACAGTGCTAACAGATACCCCAGCGACTTCAGAAATCAAATCTGACTCCTACGCAACCCTTTTATTACAAATGTGTAGGAAGTAGTATTAGTAGAGTACTCTAAGTACAGTACGAGTCTCGAGTAGTAGATATTCTTAGCTTAATATTTAAAATTAAGGAAGTTCTGTCTCCCAACGCCCGCAACACGAAAGTTAAATGAAACTCTTTAGAAAGGCTTACTTTGAATTTGTGTTTACGAAATATACGGCAAGTATGTCTTACAAAGGTAAGTAGATTGAGAATTAAAAGGTAATCAAATATAAACTAAAAATAAAGCCAAAAAGGTCTTCGCTGAGCATAATATCAGCAGCCGAAAAGTGCCATTCGCTCAAATATGTTCGAAAAGCAATTTGGTCTAAAATACACTGACATGACAATCTACACCTTTCGTTATGATTTAATTATAATATTTCAAGACATTTTACACGGAAGAAGTATGGTTTGAAAGCATAGCCGTAGAAGCTACGCCGTAGCACGACGCGAACTACGCCGTAGCACGTAGCGCCGTTTCCCTTTAGTGGCCTACCAGAATCGTGCTTTGAAAACAATTTGTTTTCCAGTGATTATAGTTTTGTTGATAAAATACTTTTTACAAAACAGCACGCGACTAAGAAAACATAATAAGTGTAAATAAGTTCCGGAATTAGGTGTCTGTTGTTTTTTATGTTAAAGTGAACTAAAACTTGTAAGTACAATTTAATTTTAAGGGTATGTACGAAATATGTTGTTGTAATGCATGCAGAGAGCATGGCTCAGCTAAAAATATCCCTTAGTTTTACAGTAATTTCTTTGTAGTAATCGATCGTTGTAATTTCTTTCAGTTTTTTGGGAACTTGATTTGCATACCTAATTATTTATGCAAAAAAAAAATCTTGTCACAATATTTTGCTGTATTAATTGGCATAGTGCTCTTGTTTTTAATCATGGGAACTTTGGGTCATTGACTTGCGTTACCAAATTTATACTGTAATATATCTTACAGGACAGTGTCGTGTGAACGGACGCCTACAGACCTTATTTTTTAAAAGCACATTTTTTTTTGTTTTAGTATGTACTGTTCCGGGGTAGGGCAAAAAGGCCTCCCCCAAATCATGAGTTCTTTTCTCGTATTATTATCAAATGTTTGGATTATCAAAATAAATGCAATCGGTGATTCCCATCCCACTAGTCAGAAAAAAAAATACCGAAACAAGTCTGAGTTGAAATAATGAACTATAACGAGATTTCATCACTTAATACCACTTTACAAGAAGCACAAAGTTATAATACTCGTATTATATCAAAGGCTTCCGCAAGTATCTTACAAGACTTGTAACCCAAGTTCTGGGGAAACTGCGTGGAGCTCGCTGAAAACTTGAGCTCACAAACTTAACTAGTCCATCAGCTGAGTGCGGATGTTATGAGCGAGGCGAGGCGAGGTTTACACGAAATATGAGTTCTCCTTGTCTTACTTATATCTGGATGTTTCGAGGTCATGTACTATATGTTTAGTCAAGAAACCAAATGAATTAAAAAAAAAACTCGAGATTCTTGTTAGTAAATTATGTACTTAGGTACTATAAATATTTTTCGATTGTCATATGTTTTATATGAGGAATATGATATTGCGTCAATTATTTATCTGTTAATGTTATCAGTAGGTTAAAAAATCAGCCAGACAAATTTCATCCGAGTAATAAATATAGAAGAAGGAAACTGTTGTATTTTCTAAAGATTAAAAAACTTCTTTCTTTCTGATTACAACAATAAAGTTAAATACCTGTGTCTAGACCTAATAATTCATTGATAGATGTTACAGCGATGATGTATCTTGTGAGCGAATGCGATGGTGTGAACCATTTTCCAAAAAATGTAAAATTTTAACAATACCGTCTCTGAATATTTATGAAAAAGCCTTATTTGCTAAGTTAAATTCACACCTGTCTCCCAACTTATCAGATACAATTAAACGTAACAGGCGCTATGATTGTTGCGCGGACGTAGAGTCAAAACAACATTAATTAACAGCGGAAGAAACTCGGTATGTAATTATGATCACCCATCCTCGGACCAACCTCGGCAAGCACGGCTTAACCTTAGAGATCGACCCGTGCAACTGTTATTACTTAGCCACGAGCTCCGAGCAATCCAAAGAAAGAATATTAAAATCTCTTTCGGCTTTGAAAGCTCTTACATAATGATAAGCTTATCCATTATATGTAAGTTTGAACAGAAGCTCAATGAAGTTACATTTTAATCACGTTTTGTAGATCTTGTTTTTACTCAAACGTACGCAAAACACAGCACAATGCATCTTAATAAACACAATGAAAAGCACATAAAGAAATAAACCCGACTCCACAATTAAGTTCCATGTCTTAAAGCCTGAAGCGTAGGTAATTAAACTCAAACACTGCCACCAACAGGAAGTACTTTGATGTAAGGAGCTTTGTATCACAAAGCTCCTAAACGACAAAGTATGGAATTACTGCATAGTTCCCATTTGTACAGAATACCGTACAACGTATGAACCAGTTCAGTACCGCATTTCGCACTTATTGAAATGAAAACAACAGCGCTCCGACTTTTGTAAACTATTTTAATCTTTATATCTGTGTGTGCTTTAGAAATCATGATCCTTTGTAAAGTGATCAAGTTTTTTGAAACAAAACGCTGGGAAGTAGCGACACTATTTTTTGAAGACGTGTTAGTTGAAGAAACAGAAAAAAAATTAATGCGACGTGTAAAATCTCTATAATCTAACATACCTACATATAAATAAATAAAATTATATTATAATTACGCCCATTCATGACCTCAAGCGATGCAGCTCGCGACTTGGTCGTGCCGCATTAGCTCCTGACAATTCCAAACATGTTACATTTGTATTTTCCGCGCAAAACCTGACCTGCTGTCGTAAAACCATTTCGTAAATTTGATTGCCAGTCTGTTTTTAGCTTAACCCTGTGTGTAATGATGTAGTAGTATATTTGCGCTATTAAAGAATACGCCGACCAAAACTACATATAAGACAATGTTATGGGGAGTGTAGTGCATATGCTGGCTCCACAGTCTGAATACCTAAACAGGCCTAAAAGGAAGATGTTATAATCTAAATATTTTTGAATGGTTGGTCATAGTAGCGTAATACAGTGCTTAAAAATGGCTATAATGCGCTCCGTTGAAATTGATAGGAGATTGCCATTGGTAAACATTTTAGAAAGGCAATGAAAAATCATAAAAAAGTAATATGGCGGCATTCGTTCTGATTTTGCCCACGCGACAAATATATTTATAAAGTATATTATTCTAGGCACACCCAATATTATCAAAAATCATGCTGTGATTACCTCTTATCTTAACTTAACCAAGATCTATCTTTTGAGAGATTTTTACGCCCCCTGATTGAGTGACGAGCTGCCTTTATTCTTTAAGTCTCAACCTAAGTATAAAATTATAGTACAGAGCAATCAACGTATTGAGTTTGGGGCTAAAAAATAGGGTTCCGTCGGCACCGCTTGTGTACAGAACCCGTAAAAGCTTCAGACCTGTCAATACCGTAGCGGCTTATTAAAAACTCGAGGCGGAAAATGCTCGCCCAGTGGGATCAAAGCGCGGGATCCAATTACACAGCACAAAAACATACGGTATGCAAACGATGTTCAATTATCCGAAATTGAATGTAAGTACTCCGTTCCGGGAGATTTCCTTCCATTCCATGCGGTATTATGTGACTTTAATTTGATGAATACATATTGTATTGGACGTAAATATAATATAATACTCGTATTTCGTTCTGTATTGGTTTTGAATAACGTAAGCTCACTCAGAATTTGAACCTTAAAGACGTTGAGCTGTGTAGGTGTGTATAAGTTGTCTTACAACTTATAAAAGTAAAAGTCACAAAGCTAAACAAGTACTAAGTTTCGTTTGGCTGATATGATAATAAGTGGTGACGATGAGATTCTGGCGGACGCGGGCAGTTAAAGCTTCAAACTTTCATCCAATTGTAGTCACTTCAGTAACGCTAGGGTAGGTTTGAAAGAAAGAAAGAAAACGTATTTATTAGTCTCGCTTTAAGAGACAGAAAAATGTTTGTAAAAATTAGCAAAATCAAAAATATTTATAAGTAAAACATTAAAAAATAAATAAGACAAATTAAAACAGTCCTGAACGAGGCCAAAAGTTCCCTATCTAAGCATGATGCTGTAACTGTTCCTAAAAATTCACAGCGTTGGTATTCTGATAGGGCCCAAAGTGATGCCATTTTCATATACGACGAAAATTTATAATAAAAAAATTAAGTGTGTTAACGAATAAACAAAAACAAATATGTCTCTATACAAATAAATAAAATTAAAGTCTACTCTGAAAAATAAATATTTAGCCACGATGACTTCCACCTTCAAGTTTTCCAACTTTATACAAGATGTGCCCGTCGCGCGCCGTTTCGAATTTCTGTCGGAGAACTTTTCAATGTTCGTTAACTACCAGTAAGTTGATTGAACATAACTTGTCTGACGAATATTTTAGACATAAACATACATAAATTCACGCCTTTTTCGCATGGAGGTAGGCAGCAACGCAGGTAGCGTTGCTGTCTAAGATCCTAACATCTCTTTTATCCTCGTCTACGTTCATACACCGGCTCATACATACACGCCGCACAGTCGGTTGCGAGTAGATACTCCACTCCTAACCTATCTGAAGAATCTCATCAATAAGGTCAGTGTATGTCCTTCTACTAAATATGTCCTTTTATTATTATATGTATTAGGTACTGTATGTGTGTACGAGGTCTTGGTACGATTTCCAGGTCGAAATCAAGAATTTCTTTTCAAACAACTCGGAATGTTCGGCAATAGCTTTACCCCTACTACAGGGGACTTAAACATTTCGGGCCAAATGTATTGTAGGGTATATTAAAGATACCGCTCTGTCTTACTATTCGGGGATTCCAAGCGTGATGTTATGATGTATGTGTATGTTATTTTGGAAACAACGTGAAATTGAATTGAGTTTAATGAGTCTAAAATTTCACAGACGTTTCTATAAAATTATTATTAAACAATATGTTCAAAAAATCCTGTCAGATCCCAAAAGGGCATAAAGGTACAACGAAAATACCAAATAAAATAAGAAACTTAAAATATTCATAAAAGTGAACATATTAATGAATTTAAAAAACCCGATGTTTGTGCCCAAATTACCACTATTTCCCTAAAATCTTACCAACTTTTAAAACGCGTGAACACCATCTACGGCATTAGTAGTTCGACCGTTAATTGTTTGTTTATGACGTCACTGCCTGAGAAGCGACCGAAATGTCTCCTGTGTTACCATGTCAGTTTTCTCGTTTTACTACATTTTGTTTAATTTTGGCGAGGTTTTACTTGTCATTCAAAAAGGACTACATAAATAAAATCTAATTTCGATACCTAATAACACCCTCGCGGATCGGACAGGGTTTCTTTAACATATTGTTTAATTAAAACAGACTATCCATCGCACAGCACAGCAATAAGACCAAAGCGAACAGTAATAATATCATGAAGCCGTATAAAATCCACAAATTATAAACGGTTCACATCAACAAACAAGCTTGTTTCATTATCGTTAAACTAAATATTTTCATCTTTGCCCTCCATCATTTTTCATCGGGCAAATTCACAGGACTAAGTTTTCGCTCCGTAAAACATTTCGAGGCAAAGTTACCAAGTTAAAATACTAGCTTTAATATAATATATTCGTGAGCTTCGCATTTGGACTACAGTTTTAAGTTAATTAACTGTTGCCAACACGCTTCAGAATTGTGTATTAATTCCAACTGGTTTTCAGAAGGCTGTTGTTGTTGGCCCATTTCGAAACAACAATATAAACATTGCGCCCGTATTGCCCAAAGGGTTCGGCAGAGGTATAGAATATCCTTATTTTCAAGTAACACACATCTTGCGATAGCTTCTGTGGAGAAACAAATGAATGAAGTTATTTTAAGCATGCCACGAGTTTCCACGACACGATTTGCGGGCGCGACAAAACGAGTCGAGTCCAGGACAGAAGTCTTACCCCTCGTTTTCACGAAGAAACAAGTTAAATACTAGTTTGATACAAAACTTGTAGAATACTTGTCAAAAATAATTATTTGTATTATAAATGTATTGAGACAGTCTCAATCATTCTTTCGTTCACACTGTGTAGCCAACGAGTTCATATCTACATCTACACTAATATTATAAAGAGGAAAGATTTGTATTTTTGTACGAAACGAATTTACTTAAAAAATACTGAACCGATTTCAAAAATTCTTTCGCCTTTAGAATGCTACATTATCACTGAGTAACATAGGCTATAGTTATTACTAGAAAAAAATAGAAATCCTTAGAAATCCCTACTAAAACCAACCCAAGGTGTAAAAAAATGAGCCATAAAATGCCTTTCATCGCATGCGCTGGGGAAAGTATTGATGATAGAACAAAAAATGTTCTACAATATTATAGAACATATATATTAATATCAACAAAAAACTTTGCGAGACCATATCTCCAACTATTGTAGCTTTATGTTACTATAACTACTTATTTACATTTTAAAAGTTGGAATATAGAAATGCCGATCAAAATCAGACCAATTCTTATCCAAATAAATTATTTCGTATTCAAGACAGTTTCAATACCTGTTAATTACTTTTTTAGAAATCGGCGGTGGCCCAGTGGTGGCAGCCCCGACTTACGAGTAGTAAGCCGTGGGTTCGAACCCAGGCATGCGCATTACTTTGTGTAATTTATTTCATCACCGCTACCCTAAGAAACGGTGAAAGAAAACATCGTGAGGAAACCGGCATGTCCTAGAACTAACAATTTTAAGACATGTGACATCTACCAATCCGCAATGGGCCTTCGTGGTGGATTACAGCCCACTGCCTCTCATAGGAGAGGAGGCCTGTGTCCCAGCAGTGGGAACATTATAGGCTAATGATGATGATGACTTTTTGAGTTATTATTATATTTTTTCAATAAAACGTTAATACTTCTATTATTGGGTATAACGACTAGCAATAATACGGTTAACATTATTATGATAAATGATGTTTATTTTGCAAATAGGTTTTTACAAACACTTTTACACGTAATTTTTTATTTATTTTTTAATTTTTTATTAATTTTGTGTATATTTTATGTATTAATATTATTACCTATCAAAGCGACAATATAGCAGAAACAGCGAAATTAGAAGCGTCGCAGGTAAGTATGAAGGGTTTGGTAAAATCAGTATATGCTAGCACTCAAATCAAATCAAATCAAATCAAAATATTTTTATTTCACATAGGCCTACATGGGCACTTGTAAAACGTCGACAAAAAGCTCGGTTCGGGTTGGTCGTTTCCTATGGAGAAGAACCGGCAAGAAACTCCATGGTTACTCTTTTAAAATCATTTGGCTTTACAATTTTTCTATGTTACAGCGTTGGCACTTAAGTATGAGTGGGCATCGTAGGCCCGACAATAAGTCGTTGCTTACTACAAAACGTAGAACAAGATAAAAAGTTACCAAGGATCTAGGAAATCTATAAGGCCTACAATGTCCACACATTTACAAACAATCGGTAAATAAGAAAATGAGTCTATACAAGCAAAAAAAAAAAAGAAGATATTGCAAAAAGACTAGATTAAACAAGTGACACAAATGTTGTCATCCGTGCTGTAACTATTCTAAACAAAATGGTGTAATGATTAAGAAAATATTGTAAAACATCTGATTAAAAAATAATGGAAAAAAGTAAATAAAAATAAAAAAGTAAATAAAATAAAACATAAAAATTAAAAAATATAAGATTGAGAATAGTTAGAGACATCCACACATTTGTGCCGTTTTATGAGCTACCAGGGAAGCCGCATGTGCGTAGGGGCTCAGGCCAAACTTCTTTATCTTCAACATAGTCCTTAATTTTGTAATATGCTTTTTTAATTAGGACACGTTTGATATAATTTTTAAACTTTCCATCGGTCAGTTCTGTAACTGACTTTGGCAACTTATTATAAAAGCGTATACTGTTAATAAGAAATGACTTGCTAGTTTTAGTTAATCTAAATTTGGGTATTACAATTTCGTGTTTACTGCGTGTATTTATATTATGAAAGTCGCTTCTAATTTTGAAAAGTCCTCGGTTTTTGCGGACATATAAAATACATTCTAAAATATAGAGTGAAGGCAGAGTAAGTATATCGATTTCTTTAAATTTTTCTCTGAGGGACTCGCGAGGACCCATTTTATAGATGGGCCGGACTGCCCTCTTTTGCAGTATGAAAATTGAGTCAACGTCTGCTGCCGATCCCCACAGCAGAATGCCATAGGCCATAATACTATGGAAATAAGCGTAGTATACTAACCTAGCCGTGGCTACATCAGTTAGCTTCCTTATTTTCCTAACTGCATAGGCAGCTGAGCTTAACCTTCCCGAAAGAGTTCTAATGTGCGCCCCCCACTGCAGTTTTGAATCGATAGTAATCCCCAAGAATACAGTTTCCGTTATAACATCAAGTTTTTTGCCGTCAAGATTTAAATTTAGGTCACGTTGTGGTACATTTGGTAAAGAAAACTTAAGACATTTTGTTTTATTCGTATTCAGTAAAAGATTGTTGGCTGCAAACCATTTTGAGAGAATAGTTAGGCTTTCGTTGACGTGTAAGACGTCCGTATCTTTTCTATGAATTTTGAAAATTAGCGAGGTGTCATCAGCAAATAGAATTATATCCGAAAATTTGGCCATCATGTAAGGGAGGTCATTAATATAAACAAGAAACAAGAAAGGGCCGAGAATTGAACCTTGGGGCACGCCCATCTTGACTATAGACCCGCAGGACGTCGCCCCATTTACATTTACTTTTTGCTGCCTGTCCGATAAATAAGAAAGTACAAGATCAGCAGCTAGTCCACGAATTCCGTAGTGGTGTAATTTACAGATCAGTGTTTTGTGGTCGACGCAGTCGAACGCTTTTGAGAGGTCACAGAAGATGCCAATAGCATCTTGGGACTTCTCCCAGGATTCCAAAATGTAACTGATGAGTTTCACTCCCGCGTCCGTTGTCGAACTACCCTTCGTGAAACCAAACTGCTGACTATGCAGTATCTTATTAGAATTGAAGTGAGACAACATCTGGTCCAGCATGATTTTTTCATAGATTTTACTCAATGCTGGAAGCACAGATATAGGTCTATAATTAGAGGGATCACTCTTACAACCTGATTTGAAAATTGGTACTACTTTACTATGTTTCATCAGGTCAGGAAACTTACCACTGTCCAAACATTGATTGAATATGCCTGCTAAGACAGGAGCAATTGAGTCAATGATGTTTCCAAGAACCTTGACTGATATCCCCCATAAGTCTTCAGTATTTTTTATATTGGTGACGTTACTAGTTTATTTTTTAGATTTTCGAAAGAAAGTTGCTGTTCATTGTTCCAATTGAATGGTGTATCCTTTTTTAGAAGGGATGTTAATGGTTTTTCATTACTCATACTCTGAAAGTGTGTATGAAGTTGCCTGAGGAGCGGGATGAAAGTAATAATTTTCAGCCCTAGGGAGAATCGCTTTCAACTGACAGATGTCAAATTATTAAAAAAAACGAGTTCTGTTTTCACATTTTTACTGAACCATGTTCCAACTTTCTATGCAGCCACGTTTTATTCTATGTTATGCATAAAGGAAAGAAACTTTTTATATTGTTATTTAGTAGTTGTAGCTTATTGAAGTCCAAACAAATGCTCATTTTTATAGACATACGTAAGAAAAACGTAAAAAATACATATTTTGATTAGACTTTAGCATTTTAATTTCTTTCTACAGATTTTCTAAAGATTGAAAAAAAAAAACGAAAAAACCGTATTAACCGGTTAATTGTAAAAACAAAACCCGGAAAAACCAGTTATTTAAGGCAACCCTGTTTTTGCATGCCCTAATTATAACGCGAGATTACGTAAGTGTAATGAAGAACATAATAATAATAATGTTAAAAATGCATTTTTTTTTAAATTTCTAGTAACCTGAGGGGGGTTACTAGAAAAAAAGGCATTTTTAGTAACTCCCCTCCCCCCGAAAAAGAGAGATACGAGACAGATTTTACCTTATAAGAGTGAGATAACAGATTTAATAAGTTTTTCAGGTATCTTTAAAATCACAATTTGGAATTTAGTATTTTGTGACTCGATTCACAATTCTTGCGAATTCAGAAAGTTGTAAAAAGTTTTTATGACATGTGGCACATCACTTGCAAGAGGATAGACTAGAGAATTTTTGAGGGAGTTGGAAGATACCGGGCGCTTTTGGTTTTTTTTTTATAGCCATGTAAATAGCTGTAACATGAGCTTTAATTGAAGTCCGAAACTTTGCGAGTAAATTAAAAAAAAAAACTTGATGGCTAATGTCACTAATTTTGAATTTAAAAGTACTGGAATACAAAACAAATCTAAATAAAATTAAAATTCAGAGTCTACTTACACTTTTTTTTTAATTTGAATTTAAATGTAAAATTTGGGTATTTTTTTTATAAAACGATCAAATGTCGATAAAAAGAAATCCACAGGGCATGAGAAGTGTTTAGGGGTAGGAAAGGATAGCAGATGCCCCCCCAGTCAACCATTTCAATTTGGCAAACGATGCACCAAACACCCTGAATAATAAGTAATAGCTAAGAGCCTTGACCATCACCCTAGAAGGCTCTCATTGAGCGGGTGGGTCAAGGGCTTGATTCAGAAAGCAGGACTCTTAGACACGGCACAGGGGGGGAGGCGAGAGAGGAGGTTCGTCTCTCTGGAGCCCTGACCACTGGCAGCCTGGACTATATTGCTGATGCAAAAAAATATGTAAACCATAAACGAAAAAAATATATAAACGAATGAAATAATAATAATATCAGGAGAGAGGTTAACTGTCAGTCCTAGCAAATGTTTTAATTACACTGTGTAATTGAAACGGATATACTTTCGCGTTCATAATTCATTCCTTATCTTAATACAGGTCGTGATTTATTAGCAATATGCAAACAAATTGCAGCCAGATCGAAATCGAATAATTAAATTCGTTCGGTTGTTAGTGCATGCTATGTGTTCATATTGGAATCAATTGAGAGAGGTCCTTATAAGAGGTTATAGCATTCTGAACTAGCACGAACGCGTAACGTTAATTCTTTTTGAACCAAAAATACATATTTCTTAAAGCATTTTGGTTTATACATTTCAATTATTATCACCATGAATATGAATTACTAGCGGACAGTACAAAAAGTACTACAGCGCGATCTATGCCGCAAACGAAGAACTAACATCTAAATTCTGAATCACGTTAATGTGCCTGTCAATTTCATAATAATTGTTGAGACCCCAATGGTCACCAATTATGCTTAACTCATCAAAAAATATAATGGCCAGTGACTACTGACTAGTTGATTGTAGGGTTGGGTCTATTTATTTTTCAACGGAAGTTTTGGTGGCTCCTTGTATGCACACAGTAGGTGAACCAAGTTTAGTCGCAACATGCGCCGGTCGCTGCTAAAAAGAAGAAAATAAAATTTTATTTTAAAATTCTAACTATCAACTTATAACCTCATTATACACAATTTATATGATCTTAAAAGCTTGTCGCGAGGTTTACTTGTGTAAATAAACTAGTACCTATTTAATTGAGTAACCTAATCTGCTAAGTTTTTTTTTGTTTTATTTCAGTTTACTACTAAGCTACTTATAGGTACTTACGCAAACCTCGCGACAAGCTTTTATGATGATATAAATTGTGTATAATGAGGTTATAAGTTGATAGTTAAAATTTGAAAAGAAAATTTTATTTTCTTCTTTTTAGAGCATTTAAATAAAAGATTTTTTTAAAAAGGTTTTTTAACTTAATTTTATTATAACATTTTTAGTTTTGCTGTAATCTTTTCTGACGACACATCATTATCACAATCTCAACTCTTTTTTCATTTCATGCTATTTATTTACCGTTGAGGAGGAATTCCTCGTGAGAAAACGATTCTGGCGGTAGGATGAGATCATGATAAAATTCATGTTTATCCATCAAATTTGAACGTGCATACAAATTTTCGTGTCTGTGCTATTAACCGTTGAGAAGTTCCCTCGTGAGAAGACGATCCTGCCTGCAGGATAAGTTCATGATACAAATCGTGATTATCCATCAAATATGAACTCGTACGCAAAGTTTCGTGTCTGTGCTATTAAACGTTGAGCAGTTCCCTCGTGAGAAGACGTCCTGGGTGCAGGATGAGATCATGATACAAATCGTGATTATCTATCAAATATGAACGTACATGCAAAGTTCCGTGTCTGTGCTATTAAACGTTGAGGAGTTCTCTCGTGAGGAGACGATCCTGGCTGCACGATTAAGTTATGTCTGTCATAAAAATGTATTGTCACCAGAACCAAAGGTGTGTGCAAAATTTCTGCTCAATCGGAAATCGGGAAGTGGTTCTAATTTAGCTTCCAAGATTCCACCGTAACAAACATACATACATTGCAAGTTAAATAAAAGCTTTAAATTAATAAAAACGTTCCAATCCACAGTGACTCTAATTTGTGATATGCGTTTATCACAAATTAGAGTCACTGTGGATTATCAGCTGCTTGTGTGTCAAAGTCTGGCTCTCCACCGATCTCAGTGTCATGATCAGTGTTGTCCTCTGAAATAACTATTATAATGTCAGTCTGTAACAAATTAATAAAAAAAGATTCTAATTAAATAACTAGCAACCAATCAATGATAACAATTACTTTAAATTAGGTATTTTATTGAATCATTTAAAATTAATACTTTCGGTTTCCTCGGATACCGTAATAAATATTAACACACTACACTACTCTACAAAATACTAAAATTATAGCAGAGATGTCTGCAATAAAAGGCCGACAACTCCTAGTTTTTACTTTGTCGATTATTTTCGTACTGATTCGAGTATTGATGAGCAGGATTCGCAGCAAGGCAACGGGTGCCACGGGAACCATTTGTTATAATAACAAAAGTTCTAATGATCATATGGCATAATTTCATTTGATATAATTTTTGTTTAGTATAACGATGAAATGATATAATGAATTATTTTATTACTACATACATATTTACTTATTCACTACAGAATTTGGGCAGAAAATGAGTAAATATGAAAATTAAGTCAAATGAAAATTAGGTCAACTGAACGTTATACTAAATGTTATTAGAGCAAATTAAGTTTATATGAAATGTAATATTAGATCACATGAAATTATATTATATGTGAACGTTATTTCAAGTGATAATAAATTATCTGTTATTATGGCATATATAACACACCCCAAGGGAACAGTACAGACTGTCTGACTCACTTGTCTAGTTTATACCTTCAAAAATATTACTAGCCTAGGTTTAAAAACGTTCCAAGATAAAAATAAAAAAAATATAAAAAAAAATGATATATAAAAAACGTTTCAGAATGTAGGAAACGTTAAAAAAAAGTAGCCCACGCCCAGTCCAAGGTTGTATCGTGAGAATTATAAATCAAGTCAAAGTCAAAGTCAAAGCATTTATTTCAATTAGACCATTACAGGTACTTTTGAAAGTCAACAAAACAAAATAAAACGCGAAGCTACAGTCCCAGTCACAAGGCATAATAACTTGTGAAAGTACTGTAGTTGCCCATTCCGTAGCGTAGATCTCTATGGAGAAGAACGGGCAAGAAACTCCATGGACACTCTTTTAAATCAAAATATGTTACAAAATCTTGGTTACATCATTCATGTTAAGAATTACAAATATGTAAGAACAATGTAGAAATACGGGCAAGTTAAGAGCGTCCAGAGTAAAAGGTTAAATCAGTAATAAAAAAATAAAGTAATTAAAATAAACCGTGGCAGCTAAGAGATGACCAGTCACAACTGACAGCGCCCGTAATAGGACATCTAGGTCTGATACAATTAATAATGCTAATATGATAGAAGGTGTCAAAACAGAAAAGAAAAAGAAATAGAAATTTCTTTTGAAATAAGCAGTACCTTTGTGCTCTCTTATCTTAATGTACTGTCCTTTTAAGTATTTTGTGTGTACATAAATAAATGAATAGACTGGTCACATTATCGCAGTTTTCAGTGACTTGTGGATTGGAACGTTTTGCATAACTACGTCCAATTTTTGGGTATTGACAACTTTCTGCAGTTGCTCGTAACCTAGTGTGCCTACCAAAAATACTAGGTATCTATAACAGTACCTACGAACAGGCGATTTATTCATTTTCACCAGTTTGGGGGTGTTTCATACGCACTAAACAGCTTTCGCTGTAATCAAAAAGTGGTCGTGCATGCATTTGACCGGCCACGGTGACTAAATCGTCTCTCTTTAAGGGGTATACAGCTAATTCAATGCAATAGTGTCAGATTAAGTCAAACATTTTGGGGCAATTATGATTTGAACAGCGGTTAACGTTATCTGAATTCATCTGAGCGAAATGCATTTATAATGTAAAATGATTAAATTAATTTTAGCGTGAAATTACTTCAACACGTTATTCAATTTAGTGAATAAATGTCGGGTCATTGTTTGACCTCGTGCCAGCGGATTATGTCCAGCGTCCACCGACGAGTACACCCGTAAAAAGATTTTTGATCTGTTCTCTGTTGTTCCAGATATCTTTTGTGAGTTCGCGGTTGGGCAAAGGGCTCGTTATTTGTTTGCTAGTTGGCTTATTTTTCATTATTGTTTCTATTTCTTTGGACCATCCTTTTGTAGTGTGTATCTATTAAACACACGCCAGACCCACGCATTACCAAAGACCTTTATTTTTGGTACGTTTGAACATTTATCTTTGTTGTTCACATTAAATACGAGTGTTTGTCAGGAAGGGAAAGGGTAATTAAATAAAAACAGTAATACAGTACAGCAAACGTGTTTATTGGTTACCAAGTGTAATAAATATATAAACAGTCCAGTATACAGTTGCCTGGCGCTTTGCTAAACGGGGAAGACAGTGACGGAAGTGTAACCGTCCCTTCGGAGTAATATCCTTCGGAGGAACGAAGTGAAGTGAAAAACAGTGATAACGATAATGTGAGCTGATCATACGCAGCAACGCGCCACACAACTCGACACAAGCGCACAAGTCGGAAATTCGGTTTCAAGCTCATCATTTTGGGTAATGGGCATTAAATAAGATGGTTAACTACAAAACTCGTAACAATTTCTACATTCTTCGTGACATAAAGGTTAAATAATTTGCTATTCGTCACATTGTCACGACTCTGCAAGCAAAAGTTTAAGAAAGTACTTCGATCTTAAAGCGAACCCTTGTAGAGCTCGAAATATTTTCATTGAATGGTTTCTTTAATGCCCAAATTAAATGCAGAATGAAAATTATATTTCGTTTCGGAGTGGAATGGCCACTTGGTGACCAGCGCTGCGGTCGTGGCGCCTCACTCGTCACTGTGTGGCCGATCCCGGGGCTGATTTGACATTACATAGTAGTCTCATGTAGTATCATCATCCCCACGTACAACAGTACAAGGGTAGTAAGTAGACGTTATTAAACCGACAGTGCGCTTGACAGAAATTACATGTTTTTACGTAAAACAGACAAAAGAACCACAAAATAACAGCCAGATTTTGGAAGAAAATCCTTAGTTTATAGTTTAGTATAGGTTCAAAAATCGCTCAGTCACAATTTATAAGAAATAGTCGTTCTTTCACATCATATATTTATTAAAGTTATATTTAAATATACATTAAGAAATTCACAGCATTAAAATTTTTAAAGTGGATGGTATTATTGTCTGTATGACAAATCAACACAAATTACGGGTTACGTACATTTTCTTTTCCCCTTCCTCGAGGCATCGAAAGCCTTTTCATACAAAATTATAAAAAGAAACAGTAACAGTTTTAATATCAACCTGTATAAGAAGTTATAAAAAGTTTAGGTCATTTTGGCACAACGATCTCCATCACAAGTTTAGCCCTTACGCTACATTGTATACTAGCTTTTAGCTCATATAGTCGGACAAGGTCGGACAGGCGATGTTCCGTCGTCCGGCGTCCGGCGGTGCCTTGAGGCTTTGTTGCTCTCATCCCTTGCTCTAGCTCAGCTCTGATCCGCTCGCATTTAATGCTTGCAAACTTTAAAGCGAGGTGATATGAACGAAGTCAACATAGAGAAATATGGTCTAACATTTTAGATGTTTGTCTTACACTCACTTCGCTCATTACCCACTTAAGTTAAAGCCTCGTTTACTCTATTCCGATTTAAGTAGAAAATAAAGTAACGAAACGACATAATAATTTTACATACAATACATGTAAAAGATTGTAACTTAAATTAATCATGATATAATAGATTTAACTACAAAAATTACTTATAAGCAGTGAAGTTGGAACAAACCCTTGGTGAAAACATACGGCGTCAAAAAACTTGACGAAACGCCAATCCGTATATTTCCATTTACGTACTAATAGCTTTCAATTCCTTAAATGTAATTTAACATTAAACAATAGGAATCCAAATATCATAACTTCCAAACAATTGTTAACAATTTAGTATAACGTAATTTTTTACAAATTTATTCTCTACCTACGTCCCTAGATCGAACCATTTATTTATTATTTTAAATTACAATAGTAAAATAAAATATTTTTGTTATTTTTTCTCTATTTACCCATTCAATTTTACTTTCTCTCGCACTAGAGCCTCCCATTTAATTCCAATTTTGAGTTCTCTATCTAATACTCTCCTGATAATGCAACCTTGGGAAAGACATTGAGAACGAAAGAGAGACAGAAGTCGTATTATCAGTAAGAGTGGCGTTGTCAGGAGTAGTGAGTGATATGTGAACGCAATCTACACTCGGTAGTGAAGAAGGAAGAAGTGCACAGTTCACAATGATACACCTACCATGCAGCTACAACATTTATTACATATATTTGATTACCTAACAGTTACGACACATAAACTGCTGTCACATTTCAATAGCGTTGTCGATGATTTTGAACATAACGAGTACCAGCATGTCCTGGAACCAAACTTTTCAAGACATGTGACGTCTACCAACCCGCTTTGCGCACTCCTTCTCAATGAGACGAGTGTCCCAGCAGTGGCAACAAAGACTGATATTGCTGAAGATGCCACATGTCTCTGGAGCTTGTTAAATCTCGCTTGTACTTATTTGGCAGGGGCTGGTGTTACAGCAGTAAACTTGTCGCCAAACAAGTTACACTGTCAGCTTTAAACCATTCATTCATTCATAATTTAGCCTGACATAGTGCATCGATAATATTGATGACTGTATGGAACTATGATGGTCTTATCATTGCTCTGTGTTGGGGTCGGATTTTAGTATTTTATGTGATCTCCATAATCCAGTAACTTGGCCACAGCAGACTACCCCTGACGACTGTCAAAGATCTACGAATGATGATAGCCAGAACCATATTTCCCATTGTAATATTCTTCAAAAGTCAGGCTATTATTCTATTTCCATTCCAAATTCCCAACCCTCCCGAAGCTTATGAAATATGACAGTAGCTACCTTGAATAAGAACTAAACAAACACATATTGACGTTATTACGTCATCGGTTAAAGTCGTTCCAAACTTGTTCGGTTGTTTCATCATTTGTTCATGCAATTGAGTTTAGTACAATAAATTAATTTGTGAATATTTGCAGATGTGCAAATATCTTTGGTAATTATTAAATTATTTAGGTTGTATTATTTAAAGTTTTGAAATGCTATCAGTTTCAATTAGTAAGATATCCATAAGTAATACTTTGATTTTATTTTGAGACAGATTTAAAAAATATTTGCAGATACATGTGCCAGGTTAACAAGTATTGTTTCTGTTGACAACTGAACAAGTGTGCAGCGACGCTTATTGGTACACAGACATTTATATTGTTAAACACGCATCAATTGGAATCAAACTGTCGGATTGAAGTCACGGTCCGCTGACATATCGCAGGACGCGACTGCCCATTCGATACATTTCTATATTTTCCGCCGAAAATTATAATTTCAGCTTGTTCGCAGCCGAAACAGACGTACAAATAATTATAGTTACACATCAAACGGGACATGAATGAGACTCGTCGAGTTTCCAAATAATTTCTATGGTGCTATGTCGCCCTGTCGAAAAGAACTACACTGCTGTATTGCGGGTTTACCAAACGCTTTGTCGAAATACATTTCCAATATGTTTTAATATTATTGGATTTCAGAAAACTTTTCGAGTACCTTGATATTGGAAACTTTTAGTCAAATATATAAATTTATGTGCATTTATCAAGGATTTTAAAGCACGTAATTACTCGGATGTGACAAATCGAGCTCCCCAAAGTAGGGGACATATAAGGTGTTAATGATTATGCATATGATTTTTAGTTCCGCGGCGGGCAAACTAATTGGGTTTACATTAGTTTAGCGTATGAATCGGAGTTGATATTGAATTTTAAATACTCAATAGATATCTTTTGGTACTTTTAAGGGACATACCTACTACCAACGTGCAGCCACAAATCGCAAGAATCTAAAATAACCCAATGATGTACAGACATATAGGGATGTTGTATATGCAGAACAAGTATTGTTTGAAGTAGTACTCAGAGTTGCTCACGTTATCGTAGTGACATATGGAGAGGTGTACCGGGACTACGTACTACATAGCAAGTACATCAAGGATGTCATGGATATGGTGTGTTACTATTGTCAGGTTCAAGCTATTGGTGCAATACACTTTGTTAATTGCCTTTGATCTATTTCAAAGAATGTATTTAATGGATTCAATTATTCATTTAACTTATCCAAAATTTTCAAAACCTCATCCCGTTTGATTGATGTGTCACTATTCCACTCAAAAACATACCCAAATAAAAAGAAATAAGATTCAAATCAGCAGTCGCGTGTGGTAAGTTAGGGGCGATCTACACGTAGTCGGTGTAGAAGGCGTTGCTGGTGCAATTTCCGTTGTCGTTGGGTGAGTCGGGGTGCTCCTCGGGCTCCACGCCGTTCGTGCGCATCTCATCACGGACCTGCGCAAATAAACATGATTTATGTCTTGTATCTTGTGCCTTGTACTACGGCTTGAGACGGGAGCTCCTGCTAAGTTTGCTTAAGTTTTGTTTGCTGCAACATTGTGATAAACAGAATCTGTGTAGTGGCCTGCGTAGAAAGGGGACGATGGACGGAACGATGGACTAAAAAATAACCAGGATACGTTTTTGCCAAACGGAGTAACCAATATAACGTCGGTTCAGTACCAAACCCTTGAGGCGTCTCAAAATTCTCGTATTTCTAATGCAAATCATGATTAAAATGGATGAGTACGGACATAATGCGGTATTGATAATCCCCTTAATCAAGTAGCATGAAATTTAAAGCCTAACATTTGATGACGCCTTTAAATAATATTTCATACAGTTTTACATTATGTTTTACATTATATTTTCCTAATAAAACAGAAAAATAAGAGTAACCTGTAAATATAAAGACTTACCTTCTCGACCTGGCGCATCACACGCAGCATGTTAAGCCCGGCGAGGTTCTTGAGCTCCAGCACATTCCACTGGCCAGAGCGGAGCAGTTCAGCAAACAGTTCCGGGTACCGGGACACGTCCTCCAAGCCTCGAGGGACCCTGGGGATGTCACATACTGGTCACTAACGAGTGATGTAGTGAGGTGGCTGGGACAGACTGGATGTGGCAGGTGGTGGACAGAGTGTTCTGGTGCAACTTGGGAGAGGCTTATGTCCAGCAGTAATAATAATAATTAATTTTATTTAATAATATAAGGTATACATTAAATACAAGTTTTCTTAAATCTATGTCATGTTCAATAATGGTTTGTGCCTTAACTAGGTAATCCTGTGTTTCAGGCGATTGGAGGTAAAATTAATTGATCAAATAATGGGTTAGTCCATATTGTATTATTCTTATTGGTAAATATTGTGTAAAAAGGTGTATAAAATTATAATTACTAACTAATTGAAAAAAAAACAAAATAACACTAATACGAACAGTATTTACTTGAACACAAGTAATAACTTCACTCTATCTTCATAGGACAGGGATAAACTGGATATGAAAGCTAAATGAAGCTATCATTTAGCTTTCATATGCAGTTTATCCCTATGTTTCATACAGCGTATAAGACCTGGTGTAATCCATGGTTTTAGGTTGTGATTTTTGTTGCTCAACTGCGATATGACTGTGTTTTCCTGAATTGCATTTCGTAAGTTATCAATTACAAACATCATGCAAAACTGTGGGTCAGCGGAATTATACACTGGATCAAAATTGATGACGCGTAAATCTTCTTCAAGTTTATTTATATTCAGTTTTGAAATATTGCGAGTGTCTTGTTTAGGTAATTTACAATTTAGGGTTAGTAGGGCAGCATTGTGATCGGTTATTGTTGAGTTAACAACAAGTGCAAGTGAAGGGAAATTTGATTTAAGCATAATATGATCTAAACAGGAGCCACTGTGATGTGTAGGAAAGCTGTGTGCTGGGAGCAGGCCATGAAAGGCGCATAGGTTCAGGTAGTCCTGAGCAGACGCATCAGCACTTCCTGGTAGAATATTGATATTAATATCTCCAATTATAACCGTGTTTTTGACGGATGACAGGGATTGCAAAGTCTCATTCAGAGAGTCAGTAAAAATGTTAGTATTTTTAAACGACGGAGGTCGATATAATGCTAATATCGCAAATTCTGATCCGATTGTAACTAACAGTCTGTTACATTCGTGCATATTAGGTTCTTGAACAGAGACATTGAGATGATCTCTTGCATTAACTATCACCCATTCATTTTGGTTGTAATTTATAGTACTTTTATACATATTATATCCCGGTATTAATGGTATGTCATATTGTTTAGCAAGCCAGCATTCGGTTAAAATAATAACGTCACAATTTATGTTTAGCCGTTGCTGAAATGTAGTAAATCTATCAAAATTTTTATAGAAACTGAATATTTTGTGTTAATAGAGTGGAGTTTTGTATCTGGATACATATTGTCTGCAGTTTTCCGCTTCACAAACTTTGGACTCGGATACAGAGAAATTATCTAACTCATCAATAAAATTATTTAACATAATTGTAGTTAATAATTAAAATTTAAAAAAGGTCAGAAAAAAATTAATAATTAACGGCGCTCTTAGGCGCCTCCATAATCTACAGAATTGATGTACCTTTTTTCAGCCATTATTTTCGCCGGGCAGTCCACAGCACCTGTGTTATGCTTGTCTGGTTTTTTGAAATGCAAGCAATTAGCGCATTTTGGTTCGTCAGCCTTCTTTGGACATTCTTTTACTGAGTGACCTTGTTCACCGCAGTGGCCGCAGGTATACGATAACTGTCGACATGTCTTGGCCGCATGTCCATACTGCTGACACTTATAACATCGTGTGACCAAAATGAAGTCTCTCACAGGGCATGATGACCAATTTACAAAAACTCGGTCTTGCGATATCAGGGCTTTGCGTATGACTGCAGATACTTCAATTATGTAATTACAGGGCTCAGCGTCTTTCTTACCTGACTTATTACTTAATTTAACAGATTTCAAAAAAGTCTCAAGGCTGCACTTCTGAAGTTTCTCGGCTAGATTTTGGTTGTACAAACATGTAAAAACCTCATTTTCCAGCATAGATGTCCGGCACTCCTATGATCTCAACCCTAGGCTTCCTTTTATGGGGCTCGTCGACTGTTAGGCCTGACTTTGTAAGCTGCACCGATTGTCTCGGCTTCTTGATATCGTCCTTCGTCTCGGTGCTGATGATAACACCGCCGTTCTTAGTCTTGCGCAGGCCTCTCACCTGGAGTTTCATTTGTTCAGGGCAGATAATTTTCTGGACAAGAGTTTTGGTCTCATCACTGGTCTTCAGCTTGTCACTCGGATAGATGGCCACAGAACTTACATAACTCAGCTGGATGAAATTGTTGGCACCTTTCTTTACCATGTCAGCAAAGGTAGATCCCTGGGCAGGTGTCGCCGAATCTTCGATATTCAGCTTAAGATTTTGTAGCTGCTGCGAAAGATCGAGTTGGTTATCGAGAGTCCTGATGGTGTATGATCGGTCGATGTGCAATTGGAGGGCTTTTGCTTTGACGGACTGGTACATGACGGCCATCTGCGAGGTCCCATGACTAACCTTCCGGCTTAGACTAATGATGCGCGTTTTTTGGTCCACATTCAACTTTCCTTCAGCTGCAATAGCGCACACCTCCTTCAGGCTCTGTTCGATAATCGACATCCAGTTCTGAATTTCAGACGTCGAGACAACTTCAGGGGCATCATTCTTTTGAACGGCGGCCACGGGCACAGGTGTAGAAGGCGGGGAGCGAACCCTTTTACTACTCCGGTTAAAGGGACTATCCTCCATCGTGAAGCAGGTTACTTTGTTCCTCTTAAACAGCGGTCATTTCTACTATGTGTTAGTAGAAAAACCACATTTAATATAGTATGCGTCACTACTGGCGGCTAAACTAGGTCACAGTTTCGCAATTGATTATTTGTATATTGTAATATTGTTCGATACGTCTGTTCACTACGACCGGCAATATTAAGTCAAAGTGCAGTGGACTGCGGTAGGCCGAGGTCATATCATATAAGATCACATGTCATAGGACTGAGCCTATTGCCATGAACCAGAGACAACTCCGGACTCTGGGCTGCTACTGAGCAATTCTTGATGACGAAAATCCAATAACACTGCCGGTTATGTGAATCAAACCTAGGACCTCAAGCTTATGCGGCTTTTGTCCAGCACTGGACTGGACTGCTCTGTAACAGTCTGTAACATCGTTCAGATAATCGTGTTATAAACTATTTTAGCAAGATATTTGAAAAGTGTGTCATGTAATGGCGAAAATAATTTCCAAAGCTATCTGTCGCATTTTTATATTGAAATATATTCTGTATTAATGTACCGTATTCGATTCGGTATATGCAAATCTGATTCGCACAAGACCAGTATATGACATAATAGGAAAACTTTTAGTTTAGAAAAAATATATAAAAGTATTGAAGTTTTCTATAATGAGTAGAGACCAAATTGAGCCTCGTGACTTAGACAATCATGGAAACGTCCAGGGATGGCGGGAAAGAGAGACACCAAAGAAAAGATCACCTGTCTCATAGGCCCATGCTGAAAATTGTGGGAGATGAAATTAAAGAGAAGCAGATGAATGATAATGATACATCTATGCATCTATCATCTGACTCCAAGTAATGATTCTATGTTTAAGAGAAGGTGAACTAACCTCCTGTTCTGAAACACCGGTAATGCTGGAAATAATAACATGAGATCAAGCGTCTTATCCCCAAATCGTAAGACACGGGTACGCCTATGCTACATCCAAATTTTGCTCATAATTTAAAAGTAATAAAGACCGACTCTATTGCCGTCGACTGGCACCACAGCAATCATCATTTTGAATCACATATACCCAGTATTAATGCCTTTCAGACACTTAAGTCCAAAGATTCAGACAGTAAGAGTAAAAATAATAAAGTCAATATAGTTACCTGTTCACGCCGTCGAAGTCTCCGCCAATGCCGACGTACTCAGCTCCAATCATACGCTTGATGTAGTGGAAGTGCTCTGCGAACAAACAAATAGCTTCAGCTTGCCACACTAACTATGCAAACCAACTCACAGTTTACTGTTTGACGCTGAAATAATTTGATTTGAATTCATAGAAGAATAAAGAATCCAAGGTATTGCACAAAATTAAGAGTTTCAGTTTCAGTTATTGTACGTTTTAGTCTATTATACTAACATAGGTTAAGAAATAGTAACAAATTTATGGGTTCTATCTGAATTAAAAATAAATAAACATTAATTTTAGAATTGGGAAGATTTCTTAAAACTCACGCCTTTTTCCTAACGGGTTAAGCACTTATCACAGCACTCCATGTTTAACGATCCTTATGTACGGTTACGAGCACGGCGCACACGCCAGACTTATTTGAAAAACTTTTATCTTGCGAGGAACTTAATTAGGGGAATGATAGCAATACAAAAGCCGCGATTAACGCGCCCACCTGTTAGGCTTAAGTTATTTGGCAAGACGTATGATCACCACGGAAGAAGGGGAAACGGATACTGGTTAGTTTATATACAGAACAGGTGGTGTAATCACGACGATGTTGAAATCGAACGGCAACCGCTTCTTTGCTAAAACCTCCATCCCCGGTAGACGAACAGTACTGGCGGAACCTTCAGCAGTCAACCGCACCGACTTAGACTGGTCTCTTATTTTTAGTCTATAATTGATTGTCACTGATACACAAATGGTACAAACGTAGGAACAATTCACAACGAAATCGCTCAAAATAGACTGATTGAATATTCTGTAAGTCACGATACAGCAAAAACAATGTAAAAAGGTCAGGAAATACAAAAGAAGTACCGTTACGTTTGGCCCTGGACTAGGTACAGGCTGTATCTTTGTGGCCCAATATTATAAGAATAATTGAAATGCTTGGTCCGACTTTGAAGCGGACAGAGTGAACTAACTTTGACTTGTTAATGACTTGGATAACAAAAGTAGCTTTACAAACTGATCCGAACACACCGGACGAACGACACTGAATGACGGGCACTGCGTCCGCAACTGCTTTTTATACCCCAAAGGAAGGTGTCATGCCACGTGATGCCTGAAAATTGGGGTTGATTATTGAGAAATTATTTCTATTGTTTTAGAAATCGCAAAAGCATTTTGCAACATTTTTGTTATTAGGAAACAGCTGACGGGCACGTTTTTTGCTTCATGACCATGTGAACAAGCTTTTGCTTTGGCGTCGCTCACGTGGACATTTTTCCATGGAAACGAACTACTACGAACAGGCACAGATAAATGCCCCGTTGAAATGAACCATTATCTAAGTTTCTGCTGGAGAGTTTTTGTTTGCCATCAGCTAATTCCCCGACTTCCGATAGGGATATTCCCGTAATATTTACGGATATCAGAAGCGCGCTCGTTGGCCGCTGATCCAGAACTTGTGAAGATCGTTGGAAGTTTGTACCGTCGCGGTCCAATAGCGTTGATGTTAATTAATCAGTCACAATGTAAACAAAGCTAGCTAACTAATACCGTGGCTTTGCGTTTTAACTGTTTTTGTTTTGGGTAACATTTTAAAGTTAAGGAAATGGTATTTTTGAACAATTACTTTCATCAATCATAGAGGATTTTCTCAAGATCTATGCGTATTTTTTGGCATAGTGTTTAGTATCAAGACCAAAATAACAATTAGGGATGTGCTAAATCGACCATTTGTACTTTGGTCCGGGACATTGATTGTGGAAGCCCGTATTACTTAATGGAAAGGATTAGCGATGAGCAAGGTTAAAGGAAGGAATATGGTTCTTTAATCACCTTAGCGCAGTCAGGACATTGGACACTATGCATTAGCATAGTTCCTTTACTTAACTAAACTTTTTAGACCTATGTATCCTGTGTGTGTATCAGTATGAAGTTTCGTTAAAATCGGTTCAGTAATTTCGGAAAATAAGGACTTGAAAGTTTGTATGAAATGTGGTAAGACGTAAACGCACTTAACCCAATTATGGTTAGCATTACTGAATTATTGATTTATTGATTTATTTATTTATTGATTTATTCATTGCTTTATTCATTGATTTATTGATTTATTCATTGATTTTTTGAATTATTCATTGCTTTATTCATTGATTTATTGATTTATTTATTGCTTTATTGATTTATTCATTGATTTACTCATTGATTTATTGATTTATTTATTAAGAACAAGGAGGACTAGAGCTACTAAAAAAATACAAATCCTCACGAGGACGACGCGATGACGTCATTGATAACCAGTGACAACAAAATCGAAGCGATCAAAACACTAAGCGATGGCTGTCGCATTTTATGTGCTTTACCTACATAATTCCGAAACCCAGGCTCGGATCAAAATGGTTATACCCGGGTTGGCGAAGCCTTTTCTCAATGTCATACAGGACAGCGAGCGAGATGAGACGTTTTTCGGTTCCACTTTACCGGATAAAATAAAGGCGTCTTAAACCATTGAAAAACAGGTTCTACAGATAAAGAAGACCGGGGCCACTACCAGTGAAATCTAATACTTATGCAGCGGCAGCAGCGGCGACGGCGACTGCGACGTTGACCAAGGCGCACCAGAACCGCTCACGTGCCCCTGCACGCCAGTAACACATGTACATATGAACAGCGTGACATGTCATTAGCTGTCAAGAATTCAACTGAACTAGGTGCCATTTCACAGGTTGAGCACAGTTCTGATCAGTTTATTTCTAGTACATTTTTAGCTCCAAGTCCAACGGTAGTAAAAGGTTTATCCTGCATTTAAAATCTTTAAATCAAATCATACCTAAAACACATTTTAAATCTTTAAATCGATTGATACCTTAAACACATTTTAAAATGAAGGATAGTGGAACTACCTGTAAGTTAGTACAATCAAACTGGTACATGTCGACCGTAGTTACTAAAGAAGAAAAACTACTTATTCCTATTGCTAAGCAATTTCGTAAATACTCTCGATTCCATTATACCGCGCAAAACTCGAACAAAACAATAACTTACGAGTTCAACGCATTACCCTATGGGCTCGCCATAGCTCTTGTTTGTTTTACTAAGATTTTCAGAGAGGTTGTAAGTTCTTTACGTAATCTCGGGTTTGTATCTGTATCCTATTTAGACGATGTTTAGGGAGCAGTCACGAAGAATGTCTTCGTAATGTAAAGGAAACGGTGGAATTACTAGAGTTTTTGGGATTCGTAACACATTATGAGGCAATTTGGAACCTCAAACATCGTGCAAATTTTTAAGATTCATTTATGACTAAACTGATATGACTTTATCGTTACCTCTAGACAAACGCAACAATATAGCCTGTTGAGTACAAAAGTATTCTAATCTACCCACAGTTTCAATTAGAAATTTCTCCCAATTGATTGATTGAGGAGTATTCGTAGCAGCGTGTCCGGCGGTGCGTCACGGTTGGTTGTATGCAAAGATATTAGAAACAAAGAAATATTTATTTCTACAACAACTCGGTACATTTGACGTAAAAGTTAAACTTCCTCATATAATCTTAAGTGATTTGAACTGGTGGTGTCAAAATATTTACAAAGTAAATAATCCACTAAAGCCCCAAAGTTATGAGCTGCAAATTTGCACTGAAGCGTCACGCACAGGCTGGGGTACGAGTCAATGGTCAAAGATACTGAAATTTGTTTTCATATTAAGTATTTGGAATTATTAGACGGTTTTTTTGGGCCTTAAATGTTTTGCTCGGGACCTAACTGACTGTGCTATCCTGCTTCGTGTGGATAACACTACCGCTATAAGTTATATAAACCGCATGGGCGGTATTCAATTCCCAAACTTAATCGCACTTTCTGGTGATATTTGGCAATGGTGCGAGATGCAAAAGCTGTGGTTATTCGCTTCTTACATAACACAGAAGAAACACGAATGGAAGACTGCATGCTGACTGAATGCATTTAAATATATTGAAAAATGTTTAAGTCAACCAGAGATTGACCTATTCGCTTCTCGAATCAATTGCAAGTGTCTCGAATATGTGTCATGGAAACAGGAGCCAGATGCGACAGCCATCGGCGTGTGGTGGTGCCATAGTCTATATTAAAAATTCAGTGACACCGACGGACAGACAGAAACCCCTGAAAGGTTAATAATAATATTGAAGTTTTAGTCTTAGACATAAGTTATGGGATTGAATTATTCATCAAATACAGGAAAACAGGTTACAGGTTATTATCTTACTGGAATTACGAATGTTGTGAAAAGTTATTTGCTATGGTACTAAGAACAAAAGATAAGTAAGAACCCTCGAGACTTTTCTGTAAACACTAAATCATGGGCACCCCCTACCGAAACTTTCAAAACGTATTGTAGGTTTAATATTATGAAAAAAGGAATTGTTTTGCCTATTATCGGTAGTTCTACATATTATGAGGTCTTGTTTACAAAAAAGAACACTCGCTATTACATATATTACGAGCTGGGTAGACATATGTCGTGGATGTTTGAGTTACTGTGAGAAGATGAACGAAAGATGATTTTTTTTTGTGCTTGTTCTGTGGGAGGATACATGAAAGATGACTTTTTTGTTGTTGTAATTTTAAGTACTTTTTTATTATGTTTATCATACTTTATTCTAAATATGTTTCTTTTACTGTACATTTAATATTAATTCATTAATTAGGAGGATGCATGAAAAATTACTTTTTTTTTTTGTAATTTTAAATACTTATGTACTTTATTTTAAATGTTTTATCATAATTTATTCTAAATATGTTTCTTTTCACTGTACAATTACTTGGATTTTCTGTTATAATGTACATGTCTTTTCAAATAAATAAATAAAATACTGTCTTCGATAGAAAATCACGACTAATTCTACGCGATACCGTACTACAGCACCTAAAATAAAAACTTAGGATTTTTTCGTGTATTTTTTTTTACATTGTTTGACAAATCCAAACCTAGGTTCAAAAAAAAAACAGACCTCCGCGGTGTTTTTTCACCGAGATATTGGCGATAACGTGTTTTTCACCGTTTCGATGGCGCGGCCATGGGGTTTTAGTCTTACAGCTCTTAAAATATAAACCTAGGATTTATCGTTGTATTTTTACAAACTCTGACAAATTCAAATATGGGTTTTAAAAAAAACTTTCTGTCTTTTGGTCTTTTTAAACTTTTTGGTTTTCTGTTTTTTGTCTGCGATGCTTTTCAGCGAGATATCGGCGATAATGTGTTTGTCACCGTTTTGTGTCTTACAGTTGCTAAATCCTAAATATAAACCTAGGATATTTTTCTATATTTTTACATTTTTTTTTACAAACTCAATCTGTGATTTACCTGAATTTCATGTTGCTGCAACGGGTAGTTTTAAAGATCTCCGTGGCCACGTGGTTCTCCGCGTTTCGATGGCGCGGCCGCGTTTAAACCCTTATAACTTTTTAACCTTATCTTTGAGTTTTTAATAACTTTTACAAACTATTACAAACACAAGGCACAGTTTTTTAAAAAAAAAAACGTCATGGCCCCTCGGTCGAAACGGACACATCAAACTTCACTAAAGAAGTTCGTTTGACCATATACTTGTTGTTTTGCATCATCGTCAAAATTCAGGAGGTTGTCACTAAAGACATAAATAATCAATTAAAATTACGGTTACCTAGTTAATTATTAATAAACATTGGTTTATTTGGTTCTTTAGGTTTGTCAGTATTTCAGAATAACCCCCTTAAAATGGTTTACGGAATAAGAAATTATCGAATAAACGTTTGAAATTGTTTGCATGTATGAAGGCGTGGTTATAGGGCGAGAATCAGATGGGCCGCGTTTAAAACACGGGTGGTTCTCACTTACCTATTTTCGAAGATAAGAAAAAAAAAAAAACAAAAAATTACCTATCCATTTTATTATTGATTCGGGACGAAAATCATTAGCATAGTTACCTCCTTGAGTTTGACGAGGATGCAAAACAACACCTTGTATAGATGAACAGTTCAGGATATGACCATCACGCACTTTCTTGCAAATTTGGAATATTTACCAAGAAAAGTATGCATTTCGGCAATCTATCATCAGTCTAAAGCTTTCGTTTTTCGAACCCAAATACGAACACATTAATACGAGATTTAATAAATATTCGAATTGAGCTGTTACAACCATAAAAGTGGTTGCTGTACCAAATAAACATTTATTAAAATAAATAATAAGCCATATTACAAGGAAAACCAAAACTTGAAAAGCTTAGTTTTAATACTAAAACTAAGCTTTACTGTGATGCTTACCTAAGCAAACAGTTAAATGGTTAAGGCGCTGCGCAAACGTAGACAGTTTTTGTAACAGACAGGGCACACTGTCACAGGAAACCGTAGTTGCTCTGTCCTGTAGCGGCGACTGGACACAGTTTACGTCTGCGCAGGGAGTGGCTGATATCATATTGGTTTTGTAGAAATCAAATATTCATTGGTAGCTTGTATCTGACACAAGACACACGTTTGCGCAGTGCCTAATGGTTTGGCCGATTTCGCAACAAAAACGTAAGTTTACCCTCAACCAATAAATTGCGGCAGGACGAAACATTATTTTTTAATTAACAATTCTTGAAAACTCGTGTCTCGTTGCTCATGTCGCCAAGGGGGCCGTTAACAAAAAAATATGTTTGAAACTTGAAAGGAGCCGAGGGAACAATATTTGTCAATGTTTTGTTTTGGTCGTAAAAAGAGGTCTGTTGACGTTTGAGGGTTTTAAAGATTTTAATTCGTTCTTATTTTTGAGCCCAACCGTCAATTTCGTAGGGGAAGGGGTAATTTATAAACGAGAGCACTTGGCCGAGGGAGCCCCCGCTTTCAAGTATTGGTGTAAGCAAGATGGTGATCTGTATCTGCGAAGGTGGGAATAGAAAAATAAAGTATCAGTCCACATTCAGTACGTATCTTACTGAAAATGCGGTGGGCGTATCGTCGTAAATACCTATGATCGACGTACTAACGCATTATCGGTTATGTGTGTAAGGTTGGATGTTTTACTATCTATTTGTCTGTTCTAGCGTTACGCGACTGACGATGCGCGGCGTATGTTTCGTCAGACGTGTGCGACCTTTAGTGTGTTTTATTAGATACTCGTAAAATGACAGAGTACCTCCTTAGGCTGCAATTATTTCCTTATCGTTTAGTATTTATACAACAGCTAGAACAACGGATGGTTATAAGTACTGTATATATGAAATAAGTATCGAGAGCTGCGCGCCTCGCCAGCACTCAGCTATCAGACACGGCCCTCTCCGGGCATTTCTTTGTACGGTCTTCACATGTTGATTTAAATGTTATTTATGGTATTATACCTATTTTTATACAGTCCACTTCTTTCATTAATATAAATCCAACCGAATCTATTCACCTACCTTTGGTTTAACAGCTTTATTGCGGCACTTAAAATCATTCCGTGATTTTATTCGGAGGTATTATCCACATGTTACTTACTTCATTAACGTTTAGGCAAATATACTCTACCTACCCGGGCTTATTCCAAGGCGCTCCAAAAAAACAAAACAGCAACATATAAAATCGGCTACGTCCCGTCTGCTTCTTTCCCATTTCGCCAACTGTACAAAATGCCATAAGAAAAGTACCGTTTCGTAAATATTTTGATTTTCAAACATTGCGTTTCGTTTCGTTAACTTTTGAGTATGCTTTTCGATCTCTGTTAATTAAATTCGTCGTAAACCAAAGTGATTATAACCAATTAATTTACTGGAAAATGATCCTAAAGCTGTCTGTACTATTACCATTCGATAAGCTAAGCTACGACTCTTATCTCCTCTCGGGAGCATTAACAGAGCACGTGCGTCTGAATGCATTGCAAGTGGTGTTATCGGCTTATAGCGGGATATTATGACTCCCTAACATATTATGTGATCCAATAGTAGTAGGTAACAGAAATAGAGGCTAAATATCAATTGAATCACTAGCAAAATTGCATGTTAATATTTTTGGTTAACCAATTTTGTCAATAGTATTGTTGTCAGGCTGTGTCCGCAACTCCACGACCAAGCGCGTATTTTGAATGGAATGCGGATTTGGAATTTGAGCTTTGTCTAATTTCTATAATGTCAAATTGAATTGGTATTTCATAATTAATTTGACATAACAGTGCTACAAGAATCTTTTGACGTTTGAATGCTTTTGTTAAATTATACAAAAGACATCAGTTCCGAATTAGGGTACTCGCGAAAAATTCCATGTAGAATTGAAAAATAAAGTGGTTTATTTGCTTGTTTCAGACAACCATTATGTTGACAGCTTTTTTCTGTTTGTTTTTCTCATGCCGATGACTCATTTGTAATCCAACTAGCTGGAGGACGGTTGTGTGTGGTTTCAAATGTTATTGTCACTTTCAAAACCTTTTATATTTCTAGAAGTACTTTCGAGAACATTAACTTATCTTTTCGGTAGCTTACGTCAATCTAACATGTTCTTGACTTTTCCATCACTGTTATTGCTGATAACTAGTCCCCGTCAACAATTCTACCATTTGTCTCATTTATGTCCGGCTTTCCGACAAGCAAGTTCCTAAATAGCCGAAGTACCCTCACTAAACTCTATACAGCGACAAACCGTACGATACAACACGTGTGGTTTAAGTTAAACTCAAGTTTGAACCTCAGTTTTAAACTTAAACTTCTATGTATTATAACTAAGTAATAAGTATAGAGTAAGTTTGTATCACAGAGTTGACACAAAGGGTCTGAGCATAAAACAAGTAGTATACCTACTAGCAGTAGGTATTTTGAATTGAACGGAGATGAAACATCATCTGCCTAGCCTTTTTCCAAACTATCTTCGGGTCGGCTTCCAGTCTAACCGGATGCAGCTGAGTACCAGTATTTTACATGAAGCGACTGCCTATCTGACCTTCACAACCCAGTCAGGTACTGGGTAATACGATACCCGCTAGTAAGACTGGATGTCAGACTTTTGGATTCTGACTACTCGTAACGACTGTCAAAGATCTACAAATGACAGCCGGGACCAACGGCTTAACGTGCTTTCCGAGTCACGGAGGAAACACGGTATGTAATTATAGTCACCCATCCACGGACCAACCTCGGAAAGCACGGCTTAACCTTAAAGATCGACCCGTGCGGCTGTTATTATTTAGCCACGAGCTCCTCAGTTACAAAAACTAGTTACAAAATATATTATAGAACGGAGATGAAACACTGTTCTCAAAAACTGTGATGGAAAACATCTTGAGGAGTATTAGTAGGCATGTCCTAGAACCAAGAATTTGAAGACACTAAAACCCACAGTTTGCAGTGGGTTGATGATTAACTGTCCTACCACCAACATTTACTTAACGCTCATAGTGAATTGTATTCCACCCCTTGTCATATAGAAGAGTCTTGAAACCCAGCAGTGGAAAGCGAACGTGAATGCTTAATTTTTAGTTCCGCAGATCAGAACCAAAGTTAAGTTAAAAATAATAATGATCAATTTTTTTTAAACATTTAATTTGTTGAATACTATTCTGTAACAACATAAAATCATGCCCATAATACCGAAAGTGCAGCAGCAGAGGCAGAGGCGCACCTAATAGTACACCCTCATTCTGCCAGTTATGTCAAAGTACCATGCGATAGGAAGATAGCTTTAATTTTAGTTCAGAATCTATATATATATATATTAGACAAGCACTGCAGTTAGCATGTATTTTTAATTTGAGAATAGTTGTAATTTTGTATGTTGTAATTAATTACGTTTACTCAGCACAGGATTACAAATTACCAAAGAGAATGCTGCACAAAAGTACATACGTGGTACAGGCAGTAGAAATGATTCTCGTGAAGGATTAAACCTTCTGCGATGTTTGTTTAATAGTACCGTTTAAGTTTCAAGGTTCCACCGGGGCTTACGGGTAGCCAAACAAAATATTTACTGTCATTATAATATGGTAATAGTTGCATTTGCTTTTACCTAAGAGCAGGTGCTGCTTCTTAACAGGTGCCGACATCATACTGACTTGTGTGTAGAATTATAACCCTTCTTTCTCATTGGCATTTACTTGCAAATATAACACCTGAGGAGCCAAAAAGTGTAGCAATCCCTTGAATTGAAAGCTTTGTTATTTTTAATTGTGTAACGAATCGAAAGCCATTGAATACGACGGCTTAATCTTCAGCAAGGTAAGTAAGCACGCACTTATTATAGCTCTCAAAATAGTCCGAGATTAAGTGGCAGGATCTCGGCTCCAAGTCGTGGGAATCTTTGCCCAACTGTGGGTCTAATGGGCAATTACAAGATACCTTTGTTTCGCCGTGTTACAGCGTGTTGCGGCTTAAATGAGATGATTATGTAAATTGTACGCGTATGAGTTAATTTTCTGTGTTATTTGCATTTGGATTGGCTAGTTTAAAGCATAGTTTTGGGTTTCATGTAGTTTTATCAGTTTCGACACTTATATATACAATTACATATACGTGTATATATTCATCACAGCCCTTTTAATGAGTGTCTGTGATTGCGTGTGACGAAATGAAGTCGGTTAATAGTCATTAATTTGATTGTCTTTTTAATGTATTGAAAAAAAAACTTAAAGACGCGGATTTGGCTCGAATTGATCAAAAACTGATAGTCCGACACACTGTCGAGTAATTTTATCTCTATATTTCTATGACCATATTTGAATATAATGATGTTAACAGATTTCTTATAGAAAAAGGCATGAGTTTGTTTATACATTGTATGTACGCCTGAACTACAGTCTCCACTCACCAGCAACGTCGGAGATGGTAGCATTGGGGGCGCACTTCACGAAGTCAGGGAAGAAGTTCACCATGATGATGCCGCCATTTTCTTTCTGCAGACAAACATTAGACATAAGATTAGATAGTGTTATCTGGGTGATTAAGCTGTGTTTCCGGTTCTGAAACAATGCAAGCTGTACAGGTGTTTTCCGTCAGCTTACGGAACGAAATACTGGATTACAGGAGTGCTTTCCTATTTAATTTGTAGGGTACCTAGTTGAAACTCGGAATTACACCTGCAAAATCAGGTTTATTTCCAAAACGGCGGCAACTCATATGCATGTGTTGCATATGATATGCTTTGCGTAGCGTATTTCTGCAATAACATTCAAAAGCTTCTATCGCTGATACAAATATACTACTAGGCCCTTCGGTTTGTTGCATAGAGTAGAATACTTATACCAAAGGGAAGTTTGCTGTGGGCTTGTTGTTTACGCTTCAGCCAATTTATCTGTGCAGGCAATAAATTTACCCAGCTTGACATATCGAAGCATTTTTTCTTGACACCCGGTGAGTCTGAGGAAATTGTATTGAAAAAACAAGATGGCCACAAATCATGTATCACTATTAATCAAATAATCGTGCAGTGACCTACCAGTGACTGTATGATATCATCCGGCACGTTGCGCTTGTGATTGCAGAGGCTGTAGACCGAGGAGTGCGTGAAGACCACGGGCGCGCGGGAGAGGCGGATGGCGGCGCGTGTGGTGTTCTCGCCAACGTGGGACAGGTCTATGATCATGCCTAGCCGGTTCATTTCACGCACCACTTTCTGCAGACAATGATGAGGAGGTTGAGGATCTATCTTATCATAAGGTGCATCCATGCTGAAGTCACTTTGAGGTCTACGCTTTAGAATGGGCAACTACAGCATTTTCACAGTAATTATGCCTTGTATCTTTCTGTTTTTGACAATTCAAAAGTGCCTGTAACTGGCCTACGTGAAATAAATGCTTGAATTTTGATTTCGGTTTCGACTTGTTGTGAATCAAAGTTTATAAGTTATTTAATGTTTTAATTATGCAAAATATTGTTTAGCAAAAAGTAACTTCTGTGTGGATGCTAATCACCTTTCGATGGTAGATGAATAATTTTTAACATCAGCCGCCAGCATTTTGAAAATATTTGCTTAAGTTATTTGTGACGGGTTCACTTCTTACTTACTTGTTTCACAAGTATAACTTCAGGTCCGTTTTCCCCAATAATCGCTAAATTAGTACTAAAATAATTTAAAGCATCATTCTGTTTCCGGCACATGCAAATGATTAACGGAATCTATGTGATGTTTCAAATGAAATTAGCACTAAACCTACCCATTTATTGACTTGTGATGTGGAGCAAGCGGGCCTTAATCAAGCCCATATACATGGCACGTTTCTTTGTAAAATTACAGGCACACGCTCAGCTCACAAGCTCGATTTAAACAATACGATATTAAATCTCCAAAAAATGGTAATTCTAGAGGCGATATTATTCATGCGACTGCAATGAATCTCGCATCGTATTTGATATGAAGTTCATGCGTATGTAAATGTGTGTGTACCGACCGTAATGAATTTATGCTCTTCAATACTTTCGCATGGCTGTATTTTGATCGGATGCTTTTAACAAAATATTTAATAACGATGTAGTTTAATAACGTTCGTCAGCTACACTCACGTGTTAAAAATGTAAAACAGGTCTTAGTGGTGCACTTTAAATCTCTATTTATTATTTATTTAGTTGTTTTTTTAAATGGTGAACTTTACAGAGTTCAGAGCGAGGCTTTAGAGCTTATTTGACAGGTTTAAATTTTTGTGAAAGTAGTTGTCTGTTGTAGTAGTATAGATTGATACCCGTTTTAGATCTGCAAAACTTAGGAACAGGTCATTAATTGCTGGAAATAGTGATAAGTAATTTGTCTTGTGACGATGGATTCCCCCAATATATACATACGTATCTGCGTTTACTAAGCTTGATAGCCCTGGTTTTTATATTTCATTATACTTTTGAATTCATGAAGCTATGTTCTATGTCTTAGGAGATATTAAGGTGTTTGTCGGCATTTTGTGGGTGGAACTTTTTCATTGCTCGGCAGACTGTTCTTACTTTTCAGAGTCACAATCTACTAATGTGGTGATGTGTCATAACATGAGATTTCTGTGCGGATATAGTTCAGTTCGATACAAGTATCTTAAGTACACATCAAGCTTCCTGAATAAATCCCCCAAATGATTCCTAATTAGGTCTTAATTATTAGTCTTCCAAATAGTTCAGAAGATTTAAACGGTCACACAGAAAAGTGGCTTTGTCTGCACAGAAGATGAATAATATGTAAAATATCATCACCTGCCTAGCTTTATTAAGGTTCCGTTACCAAATGGCAAAAACAACAATACCCTTGTAGATTCGATCCGTCTGTTTGTCTGTCCGTACGTAGCAGACTCACAGCCATTATAATCCGAGACTGTTGGCACCACACAGTTGATATTTGTAAACCAAGTGTATTCTATGAACTGCTACACAAAATATAAGTAAAATATGAATAAAACATAGAGGTGGCCCTCATACATGTAAGAAAGTTGTGAAAAAACTACGTATCTCTTAAAAAAATATATCAAAGATCCAAAACCTGAAGATCAAATGGTTGATGAGCTTTTAAATTCATAACATTGCGTCCCCTTTTCGCTAAATTTTAAAGTAAGAAGAGGAAAATACTGAAATAATGAGGGTTTTGTAGGAAGGAGAAAGAACTTTCTTGTAGTTGTTAATTTGCCTCCATTTCGATTGCAAATTAAACGGATTTCAATGTTTGGCTTCAAAAATATGGATACCCATACCTTTATGGAGACTGAAAAATGTATGATTATCACACCACGACAAAAAGTTAATAGCAGTATTTGTAGCTTGTAAACATTGTTATTTACCATACAATATGGATGCTTGAGCGAACTTCCATAACGCAATACACGTTCGAAAATAAATCCTCATTACTTTCGGCGTTCGTATTTCATACAGCGTACCTTTCGATGGGACCGTACCGCTTAAATATTCGGCGGCCATTTTTAAAACCCCGTTCTAGTCACATTTAAATTGCGTATTAAATCATCGTTATACAGGGTGTAACGGAAAGGGTATATACATCCTTAAGGGTGTGCTACAGACCATCAAACTGAACATGTTTCTCAACATAAAAAAAATTTTGCAGCAAAAAAAAATATCAGCTGCCTATACATTTGGGTCGAATAGGTATTCTAATTTTCTATGGGGAAGCAGATATTTTTTTGCTGAAAAAAATGTTTTATGACGAGAAACATGTTCAGTTTGATGGTCAGTAGCACACCCTTAAGGATGTATATACCCTTTCCGTTACACCCTGTATACCTATTTATTGTACGGTCAATGGTGTGAGCGAGAGCAACTTTTGATTAATATTACATTTAGATTCCCTACTTTTTTCATTACATTTGGCTCAGCTGTGGGACTGGCTTATAGTCTTTCCACTGTTGGGCCACAGATTTTCTTTGAGCGCGAATGGACTGTTCTCTACCACGCGAACAGCGTGATTCGCAAACTTCCTTACCATGTTTAATTTTACCGTTTCGAGTGCAGTGGCGATGTAATCAAATACTCGAAGTAATGCGCTTGGCTGGGTTCGATTTCACGAAGTCACGACCCGAAAGTAAATATGAAATTATTAGTTTTTACTTTGGTAAACATTTTTATTTTTGCAGAATTGATGCAAGGCCTCTAGAACAGTACAGAGAGTGCTATTATTTAGTGTTTTCTTTTCAGCTGGCGCCTCTTCAACTGCTTCGTGAAAAACTTTTACAACTAGCTTTGCTTCAACTAGTTCTGTTTCTATACGAATATTTTCCTTTTTAAACTACCCTTGCGCGTTGTGTACTTAGGACGGAGGACTGCGGGTATTATTGTAACCATTGTGGCGACGTCGCCGGGAAATGTTATTATTTCCTCCTTCAACTTTCTGAACTCATAGACATGAGTTACAGTTTTTTATTTATTGGTGAAGGCGGTGTTTTTAAAGCTTGCGTTATTTGATGTTTTTTTTAGATATTACTTCTTCTTCTAAGCGTGTCATTTGCAATCTAAATGCAGTCGGTCCAGAACATTTGAAGTCTCCAGAGCCTCATAGCTGGTGGTATAGCTCCACATTTCTATATTTTAGCGCGAGGTCATCTCTACCTAAGCAAGTTTTTCTCGCTTCTCGTGGGCTCAGTTCAAATACCAACTAACTCGAAAAAAATGAAAATGAGCAATCATGTTTTGAAAGTTTGGTTGCTAAAATTTCATGGATTACTTTAGAAAATATTTTATTGAGAAATCGTATCTAATTGTTTATTAATTTATTTCTGCTTGGATTTTAATTTTTTAAAGAAAAGTCACAGCGTTTCACAGAAAATTGCACTTTGTGCCCCGAACCCTCCTATTTAGTTGGTTTTACCTCTCAATCAAAAAAACGCTGTATTTTGGAAACTAAAAGCTGTTGCTGAGTGCTACTAAATCCATGTCTATTAATTTAAATATTTATGAAAGTTAAACATACGACGATTTCAATAATCTTTTAAATTTTCCATAAAAACGCAAAAATGTAAAATACTAGTTGGTTTTACTTCTCAAGTTTTGTATTTTTATTTGTATTAACCTATACTGCCTGTTTAATAATACTGATTCTATAAGAAAAAAAAATAAGAGCTATCAATAACACTGCTTTTTTTGGAATTGGGAGTAATGCACAAATTTTCGGAATCAGGCCACTCACACATAGCTTCATGTAAGAGTGGCCCGATTCCGAAAATTTGTGCTCAATTATTGTTGTAATTTTTTTTATCATTTGCACCGCCCGTAGCAAGACAGATGCCACATACTTATTCGATGCGATTCTGGCCTCCGCAAGTGTCGGAAAAAAGCCTGTTCGTCAACATGTGTCTGTACATTCTGAGACAAATAAAGATTTTGATATCGTCGATCGATGCGAATGGATTAGTAGACAATAGATCGATAGGTTTGCCTAATAGAAACTATCAATCGACGTCGACTAATCTATTCAACCATCGATCGATCGATTGGTGTTGTAACACCCTAATGAAGCTTATTGCTTTGCTTGGTCAGAGGCAAACGGTGAAAAAGGCAGCGCGGAAATCGGATCGATATCAAAATCTTTATTTGTCTGTGATTGGTGTGGTTACACCCTAAGGCAAGGCACTTTCATAAATCGTGAAGTTGTCGACCGTCAACTTACGGCAATAGTATAAAAATCTAACTTGGTCGATTCGTATTTGCAATATGGCTTGCAGATAAGTCGCTCTTTCCTTTCTTCATTTTCAGATTGCGACAGTTAGTATTTTGTACATAAGGGTGATTGATCCTTTTCAGGTAGTTACATAACCCTAGATTAAAATCTGTGCAAAATATATTGCGGTATGTATTTTTTGAAACCGCAATGCTTTCTGATTCTCCTAACACTTCTCTACATAAAGTGCACACATTTTTTTTTTAAAGCAGAGCATGCTGTCCAAATATCTTTTTGTATGTTCAATTTCAAGAAAAGATTGTATGTGCTGTCGAACTTCCTTCAAAATTTCAGGAGTTTTGTTCGGAGGTTCTTTATGCCCATGTGGATCACATCACATGTCTTGTTTCTTCAAGAAAAAAAACTTTATATTTCTTGAGTTAAGCGTTTTCTGTTTACTACAACAGTTTTAATCGGCAGCACTTCGATCAAACTTAGGATGAAGTTTTTTTTGCCCGGCATAGGCTAGGCTCGATTCCAATAGCTCCGACAAAGTAGTGAACGATCGATCTTCTTCCATGAAATTTAAATTGCATTTATTATAGTGACACTCAGTGCAGTCAACTGGCTTTGGAACTCTATGCTGTTGAACGTCTTTCGTGACGTAAGATAAATCATCAACAGATACTCGAAAATTTATATCAACTACCCTGGGTTAGTCAGTCTCATCTACAGGTGATCCTGTAGATTGCTGGTACGATATGAGCAAAATTATAGAAGTAAAACCTATTACACCAATTTACTCGCAATGACTTCGTTATATTTTGTCCAGTTAAGTAATACGCAATCAATAGGAAAACCAACTAACCTGAAGTAATTGTTATTAAATTTAGATTTAGTTTGTATTTTCTCTAATATCAGTACTAAAACCAACTAAGCAGAGTTAAATAGTTTCACTTTTTAAATGTTCCTTATTTTAGTCGCCAAATTTTATGTTGAAAACTGATAAGTGTAGATATTTTGTTTGACTTCGATAAAAAAAAAAAAATTCTTTGCAACACCTTTTTTTAGTTGGTTTTTAGATTCAGTATCTCCGAAACGAAGCATCGCAAGGGTTAGTCTGTTTTACCAGTAGAAAGAGGATGAAATTTAGAATTGATTTGTATATTAAACTCAATTTGCCAAAATTTCGAGTTAGTTGGTATTTGAACTAAGCCCACGTTCTGGTCACCTGGGTCCTTAACTGTGCTGATTTTTATATTGCTTATTATATTATGGCTCGCCGCTGTAAGTCATTTAGCGTGGTTTTGAAATGATCAAATTGTAAAACAATTCCTTGCTACCCGTTTCAAGAATTAATTATTTCCCGTCGAGGCTTTTACTATGTTACATATTGTAACTAATAAAACTTGTTTGTTTAATTCAATTAATATTTGTTTTCCTTAGTCAGTTATTTTATTTTTTAATTTTCTTTTTATTTTACTATGGACACTTTTAACTTGCACGTCTTGCTACATCGTTCTCACATAATGTACCATCTCAACATGAATGATGTAACCAAGGTTTTTGTAACAAGATTCTGATTTAAAAGAGTGTCCATGGAGTTTTTTGCCCATTCTTCTCCATAGAGATCTACGCTTTGGAATGGGCAACTACAGTACTTTCACAGTTATTATGTCTTGTGACTGGGACTGTAGCTTCATTATTATTGTTGTTTGACTATTAAAAAGTGCTTGTAACTGGCCTACTTGAAATAAATGATTTTGATTTGATTTGACTCCGTGGCTGCTACTTGGAATTTCCTGGTGAAAATAACCCAAAAACACTATGCTTGACTCGGAAATCGGACCCAGGACTACATGCTCAGCAGTCGCGGACTCGCAATTCGAGGCAGTTACTTCCGAACTAAACAGGGTGTAACGGGAAGGGTATTTACATACTTAAGGGTGTGCTACAGACACTCAAACTAAAAATGTTTTTCCATCGGACAAACATCGTAATAGCGAAAAATTACCTGATGCCCCATACTAAAATCAATAGCTATTCGAGCCAAATGTATGGGGAAGCTGAATTTATTTTCGCTATTATGATGTTTGTCTGATAGAGAAACATGTTCAGTTTGATAGTCTGTAGCACACCCTTAAGTATGTATATATACCCTTTCTGTTACACCCTGTATTAAAATAATCTTTGTTCTGCAATAAATTGTGCAAGGATGATTAATCCCTCCCGTTGCCGAGGACCTCCTCCACTTCAATTACCCTTGATTTTCAATATCCTCCAAAGATAATTTACTTTACAATATTGCGGGCTCCGCCGAGGAGCCTCGCATCTTAATTGAAGCGCAACTGCAGCCAGAAGATTTAAATTTATTCCTCCATTTCATGGTATTAAGCACAAGCAAAATATAAGTATGTATTTCAAAAGATTTAAAAAAGAATGCGCATGAAAGTCCCGAGCCACTAAGTAAAAGCAATTACTAGCAAGTGTAGGCAAAAGATACGACTCCACACAGTTTCGAGATAAAATGTTATGAAATGTTCCAGCGTACAGTCGCGAGCAGTACAGCTCAGCACAGTTGTGTACACTATTCTAAATGATAATTTAATTTGGTCTTAATGCAGTCGGACAGTCCCACCGGTTACCTAATTGTTTATAAAAAAATGTTAATTCTATTGTAAATTACATATCGAGCCCCATTTGCACCTCAGAAATGATGAATCATTCGTAGATGCGTAGTCAGACGCCAGGGAAGATGATGTTGCTCAGTAACTGGGGTGTTGAGATCAGAAAGGCTCTCGCAGACAATCGCTTTACGTAAAATACTGATATTCAAGTAGGAAGCCGTACGAAACGTAGTTGGAAAAGGCAAGGCAGATTGTTTTTTAGATGAACAAATATAACCTATCACTTTACTTTAAAATGCCTACTATCATGCACATTCTTAATGTTTCGCACTTGTTAAAAATACCCTACCCCATCTTACCAACATTAAAGAATCCGCACACCATCACCGCCACTATCACCATCATCAATAAGCATTTCGAGATATTCTAAATAGCTGCGAATACGTCGTAAATTCCTCCAGCATGATATTAATATAGCGCCACAGTTCTGTGGGTAGGTAGGCAGACATTATCGATTAACTATCAAGTTAATTGATGCCATTCATCACTACTACTGTCTCGCAGGCACATTCGTCTTCCTAGAATCCTAACGCAGGGCTGGCGAACGCTTTCGTATCTATGATTGTTATGTTAATTTATATTTTGATGAATTTGTATTGAAATCTAGGTAATTAAACGCTTCATATTTCACTTGTATTTCCCAAAACAATTTTGTTCTTACTAACTTAACATATCATCTGTCTAGCTTTTTTCCACCTTACATTTCATGATAAAGAAAATTAAAAACTAAAATGGCGCCAACGATAATATATTATTTTATAGTTTACGCTACCTTCTTGTACATAAAAATGGTTTTAGGTTTCATTTAAGATAAACTGGCGCCCCCTAAATTCTAAAACTTGTGAATAGGACCATTCTCAGCCATGTCAAACAAAGTTCAGTGTTGCCAACCCTACTACAATAACAGCAATAAGAAACAAGAGGATTCCGTTCTAATTACACGAACGGGTGCCTAAATCATCAGCGTAATGCCGAGCTTACACGAACCGCACAAAAACATGTCTACAGCTCAAAACTCGCTCCTGGACTAAGATGGCAAGAGGAGCATTGATTAAACTTTGGAGCGATGTCTCCGCGACTATAATAATATGCTAATGAAACGCAAGCTTAGGGGCTAGCGATTATATTTCAATTTCTCTGAAGGTTCCACCTAAATGACGGCTCAAAGCCCCGCTCACGGCGTCGCACCCCAGGCGATGCGACAAACGACAAGCGCGTACTACAATTGTTTCCTTGTACACCCACATAAATATTGTAACAATACTACAGCTGTTGTAAGGTGACCTAAATAGAAAGCAAACTTCACTGTGGTAGTGAAATGTTCATAAAAGAATAGATAACCTTCGCGTGAGTACGTTTCACGCCACCCGTCGCCGCGCGCCACTGCTGTAACTCGAAGCATGCTATAGATAACTCGTTTTCTCCGAAGTCAGCGTCGTAAGTCGCGTGACGCTCGAGTGTATATTTCGTGGCCGAGAGGTAGGTAAGCGGCGGAAGGGCCGGGATGGTGTTTTATGAGGAAATTCCGAGCGTTCGCCAATGTTACTTGATTTGAAGTGGCGTTGTTATCTTGTTTGTTGAGCAGACAGTTGGTCTTATTGAGAGCTTGATGTGTTTCGCTACTACTTACTTATCGTTGTTATGGCACTAAACTGTTTATGAATGACCGGCTTTTATCTGATTTCCTTTTATTTATGTATCTGAAGTAGTTAGAGATGGTTCTATTGCGTACCTAATGCTGTATATAATGATATATCGTGATAGCCGCGTGATTAAACGTTAACTTTTTATTTTCCAATGTACTTTTTTCGTTTATTTCAGACGTCACTGGTATCGGGGAAGGAAAACATTGCGAGGAAACCTGGACTTTTATTTGAAATCCCTAAGTCCAAAATTGCGTTCGGGTCAATGCCTTACCCAGCAGTGGGCTGTCCCAGTGCTGGGCAAAGTTACTGTCTGTTACTGTTAACAGGCTGTTAATATTATATTATTTTCGTGGTCATGTTTAGTCCTCCACCCTGATTCCATATTAATAATTCTTTTGCGTCGTGCAAGATAGTTAGTAGTGTACGAGACTAGTTAAGTCCTTGTTCAATAGCTTTGTTGCGGACCACTTTGTGTTCGGAGTTCGTGACGTAGGACCCAGAAGTCTCTTCAGATAGAATTAATTGGCAATTAATTTGTTTGAAAACTTTATTACCTACACTAAGGATGCTCTTTAGTAGAACAATCACGCTTGTAATTCCTCAAGGGTGAGGCAGAGGTGTCCTTACCTAAAAGTACCTCCACATTTCTTTTTCTTGTTTTACCTTTTGTAGTAAGCAACGACTTATTGTCGGGCCTACGCTGTCCTTCCATACTTAAGTACTAACGCTGTACACTTCAAATATTGTAAAACCAAATGATTTTAAAAGAGTAACCATGGAGTTTCTTGCCGGTTCTTCTCCATAGGAAACGACCAACCCGAACCGTGCACCTTTTGTTGACGTTTTATAAGTGCCCATGTAGGCCTATGTGAAATAAAACATTTAGTTTTCTTTTTTTTTTATTTCACCAGATATGTTTTAAAGTTCCAACCGGGCATAAATTCAGACTTCGTGGCTGTTATTGAGAAATTCTCGATGAAAAAATCCACTTTCGCTGACCTGCGAATCGAATTCTGTGACAAATGTGGGAATACATTTCATTATAAGGTCATGCCAACACTATATTTTAAATGAATATCCTGCCTAAACTAAAATGTCAAATGAAACCACTGAAAAAATGCACAATCAGCAAATAGACATTCCACATATAAAGTCAAATCAAAATCTAAACGTAGTGAAAATGAAATGCTACGCTAAACTATCCGACCGCGAGAACAATTCGTTCGCAAATCGATTGGTTGGACCCCGGCGGCTCCAGTGGGCCATAGTGGGTGACAGTGGGCGACAGTGGTAATGAAAATATAAATCAACTAATTAGTTTCAACTAGTTCGAGCCGCTGGAAATGGAACCGTTCGAATTAGCTCGTTTAAACGAGCCAAGGGGAGCTTTTTAAGACTAGCGCCCTGCATCTACTTTGTATGGTTCTTACGATTTTAGATTTCTTTATTGTATTATGTACTCTCCGTCCAATCATTTATTTTACTTTTATTACCGAGTTACAACAATTTTAAGTAATCGCATCGGTAATATGTCATCAGTCATTACTAACACTCGTAGATTAGTACTCGAGCTGTTAAGAGTAAAATAAATGGTTGGATGGAGTGTATGTAATAATTCTTCTTCTCGATATCAAAACTATGGTAATTTTAAGATAAGAATATATAGCCACGTGGAAAGCAACGACAGTCACGATTATTAAGTCCCCTAAAGTAAAGTTGTATGGACACTGTATTTTAATATCATAATATTTTATTTCAAATAGGCCTATATGAGCAGTTTCAAAATGTCGAGAAAAAGTACACTTTGGGTTAGTCGTTTTCTATGGGGAAGAACCTTACTTACACAAATAATCGCGACGGTGAAAATTGCAACAAAACCCGTTTTAAAGATAACTAGAACAACGGTGTATCACCGACAGACAGAAGTAGCGAATTTATTTATTATGTCTACAGATATACCTGCCTCCATGCTATTTGTACTTTTCTCGTTAACTTAGGTTAACTCGGCGGATTTGCATTGGTTAATTAAACTTAGATAAATTGAGGATAAAGTAAAGCTCAGTTGATGTTTAACTTTATAGTCTGTACTGATCATGCTTTAAAGTGAATTTTTCATTCGATTTTGAGTAATACTTTTTTTTTTTACCGATGGAAAATCATCAAGGGGTTTTTTGACCTTTTCCCGTCCTGGGTGGAGCGGAAGGGAGTGTCAGACTTGTTCCAGGGCCACGGTATCTCTTTCAAACAGTCCCGCGTTTTTCAGCATAATTATATTATATTATTAATTATATTATAAGTGGGAAAGGTTCAAGGATCTACTTATAATAATGTTTCTAGCCTTGCTTTTACCAACCATTTTAAGCAGCTGAATTCTAGAATTTTACTGGGTTTCAGACTTTTGAGCTTCAGTCTTAGTAACGATTGTAAAAAATCTACAAATGATATCTTGGATCAACGGCTCAACGTGCTTTCCAAGTCACGGATTGCGCCCTACGAGCCTAAATTATGACCGACCTTGGCAAGGCTAGCTTAGTGGGTCTGTTATTACTTAGTCACAAGAAACTCTAGAGGAAAACGTTTCGAATTTTCAATATACGTTGTTCTTGTTTAATGTCTGTTTCCCCTATATACTCTGTCTATACCCAGTATATAACTGATGATATCTCTGGTGATATTACGTGTCGTAAGTGCCACAGTACACGCCAGACTACCTCGTGAATGTGCGAGTAGTTTCACAATGGTTCCTACTCACGGTTCAACGATAAACACAAATTATGTGCATTTCTATAGCTTCTGTGGGAGACAATCTTGAGAAAGGATTTTACTGTTACCTACTAGTTGCCACTAGAAGTGTTTATAACCTATGAAATTGAACTCGATCAGTAAACCTTCACCGTATTTATAAGCCTTCAGTGTTGCTCTTGAACGCCAGTTTAGATGTGTTAATCATTTTGATTGTTTAGTTTCAATGGTGTAATTCACCCTATGATTGCCGTAATAATTTGTAATAAACCAAAATGTCTATTAAACATATTTTTAAACTCTATACCAGTGAGGGTCGAAGGGTAATGAAGCAGCGTGCCAGCTAGGGCTGCCATCAATAACCCCCCAGGGCTACCACGCGTCCATTCTACTCCACCTACTCCAGACATAATTCCGACATTCCTTACAAAACAAATCGACATTTTCATCCTTCCATATTAACAGTGGCCTTGCAAACAGACACTCGCTTAGCTCTTACAACACATAAAATAAAGTTCAAATTGGCTTACCTCTCCAAATTCGGTCAGTCCATTGGCCACGGGCGCTTCGTTCGATGAGTCGGCCCTGAAAGGAAGGAATAAATGACGCAAAAAGGAAAACAAATGTACAACAAAAAGATACATATATGTACAAAAAGATACGCTCGCCATTGTTCATTCGCCAGTGCCACGGTTTCTTAGGCAGTCGTCTGTAGCACAAGATATTGAAGTGCAGAAGGATCAAGATAACAAGCTCATACACTTAATATAGTCGAGTGCTATAAGACAAAAAATATTTATAAGGTGGAACAAAGTTTATAGTGGTCATGGGACTTTTTCCTTGAGTTCCTGGGGGTCTGGAGAAGATAATTCGTTCGAAGTAGATTCGCCGCTTGCATCTTTTTATTTAATTTTCCATTTGATTCTTTGTTTCATCTATGAAGAATTGCTGAAAATTCGACGAATCATTATTTTTATTATGTAACTTTCTTCTCAACACCTCTAGGAATTTAATAAAAAGACCCTTGAAAACTCGATCACTGTTTCGTTTCACCTTTTTACTCTAATTGCACTAGACTAAAAACAATATCAAAACAAACGAAATCACTGAGTCTGACATACTCGTGAAGACGGAACTAGTCACAACTTCAAGCGAGCCATATTTTCTTTTATAACAATGCATTGTGTGCTGAGGTTGTTATCGAGAATTTCTTTCAGTGAAGCTTCTGTTTTATTTCCTTTATATTCTAGAGCATTAGTCTAACGGCTAGGTATCTCAAAATAGTTGGCTGTTCCGCTAAGTATAGAGAAATGCTTTGCCCGGGATGAGCTCTTGTATGCACGACTTTAGTATAAAATGTTCAAGGGAAATTATTGTGGGAATAACAATATTTTGCTGGTTCTGTATTGTGCTGCCTCCAATTAACTTTTACGGCGTGCGTGCTCAGTAGACTGTGCTAGACTGCCCTTTACTGACCATTTAGTTATAATAAAACTGGTAAAAAATATGCTTAAATATAAAAAAAAATAGTGCGTGGAGTCCCTCCGCGCGAAAGAAGTGAAACTTCGTAATACTACACGCATGAGTTCGAGTGCCACGCATTCACTCTCGCTCTGTCTCTTTCTATTCGAGACCTCCATGGTAGCGTTAAACGTTTAACGCAACCTTGTTGGAAGTCGCATAAGAAGTTTGACTTCAATTGGTTTATGGTGAGTTTAACACAAGATCAGCTTGTAACGTTCCCACCGCTGGGACACGGTCTCAGTGACGTTAATTCTTTTGCGGGTTGATGGGTGTTATAAGTTATAAGATAACATTGGATTCTCGGTTCGAGGCAATACCGGATCGGGTTCAAATTTCTCAGATCACTTGGCAAAACAAGAAACAGTCTTCCTAAGACAATCATTTATTAATCAATTTGTAAGATTGAAGTTTATTGAGTGGCACCTTTAATTGTTTAAAGGAACCGAGGCGCGCTTGGAAATTGGTTGTTATTGTCGGCGTCGCTTCCGAGTCACGAGACACATTGCAACATTGATACAGTAGAATACAGTGTTAATATCTTTAGCGGAGAAAATTATCGGTTCATTTAGTTGTAACGTGATAACGCTGGGGAATTTGGTTACTTTAGACGTCGTGACAAACATAAGGCGTGTGCGGAAGCAAACGCTGTCTCAAAGATGATTCTAGACTGTCACGCCAGAGATTGAACGATTGCCGTGAATGGCAAAACATTGTTTGAGTTTTTTTTTGTTACTCTTTATTATAAATTGTCAAAAAAAGCAGACAGCTGTGATAAATCGGTTTTAAAGTGAAAAACTAAGTAAAAAAATAGATCCAACGTGGTTTTGTGACAGGTTGCGAGCTATTATTTACCTATCTGTTCGTGGCTGAAAAAAATGTGAATATAGGAGCAAACATCCCATACAATTGTTTTTTTTTTAATAGAACGTTATCGCTTCGAACCAAGACACTTTACTAATCAATATTTGTTTCATCATCACTGCTCTCAACGCGATAAGATTAAATTAAAATTATATGGGGAAATCATCATGTCTGAACCAAAAAATCGAAGGCACGTGACAACTCGTACAAGCACGTGGGCGATGGAGTACAGAGGTAGGTTCAGAGATGAGACTTGCCCCTCCCCGCTCCCGTAATGGGAACGTTGTAGACTGAATATTATGCTAAAATAGAATGTACTTTACCCCGAGGCATAGAACATTATTTTGGTCGGCAGACCAACCTAATTGAGCATTAAAAGCTACGCTTTTTGAACTACAGCCAACTTCTGAGCCGTTACACTATCGCCTTTTTCAAAATCAGACAGATTTTATGTACTTTACATAAGAAAAAGAGATCCAAGTGTAATAAATTAGGTATACTTTGATAGCTATGATGTTATGTAGATTTTCATTCGTATTTATGAAAGATCCAAGCGATACAATTATACAAGCAAGTATTCTTGTACAAAATAAATCAATGTCTTGTTGTGACCATTAGCAAACTACGAAGTTGTGCAAGCCAAGAACAAACTGGAGAGCGTCAGTGAGACAGGTACCACTGAGGCATTGTACTGAGTAGTTGTGGCCGATAGTCCTTCGTCCCCCATGTAAGGATGATTCATGGTGGAGAGACAATAGCCACTGACAGACATGCGTTCTTCGTGGTCGTGATGAACACAATCCACACGTCTGCGATGGTAGCCCATTCTCTTCTGATTCGCTTGTAAGTACAATGTTGTTTACCACACATTAAGTTTTTCGGGCAGTTAATAGCAGGATACTTTCAATAGGGTGATTGTCAGTGTTGAGAATATTTGAACGTGTTGTACTTTTGTGGCTCAATAAAGGATCGAGAGAGCTTAGACCAAGTGACATTCTAGAGTAAAGATTATGATGTATGTAACTGACAATAGCTACTTAAAAACTTATGGTAATCCTGTTGGAAGTCACTGTAGATATACGACACGCTTTGAAAGCGACTTTTTTAGACCCTTTGTTTATTTCTTTCAGAAAACGACTGCTCAGATTCAGAAAAAAAATCTAAAAGTGTGAGATTTATCTGTGTAACGGTTAATCGAACGTTGATTTTAATACCTAGGTGTCACAAAAATCCAATCACATGCAATTCCGAGCCGGGATCTAAGCAACGCTTCTAATCGCATCATAAACCGTTCCCAATTGAATTTGAGTTCGTTTGTCGTTGCTACCGTGCGATATGCACCAGTCGAATATCGGGTAACATAACCGAAAACTAATCTGGAGAATCCAATCTACGCCATCGTAAATTAAATCACAGGGAGTTGATCGCTTTACTAACACACATGGCAGGCAAACTAGTTATAGCAATCGCGTTACGACCAACTAAACGTGCCATGTATATCAAATAGAAATTAATGTGATTTTGACGTATGGTAGGGTATATTAGGCGTGTTGTACAAGCTGCGAGTTCAATATAACAACGCGTTCAGATGCATACTGGGGTTGCTATAAAGTTGAGTTTAAGTTTATTTTTCTTTTACAAAAACTTTACGAGCTATTAAAAACGAAAGTAATTATTCCTAGCAAGTAATTTTTAATTTGATAGAATCATACAACAGTACACATCAAAATAAAATCGAAATTTGAGTCTAAACAATTTTTTTTATTTTCTTATTTGACCTAAAATGCAGAATTTTGGATCTTTTCAAGATTAAAATTAAAAAGTTGTTGTAAAAAAACCGGTGTGGCAAGGAATGAGTTAAAGGGCGTGAAGAGATAGCAAATGACCTCTCCTTTCGGCCTATTCGATTTGGCAAACGATGCACCAAACACCCTGTATAATAACTATAATATAAACTGCAATCGTTTCGACGTTTCGCGACCGTGGCGTTCCCGTCTGCGCCCCACAGCATTACGGAAAACAAAACGTGTATGGTTCACAAACGAGCGGCCATTTGAAAAATGATAGGTTTCATACAGTTATTGATAAAACGTTTGCTATTTCTTTCGTCGCTTTGAATTCAAATAAATATTTCATGAACTGTCGATTGAAAAAAGATAACTTACTCGAACAATATTTGATAAATTCAGTGGAAAACTGTATCTGTATGTTTTTGACGGTTTTTTTTTTTGTGGTGAAATGTTTTTATGTTCGAGACAATTGGTTTGCTTGTACCAATTTTGACTAAAACTGACTAATTTAGCAAAAATCCTTCCTTAGCAATTACCTTCATTACATAACATTTTCTTTGTGAAAGAAACTCTTTTACAAAGTTTCTTATTCTAGACTCAGTACTTTATGCTGAAATTAAGACTTCTTGATTAATGTGCCTTGTGACTGGAACTGTAACTTAACGCGATTTTTTTGTTGATTTTTGCTTACTTTCAACAGTGCCTGTAATGGTCTAATTGAAATAAATGTTATGACTTTGAGACCTTTATTAAGCTGAAGACACATATTCATACCGTTTATATTTCAAAACACAATATGAAAAATGTCAAAATATACAATCCTTTATCTCGTTACATAATATTCCGGACACAAATAAAATTTCTCACCTCTGTGTATCGAAGGAGAAATGTCGCGGAGTTTGTTTCGAGCCAATGCAATTTATGTGACGCCATGACAGGACACTATACACTGCTAGCAATAGTATATTCAGACTAGGCTTGATTTTATACAGATAAACAAACATAAGTTCACGTTTGTAATCCCGAAGGCGGTGGCAGAGGTGTGCTTATACACAAACATTTCGACAGTTATGTTTAAGACCCGTAATGTGAATTGCTAAATTGTTTATTGTACACAGTGTTGTATTAGTTTATTGTTCAATACTTGTTGTAAAATATTGGATTACTGGATAGTAACGTGGGCTGACTGAACAAAAGTTTGGAAATAGAAATGCACAGTATGAACCTGCCTAGACAAGTGGGCACTGCTCTAAACCACCAGCAATGGTGCCTTGACTAACAAGACGCCTATCACGCGTCTTTCTCGGCTCTCAAACGATTATCTTCTAGAAGAATAGGGTTTGCTTCAACAACCGGGACTCGATGTCACTTCCTATCAATGCCAAGTCATGGGCCTCGAGTTCGAACCCAAGACACGCACCTATGATTTTTTGAATTCGTGCTTTTTGTATAATAAAATTTTCACTTGCTTCGGTGAAGGTAAACATCGTGTGGATATTAGCATGCCTAAGAGATATTTCTTAATGGCATGTAAAGCCAAGTCAGAAGCCCATTGGCGGCATACAAAGTTCTGACACCAGGTTAGATTAACCACACGAAAACAGAAAAGGCTAATCTCAGCGCACTCTTCTCAAAGCCAGCCGAAAAACGACCTAAACAGCTGCTATCGTCAAAAACGATCTCGAGAACTGGTTCACGTAGTAACAAACAGTTCTACGGCACAATCGCGTACGCTGGGAAACTATCTCATATCTCCGTCAGAGTGGCTCGTACATGTGCCCCCCCCCCCAATACCCCTGCCTCGCACCTACGACACCTGGTCACGTACCTAGTTGATTTAGATCGCAGATTTACTTCCACCGTGATCCGAGGAGAGGTGACAATTGTTTTTGTGTGGGTGTGCATGCTTTTAAAGGGTGTTAGGTTTTTCGTACAGTGAAGGAAGATCGTGTATTCATTGTGGGCTGATTTTGGTTTTATGCTTAGTTTGGGAGTATTGGTTTGGAGTTAGTCCCTATACAATAACAGATAAACAATAAAATCGGGTCGAATAAGTAAACTTGGCAGGTGATTGTCTCTGATGTATCAGAGTAAGTCTCTGAGTAAATTACGCATTATCTTATCATTTTTCTGCACGTTTGTACAGATTTTGAAATTCGAAGATATTTTGTTTTCATCTGTGACACCGGGATCAATCGACAAGAGAAAATTAAAAAAAAATAGTGTATTAGTCAACAGATCCCGCGGGTCCCAAATGAGTGGGATCAATAGACTAAAGAGCCCGTTGCAAGTCACATATCGGTCCGAAGAAGCTGTCAGAATCAAATTGTAACCTAGTTATCTTGTCCCCTCGGACTATTTCATGCCTTCGGCTGCAGATAACGATATAATTGACATCGACACCTCAACAGTGAACGGCACTCGGAAAGGGACGTGTGCTAAAATAACACCTCGTAGGTTGGACGTGTTTAACAGCTGACATCTTGGGCACAAAGGGAAAACAAGTTTAAGTATGACACTATTTATTGTTTACTAGATAGAAAATAATGGTTACTTTTAACTGGAATTTAATGATAGAAATATTGTTTCTATAAGTGTGTTAATTATAGACGGCTTTTGATATTATCATCATCATCATTCATCATTTCAGCCGAAAGACGTCCACTGCTGGACATAGGTCTCCCCTACGTGACGCCACATTGACCGGTCCCGTGCGCCTCGCATCCAGCGGATCCCCGCAACCTTCACCAGGTCATCGGTCCACCTAGTGGGAGGCCTTTCAACGCTTCGTCTTCCAGTTCGCGGTCGCCATTCCAGAACTTTTCGGTCCCATCGCCCATCCGTTGTGCGAGCAATGTGGGCCTGCCCACTGTCACTTAAGTTTGGCAATTCTTCGGGCTACATCGGTAACCTTGGTTCTCTTGCGGATGTCCTCATTTCTGATTCGATCACGCAAGGAAACTCCGAGCATAGCCCTCTCCATTTAATATTATGTGCGGGTTTTTTTAACGCAATTAATCTACTAACACTAAAAATATTTATCGATCCTTATCCCAATGTATTAAGGACCGAGAGCAATTCTTCTTCTTCTGTGGAAGAATTCTATTTTAGTCATCATGACAGCAAACAACTCACTTCTAGCCACAGGCATCCACATTCTTTCACGATAGTTTCCAAATTCTTCAGCATCACATGCCTATTTTCATCATCATCTACCTAGCCTTTTCCCAAACTATCTTGAGGTCGGCTTCTAGTCTAACCAGATGCAGCGGAGTACCTGTATTTTACATGAAGCGACTAGCTATCTGACCTCCACAACCCAGTAACTGGGTAATACGATACCCCTTGGTAAGAGTGGATGTCAGACTTTTGGCTTCTGACTACTCGTAACGACTTTACTCTTAAGTACATTTTTTTTTTTTTTTTTTTTATTATTGGTGTGTGCTAGCTGACATGTGACATTGATTTGATGTAATGGATTCTTTGGTTCTATAAACTTGAACACTATTGTATAGAATCTGGTTCTTCTAACCTAACACACAGATGTGTTGCTGGGGAGTTTGTTCCGCCACTTCTTCTTCCCAGCTAAAACACTAGGAAGTGGCGAAGGGTGGGCGTTTTGGGGGACTGTCTCTTGTAATTTTGACGTTCAAAAAGTGCTGATTATCAACATAATTTCAATAAATGACTTTTGATTTTGACTGTCAAAGATCTACAAGTGACAGCCGATACCAACTGCTTAACGTGCCTATTTTATGATTACTAATTTCCACAAAATAATTCTCTTTTAATTAATTTATATATCAAGCTACCTGAGACCCACTAAGCCTAAGAAGGCCTTAACTACGCCATAAAATCCGCTACTAAAAATGAAGAACTTGGTGGATGACGATGAATACTTTGTAGATTGGTGGCGTCGCGTCGTGGAAGCGAGTTAATAAACCAAAAAAGTATCGTATAGCGAGTGCTTGTGGAGAGGCGGACGGAGAATTAATTGCTGCTATAGTGTACGGGAGACAATAGTGCCGGGGAGAACAGAAATGTTGATACGGCAAAGAGAGGAAGATTTTAAATTAACCATGGTTAATGAAAAAGATCCAAAAAATGTGCTGTAGAACACATTGCTTTGCATGGTTGTTAAGACCATACGAACATAATTGATCTGAGAATCCACTGATATAATGTCAGTTTCATATATTTTTTTAAACGATATCAACGAGATAGACACAGGGTTTTCGGTAGAATACGCTACAATTTTTTTTAGCTATCCGTCATTTGTATTGCTGATATCTGATGAGTTTGGGACAAGAATAAAAGTGTTTATTTCTCGGTTTATTTATTTAAAAAATCTGACATCCAGTCTTAAGAAGGGGTATCGTATTACCCAGATACTGGGTTGTGGAGGTCAGATAGGCAGTCGCTTCATGTAAAATACTGGTACTCAGCTGCATTCGGTTAGACTGGAAGCCGACCCCAACATAGTTTGGGAAAAGGCAGATGATGATGTTAAACTATACTATGTAAATAACTAGTTATTTTTGTAGTAAAAAAGTTATACCAAAAACATACCCTTGTCTACTGACAGATAAACAATAAAAAACAAAAACAACACAGTCATGATAATAGTATTGAAAAATAAAAACATTGTTATAACCAAAATATGTTTGTACACACACAACTCAATATATTTATAACCAAAATATCTTTTTACACTGAATAATTCCATGATCCAAAACATATCTCCATATGAATGTCACGATCAGTCAAAAGAGTAGTGACGGCTAATTGAATGATTGGCATCACCCGGGCGGTGCGTGGTAGCGTCACTGAAGCCACTGAAACGCACTGATTGCCTCAATTTTACACCTTTTTTTTAAACCCTCTTTCCAATGTTGAGCTTTTAATGGACTGTAATTAAAGTTGCGTGCAAAAAAGTGAGGTGCTATGGAGCAGTTCATTGGTGCAGTGTAGTGGTAAGTTCTTTATTATTGGTTTTAGTCTTAAAAAGAACACTGACAGACAACGCATTATCTAAAGCGCTGGGTCCTTTAAGCATGAAATTTTGCATTTTATACGAAGGTAAGCAACAAGAGGAGTTTTTTGAAAATTCATCCATTAAACGTGATGAAGGTTTGGTTATCAGTGCCTCATTTTAAAATCGAAATGACAGTGGGCGCGTGGGGAGCATTTTGCCGCTCCTTTTCATTGACCATTTTATGTAGGAATACTGCATTTGATTTAATTAATTTTGCAGGATCTAAATAAAACACAAATAAGCAATGATATAAATCAACATATTTATTGAACTCTGGTTAAGGAACTGTGGTTTATAAAAGATTTTAGAAAAAATAACAATTTAATTGACTTTTTTAACTTATTCTACATTATCCTATTTATAATAATAATTTAAATAAGGATAATCCATCGGCAACTTGCTTTGAAATACAGCATTGTCGAATCAGAAGTGCCATACCTACTTTAAGTATGCGTCCAACCCAGTTATCTATAATGGTAATATCACGTTGTATTGGGATCGAACTATCGTCACTGACTGCTGTCAGTAGCCAATAAGCCTGACATTGTGTTGATAGATCGATTGGAATGTCGCGCAATGATTGATGATATAACGGTCCCAGAACCTCGTGAAAGCAGAGAAAGATAAGCAATTCAAGTATCTAGATCTGGCTCGCGAGCTTGTCGACATGTGGGACGCGAGTACAGCATTCATTGTGCCGATAGTCGTATCGGCCAATGGCTTAATAGGCAAAAGCTTTGACCAACATCTGAGGAGTCTTTTGCTTGGCAGCTGGATTGATTGATTCAGAAAGCAGTATTTCTGGACACAGCACGTATTGTTAGGAGGTACCTCTCTAAAGAGCCCTGATGACTGGTAGCCCGGACCCTGTTCCCGATGCCGGTGTTTTTTAGACAATTTTGTACAAATATTTAAAAAAGTAAATAATAAGTAGATAGATGAATAAAGGAATAATAATTTAAATAGCATCTGCAACATAATATCCTTTTTGCGTGCGCCTATTTTTCGTTTTTGGACATAATTATACTGAATTTGCCCTTCCTCTTCGAAGATGATGATTGTTCTATGGGTACCTACATGGCTTACATTCATGTTTAATTATTTCTAAGACAATCAAGTATTGTGTCGTTGAAATCGGTACGGAAAATTTACTACGATCCAAACACGGACATATCTATAATACTATTAAAGAATCTGTCATTGACCGGTTTTTGCAGCTAGTCTGCAATTTAATCGTAGTAGCTACACACGGCTCCTCCACAGCTCCTACCTTTCCTAAATCCAAGGCGCACCATATTGCTTTCAAGTTTCAATTAACCATTTACAGTTCCATCTCGTAGAGTAATGATAAGCGTGGCAGTTTCCCTGTTACACCCTTATACCCAGAGGACTAGCTTGGGTAGGCCTTGACCCAGTGAAGGGTAACTATTATATTTCAAGTTCAATTGGATTTTCCGAAACGTTTTCCCATCTAAGAAAGACTAAATCGTGGAAAGTTTTCAAAAACGATTATCCAGGACGTAAGAGATATCAACCCGTTAACTGTTATCATGAATTCAGCACATTATTATAGACACACAGTTATCGGATTTTTTTTTTAGTTTCAAATTATCTAAGAATATTTATTTGGATTAACGACCTCAATCTCTTCAATCAATCTTTTTATTATAATGATTTGATTATTTAGCTTTGTTTTATGCTGAATATACAATAGTGCAAGACCTACAAAAACTAACATGTAAGGAATTCTAATAACCAATTTTTTAATAACTGGGATAACAGGGACCCGGGGATACATCCCGTGGTAAGATATTGCGGTATATTTATTTCAACCTAATAAGAGTCAAGGCTCTAAGAATACGACATACTGCGCTGACCACAAATAAATAGGGATAAGGGCAGGTGATGGTGATGACGATGAAGAGTGTAACTCTGTCGAGTATTTTCACAAATTAAAACGTAGCTTCCAGTATGGCTTTCATCCATTTCTATTTAGTCGCGGCAGTGTGTCGAAATGATTGGTAATATCTCGATAGATATGTATTAATTCCAGAAAACATGTCTTGACGGGCTGATAGATGTATTATGGAATTTCTTAGTTAAATATAGCGTGTATTAATATTCCAATGCCTACGGCGTCTATGTCAAGTAGTTTGGAAGGAGCTCGAATCTTGAGTAAACTGTATTTTAACTAGTTGTTCAGGGCTACTCATGACATTGGGAACTAATGCCCGTAATTGCCTGAACATTATTGCATTTTGGGATTTTAACTCCTGTCGCGCTGTAGATTAGGCATTCACCATCATTATCTCTCGAATCAAGAAGAAATACCTTGCCTATTTATAAAGAAACAAAAAAAATGTTGAATATTTTCCTAAAATTCTCAGCAACAAGTATCGATACCAGGCCCTCAGAACACGCGAAGATATATTTTTTTCAATCCATCGTCGTTGTACACGAACGCCACACAAAAGTAATATTGTAATATCTTACCTTTTTCGTATGAATGGAATAACACCTCATTTGTCAAAAGGGAAAGAAGGGGAGTCGGTGAGGGAAATACGTATTGTACTTATATCTATGTTTAAGGAAAGGAGAAGGGAACGAACAATAATTTATTACAATGAAATGGAATGTGTGGAACTTGGCGGTTGTCCGAAATTGGCAGAATGTTTTGAGGGAAAATATATGATGCTGGCAGAGTAAAATAGCCTCCTTGGGATTGGCTAATTTAGGTCAAATATTATAGCTAGTTACCCGTATATCGAGAGGTCACTAAAACCATCTTGATTAGCCGTATACCGGCCATATACCTACAATAGTTAATAGACTGTCAACAGATTGAGGACGACACGTGGAAGCAAATGACCCATGTTCTCGGTGCGTGTAACCCGCCGTCCCGTCACTCAACGCGATGAACACACGGCAATGTGTCCGGACACGGACAACAATAAATGTAACACGGATGTCGGATTGATTCGATTTGATTATGTGACATGTATAAGGGCAGGTAGAAATAATTGGAGAATAAAATTACCAAGATGATTTTATTCTCCAATTTTACCGTTACATGCATGTCTTAGAACCGAAATCTCGAAGATCATTAACGAACCCGCAAAGGATGTTGGATTATGGTCCACCCCTTCACTCGGGAAGGAGATCAGTCTCCCAGCAGTAGAACATTATAGGTTGACTGGAAGCTTCATCTCTTCTACTGAATAGCTGACACGCATTAACATGCAGAAATAACGAAAGACGAGAATACAAATTCAGACCAGCAAATGCGCTAGAACTACTGACAAAACAGCACTCCTCACAACAAGCAAATAAAAGGAAAAAAAACTTTAGCTTTCACGAACTGTTAGCAAAATGGGGCAACAGTTGAAAAAAGTAGAAAATATCCTACCGCAACACAAGCCAGCCTTTTTGCACAAAGTGTCGGACGGAGGTAGGGCGGTAAAAGGATATCCCTGTAAAAGGGATAATTCTTTAAGGATAGTGAATTGCATGGGGTCGGGACCATAGCCTTAATGCCATTGATTGACACTCAACACGCTTTTGAGTTTAACATCGTATTTCACCTTTATTTTTTTCTACTGAGTTTTACCTTTTTTTTAAAGGCTGCATGAAAAGCTTTGTCAAATCGGTACAAACAAATTCTGAAAATGGGTCCGGGCACCTGAAGTTAATATATAGAATATCTGTCAGTGGCATCTGGAGTCCACAGTTAGTTCGTTCTAGTTTAAGCGAACTTAGTAGTGGTAAATTTTAAATATAAAAACTCACGAAAATATCTAAACTCTTTTCCTCAAATTACACCTATATGTCTGGAACAACTTTTCCCAAAGTAAAAAGGCTTCCGTTGATTGTTAAAAATGAAGCAGCCAGATTGCGGATAAGCCTGACTTTACTAATACTTAGTCGAGACCCCAATTTTATATTAATGAAAAGGAATTTTTCTCGCGGGGTCTGCGCCATCTTTTCCCATGTGTGCCTTGGAAAGCGATTAGGGGATCAGATGGATAAGCAGCAGACTCCTCCTCCGTTAATATAGAATCGATGGCAATATGTTCGCGTTTGCGATACAACCCAGCAAGTCGCTTATTATGGGATACATTTTAAATCAGAAAGGTAACACAAAATTGATCATGACTCGAAATATTATGCCTGTAATACTGGAAGAGTTAGGTGCTTAGACAGAGTCGCACATTCAGATTCCCGAGGAAAAAACTCGATATTTTTTAACGATTTGGCCGACCTGGAGATAGAACACAAAACCTTATTAAAAATAATAGTTCCTGCGACAGCTAGACACACTTCATACTGAAACTAAATACTTAAAGAAGGTTTTCAACACTGATTATCGGCAGCAAAATCTGTCTGGATATTCAACGTAATTATTTACAAAGTTTTTATCTCCCGCGATCTTTTCATCCAATCTTAAAAACAAGCAGGTAAGCCCGCCGCCGCCGACTTCTCTCTTTAATCCAGATATTTACTTTGTTCACTTTAAAGTGAATTTCTTTTCACAATCTTCAGTTTTAATTGAGCTCTTTCTTTTGTTGTAGCACAATCGGATTTTCGACAATTTCCCATTTTCCCAGCTTTGTGGGGGAAATGAGAAACAACGTGGTAAACGCTTGTCTTCGTGAAATATTACGGGATTAGGTTTTTTGTAATCGACTTTCAAGGGTCCGCGTTCTTTTCTTCTTGTGACGTAATTATTTAAAGATTGATGAGAAAGAACGCTTTCAAGTTTTTATCTTGGGAAATGAAAAGAGGATCATTCTATTAAGTGATGCGAGCTTTACAGGCTTGGGTTTTAATCATCAATAATGTTGACGTTTCATTCAAATAAGATGTTTCAAAACGTTTTGTGTCCGATATTTTTATGAAGGTGCCATCAAAAGAAAATACAACACGATTGAAAAACATATTTAACATTATCGCGTAAACAGTAGTTGTAATGATTTAAAGACAGGGAGACACTTGAAACAGCGTTACTTTACGCTGTAGTAACCGAGGAGGTTTCTCAAGTTCACACTGAAAGGTAAAAAACATGTTTATAAAAATCCAATAAACGGAAAATGAGAGTATATTTAATTAGTTTTCCTATCTTTCATTAACTTGTTGCTTCTATTGCACCATCTCAAAGCAAATTATATTTTATACTAGCTTTTGACCGCGGCTTCGTTCGCCTCATGGCCGGATATTATCCAGAAGTAGCGTTTTAAATAGTTACTTCGAGTATTTTGTAGGTTCACTTCCCATTAGGAAAAGAATTTTCCGAATCGGATCAGAAGGTCCTGCTACATCCAAACAGTATCCTATAGTATATTAGTGTAGAGCAACACCCAACATACATCCAACGACAACAACATAACATAACGCCAATATTTTTGCGAAGTTAATACTGAATTGAACCTGTACAACACCTACATGACAAGTGACAAATTCTTTGAAAAGCAATTTCAATGGCTCAACTTATCACTATCTCTAAACCGCCGTGTCCCAACGCAGCTACGAGCGAGTGCCACAACTGTCACGTACTACACGAGCGTAGGTCTCCGTCCTTACCGGAGACTAATGCGAGACCATTAAGAAACACATTTGCTGTTAGAATTCAAAGTATTTAGTGCAGGGGGACGTTACAAATGTCACGTCGTTTGGTACAGACTTTTACATCCGTATTTTATATTTTTTATATTATATTCAGATTTTGAACTAAGTCGACCATTGTTGCCATGACAACAGGTGAAAACATCCACTAAATCGTATTCATAGAATTTATTGGCCGTAATTCGCGGATCTTCGAATAAGGTACCTCCTCTAGCTACCCATCTTTGTCAAACCTAACTACAGGTTTATTATGGTTTTATGTATTCTGCTTCAATCAATACTTAAGATGTCATATGTCAGTTTAATGAATGTTAGAAATGTATATAATTAATACACAAAGGATTACCATTGTAAGAGTTTTCATAAAGCTTTTCATTTTGTCAACTCAACAACATTAATTACTTCCTTCAATTTCATTTGGATTGTCATTGAGAGTGCGTAATGCTTTCGGGTATTAAACATTAACCCTGTACAAGTATTGTATGAATAAGTGGTAAATCAGGATGCACAATGAGTGGTAAAAGTTTTGTAACTACTGACGGTCGAAAAATGCCTATTTGGATTCCAACCGAAAAATAAAAACACGAAAAATTCTAATTTCCCAACCCGCTAGTCGCTCCGCTCATGCACTGTGTTCGCTCCACCGCGACACCGTGACATTTGTTGCGCTTAGCCCGTCACGTCGCAGACGGATCGCCGGGACACTGACACCGATTAGCAAAGATTTAACGCAATTAACAACCCCTGGATGAGGACTCGTTCGGATTTGTTCAGCTTTCCATTCACTTATTACGTTTCACTTCAAGGAAAGTTGTTAAATCTGAGTAATCTAAGTTCTTTTGTTTTGTCGACAGATGGTTTTAATTGGTTGTGGTGCGCTTCGTGGTATGCTGTGTTTGTAAATTATGTTTTAACATTTGGTTTTAGGAGATAATTTATGACTCATGAAATAAATAAATAGGCTAATAGAGAAGTATGGAAGATAAAGACATGCTGCCGGACCCCAAATTAATTGAATGAGGGGAGGAGAGTTGTGATTACGAGAACATGTAAACAAAGGAGATGGTGGAAGAAGAAGAAGATAGATGCCTGCCTTATAAATTGTCAAGAAGTGGAGCACAACCGGGATCGATAAAAAATGGAGGGCGGTCTTTATTCAATAGTGGGATAGTTCAGGCTAGCTGTAAGATATAAACCCTTAGAGGAGGGATAAGGACATGTTGCGTAAACAGGGTAGACTCGTTAGTCTTACTTGTCGAGACAAAGACTTGTTATAGTTACTGTCTTTTTCTGTCTGTGGATGAAACTTAATATTATTTATTAAGAGCGTTCAATTTAAATATTTTTATTTTTGTATGAAAATCTGATGAGTCGTTCAATATGATAAATTTTTAAAAGTCATAGAACAAAAGTTGTTGATTATGATGTTAGTAACATAGTCCTGTAAGGTTGTCGGTGTTTTACAAATAACCCTGTAGAATGAAAATGTTTTGATGAACATAATAAAAAGAACTCAGTGTTAGCACAGGTAGTACAGCCTGTTTGTAACTAAACTAACAGAGTTTTTATCGCTCGCTGATCAAGCATTATTTTTTTACTCGCACCGTGTGTATCCCCCAAGCGAGAGTAAACCGGCTTTGAGCATTATGTTACGGCGGGTTAGGCTTGCCATCGGATGTACGACTACATACACATATGAATAGAGAGTTGTGATAATGTTCACTTTGCGACAGCAGATGCGTCTGGCGTCAAACATGTCGCGATTTCGTTGCGACAGTTGCTGTCGCAACAGGCTGATTATAAAACAACTATTTATTCTCACGAAATCGTCTTTAAATGATAACTTAATTTAAACTTATATCCAGTGATCATAATTATAACATCGCCTTCTATTTATTGCCATGTTTGGCATTTTACAAGATGCAATATTGTGATGTATTTTAAGAGATGCGGAAGCTGTAACTACTCTAAACCATTGGTATGCCAAATACATATCTATGCCAGCCCGATTTAACAACACAACAATATTTCCAGTAGTTCCAAAACTTTAGCACGATACCATGGTGCTTTTACTTAGTACCACCCACAGTAACATCATTAAGAAGAACCGCCAAAATGTTGACAGTTTCAGTTAAAATGTTAAAAAATGGTTTACCTGTTTTACACCGCACGTTAATCCAATTCTACCACTTTAGTACATCGCAGCACAGTTAACTAGTTTTAAAAATGTCTATCAAAGAGGAAACCGCGGCAAATTCACTGGAAACAACTACCGACTTTTACAATGTGAATTGACAAGCAATTGCACACTTTATTTCTACTGTCGGAATTGCAGGCATTTTTCAGATAAAGGTAGATGCAGTCGCGTCGGATGGAAGATTTGTTCTTGCCAAGATCATTACGAGTTACTGGGTAAAATATATGGACGTGATCTTTCTGATGGTTTGGTCTGAACGAACTATTGTATAAGGCATCGTATGTTTGCTTTATTTAGTCATTAATTCTTGCAAGAATAGTTTGCTTGGGAATTACGGCTCAGTCCTAAACTACGGTTCTTTCACAGTGTTACGCCTTATGTAATAAATAGTGCCTTAAAGTGAAAAGCTACTTTGTATCGACATAATAAGAATAGTTAACACAATGTCCCGAGTAGAGAATACGTACTTCCAATAACGAAAAAGTATGTAGATATGTTTTGTGGAACAAAGATCATAAGTATACTACCGCCGTAACTATTCCCCTACCCCATTTAACAAATGTGTGTGTCAGTACCATAAGGAGAACATCTAGGACACCGCAGTTGAAATCGAAAATCAGCTCTTTCTAAAATTATATTAATTCAAAATTACTAATACTTTTCATCAATGCAAATTGAGATAGATGGATTTGTGCCTCGGTCGTCCCACAGAGTCTCGTCCCACATAAAAAATTCCCCACTTGTCCCAATTTGTATGCCTCGCTCGTCCCAAAACTTAATTTTCAATATTTTATTCCCCGCTCGTCCCAATTCGTATGCCTGGCTCGTCCCACATTTTTTTCATATGAGTTTAATTTGATTTAATTGTACAGTCAGCCTAAAAACCTGACTGACCAGAAAGATAAATAACCTCATGTTGCGGAAAATTTGATGAACTAATTCAATCCGAGACTCCACTATAATATAAATTATAAAATTACAAGTTACGCCACCATGACAGTTTTTTTCTGATCAAACTTTAGGTTTAGATTGAAGGCATTAATAAAGTACACATAGCCGACCCTAAGTACAAACCCTGTGCACCCCACTGCTTAGACCACTACTATTATTATTGTCCTAGAACAAGTTTTTGAATGTTTATAGCTTCGGTATTTTTGTGCGACCGGATTAGAGCTTGCTCTCTCGCTCTGCTTTCTTTGTATTAATCAATTGACCAATGGCGTGGCTTTGCGTTATCAGCGCAATCGGAGCAAATGCGGTTACAAAGTGCATCTGCTAATTTTAAATATGAGGTGTTTACATTAAGCGTGGTGTATTCATAGAGTGAGGGTGATATTTGTAAAGTTTTAAAGGGTAAGTAATAATTATAATTATGTCGATTTTTTCATATTTTGTGAAGTCATGATTTGACTTATATCACTATTGTGGTAATTATTTACTTTTATATTAGTTGCTGTCTAAGGATTATGGTCTTTTATTATATGCATACTTAACTCTGTGCCTCTTGTGAAAAAGAGTACATCGCTACTTTTTAGGAGACGCAAATAAAAATTTGAAAAATATTTTTTTTCCTGTTTCCTAGGTCCTGTCATGGAGTTCTTTATCTATGGCCCTGTTTCACGAAATCGTCTAGTATTTTTTTTTTAAATGAGTAACCCTTTTTCACATTAACTAGAAATTTGAACAAATAATAATTTGATTTGAGCCCTAATTCACATTAATTTTGTTTACCCATTTTAACAAACTTCAAAAAAAGAGGATGTTCTCGGTTATACTGTATTTTTTAGGTTAACCAATTTTGATAAATCTTCTTTTATGTAAAAGCTGGTGCTTTCCATATGGTCGCATTTTAATTTAGTTAACCTCCTTCATAAAATGAGGATGTTCTCAACTACAAAGTGTTTTCTGGGTGAATCAGTTTTGATGACTCTTTTGATTCGAAAGCTGGTGCTTCCCGTGTAGTCTCATTTCAATTTGGCTCAGTTCTGACAATAGCATGCATGATAAAACCATATTCAACACGTTGAAGTCGGTTTTCAGCTATGATTTTTAATCATTACAGCTATTCACGATTCGTATCTACGAAACGAAACTATTGTACATAGTTTCGTTCGGAATACCTTTCTTAGACAGATGAAAGCTAATTTTTTGCTCTATTACATTCATTTAAAAACGAAAAGGGTATATTTTGGACTTGGTACCCCTTTTTACAGGAGGCACAGAACTAATTCACGTTGTATTTGCAGGTGATCAGATATAGAGCCGTGGCTTCTTCATCCTGTCACATGGAGCCAGTGGCTTCATCATCCCGAGCTGATCTTCAGACTGGCTGCAGTCTGGCTTCTACATCCCAAGAGATAACCTTTATTGAATCACAAAGAGGTGTGCCTATTATTTTACATGCCGGTTACGAATATACGAAAAAGCGAGAGAACAAAAATAGCTCAATCGTCTGGAGATGTGTGAACAGAAGGTGTCATGGAGGAATGGTGACTTCAAATAATAATGTGACGAAAATTCTTCGTCTTGACATTTGTACGCCCAGCATAGCAAGAAATGACATCAAAGAAGAAATACATCGCTGCAAGCAAGAAGCAAAATCTTCTGAAGGAAAATCGATTCCTTCTGTTTTCAATTCAAGCATAAAAAAAATATTGGACAAAGGTACTGACAAGATAGAAAAATTACCTGAATTATCGAATGTTAAGAACAGCTTGTATAGTGCTCGAAACAAAGCCCAGCAAATAAAGAAAGCTACATTTAAAACGCCGTTTGAAGTAAAAATTCCAGTAAGTTACATGAGTTTTGTTTTATTTGATTATGGGTACAGAAAAACAAGAATATTAGCTTTCGCTGATGTAAATAGTAAAGGACTTCATCAACACGTGAAACATTACCTTGCAGATGGTACATTTAAGTGTGTAGTGAAACCATTCAGACAATTATATGTGATTTACGGTGACCTTGGCAGCACAAGTGAGAAAATTCACGTCGTGCCCTTAATATACATCTTATTAATGGACAAAAAAGAGTCCACATATGAGACTGCGTTTGCTCTTATCAAATCGCAAATTCCAGAATGGCATCCGATTTCATTCAGAACTGATTATGAGAAAGCAGCCATGAACGCAATCCGTAACATCTTTCCGGATGTAATATGCAAAGGCTGTTACTTCCATTTTAGTCAAGCACTTTGGAAGAGAGCAAAGGCGTTAAAGTTAAATAAAAAGAGAATGTTCAAAAAGCATATAGCTCTATGCACAGCGTTAGCTTTGCTACCACCTGAACTTAAATGCGATGGATGGCTATATATAATGGAGGATTGTCCGAAAACTCTCAATATTGAGAAATTCAATGACTATTTTATATCGGCATGGCTTGACAACGAATATTATCGAGGCAAATGGGATTTTTGGGGGGATATCTACAGAACAAATAACCCAGTGGAAGGCAGTAACGCTAAATTAAACAGAACATATTCGGGAAAGCTGAACATCATTAGCTTTTTGAATGTGATCAAAAACGACGCTGTTCTTTCTTTAGCTCGCCAAGGTAAACCTCGGCGTGCTGATGATATAGCTCATGACAAATATATATTTGATTCTGTAACGGCAATGTTGAATGGCACTATATCACTGGGCCATTGCCTGGAAAAAATCAGCCCTTTTGTTTATTAATGATATTAATGTGTCTATATTAATGATAAGTTTAAAAATGTTGATTTTTTGGAGATTTAATTGTTAAAATACTACTTTCTCATAAATAGTAGGTTGATTAAAATACTGTGATTGTAATTTGATTGTGATATTAGTTACGTAATAAAGATTTTTAAATATAAATATTTCAATTTATGTTGAAATACCACATTAACATAAATAACATAACGTGGTACTTCTATAAGGTACATATAGGTAAATACAAATGTGTATACGGTCTATAATTATTTGACTGTTACTTATATACAAATGTTGATTTTTTGGAAATTTAATTGTTAAAATACCACTTTTTCATAAATAGGAGGTTAATTAAAATACTGTGATTGTGATTTGATTGTGATATTAGTCACGTAATAAAGGTTTTTTTAAATAAGTAGTTCTAATTATGTTGAAGTATCTCAGATAAATATTACATGTGTAATACATATATATTTATCTTAACGTGGTACTTCTATAAGATAAATACAAATGTGTATATTGATAGGTGTAATTAATAGTACTGTGATTTGGATTTGATTGTGATACTAAATAATAAAGATTTTCCTAAATTGCAATAGATCTTTTAATTATTAAAATTAAAAACATGCATCGCGGATGCATACCTAGAACTGGAAGTATTTAATATCTTTATGTTATTAGAAATAACTATTATTTCAATTTATTGGAAGATATAGTACAATATTTTTTGTCAACTGTACTTTGAATTTGCCAGGAATGTGGGACGAGTGGTGACTTTAAAACTCAAGTGGGACGAACGAGGAATTCTTTGGAATGTGGGACAAGATAGTGGGACGACAGAGGCACAAATCGATAGATGATGACCCAAGAGAAAGAAGCGCTGCCAATCCATTATCAACCTCAAAAAGGGATACAGCTATTTAAGCAAAAATGTGTAGAATTTACTGAAATGGTGTCAGATATAATTATCAATTTTCAAGTTAATTTTACTGGAATACAGCTCCCATTATTCATAGTAAATTAATTTAATTCAGTTAATTAAACAACGGTAGGTTTCAGTTCAATTAGTTATCATTATGCTCAAATATTACATTTTAGTTTTGTAAATTGCCTCGTTGATCTAGTTCTCGCAAGCGCTACTGCTGAGCATGCGGCCTTGGGTTTGATTCCCAGGTAAGTAGGTCAAATTGTTATTGGATTTTCCATTAAGAAATTCGCAGTCTAGCCCCCCACGTAATTATCTGCCCACTTGACGGCAATAAGTTCGCCCCCTATAACATGTAACAACAAAATGTAGGTACTGTTTAGTACAACTCTGCTTTACCTTTCGAAGATCAAGGGCATGATGTTACGTATGTTTTCTAATTGTTTTCTCGTATTGTGTAACTGCCATCAATTAGTATTAATCATGCCGCTGTAGATACGTCGAGAAGCAATTCATCACAATGATTGATTCCGGATCACGTAGAACTAATGTGCCTATTAGTGACAACAAGTATAATGGCGATCTGCTATGCTATTGATTTCGGTTAAAACTAGTGAATCATCATCATCAGCCTATAATGTTCCCTCTGCTGGGATACAGGCCTCCTCTCTACGAGAAGAAGTGGGCTGTAATCCACCACGCGGGCCTAGTGCGGGTTAGTAGATGTCACATGTCTTCGAATTTTCTAGGATATCAGTTCTAGGATATGCCGGTTTCCTCCCGATGTATTCCTTCACCGTTTTTAAGGGCAGCAGTGATGAAATAAATTACACAAAGTAATGTGCCTGCCTGGGTTCGAACACTCGGCTTACTGCTCGTAAGTCAGGACTGCCACCAATGGGCCACCACTGCTCTCTAAACACACAAACGAGTGAATGAGAGTTATTAATTATAGGGCGATTGAAGCAACCCCAACACTTTGATACAGACAGATTGCGTACCGGGTTCCGACGCCGGACAGTGACGGATACCAGCTCAGTACATTATCTGTCAGACTCCAATGTCTGGAGCCGACACCGCAATCTAGGTAGAACCTTCAGGAAGTGAAGCATCTATGCAGCATTGGGTTAAGCCGATACGATGGAGCTTTAATGTTGATGCAATAATGGTGAAAAGAACTTTGCTTTGTTTCGGTTTGGGTGAGCGTCGCGTCACCGCGTCTATATGATTTCGTTACTTGTACTAATTTTATCTGCCTGGTTCTAACCAATTCCTGGATTCCCTGTTAATGTTGTGATTAGATAAACTAGCTTATTAAAATTTATGATAGTAGTAGTCGTAGTAAAATGAGTCACAAACTTAAATAACCAATGTGGAACCACCACCATACAAATAACAGTCAATCCTCACTGGGCTCGCGTAATGGAGACCTATATCCCAGCAGTGGAACATCATAATCGATTATGCTCATACTATGCTTAATGTAGCGTAGTTCGTAGCACGTTACCTCTGAGTAGCGTCGTAAACCAAACTATAGACCTAATCCCCTAATAGATTCGTATAAACGATATTTAAGCCCATTAGAAATTTAGTCCCAAACTTTAGTTCTAACCTTTTGTTTGTTCCTGAATGTTCTTTTACACAATGCATTATATATTACGTAGCTTATAAAACTAACGACATAATAAAACGTATTTATAAAGTACCAGCGACATTTGTAACACATTTAATTTTCATATATTTTTCAGACTTTCCTGTTTTCTTTTATTCTTAGTCAGCTCCCTAAGGTTAAGCAAGATATTAAATAGCCTATAACCTCCCTCAAAAATACTCCATCGAATGCAAAAAGTTTTTAAATCAAACTGTTAGATCCAGAGATAAGTGCGTACAAACAAACAAACTCTTTAGTTTCGTTACATTAGTATCGAAGATAGCTATTTATAGAAAGGGGATCATGTCAGGCAGACACTGTAACAATTGTACGATAAGGTTGAACACGTTGTAAACGCACAGTTGAGGCGAATCCATTTCCTGCGGTGTAGCTGACAGGTGGCGAGCTCAACTCTACAAGCGGCGGTGAAGTGGGCGAGCTCTTTTCGACATGCAGCAAAGCTGCTTTAGCTGGTTGAAAGCCTTTGTAATACCCTTAGGGGATTCATGCAGCACGTTTGTGAGACGATTATGTGTGACACTTCATTTAAAGCTTTAAAGTACTTGTTTAAATAATAACACCCGCACGGGCGATGCGGTAGGCCAAGAAGGAGATGGCGTCACGAGCTGCACTCTTACCAAAAGGATTGGGCCGAAATAGCCGAAGAGAGAGATAAATAGAAATAGGGAAGGGATGCCTTTGTCCTGCACTGGCACACATACGGCAAAATAATAATAATAACAGGCGATCTTTTTAACAGGTTACGCCGCGCTGGCAAAGTTCGGTCCGTGGATGGGTGACCATAGAATATTAGATATCGAGTTTCGTCTGTGCCTCAGAAACCATGTAGAGCTGTTGGTCTTGGTTGTTAATTGTTGACGACCAGTCTTAGCAAGGGGTAGGTAGATCCTTGGTAACTTTTTATCTTGTTCTACGTTTTGTAGTAAGCAACGACTTATTGTCGGGCCTACGATGTCCACTCATACTCAAGTGCCAACGCTGTAACATAGAAAAATTGTAAAGCCAAATGATTTTAAAAGAGTAACCATGGAGTTTCTTGCCGGTTCTTCTCCATAGGAAACGACCAACCCGAACCGAGCATTTTGTCGACGTTTTACAAGTGCCCATGGAGGCCTATGTGAAATAAAAATATTTTGATTTGATTTGGTATCGTACTGCCCACTATCAACTGGGGTGTGGAAGTCAGATAGGCATTTGCTCCATGTAAATAACTGTATGCGTTTTTACTGGAAGCCGATCCGGTAGTTGGGGAAAGGCAAGGTAGATAATAACTTTCAGGTCTATCTGGAAATATGTTTGGGTTTTACTTTGGCCAGAGGCTAAGTATTGCCATACAACGTGGCAACGCCGCCAGTCTCTTGGGCACGTTACCAGTTGACAGCGTTGAGGAGGAGTTTTTGACGCCCTTTTTTAATTCGTTGTTATTATAGTTTTAGTTATCTAGTTTAAAAAATAATATTAATCAGTTATTATAAAAAGTTTATATAGAAATATGTTGTGTCTATGAATATGAAAGTAAATTGATTTGAACTTGTGCCAGGTTGACGGCAATAGACTCGCCCACATATATCTAGCTGATGCGTGTCCTATAGTTACGTCCCTGCCCAACCCTTCGAGGATTGCAGGAATGATTTCATGCGTTATAAGGTTGGAAATTATTACCTGTAAACCTAACTCTACTGCTTTATTTAACTCCCCTGTGGGACTTACTTTAGTAACTCGTGGTAAACATTTAAAGGCGATCTTTATTTCTTTTTACCCAATTAAAGAGACGTGCTACTATTATCCAATGAATGTCTAGCCGTTTGACCTTAGCATATTCTAGACCAGACTTCCAACGGCCTAATCCAGTTTATCTAATAAATTCCCTGGCTGTACGTGAGATGTTTGTATTTTCCAGAGGGACGTTTTCTTCTTTTAGCGTTTTTATGATTTTTTGGGTAATTGGTTGAGAAGACAGTTGTGATTGATGGCAATCTTGCTTTTTATCTTTGCTTGCTTAATTTCTTATTTTGTTGAAAAACTTACTTGATTTTTTTAGGGTTCCGTACCCAAAGGGTCAAACGGGACCCTATTACTGAGACTTCGCTGTCCGTCCGTCCCACCGTCTGTCACCAAGCTGTATCTCATGAACCGTGATAGTTAGCTAGTTGAAATTTCTACAGATTATGTTTTTCTGTTGCCGTTATAACTACAAATACTAAAAACAGAATAAAATAAATGTTTTAAGTGGGCTCCCATACAAAAAAGTGATTTTTTATCGTCTTAAGTTTGATTAAAAATAATGGTACGGAACCCTTCGTGCGCGAGTCCGACTCGCAGTTGGTAGGTTTTTTTTAAAGAAACGTTGCCCCACACTAGGAATTTCTCCTGTATCGTGAGTGCGTTTACAAAAATTTAAACTTCAAAAACAACCAGAACCGGAACAACTTTCGGGGATCAAACCCACGACACGCAGCGCAGCAATTAATCGTTCAACCACCGCGCCAACCATGCCGTCACATCACAAAAAAGGCCCGTGTACTGTGTCTTAGCAGTGGGAACGTCATAGATTAAGCTTAATGCTCGATATCGAGCGAAATTTCGTTTTTACGTTCTAGCGACAAGGTATAATTTTGTCCCAAGTTTCAGTACCTAAAATTGTTTCAACATTCGCAAAGTTTGAATTTTCTAAGAATTATTGTTATTAAAGTGTTAAGACCATTTTAAGTGTGTTTAAAGAGAAAATATTTTTGTTTATAAGGAGGAGCTCGTCGCTAAATAATAACAGCCGCACGGGTCAATCTTTAAGGTTAAGCCGTGCTTGCCGAGGTTGGTCCGGTGATGGGTGACCATAATTACATACCAAGTTTCCTCCGTGCCTCGGAAAGCACGTTAAGCCGTTGGTCATTTGTTGATCTTTGACATTCGTTACGAATTGTCAGAAGCCAAAAGTCTGACATACAGTCTTACTAAGGGGTATCGTATACGTTACTGGGTTGTGGAGGTCTGATAGGTAGTCGCTTTATGTAAAATACTGGTGCTCAGCTGCATCTGGTTGGACCGGAAGCCGACCCCAAGGTAGTTTGGGAAAAGGCTAGGCAGATGTTTTTTTTTTTTTGTTATTGGCATCTCGCAGTTCAACCTATGAGGTTGTCGTCTGCTTAACCGGACTATCCTGTAGGTGCCTTAAGAGTAAGGCCTAGGCCTAAGCGACTGCACGCTAAGGGCACCCCCTGTGGGGTACGAACCTCGGCTTAGGGCGTCGCTGGGGGAGAACTGCATGGAGACAGGCTGGATCTGAATGGTATCATCATTTAGGGGCTGATGTAAAACTACTGGCACAGCATCGCGGGCTGGCTCGAGCAAGGATCGGGGAGGGCATGGACCGGGACGTCGCGACGGACCTCGACGGCGAGGTCGGAAAGACGGCGGTTTGAGTCGGAACTTTTTAAGAGTGCTAGTCAGGGGCTAGCGATCAGGGGATTACGGTGTTTTATGGCGTTATCGAAGAAACGCTTCGAAAGACGTTTCATAAACTGAAGGACGCGAGACGGTGGGCATTTTAAGGTCTACGTGTAGACGGTCATTACGGACATAAAAAGGGGCTCCCGTGACTCTAAGTAAGAACCGATTCTGTAAGATTTGCATCCTATGGATGTACTTAGGCTTGGTGTGAGCGTACACGACGCAAGCGTACGTCATAATGGGGCGGATCACCGCGGTATAAAGGCGCAACTTGCACTTGAGTGACAACTTGCTTTTTGCCGAAATCATGAAATGAAGCCTACCCATAGCAAAGGCAGCTCGGTCGCGAGCTGCTTTGATGTGCGCCGCGAAAGACAGGTGGTTGTCAAGTAAGACTCCTAAGTACTTGGCTTGCTTCTCCCAAGGGATAGGTACATAGTGATTATGCTGAGCGCAGGGTGGCTTATTTTTACGCTGTTTAGAGAAAAGAACTGCCTGGCTCTTGTCGGGGTTCACCTCGATTCTCCATTTCCGGAACCAAGCGCCTAAGACATTGGCTGAGGTTTGGAGGGTGCTATAGATAGCGTCGTGACTGCGGCCAGTGTAATAAATGGCCGTGTCGTCCGCGAACAGGGCTAACTGAGCCTTCTTGCTCTTGGGGCTGTCACTGGTGAACAGAGTAAAGATATGGGGAGAGACGACGGAGCCCTGAGGGACTCCGGCTCTAATGGGGTGGGGGGAAGACAGTGCCTTCCCGATGCGATAGCGTAAGGTGCGATCCGACATAAAGTGTCGTAAGATGAGCACGAGACGGTCCGGCACTCCCAGTTTGCACAGCTAATATAATAAAGCCGTTGTGCCAGACTTTGTCGAAAGCCTTTGCTATGTCGAAGAAAAACACACCCGTCATCGCTCCTCGCTGGAAGCCAGCGCTCAAGTGCTCTACGATGCGAGGGGCCTGTTGAATGCAAGAGTGTCTGGTCCTGAAGCCGAACTGCTCATTGGGGATGAGACTCTTAGCCTCGGCGAAGTCTTTGAGTCGCTTATAAATAAGTGTCTCGTAGATTTTGCCGAGTGCGTTCAGGAGACTGATAGGTCTGTAGCTCGAGGGCTCAGACTTGGGTTTGCCTGGCTTGGCGAAACCGATGACAGCGGCCTCCTTCCATATTTGGGGAAAAGCATTGCTGCTTAGGGCGCCATTGAAGATGGCCGCCATTAACACGACGAGCTGAGCGGGGAGGAGTTTAAACACCCTATTGGTGATTCCGTCGGAGCTGGGTGCTTTCCGCGGTTGAAGCTTATTAATGATGCCTTGCACTTCGTCAGCTGTGACCGGAGGCAGAGGATAATCAGGGTCTTCTACGGGGGGGAGGGCGGCTCTACGTTCGAGCTTCGAGTTCGGCTCTACGTACGAATGCATTCACCTCATCGAGATGTCGCTTGTCTACTGGCTGAGAGCTGGGGGAGCACTGGGACTCCAGGCTGTCAGCCAGGCATTCGGCCTTCTCAGAGTCGTCGAAAGCGACGCTCTTATCGGGTCCGGGCTAGGCAGATGATGATGATTTTTGTTTATAAAGAGAAACCTCCACAACTACTTGACTGGTTTAAAAACTTACTTAACGTAGAATGCTATATCCATTATCACTGAGCAATATTAAATGGATTCAACTACAGCAACTGATAAACTCCAGAACCTACCTACCCATGTACATTAATTAAGACGCACCAAGTTAAGCGTTTCGCATGTATAGGTACAAGTACAAACATAAATACAAATGTAGTTCGTACAGTGTGACGGTAAGCTCGCTACTAAGCCCGAGGTGTTACCAAAACTATGGCAGGCTTACACTGTCACACTTTAAGTTCGTTCATTAAAACAGCGTCAGTTTACGATTGCTGCTATCACTCGCCCGAGTAACACGCTTTCGAGTGTTTGTGACAACACGCAATCGTTTAGTAACTTTTGTACCATTAAATACGGTTGAATCAATGAGTACCTTATTTGCAGACGTCAACAAGGGCATTATAGTACTTTTGAAAAAGGATGAGTAAGGAGTTTCACATCTTCCTGAGATATGGGAGGATTCTCTGATCAGAAGAGTGTGGCGCTGGGCAACAGTCTCGAGGTGTCTGTTAATATGTTATTCATGCAGATAATAACATTCTAATATTGCGTTTGCGCTATATCAGTGAACCTAGTTCATAAACGAAAACAAATACATTGTAACAAAATATAATTATGTGTGTATCCAAGTTTCTATTACGTAGAATGTTAGAAATCACAAAATATGTTTGATTTTTATATCAGATATAAAGATAAAAACAAAAAAAAAACCATTTACTAGAGTTAGACTCATATAACAGTTTTATAATAATGTACAATACAATATCATCATTCATTTATCACTGTTTATTTTGTTGTTATTTAAAATTGTCAGTATTTCAGAATAAACCTCTTAACGTGGTTTAGGGAATCAGAGTCATCGAATAAAAGTTTGAGATTTTTTGTATGTATGTAAGCGAGGTTAAAAGGCGAGGATCAGACGGGCCGCGTTTTAAACACGGGTGGTTCAAACTTACCGATTTCCGTAAATAAGAAAAAGAATAAAAATGAATTACGCATTTTATTATTGATTCGGGTCGAGAATCATTAGCATAGTTACTTCCTTGAACTTGACGAGGATTCCAAACAACACCTTGTATAATTTAATGTACAATAGTGCGCGATTCAGACTCGCACTTGGCCAATTTTTTTTGTAGTAAAATCGATGATTGGGTGAACACCCGAGTGCTCAGTTCGCGAGAGTCGAGAAAATAAATGCAAAACAAACTGCCAAGCCGCCAGTCTTCAATAGTGCAGAGTACCTCTCAACTGGAAGCGAGATGGAATAATAAGTTGTGTGTTTTATACAAGAAGAAATGTTTACACAAGCTGGAGCTGTACCGAACAACCGAGAATATTGAGAATCGTCTTGTCAAAGATCTGCGAGATCTACCATCCCGCTCTGGGTCCCTGTTGATAATGGCTCACTTCCCCTCACAGAAAGAAGACCTATGTCCCAGCAGTGGGAACTTTAGGTTAAGGCAGATTGTTCCCAATAATATTATTATAGTGCCGTTACATCACCGTTTGATAATTGCGAGCACGCACTGTATTAGCGGAATTATCATTAACGAGTTAACTAATTGGAAAATTACGCGAACTAACGCGTTGCTAATTAGATTATATTATAGTTACGGCTCCAATGACCTTGGCCCGAAATAATAAATAAATATTTACTTAGTTGAACATTATCGCTTATTCTATTTTATTCAGTTCTGAAAGCAGTGATGTGTAATCTATTCGTATAAACGTACGTCATGTATTCGTATAAGAGAACGTCACGTTGGTAATAAGTTCAGTTCAGCCCACTTGCACTCCAAATTATTAAGTAATTTATTACGCATGGTTAACGCAAAATATGATTATGGCGATTGACACAAATAAACGTCGTTTTAAATACGTACCACCCTAATCCACGATGACTTCTTGTAGTATTGCTGAAGCACGAGAGCATCGCATAGTAGCGATAGAGAATCATGGTTACGTGGGCAATACTCATCCAGCGACAGAATCACGATTTGTAATGTCGCGGTTGTTTTGCGTTTGCATTGTGAGGACTCTTAGAGAAATCTTTGAATGCTGGTGCAAGCGGTGCTTCAGTACTTTCACAGTTATTTTAAATCCCTCATAAACCTCATGAACACGAAAATAAAGGTCATTGTAGGTACTGGAAAATCAGAAGAAAATAACAACGACAGGATATAAGTGTATATTTCAGTACGTAATCTGCCGACACCAGTATTTACTAACAAAGGATAATGTTACGAAAAGTTATGTCCATGTTCGTGTCTACTTTTGAAGTAAAAGTTCTGAAACTTTATTTTGTTTCTCTCTTACATAGTAGAATGTTTTAGCTTGAAATACGACACGAACAAAAGTGATGAAATAACAAACTTTGAAATCCGCGTATTGATTGAGACCTATTCAATGCTTGGATCTTTCTTTCGAACAATATTAAAGGGAATATTTATTACACTTCGACTTTCTATTTTCATCGCGCACAGGGCAAACAACAATAAAACATCAATAAATAAAACGAATTATTTGCGAAAATACGGAAAACGTGGCTTCGAATTAATTAAGTTTACTAACGAAACTAATGCTTAATTCATTATTTTATTTTCGTACTTAATTAAACTTTAAACACTTCGAAACAGGCTCCGAAACATCGAAGCCGCTAATTACTTTCATAAATTGTTCTTTATTCAAGTACGACAAATTGCACTACATTGCGAGCAAACTGAATTGCATTGAAATGTTTACAGTAGAAACCGAAACGGCGTTTTCCGATACGCCATTTCAGGCACAATTAATTGCAGTTTTAGTTCCGAACTTTGCAATCTGCGGCTTGGTACATACAAACTGGAGTCGGCGACTGTACATGAATAATTTATCAGACACTTTTTGTGGAAACACGAAAAGATATTTATGATGACAAATCTTTTGTACTGCTTAAACAAAGCGGGCGGGGAATAAAGCTTAGAAATAACTTTATGTCGATATGAATGTTGAAATGTTTTGCCTTGTTCAGTTTGAATGTTCTAAGATTTGGCGAATGTATTGCATCGCTAAGTAACACTTACCATGGGGTGTTGCAGGTATGGGTGAGCGTCATGTAGCGGACGCCTAGCTGGTAGTAGGACCGGAGGACTCCCAACGAGTTAGCGATGGAGTGACCCCCCTCGATGCCGATGAGTGAGGCGATCTTGCGAGGACGTGCGCTGTGGGCCTCGAGAATATCTAAAAACAATTTACATTTTTCATAAATTTATTCATTTTATGATTTTATTCATGGTTGCCTACAGAGTAACCTACGTATGTTTTTACAATTTGTGAATATTTTGCAGCAATGTTTTGTTAACTACGTTGTTGGTTTGTTTGCAGGAGCAATCAAAACGTCGAACGCAGCACACAAAACTCTGCGAAACAATCTGCGCAAGCAATTAGCGCGAATTAGCGCGTTTTTATTTTGAACGAATATTGCATTCACGTGACGCAAGAGGTCACTAAATGAATGAATGCCAACACTTTTGAGTGAGTATGTATATTACATAGTCGTAGGGTAGCTTCTATTGTCTGGAAATACTTGGCGAGTTTTCTATTGTCCTTACATGTTAAAGAGAAACTAAGGCCTAACTTTGAGAAATATTATATTTATGATCTATTGTAAAGGGGTAGACAAGGCACACTGCTAGTGCTGATGAAGGGGTAACCTTATATAGTCCAATTCTTGATTAAGTTCAAATTACTGTTTTATATTGATGTTTTTTTCAAGTCTCCTACAATTTAATAAAAATACAACGGTCACATCCGCTATAACTCAAGTCGCAAAACAAAAGTGTCCGAAAATAGAAACCGGCCAATCAGGAGAAAGTATAAAAATTTGTTTATTGTTAGTGGTTCTGATTCTGCCCTTATAAAGAAAAGTATTAAATGTATGGGTCCGATCATATTAATTAACAAAATACCTGATGTAATAAAAAATGATACATTTACACTTTTCAAAAAGAAATAGACATATCTACTAATGAATAAATGTTACTACTCAATTGGTGAATATCGGACCGATAATAATTGATACTATGACATCAAAATCTCTGTATTCCGGACTTGTACTTAATCGTTTATATTTTTAATTCAACTTTATTGACTCCGAACTTGACTTATTTATATTCCCATTTTTATTAAACCTGACAATATGTATTGTATTCCCTATTTCAAATTATTTAATTTCATCTTGACATAGCAAACTTATATTGAATGTCTTAATAACTAAAACTGTTGGCATGCCTTAGTTAAGGTATTTAGTATAGATCACTTTAAACTCAACATCTGTAACTTGTACCTACTTACTGTGCAAATAAAGAACTATTCTATTCTAAAAAGAAATTGCGGTTTTGTAAATTAGTAAAGCTTTTTTTTACACAGCATGTGTCAAAAAGTGTTTGTGTATTTAAGAGTGAGGTGTAAGTATTTAGGTCGGGCAGGTATTGGTACCTTAAAACGGAACAGCTGAGTATTTTTTTACTATTACAATATTGGTCCCATAGAGTACCTATGCAGTTCAGTTTGTCAAAGTCAAAGTCAAAGTCAAAGCATTTATTTCAATTAGACCATTACAGGCACTTTTGAAAGTCAAAAAAAAAATAAAACGCGAAGCTACAGTCCCAGTCACAAGGCATAATAACTTATGAAAGTACTGTAGTTGCCCATTCCGTAGCGTAGATCTCTATGGAGAAGAACGGGCAAGAAACTCCATGGACACTCTTTTAAATCAAAATATGTTACAAAATCTTGGTTACATCATTCATGTTAAGAGTTACAAATATGTGAGAACAATGTAGAAATACGGGCAAGTTAAGAGCGTCCAGAGTAAAAGATTAAATCAGTAATTAAAAATAAAGTAATTAAAACAAACCGTGGCAGCTAAGAGATGACCAGTCACAACTGACAGCGCCCGTTCACGAACATGACGCATGTATCAGCCATCATTCAACTCAACCATTTTGAAGGGAACTAAACGACCCGACACACCCGCCACCATCAGCGTGACATTTAAGTGAGCATGACATTCACTCAACCACCAGGGTAATTTCGCGTCAATGAAAGATGTAGGTACTCATTAAGTGGTGGCTTTACAGTACATAGTACTCACACATGTGCTATGCAATTATATAATACTAAGAGATTGAATCTATACAATGCAAATATATTTTTACAATCTTCTGCAGCTTTCACAATAACTTCACTTTGTAATTCAGATGATTCCGATTGCCCCTATGGTTGTGGAGCAGGACCAGCATTGAGCCAAGCATTTTTATCATCAATATAATCCCCCAACTTATAATATGCTTGCCTACATAGTGTGCGTTTTATGCAAGATTTAAATTTCGTTTCATTCAGTTGCAGAATGGGGGGAGGTATTTTATTGTAACATTTTAAACAATACCCCATGAAAGATGAGTCTACTTTAGCTAACCTGAAACCTGGCTGAACTAGTTGGTCCCTGTTTCTAGTATTATAGTGGTGCCGGTCACCTCTTTTACTAAATAAATGCAGATTTTTCTTTGATGGTCTCTATCACACCCTTAAATATGATAAACGTTGTATATCCTAACTAATATTATTAATGCGAAAGTAAGTTTGTTTGTAACCTTTTCACGACTAAACGGCTGATCGGATCTTAATGAAATTTGGCAAGAAGATAGATTTCAACCGCTAAGACCAATAGGAGCGAAGCAGCAATTAAAAATGTTGCGAAAACGGGGAAAATGTGACGCAGACGATGTTGCGCGGGACAGCTAGTATATCATACAGCTTTCAAAGTAAAATTGGATTTTTTGACTTTGACAACGTATAATAAATAACAATATCGGTTATGAAACAAAATTCATTTTGTGCATTAACATTTGAAAAGTAAAATTGGAAATCGACGTTGAAAATATATCAAACATTTATGGTAAATTATTCCGATTGTGGATCATTAATATTTCATCTTTTTGGCGAACATGTACAACAAACAAATAAAAACACAAACTCTTTGTTTTCAGAATTGAAAGTTCAAATCATGACTAGTGTGTAATACTCGGCTTAACGCTATTGTTATCATAGTATGGGGTTAAACTAGCTTACACTACGACCACTTTTTACCTCTACTGGAGATAGGAATCTCATTAAAAGTTGTAGGTACTGTTAATTTGACTCTGGGTAGCGGATTAGATTTTGAATAGCAATGACTGGCTTTTTGCAGTAATAATGATGTTATATTATTCGTTACTACAAGACAGCCCAACAGAAAATGATTTCATATGTAATCTTTTTTTGGTGTATGTTATCAGACTGTATATACTACTACAAAAGTGTACAAAAGCGAAAAACGCCGCTAATATTTGAAAAAAAAAAGTGTACATACTGATTTTCTGAATATTTTTTCTGGAATATTTTCATAAGTAATAATTAAAAATATAAAAAAAAAAAAAAACAGAAAATAGATTCTCGTTTAGACTGCATTATATGCAAACATTAAACTTACGTGTGTAAATGATTTCAGTAAATTCAAAATATTGTAACGATATAATAATATATTTATATATACATATATTTTTTTTATAATATAGTTTTCACTAAGTGGCTAACAGTCCGGGAATACACATAATAAAGACTTACTTTAAAAGTTAGAAGGGTTACGTATTATTAAATGAATAATATGAATATTATAAAACTGAGTAAAATTTTCTTGTGTCAAATAAATTATGAGTTTTTCAGAAAGAATTGCTACATCAGCAAACTCAATTACGAACAATACCCATACAATTTACACGATGCAAATAAATCAAAAAGTAAAAGAAAGTATATAAAGAAAAACACAAAATGGTATAAATTACAAGAACGGAACACGACAAATCCGGCTATATCTGCCTCGGGTCGGTTTTAAAGTTACAAATTAGTTTAGTCGATACGAGACGGCGTAGTAATACGAAGACTCAGAGTATCGACTAAAACAAAAACGGTTTTCTTTAAAACAGTTTACATTTCTAGGTATTTTTTGTTCAATTGTGAAAGATGTTTTCCATTTGGTTTTCATTGTTTTATGTTTAACTAGCTGTCCCGCGCAACTTCGTCTGCGTCAAATTTTCCCCGTTTCCGCAACATTTTTCTTTGCTGCTCCGCTCCTATTGGTCGTAGCGTGATGATAAATAGCCTATGTCCTTCCCCAGGTTGAAATTTATCTTCTTACTAAATTTTATTAAGATACAATCAGCCGTTTAGTCGTGAAAAGGTAACAAACTAACAAACAGAGTGACATTCGCATTTATAATATTAGTATGGATATGCTAGCAGAGGAAAGCTTTCGGTAATATTGCTTTGGGGAGCACGTGACTTTACTTGTTGCGGATTTGAAAAATATTGTGTTTTTACAAAGTAAGGTATTTGCCAATGCTTGTTTTTGTCTTGACACTGACGATCTTTCTGTCCGGCAGGACCGCTATAATATGAAAGACGATTTGCAAACTAAACTAGTGTTTTCACATCACATAGGATCGGTGTGTAGGTATTTTTCGAGAATAAAGTGGAAAATGTTTGGTGAAATGTTATTGAATGAAACGTTGTTTATCTAACTACAGCCTTAACTATGCAAATAAACAATTCCCGTACAGCCATTATGTTGTTGTCAACATGAGTTTGTAACGTTAGCAAACTAATTGATATTTTTATTGCTCTATCCACTTATATCATTGTTATTCGTTTGTATTTCGCAACTATTATAAAAATGTACGTTTTATGTGGAGTAAAGTAAATTATTGGTTACTTCCAAACATCCTTAATGAGAATAAAAATTAAGGCGGATGGCCTTTTAGAAGTCATGCATCACCAACATGGTTTTAGATCCCGAATAAAACTCATAGTAAATAACTAAAAAAACAGCTGTTGCATACAAAATACGTAGAGAACTTACTAAATAGAAAATTTTTAAAACCTACATGAATACAAATCGAACACAGAAAGGGGAACACAAAAGATTTCATTAGATTTTTTAAAGCGTGCATGGCGTGTTAATGAATGCCTTCACAAAAAGTGAAGTAGGTGGCGGAATGGCGCCTTTGTACTTCACCTTTGCCTCCCTTTCACAGTATTTAATAGTACGACAACGATTTTTAACAGAATTGAGATTTATGTGTTTTTTTTTTCATTTTGGTAGAGGAAGAACATTGTTGAATCTAGTCTTTTTGCAATATTTCCTTTTTTTTTGTATAGGCTCATTTTCTTATTTACCGATTGTTTGTAAATGTGTGAATATTGTAGGCCTTATAGATTCCTAGATCCTTGGTAACTTTTTATCTTGTTCTACGTTTTGTAGTAAGCAACGACTTATTGTCGGGCCTACGATATCCACTCATACTTAAGTGCCAACGCTGTAACATAGAAAAATTGTAAAGCCAAATGATTTTAAAAGAGTAACCATAGAGTTTCTTGCCGGTTCTTCTCCATAGGAAACGACCAACCCTAACCGAGCACCTTTTTGTCGACGTTTTACAAGTGCCCATGTAGGCATATGTGAAATAAAAATAATTTGATTTTATTTTTGAAGCTCGCGCGGTCCCATAATTATAAAAAAAGAACATTTAATTGCATAAATAAATAACCGACTTTCCCAAAAAATCACTAAGAAGTGTAAAATAACTTTACTTTCGGAAGTCGGTGACAAAAAAGTCAATGAAACAAACAAAAGTCCCCGACTTTTTATGGTAGGTATATTAAACGCCAATAAGCCACCTCAACCCATTCATTCGAAATATTTTAATTAACCTTTTAAAAGAATCTTTAAAAGAGCTCTCATAATTTTAAACAGCTTTAAACAACGGTGAAAAAGCACAGCTCAGCAGCGCCGAGCTTTTCGTTCTCGTAATAAAAATGTTGGGACATTTTTAAACATATATTACAGTGGGTAGAATAAACGATTGAAATGTTCTGAGGTTTCAATTTAAAAAGAGTTGTTTCTAGTAAAATAATATTGTAAAAGTTATTTTTTAAATGTTGACATTGTAAATTTATATTTAGCAATTATGCAACGGTTATCTCCTGTTTTTGTTAATAGCTACTATCAATACAAACAATTAGTATTTTATCAAATCAATATCGTTTCTGAAATAAAAGCTATCATAGTTGATTGCGCCATCGGTGCCTTAGTGGTTTCTAACAGTTCATACAGTACTTAAATCGCGGCTGTTATTTTAAATATTATATAAAATGGTAGACAGCTAGGCAGGCAAGTCTCCATATAAAAATATTCAAACAGCAACTATGTAGTAGTATTCAACGCAAGTAGTGGAATAATTCTCTATGTATTGCTATACACCCAGGTGTATCACAGATTTATTTTGTCAATTGCGAGGCATCAATATCGACTAGATTACGTCGCTGTCAATCAATTAAGTTCTAGTGGAATCTAGTCCTGCGGTCGTGTTCCAATTTATATTGGAACACGACCGCGCTCAACGAGCGAATATGCGATTATGACGAGTTGTTGTACATTCGTCACAAAGTAAACTCGTCACATTACGCCCTAGCGCGGCGAGCTCAAACGAGTCTTTGAGCGAGACGTTTCAATTTTCCTGACAAATGTGATGAAAACTTACTGCAACAACAGTTTATTTAGGTTGCAGGAAAACTTCTTCGTTTAATGAAGACGATCATTGAAAATATGAGAAGGAAAATATGCCATTAAAAATAAAAGAAATTGGTATTCCAACGGTACCAGTCAACATTATACCAATGCGCAATAGAATACAAACCATGTAAATAATTCAGCGAGCGAAACTCTGCAGACGGTTTGAGAGGGTATGATAACTACGTACACATGATACACCGAAAGAAAAAAATCTTTTTTGCTCCTCTAATATTCCAAAAAACTTCAAGACAGTATAACTGTGAATTGATTGTAGTTACCCATTCAAAGATTGTAGATCTCATGGAGAAGAATGGACAAGAAAATCTTTGGACACTCTTTTTTAAATCCTGTTAGATATTACATAGACCTGGTTACATATTGTTGTTTCTGCGAGTATAATTATGTGAGAACAAAGCAGGAATAGAAAACAGTTCAAATCTTGTTCTTAACTAGTAGTAGTCGTTGTCAACGACTACTAGTCTTTCGTTTATCGTTGTCATGATCATCACGATTAATGTGGAAGAGGCGAAAGCAGAATGTAAGGATCTTAGAAGGTGGCGTTTTGTGATTTGACCCTGTAGACTTAGTGGTTTCATACCAGTAACTGAGGTGGCGAACTGCAGATGCTGTGGGTACTTCTCCACGAGGCGCTTGATGACGTCGATCTGTTCCAGGGTGAGCTGCACAGCATCCTTGTTCTGAGTAGCGCACGGGACGAAGGCTGACCAGAACTGTGGAAGAAGGAACACTCATGAGTTTATGGAGACAAGAATCGGCGTCGAGGGTCTAGTGGTTGAATTTTATGGTATGTCAATTACTTCATTTTCTGTAAGATAATTTCTACTCTATTCTTTTCCTCATTGGCCGAGTAGTCGCAAGTGCGGCTTAGCATGAGAACCTGGGTTCGATGGCCGCGTCGGGCAAAGTGTTATTCAGGAATTTTCTCAGTAGCAGGCACGAAATATTGTTAGGAATGTCCTAGAACCAAACATTTGAAGGCATGTGACATCGGCCCGCTTCGTGGTTTATCCTTCCACAGAGATGAGGCCTGTGTTTAAGAATGGGGACATAGACCGATTATATTATATGTATATTTACTATACATGTAGAAAAACCTTCTTACTTTAGAAAGTCCATAACAAAAATAATATTTTCTAGTCGCATCTCAAATCTCGACGGTCTCGACTATTTAGGTACAAAAATATAACAACCGATTTAGAAAAAAATACAAATTTGCCTAAAGATATGTCGGAAACGTTAGGAGTAGTTTTGGATTCAGGATCTCAGAATCTGAAAGCTGGATTTGCAGGCGAAGCGTCTCCAAGAATCATGATACCTACCACAGTAGCCAGGTGAATAAGATTTACTTTCATCGTTATGTTTCTGTACGTGGTGGAGTCCATTGGGATACAATGGGCTCGCCCACAGTATGCACATCTGTCTTCTCTTTATGCAACCGTGATCACGGTACTCATTGACATTTAGCCATAACATCTTTAAAACAATAAATTCTTTTGGGTTTTACCTTCCCAAAATAACTTACTTGGTGCCGCTGTGTTAGAAGCCAAAGGGGCTACACATACTCGGAAATAGCAATCGCTTTCAGAGTGGTTCGTATATCTATGAGGTCTTCCAACCAACAGTATTGATATACGCGTTTCGATAACCGAGTCCATTTAATTTTACTTCTTTCCCCGCATCAGTATTGGTGTTAGAATTTCACTTCGTCAAAGCCCTCTATGGCCATATTGGAAACTTTATATTACATTTGAAGTCCCTCTTCAGCATAAGTAGAAGGAATATGTTTAAAATAAGTAGGAGAGAACGTCTGCACCAACTTGAAATAAAACAGCAATCTTTTCCAAGAATATCAATTTTACCGGACCTGGGTTTCTTCGCCGCAATACAATGCAAATCAACCTGATTTATTGCTTGCCTGGGGTTTCTTTTACCACATACTTTACTTGTTAGTATAAGAAACTTGGCTTGGATAAAATAATATAAGCAATTCAACGAAATGAACTACATCATAATATTAATCCATCCGTGTTACAATGCTACGAGTAGCTACATCTATAGTCAAAACTAATAATTGATATAAAGAGTCATCTATTCAATTTACTTTCAAAATCAGCGCTTAAAGAGATTGAAAATTACATACCTAAAGCAGTCCCCAAAACACAAGCCTTTCATTACTTTCTAGTATTCAACAAACTCCTTAGCAACTTCACTATTTGTCTGTTGTTGTTTGGTAGAACAAGCCAAAATTATTTTGCTCTGAGATAAAACTTTCAATAACTTCTGGATAGTATCAAGACGTATTCTTCAACATTTCAAAACTTGAAGAATCCACATTTTCGAAGCAAAGCAAACATCATATAACACAAAGTCCGTGTAAAAGTTTGCGGCTAGTTAATAACACGGTAAGTTTGACCGCATCGGATGGAAATCCAGGAAATATTGTAGTTGTCCGAACAACGATCAACTTAGAACTCGGAACTAGTTTCATACAGATGGAACGATGGCGGAGGGTTGAATCCTACATAATACCGACTTTTATGTACTCTGTACCTACTCGCTTGGTCTCTAGTCTAGTAGTAGTTTGGTTTGCTTGTAGAGGTGCGCAAAACGAATTGTGAAACTAGTTGGTGGAGTGGTTCCATTGCATACTACTTTCTATTTACTTTATTTGAATTAAAGCTGTTTTTTTGATGTTTGAAATTTGAATTATATTCGTTTACAGACTATTTATTTAAGAGATCTCTTTGTTTTAAATCCGTCTAATTCTCCCTGCTGCATTTGTCTGGTCTGGTTGTAACAAATACTTTCGCCGAACTTCTGCGTCGAGTCTTGCAATCATTAAGCTAATTGCTTTCGAATAGCAATCTCGTTACAGTATTAATTAGACGACGCTGCTATTTTGTTTGACACCGTGCACCTAGAATATTGTCAGGTCGCGTCTGTGAGACTTAATTAAAAGTCTGAATACCAAGTTCGTAAATTATGTTATGAGCAATTTATTTTGCTGGAGATATTAACGTTTTGGGGCGAATTTTAAACATAACTCAATTGGCAATTTTAAACTGCGTCCAAGAGTTCGGACATTGACACAAACTAGCTTGGTCGGAAGTCTTCATGCTGTTTTATCATTTCTATTTCCACTTGGAAAACACAAAACGTTAACCATCAGCACTCTAATGACATAGCCATTCAAAATATTTGAAAATCTTTGTTCTATCGCAACCATTCAGCGCTGTTACTGCGCTAAAGAGATGTCAGTGATAGCATTTATTGGCATATTGATATTGACAGCCTTTGAACGCTTATTGTTGCATACTGATACATGGATTTTAGGAATAGGCCATAATTAGTGCTAACACCATGTTTGCCACGATCTGTCTTTCAATCAATCAATCAATATCTTTATTGTGGATCATAGGTAGGTACATGATATAGGTCTTAAATAATGAAATTGTGCTCAACTACGTCCCGCCCTTTGGCCATACAATAGTTACATTACAAAAAAAATACAGTATAGTTAAAAATTAATAAGATTTCATAAAATATTAAAAAAAGATAAAACAAAACAGAACGAATTATGGTAGGCACCTCAGTGGGCCACCGAACGCATCATGACTGAGGGGGACTCTAGTGAAGCAGTGATTTGTCTGATAGGAAGTCTTTTATAGAGTAGTAGCACTTGTGTACTAGCATATCATGGAGATTCTTTTTATTTTTTTTCATTTCCTTAATTATTCTAATAGGCCCCGGAGAATTATTAAAGATGCGTGAAGCTGCACAAAATATACTTTCATGCATTAGATGAGTCTTGCTAGCTACTGGGCGCAATTTGTCCTTACGCTGTATACGCGTGTAGTAATTATACATGTCAATATTATTTTTGACAAATACTGCAATCTCAAATATATAGACTCATGGCAGTGTTAATACGATTTTTTTTTTATTGCTTACCGGAGTTTTTTTTTTTTTTTTTTTTTGAATGGCATCTCGCAGTTCAACCTATGAGGTTGTCGTCTGCTTAACCGGACTATCCTGTGGGTGCCTTTAGAGTAAGGCCTCCAGCCAGGGCATAAAAACTTACAAACTAAGCGACTGCACGCTAAGGGCACCCCCTGTGGGGTACGAACCTCGGCTTAGGGCGTCGCTGGGGGAGGACTGCATGGGGACAGGCTGGATCTGAATGGTATCATTATTTAGGGGCTGATTTAAAACTACTGGCACAGCATCGCGGGCTGGCTCGAGCGAGGGTCGGGGAGGGCATGGACCGGGACGTCGCGACGGACCTCGACGGCGAGGTCGGAAAGACGGCGGTTTGAGGCGGAACTTTTTAAGAGTGCTAGTCTCTTTGCTACTCTCCTGGAGGAGGGTGATAGCATCATCTGGAGTGACAAGGGTATGCCTAGGACGGCGTACTGTACTAATGCGCGAGGGTTCGTAACGGGCGGCCGCTGCGATCAGGGGATTACGGTGTTTAATGGCGTTATCGAAGAAACGCTTCGAAAGACGTTTCATAAACTGAAGGACGGTGGGCATTCTAAGGTCTACGTGTAGACGGTCATTACGGACATAAAAAGGGGCTCCCGTGACTCTACGTAAGAACCGGTTCTGTAAAATTTGCATCCTATGGATGTACTTAGGCTTGGTGTGAGCGTACACGACGCAAGCGTACGTCATAATGGGGCGGATCACCGCGGTATAAAGGCGCAATTTGCACTTGAGTGACAACTTGCTTTTTGCCGAAATCATGAAATGAAGCCTACCCATAGCAAACGCAGCTCGGTCACGAGCTGCTTTGATGTGCGCCGCGAAAGACAAGTGGTTGTCAAGTATGACTCCTAAGTACTTGGCTTGCTTCTCCCAAGGGATAGGCTTACCGTACATAGTGATCGGGCTGAGCGCGGGTGGCTTAATTTTACGCTGTTTAGAGTAAAGAACTGCCTGGCTCTTGTCGGGGTTCACCTCGATTCTCCATTTCCGGAACCAAGCGCCTAAGACGTTGGCTGAGGTTTGGAGGGTGCTATAGATAGCGTCGTGACTGCGGCCAGTGTAATAAATGGCCGTGTCGTCCGCGAACAGGGCTAACTGAGCCTTCTTGCTCTTGGGGATGTCACTGGTGAACATAGTAAAGATAAGGGGAGAGACGACGGAGCCCTGAGGGACTCCTGCTCTAATGGGGTGGGGAGAAGACAGTGCCTTCCCGATGCGATAGCGGAAGGTGCGATCCGACAGAAAGTCTCGTAAGATGAGCACGAGACGGTCCGGCACTCCCAGTTTGTACAGCTTATATAATAAGCCGTTGTGCCAGACTTTGTCGAAAGCCTTTGCTATGTCGAAGTACAACACACCCGTCATCGCTCCACGCTGGAAGCCAGCGCTCAAGTGCTCTACGATGCGATGGGCCTGTTGAATGCAAGAGTGTCCGGTTCTGAAGCCGAACTGCTCGTTGGGGATGAGACTCTTAGCCTCGGCGAAGTCTTTGAGTCGCTTATAAATGAGTATCTCGTAGATTTTGCCGAGTGCGTTCAGGAGACTGATAGGTCTGTAGCTCGAGGGCTCAGACTTGGGTTTGCCTGGCTTGGCGAAACCGATGACAGTGGCCTCTTTCCATATTTGGGGAAAAGCGTTGTTGCTCAGGGCGCCATTGAAGATGGCCGCCATTAACACGACGAGCTGAGCGGGGAGGAGTTTAAACACCCTATTGGTGATTCCGTCGGAGCCGGGTGCTTTGCGCGGTTGAAGCTTATTAATGATGTCTTGCACTTCGTCAGCTGTGACCGGAGGCAGAGGATCATCTGGGTCTTCTACAGGGGGTAGGGCGGCTCTACGTTCGACGAATGCGTTCACCTCATCGAGATGTCGTTTGTCTACTGGTTGAGAGCTGGGGGAGCACTGGGACTCTAGGCTGTCTGCTAGGCATTCGGCCTTCTCAGAGTCGTCGAATGCAACGCTCTTATCGGGTCGTGTGAGGGGAGGCATCGAAGCCTCTTCGGTGGAGCGCAACTTGCGTTGCAGCTGCCAGAAGGCTAGGTGGGTAGGCTCAAGCTCGCTAAGCGTCTTGTCCCATTGATCTGAACGATGCTCACTAGTGCGCTTCTTTACAGCACGCTGTAAATGACGCATGTGAGCTTTGTTCGCGTCGCAGGGAAAGTTGCTGTAGGCACGGATGGCCGCGTTCTTCTCGGTTATCAGTTCACGTACGTCAGCGGGTAGTATCCAGCGTTGATCGCTCAATGCTGGAACTTCTCGTGAGCAATCCTTCAGTACGGATTGCACGTGTTCTGTAAACGAGTTGATGGCGGCCGTCGTGTCTGCGACTGAGACTATGTGGCCGGGGATGGACTCCAGGTGAGACGACGTGGTGGATTTCAGCTTTTCGCTGACTTTCCTCCAGTCGGTTATCACTTGGGTTGGCGGGGGCTGGCTGGGGTCAGAGGGACCCGAGCGGGGAACTAAGTGCATGAGCACTGGTCGATGGTCTGAGTTAAGCTCATGTAAAGTCTCGATGGAATGCAACCTAAGGTTGACATTCTTGAGTAGCGCTATGTCGAGAACGTCCGGACGTTGGTCGGGATCGTGGGGATAGTGAGTATGCTCCATAGGAGCGATGGGATCGAAGTTGAGGGACTCACCCAGGTTATACACGTGACGTCCTCTGGCAGAGGTCGTCGTGCTGTTCCAGGCGGGGTGTTTGGCGTTGAGGTCGCCCGCTATGATAACGGAGTCACTCAAGCCGAAGAGGACGGCAAGGTCTTTGGTGAACAGAGTGTGCTCCTCGGACGTGCCGCCGGGAGGGATGTACGCGGAGGCGATAGTGATCGGTTGATGACCGGTCATGCCTAGTCGACACACTGAAATCTCGAGTAGAGACTCCATGGGAGGGGGATCTATGGGGATGCAGTGCAGTTCTTTTCTATAATAGATTAGAGTACCGCCCTTGTGGCAACGTGACCGATCGTTGCGAACTATGCGATAGTTGGCAATTCTCGGATCACGGTGACTGGGCTTGAGGAAGGTCTCCTGTATGAGGAGGATATCAATTTGATGGTCACGGAGGAAGGTGGCGATTTCATCACGCTGGCCTCTAATGCCATTGGCATTAAAGTACCCTAATTTAAGGGATCGGGGTTTGGTACACGTTAATCTCGTATTATCCATTGAAATTAAAGATTAATGCCGCTGAAGGCTTCGCCTAACTTGATTAGGGACTTGAGGATAATTTTAAGCTTATCACCGTCAGTGTTAGCCTCCCTGAGATCTGCCGCCATGCAGTCTGCTTCGGGAGTGACTAACTTTGCTAACGTTTCTAAAGTTACGTTAGGAGAGGAGACCGCGGCCGCGGGGCCGGGAGGCGCGGGACGAGCGGGCGCCGGTGCGCTCGCTTGGGCCACGGGAGTGGGGACAGGGGCATCTAATAGCCCGGGAATGGGGCTGGACTTTGCTTTGCCGAGTGCCGGGAAGGCTCTCTGGTGGTTCAGCGAGGTCCAGGGAGAGGGCCTCTGAGGGCTGAGTCTCTCCGGCATCTGTGCAGTTGGTAGCCTCACCGATGGGCTTTCTCTCTGCTGGCGGGCGTTTGCACGCTTCGCCAGTTTAGAGGAGGAGCCTTTGGGGGCTTTCGGGCAGCCGCGGTAGTTAGCCGGGTGGCCCGACTGGCCGCAAAGCACACAGCTCGGTGGCTCCGTGCATAGCGATTTGTCTTTGGGACGGGGGCAGTCTGCCGTACCATGGTCGCCTAGACACTTTACGCATCTGTGCGGCGCATGGCAGTTGGCTTGGCTGTGTCCGTACAGCTGGCAGCGGTGGCACTGCCCTACTACGGCTGAGCGGTAAGGCTTCTCTATTGAGATGCCTGTGAGGGAGCATACCGACTTCACTTTGAAGATCGGGTGGTGTCCTTCTACTGGGTCACAGATGACCAGTACCATATCGTACTGGGCTCCGCCTCTCGCCTTATGAAGGCGGTGGACGGCTGCGACCGGGATGTCCTGGCCTTGGAGGTCATTTAGGATGTCCTCCGTGGATATCTCCTTCGGGATCCGCCTGATCACCACGCGGGTGGGCTTCTCCTCTGGAAGGGAGTAAGTATGGAAGGCTATGTGCCTTCCGATCAGCTGACGGGTTAGTTCCCTGAAGTCAGCGGTCGTAGGGACCACCACTTTTATGCCCTGTTGTGTGCTTTTTGCGCTTGTATATTGTATGCGGCGCTCAACACACATTTTGGACACGTCTGTCCATTTCCCTTTGTCCTGAATGAACAGCGGGGGAGGGGGCTTCAGCTTCTTTGAAGAAGCGGCTGAAGGGTGAGCCTTAGGGCTGGCTGGCCTGCTGGTATGAGCAGCGGCGGACGTTGGTACGGGGACCGGGGAGGTGGGACGGGAGGCCGCGGGAGAGGGGACAGAAGGGAGCGCGACGATCTTTTTAGCCATGGCGGCCTGGGAGTTTTTGCCCTTCTTCCTCTTGCCCTTTCCGACGACTTGATAGTCGTCTTCAGAGGACGAGGCGGCAGAACACGAGTCTAAAATTGACTCTGAGTCGGAGACTGGCTCAGTTGTGTCCATGTTCTCGGAAACGGGAACAATGGACGCAGGTTCGGACTGATCCTTTGTTTGCGAAACAAAAGGTTTCGAAACAATGGGACTCGGTTTAGCCGGAATCGTGGCGGCGACGGCTGGCGGTAAGCCTTTGTCCATGTTCTCGGAAACGGGAACAATGGACGCAGGTGCGGGCTGGGCCTTTGTTTGTGAAACAGTGGGTTTCACAACAATGGGTCTTGGTGTAGCCTTAATCGCGGCGGCGACGGCTGGTGGTAAGCCTCTGTCGGCAGGCGGCGGAGACAAAGGGCTTTCAAGTGCGTCACTGAAGTCAGTGACGTTATCACTGGTTTGCCGGATAGCATTAATTTCAGACCCATATTTTTTAAAATTTGGGTCTGTCGCAACGATGCGCAAGAAAAAGCGCAAAAGGGCTTTTTCTGTCTCGTCGAGGGACGACATTTCATCGGCTAAAAGTTAGCGGACATTTGAGTGAAGCTCAGCGCGCTTAGCAACCTAATTCCTTGAACAATTATGTAGGGAATTTACTGGGTCAGCGACTCACCCGTTTCAACCTTCCCGCAGCCACAGTCCGAAGGTCCTGGCTTGGTAGCAACTCCAACCCCAGTCTTAGGAACTTGCTTTCAGGAACTTGTTAAAACGGGAAACACTAGCACAGTATATCGGCGGCACATGTGTTCGCGACGGAGTCCAATTTTTCACCTAGACCCTGAAGGGGTTAGGCGGGCGGATTGGGTCACCACCCTCTCTCGGTTTCGTTGGCACCGTTAGGTTTCCCACCAAGAACCTCGAAACTGAGGACTTTTCCCTGATGGGGCAAAGGAAGTTAAATCGGAATAATATCCGAAGCAAATGAGCAAGTGCTGTCTTAATAAAAAGACAGCAATTGTTCGGGGGTGTAGTCGAGGGACTACTGATGACGTCACGACACTGGGAAGCGACGAACCGATGACACACACTGATAGCGAGCGGGAATGCGAGCAGGTAGCGGCACGTCCGTACGCGACGGCGGTCAGGCGGCGAGTGTGTCTTACCGGAGTCAGTTTGATGCAAGTTAAATATAGCCCTGATGCAATGTTTTTGAGCAATAAACGCGCGCTCCTTGTCTGTAGTATTGCTCCAGAATATTACGCCGTATCTGAGGACTGAGCTAACGTAACCGTGGTAAGCTGTTAGTAAAGTAGTCTGATTCGCTATTTTTCCCAATCTGTGAAGTGCATATGAAAACTGTCCCAGCTTTTTGCATACATGGTCATTTTGAAATTTCCAGTTAAGTTTGTTGTCAATATGTAGCCCTAGAAATTTTGTTACTTCAGTTTCCTCAATATAATATGTATAGCGTACTCATTGTTGAAGAGCCAAATTAAATAAAAAAATCGCTATCTAGGTAATAGATTTCTAAAGTATCCGTACGTCGAGTTCGTATTTTAAAATTCATTATTTTAGTTTTTTCAAGGTTAATCATTAAATTATTAATTTTAAGCCAGTCTATAATTAATAATAGTGTTTGGTTAATGTCAGATTCTAGATTATTTGAATTATCATTATTTCCTTCATTTATTTTTATACATATTAATTACATTTTTAAATATTTTTACAAAATTATATACAAAAACATTTAAAAATATAAAAATAGTAGCCCACCGGTATCGGGAACAGGGTCCAAGCCACCGGCGGTCAGGGCTCCAGAGAAAGGAACCTCCTAACGATACGAGCCGTGTCCAGGAGTACCGCTTTCTGAATCAAGCCCTTGATCCAGCTGCCTAGCGAGAGCCTCATCAGATATTGGTCGAGGCTCTTGGCAATTAGGCCATTGGCTGATACGACTATCGGCACAATGATCGCTGAATCAACATCCCACATGTCGACAACCTCGCGAGCCAAGTCAAGATATTTGATTTGCTTATCTTTCTCGGCTTTCACGAGGTTCTCGTCATGTGGAACCGTTATGTCAACAATCATTGCGCGCCGCTCTGATCGATCCACCACCACTATATCAGGCTTATTGGCTACAATAGTCCTGTCAGTGATGATGGATTGATCCCAATACAGTGTGATATTGCCATTTTCGAGAACTGGGTCGGGCACATACCTATAGTACGGCACTTCCGATTCCACAAGGCTGTATTTCAGAGCAAGTTGCTGATCGATAATCCTGGCTACAAGGTTGTGTCTATGCAAGTATTCTCCGTTAGCTAGACGAGAGTTGAGTCCATTTGAGTACGCCGAAAGAGTACATCAAAACCGGCATGACCCAACCATTGAAGGCACGCACCTTATTTCCGCCTGATAAAAGACTATTAAATACTTTTCTCAGGCGGCCAAAGAAGCGCTCCTTCAACGATTGCTTCATGTCAACAGAATTGATGCCCAGCGCTTCCGACATACCCAAATACTTGTAGGTTTCGGTCGCTGAGAGGGATCTAAGATTTATGGAATCTGAGAGCTGGGTTCCCGCAGACTCCACAATCCCCCCTCGCCTTACATGCATGACCGCACATTTGTCCACACCAAATTCCATCCTGATGGCGCTACTGAAAGTTTCTGTTACCTTCAGTAGGTCCATCAGTTGCAAATCGTTGGGGGCAAAGAGTTTCAGGTCATCCATGTAAAGAAGGTGAGATATAACCTGACCACCTCTCCTCAACCGAAAGCCCAGACCTGAATCCTCCAGCAACGTGCTTAGAGGATTCAAGGCTAAGCAAAACCAAAGTGGGCTCAAACTATCGCCCTGAAAAATACCTCGCTCTATCCTTATTGGTTCGCTATTCCCTTCGATATGCCGACATCCTGAATAGCTAAGGACCGTCCTCCATTGCCTCATACACGACATCAGGAAGGTGCGTAGAGTTGCATCTATTTTATACAACTCTAGCACCCTCATGAGCCATGTATGTAGCACCGAGTCATAGGCCTTCTTATAATCTATCCAACATGTCGACAGATCCCTTCGGGAACGGCGAACCTGTTGGTTAATGGCCATATCAATGAGAAGTAGCTCCTTAGTACCGCGGGACCCGTTCCTACATCCATTTTGAGAAGCGGACATGATCGAATTGTCATCAATGTGTTTGCAAATTTTAGCTCTCAAAATGGATGTAAGAACTTTATACAATGTCGGAAGACAGGTAATAGGTCTATAATTTTTGGGCTCCGCAGTACTACCCGATTTATAGAGCAGGTGGGTGATTCCAGTAGTTAAAAACTCGGGCAGCGACCCTGATTCTAAAGCTGACTGGAATAGGGCCGCCAAGCGAGCGTGCGACCTCTGGATCCACTTAATCCAGAAGTTGTGCAGTCCGTCCGGCCCTGGGGATTTCCAGTTAGGCAACGGACGGACTGCACGAGCTACGTCTTGGGAGCTGATAGTGATAGCCCCCATTTCTGGAACTGGATCGCATACTCGCTCGACCACCCGAGTCCATTCACCCTCGGTGTGGCTAACAGGCACCGACCAGATGCTGCGCCAGAACAAGGACATGGCGTCATCATCCGGTAAGCGCGTGTCAGCCACACCTTGGTCCGGTCGCTCCCAAGTCCTATACACCCACCTTTCATCTCTTAGGAATGTGCGATTCAGAGTGTATCGTTCCACCCGCCGCTTATACCTACGAATACGGTTTGCCCATGCATACACTTTCTGCTTCAGGAAGTCGATGCGTTCTGTGACACGGGACATATAGTCTCGAGGACTAATATCAGTACCCGCAAATGCCCGTTTCACAAAACGCATCACTCGAGGGCGATTGTTGCCCTCCCTGAAGCAGATTAGTTTGCCGATGAGTGTTCTGGCCCCACCAATACGTCGCTCAATCCTGCATTGCCATGCCGGTACGGCAGGTTTAGGTCGTGCAGCTCTGTCATCAGAAAATTTGACATGAGCTACACGACATGCCGCTACAGCCGCACAATACAGGATTGAGTGAGCATCAGTGAGGTCTTCGCAGTTATCAAAATAGTTTGACAACTGCGAATCCAGAACAGCCACCAGCGCCCTATTTCTGTTATGCATGGGCAAACGAGGTAAGCGTGGTCTAAGTTCAGGCGACATGTACCGATATTCTCGAATCGCACCTTCCAAAGCACTTCTCATTTCCTCACTGCATTGGGTACTTACATTAGTAGCCATGTCATTACTCACCTCGTCCACGTGATCGACAATTTGACTAGACTGTGGTGGAACCACAGCCTGCGACGGAGGAATAATGACGTGACTACTCTGCATTTCAATTCGCAAGCGATCAAGTACGGTGTCATCCAACATATGATTACGTTGGATGACCCGCACCTGATCCGACAGTCGTTGCGCAGACACGTTGACAGCTGGCTTAAGCACCTGAAACAGAGAGAGCATCCGAACACGGTACGCGGTCAGGTTGTTTCCTCCCTCTGTAGCCCCATAGTATGAGCGCATGACATTTTCGTTGATGGGTCGCGTCCATCGCATGCGCTGCACACTTCCGCCGGAAGCTGGGACCCTATCAGAAGCCGGTGGGCCTCGAGGTCCTAAGCCGTCCGGTGGCCGGCGTCCTCCCCGTCGACGAACAGGTGGTGGCGTCGTGGGCGGAGAGAAGTACTCGTCGCTGTCGCTCGACGCAACTGCCACGGCCGGCGTCACAGCACTCACGTTGAGGCTGGGTTCCGGCGGCGGCGAGGCGGAGCGGGGCGACGAGTCCGGAGGCGGTATTCGTGCTCTTCGAGCTGCTGCTCTGGTCAACATCGTCTTCTTTTCATTTTATTTCTTATTTTCACACATGACATGTATGTATTTGACATACATGTCAGTTTTAGGTCCAGTTTCTATTTTCTGTATTTTAAATATATTTCATGGATTTTTTGGTGTAATTTTTCGTTGATACAGACATAATTGATTGTAGAAATAAAATAGGGTATCAGACTAGAAAAATAAACTGTTTAAAAATTTAAATTGATTAAAACTATGGAATGAAATTGGAAGACGTCTTGACTTTAGTATTGCCAGCTTTTATTATCATTATCATTAACGAATAAAACAGTGCTATCATCAGCAAATAGTGTAATGTCATGATTTGTTACCGAAGACATGCCATTTATATAAAAAAGAAGAATAAAGGACCCACGATAGTCCCTTGAGGGACGCCGAATTAAACAGTTCCAGCTTCAGAAGCATATATTTCTTCTGTTTATGTAGTGGGATTTGGTACATCTAACTTCTTCCTTACTTCTGTAAATTGTTGTCTGTTGTTAAGGTATGATTCTATAAGTTTGCACACATTGCCTCTCACACCATATGCATACATCTTTCTTAAGAGGATCTTGTGGTCGACACGGTCAAAAGCCTTTGACATGTCCATGTATACCGCGACCACTTTTCATAGACCATTGGTTAGCAGAAACACTGGTTTTACAGTGGTGACACTGACAGCTCATGATCGCAGCTTAGATGTCCTGATTGCGTTCAATTTCATTGGTGAGATTCGCTCATAGTCAAACTCAAAGATCCCATACAATAGCAACTTGAAACGAACACTCACTCATACCGTGCCGGCAGCGTTTTAGATATATAAGAAAGAAAAGTGAAGCGTGCATTGTATAAAGTTTTTCTTTGTGTATAACTTTCCCTGCAAGTTGTGGCTCTAGGCATATCCGCTCGGTGTTCTCTTGTAAAGCATTTCTGATTGTACTACTGTTAAAATAAAAAATAATTGTTATTAAAGAAAATGTAGGGACAACCAATAATAAAAAACCTTTTAAAAAAAGCTTTTATTTAAATGCGCTAAAAAGAAGAAAATAAAATTTTCTTTTAAAATTTTAACTATCAACTTATAACCTCATTATACACAATTTATATGATCATAAAAGCTTGTCGCGAGGTTTACATGTGTAAATAAACTAGTACCTATTTAATTGAGTAAGTAATTTAATCAACAAAGTTTTTTTTTTAATTTCAGTTTAATCATTTACCTATAGGTACTTACGCAAACCTCGCGACAAGCTTTTATGATCATGTAAATTGTGTATAATGAGGTTAAAAGTTGATAGAAAAAATTTTGAATGAAAATTTTTTTTTCTTCTTTTTAGAGCATTTAAATAAAAGCTTTTTTTTTAAAAAGGTTTTTAACTTAATTTTATTTTAACACTTTTAGTTTTGTCGTAATCTTTTCTGACGACTCATCATTATCACAATCTCAACACTTTTTTCGTTTCATGCTATTTATTTACCGTTAAGGAATTCCCTCGTGAGAAAACGATCCTGGCTGCAGGATGAGATCATGATACAAATCGTGATTATCTATCAAATATGAACGTGCATGCAAAGTTTTGTGTCTGTGCTATTAACCGTTGAAGAATTCCCTCGTGAGAAGACGATCCTGGCTGCAGGATGAGATCATGATAGAATTAATGTTTATCCATCATACAAATGTTCGTGTCTGTGCTATTAACCGTTGAGGAGTTCCCTCGTGAGAAGACTATCCTGGCTGCAGGATGAGATCATAATAGAATTCACGTTTATCCATTAAATATGAACGTGTATACAAATTTTCGTGTCTGTGCTATTAATCGTTGTAGAATTCCCTCGCGAGAAGACGATCCTGGATGCAGGATGAGATCATGATAAAATTCATGTTCATCCATCAAATATGAACGTGCATACAAATGTTCGTGTCTGTGTTTTCAACCGTTGAGGAATTCCCTCGTGCGAAGACGATCCTGGCTGCAGGATGAGATCATGATGAAATTCAAGTTTATCCATCAAATATGAACGTGCATACAAATTTTTGTGTCTGTGCTATTAACCGTTGAAGAGTTCCCTCGTGAGAAGACGATCCTGGCTGCAGGATAAGTTCATGATACAAATCATGATTATCTATCAAATATGAACGTGCATGCAAAGTTTCGTGTCTGTGCTATTAAACGTTGAGGAGTTCTCTCGTGAGGAGACGATCCTGGCTGCAGGATTAAGTTATGTCTATCATAAAAATGTATTGTCAACAGAACCAAAGGTGTGTGCAAAATTTCAGCTCAATCAGCCATCGGGAAGTGGTTCTAATTTAGCTTCCAAGATTCCACCGTAACAAACATACAATCATACATACATTGCAAGTTAATAAAATAAAATAAAAGCTTTTAACTTTACAAAAAAAATAAGATTTGGTGGTTTGATCATGTTAAGAGAATGCGTGAAAGCGACTAACAAAAGGTAGATGTGAGTGGCAACGCCGAGAGGGGATGCCCTAGAAGGAAAAACATAGATTTTTTCAATGAGGTGCTTCAGAAAGGTGATCAGCAGTGTGATTCTATAAGACCTCACTTAGAACTTCGAATCTGAATCCACTGTGAGTTTTTTGATTGGCATTCTAAAAACCCGGTTGATAATTCGAATTTACAGTAGCGCCACCCTTACGAGCGTGTCAGCGAGTTGAACTAAATTAACAAGGAGATTTTGACAGATACAAAATGAGATAACGTAAGAAGTGGCATTCTGTAAGGTCATCGGTCATTTTGAACCTTACGCGAAGTGACAGTGGATAGCGTGTGAGATGCGAGTTGTTGTCTGAATTTTACAGAATCGACGTACAGATGTATGAACGTGGCGTGTCTACCTACCTCCGTGGGAAAAAGGGTGAGTTTGCGTATGTATGAGTTAAAATAAATAAATCACTAATTTATTTATTTAAATGAAAAATCGTCTCTGACTCTCTGTTGCCTTTTGAAGTCTTAACAAGGTTTATTTGTTTATTTCGATATTTACAAGTTGCAGTAGCCTAGCGTAGTTCTATGAAAATATTTCTAGGAATCGATGCGATTGGAATGCAACCAGTCAAGCACAAAGTAAGAAATATTAAGGAAATATTATATTTCGAATAATATCAAGTTAATTATCTCCACGAAATTGTTAAGTATCTCGACAACATGAATAAAATCTGAATCGTTAATAATTTTCAAATAAGTTTATACCTAACTGCTTTTTCATAACTGGGCATGTAATCTGGTTAAGTATACCTAATTAAATGTCTAAAAAGTGCACTATTCATTTTCAACGTTTATCTATTAGCGCCAGTTAAAATTAGAACAGTGCAGTAATATTAAGGTATTCATTAAGATTTCACTTAGTACTAAGAAAACTCTCACCGACTGTACGACACTTTGCGTGACTAGTGCTCTTTCTTTGGCCAGAGAATCAGCATTACCATTGAACGTGGCAACTACTGGGCAGGTTGTATGACAGTGATGCGCAGGTGTACTTACCTAGACGACTAACATTGGTAATCTTACAACCATATTCTATGTGCCAAACCAAATCCATTTTTGGATTTAGTCGAACTATATTGTCATGACCACAGTTGAAAGCACGCACCAAATCGTATTGCTAGAATTTCCTGGCGGCAATTGGCGGTACTTCAAATAAGATACCTCCTCCAGCTACCTATCTCGGTGGAACTCATAGTTGCGTCCTGCTTCAATCAATGCTAAAGATGCATATGCATATCTCCTTATTTTTATTTTTTTAAATGTTTTTATAATACAAATTTTTAATTTTATAAGTGTACTTTAAATACCTCCATGACCTGTTTACTATTCAATGCATCCATCAGCATAATTTTTTGAGTGCGTTACATTGACTTTTACCGTAAAATGTGACTATTCTGCAAAAACAAAGTCGTTTCCCTGCAATAACTTTTACGTAGGATTACTTAATTTGATGTACAGAATATTGGGATGACGGCTTCGTGGAGGGTCAGTTTATATCTTGTAAGTATCAATTTTTTGTGCTAGAGTAAAAGGCCATTAATGTATTTGCGAAATTCAGAACCCATTCATCACCTTCAATTCAAGTGAAATAACAATTGGTGTACTTTTACAAGAGCAGTGTTTTTGAGCCGTTGCTGACGTCCACAATAACTTGTTTGTTCTCGTTTATAGTCCGGGAACGTTCGCAGCTGCCCCAGTGATGCTATTTCATATTCGACATGTCAACCGTTTTGCGTTGATTTTTTTATTACAGCAAGAGTAAAATACTCTTTTTTTATCGCTGCTCCAGGTTATTGATGTTGATTGTCAATGAATAAACATTGAAAACACTCTCTATGGGCTATAGTTTAGCATTCCGGAATATTTTCGTCATCCATTTACAGTGTTTGGGGTAAATAAGGTTAAAAACGATATAATAACAATACCTATTTAATCAAACCAATTTTCGTTGAAAGTTATTTTCACATTCTTTTGTAGAGAATCTCACACTTTTTCAGAATTTTTCTTCTCGGTCTTTAATAATTAGAGGGGTCAAGAGTGTTTTTTGCCATTTGGCAACTGAACTCAAAAAATAGCAACAATATTTTTCAACAGGATTTCTGTATTTTGATTATTGTAAACATTTTGTACTCGAATGTACATACTCCGTAATTACCGTTGGGAAAACCAATTTCAGTGTAGTCGTATTACAATTAATAGCAAAAAGGCAAAAGTATGTAAATAACTAATCTATTTCAAACTATTTGTTGAAAAGGTTTTGCAAGCAAAGCGGGTGTCGACTATTCTGCCAATATCTGAAGACAAAACTGAATATACATGGTATATATATGGCTTAGGAAAGCTGTTTATAGCTGGTATCATTCAACAAGCATTGTAAGAGAAAAAATCTACATAAGCTTCATCATTCGTTTCCAAATTTAAGCTTTTAAAGTTACACTGATGGCGACATCATTGATTAGATTTGAACATTGATGCTGCATGAGCTTATATCTTGAAAATTTGACGCAGGTGTTATGCGGGGAAACAAACAAAAAGCCAGTCTAGAAGTCTGTCTAGTCAGTCAGAAGTCAGTCTAGTGGGTAGAACAGGCTTTCAAAGCCTTTTAAAACAAAGAATCGAATGTAATGGCCACACACAGCACTGCAAATAGAAGATGAATGTGATTCCGTTAAATAGTTGGCTTTCCTTACTCAACGTTAATTTCCTCCCTTAGTTGGCGCGCTGTTGCTTTCAAAGTTTAACAAAACGTAGCTCGATGGTAACTCAAAATATTCTAAGCTAACCTGCATACATTCACACTTTCCCACTGTCTATTAAGGTAACACAACAGTAACTGTCGACACAGTAGAACTGTATAACTGTCAGCATAGTTGGAACTGTCGAGCTCAACTAGTCCGCACTTCTGCTGGAATACTAAATGGGTTAGATGTGAGGTCCAACTTTTAGATTCTGTGGTTCTTGATGTGCAAGAATATTTGAGTGGGTTTGGTTAGTAGGATTTGTGTTTCGATTGTAGAATGTGTGTGAGTTTGTGTCTATTGTACGATGTTTTTGTAAAAAAATAAATTGTTAGTGTTCTTCCTGTAAGCAGAGTTCAAGCCAATCGCGGATCTGACTCCAAACACCGAACTCTGGCAGATAATGATCTGAAGTCCGTCAATGTCTGCATATTAAAAGGGGTTGAACTCTAAGCAGGTCATTCAGAAAAAATAAAAATTTCGTAGTTTATTTTACATGTATGTATCAGTGTAAATAATTTTCTTAAGAAAGTCCTACCCAAGGGTAGCAAACGTAGCTATGCATTGATCTACCAGGCGGAATAACATAACGATTTTAATGAGCTCCTGACTGAGGTGCCTTACGAATCATATAGCTACATAATTACGTTTCTGCTCTACCGAACCAACGACAAGTGCTTCGAAAGGTATATTATTCGCATTTTCCTTATAATTGTATATTAAAAAGGTAAATTAAAGACGACAAAAGAGGGAACATTTTTGGAATAATTTCCAAATGGGAATAAGTGGAATCAAGGACAAAGTCAATAAAAATGCCAATTAGCGAAATTGAATGAAACTGAAACTGTATTTATTATTTTTCAGCTTTCTTGTTACTATGTAAGGCTTTTTTTTCTACACTTTATGTGAAAGTATTATTGTTTGAGACCAAGGAATCCAAGTTAAATTAATCTGCTACTATATGCATATGCTGCGCTTTTTCGGGGATAATTTTTCTGGATTATTACATAACTGCCAAAACATATCTTTCCTCGGAGGTAACTGGCATTAGGTACGTTGTATTATTTTTACTCAAAAGTCTTTTCAGGTTCCGGCGCTCAGGCCTCTTGGACGGTATACCTCTACTGTACTGCGGCGCCGAAGCCATCAAGAAGCGAGGCATTTCTGTGATGACGTGGCCGGTCCAGGAGGGCCTGATCCAGAATTGGGACGAGATGGAGAAGCTGTGGCACCACGTGTTCTACAAGGAGCTCTGTGTGCCTCCCGAGAGCACTAAGATTATGCATGCAATGCACCCACTTGCGCCGGATTCTGATAAGTGAGTGTTTTGAAATAAAAAACAATACCTGACTCATTTAAATTTCTTAAATAGCCAAAAAACTTTTGGACTCGAACCACCACCTTTTATAGCAGCATTAATGTTACTTAAGTTTGTGACAGAGACTTTTTCTTACAAAACTAAAATACCTATATGGCAAAATTTATGGACCAACTATGTGGGGTGTTCAGAATGATGTACTGAACACGTGGTGACCTTTTTAGCTTAGCGTCGTACTTAGAAGTCAAAAAAACTATCTTTTTAGCTTAGCGTCGTACTTAGAAGTCAACAAAACTATCTTTTTAGCTTAGCGTCGTACTTAGAAGTCAACAAAACTATATTTTTAGCTTAGCGTCGTGCTTAGAAGTCAACAGAACTATATTTTTAGCTTAGCGTCGTACTTAGAAGTCAACAAAACTATCTTTTTAGCTTAGCGTCGTACTTAGAAGTCAACAAAACTATCTTTTATTCAACCAGGGAACGGATGGCTGAAATCTTCTTTGAATCGTTCGCCGTTAATGCGCTGTACATCGCAAAGTCGCCATCTTTAGTCCTGAGCGCGTACGGCAGGACTTCTGGAGTTGTTTGGGAGCAAGGTTACTCCTGTTGCTATGCGACTCCGGTCTTCGAAGGATTTCCTCTGAAGTATGCCACCGTCACCTCCCCAGTAACAGGCAAGATGATGACGGATAGACTACAAAATCTGATGTTCAAAGCTGGATATTCCTTCACTACTCCTTTTGAGTTAGATCTGGTTGATCAAATAAAGGTGACTTTTTATGTTATCACTAGCTTCTGCCCGCGGTTTCGCCCGCCGTGCTATAGCAATTTGTCCACCCACAACCATAGGCACTTCGGGGGAGTCATGATAGCCTAGTGGGTGACCGTCGTACTGCCAAGTCATATGTCCCAAGTTCGAACCTCTGATTTTTCGGATTAATGTGCGTTTTGTGTAATTGTGACTTGCTTCGGTGATAGAAAACATCGTAAGGAAACCAGCATGCCTGAGAGGCACTTCTCAATGGCATGTAAAGCCAAGTCAGGCGCCCATAGTCGGCATAAAAACTCTGACACCCGGTTAGGCCACCCGATACCACACGATAAACAAAGAAAGAAGACTTCGGAGAAATACGTAACGCGGTATTAATGAGCACTCCTGGCTGAATCGGGAAGAAACTTGGAAAGGTTCCTCGTCAGTTCAAAATGTGATTGATTACCTGAAAGGACTATATCTTTTTTTATTAAATTTAAGGAATAATAATTCCCGTACCTAATTACTTTAAAATCCCGTTGAAAAATTACCAGGTTTTACCGATACTCCAGCTTATTTTGACAAAGCTTTATTATTTTTAAAATGTATTCTTTGTGTTTCAGAAAGATATATGCTACGTCTCTCAAGACGACCAAGAACTGGCGGCAACAGCAGGGTTCGACGAGAGCAGGGCCAGGTACAACCTGCCAGATGGACAGCATATACTCTTGGGAGAGGAGCGTTTCCTCTGCCCAGAGGTGTTGTTCCAACCTGAACTAGAGGGGCTAAAATGCAGGAACGTCATCGATGTTATTTGTCACAGCATTGATTTGTGTGATCTTGATTTTAGGTAGGTTATGGATTTACACTATTTTGCGTAAATTTCACTTTTTCTCTAATCGGCGAAGCAACGAACGTAAAGAATCCGGAATGGGGCAAACAAAAACTTTGAAGACACGGTGATTCTACCAAACCCACGGTTCCCGCTTGGTTTACGATGGAATCTCTCTTTCAGAGAGGACACCTTTGCTTCGACAATGGGGAAGACAAGTTGTAACATATTGCATGGAAAAAAAACAAACAACGGAAACAGTGACGGCTCACGGCGTCATTGCTGATGACGACATGCCAATGCCAGTTCTTTCTTTTTAACACAAATGAGTTAGATAAGAAAGTGAACCATGGCCGTTTACTTCATAATTGGTGTTTGTTAATCTTTTTACAGGTCCATATTCTACAACAACATAGTGCTCTCTGGGGGGTCAAGCATGGTGACAGGTCTTGTAGACCGCTTGACCAAGGAGCTGACCAAACTCCTCAAGAAGAAGCTGCCAGACGTGAAGGTCAACATTGATGCAATTAACAACCGACAGAACGCAGCTTGGGCTGGGGGGTCCATACTGGCTACCTTGCCTAACTTAAAGGGATTCTGGCTAACCAAGGAGGAGTATGCTGACACGGGCTCAGATCGAGTCCAATCTAAGTTCTTCTAGACCAGACGGTGTCTTAGAAGTTAACCTAACCTAACCCATATTTCTGTAACTAAGGCAATTATTCTCACAGGACACCGCTCGTCAGCGCGGTTCGGGCTGTGAAGTAAATGTATTAGCAGAGCGCCGCGCAGAGACGCAGTGAGCGCCACTCGTCTGTGCATGTGACGGGCGGTGTACGTGTGTTAGGCATCAACGGATTTCATACAAGCCATTACGACGTGAGGACCGTTTCAGCACCCGACCGCACGGACGAATGGTTGCGTGTGCGATCGGCTAAGTAGCTCAAACATACTTTAAAACTACGTTCAACATTGTAAACACTAAAAATGGTACCTTTGAGAAAATAAGTATATCATTTTTAATACTAAAGGTTTCAAAATACTATGTTCGTAACATCATAGCGATATAGGAGGAGAAAATTACAGTTAAAAGTTGCTCAGGATATATCGTTCTTGAGTGTGCTTTCAGATGCTGCCTGGACTAGTAACGGAGGCGAGTTAACGAAGCTACCTTGCTCCAAACTTTTTGTGGCTTCTAAGTTAGTTGTAAAGATATCGACAATTTACATTAAAGTGCGTACACTTAAATGCAATTTTAGACATACGACGTAGATTAAGCTTCCAAGATTAATATTAAAATCACGCAACTCATTCGAGGCGTGTTTTTCTGGCATGACAGGAACGTATTTACATACTTCAAAAAATGCTGCTAATCACGGTTTCAATGTGATGGTATTGGGTTGCCAAGCCCATGTGTGTGGGTCTGGTCGTATGTGACATGCATATTAAGAGCAGTCACGTGATTTTGTGAGCGATATGACAGGTCCTCTTTACTTGAGTAAAAACAGATCATCATTGATGCCCTAAGAAAAATCCATATACATATATGGTAACAGTTCATGAAACAGGATACACTAATAAATTAAACTCCACATGGTATAAAACAAAGTCACTTCCCGCTGTTTGTATGCTTAGATCTTTTAAACTGCGCAACGAATATTATTGCGGTTTGCATCAATAGACATTCAAGAGAAATGTTTATTTACGTATAATACATAATTAATCCACCACATTAGTATCTACATTGCACGCGTGCGAAACCGAGACCCTTGATCACGACATAACTTGAGAAAGACTTAACCGATTTAATACATCTTTTCTTTAAACTTTTTCTAATTCTTTGTAGAAGGTTTTTAGGTAGGTAGTAGGTAGGTAAGTAGAAGGTAGGTAGATAGATAGTAGGTAGGTAGTAGTTCGGTGGTAGGTAGTGGGTAGGAACAAATTCATTGCAACGCATGCTGGGATCTGCTAGTGTATAATAAATAGTGAAATGCTTTGAGATCATAATAGGTCCAGATCTGTGAAAGTTTTTATCGCGTTTTTGGATTAGACATTTATCCGTCATTGTCTGCTGTTTTTGCCACTAATGCCTTCTTCTTGTCAGTTAGTGCCAAGAATAACGCCTAGCGAAAGTGATATATACCGTGTAAAGGTTGCGGTCATAGTGTGTGTAAAGCCTGATAAAAGTAAAACACATGTAAGATAATTAACTATGCTCTTACCTCTTGGACACGACATACAAGCTCAAAAGTGTTACGACAGCAACTGTGGAGAACACAACCTACTGCTTGCGTATGTGCCTGCCTTGGGACTTGCGCACCGACTGACGGTTCACACACGATGGGAACAAGTTTTCTGTCGCAAGTTAAGGTTGTGAACAGGGCATAAGGTTATTACTGGTGTTTGAAGCACGTATAAACATAATTATGTTCTTACGACTGTTTGTAGCTTCAGTAGGCTTCAACTTGATTATGTATAAGTCTGTAAAGTGGTTTATTTGTTTCTTTAATTAAAATAAATAATGAACCTAAACTGTGAAGTATTTAGTTTTATTGTGTAGCGTAGTTCCAGAGAAGCTCCCGTTCTCTGAAATAAATGAATCTGTTGGTTTTTAAAAGTCGTTTGTACTCCGTATTCGAGCTTAGAATTGCAATTAAAATTGAAGCACACATTAGTTAGCTGTTGTCTAATGCAAGTTCAAAGAATGATATTATTCTTCTTAAATAGGAAAATGCAGAACAACAATCTATTAATGAATGCTGTTACGGATAGTGTAAGTTTTGCACACATTGCAACAGTACGATTCTTATTAATTTTAGAATGGTGATATTTGTATGTTCTTCTTGACTTGTGTTTGTTTAGAACGTTTATACTATTTGTCACTGAGCCATAACTAGACAGTATGGTCTGTATCTTGGGCTAGGTGTATAATCTCCAGTTAGCTTGATTGCGATAGCAGAGAGAGGCTGAATATGTGTGCTCAAATTGATTAAGTTGTCTGTACGAACTGTCGTGGTTAGTATACAGCAGAAATGCAATATAGATGTTCCTAATATTAATAATGAAGAGCTCCGAAGGCTAAAAAATAAAATATTTTTAAGACGTTATGGTTGGCGAGAAGTTTACATAATTCCATGAATTTCACATTCCTTTAATGGAAGGTTATTTTATTTTTAATGTATCTCATACCAAAGGGAAATGTAAAATCATATTTTAAAGAAACACTCAATTGCAGATCAAACAGTCTTTCTTCAATTTAAAATTATTGGGTAGCTTTGCAGATATACATATAATTATACATATAATATATGTGTGTCACTGAAATGTGCGGGGAAATTCAATTTAGTTATTTAAATACTTACTCGGTACGCGGTTCTTTGAATAATTCATTATATTATTCATGTAGTGAGGACTGATCACATTCGGTATTGAATTGCGTTGAAATATGGGGTGTTTTGTTATGAAAGATGTTTTTGAAGTGAAAACTTCTGTAGCGGCGTTGTGAACTTTTGTGATGGGAAAAAAATGTTAAACTCGCGTCAGGACACGCGACCGTCAGGTTATTAATGTGACGAAGGAATTTGAACTTAATGACAGATGTCATTGAGTTTGGGTTTCCAAAACTGGATAATTATCTTATGCACAATCAAAACCTTCGGTTACTCCAAAGAGGCAAAATTCAAATTTAAGACGGATTGTATTAGTTCTGATGTATTAAATTTTTAATGTAATATAAATTGTCATGTTTGTGTACGATAGCGCAATAAATGAATATTGTATAATACCACATAAATGATAGTACTTTTAAACTGATAATTAAAGCAATAGGGGTGCGGACTGGGTCAAGAAAACGACATTCTATTTTGTCCGTCAGGCAAGTAATACAAAAATATTAGTCAAGTATTTTTTGTTTTATCAAAATATCAAAAAAATACTTAGTTAAAACTCATTAAAGTTGGAGAGTGGGGGCTAACTACGTCACAAGTAGGTATAAAACTTACCTACATGTGACGTCATGTGCCATTTCAACTCAATATATCTCCGTTATTTTATGACCACGTGAAAAAAGAAAAAATACGTGTCCAATACTTTTCAATAAACTACCCGAGGGACAAAGAAAAAAAAATGTGACCATCCCCTATTCGTCAAAATATCAAAAATGCACAACGTTAATATTCAAGTTGTGCAACCCGTTTTTTCTTCTTCATTGTGTTTGGAATAAGTTAGTTTCTCTCCAGACATATGACCATCCGACAAGATCGGTACAGATAATATTTATCGTATGCATTGCATTGTTGGTGGCGTGGCTAAATAGTAACATCCGCTCGGGTCGATCTTTAGGCAAAGCCGTCCTTGCCTAGGTAGGTCCGTGGATGGGTGACGTCCCATTACATACCGAGTTTCCTTGGTACCTCGGAAAGCACGTTAAGCCGTTGGTCCCGGCTGTCAATTATTGTAGATCTTCACAGTTGTCACAGGTAGTCAGTAGCCAGATAGAGACAACCAGTCTTACCAAGGGGCCTCGTATTGCCCAGTACTAACTGGGTTGTGTTGGTCAGATAGGCAGTCGCTCCATGTAAAATACTGGTATTCAGCTACATCCGGTTAGACTGGAGGCCGACCCCAACATAATTGGAAACAGGCAGACGATGATGCATTGCATTGTTACGAGATTGTTCGTTTGTAAAGTCATCTCTAAATCTATATATATAAAAGAAAGTCGTGTTAGTTACTTCACTTATAACTCAAGAACGGCTGAACCGATTTAGCTGAAAATTGGCAGGGAGGTAGTTTAGAGCCAGGAGAAGGACATAGGATACGGTAGGGTAGGGTAGGGTAGGTAGGTAGGATAGGGTAGGTAGGTAGGGTAGGGTAGGTAGGTAGGGTAGGGTAGGTAGGTAGGGTAGGGTAGGTAGGTAGGGTAGGGTAGGTTAGGTAGGGTAGGGTAGGTTAGGTAGGGTAGGGTAGGTAGGTAGGGTAGGGTAGGTAGGTAGGGTAGGTAGGTAGGTAGGGTAGGTAGGTAGGGTAGGGTAGGTAGGTAGGTAGGGTAGGGTAGGTAGGTAGGGTAGGGTAGGTAGGTAGGGTAGGTAGGTAGGGTAGGGTAGGGTAGGTAGGTAGGGTAGGGTAGGTAGGTAGGGTAGGTAGGTAGTAAGGGTAGGGTAGGGTAGGGTAGAGTAGGTAGGTAGGGTAGGGTAGAGTAGGTAGGTAGGTAGCGTCGGGTAGGGTAGGTAGGATAGGGTAGGTAGGTCGGATAGGGTAGGTGGGTAGTAAAAAGTGCATTGCAACGCATGCTGGGTACAGCTAGTATCTATATATATATAAAAGAAAGTCGTGTTAGTTACTTCACTTATAACTCAAGAACGGCTGAACCGATTTAGCTGAAAATTGGCAGGGAGGTAGTTTAGAGCCAGGAGACGGACATAGGATACGGTAGGGTAGGGTAGGTAGGTAGGGTAGGGTAGGGTAGGTAGGTAGGGTAGGGTAGGTAGGTAGGGTAGGTAGGTAGGGTAGGGTAGGTAGGTAGGTAGGGTAGGGTAGGTAGGTAGGGTAAGGTAGGTAGGTAGGTAGGGTAGGGTAGGTAGGGTAGGGTAGGTAGGTAGGGTAGGGTAGGGTAGGTAGGTAGGGTAGGGTAGGTAGGTAGGGTAGGTAGGTAGTAAGGGTAGGGTAGGGTAGGGTAGAGTAGGTAGGTAGGGTAGGGTAGAGTAGGTAGGTAGGTAGCGTCGGGTAGGGTAGGTAGGATAGGGTAGGTAGGTCGGATAGGGTAGGTGGGTAGTAAAAAGTGCATTGCAACGCATGCTGGGTACAGCTAGTATCTATATATATATATAAAAGAAAGTCGTGTTAGTTACTTCACTTATAACTCAAGAACGGCTGAACCGATTTAGCTGAAAATTGGCAGGGAGGTAGTTTAGAGCCAGGAGACGGACATAGGATACGGTAGGGTAGGGTAGGTAGGTCGGATAGGGTAGGTGGGTAGTAAAAAGTGCATTGCAACGCATGCTGGGTACAGCTAGTAATAGTATATTTCAAAAATCCCACTTTAGAGTGACGTCAATTTATTTCTCGTATTCTTCTCAGCAAACCTTTATTTTTAAATACCCATATCGAGGAAATGTATAAGAGCTAATGCATTACCATGATGTGGGAATAACTAGTCCCCCATCTTTGGGAATCCGATATATTGAATTTTGAATAACGTCACTTATCTAACCATGAATTGTCATCCAAACTAAGAATAGAATAGAATAGAATGCATTTATTTGTCAGAATATTGTACAAAGCTGTTATGTGAGTATGTATTACGATCATAATATTCTTCCGTTTCCGGCGTACAAATATGGTTTTTAGAATTGTGGTTCATCATTACATTAAAATTGAGTTATTGATCATTAGAATTACAGATAATTTAAATAAATTGAACAGTATTTGTATACGAGATTAATTATATAAGTCAAAATTCAATGAAGTCAAGGAGATACAATATGATTTATAGGCAATAATGTCAAATATTTAGGTAAATTTTTCATTCATAAAATCTTCAGTCAAGTAATAACATTTGTTTAAAAGAAAGTTAAATAATTTACATTTAAATTTTCTAAGGCTGAGAGTTTTGAAGTCATCAGGTAATTTTTTGTAGACAGTTATGGACATGCAGTATACATTACTAGAAAATAATTTAATTCTACGCCTAGGAACATTAAGCATATGCACTTTACGGCTAGGTCTGGATACAACATCATTAAACAAGATAAATTCGTGACTGTTTTGGTGAAGTAAAATACAAATTTCAAAAACTAGGCATGTAGGTACGTAAACAGCTCAATCGGAAACATCCCAAGTGGATCAACGACCTCCAAATTTTTTTTTACCTAGAATGTTCGTTGGTAACAGGCAGAGCTAATAAAAGCGTGTACAATATTTGAATTACAGAAAACTTCTCTATCCCCAAAGCCATTAATATACACGACTTAGTTTATTTCAAGGTTCAATAGTATTTCCACATATGAAAGTGACATGTGCATTTTTACGAAGTCCACAGTTAATTCGTCGAGTCAGTGGCCGTCAGCTTTGGAAATTCACGAGCCAATTTACGAACCATACGAAGTGAATTGTAATGTATTAATAAAATACAAAATGTACATGGAACAAATGTTAAATGGCATTATTTCCAACTTTATTTTTGGTCGGCTTCCAGTCTAACCGGATGCAGGTGAATACCAGTATTTTACATGGAACGACTGCCTATCTGACTTCCACAATCCACTGAGTACTTGGCAATACGGTAGCCCTTGGTAAGACTTACAAATGACAGCCGGGGCCAACGGCTTAACGTAATTCCGAGGTACGGAGGAAACTTATTATATAATGGATGGCCACCCATCCCCAGACCGAACTTGGCAAGTGCAGCTTAACTTTGAACATCGTCCGGCTGTTATTTTTTCGCTACGAGCTACTCAAACCCGCCTAAAAATTTATTTGTTTAATTTAGATGAAAAACGCGATGACACAGACCGATACGTGAAGCAAATGTTTAACGTGTTTACGATATTTCAGGTGCTGAGAATATTCTTGGGGAACGGAATTTTACTGAATTTTTATTACAATTTGAAAGATCGTAACGTACGATACGTTGGTGGCAACACTTTAACTATGGGTTGGCATTAAACTGATGGGTTGGTTAGGGGTGTACACTGTTATGTACCTAATAGTATACTCTTATTTTACAGGTTTAGGCGGCGAGCTTATCCAACTGGGGCTAGGCATGTTTTTTTAATCCATACTAATATTATAAATGCCAATGTAACTCTGTTTGTTTGTTACCTTTTCACGACTAAATGGCTGATTGGATCGTCATGAAATTTGGCAAGGAGATAGATTATATCGTGGGGAAGGACATAGGCTACTTTTTATCCCTGAACAACAGATCAAAATTCACGCGCACGAAGTCGCGGGCAGCAGCTAGTATTAAAATAAAACACAATACCGTCTCTACGTCATAATTTAGCAATGACACATTATGTTCACAGGAATGACATAAATCCATACAAAAATAGAGAAAAAATATCGCTATTCTGCGCTTGGAACACGATATATTGGTATTTGGAGCGATAATATATGGGCGTGATTAATCATGCCGCTTCAAGGTTGTTGCACACTGGAGCGAGCGTTTTGATTTATTTGTTACAATATCTTGTGCATGTTTAGGTGTTGCTTCCTGTACCGTCGTTGGAGATAAAATTGTTGAAATGTTCATGTCTATATCGTAATGTACTTGCGTAAGCCAAATAGTTGCTATCGGCAAAACTGTAACGTGTCGTCTTGGCAACTATGTTTTTTTGCTATATTAGACCCTACAGATCCCAGATCTTCTATAAAAAATATCTTTTGATGGCTTTTACAGTATCTTTATTCGAACTAATACCTGTATTTTCAAGAGTGTAGGCATTTCGCAATTTGTCAAAAAAACTTTTAAAATATCTACAGACCTATTTTTGACATGAGATTGATTTAGTTTCAACGTTTTAAATAACGACAATTGGCTTTCTGATCTAGGAACCTAGCAAAAATTTATCTTCCTTTTTCTGAAATAATAATATGAACTTAATAATTATCCATATTAAGTCTGTATGTCCCCCAATCTCTGACAACTTTATAATACCACTTTATAGCTTTAATGTAAGTTAAAGCACGTGATGTGAAAGCTACCCCGTTTTTATCTCGCTTGTCAAACTTTCAAGTAAGGTATTAACTTAACTTCCAAACTTTGTTTAAACTTGGGTTAAGGTTAAGCTAAGATTATAAATTTTATGATTCCAAGAGACTCTACCCTTCAGATTATTCGTATTTCGAGATTGTGGTTAGCGACTTTATATTTTATAATGTTATTGCGATGGAGTCAGTGTGTCGTTGTCTTTATCATTTGTGTCATATCAAATGTACCTGGCAGCCTGAAACGAAGACAAATATATCAAATGTTTTTATTTGCACATGACAAGGTCAAATTAGTTTTATTACGTGAAAAAGTCTGTTTTGTATTGTGTCACAAACATAATACTTTTATTAAACACAAAAAAATGAATGACCCTTTCGAGAAGCCAGTTGTGGTGATTGACAATGGTAGCTACAACATCAAAGCTGGGTTTGCTTGTGACAACCACCCAGTATCCATCTTCAGGACTGCGATCGGACGGCCAAAGTACCTTCAAGGATCGTATGGGAAGACTCCATACGAGGTGTATATTGGGAACGATGCCGTGGAGCGCATGGATGAACTAGATTTGAGCTATCCGGTCGCCAAGGGGAAGATTAGACACTGGGATAATATGGAGCGGGTGTGGCATCATGTATTTTATAGGGAACTAAAGTCGGCTCCAGAGGACCGAGCGGTGCTGCTGTCCTGCGCCCCTGCTACTACTATACCGGACAAGTATGTTTTCATTAGTTTTTATTACTGTAGCACTTGGTAAATACTCTAAGATAATAAGATCTTAAATTAACTTGCAGACAAAGTACAGGCAAATATGTAGGTCTTTAAGCGCAAAATTTTGCACAAAACTTGCTCAGACAATAATTATTACGAATTTGAGCATTAAAAAGAGTTTTTTGAAAATTTATCTTTTCCCATCGAGTTATAATTTTTCAGTTTTTATTTTTATTTACGGTATTAAGAGGATGTTATAATAATTATACTAGGAACTTCTTTATTTTTACCACGGTCCATGGCTTTTTCAATTCATAAATACTTTTAAGTTTTAGCGCGCGATTTCATTCGCGCCGAAATTTTGACATGTTTTTCAGGGATAAATTATACATTTATACCTTTCACTGAAATCATTCTGTCTATTGATGAAAACCGCATCAAAATCCGTTGCGTAGTTTTAAAGATCTTAGCGTACAGACGACGGTGGGAAGTGGCTTTGTTTTATACAATGTAAAGAAGATATCTCTGAAATCGCCCACTCGTCTTGGGATCCCTTGCTGATCAATATGCGAGCCTTCCCCGTATAAGAAGAGGCCTTTGTCCAGGCGTGGGACAGTAATGGGCTAGTATTATGTGCCATGAGCATATTCAATAGATAGCTTTCAGATTTACTCCCTGCACAACATAATACATGATAGACATACACGCGTCGGTAAATTATTTATCCGAAGACTTCTTACGAAACGTCGTAGTCGTTCGTATTTTCATCCTAAGACGCAACATCTAATACGTTTATTCCAAACACAAACATACATTATCTATTGATATACAAAAGAAAATTGTTTTAACCTAAGACAAAACGTCGTGGTTTCGTCCCGACACGAAAGCCTGTCTGCTTTTGTGGGTAATTTTGTAAGCGCATGTACTGTCACGTCTCTTGACGCTGGGTGGGTCAGTAGCAAATACTGCAAGAGCACAGTTTTGTCTACAATGTTTAACTTTGTCTGGAAGGAATTTCGGAAATTAAACTAGGGAGTTTATGTAGGTAGCGAAATTCTTCACATACCTAGGTACATTTTGTGGACATTTTGCGACTTGCATAATACCTAGACTGTATAATAATGTAACTAAATAACATAACAGTACGCCTGTGATCCTCAAAGGGGTATGCAGAGGCGTACCTAATAGTACAACCACGTTTCGTGAGTTACGTTTTAAGTCTCAAGTAATAGGGGCGAGCTTATTCCCATCAACTGGATCCAGACTCCGTGGATGCTACTGAGAAAGATGGAAAGACCTAATAGCACTTGCTTGACCTGGGCATTGAAACCAGTACCTCATGCTCAGAGTTACCTCATGCTCACGTGTGTGAGTAAGACGAGGTACGACAACAAAGCTGTAAGTGATAAACTGTGTAATGTGGATTGGTCATTTTTGTTACAAATACAAGACCCAAACGAATTGTATACAGAAATGCTCGCGATTTTTGGCGATATTTATAAAAGCTCGGAAATGGTTAACTCGGTGCGCCCTAAACGCAAAACGCAGTCGTGGGTTACTGATAAGTTACGCATGCTTATAGAAGACAAAGATATGCTATTTAGACAGTGGAAAAGTGATCCTAAAAATAACAACAAACGTTTACAGTACACTAGGTGCAGAAATAAGACGCAGAAGCTTATAAATATGGCCAAAAATAAAAGTAGACGTGAAACCATAATTAATTGTAAGGGAGACATGAGAAAAATATGGAATAATGTAAATAGTTGGCTTGGTAGGTCTAAACTAGGAGTAGATTCTGTAATAGAGAAGCATTTACTTAGAAATGAAACATTGCAAAATATCTGCAACAATTTCTGTGAAACCTTTACGAAAGAAGTAGATATGATTAAACATAAATGTCAACACAATTTTTTGGACAGGATGAGTTATGTAAATGACTGTAATGTAAGTTTTAGATTTAAAAAGATCCTACCAAAAGACGTACAATCTGTAATTGAAAAATTAGACTGCGGCAAGTCGCCGGGGTCAGATGGTATTAGGATTAAAGATTTAAAACATATTAAAGAACAGATTAGTCCAGTAATAGCTCATTTTATCAATAGTAGTTTTAAAAAATCTGAATATCCAGAAGAACTTAAAAAGTCTATAGTAAGGCCTATATATAAACAGGGATCCCATCAGGATTATTGCAATTATAGACCTATAGCAATACTTAATACAGTAAATAAAATTGTCGAAAAAATTATAGTTAAACAAATCACTCACTTTTTAGAAAACAATAATATATTAAACGATGTCCAACACGGTTTTAGAATCAATAGAAGTACTGCCACTGCACTAGAGAAATTTACAGATGAAGTCAATAACCAACTTAACGAAAAAAAAATAGTTATGGTTATATTTATAGACTTCAAAAAAGCATTTGATACATTAGACCACGGCGGCTTGCTGCAGGCTATGAATGAATGTGGCATTAGGGGCCCTATGAATGCATGGTTTAGCAAGTACCTACACCAAAGGTCACTTAAAGTATGTGTCAGTGGAGCTGAAAGTGTACGGGGCGACATTCAATTCGGAGTTCCGACCGGTTCAGTATATGGGCCATTGGGATATATTATGCACGTTAACAGCATGTCTAACGTCTTAAAAAAATGTAAGGCATTTATGTATGCTGATGATACTTGCCTGGTTTATAGTCATAATAATATTGACGCAATAAAGCAAACTATGCAAAACGATTTTGACAGTGTAGTTCAGTGGGCACATGATAATGGCATTATAATCAACATAAATAAAACTAAGTGCATGACCATTCACTCTCCGTATCATAAAAATAAAAATAATTTGTGGACAGTGCGAGTGAAGGGTCATTCGTACGAATGTCTGCATAACAACAAGCTGAACTGTCAATGCTCATACTTAGAAACAGTTACATCTTATAAGTACCTAGGATTAGTAATAGATAACACTTTCACATGGAATCTGCATGTCAACAACGTTTGCAATAAGTTACGATCCATTCTAGGTAAATTAAAGACTCTTAAACATGCTGTCAACAGAAAAGTATTGTATACTTTATACTATGCGCTGGCTGACTCAGTTATTGAATACGGGTTGGGTGGATATGGCCTTACGTTCCCTACACACTTAAATAAAATCAATATACTGCAAATAAGGCTACTTAAACTACTTGTAGATAAAAAAACGAAAAAAAGCCTGAATAAAAATTATGAAAAGCTGTTCAAAATTTGTAAAATACTTCCGGTCCACTTTAAAACCAAGGTTAATATCTTGACTGAACAATTTAATAATGAAAATCACAAGGAGGAACGTAGGTATATGTACCCAACTCGCTTATCTAAAAAGAAGACACTTGCTGTTCCTAAAGTCAGAAACTACTTTGGTAAGCGCACAAGAAGGTATGTAGTACCGACGTTGGTGAATGAGCTATCCCCAAAATTGATATCGCATGTCAAATCTAAAGATCAACTCAAAAATGTTCTTAAAAAACACTACCTCTCATTGTGCCCATAGTTAACTTTGTATCTATGGACAATGGGAATGTCCATTTTATTGTCCATGGGTGTAAAATGTCCTTTGATGTGAAAATGTCCTTTTTTCTGTAGCCTTACTTTCTTTTTCTTACTTTCTTTTTATTTTTTTGCACTTTGTTTACAATATAATTCAAATTTTGTTAGTATTTTAATATTGTGAAACGAGAACAACTGCCGACAAACTGTTTTGCAGTTTGGCAGACCTTTTGTATGTTGTAGCTATACTGATTTTGAGTAAATAAAAAAAAAAAAAAAAAAAAAGTTCTTGCAACCGCTGGACCAACGATTCAGTCTTCTTGTGTATTTTTCTACTAAACATTGCAACTGATTTTCAAGCGGCTTTAACTGATATTTAGACATCTTTACGGAAGGTATTGACTTGATAATAATATAATAAAAAATATTCATGTTATGTTAAATCTTGAATACAGCGCGAAACAGCGGCGCTAGTTAATAGATAGATGAGTTCCAGTGGGAATAATCGATAACATTGAATGAGAAAAACAAGGATTATTATCATAATCTCTCTTCTTCATCATTTCATTCATCTTAGCTGAGCTACTTGTTGAAAATACTATCGAATGAAATGAAAATTCGAAAATGACAAAAAAAAAAAACTATCGGGAAGTCAGACGACAGATACGAGGTCAGAATACTCATGAAACAAGGATCCGAGACACAGTTAGGTTCTTCAGAATCGCAGGCATTAGCACAATTCCAACAATTAAAGAAAAGACTAGACAGAGGCCAGTCTATTGCTAAAAGTTACAAGGCATTCATGGCTGACTACATACGTCTCAATCACATGAAACTATTCGATTACTCAATCCCAACATATCGAAAAGAAATCGAAAATTTCGATTTTTTTATTTGTATAGATAATTACGTAATTTAACGTAACGCGTCGTGTCGCGCCTGTCTAAAGGACCCTAAGGGACAGTTATTTGTAACCAATTACCTTCAGTCTCGGTGAGATATATGAGCCTTCTAATTTATTACTAGCTAGATAGTTCTATTCTAGCATTTGATATTCTCGGGAATTTTCTCTCTTGTGGTTAAGAAATCAAGTTAAGAAAGATTTACTAGTTTTCGTCGGATAATCGCAGTAGTAAGTCTTTTCTCACAATTTCAACTTATCGAACTACTTTATTCTCAGAATGTTTTAACGCGTCGATTTATAAGGGAGCTGGATTCATTATTTTGCGCACCGAGACTAATGTCCCCACTTTCAATATGACAGTATTCACAGATCACAAACCGGAAAAAAGTTAGTTATCACTGTTCACACACGTACTGTACACCACGTGTCTAAAATAGTTGACTTCACAACGCAGGTAAGGCCAGCACAAGCCGGAGCTGGCACGGCAAGGCATTTTGTCTTTACCCAACGTAATTTCATACTTAACTAGAGGTAAAAAGATACAAATACGAATGTTCAGACTTCGACCTCGAGGTGTCGAAAAGGAATTTTCCATCGCGGCATTGAACATTGGAATCTGTATCTTGTTACGACTAGCTGCGTATGAATTTACATTGAGAAAAGATGGAATGCTTTGCCGTGCTGACCCTGGTGTGCGCTGGCTTAACTGGGTAACACAACTCTTTGATAAGCCTGGCTAGGTTGGTCTTCTGGGTAACTGTGACGATTGTAAAATTTTACAATTAGCTCAATTATGTTATGACCGGGTCAGCAAATTTAAAACTAAACTAAGCGGTGTTTTTCAGAACACTTGGAGGTTTTTGCAATCCAGCTAAAGCCGAACCGAATAAAGGGTGTAAAACACCTCTTAACGAAGCCGAAAGGCACTGGTTCTCCCTGTCATTGCGATATTTTTTTTGTTCTACACCATACCTGGGAACCTTCTAGTTACGGAGATATTAGGGGTCAAAGTTCCATCTTTTTGACAAGTATTTTTTGAAATGCAAGTTTTTAATGTAAGATTTTTACTTTAAACATCTCCACGACCCCCGTAATATTAAATCCATCCATCAGCACAATGTTTTGAGTGCGTTACATTGAGTTCTACCACAAAACATGATTTTACACCCCCCAAAAAAAAGTCGTTTCCCAGCAATAATTTTTGCGTAAAGTTACTTAGTTTCATGTACAGAATGCTTGGTTGACGGCTTCGTGATGAGGTGATTTACACGGTGTATATGTGTTACATCCCTAACATTTTTGTCAGCGATAATGTTCTGACGACAGTTCTGTATGTCGTCGGCATGCTGACTCCCAAATCTGTGCAAGTGCCGCCCGGGCTGGGCAGGGGGGTGGGCAGGGGGGTGGGCAGGGGCTCACGGCCCGGGATTAAGATTACGTCACTACTTGGAACTTTGACCTGTTAAATGTATAGTTTATGAATGACATTATGGTACTTATTAAACAACGAAAACCCCAAATTCGACAGAAGGCGGTCCTTAACCTGAGCAATGTTTTGAGCTGCCGAAGATCTACTAATAACAGTCCAGACGTTTAACGTGCTGTCTGAGGAGTGCCTCAGAAATCCATTACATACCGAACCCCTCTGAGTAGGGGTCAGGGTGGGATGGAACGGGTCATTCATCCACTGACCAACTTGCATGCGTTGTTTAACCTAGAATAGCCGTGCAACTTTCGTTGTTTTAAAGTGGCCGCATTAAAGTCACAAAATGTATGAAGCAAAGCGTTGTGTTCAACCGACTGAATTTAACTAGGACCTGTATTTTTCAAGATGAATACAAACCGAGACGTCAGACAACGGTAAATAACGCGAAGTGTATGCGTCTGCCTGACCTGTTTACATTTACATACGATTAGTTGTTCATCTACGAACAAACGAGTTGGTTTCTTTTGAATTACAACCCTGTAGTAAGTTTGCGGTTGCAATCTTTGTACATAATGGTATGTTTGTTTTATTGTTTACTCATTATTATTTTTTAGATTAAGTACATAACTCTCTTTTTGTTTTTCTTTTCGTTCTATATCTTGTTTTGAATTTCCACGAATGCTAACATAAAGCGCGAGTTTCTTAAGAGGGTGAGTCAAAAACGCAGAATGTTTACGAATCTTCGCTTTTATTTTAGAAAAAAACTGTTATCATTCGTGTTTTTATCTAAAACCCTTTGTTATAAGTCCACACGAACCAAGGCGCAGATAAAGCTAGGTTTAGTAAATAATACAGGATTTCATGATAATATCCAACGATAACTAAACTACGAAATAATTGAAATTCTAGAAACATTTGTCCCGATTAGTGTTCCACCATTCGACGTGTTTACATTGTCTTAGATCCGAGTGTAATTAGCACAGATGTTAAAGCCGAATTTGCATTGGAATTGTTGTAGTCTAGATGTTAACCAACTCTACTCCATTTCCCGTACAATCTAGGACAAATTACGCTATCAAAGTAAGCGCTGTAACATCGTTTAAGAGTCAGCTTTACTGAGCAAATAGGACTTTGTGGAATTATGTCGAATTCACTTACAATTCTGCCCACTCCACTCGCGGAAAGACTGTGAAGATAATGGGACGGCACATTTATAACGTCGTTCGTTACCGTATTATCATATTTATAAGAATTATTATTCATTTTTTAATGCCTTTTAAAAATTTATGCTTAGTAGTAGTAATGTGACTTAATTGCTTATTTTCGCGTTAAATGTGTATTTTTTAAGATAAGTTTTTGAGCGGTTCGCTCAAATATTTACCTAGTATATATTTACCATCAGGCTACATTAGTCTACTGCTTGTCATAGGACTCTCTAATCGCTCGCCGTTCAAATCGAGCCACGGCAACCCCCATCCAGCTGATACCAGCCACTCGGCGAAGGTCTTTGTTCCACCTAGACTGGACGGCATCCTTCCTTAGGTTTACCGATATGCTATTCCCCGGCCCATTGCCACTTGATCATAAAGAAATTCATTTTCTCTTTATAAATAAAAAGAAAAGGAAATGGTTCTGAAAACAAATAAGTTCCAACAGTCAACAATATATTATGACTTGATTCATTAGTAGAACAAATGTCTCAGCAAAGCTTCCCGGCTGTCACTTATGTGGGGCATATCGTTAGTGTTCCAGTATCCGGCCTGGATGACTGTAGTATGTATCCTGTTCTATTTAGTATTATCGAGGCAGGAAATTGGATGTCATTGCACAAGCTGTGCTGATTTCCTGTCGTGTTCGAGCGAGGTGATAATCTATCTTGTTGCTGACGTCTCATCTAGTATTCGGGTAGTCGAATTTCTCGGTGACCGATTTTTGACTAAAATTTTGTCTGTAAGATCCTCTTTGGGATTGTGCCTCGCATTTGTATGAGTATTACAGTTCTAACCCTTTTAAACCTTACTGTAACCTTTTATTTTCAGTACGATGCAAATAACGTTTAGAAATTGCCAACTCTGAATGGCGGCCCGTGACAGAATGCACAAATTAATGCAATGCACTAATGTAATGCACTCAACTCAATTTCGACGCCACGAACTATATATACGTACTATTGTACGTTTGTTGACGCTCCAAAGCGATACCGTGCTCTGTAGTACTTGTCATCAATCCAAGGATTCTTTTTTGGATTATTCATGTAGCATACTATCAAGAGCTTAACAATACAGAACACAATTTGAGCACAAAACGATACTATGAACCTCGCTACACGTGGATCGGATCAGCACTACATCGGAAAAAATGAGAATCTTCATTGTTCGACGATCGATCTCTTTATAATGCCGTTCGCTATTCTTTTGTGCGCTTCAATATATTTCGTTGTTAAAGCTCTCAAGGCATTAAGTCAGGATTTTGTACGGCAAAGCATCTGACAATGGGGGAATATTTAATAACTTGACTTCAATTCGTTGACTAGACGTGAGATTGAGAAGTCGACCTGATCTTATGAGTAGGAACCAGTCAATGGGCAGACTTTATTGTCCGCCTTGTGGAATGTGCATGTAGAATGCTTCTTTAAAAATATTCCTAGGGCTGCTCCGTACACAGATCCCAAAAAAAAAGCATTCTTCTTTTTCAAAATGAAGTTTTTTTCAAACAATAATGTTGTTTTTGGTATATAGTGTGGCAAAACATGTAACAGCCAACTACAGCCACGAGCATCAATTCTTAAGCATTCTGATTCTGTACCTGAATTTGCCGTGCTCCAGCCATTTCATTTAGCTGTCAAAGAATGACAGTGTTGCGTTTTGAACATACAGACAATAATGTGGGTGGCCAATTCTCTTGGCAATTAATTTCCCTAACTTAACTTCAGCAGAATTTAAAGATATTTTAGTATATCATTCTAAGAAAGTACCCCCTAGACGTATCATAATGGAGAAAACAATGCCACACAGTGCTTACTGTGCCGTACCCGAACCTTGGTCTCAGGTTCGAGTCCCAGCCATATCTTCCAGGTATTAACTAGCATCGTCCAGAAATACTAATCCCGTAACTGGAAACACGAATAACAGTCTCAAGCTTCAATTGTTCTCTTCTTCTGTATCGTTCTGTATCGTCTATTGTTTAAGGTACAAGTTGCTCTTAGCGATAATGTTTCAGAAAACGTTTTTGTGAAATACCAAAACAATTGAAAATTAGTATAATGGATACTACACTTTTTGATAATTATGTTTTGTTTTCATGTTTCCATAATTTGTTACCTCTGCTCTACTTTGCGCGAATCCGGAATTCTCCTTGAGATCACAGCTCAAAGTTTAAGTTTAAGAACTCAGTTTGGACTATACGATGAAAAGTATGGTGAGTTTATTACTTTTTCGTTTTTTTTTGTCTCATTTTCTTTCAGTTTCGTAAAAGGATTGTCGCTCACACACACACAGCCAACAAAAACAGTATGGTCATTCCTTTACGACTAGAAAATGCGATAATAAAATCTATGCGATACAAAATAACATTATATGCTATTATGAGCTTACCCGGAACTGATACTCTTACGTAGATAGTATGAATTAAGAAAACTTTTAAAACCAACATCTCCTTTATTCCAGAGCAAAATGCTGCCAAGTTTTCTTCGAAAGTTTGAACGCTCCTGCATTATGTGTGAAACCACAAAGTGTACTCGCATTGTTCGCATCAGGATGCTCCACAGGACTCTCTGTCGACTTGGGAGACCACATGAGGGATATCCATCCGATATACGAAGGAGATTCCATCCACTATGCTAACATGAACACTAAAGTAGCTGGGCATCACCTCCTAATTTCATGAAAGATAGCTTCAAAACCAGAGGGCTAAACCTCGGTAGATATGCCGATAAAATCATTGAAGACTTAAAGACCAACTATCTTTACGTTACCAAAAATGGTGCTGTGTCAAAAGAAGAATACCTGAAAACGTACAAGCTGCCAAGTGGTGAAGAAATAGATGTGAGTGATGAGATTTACATGGCTAGTGAGATGTACTTCCAACCGGAGTTGGTGATGGGAAATAAGATAGATAGACATTCTTTACAAGAAGCAATTGTGACTGCGGTCCTAAAATGTGATCCGGGTCTACAGACTGAAATGTACGACACAATAGCGACTTATGGAGGAATGGCAACCATTCGAGGGTTAAATAACCGGTTGTCTCGAGAATTAGAGGCAATCATTCGCAGACCCGTGAAGATAAAAGACTGTTCGGAGTCCTATGCTTTGGCGTGGTTAAGAAGTGCCTGCTTCGCAGGTATAGTGGATGCTAGGAAAGTTTGGGTGAGCAAGAAGCAGTTCGAAGAACATGGAGAAAAGATCATTAGGAACAGGTTCTAAACATGCTGGTCTAGTTAGAAAGATTTTACTATTGTTAAGGGCCTTAATGTTTTATTTTGAAACGTCATCTTCATCTGTGTTGATTTCTCTCAAGTGTGATTGGGTGGGATTTCCGTCTAACCGGATTATGCTGATTACCATGGTAAACTTTGAAAACTTTGAACATTAAACCAAGATGAATTTTAAATAAAGATTATATAGATTTTGTATTTTTTTTTTACGTTTGCCATTTTTTTTTTTACATTTTTTTTTATTTCTTGTTTTTCATCTTTATTTATGAGCCAAGTCTGTTGAACGATAAATAACAAAATACTTTCATGTCAGTATGTGCAATACTTCTTATAACGAAATAAATACATTTTATGAATCCTTTTTATTTTGTTCCTATTATTATACCCAAACAGCGCACTACAGTCTTCCAGAGTTGTTTTACCCCTATTTTGGCCTTATTTCAAAATCAGTGGTATTTATTCTTATTACAATGCGGTGGCTGCTGTCAGAGACAAATATAATAACTGCAAAAGGTCTGTGATTGCCTACTCAAATCAAATCTGCTGATAACATAATTATTAGTCTTTAGGACAAAGTTTAGCAGACAAACTTAAAGTGCCTGAAATACCTATCTTTAATATCTCCTAGTTACGAGATACCGTTATAAGGATTGGATGTCTGAGCACTAAATACACTAAGCAAAATTTAATGGGATTTTGTAGTAAATATTCATTTAGAAATATAAGACATAAATGTCATGATAATTTGCGTTACTACACAGTAACGTAACAGAATAAAAGAATAATCAAGACAGTAGAAGAAAATTACTTCTGAAAGATGCATAATTTTCAAAAGTATTTTTCTCATGCTGTCGTGTATATCTGTGCTCGTGACTGTACATAGTGAGTGCATTGTTGTGACAAGCGGCTCGTTATCTTGCCAAGTAAGTCGTATCATGTAAGACGAGCAACTATCACGCTTCACGCTACAACATTGTCACCTGTGGGAGTGTAGGTAGCCGGGTGGATGTACTGGGCTTCACTTCGATATGATGTTCTTTTACGATGTCATAGTTATGTCTGTCTATTTACGGGTCATAGTTAAACATTTCAATTGAGACCCTCAGATAATTATCATGTTTTAGCAACACAAACAGAATGTCTTACACGACAAAGTACATACACATTCCATTGCAGTTGAATTTTTTGTTTCTTTTTTGTTCCTTTTTAATTCAAACGCTCAATCAGAAATCAATTCAGGCTCCACGAAACTTTTTCATTTCGTGTTGGTATGATTTTACTAAAATGAGGACCGACAATTGCTTCCTCGACAGCTGTTGCTGCGTAACAGTAGTAGCAGTAATAGTTTTGATTAAGTGACAATTCATGTAAGCTTATGTATTCAAGTATTAACCAATCAACAGATTATCTTAACGGGATGAAATACATTCAGAATCCGACTAAGTAAAAGTCTATTAAAATGAATTTAAATAATATTAGACATTATTTTGGCCTGGTTTTGTCTGTTGTGTTCGAAAGCGCGACATTGCATACGGTCAGAAGTTCAGATACTGCATCAAAAGCGCAACCTCCTGCACTGTTTCTTGTGCTGACTTCTTACGATCAGACAAGTCACAAGTTAAAAATCTAAAAGAATGCAGGTATAATAGCATGATCCTTTCATTACGTTCCAGAGTAAAATGCTGCGAGATCTTCTTCGAAGCTTTGAACGCCCCTGCTTTATGTGTGAAACCTCAAAGTTTCTTAGCACTGTTCGCAGCAGGGTGGACCACAGGACTCTCCGTAGACCTGGGTGAAGAAACCACAGAAATTAACCCAGTCTACGAAGGAGGCTCTATCACCTATGCTAACATGGAAACCAAAGTAGCCGCAGGTGAAGTGAAGAAATTTATAAAATATTCCTTGTCTAAGCGAGGCTACGACATTCAGCAATTTGGTTGCAAAAGCGAAAAAATTGTGAATGATATTTGGAATTTCATATACATCACTCCGAACTGCGCAGTAACGAGGGAGCAACATAAGAAGGAGTACACGCTGCCGAATGGTGAGACGATAGACGTGGGTGAGGAGGTTTTCTTGGCTGGTGAGCTGTACTTCCAACCAGAGCTGGTTCTGGGTGAGAAATCCGATAAACTGTCTATACAGGAAGCTATGGTGACTTCGATCTTGAAAGTTGAAGCAGGGCTTCAAGCTGAAATGTTTGGCTCTATTGTGACTCACGGAGGACGGCTGACGATGCCGGGGTTCAATAAGCGGCTAGCTCAAGAGATGACGTCAATATTACATGCACCTGTGCATATATCAGAACAGACGGAAAACTACGCGGTGGCGTGGATGGGGGGCGCTGTGTTCGCAGGGATGGTAGGGGCTCCACGGCTTTATGTGCTTAAGAAGCAGTACGAGGAGCACGGAGAGAGGATTGTGAGGAACAGGTTCTTATAAGGTTCTTGTTAAGTTTATGTTTAATATAAATATCTGTATTATGTTATTTTTTGTTGCTTGCTATAGTGTTTCGTCTTTATTTTAATTCGATTTTTTTGAGTCCCAAGTGCGTTGTCTAAGCAGCCCTTGTAATGTGACGAGATCATAGACAAGAGCAATTTTAGTTCTATGAGAATTAGTATTCGTTAGATCGAAATTTCTTATATTGATTTCATAATCAACGCAAACAAAGCCATGGCTGACAACTAACTTTTACAAAATATTACAAAAGGTCTCACTCGTAATATAAATCGAAATCTACAAGACGTAAAATTTATATGGGTATCGATGAATATAAAATTTTGATGGTATACGAAATAATTTACGCGACTTTGAAAACAGTTGTGAAATTATGATTACGAAAAAGGCTATGGTTGGTTGCCACTGTACATTATGTTTGACAGCAACATTGGTTGGCAGAAGTTTGCATGTTCAAGATATTTTGCTTGGTTATCAGGGGGACAGGTCAGTGAGGTGCAAGCTCTCCGCTATCACAGCCTGTGCACAGTCTGCCCAGCCTCACCATCTAACGCCTCAACTATGTTGGGGTCGACTTCCAGTCTAACTGGATGCAGTTGAGCACCAGTATTTTACATGGAGTGACTGCCTATCTGATCAGTCAGTCAATCAGCCAGTTACAGGTTAAGGTGTGTGATTGGATTAAGGCACCGGTATCCATAATGGACAAGTCGGTACGTATCGGTACTGTTCGGTATGAGGAAAATAGGCCTTTACTTTCTGTATTCACTAGCACGATAAGAGGAGGTGTGTATTTGTACCTGAATCTTTGCCTATTTTATCGATCTAGTTGTCCGTACTGGAAACCAGTATCTTTGTGCAAGCCCCCTATAACCTGATATCCCTTGGTAAGACTGCGGGCACGGTCTGCCTATCTTCCCCATACATATGCATTGAATGTGCATGTGTCCTACTTGCACATACACAATCCTTATAGTTGTTTGGCCTTGTAGTTCATGTAACTAATATGATGCAAACAACAGCGGTGGCGTGATAATCGCGGCTCTGACTTACGAAGGTTTTTTTTTTATTTTATTATAAATAGGGTCGCGCTTGACCACTATCTCACCTGATGGTAAGCGATGATGTGGTCGACGGTGAAGCACGCTTGCCTAGAAGAAACCTATTCACTCTTGACTTGAAGACCCCCAGATTGTAGCTATCGGGAAACACAGACTCCAGCAGGGAATTCCACTCCTTAGCGGTACGCATTATAAAAGTATTCCCAAAGCGCTTAGTGCGTATAGGTGGTGTGTAATTTATTTCATCACCACTGCTCCCAAAACGGTAAACATCGGGAGGATAGTCGATGTAAAAGACATATGACCTCTACCAACACAACTCGAAGACATATGACATGGACCAACCCGCACTGGGCCGCGTTGCAATCAGTCCGCTTTTTCTTTGCTGCGGCCTAGCAGTGGAACATTAAGAATAAGCAAGGGACGTCAACGTGTTACCATAATGCTTATTAAAAAATAATTCCTTGCTTCACAGTGGTACGTAGCACTTGCACCACTACCCCAGTGATCGTTCTCCCAATATAATTACTAAGCGGCAGTTTGTGTTAAGTTTACTACAATCAGTGATATTATGCTCACATGAAAACGCAAGTATTCGATCTACAGTTATTTCCATACAGATCATAACTACTTTCGCCAAGAAAATACCCAACAATGGATACAAAACAAATCATTTTCTACCCAAGCCAAAACTCCGACAGAAAAATCAACTTTAAACTGTAGTTGGTAAGGTTTTAAATGGAAAAAAAGAAGATGTAGATTGTGCGTAATTGAATCTGAGTTGCAAAGGGTTCTCTTTTATAAATTCGTAAACGGTTTTGGGAGTAGCAGAGCAGTGTGAGTTGTATCTGTGCGTTATGGGTGTGCGTGAACCCCGCCATTTTAATAAAGGACAGGGATGTAGCCAGGATGCCTGATCATATCGTATGACACAGTTTTGGGAGGCGCTTCTGACGTTACGACGTTCCTTTATGAAAGTGCCGTGGATTTGTACCTAAATAGAAACTTGCAATTTTAATACTGTTGCGACTCAAACATTATTAGGAATAGTAAAGTTGTAATTAATTAATGATACTTATTTAAACTGCAATAGTTTTATATAATAATAAAGAAGTGTTCTGTAGTTCGATTAGCTTTTACTTCTATCCTATCAATTCTCAAAATTCAATACCCTGTATCAAAGGATTACCCTTTATTTATAAACGTATTAGGCTTGATTTATTTATATTTGATATGCACTAAAGAAATTCATTCTACTAGCATAATAATAAAATCGTAATCATTTTGGGTACGTCCCGTTCGGTAACTTTCCCATTTGGACAACTAAACAAAAGACGTGCAAAACAAGTGAGGAACAGTGCAATTTCGTTACTATTTTAATCTTCACACACTGAGTCCCGTTTCGTAACCCATAATTATTATCATCTGTTTTTGTACGGTACAGTCAGCTCCCAAAGTTACAACTAAACTTTTATTGATGTTGTTATTTTTTGTCTCTCTCTGGCACTTAGAATTAGAACAGAAAGTACTATGTACAGTGTTTTATAGTAATGAAATGACGCACGTACGGTGCGAGGCACCGCGTCAGCAAAACGTGTACAGTGTAAGACTGTACATACTAGGAGAGCAGAATCATGAAGAAGATGTTGGTGCCGCTAAAATCGTCTTTCTAGGGAATACCTTTCAAAAAGAACTAAGCCTGCATGAATTCAATGAGATATTCATTTATTCTAACAGCTCCGTTGCACACTTATACCTATGATATCTAAGTACTAGGCTTGCATACATTTAAGATGGCTATTCAAAAATGTGTCATGAACATGCTAATTAAATCACAAGAAATTCTAACCTGTCAGAATCGGGGTGCAAAAAAAGGATGCGCTCTTGCATCCTACAAGGGCTACATTATTCTATCTTGTTTAGTGGTCGAAATGGGAAAGTTACCACATGGGATGTACTCATCGCTTCGACCCGTAGAAAAGATTCCGACTTCGAAGATAATTTTGTTTTTTGAATTTTTACCTCTCTATATTTATGTTTCGGATCGGAGCTAAAACTACTACATATACTATTATATATTTGCACAAAAATTTACGAAAGATCTATTCAATTAATAGACTATGAACTATCACGCCATTTGCTAGAGGATATTACCAATATTTTATATATATATATATTTCCGTATTCTTCAACAATTTACCGCGATTTGTAACTATACGAGAAAAATAGTTTGTTATTGAAGATATATACGGATACCACATTAAAAAAAATTGTTATATGCCTTCATTAAACTCAACATCGTTAGCGATCCTATTTTTTATCTAAAATGTTTCGGTTTAGTTGGAAATGTCAGGATCTATGTTAAGTGTGACTTGGGAGCGAAGCCTTAACAGTCGGTTCAATTGAACTGAATATTGAAATTGGAGCTGAATATTCATATGTATGAACGTGGACGTGGCGAGAGGAGTAAAGGTCTGTTTCCACCAAGCGCAAAAATCCTCGCGCACTTTTTTATGTCACTGAAACAAAGGACTGTATCTGAATTGCCTTTTGCTATAGAATTAGTCTCTCGAGCAAACTATTTCAATATGGGACTTTTTTTTATGTAAGACTAGACTAGCTGTCCCGCGCAACTTCGTCTGCGTCACTTTTTCCCCGTTTTCGCAACATTTTTCATTGCTGCTCCGCTTTTATTGCTCGTAGAGTGATGATATATAGCCTATAGTCTTCCTCGATAAATGGCCTCTTTAACACTGAAAGAATTTTTTAAATTGGTCCAGAAGTTTCTGATCTTAGCGCGTTCAAGCAAACAAATAAACTCTTCAGCTTTATTATTAGTATATTAAATGACACGACGTCAGAAAGTTATGTCTGTATGGAAGATGTATCTCTATAGGCAAAGCTTGTCGGCGTAGCTTGAAAGGCGACAAAATTGCATCTCATTCAACAAATACCAAATTCAAACCAACTGGTTCCTTTTAAAGAATTGCTACATTCGTAAATGCGGGACCTTCCTTCCCTTCACGATAAGAACTCACAAGGAGAAGTTTACGAGTTTTACAAATAGTTGCTTTTTATCGCCCACCCAGGTGGCCCAGGCCCTGAGGGTTCAGTGACCTACAATTTTTCACCCGTAGGTATATTACTGTAATGCCGTTGACCTCAGTACAAATTGTCTGAGGGTAATCCGACAATATTAATGTGGGGTATTGAGGGCAAACGACGAAATTGATCATGTAGTTTTTTTATTTTTATATTTGGTTTCTTTTATAGTCCAGTGTAAATGGTACGAACAAAGTACGGACTAGCTGCACACACAAGATAGTGTCAGATATATCGGGGATAGTATCTGTTAGTGTCTCGACTTATGTCATGCGACTATAGGCCACTGTCTCTTACAGGAAGGTAGCTTGTTCCCCGATAGGGCTGAATATTCTATACAGTCATGCTACCTGGTAGCGTCCGGTGTACAGTACCGCTTTCGTAGTTTGGTCAGTTAGCTGTTTATGTGAGTGAGCCTATTGATTTTGGAACAACTTTACCTTCTATTGTGGTGTTTCTCTGCAATTGAGACATAGGTAACTGTAGATGGAATGGAAATGTTACTTAATGGACATTATATCTAATGAATATGTTAGGTATGTATGTTTGGTGTGCGGGAACTGAGCTGTGCTTACAAATGGAACTTTGGATCTTAAATATTAGTTTAACTGCGCACTTCTCTTGCGTGATGGATCACGGCCCATCTAACAGACAGGAAGATTGTGACATCCAGCAAGCATCAGGCACTAATTGAGTGGCATTTAAACTGGCGCATTTTTTGGCGCAGCATAAAGCACTCAATTCTGGTTTTCGTTTTATTATATCTCCTGTAATTTTTGTCTGTGCTAGATTTTATTTTCTTACTTACTGTCTTTGTATAGGGTGATTCTGCTTAATAAACTCGGCTCTCGAACAAAACCTCCTAGTCTATTTCTCTACAGCTGAAGTGGAAGTGGGCAGTAGCTAGGTACTAGGCATCCTTAGCTTAGGCACTACCAGCTTATATCGTACGTTTCTCCATTCGGTAAGATGTGGGCACCTATTGTGGTGAAATATTGCGTGAAATAAATATCGTTTAGCGATCGTACTGTGCCGCCACTAAAGCGCAGAATTGAATAGGATATGGGCAAGATTCAGTTAGGTTGAAAATACGTTCGTCATCTTAGGGATTTCAGTCTCGTTGGCCATCCATTTCGATTAGCATGCGGCATGCAATGGTAACACTTCTTTATGAGTCTGGCCTCCTGGTAGTCTGTGAAAATATTATCTCCCTTATTATCTTTGTTTCTCATCTCCCACTTGTCATTGTCAATTTACTAATCCATCTTGTTCTTCGTACCAGAGCGGAGGGGCGCATTAGTGGGGACAACGAATTTGCGATTCCCTGTTATCCCCACCTGTGGGGATAGTGGGAATACACAAATAGAAATCTGCTTAACTAGGGTTGCCATCACATAAACTCATAAACTAACGATGCCGGACATTTAGGTGAAATTGATTTTTAGGAAAAATCTGACTTAACTAGGACAAATCTGAGGAAACCCGGACGGATGACTATACAGGATGTAAAAAAGGGACATCGACGCGCAACTGTAAACATTATTTCATGATAAGACGCAAAAAATGAAAAAACTACTTCGCATGCTGGAACTGATTGGTACTGCCATCAATTTCCCTACATCACAAAAAGACATCATTTCTATCCATCGAGTACAACACGCCCAGCAAACCAGTAATAGACCCAAGAACATTATTGTAAAATTCGTTTCACGCATAATACGCGATAATCTTTTGAGCGCATACCGACTGGCCAAGGAACTCAAGTCTGATCAAATAGGCATAACAGGGTCACCTACTAGAATCTACCTGAATGAACATCTTACCCTAAAAACGAAGCAGTTGTTTCGGAAATGTAAAGATGCCGCTAAACAACACGACTTTAAGTACGTATGGGTTAAAAACTCAACAGTACTTGTCCGCGAACGTGACGGTATGGCATCATTTGCAATCCGCACATTGGATGATATCCGTAAAATTAGAAACGGTAACAAAACACTGCCAGTTGATACTCAAACTCCCAACGCATAATAACTGTTACGATATATCATACTTTAAAATTCTAATTAGTTTACCAGATCTCACAATTGATGTATACTGTATTACTAGCATTAGGACCTTTCATAGTTTTTACATTTTTTTGTTTAATGTTTACAGTTATAATAGAATTAAGATTACATATAGTTCTAACTTTTTGATGTTTGTTTCTTACTGTTTTACTAAGATTTTGAGTTTAAACAGTTTTTACTTGATATTGTTTGATGATTACAGTTTTACTAGGATTAAGATTTTACATAGTTTTCACTTTTTGTTGTTTGTTTATTACAGTTCTACTAGGATTATGTTTTTATACAGTTTAAAATTTTTGATGCTTTATTTTTACAGTTTTACTAAGATTATGATTTTACACAGTTTTTACCTTTTAATGTTTTATATTTGCAGTTTTACTAAGATTATGATTTTACACAGTTTTTACCTTTTAATGTTTTATATTTGCAGTTTTACTAAGATTATGATTTTACACAGTTTTTACTTTTTGATGTTTTATATTTGCAGTTTTACTGAGATTATGATTTTGCTCCGTTTTTACTTTCTAGTGTTCGATTTTTACAGTTTTACTAGGCTTATGATTTTCATTCTGAACTGTTTTTACTTTTTGATGTTCGAGGTTTATAGTTTCAAAAAGATTAATATTTTATGTAGTTCTTACTTTTTAATGCTTGGGTTACGCACTGAATTTTCAAATTTTAGCTCATTTACACTGCATATACCTCACCGAGGTTGCTATTATTATCATTCAGTATTTTTTCAATTTTAACATGTCTACTCGGCACAAAAAATATCTTGAATTTTAAACACAAAATATTACATTATTGTAAACCGGAGTTAATTTTGTTACCTGTCATGAGCTTGGCCTACTGTTTAACTGGAAAAGAAACATTCTTCAATGTTATCTTTATGTCACAATATTTATCATCAGTTAAGCTTGGCATCATATTTTTATTTACACAAAATATTAATACTTGTGGATGTCCCACCATTACCAGTGACCGATAAACACTTAACCATTTATTATCAAAATTGTAGGGGTATCCGTACGAAACTGCGTGTTTTACATATGAACATTTTAACGAGACACTATGATATCATAATACTGACAGAAACATGGCTAGTGCCTGAAATTAATAACAACGAATTCATTGATCAGCGTTACACTGTATACAGGTGTGATCGTGATCGGGCCAGCACAAATAAACTCGACGGCGGCGGTGTACTAGTGGCAATCTTGAAAAGTCTTAGACCTATTGAATTAGACTTAAACACTTCTACTAATATCACTCCGCTGCACAACTACATCGAACAAATTGCTGTAGAAATACCTAGTAGTCTAAATCGAAAGCATCACGTCGTAGCTGCTGCATACGTACCACCGAAGACTCCCGCGCATGTATATGAAAAGCACTTCGAGTTACTTTATGAGGCTCTGTGTAATCCCAGTGTCGATTTATTCTATTTAGTTGGAGATTATAATCTTCCAGAAGCAACATGGCACATTTCATCTGCCCTAAATACTCCAAAAAATTCCCCATTGTGTTCTGGCTCAGCTATAACCTGTGATCTTCTGAACAACTTTATGTCGCTTCTAAGTGCTTCACAGTATAACGGCATACTTAACTCTAAAGGTAAAATATTGGACCTTTTAATTTCCAACGGCCCCTGTGATGTGCAACTAGAGTCCTCCCCTCTAGTGATGCCTGATTTATATCACCCCCCACTTGTTTGTGACATAATTATTAACGTTAAAACTCATTCTTTGGACAGGCAGCCGCTACAGAAATACAATTTTTACAAGGCTAACTATGAAAAAATAAATGATATTTTACAGAAGACTGATTGGCCTGCACTTCTCTCACATGAAAAATCTGAACAGGCTCTTTCATTATTCTATGACAAACTAGACCACATTATCAAGTTACACACTCCACTCACTAGCTCTAGATCTTCACATTTTCCAGTTTGGTTCTCACGTCCATTGATCGGTATATTCAAAAAGAAACAGAAAGCTTGGATCAAGTGGAAGAAGTATAAAAACATATCGGATTATGAAGCATTTAAGACACATAGAGCTAGTTTTAAGGAAATATGCGAAAAATGTTTTTCGACATACATTAACTCAGTAGAAGATAGCTTACAAACAAATATTAAACACTTCTGGACATACGTATCAAACCGAAAAGACACACCTTGCGTTCCAGCAAAAGTGCACTACAAGGATACCCAATCCAGTGAACCTGAGGTAATTTGCGATATGTTTTCGGACTTTTTCCATTCAGTTTACGAACCTGCCTCTCCGCTCTTACCTCAATGGCAGCCGCCTGCGGAAATTTCATCAGCTAGCAATATAATGTCTAATGTGTACTTTGACGAAGCTAAGATCTTAAAAGAACTTAGATCTTTGGATCCTGCCAAAGGTTCTGGACCTGATGGCATACCCGCATATTTTCTACGGTATACTGCTGCTCATGTTTGCAAACCACTGACAATAATTTATAATAAGTGTATTGCTGAGGGGGTATTTCCAAAAGAGTGGAAACGTGCAAATATCACACCTGTACACAAGGGTGGCTCTAAGGGTAACGTTGAGAACTATCGTCCAATCTCTATTCTCTCCACGTTGTCAAAGGTTTTTGAGAGACTTGTTCACAACGAAATATATCCATTGTTGCATAACACTATTATACAGCAACAACATGGCTTCGTTAAACAGCGATCGACTACCACAAATCTTCTGTCTTTCTCCAGTTTTTTGTTTGATAGCTTCGATAGTGGCCTGCAAGTAGATGCAGTGTACACTGATTTTTGCAAAGCCTTTGACAAAGTGGACCATAAACTGTTGCTTGATAAAATTGCTTTCAATGGCATACGAGGTAACTTATTGCGGTGGTTTGCCTCATATATTTCTAACCGCTGTCAAAGGGTGGTAATCAATGGTTACAGATCAAATGTTATCGAAGTCACATCTGGTGTTCCACAAGGCTCTATTTTTGGGCCGTTATTATTCAACATATTTGTAAACGACATAGGTTATTGTTTTCTCAACACTAAGTTTCTGATGTACGCAGACGATCTGAAAGTCTACAAATCAATCAAAACTGTTGAAGACTGTATTTTATTTCAGCAAGACCTAGACAGACTGACAGACTACTGTCATAGAAACAAACGTAAACTAAGTTTACCGAAATGTAATTACCTTACTTTTACAAAAAACAAGCATATTATTAATTTCGCCTACACTCTTTGTCACGTTCCTCTCACTAAATTAACTTCAACTCGCGATCTCGGCGTTATACTAGATTCCAAATTATGCCTAGACTTGCACATCGACAAAATTGACAGCAAGGCTTATCAATTATTTGGATTTATCATGCGATCCACCCTTGACTTCAAAAGAACCTCTTCATATCTGTGTTTGTATAAAGCCCTAGTTATGTCACAATTAGAGTATGCTGTGTCTGTATGGAACCCTTTCTACAAAAAATATTCTGAAATGGTCGAAAATGTACAAAGTAAATTTCTGCGTGCTATGCACTACAGATGCCATAAAACCTACCTACCTTACACTCAGTTACTCATCAAGTACAAGCTCTTGCCCCTAAGCTCAAGACGAAACTACCTTGATGCCATTATTTTATATAAAATTATCAGAAACAGGTTCAACTGTATAAATCTGAACAACATGATTTGTTATGCTGTACCAAGAACCTTTCACAGGCGGCAGGTACGCGCAGGTACTCTTTTTGCAACTAACACTTGCCGAACTAATTCTGGTCTGCGCTCACCTATCCGCCGTATGATTGACACTTACAATTCAAAATTTGAAAATATTGACATCTTCACTTGCTCTTTGAGTAGATTTAAAAGCCTCATCCACCGTTCATTGTTATAGCATTAAAATTAAGTGAAACCAGAGAAAGGACCATGAGTGATTTTGGACCAATTACTCAACAGTGATAAAACCTATCCCATATGTAAGCTTATGGGGTATCATTAATTTCTTATTACGGCAGCTACATCGAATTCGAGCGCGAACATGGTGTTTTGGAACGTTTTCCATACTGAGAAAGCATCAAAATTCATAGTATCGAAACTGTAAACAAAATATTTTTTAGTATAAATAACATTTGTAACGGGATATTTACCATGTTTACTATTTATTCTGTCAAAGTTGAAAAACAAAAAAAAAAAAATTTTCACAGACATTTCTTATAATGTTAATATCGGCTCTTAACCAAGGAACTAGGATGGATTTTGAACTTTTAGAGTCATTAAGTGAGAGTGACATGAGTTTTTGGACTGGACTTAGTATTGAGCAATTTAATGTAGTTGTAGAAGAAACTTCTTCACTGAGCCAAGTGGCTGACCGTCCTCTTTTTTTTTTTTTTTTGTTTTTTTGAATGGCATCTCGCAGTTCAACCTATGAGGTTGTCGTCTGCTTAACCGGACTATCCTGTGGGTGCCTTTAGAGTAAGGCCTCCAGCCAGGGCATAAAAACTTACAAACTAAGCGACTGCACGCTAAGGGCACCCCCTGTGGGGTACGAACCTCGGCTTAGGGCGTCGCTGGGGGAGGACTGCATGGGGACAGGCTGGATCTGAATGGTATCATTATTTAGGGGCTGATTTAAAACTACTGGCACAGCATCGCGGGCTGGCTCGAGCGAGGGTCGGGGAGGGCATGGACCGGGACGTCGCGACGGACCTCGACGGCGAGGTCGGAAAGACGGCGGTTTGAGTCGGAACTTTTTAAGAGTGCTAGTATCTTTGCTACTCTCCTGGAGGAGGGTGATAGCATCATCTGGAGTGACGAGGGTATGCCTAGGACGGCGTACTGTACTAATGCGCGAGGGTTCGTAACGGGCGGCCGCTGCGATCAGGGGATTACGGTGTTTAATGGCGTTATCGAAGAAACGCTTCGAAAGACGTTTCATAAACTGAAGGACGGTGGGCATTCTAAGGTCTACGTGTAGACGGTCATTACGGACATAAAAAGAGGCTCCCGTGACTCTACGTAAGAACCGGTTCTGTAAAACTTGCATCCTATGGATGTACTTAGGCTTGGTGTGAGCGTACACGACGCAAGCGTACGTCATAATGGGGCGGATCACCGCGGTATAAAGGCGCAACTTGCACTTGAGTGACAACTTGCTTTTTGCCGAAATCATGAAATGAAGCCTACCCATAGCAAACGCAGCTCGGTCGCGAGCTGCTTTGATGTGCGCCGCGAAAGACAAGTGGTTGTCAAGTATGCCTCCTAAGTACTTGGCTTGCTTCTCCCAAGGGATAGGCTTACCGTACATAGTGATCGGGCTGAGCGCGGGTGGCTTAATTTTACGCTGTTTAGAGAAAAGAACTGCCTGGCTCTTGTCGGGGTTCACCTCGATTCTCCATTTCCGGAACCAAGCGCCTAAGACGTTGGCTGAGGTTTGGAGGGTGCTATAGATAGCGTCGTGACTGCGGCCAGTGTGATAAATAATAATAAATAAATAAATAATAATGTAATAGAGAATAACCCACCGGACTTGCCACAATGCAATATTCTTGAAAATAACTTGTGGCTGCTTAGAGGGCGAGTCCAATCACGACACATAAGGACAAGGACATATTACACTTAGGTATTTCATTTATTTATTTATCTACTCACATCTACCATTACAGGCTACCCCATTGCGATAAATGCGCCTTAATTAATAATAACTTAATTTATACTTATAACTAATATGTTTGTGTTAATTAACCGCAATCAAGTGTGCATAGATACCATAACACAATACTATTGTACTTGTATTACGGGTCGGCGCACGATAGGAAGCTGTGCCCATGTAATATCAATAATATGGTTTTTGGGTCAGGGAAGACTGGATGAATTTCACCGACCAGCACTACATTTAGATGACATTATTGTAGGTAGACATAATTGCCAGTTATTATGTCGCTGTCAATCATTTTAAGACTGTCTAGAATGTACCTATGTTATATGCAGTGTATATACCTATATTATGTTATAAATAAAATTGAAGTGTCTGTTTGTAATATTAAAATAACCGCTTTTTACTACATGCATATAAATATATATTATATACTGTGCATACTCGTATATACCAAAATAACATTATTTACAATTTTTGTTTGTCTGCCTGTCTGTTTGTTCCGGCAAATATCTGGAACGGCTGGACCGATTTTGACAGGACTTTCACTGGCAGATAGCTGATGTAATAAGGAGTAACTTAGGCTACTTCTGTTTTAGAAAAATCTAAAATTATTATAAAACTAAATAACTTTTTTGTTAAATTCCACGCGGACGAAGACGCGGGCACAGCGGGTGCCCTTAGCGTGCAGTCGCTTAGTTTGTAAGTTTTTATGCCCTGGCTGGAGGCCTTACTCTAAAGGCACCCACAGGATAGTCTGGTTAAGCAGACGACAACCTCATAGGTTGAACTGCGAGATGCCATTCAAAAAAAAAAAAAAAAAAAAAAGACGCGGGCACAGCTAGTTCAAACTAAATGTTAATCAATACACGAATAAACATGTTGTTTTATTTTTGTTTATATTAATATGTTCAGTCCCTCGCTAGCAGCTACCAATAAATATATTTTTTAATGTTTGAAATCACCAGGTTGGCGCTCGAATTCGGGTTGGCTCCCATAGTAATAATTAAATAATACCCCAAAATCTTTCTTTTGGAGTAGGTTTCTTTAATGTTGAGGATTTGGTCCAGTCTCCATACAAATTTGCCCATGGTCCTTTACAAGTGTTTAAGACTGTTTAATTTTACTGTTATATTATTCTATTTTTAAGTTATATTTTTATTGCTTATATTATATTACTGCACGTACTGCTACTAAATCTCCTAGCGATTTGATTTAATTAAATTTTTTTTCTTTCTTATATTTTATGTCTACCTGTGGACAGTGTTGTGGGTTGCATTATAGCCTATATACTTGTTTTTGTTAAACTAGTTGTAAGTTCTCCATAATGTAACTGTTTACTGTTCCTTTCAATAAAAATAAAAATAAAAAATAAAATAAAAAATAAAAAACTTTTTGTCGCTTTTTAGGAAAGATTTGAAATGTTTGCTGTTTCGTATTTTGAATAAATACTTCTATTACAATAGCTTTAACAAATGTTATAAAAAGATTGAAAGGTAAAAAAAAATAACTTTGTGGATGAAAGACAAACGCATGCCCAACACCCACATATTATTAATTATATAGGTTTACATGGAGGGTAAAATCCCCACGCTTACCCCGATCGGTGTTTTTGCACCCACAGTCGCAAACTGGGGTCTAATTTGAATTTATGCCAGCAATAAATATTTTTGCTGCCTACCAAAGAGTTATTGGGTACAATTTATTATGGCCGTAGAATTTTAAAGGGTTACTTTTTTAGAAATAGACTGATGTTGGCACATTTTTGTGATTATCTGATGTTGATTTCGTTGGAAAGCACGGAAAGCACGTTAAGCTGTTGGTCCCGTATGTCATTTGAAGATCTTTGACAGCCGATACGAGTAGTCAGAAGCTGAAAGTCTGACATCCAGTCTTACCAAGGGGTATCGTATTACCCATTCACTGGGTTGTGGAGGTCAGATAGGCAGTCGCTTCATGTAAAATACTGGTACCCAGCTGCATCCGGTTAGACTGGAATAGTGATGATGATTGTAGATACCTACCCATTGAGTCAATCAGCACGCGTAGCATGACCACTGTAGAAACGAGTTTTGTCTATGGAAGAATCGACAAAATGACAGGTAGTCATTGTGCAGCGGGGAAAACTTGGAAAGATAGGCTATAAATGGAGTTCTGAATAGGTCTGATTGATTAACAAGTTCTAATCAGTCATCGTAAGTTAAAGTTATTTCAGACTGATCCCCAAATGGATCTACCATAGATCATCTTACTCTCCGACTCCACCGTCACCAGAAATAAAACAAGCTATGGTGAACAATTGTCTTTACAGAGACAGCACAATATTAAAGCCGTACAGTCATAGCAAGCCTATTAGCAACTTTATTAATAATACATGGTAAATACTAATTCTATTATCTTAAGCACCAAAACACTCAATTCGAAGCTATCTAGGCCACCAATTAGTTTCCAGATCAACTAGTTACCAACAAGTTATTATCTAGCTAGTTCTCGAACGATCTCAAATTTTCGACGCTGAAGGTCGGAGTGGCTCGAATACAAGGAACTTGTTTCTAAGATTTCGACCGATGTCGGTTGTAATTGTTTAGATCTGTGCGTAGCGTAGTATTTGAAAATGTTCAATGTTGTGGCTGAAGATTTAAACCGTTAATTCGCTCTCTCACGTAAAAAGAAAATTTGTATTGTATTTATTGTCTTACTCGGTCATACTAAGCATATAGATTAGTCGCAAGTTCACCGCTTGATACGTACCAATTCCAAGATTCGATTTAGAGAATCACATCTCTTTCTCTCTCTCTCTCTCTGAGGAGCTCGTGGCTAAAGCCGCACTTGCCTAGATTGGTCTGTGAATGGGTGCCAACTCATTACATACCGAGTTTCCTCCGTGCCTCAGAAAGCACGGCAATCATTTGTAGATCTCTGACAGTCGTTACAGGAAGTCAGTGACCTGAAACTGACAACCATTTTTACCAAAGGGTATCGTATTATCCAGTACTAACTACGTTGTGGAGGTCAGATAGACAGTCGCTCCATCTAAAGTACTGCTATTCAGCAGCATCCGGTTAGACCAGTCTAACGTAGTTGGGAAAAGGCTATAGGCAGATGATAACGTCTCTCTCTCTCTCTCTCTCTCCTTTCTCTTAACACACTGTGAATAATATTTCGCGCGAACTAAGTACAGTGAGAGCACATCTAAGAATCTTAATCTTTGTATTTTGTGACATGTTTATAGAATGTTGTGTGAATCAAATTGTTGAAAGGGAACTTTCCTTTCAACAACTTGTCACGCAAAAGCGATTCTCCGATTATGGTATAATGCTTGGATGGTGTTCTATTTTTGGCCTATTTGTCTGATAAGATAAGAATGTTTCCGTTGGGTTCTAAAGATCTAAAGATTCAAGCACTCTTTGAAAGATTAACTCTTTTGAATCGCTCGCAATCCACAGTTTCCGCTTAAATTTTTGTTTTTGAAGGATACTTAAAAGGAAAATTATAGTTTTCAACTGCAATTTCAACATTTGTGCCACTTGTGTAATTTAGTATTCTTATAATATTTTCGATTAATTTATTTCTGTTTTTTTAGAGGATTTTGGTGTCGGGATTTTTTTTTTTATTTACCGACTGTTTGTGAATGTGTGGACATTGTTGGCCTTATAGATTCTTAGATCCTTGTTAACTTTTTATCTTGTTCCACGTTTTGTAGTACGCAACGACTTATTGTCGGGCCTACGATGTCCTCCCATACTTAAGTGCTAACGCTGTAACATAGAAAAACTGTAAAACCAAATGATTTTAAAAGAGTAACCATGGATTTTCTTGCCGGTTCTTCTCCATAGGAAACAACTAACCCGAACCGTGCACCTTTTTGTCGACGTTTTATAAGTGCCGATGTAGGACTATGTGAAATAAAAAGATTTAGATTTTGAATTCAAACGCTTAGATTTAAGTGACTCCTTAAAACTCCTGTAAGGGTTCTACAATAAATTCTGCTAATTACCTACCTATATAGATATTGGTAGTACCTACCCGCGATTAAATATGAGACATGACTCCTCAACACGTACGGACACATATTCATGAGGAGTACAGGAATTCATTTTTCTTTTTACGAATCGGGTCTGACAAGGAGCACCTTCCTTGACAATTACTGGTATTTAAATGGCCACCCCGCATAATGATTACTTCGCACCCCAAGTTCATATGTATTAAGGTTCACTATTAAATAAACCATTACTATTCCGCCATCACTATTGCGGGTATCGTAAAAGGCGATTATAGAGGATACGTAACTACTGTGCCGCTAATAACAACAACCTGTGAATACCATTCCGGCTGCGAAAGTCGTGATTATAGCTGTAATATTAATATTATACGATTGGCCATTAAAGGGGTCGTTTAAAGGGTTCATGTTTGATTTATAACACAATCAGACTATTGCGTTCCCACTAGGTCACTGGTTTCCTCCCCGTGAGGGGGTGAGGCGTAATCCACCACGCGGGACCCAGATTGGATCGGTAGCAGTCAATTTTATGGTGGAAGGCAAGAAGGAGATTACCAAAGAAGATGGTTGGACGAGGAGTCACTTTGAGAGACGGTTCCTGCTGCCTGAATGATTCCTTCCGGAATGTGTGGAATGTCATCTTGGCAAAGCGTTTCTGCTTTTTACAATGTTTTCGAAACAGTGGCGATGAAATAAATGCACGAAGCACAACGTCAGCCTGAGTTACAGCGTAAATGTTTTATTTCGGTAGTCCATTCAAATATTTAAGTAGCAATCGCCTGCCGTCAAATATATTGCTCTGTGTATGATCAACGACCAACAAACGTGCGAAACAAATTGCGACATACATCACTAAACCAATTTTAAAACTACAAAGCTGAATTTATTAGACTTGAATGTTTTTTATGTTTGCCTATAAAGGTGGGTTTAGACGAAGTGAGCGTGGAATCAACCTGTACTTGGCCCTCGTGGTGGATTTTATGGGCCATTCCTTTTCCCAGACGGGATTATGTCCCAGCAGTGGGAAAGTAACCAGCTAATTACACTTATTAACAAAGAACAAGGACAGGAGCATTTTTTCCTTATTCCCGTGCTTTTGCCAATTGATAGACTACTTTAGGTAAACCAACCCTATATGAATTTTGAGATAGTCATTGCTTAGCTTACGAGCAAAATTTGTTTAGAATTCGTGCTATACTGTATAATATTCACTGTCACTCTAGTACGTAATTCTACTTAGCTTATATAAAAAAATATGAACCAGTTAATTAGACTTACCTGTGCTCCAACCATACCAGTCTTCAGCCTCGGCAGATCGGTGTGCGAGTACTTAGAGATGGACCAGGGCTCCACCAGCGTCAGATCGGTGTTCAGCTCGAATTCGTTGATCTGGTTTCGCAGGAACTTCCTGATGTTCCACGGAAGGTCATTGTGTCTGGGGGCAGAGATGAAATTTAGAGGCAAACGATATGTGTGTCTTTAGATTTATTTAGAGGCTATTATTTAAAATTAAGTTACCCAAAACTGTAATTTTTTTCCAATCCACCTTGAACCCTAACTCTTTAACTATAAAGTTGAAAACTATTGAAGAAACTTGACAGAATTTTGTAGCTTGATCTGGCGTCTACACATTATCGTCACTCCTGTTTTCGTCGAGTAGTTCGGTAGGTAGCCTGTCATCAGACGCTAAGTGATCCACTATTCTATTTGAGAAAAACAAAAGTCTAAAGCAACAGCCAGATAAATAACTAGTTAAGCCCACGCTGCATAAAAAGCGGAAGCCCAAACTGATAGTGGTGACCGGCAGTCATTAATAGACAAAAAAAATCCTTTTGATGACTCGGGGTCTATGTTTAAACATTGGAATCTGTATCTTGTTACCACTACCTACGTGTTAATTTAGTTTGCGTAAAGATAAATGCAGTGCCCTGCCGTCCGTTGGGTGCGTAATATTTTAGTAATATGGCAATTATTCGGACAGTGTCGAGGTGCCATGGTTCTCTTGGGGATCTCGTTATTTCTGATTCTACTGTTACTATATTATGACGATAAGTAAAATACACTCTCCGCTTCCACGTTCCGTGTAGCCATGACCTCACGACCTTCACTCGCAACGTCTGTTTGTCTGCAGCTAGCTAAATTCCAGATACAGCTTTTAAAAAGTTTTTAGAACAAAAAAAGTTCTAAGTACTTAAAATTGTGGGTTGTGAATTTTTGCAGTCAACATTCATTCCATAAATTGTTATTGTTTATTCTGCTATGAAAGGATCTTAGATAGAAATAAAGCTTTTTAATGTCTAAAGAACGTTGTAGCCATTTTATGTGAATAGGCTCTTTAGAACTTTGTAATTCAAGAAATCGCGGAAGGATACTCTAGGATAAAATACAAAGTATTCAGAGAAGAATGCTAATAACAATTATTACTTAGTAATATGTTCACAGTGTAACATGCAACCTCAAATTAAGAAAGATTACTTGTAAAACAAATGTAGGTAGTTAGGAACACAGTAGGCAGTATTCTGTACTTTTATGCTCACCTCACGGCGCGGCGGCGTGACATTGTGTCTTTGTTCGACCCACAGCCAATAGTGTACAGAAAGTTACAAATTGAATTGTATTGATACGTTCGGTATCGTACGATTGTGCGAGCATCGCATATCAGTGCAAGTCATACGCGCGACAGGGGAAATGTCTTGCAACAATATTTGTAGTAATATTTTAACTGTTTGCGTTAGGGTTAAGGAAAAAATGTGGCATGTTTACAAGAATCTTAATTTGTCGTTCGCAAATAATGAATTAATGAAATGATATCTCTGTAAGCCCCCGACGCGAAATGCGCTTCAAGACGATACGCGGGTCTTTTGTTTCTTGAGACTCTTGAGTACATCCGCTGTACAAGTCGCGTCGCGGTATTTCGTGGCTTGCTCTCAAAACTTTATTCATTAGTTCCCTCCGTCAGTGGGTGGGGTCTAACAAGAAGGTAATGCTTTTTTGTCTCTTACTAATTTAACTGAGCATTCACAGAGAAAGCGTTAATAATACTCAAAAACTCAAACGCAAAGCATTTAGTCCAAATGCACCATTACAAACAATTTTGCATAGTCAATAACAAAAAGATGAAGCTACAGTCCCAGTCACAAGGCACAATAACTATGATACTTCAGTTGTTGGTAGTCAATTTCGAAACCTAAAGCAACATTCAAACGGCTAGTAACATCAAAGGCACACTAATGAGTGACGGTCTGGAGCATTGATCCGAGTACAGTCAAACACGCAAGGATATCGTGTTTCAAGCTGTCACATGCACAAATACACAGGAGCACTGTTAGTGTGCCGTCTGCCATTGGCTTATAATTAAACATAATTGATTCTGACGGTTTTGGTAATCTACTAAGGGTATCATTTAAGCTATCACCAATTTAACTAGTTTTGTGTTTCTTAAATAATAGGGTTTGTCATCAAAATAGTAGATCTGTCACCTAAATGGAATCATCAAATAATATCAAAACGCTTACCTAAATATTAATTAAGAATTACTTGGAAATAATATCAATCATCAAGTAATTTTATTAGGTTTCAAAATAATAGAAGTGTCATGAAAATTGAATCATCAAACAATGTAAAAATGTTTACATAAAACTCCAAACCACAGGTCCAAACTAAGGCGTAGTCGACGGAGCCCCGCTTAGCGGGGCTTCTATTTCTCTCTGCAGGGTTTAAAGTAACCTAACACGAAGGGGATGTCGGGGTCTTAGTAATCTACCTAGCCTTTTCCTAAACTCTCTTGGGGTCGGCTTCCAGTCTAACCGGATGCAGCTGAGTACCAGTATTTTACATGAAGCGACTGCCTATCTGACCTCCACAACCCAGTCAGGTACTGGGTAATACGATACCCCTTGGTAAGACTGGATGTCAGACTTTTTTTGGCTTCTGACTACTCGTAACGACTGTCAAAGATCTACAAATGACAGCCGGGACCAACGGCTTAACGTGCTTTCCGAGGCACGGAGGAAACTCGGTATGTAATGATGGTCACCCATCCACGGACCAACCTCGGCAAGCACGGCTTAACCTTAAAGATCGACCTGGGCGGCTGTTATTATTTAGCCACGAGCTCCTCCTTTAAAATTGCTTATAACACTCTGTGAATATTTCCTCTGAATTAAATACTTTCTGTATACATACATGTACTAGTTAGAATTAGTATGAAAGAAATCCAATTCTGTTTTTCGATTTCAGTTATACCCCAAAAATAACTTTTAAAATTTTGCGCTGTAACTTCAATTGAAAAATTGGTATGGTGGCTGTGTAATTTTTATTTTATGGTTTTATTTACTTAAATAAATAGTTTTGTAAAGTTATCCAAAAGATTGTCCTTTTTAAACAACTTTTGCTTTATTACGTAATGTAAAAATATTTCTGTCCATTTTAATACCTTTATTAATCATACGATTTTATATTAAAACAGAATCCACCGATATCGGAAACAATATCCAAGCACCCGGCGGTAGGGCTTCAGAGAAATGCTCAAACAATACAAGCCAAGAGTACGTTTCCAAGAGTACCGCTTTCTGAATCAAGCCCTTGATCCAGCTGCTTAACGAGAGCCTCATCACATATATTAGTCGAGGCTCTTGGCCACTAAGCCATTGGCTGATACAACTATCGGCACAATAATCGCTTAGTCCACATCCCAAATGTCGACAACCTCGCTAGCCAAGTCAAGATACTGGATTCGCTTATCTTTCTCGGCTTTTACGAGGTTCTCATCATGTGGAACCGTTATGTCAACAATCATTGCGCGCCGCTCTGATCGATCCACCACCAGTATCAGGCTTATTGATAATAAATAGATTGGTCCCAGTACAGCGTTATATTGCTATTTTCGAGAACTGTGTCGGGCACATACCTATAGTACGGCACTTCCGATTCCACAAGGCTGTATTTTAGAGCAAGTTGTTGATGGATAATCCTGGCTACAAGGTCGTGTAAACTTTTAAAATGGTATCCTATAACTACTACTGAAAAATTGGACGCCGTTATTATTACAAATATATTTTTATCTTAATATGTACGAATGTACAGTCAACAGCACATATATTAACCACAAACTGTAAAATTTTCTCTTTCGATTTCGAACTTAACTAACAACATTTTATGGTTTAAAATCATTTGGGGAAATTTGACAGTTTTGTATACCCCAATGTGCTGTTGACTGTACAACGGATTTTAGAAATTCGCTTTACATTTAAAAAGAATATGAGTCTGCTTTCTAAAATTCCGGGAATAAGCAGTACCTTTAAACTCTAGTATTATACCAATGTTATTTTTCTGTGTTTTATTGTGTGTACATGAATAGTTAAACAAGCTTTTTCGGTAGTATTCAATTGAGAGAATGCGAAAAAACATACCTCATCTCTATAAATAATATTAATATATAATTAATTATATTAAATTTTTAAATTTGGTTTTGGATATTTTATTTGACATGAGAAATGCTTGTATTACTTAATTTAATTTTTATAGATTATTGTTATTTGATGTTAAATTTACTCATAATAGTATTTGGTGGCGTGTTTTTTTTGTCTGTGATTATTTAATTACTAACATTATTTTTCAGTGTATTAACTAACCTAAGATCATTGAGTCTGAAATAAATGAATCACTACATAGTATAAAATAAAGTCGCTTTTTCTGTCCCTATATCCCTATGTCCCTATGTATGCTTAAATCTTCAAGTCGTTATTTTCCGAAATGACTAAACAGATTTTAATGAAACTTCCTACGCATAAGCAGTATACATAGGTGTAAAAAGTTCCAAAAAAACTTTTTGGAAAAATAATGTTACAGCTAAATTAGACCGATTATTATTAATTATCTATAGAAACAGAAATTTCCAATTAACTTCATTTTTAAAAGGCATTTCGAAAATGTTATTTAGTAACTTTTTAGACCTATGTATACTGCTTATGCGTAGAAAGTTTCATTAAAATCTGTACAGTCATTTCGGAAAATAACGACTTGAAAGTTTGTATGTAATGCCGTAGGGAATGAACGCTCTTAAACGACATGATGCAAAAAGTCTACGAGTAAAATGGATGTCGATTGGATGTCCATCCAGATGTCACACAGGTACAGACTGGATGGACGGACATGACGTTTGAATTTTGAATTACAACTGCCATTTTTGCATCTCGGACGGATACAGTTATAAACGTTCGTAGCAACGTTTACATATTGCTAATAGGCGGGATTTGTACGGCTTAGATTTAGCTGGAGTAGATAAGGACTTACCCGTCAGTGAGAGGCACCTCCTCCAGGATCTGCTTGGCTATCTCCAGCCGCTCCCGGTCGTAGGAGGCTGCGGCTACCACGGCTATGATGGCCAGTAGCATGCACGCCACCGACCGGCGCTCGCAAGGGTTTATCATCCTTGCTGTAAAGAAAAGAGGGGAGGTTATAGGTCTGATTATACTTTTTTTTATGCGCCTAGGGTGGAGCACGCTTGTCTAGAAGAAACCGATTGACTCCAACTTTGAAGAGATCGAGATTACTGCGTTATTTATAAGACGGTACACACTGGACAATTTGTCATTCAGTAAACTTCGTTTGTTATCTACTCGCGCTGCATCATATTCATATTCAATTAAGGCTTAAAGCTAAGAACAATGTTATAGACCCTGTTAGGGCATAGCAATATAAGTATTTATTAAGATTAACTTGTATATAAATTAATGTAATACAATAATTTATAATTATAGTTATTAGTGACATAGGTACTTATTACAAGTACACGTATATTCATTGTACCTACTAAAATAAAACAACATCAATACATCAATATTATTTATAATTGAGATCAATACTAATTATTAAGAACAATAGTACCTATTATAAGTTTTTAAACTGACATGGTCACTAACACTATTAATAACATTTACTACGGGATATTTACCATGTGTATTATTTGTTTCGAGTTCCCATGGTAAATATCCCGTAGTAAATGTTATTAATAATAGTACCTATTACATTATAGTAGGTATTTTTTATAATTAATGAGATCAATCTTAGTTGCTTAGGTATGTCATTATCTCAAATTATTTCCTTTGTTCAGAAAACATTTTTTCTAGGCTGGTAATTAAATATTAAAAGTAGGTAATAAGAAGTTCTTAGAAGTATTTTCATTACTAATAATAAAAAGTATTTTATTATTTATGTAGTCATATTTTCATATTTATATTTGGTTTCATATATTTTATATTATAATGTATTTCATAATGTCTGATGTTTGAAAGAGAAAATAATTTTATTTTGCAATCGATTTGTCATTCAAAAACTCCTTTAATGAGAAGTGTGCCTTGGATTTCAGAAATTGTTTAAATTTATTAATGAATATATTTATTTTGTTTACTTCTCTAATGTCAATTGTGGACATTACTAAAAGGCTGGTTGAGTGCATTTTGATTCGGCATTTTGATTCCGTTTGAGGTATGTTTATTTTGTTAGTGTGTTTCTTCGCAAGTGGTGTAAAAATATTTTTTTGACAAATTTACATAATTATAAGATATATAAACAGGTAAGTGTGAGTATTTTGTGTTTTTGGAAGTGTGGTTTGCAGCTATTGCTCTATATTGGTTATTATTCGAATTAACTTTTTCGTAAAATTAATAACGTTTGTCAGTCTGTACCGTTTCCCCAAAGCATGACCCCATAGCTGAGCCATGTCGTTATGATCATGTTCGGTTTGATAATATACAAGCTAAGCCAAGGGGCTTTCTCCAAACATATAACTATGTTCCAATTATGCCTAGGACACGATGGATGGAGTGTGTGAAGAATGATCCGAAAGAAAAAGGAGTAAACGATTGCGTGACGGGTGACAGGGTAGGATGGAAGAAAAAAAATTGATGCACCGATCACAAGTAACATGGGGACAAGGACGGGGAGATGGTGCTGGTGATGATGACCCGTCTCTACCGAATAATGATGACCGGTGCTATGTGTGGTTGCATACCTTACAGCGAGCCGACATTAGACAAAAAGTCATCCCTAAACCTGCCCTTTACACCAATTGCTTACCTGAAAACGATTGTATTCATTTTATCATTAAAACAAGCCTAGAACGATGACTTCAATAAATCTCGTTTCATAAAATGCTTATGTGCCAGAATAACGTGCAGTATACCTGCCTACAAGAATGAAATAAAATTTATATTTTTATTTTATCTCGCAGTTTTTTATGAAGACTTAAATTCATTATGCCAAGCCACACTTCATACACAAATCTTCCAACCCCTTGAAACTATTTTATTTCATGTTCCTAGTGATCATAAAAATAATTGTTTATCCTGACAAAATTCTCTATGATTTATTCAAACTCTAAAAGTAACTTAAAATTTTATCAGCTGGCACCGGAGGAACCGGTTTCCCCGGTTCTAACTGCTTACTAGACCCGGTTCTCAAAAACCTGGAACCGCATCCAATTCTGCATGCCCTAGTCACAAGTTATGGTCCAGGCTAGCTGTACATCATACACGCATTGTTACAGCGTATACTAACTCCGCGTCATATGTACATTGAGTTGAAACAGCGCCCAACAACTCAATTGCTGATTGACGATGTGAATTTGAAACTAGAGACGTAACGAATGAAATCCACTGGATACATGACATGTGGTCACAACAATCTACATTCGCATGGGTATCTCTTTGAGTGGAAGGTATTTTTAGGTAACAACATTAAAAACTTGTATTTTAAGTAGAAAAACTTGTGATAAAGTTGAAACGAAAAGAGTAATCATGGAGTTTCTTGCCGGTTCTTCTCCATAGAAAACGGCCAACCCGAACCGAGCACCTTTTTGTGTGTAAGTGCCTATGTGAAATAAAAATATTTTGATTTTGAACTTTGATCTCTAATATCTCCGTAAGAAGAAGGTCCCTAGATATGGTCCAGAACAAATAAAAGAGGTCAATGGACGAGGAGAACAAATGCTTCGTTAAGTATACTTTTACAACTATTATTAATAGTCTTCACGTTCGATCCATGCTTCCATGCACTCAATTAGGGTTTTGGAGTTGCAATCAGGTTTCCGTAAACCTACCAACCAGGTAACTAACAACCAACCCATTTTTTTTAAATACAGTAAAAGATTTATATTATGTACCTTCATGCCTGATTTCAAATGGAAGTAGGCAGTAAGTGAATTTAAGATGAGTCTAAGTTAGACATTATACCCACAGTTTTTTTTTTGTAATATTGAATGACATTTTACACAAAACAGCAATGCAAGTCCCATTCTAAAAGATAATATGGGCTTAATATACATAGGTATATTAAGCTCATATTATCTTTTAGTATACCTACTTAGTTTGTAAATACTCATAGGAGCAGAAAAACTTTTGTAACGCCGCGAGCAATAACAGAAAAGAGAAAAGTTTGTTTGCAATATGAAAATGAATCCGTTTTCTTGAAAAACATGACATTAGTCTGGGAGACTAGACCCATTCGCTCGTAGCGAAAACTAAAACTAATCTGTAATTACGTGAAAATTGGTACCTCGTTAGAACTAAAAATTTAACTTTATTCTTTTAACTATCTACTTACTATTATCTAACTTATCAGTATTTCCTTACTTCAACGCCTTTTTACTCGACTGTCAAGGACGTTTTATGTTTACAATATAAGTGAGTTTTTAGGACGCACCAATTTTTATAATAAAGAAAATCAATTATTACCCAACTATAAAGTAAAATTTTGTATCTTTCTCGGATTTAAGCTTCAAATACAACAATTTCCCCAATGGTTTAAACCAAATCAAAACCAAAACTTTGATTATAATAAGCCCATATACGAAGAAACCATTTTGTAATCTCAGCGAAGATTTTACAATGTAGAAACACAGTACATTGTGTTAGTCCAATATTACCTAGCGAGTTATAAAACTCGATAGGATGGAGATTGCATGCTACAGTAACAGGCACATTTTCCTTAGCTCAGGTTTTAGCGAGGATGTGGGTTAAAGCTACAGTGGCGAAGGTATTATATTGTTTTAAAATTCTATTTTTTTTTCATAAGTTGTATTTAGGGTTTCTTACCCAAAAGGTCAAACGGGACCCTATTGCTGAGACTTCGCTGTCCGTCCATCCGTCCGTCCGTTCGTCCGTCCGTCTGTCACCAGGCTGTATCTCACGAACCGTGATAGTTATCCAGTTGAAATTTCTACAGATTATGTATTACATAAAATACTAAAAACAGATTAAAATAAATATTTAAGGCTCCCATACAAAAAAGTGATTTTTGATTGTTTTTATAAATAATGGTCCGGAACCCTTCGTGTGCGATTTCGACTCGCACTTGGCCGGTTTTTTTAAGGATGCGGTGAAAATATAAGCCAGTCCTTGTAGGACAGTATATAGCAGAGTTGGCCATGTGGTCGTGTGTCTGACTTCCATGACATAAGCCACTTTGTCTAATTTACTACATCTCCCTTGCTCTCAAAACGGCAGAGGAAACCTCGTGCGGGAACCGACATGTCCGAGAGTCAAAAATTTGATGACATGGAAGTCATCCTCTAAATTACACTGGGTCTGCTGTGTAGTAGGTTATCCCAATCTCTGTCACAAAAAATGCGGATGGTGTCCCAGAGGTAGGAACTTTATCGACAAATTATACTATGAGTACCATTGATGAATAGTTAATGTGTTTATTTTGTTGAAGTACATCAATACCATAGGTACTTTTAGTAGACTTTTTTTTCCAAGTGTCGTTAACAACACAAAATTCTAGCAAAACCGCAAAAAAATTGAGAAACTTATAGAGCATCTCGATCTCGATATACATGAAGCTTCACCATGTTTGCGAAGACCAGCAAAAAGACGCATTCTATGCAACAAAATAATTACCATGTAATTCCAGTAATTTGAAACCGCTATTAAGATATAAAAATCCCAGGAAACACAGACCACGAATATCAACCGTACCTACTACCTAATATTGCAAGTACTCTGTTGCGTCTAAGGTAATCCTATTTCCAAGAACGTTTTGGTGGCATCCAATTTAACCAGCTGCGGCTGTAGTCGCAATAAATCTTACACACGTACATGACAACATTACACAGGCGTCCTTCGCACCTTAATCCCCCAAGGCCAAGAATGTCGGGTCTTTAATCACCATCCCAGAATAACTAACACGATTTAGACGAAACAACATCAAAACACTCCACAGGTCGCAGCTTACCTCTACATGTCAAAAACAGGTCAGGGGGAATGAGATAGAAATATAAATCTACAAGTGAGCAAAAAGGTCCGAGCATATATTATGACGGGTACCGGGTAATCCCGGTCTTGTACAGAATACATAATACAGGTCTAACAAGGGAGCTTTAAAAGTAATTAAAATGCTCCTCGAGATTATCTTTTTGTACGGAATTGGTGTCTCTCGTTGGATTACGGAATGATCTAGTACAGCTGAGACCCTTTTTACTTTAATTTTTTTAAGACCCTTGTGTATTTTAGGTACGCAGTAATTTACGACGGAAGGATTTGGCCGCACGTAACAAAAACTGCTTAATTACAAATAACTCAATTATAAAAATAAAGTCGCTTTTTGGATCTGTCTGGGTGACCGTTGGTTAAATCTTAGTTTAATTGCTGTTTTCTCAATCATTTAGAGAACTTATGTCGCAAGGTAGCAAACTTTGTCAAGTGAACGCGTTCAGCACGTAAAAAACGGCGTACCAAAGCAATCAGTATTCCATAACAATGAGGTCGCTGACGGTGCGTACTGACAGAGCGCGTTTAAGATTAGTGTTCTGCTTCTGATCGCGTGCATATCCATTGGTAAACTTTGCCGTAGGAAAACTATGTTTTGTCGAGTCGTAAAAAACATGCGAAGAACATTCTGAAAAACAGTTATATGTAACAGGCGTCCCGCCACCGGGGCGTTACGTATAACTGAATGTTTTTCACAGAATCTGTCTACGAATAATGTAACGACAGCCGTTAAAGATGGTTAAAATTGTAATAGTGAGAAAAAATAGGTCTGAGTCAGAGAGTCTTTTTGAGCTCGGTTGATAGCAATAGGCTCGCCCCCTATTTCATGGAACTTAAACATAACTGGCGAAATGTTTACTATAACTGGATACCCCTCTGTCTAACCCTTCAGGGATTACAGGCGTGATGTTATGTAGAGAGAAACATCGTAGTACTTACATTCCATATTAGTAAAACTACAAAACAGTTCACAAATACGTTGAATAGAACTAAAATTACCATTGTAGTAAGAACAACGTATTCGTCGCTTTCTAAAGCGCACTCTTGGCATTCAATCACAGAAAATCGGTACTCAAGCTCGGGACCATTGAGTACCTAATTAAAGACTCTCATTAAGTATTCACCTACCTTTTCGACCGGCTTCCAGTCTAACCGGATGCAGGTGAATACCAGTATTTTACATTGAGCGACTGAGGCCTGTCATTAAATAATTAAAGTAATTATAGGTCCATAATATAGGTCTATGTGTAAGTCTGAAAATGCCAACGGTGACTGAAAAGATAATTATGTGGTTGCGTGCGGTTGTCATTGTATGGACATGGTCTGTGAAGGAACGAAGGAAATATCGTGAGGAAGATTTTGACTTCGGATGAGCTACCAACCAAAGGAAGAGTTGTGTGGAAGACGATATCGTTATAAAAGGAGTGGCTGCAAAAATGACGACTTATAGAGAAGTATGGCAGAAGAAGACATGCTGTGCCGACCCCAAATAAATTGGGATAAGGGCTGGGAAATAATGACGTTATCATAAAAGGTTCCAAGGAAGTGTAAGCGTATCCGCCATGCTTGGCAAACGAATTGTTATTAACAAAACGTGGTTATTAAGAGCAGAAATATAAAATACTTTGACTGCCACTTTGGTGTAGTGGTCACAAGATATACTGCTAAGCGTGACGACCTGGGTCGTGGGTACAATAACTACGAGGAGGTCGATCAAAATGAAATTGGGTTCGTTCATCAGGAAGTTCTCAATAGAAAACTAGAGTCTGGATATAAATGACTGCTGTGACTCACTTTCTATTAAAAAATACTTAAACATAATAATATCATAAGTATATAGGGGAGCCTAAACTCACAGCTTGGGTGATCAATTGCTACCTAAAACGAACTGCATCCGAGATCTGGGGGTATATCACGATTCTAAGCTTACGTTTGAACTTCACGTTGATGCCATAGTTGCTAAAGCATCTAAAGCACTAGGTTTCATAATGCGGCTCTCCAAGTGCTTCAGTCAAGCCAAAACTTTAAAAATTCTTTACTGTACTTTTGTTAGAAGTCACTTGAAGTACGCGTCTGAAATCTGGAATCCATGTTATCACAAGTACATTGATCGTATAGAGAGCATCCAGAAAAGGTTCATCAAGTATTTGTGTTATCATCAGAAAGTGCCCTACCGGTCTGAAGATTACCTCAATCTCTGTAAGAAGTATCATATATTACCCTTAATTAATCGGCGAACAATTTCTGATTGTATTTCATTATTTAAAATATTCAATAATTCTATTAACAACTCCGATATCCTATCCAAATTTTATTTTAACGTTCCCGGAAGGTCAAAGCGATGGAACGTGCCGTTGCGTGTTCCATTTACCTCTACGAATTACAGGCAAAATTCATTTATAGTGCGTGCAAGTAGAAGCTTTAATAGCATGTGTAAACAGCATGATTTTGATGCATTCATAACGAGTGTGTCCTCGGCCAGAAAGTGCCTGAGCCGTAGATTTTTTAATTAAGATTTTGGTTCTTCAGGTTTTTATTCTTGTATTGAATGTTGCATATAAAATGTTAATTTAGCTTAAGCTTGGAGGTTATACTGTATATTTTTTTAGCTGTGTTTTTGTATTGTTCACACCCTATCTTTATATTCTGTTTTTAGAAGTGAGGACTTTTAATTGGCTGTCTGTCTCACATACTAGTTTGTTTATCTGTTTTTTCTTAGCTGTAAGTCTTCCATAGATAATAAATAAATAAATAAAAATACTACTTTTCCATGATCGTTTTATACCCGTCGTCGTGGAGCGGTGACCTAAGCCACTAACCACGTGGCCAACGTGGCTTTCAGTTATAAAACAAGGCGAAGAACGTACATCCATCCATAATTCGGTAGTATAGTGCCCCAGAGTGCGACACTTTTGTTCAATTTGCTCAAGTAATACATTAAGACCTGAGACGGCTGTCAGTCACACCGCACTGTAATAGTAAGGACTATTACAGTTAGCAATTATTTTCACTACAATAAGTTAGGTGTTGGGTTGCTGCCACTGGAATCTTTGTCAAAATCAGAATGATCTTTATTGGCGTTACAACAAGGTTGATGCTTGTTGGGTTGCCATGTTTAAAAATCGCTTGCAAGGTTTTTTTCTGTGAAAAGACTACAAGCGATAAATAAAGACAGTGTTTTGTATTGGGATCAAAGTTAGAGTTTGAATCGATAAAAGTTGTTCACAAACAAGAATATTTATCATTTGCAGAATAAAATTTTATATTCAAAGTTGAAAGGTTCATAGAAATTTTTATAGCATTCGATATTGATTCTAAATTTTTGTGCAAGTTCTTAAAGAATACCAGCCCAATGTAAAATTAAGAATTTAAATTTTATTTGATGTAATAAAGGATTATAAAACTATTACATTTTTATATAAATCTATTATTATTTATTTTAAATGAATAGACAACTATCCTACATTTATTCTAATTTGGAAAAAAACAGTGGTCAAATCTTCACATTAAAACGTATAAACACAATAAAAACTTTCAGCTACCTATCGTGAAAAATAAACAAGATTCGTATCTCATAAAATATTCCCTATCGTCATGGTAACTTCTATAACTCGGTGCCGAACAACTTTTGTACATTTTGGCAGAAAACGTTGGAATCCGAAAGTATGCAGAGATAACCTAAACTTCTAACTAAAATGGATGGGGTGTCCCCTTAACTCAGACTGAGCTAATTAACTATGGCCTTATTTATGCGAACCAATACACCCCTGAAATCAAAAGAGGCGACCACCGGAAAAAAAACATATTAATCTTAAAGTTACCATGCCCTGTGAGAAATAGCCAACACAATGGTCTACTTCTAGCCATGCGCTGGCAAGCCGCTCACGAACGTATGGAAAATAAATTGGTGGAGGTGTCCACCAGTTTATTGTCCACATGTAATTTCCAGTGTGTGAATTATTCCACCTATAATAAAAGGTCCACCCAGACGTAATTCTGTGGTTTAATTAATCTAGAGATTTTAACACGGTCACTTTAAGTCATTTCTTGTTTGATTTCAACATGAAGATTATAACATAACTTTGAGCTCCGTAAGCACTCAAATCTTTATGGCTCTTTCCTCTGAAGAACATCTCAGACACGAATCTGCATGACCCTCTTATGATATGGCCTTGAGATTGCCTGGACTATAAAAGAAAATGATATAATAATAATTGTTATAAAGATAAATTTCTCTTGGCATTTCTGCTAAAAGTGACCGGGTTGATACGAACCAACCTCGTCTAGTTTTAAATAATATATTTTTCTGGCGTGTTTACAGAAGTGTTTACAGAATACACGTAATTTCAACAAAATTATTTAGATTTCATTCTTTTGTGGTATAAACTCCATTTACTTTTTCCTTTCAAATAAAAAAAAAAACAAATACCAAAATCCGTATTTTAACTCTAGCAAAAGTTGGATTTCAAAAAGTTGATTCAAACGTATGTTAAACACACCCACAAACACAGATTGAAAAACTTGATGCAAATCGAATATGGTTCGTTCGTTCAGTTCGCCGTTCGCCCGACATCACATTCAATATGCACAAACAGACCACGTAAGCTTACTCGACACTTGGATCCCGGATAACTTCTCCTACCAACTTTCAACGCATGGTCCCTCGACAATTTTGTTCACACACACAACATATTTTTGTAGACACGGTTTTGTTTTTGCATGGTGATAATTTGGTAGCTCATAGGTCTACTAAAGTCTTGCTTTTAGACAATTTTAGAGCGGATTTCACCGATGACACTAAATGCGAACAATAAACGGCGTTTACTAAGTATTCCATAGCAATTGTGCAAGTGACAACTCTTTAACGCGGTTTAGATGATGACGTTTAGTTTCATTAGTGGCCTTATCTATTGACAGTCTGAGTGTACTTGCACAAATGATTAAATGCACAAATATAGTTCTGTTGTCAATGACACAACAACTGTATTAGAGTTCAGTACCTTATGTAATTAATTTCATCATTTCATTTCATCAACCACTTTATTAAATATTAAACCAAAAGCTTTTATTATGCCCGGTGAAAGAGCCATAAGGGTCTTTTTTGCTTCTTTTTAATACTGTTTTTTTTTCTAGTATTTTAAGACTCTAAATTTAAAAGTATATAATATTGGTGATAGGTTCCAGTTAGTGCAAACAAAAAAAAAAAAACGTTTGTACAGGAATTTAACGTCACGCTTCGGTGTAACAGACGAGCCATCATTAACGATTTATTGTGACGCTGTTAATAGCGCTTTTGAGCTACACTCCACGCTCACAACGCTCAGAGCGTTCGGAGTGAGAGCCTTGAACCGAGCCCAGTGAGCTGTAACAGCGAGCTCAGTTTCGTTAGGACTTCATTATACAGCTTTAGAGTCAATTACTTTAAGTCATTTTGAGGCTTTAATGAATTCACGAATGTCATAATGTTGAGAGAAAGGTAAATTTCTCGTAACTGAATCAAAGTCAAGTCAAAGTATGTAAATTCCTTTATATTCTTTAGAGAATCATGTAACATAATCATAATCAGCCACGGAGCCTGAATTTGTGCGGTTGATGGAAATAGGCTCGCACCCTATTACATGGGACTCAAACATAACTGATGAAATGTAGGTATAGTATAATTGGGTAAACCAGGTCTGCCTAACTCTTCGGGGATGAGGCGTGATGTAATGCACGTTATGTTGAGAAAAAAACTCGTAGCATTTATCTCCCATATTAGTTACATTACAAAACAGTTCTTAAATGCGTTTCACAGAACAAAACATACACTAAAACTACATCTCTGCTTAACCTTTCGAGTGTTATACAGGCGTGATTTTTTGATGATGATGATGAATCAGCTCAGAACATTACATGTTCTGAGACACAGGGCTCCTCTCTGAGAGTGAGAGCGAGCCTTGAGTGAGTCATTCAACGAAGTGAAACGCCTGCCTGGGATTATTCCAACGACACATAAGTCAACCTTAATTTACGTAATACATACTCCGTCATAGGTGCACAAGTGCCTCAACTCGAACCTATGGTATGAGAAATTCTATAGAACCTAATCTACGAACTCCACAAAAGGATTTCACTATTGAAAGCTTTTGAGTGGCTGCGTACCAGAGAGTGCTTGAGGCAAGATAATTATGAAAGCGACGAAGTTCTAAAGTTATGTACGCAAATAGAGAACGGGAATATCAAATGAAAATGTATTCATATAATTGAAAAAGAAATCTAAATCGTTCACTTCAAACTGCGATTTAAAATTGTTGGCCGTTGCTCGCAAATAATTATACTTGACTGAATTTTAACTGTCTTATTACTTGTGCGATTATATGCTATCTGTGACTAACAAAAGCGTTCTCACGATTATTAATTTAATTAAATATCTATTAAGTTTACAAAATTACCTATCTATTCGTTTGGATTATTATTAGCCAATTGTGGATACTATCTACAAATACTGACATCTGATTCTATTATTTTATCCATATTTCCATATTATAAACGCGAAAATCTGTTTGTTACCTTTTCACCACGAAACGACTTATCGGATCACAATGAATTTAGGCAAAGAGATAGATTATGATCTGGGGTAGAAAATAGGCTGTCTTTTTTTTCTTACACGTATAGTTATGTGACCACATCAAAATTTCCACGCGGATGAAGTCACGGACAACAGCTAGTTTTTTATAAGCCTGGATTTACCCTCTGCAAGGCAAAGGCCTCCTTACTAACCATCCATTTCTCTCTATCCTAAATAGATATGACGTAGTAGCGTATAGCGTAATGGCTATAGTCTTTAACGAAAAAGTCCAAATAAAACCCGAAAAACTGATCCTAAGTAAAGAAATTAAAATACTTTACGACCAGCCCATTCACCTATTCCTTTATCACCGCATTTGCATAGTAAGCGCTTACGAATACAAGTCGAATTTAAATTTTTGGATAATTAACTTCAAGCTTCTGAACGTAAAAGGTAAAAACAAAGATCCATTTCGGCTAATTGGATGGCCGGAAATTACGCCATTTTGTTAAGTCATCATATCCGGTTGGGTTGAGTCGACTTCTGTTTTGAATATTAAAGGTTACATTTATTTATCATCCCAAGTTCCATTTCCAAAGTGTATAAGGTCCCTCTCCTGGTCCCCCTGATCATAGGTCGGTGGTATGTAACTGCAGCCTTGAGCTGGCGTGGCCTAAGGAGTTTCAATAGAACAAGAGGCCAGCTTATACCGGTTTAGTACCACTGAAGTGCAACCTACTTTGCGCTTTCACAAAGAGCGTAGATTACCGAAAGTAACAAGGTAGGGTGACCTGAAACTGCTCGAGGCTATAAACTTGGACGCACAGAGCTAACTACCCTAGCCGACCAACGATGTTGTACGGTCTACAACTAAGGAGTCTCGTGTGAGCGAGCTTGAATGTTTACAAATCGGTCCACAGCAGGCCGCGACCACAATATCAGGCGATGCGACGCAATTTGCTTTCAGCCATGCCAAAACAGTTTACTGGCACCCGGTGACATTTCATACTGCTCGATGAACTGCAAGGATTAAAGAGATATTTATTGTGCGTTTGGACGTCTAGCAACGTGCGGAACAGGTTTAATGTTTCTATAGACAGACTATTTTCATGCGTCTGTCACTTTTATTTATTCATATTTAGTTAGCAATTTTCTTCTTGTGTTGTCTTGCTATTTTTTCGATCACAGTCGTCATAATAGTTTTACGCCCGTACGCCCGTATCGGACGTTGGTTTTCAAGATCAGTGGATCTTGAAAACCAACGTCCGGTACAAGCTGCAAATGTGCTTAACTGGGCCTATTTGACGCAGCCGTGACATACATAATAATATACTATCCTTTTTTTGTTTATATTTAAGTTTTTTTTGTTCGTTCTTCATGTTGTGCGCATTTGTGGCAAGTGCCAAATAAAACATGATTTCTTTCTTTTTATTCTAACCACATTTTTCAGTCTCATATGCTCTGTAGTCGTAAAGTTAGCCAGTACATTTTGATTCTCTTGTGCTCTCTAGCTGTAGTGAATCGTAACCACTTCTTTCTTTTATTTCTCCGCAGTGGCTATCGCAAGACGCGTGTCGCGTAAGCGAGGAGCTCGTGTCCGAGGGGTTACAAAACGGGCCATGCGCGACCAAGCGGCGACCTCTGTGCGTGTAAACTATCCCCCGAGTTGCTTCCGACGGCCACAAAACGCGACGCGAGACGGTCCGAACCGTAACTTGTTAGTTGGGACCACAAACAACTGCTAATATATTACTAAAGCTTTACCATAGCCTTTTTGGCCAAACTATCCTTTGTTCAGGCATATTTATGTAAACTTGCAGTGGGTCGTAAAGTTGTGGAGGTACGTTTTCTCCCTCGTTTTATAGGAAAGTGTGTGCCTTATGGCTCAATCGACGCTGCAACGCCGCGAGAGGAACCAATATTGATACGTTCGCACTTCCATAAAAGTGTCGTGGATATTCTTGGTTCATTCTGCATGCTTTTGTGATTTCAATAAAGAGATTCGAACCTTTTCTTTACTGAAATAAATAAGATAACGTTCAATAAGTAATTGATTATTTTCTGACGTTTGATTTTCCTGATAAATGTAATGATTCTAACGCATTTTACCGTTACTGGCGTGCGTGTATGACTGGTGTATGGACGTGGAGTAAGCGAGTATTTAAGGTTTGTAACCCTGAGAAAAGGGCCTGAGGTAATCTATGTACGTATTTCAATATACACTAATAAACTCACCCACATCACGTTACTACTAACAATATTAACACAATCGAATTAGAATTACAAATTATATAGTCACTGAAGAAAATATAGTTACTGAGTAAGCCTATTTACTACAAACCACTGTATATATTGCTTTAATTGGCTGCTACATAGCTTTCAGCTATAATACTAGCGATCATTAGCTATTAATTACTTAATCGGATACAACGGGCTTGGAACACGGCATGCAAGGCCACTTAGCGTATCAAACATCAAATCGGGATGGTGGCAACACTAAACAGTTCCGCTGCTTAACTGCTTACGCTCAAATAGCAAATTTGTGCTTAATGCTCTTATTCATACGCTCAGCAAACAATTCGGATTTCCATCGAATACTTCAATAATATTGTTCAGGGAGTCTTACTTGTAAGTATTAGGTATTAATGCGAAAGTTTGCAGATGTATGGATGCTTGGATGGATGTTTGTTCGTCGTTAACACAAAAACTACTAAACGTATTTGGATGAAATTTGGCATTCATATAGTTTAAATCCTGGATTAACATCCTTTTTAACCTATTAGTGCGATCCAGTAGGGGAATTTACTAACTCCACGCGGGCGAAGCCGAGGGCATAATTATACAGGGTGTAACGGAAAGGGTATATACATCCTTAAGGGTGTGTGCTACAGACCATCAAACTAAACATGTTTCTCATCATAAAACATGTTTTCAGCAAAAAAATATCTGCTGCCCCATAGAAAATTACAATACCTATTCGACCCAAATGTATTTGCAGCAGATTTTTTTTTTTGCTGCAAAAAAAAAAATATGTTGAGAATCATGTTCAGTTTGATGGTCTGTAGCACACCCTTAAGGATGTATATGCCCTTTCCGTTACACCCTGTATTAGTAACTGGAAATACAGTGATTATGGTTGCGTTGTTCTTATGCCGACAAGTTTCGGTTCTATATTACTTCGATTGGACGTTAAAGTAGATAAAGTTTTTGCTTTAGCATACAATACTCTTGCACCACAAATCACTAAGATTTCACAAATATTGACATCAGTATGTTGACGTCATTATACGATCAGCATTTCTAAACGGGGCTTTGATTGTTTGAACGAAATAGGTTACCACTACTGTGTTGTGGTGTAAGCGGGCCTGGCTTTGTAGTTTGAAGTGTCACTGCACATTACACGTTAAACCACACAGAGGGTTGGTTAATGGAATTGAAATGCATGTTAATCCTCCTAAAACTCAACATCTACCGAACGGTTTCTTTTAAATAATGTGACTTCTGTCTGGCTTCCACAACACAGTAATTGGGCAAAACCTACCCTAAAAAGCGCCTTAGGTGTTGATAATAAACTGGTCAGCAAAATTAGTTCCAAAACTGTCGCCAGTAGAGTATAAAATATGGAGTTAGTACATTTCTATTAGAACCCTAAAAAACATATAAAAGAAAAAAATGGTTACACCACTGAAACCGCTAACACAACACTTCTAGTACAAACCGGTCCGTACAACCTTCCGTTTGCTGACCTCCAAATTCCCAAAGATATAGTGTTATCGTCCGAATAGAAACTATCCCGAAGCAGTAATGGCTGGGTTTTGTATGCGATCATTGTTTGCCGTCAATATATTACTTATGTAACGACCTACCGATACTAGGGCTATGAATTAATGGCGTTAGGAAACTATTTAGATGGTATTTTGAAAAGGGATTTGCTGGCGCGCTTATTTTAGGGTTAAGTGGGCGGAGCGGGCAAAGTTGGGTAGTTGTGTAGGGTAGAGTGGGCAGCGTTTAGTGAGCTGACCTAGAATATTTTTATGAGCGCGCTTTGATGATAAAGTTGTATGGCGGCACGGGTAAAGGATTTTCGGCAAGGAATATACCAACATTCTCCCGCTAGAGAATATTCCAGTAGATTCTTTTGCCGTAGATAAATAATACTGTCTAACTTTTAGATACCAAGACGTATATCATACTTGCGATAGACGGAACAACACAAACATGTACTTGAGAAAGCCTGCTGGTTGCTTGTAATTGGGTCAAACTCGCCAATTATGTACTTACAGGTGTCACATGAGATAAAAGTATATCTTTTTTTTTTCTGAAAGTCTTTCTATAGTTCATAGAGATTCAAGATCTTTTTGACTAGTCACATTGTGATCAACATTCAGACAACATGCAGAAATAAAATCCTCAAACTAACGATTGTCAAGGTAGAATTATACGTACCCTTTTACTTTCTACCTATACATTAATCATACCTACCCCGATCAACGGTGTAGTGGCGCCGTAATTATTCTGCAGAACCTTTGAAGTGGTCTGCACCGACTCGCACTGGGCCAAACTGCAGAATAATAACCCACTCCCTCTTATAAAGAGGAGGTCTGAGTCCCAGGAGTGAGAAGACTATATATATAGGCTATGCTATGTTCTTATATTGGGAATCATTCCATGCGTGATATATTTCTCTCTGTAAAAATATCGCATGACCTAGGTACCAGTAGGTACTTAAATCTTCGTGGCTAACAAAGAAACTCTTTTATTTATATCAAAGGAGGTATTGAGCTCGTTGTAATAGAAAAGGGGAACGGTGGCTGGATGCGCTGCCAAGTCATTAAGTGGGCTGATTTAATAGAATTGGATTAGTGGGCTGTAGTGGACGGTGGTAATCTAACCCTGCCTTGTGTAATGAGGCCGGGCTCGGAGGTCAGGATTTGGAAGGGTTTTTCAGGGTCATCGCGATTGTGCTAGGCTTTTTGCGGTCGGATGTGCAGGTATTATATTTTCAAATTTAATTAGTTTGTACCTACTACTACCAATTATTTTAAATGATTTGTTTTTTGAAAATCTAAGCACATCAAAATATTATTTGATATTTCACAAACTTTGATTTTTTACGAGTAATAAGGTGTAGTTACCTATGTTAAGTACGATAGTATACATAATTTAAAAACTATTTAAAAGTGGTTAGTCTTGTTTGTATTATATTTGAAGACGTTGTCAACAAGTTACTTATATTATTCAAACACTTGTAAAAACTAGATTTTAATAAAAACATGTAAAAAAAACCAAAATAGTGAACAATACAAGTGCAAAACAAAATCAAAACACGGCCTGTCAAAAAAAAAAGTAGTTACCAAATACAACTTGTTTGTAAACGTGATGTTAGAAGAACTGAAAAAGTAATTAAAAGAAATCAAAGTGTTTGTATTTCCACGCCGATGGGAGGCGCAAATGAGAAAAAAACTTATTTCTCGAAGTTCAGCGTGAATCTTTTCAAAATTGTCGGGCGGAGCGACATCTAATTACAGAGGTGGAATTAAAAGGGTTTTTGTATAGAACAGAAGAAACTAGCTTTCGATTAGTTTGTAAAGAGGCTTGAGTTGCGTTTATGCCACTTTCATGAACGCGATATTTAAATTACTGCCTGAATAAAACACACTGTTGGATTTCAGCATTCGGCTAAATGCTTAAAGTTGTTTCCAACCATGCAATAATATTGAAGCATTAATTAAAGTGTTACTTAGTCAATTAACAGCATGCGGTCCTGATTATGAACTAGTTCCAAAGATATCATGAACTTGGAACTTAGACGGGACAGAAACCTTTTTAGGAGACCGTACCCGAGTTGCAGACCACGAGCTAAGCTAAGTTAGTTTAGCTTAGCTCGCATATTTGACGCAGTTTTTCATACTTGTTGCATAGTATAAGCCTCCGCTGTCTGTTCGTCCGTCTGTCTTTCTCGTGACTGTATCCTTCAAACCGAAATACCGATTGTGTATAATATATATACAAGCTTTTGTTTTGGAATCTTGTCACATTCAAGGAGGTAACTAAGCTTATGATTTTCGACCCGAACCAATAACAAATTGGGTAGGTATTTTTTTTTTCTTATTTACGGGTGTGTACCCCCCCTGTTTTAAACGCGGCCCGTCTGATTCCGCTCTATAACCGAATTTTCACACATACAAACAATCTCAAACGTTTATTCGAGCATTTCTTATTCTCTAAACCACGCTAAGGAGGTTTTTCTGAAATACTGACAAATTGAATCAACAAAGTAAAGCGACTTTTATCGTAATTTTAATTGATTCTTTATGTCTTTTGTGGCAACCTCCTGAATTTTAACAAGGATGCAAAACAACACCTTGTATATTTCAATCTCATTTATGCAATTAACCAAAAATACCACGCACGCCATGGGTTATGCCACGAACTTTTTTACATTAATTTTATTAAAAGGCTCATTCTCATAAGCCAAAATAAATATTGAAACGAACTTCAAAATAAAAACCAGTGTTTTTTTAAAGTTCCCGTAAGCATACAATCTCTCCTCCGTGAATTCTGCAAATGGTTATTTGGAACGACTCTTGCAAAACATCGGATAATTGGAAAATAACAATCATTTATTTTTGTTTTTCGCAGCACTTTGTGCCTCGAACACTTTAGTGCAATGTTTTACACAATAAATATTGAGTTTTACGAAGCTACATTATTTTCCATTTCAATAATGAATGACAAAAACTGTGCATCAAAGAGATTAAAAAAAAATATAGAGCGGACTTTGGAAATGAAATCATTCAAAAAGGATCCCGAACACTTTCGATTTGGTCACACGAATGGTACCTACCTGACAAGCGGGCGTGCGACACTAGACCTTAGTTAGTAAATAGGTATTGGATTACGATTTTTTTCGTCTTGACCGATATATATTATCTGATCTCGAACATATTTGTATTTATTTTGCGTGCACTGACTGCATAAGTCTACTCAAATCTGTAAAGTTATTTCTTCTAAAGACCAACTCAGACACAAACTGTTTTTAAATTATTGATGTCATCATCAGATCAAGAAAATGTCTGATCTTTAAAATAAACTGTAGTTTAGTGCTACATCTTTAATAATATTCCGGGGCCTATTGGAATAATTACGGAAATTAAAAAATTAAAAATAATCTCCATGATATGCTAGTACACAAGTGCTACTACTATAGAGACTTCCTATCAGACAAATCACTGCTCCAATATAGTCCTCCCCAGTCGCGATGCGTTCGGTGGCCCACTGAGGTGCCTACCATAATTCGTTCCGTTTTTTTTATATTTTATGTGAAATGGTATTATTTTTTAACTATAATGTAATTTTAAATTTGTAATGTAACTATTGTATGCACTAAGGGCGGGACGTAGCTGAGCACAATTTCATTATTTATGACCTGTATTATATTATGTACCTACCTATGATCCACAATAAAGATATTGATTGATTAGTATTTTTTCTCTGTGGAACATAGACGTTGCTGGCAGAGTAATGTGGAGGTTTGTTCAAAGTATGCCCAATTAGTAGCCTATGCCTATCAGCATAGGCTACTAATTGGGCATACTTTGAACTCTAAGTAAAATCATGATGACGATAAAGTTATTAATTTATTTCAACGCTAGGACATGCTGGTATCTGGCTATTGTGGAGGCTGTCTTTTGTAACGTTAAACTTCTGAAACTACAGTTTCCATACTTCATACGAATGTAAATATACAAGGCCTAGCGTCATACAAAACGGGACTATTATCTCAAAGTAAGGATCCAACCTGCGAGCTGCGTGACAAAGGCATGCCGTACGATTGACTTCGTAAAACGAGCCCGCATCTAGTCTGCCGGTGACATTCTGCAGTGAGGCGTAAAGCCTTGATAGAGGGTAAAATGTACCTTTTTTATGACATTGAACGTTACAAATGTTTCATTGGGAAAGTTGTTTGTCATCATGAGCATAATCACGTGTTTAAGTATCGGTCAGTAATTACCAGTCACCCTATATACATACGTACAGCGTATACGTATTTTTTTATTTTTTATTATTATTAAAAATTTAACTTGAATTCAAACACTTTTCTTTCCAACGGTATTTTCCTTTTCTTACGTAGAATCTAAGAATTTCGTGCATAGCGAAACTTTTTACTTGGTATTATTCGAGTCGAGCACAGAGGTACTAAAGTATAGGCGAACTAATCTCAATTGGTAAGCGAAACTTCATAGATTGCGTACAGTACGCGCTGTATGGATACTCTTTTTAAATAAATAGGAAGGCGAACTGGATGCAAAGTCAGCCGTTAATGTTTACTTTATGAGAATGAAGACACAGCCTAAACGGTATTTCAGATGACCTAAACAGGGTGAGGGCACCCCAACTCTTTAAAACATTTGATATTCACAAAGGCACTTAAGATATTCCCCAAAAATCTATATCAGAAAATACTTAAAGCAAGTGACTATGAAAAGCATCAATAAAAGGTACTTACCGCCCGCTAAGAAGCCGAGAAACTTAATTTTCCTTTTAGGAGCTGCAACAAGAGAAAGGTCCTTATTAATTGGGTGGGCACGTGAGTTGGGTTTTGCCTTTTTGGACAATCTGTTCTACTGCCAGCGATAAGCGGGGAGCGAGAGTAGAGGATAACATAACATTAAATCGCCAATCCCTGAAGGGTTAAGCAGAGGACTAGCTTTATAGTACGCCCACATTTCGCTATTTTATGTTTTTTTTTTATTTACCTAAGGGCTGGGTTTTACTTTGGCCAGAGGCTAAGTATTGCCATACAACGTGGCAACGCCGCCAGTCTCTTGGGCACGTTACCAGTTGACAGTGTTGAGGAGGAGTTTTTGACGCCCTTTTATATTTGTTGTTGTTTTAGTTTTAGTTATCTAGTTTTAAAAATAATATTTATCAGTAATTATAAAAAAAAAATGTAATTGTATCGAAATATTAAATGCATTTATAAAAAAAAAAATGTTTAAGTCCCATGTAAATAATGCCGCATGAAATAAATAAATCCAGATTGCAGGCTGTTACTGAGAAATTCCTGATGGTAAAACCCAATAGCACTTTAACCGTCCTGGGCATTGAACCCAGGACATCATGCTATTTGCTATACCACTTCTGCGCAACCTTTCGTTGCGCTGGGGAATACAGGAGTGAATGGGAATTATTTTGACATTTCTAAGGACCCTGTCCCACCGCCAGCGATTAGTGACATGCGAATGGAGCTAGTGTTTAAAAACGGTCAACGGTGGTCATATTCATATTAGTAATTGACTGCATACAAAACAATACCTACTCGGCACAAATTAATGTGTGAGGCAGCTTTTGCTCCATGGAGAAAACAGTACGGTTTGAAGTTTTAAATAACACCCTTTTTTTTTACGGATGGGAAATCATCAAATGACTTCTCCCGCTCTGGGCAGAGCGGGAGGGAGTGTCAGACTTGTACTGACTAAAACCCACCCATGTTCCTTCTTCGCCCTTTGTGTTCCAGGGTCACGGTATCTCTTTCGAACAACCCGCAGCCCTGGCAGGCATCGGCCCTCTCGGACCCCTTCCGATTTGCTGACATCTCCTTGAGGCGCGCGTGGAACACAAACGCGCCGTCGGCACGGCCTGTCATCATAAGACGGACAGACGGTGAGCTGGCCCATTACTCACCGTCCACAGGTCCGCTTAAATAACACCCTTAGGTTCGGTTTATATCTGACGGAAAATGCGCCACGCATCTACAGTCGCGTAACGCTAGAATAGGCATATAGATAGTAAAACATCCAACCTTACACACATAACCGATAATGCGTTAGTACGTCGATCACACTTTGTTAGAATGATCGACGTATATACGCCCAACGCATTTTCTGTTAGATAAGAACCTACCTTTAAGTATGACCACATCTTTCTGATACCTGTTGTGTGTATGTCGTTCAATGACACGTACGGGCCTAAAACGTTTGTACGGTTCATGAGCGATAAATACTATTATAGATACGATTGCTCGTCGCTTCGCCAGAGGTGGGACAGATGCTTTACCTTATTGTCAAGATGCCGACTATTTAGCAATGTGTCTCGCTTCTTTTTACTTAGCACCCTCTTATTAGATTATGATTAAAAGGGACTGCTGAATAATAAATCAGGTATAGCATGTGGCTGTAATATTCACGTAAAGAATCAATAATAATTTTGTCATTTTACCGCGGCTGCACTCGCGTTCATATCCCATAAATATATGGGATAATAGATAAAATGTAGCTTCCCATAAGTGAAAGAATTTTTTAAATGGAATCTGCTGCTTTAGAAGTTTATACCCTGCATCCGAACTTACACACATAAAAACTTTACCTCTTTATAAAATGAGTACAGACGTAGAATGGCTTTATGACAAAAAAAAAAAAAAAAATTAAATATGGCGTCATCGAACGATAAAAGGTGTCAACAGACGCTTCACGCAGCCGTCAACCAAGAATTTGTACATCATACTAAGTAACTCTACGCAAAAAAAATGCTGGACTGAAACATTTTTTTTGAGGGGGCAAACATCACATTTTTCGGTAAAACTCAATGTAACGCACCCAAAATATTGTGCTGGATGCTGGATGCATTGAATAGTAAACGGGTCATGGAGGTATTTAAAGTACAGTTATAAAATAAAAAACGGTATTTAAAAAAAAAAGTGAGAAAGTAGGAACTTTGACGTCGAATGTCTCGGTAACTAGAAGGTTGGTCCAGAACAAAAAATATATTGGAATGACCGGTAGAACAAGTGCCTTTCAGTTTTGATAAGGGTCTATTAACACTTGTAAGCATGTTACCACTCTGGTAAGCATGCTCATGCATCGCATCTGATTGAAGGTATTTGTTGACAAATAATAAAGACCTGATACAAGTATGATATTTGCCGAACGGGAGATAAAATCATGTTCGGATCGGTTGGACTCAACGAAATCTAGGAATATTCGATTTTGGCGTTTGAAATTTTCATTACTTACCTATAATTATATATTTACCACCGATACTTACATACTTCTGCCTCGTTTACGTTCATTCTTTTGTTCTCATTATATTACAGAGCGAAAATAAAAACAAAACAAATTTGAAACAAAATACCGAGTATTTTCATAAAGGCTAATAATATTTACTTATCAATGCGCAAATATTCCTACAAACCTCATGTACTTGATTAATTATTGCACACTGAAAATAAATCATTATTCTGGCCAAACAGTAATTTACCCAATTAATGATTACAATGTGAAAACGTGGCAGCGTAAATACTTAATTAAAACATTGGACCATTATTATTTGATAAATGTGCATAAATTATAATAATATATTAAATGCATAAGTCTGTACTGTCCAACTTTTGGGCAAAGGCCTCTTCCCATTCCTTCCACTTCTGTCGGTCTTGTGCCTTTTCACGCGAGTACAGGACAATAAAAAAAAACATGAAAGTTAATATTGCAGTCCAGTTGTAAAAATCCAGTATTTTATAAGCCATTCTATGATGGATGTGAAATGTGTGCGAAATCTGTATGGAAATGCGAAGACAAGCTGCTTTTGACTACGACTTCTCTAGGTTTAGAATCTGGGCAGGTACCTACACATTTTACTGAAAAAAAACGGACTTCTTTCTCTGAAGTTGGTCTCCTTTAGCGTTTACCCCTTTCGACAAGCAACAGATGTAAACAAAGTCCTAAAACTAAATTAATATTATGTGCGAAAAAAGTTTTTTTAAATTTTATAATCATTCGCATTTACATTACGTTTATTCAAAAGAGAGCTACACTTTTTTCCCCATTAAAAAGTTCGACAAAATTGACGTAAAAAAATCTACGCCCAATCGCCAAGTTAATTGATTTCATTAGGCCTAAGAAGCTTTGAGATAAAATTCTTTAGAAATGTTGTTTATAAAATTATCTTCAATAGAAACTGTTCGCTATAAAGCCTTACTTACTGGAAAATAACCTACTTATAAAATTGATCCGATTAACCTTCGGTCCATCGTGCTGTTAATTTCAGGGTTCCGCAATGAATATCGGAAAAACAATTGAATTTGTAACAGCCTGTCCAAGTTATTAGTACTGTTCCACCCGGATAAAGTCGAATCAAGTTTCTTGACTGTTGTGATTGGCTGAATAAATTTAAAAAAAAAAAACTGGATTGTACATACGCACGTAAGTAGGTTAAATTGCACTAGATAAATATTCAGAGACTTTGAAAAGATCCAAAACATCTTTCATTGTTAAGTGTGGCCCGCTGAAGTAACAACTGTTATAAATTCAAACGAGTGTAAGTTATTTCTCTATTCTCACGAACTGACTAAGGAAAAACAAAACTCTGAGAAATATCAGGTTGCTGCCCCCCTAGCATGACCGTTCTATCTCTATTCTACCAAGAAACGGGTGTTAGCATAACCGTTCTATCTCTATTCTACCAACTCGGGTTTCTACGAAGACATGACAGAAATTCTTTCCACAGCAACGGGGACTTATCACGTGATGTTTATATTCCCTGAATATTATTACGTTTAGTTAACAAAAAAAAGTTGCTAATTGCACAAGTTTTTTATTTTTCGTGGGCGGGATGGTGTTGCTGCATCCTGCATCCAGGCCTGGATCTTTTTCGCGAAATTAAACCTAAATATTTTACATAACATTTCAACCTTTTGAACGTAACTCAACGCAACCACGAAACGTCTTTCTCGTATTTAGTTTTTAATAAGACTAGTTTGACATTTGTCAGAAGTAATGTTTCTACCCCCAAATGTCAAAAGAAGAGAAAATATGGTCGTCATGCTCGACGTTGTAGACTTGTGTCGACTGAAGAAAAGAAACATTTCTTTTCTACATTCTTAATGTCGCCATACTTGGGACGATAGACATATCTGTCAAATTGTCGATTCTTCCGTAGACATAGCCCATTTCTACAGCGGTCATGCTAGGCCAGCTGGTATTTTTCGCTGCCGTAGTCTATCCATTTTTCGGGATAAAAGCAAAGCCAATGTCAGAGGTAGCCTATGTTGCTTGTCCGGTTTGTAGTCTATTTGCAAATTCACTTCCATACGTTGCTTTTGCATGTAAGAAGAGAAACCCAGCAAACACAGTTTGATATTGTTGATGTAGGTTCGTTAGTTCAAAGTGGCGTTACGTTTCTAAAAGCACTGATAACAACGCTTGCTCAAATTGGATCAGCGACTTCAGACTTATCACAAGTACCCTCACAATTTGTCTTCCTTTAACAATATCAGTAATTATGTATTAAGATATCATAGAAAGTTAAGTTATTCATTAGTGAATCATAGCAATAACAGGCATGCCTAATTACGTTACGTCCGGCAAATTCACTGTTCTATGAGCTTCGTTTGTTTAATCACTGAGACTGTCGGTGCCACAAGTATCACGTACTGGCTGCCAATGTAACGAACACATTGACAGACGTACATCCGAATACACTGACAGTTGTAACGAACCGACAGACGAAGGTGATATATGTCTGACAGTAGAATTGATAGGACTCTTTAGTGAGAGAGTTTTACGATTGTCGTTTGGATCGAACAAGATATTATGACTATATTAATTTAGACACAAAATTACCGACACAGAGTTATACCTCTTCAAGAAGTACATCGCATTTGGTTGAAAGTCCTCAGCACCTAAATGGCATTATCGTTTCGTTCAGGCAAGATTTGCTGTACTTTTTATGGTGAGGCTGTTTCGAAAAAAAATCAGCCCCTGCAGCTAGGTTACGGCTCTAAAGGGGGCTGTGTGGCTACCGTACACGCTGTGTCGACCTACCTAAATTCTGGCTAAGGTGTAGTCATCCTGAAGGTTGACATATAGAATGCCTTCAACTCGGTAAAAAAGCACACGTTGTTTATAGAAACATTGTTCATTTTAAAATCAGAGACGTAAATTGGTAAATAACAAATACGTCTTCAATTATATGTATATACAAATCACAACTGTTTTTGACTGTGTGTCCGATGATGCGTTATAACATGATGAATTGACGAAGGGTATCAATTTAAATTATTTATTTCAATAACAGTACCAGTAGGGCACTGCATAAAACAATCTGCTAGATTCGATGAATTAACAATAATAAAGGAATTTTAAAAAAGAACATAAGCAATACCAAAATTTTCAATTTTTAAGAAAAAGACCACTAATATTTCCAACCGACTCGAACTTAGTCGTTAATTTTCAGATGAAATTCTGAGGGCTAAAAATTGGTAACAAACCGTCGGTAGAACTGATTTTAATCTTGAAATTGGAACAGACAGCTGGGTCAGGCCTAAAGTGTCGGCCACATAGTAGGCCTAAAGTGTCGTAGGACAGAGGTACACACAGAACCTTTGTAGATTGCATTTTAATTATGATTGAATACCAGTTGGCTGTCTATGAAATGTGTTACCTATATAAGGTGTTGTTTTGCATTCTCGTCAAAATTCTCGTTTTCTGAATTTTGTCTTTTCTGACAACTTGTCACAAAAGACATAAATAATCAATTTAAATTACGGTACCTAGTTAATCCTACTAATATTATAAATGTGAAAGTTTGTGAGAATGGATGTGTGGATGTTTGTTACTCTTTCACGCATAAACGGCTGGACCGATTTGGTTGAAATTTGGTATGTAGATAGGTTATACCCTGGATTAACACATAGGCTACTTTTTATCCGAAAAGAAAAAAAAACTGCGGGGCGCAGTTTGATATAAGGTCTCTTGGCAAGCGCGTCTGGGGCGGCGTGTTCGGGATTGAGGTACTAGGAGAACATAGCTTACAAGGAGATAGTTCAGCGTGGAGTTGATGATTGATGCCCTGGCGCGTTATGTTCTTGGCGAGCGTGTCTGGGGTGGCGTGGTCGGGATTGAGGTACTAGGAGAACATAGTTTACCGGGAGATAGTTGAGCGTGGAGTTGGTGATGCCCTGGCGCGTTATGTTCTTGGCGAGCGTGTCCGGGGCGGCGTGGTTGGGATTGAGGTACTAGGAGAACATAGTTTACCCGGAGATAGTTGAGCGTGGTAACCTTACCTACCTACATTATAATATCAGAAAAATGAAGGAATAGGGTAGGGTAGGGGTAGGTAGGGTTGGGTAGGGTAGTTAGGTAGGTTGGGTAGGGTAGGTAGGTAGGGTTGGGTAGGGTAGGGTAGGTAGGTAGGGTTGGGTAGAGTAGGTAGGTAGGGTTGGGTAGGGTAGGTAGGGTTGGGTAGAGTAGGTAGGTATGTAGGGTAAATTGGTAGGGTAGGAGGTAGTAGGTAGGTTGGATAGGGTGGGGTAGGTAGGCTAGGGCAGGGTAGATAGTTAGGTAGGGTTGGGTAGGGTAGGGTAGGTAGGTAGGGTGGGGTAGAGTAGGTAGGTAGGTAGGGTAAGTTGGTAGAATAGGAGGTAGTTAGTAAAAATAGAAAATAGTCTGGAATAGCATATAGGATACTTTTATCCCGGTAGTGTGATCCCGCGGGACAATTACCGAAAAAAGGCGGGCGAAGCCGCGGGCAGAAGCTAGTTATTAATAAACGCTGATTTTTTTGGTTGTTTAAGATTGTCAGTATATCAGAAAAACCACCATAAAGTGATTTAGGCAAAAAGAAAGGTTGGGCCGTGGATGGGTGACCATAAATACGTATCGAGTTTCCTCCGTGCCTCGGAAAGCACGTTAAGCCGTTGGGCCCGGCTCTCATTTGTCAGTCTTTATCGTAGATCTTTGACGGTCGTTACGAGTAGTCAGAAGCCAAAATTCTGACATTCACTCTTACCAAGGGTTATCGTATTACCCAGTTACTGGGTTGTGGAGGTCAGATAGGCAGTCGCTTCATGTAAAATACTGGTACTCAGCTGCATCCGGTTAGACTGGAAGCCTACACCAAGATAGTTTAAGAAAAGGCTAGACAGATGATGATGATGTTTGTTACTAAAAAGGAGGATTATTTCGACACACAAAAAGTCTAAAAATAACAGTTCCGGTAACCTTTTAAAACTATCAGGCTTATAAATCAATATATTCACCTGTGGTTAGGGTTAACTGGAACCTAATGGACTATTGATTCGCGGCACTTGCATATACTGCTACACTGTGCATTAAGTATGTAGTGGTCTGGATTAGTGTGAATAAATAAATATTACAACTAGTGTTTCAAAATAAAAAAAGTACAGAAAAATGGGAATATATTTTTTGAGTAATTCAGAACATGTTTTTGTTTTATTATCTATTGTAATAAACAGTGGGGGAGCCAGTGTGAGTTTGTAACTGAATCTTAGTTCAGCATAGTTAGATAGCTCCTTACCGTAATTGGCGAGCTTAATGGTCAACCACGCCAATTATTGTCAATTCTGGGCCTCTCTCAATCATCTCTTGCCAGTCCAAACTAGGTTATTTAATAAGCATGATCAGCCACAGGCCTCCGGTCTGTTATGAAGCGAGGTCCATAATCCAAAACGCGGCCGCGAGCCCATTGTGGTTTGGTGGATTCAACATGTCTTCGACTTTTTGCTTAGGTAGTTGTATAAATGAAGCCGGTTTCTACAACTTCCCTGTGAACAATTGGTATGAAATAATGAACAAAAAAAATGGGCCTGTTTAGTTGATAACCCTCGAACTATAATCTTAAGCCACGGCCATGATCACTGGGCCATCACATTTAATTTTAAGTTAACGTTACTTTTAACAGTAGTTTGTAACGAGAGCTTACTGTTGTGCAATACAACAGTAAGCTTTTACTTGATGATTATATCGCGCAAAAACTGCACGCCCTCACTACTTAAATCAGCCGTCGCCGTCGTACTGGTTTTTATATTGTTATAGCCGGTCAGTCATTTAACAGGCTAAAATAAAAGTTAATATTTTTATGAAGCTAAATGGCGTTACCATAACACAATAGGTTTTATTTTACAGCTCGAAACTGTTCTATTCAATTCAAATTAAAAAGATTTAGTTGACATAAAACGAATTATAACCGCGTTATAAAAGCGTCAGTGCAATGTTCGAATTAAATTCCTCTTTTAATAATATAACATTTGTTTTTTTTTTATGTGCTCTCATGCATAATGATAATACTTAAAATGAGATGACAGTGTAGGCCCGACAACAAGTCGGTACATTGACAATAACGTAAAATTAGACAGAAATAACCCACTACCAAAAATGAAAAAAGCGAAAATAACTTTACCTCCTCCTTTTTTAGAAGTCGGTTAAAAAAGTCAACAAATCGAAGCATCTGCGATGCCATTCTACAAGGTGTACAACGTTATCAACATACAAGCAAAAATATTGAAAAGCAAGTTGCATTCTTCGGTTTAGCTGTCAAAAACACACGTTTTTATCAACAAAAAACAGTAGGTACTGAGCTGTCAAGAGAAAGCTAGAGGGTTTCCAAATATGTTACCGTCTGATGAAACGCGTTTCCCAATGTGCCACTAAATCAATGAGCCGGTTGAAAAGTACATGAAACTCAAGTCGTGGCTTTCGCGCGATTTAATTTAATTGCAATTGTTTTCACACTCACTCCCACTTTGTGGTTAATTACTTGGAAACGAATTTACCGCCACAGTAATAAATTCAAGACAATCGCTTTACTGGTCTATTTGGAACTGCTATTTGACAAAATATTTCACAGTTTTCTTGACTTTGAGGAAGGAATAAGTTTCTGGAGGTCTTTGGATGACTCAACTATTTTCTAGCATAAAATTGCTTCGTTTGATCTTGGATTGCGTAAAACCATATTCTATGCTTTCAGAAGAGAAAGCTATTTATTGTATGTACCAACCAGATAATTCTCAAATTATCTGGTTGGTATAAACTACTTTGTTACCATCGGTACCTCGTTGTTTTATTGGTACAGAGTTATATTTCCATGTAGGGGAAAGATTTTATCGCGTTTTCAAGTCAGGAGTTTCTCAGCAGCAGCCCAAACACTGATTGCCTGTTTGACGGCAACTGGCTCATACCCTATTTTATCGGACTTAAACATAATCGACAAAATTTGGGTGTCCTATAGGTATGTATAGGCGTGGCGATGTCATGTTAAAAATAAACTACACAAGAGTATCGTCTTACCCTGTATTAAAACCTACCTCATGAAGCTAAATAACTTGAAAATTAATGAATAATTAATTCCAAGTAAATTTATTCCGCGCTCAGTGTGCAAGGAAGCTAAGCAGGAGTATGACAACAGAGGCGCAGTTCAGACAAGTGAGAGGTAACGATCGATCGCTCTACAAGGACAGTTGAGGACGGGCTATATACATCTATGGGCATGATTCATCTGTGGGTACAATTTATGGCATTTGACGATTTAATTAATGGATGTATGGATGTGAGGGAGTTTTGTTTATTCTTACGACCTGGAAAAAGTTATCGCATCATTATTATTGGAAAACTCAAAATATTTGGGATTGACGCAAACTATAGTGAAGCATAGTTCTTTAGACGTCTGTATATCATTGTCAGGATTGGCTTTGGGAAAACATTTGTGAAATGTTCTGGGAATTTTGTACTAAAAAAACAAGATTGCGGCGTTATTTCTGTCTATGGAAATAACCTTGCAACAATATGGCTTTTGGTCCAAAGCATACATAACATTACTTTTTTTATATATGCCAAAGTTGCCTGAACATAATAATAAGATCTCAATAAAAAGAATCTTTATTGATATATTATAAGGTTACGATATCCAATGAAGCCTCTGAATCCCAATTTAAGTGAAAACCTGTATGTCAACAGTCAGCGTCTTCTTCCAATTATGATCTTTATTAACATTGTACACTTTTTTACGTGTCATAAATCTTACAGAGCATGTTATATGGTAATACTGACTTGTGAAGCGATTGTTTCTTGTAAAGGTTTGGTACTGCTTACGTAATTACTAGGGGTAAAAGTATGAAATTGGCGTTTTCTGGTAGAAAATTCAAAGACCTTTATTTCTTTTGAATTGAAGTTTTTCTGCCATCTCGAGGGAAGATCATTTATGCCTTATTTATTGCGATATAACTCTGGAGATCTCGGCTGTAAGCCCTTGGACATGATTAACACTATTAAGCGACACGCGTCTTGCGACAGCGACTGCGCAAAAAAGCAAAGAAAGTTGTTTAAAGCATTATACGAGTCACCTGCGCCAGTAAAACAGATGACGGTCAAAAATGGCACAGCACGGTAGCTACGATCTCAAAGCGGATGTGATTGGCTAACGAGGTCTGACAAGTGACCAACGTTATTGATGTGTCGTGGCTTGACTTAAAGTTGCGCGCGGTCCCTAGACGCAAATCGTTCCTTGTCGCATCGCCACAGGTTGTGATCGGGGTCTAAGTGTGTTAGCAGTCTACAGCCTGCAGCCTGTCTACAATCAGCGAGGAGTGGCAGGTCTCTAGTGAGCTAGAGGTGTTAATCTATTCAGTAGTCTCTGCGGTCTAGATGCTGCTACGAAAGTGGGACGGAATTCAATACGAATTAGTGCCACTCAGTTCACTTGTATTTTAAATCGGGTACTGGAGCATGGAAAATCATAATAAATGTTTTAATTTCACATAGGCCTACGACGAACGACAAAAAGGTGTTTGGTTCGGATTAGTCGTTTCCTATGGAGAAGAACTGGCAAGAAACTGGTAACATGGTTACTCTTTTAAAATCATTTGGTTTTACAATATGTGTATGTTACAGAGTAAGTACGTAAGTATGAGAGGACAGCGTAGGCCCGACAGTGAGTCGTTGCTTACTACAAAACCTAGAAAATGATAATAAGTTACCAAGGGTCTAGGAATCTATAAGGCCTGCAATATCAAAAAAAAAGAGAATATTACAAAAAGACTAGATTAAACAAGTGACAAAAATGTGGCCATCCGTGCTGTAACTGTTCTAAATAAAAGGGTGTAATGATTTAAATACTATTGTAAAGCATCTGATTAAAAAGAATGAACAAAGAACAAGATTGAGAATAGCTAGAGACATCTACACATTTGTGCCGTTTGTGAGCTACCAGGGAAGCCGCATGCGCGAAGGGGCTCAGGCCAAACTTCTCTATCTTCAACGTAGTCCTTAATTTTGTAATATGCTTTTTTAATTAGGACACGTTTGATGTAATTTTTAAACTTTCCATCAGTCAGTTCTGTAACTGACTTCGGCAACTTATTATAAAAGCATATACTGTTCATAAGAAATTACTTGCTAGTTTTGGTTAATGTGAATTTATGTATTACAATTTCGTGTTTACTGCGTGTATTTATATTATGGAAACATTGGTGGGGAAGGCTGCTAAGTGCGCGAAAGCCATTTCGGGCACTTAGCAGCCTTTATAGTAGTCATTTTTGTTACATAAAGCATTTCTGTGCAAAATTAGTTGCTTCTAGACTGGGTTTACGCTGCGCGATGTTTTTCAGTGAATTTAAAAATTTACTTGGTGTATTAAATAATGATTGTCATATGAAAGGTTTCGGTTCGAGGCCTAGTAAACGGTCCGTGGATGGGTGACCATCCGACTCACGAACTCAATTCTGATTCCTTTTTATTCCTGCTCTACAAGTAGATATTTTATTTATACCGTTTCCAAATGGAAAACTTGAAGTATGATGGCGGGCTGAGACAAGACTCCCCGTCTTGTCTCAGCCCGCCATCATACTTCGAGTTTAATCACGTCATATAGAAAGAGACAAGACATTTAGTAGAATAATATTAATCCCACTTACATTTTACTTATCAAAGGAATTTCCACTAGCGAAATGTTTGACATGACACTAGTTTTCCGTCTATAATATTTGAATGCAGTACCTACATTCAAAGCGCAGTAATAATATGTTGGTGTTCGAATTACATCGACAGCAATGTCAGTGAATATTTATTGAAATAGACTCGTAAAATGCGCATGAAATGTAATATATTAACATATTAAATGTAATGTATTGATGAAATGTATTGAATACACATGATTCATTCCTCTTATGACGTGCAACGATTCTTGCACAACTATTTGAAAGATCTGAGTTTGAGGTTACTGGAAAGTTATGTGATGTTTTATTCAAATCTCTACTACCATAGAAGGCAATGTGAATCATCTGAATTACCAAGTTAAGTTATTGTGACAGCTGCAGAAGATTATAAAAATATATTTGCATTGTATAGACTAAATCTCTTAGTATTGTATAATTTCATAGCACATGAAATGTGTGAGTACTGTGTACTGTAAAGCCACCATTTAATGAGTACCTACATCTTTCATTGACGCAAAATTACCCTTGTAGTTAAATGATGAATGAGTGAATGTCATGCTCGTCATGACGTCTTACATGTCAACGAAAGCTTAACTATTCTCTTGAAATGGTTCGCAGCCAACAATGTTTTACTGAATAGGATTAAAAATTATATCAAACTTGTCCTAATTAAAAAAGCATAAATTAAGGACTACGTTGTAGATAGAGAAGTTTGGCCTGAGCCCCTTCGCACATGCGGCTTCCCTGCCGGCCTAGCATGACCGCCGTAGAAACGAGCTATGTCTACAGAAGAATCGACAATTTGACAGATATTTCTATCGTCCCAAGCATGGCGATATTAAGAATGTAGAAAAGAAATGTTTCTTTTCTTCAGTCGACACAAGTCTACAACGTCGAGCATGACGACCATATTTTCTCTTCTTTTGACATTTGGAGGAAGAAACATTACTTCTGACAAATGTCAAACTAGTCTTAATAAAAACTAAATACGAGAAATACGTTTCGTGGTTGCGTTGAATTACGTTCAAAAGGTTGAAATGTTATGTAAAATATTTAGGTTAAATTTCGCGAAAAAGATCCAGGCCTGGATCCAGGATGCAGCAACACCATCCCGCCCACGAAAAATGAAAAACTCGTGCAATTGGCATCTTTTTTTTGTTAACTAAACGTAACCTTTTAACTTTCCATAGCAACGGGGACGTTGCTATGGAAAGAATTCCTGTCTATGTCTTCGTAGAAACGCGAGTCGACGGTGCGCGCCATGCTCGGGCAGAAGAAATGACAAGTTGTAAAGAAAAGATTTCTTGTCGTTTCTTGGTAGAATAGAGATAGAACGGTCATGCTAGGGGGGCTGGTAGCTCATAAAACGGCACAAATGTGTGGATGTCTCTAACTATTCTGAATCTTACTTTTTATTTTATTTACTTTTTTCCATTATTTTTAATCAGATGTTTTACTACAGTTTCTTAATCATTACACCATTTTGTTTAGAACACTTACAGCACGGATGACAACATTTGTGTCACTTGTTTAATCTAGTGTTTTTGCAATATCTTTTTTTTTTTGTATAGACTCTTTTTCTTATTTACCGATTGTTTGTAAATGTGTGGACATTGTAAGCCTTATAGATTCCTAGATCCTTGGTAACTTTTTATCATGTTCTACGTTTTGTAGTAAGCAACGACTTATTGTCGGGCCTACGATGTCCACTCATACTTAAGTGCCTACGCTGTAACATAGAAAAATTGTAAAGCCAAATGATTTTAAAAGAGTAACCATGGAGTTTCTTGCCGGTTCTTCTCCATAGGAAACGACCAACCCGAACCGAGCACCTTTTTGTCGACGTTTTACAAGTGCCCATGTAGGCCTATGTGTAATAAAAATATTTTGATTTTGTTCACTTAAATGTCACGCTGATGGTGGCGGGTGTGTCGGGTAATTATTAGTTCCCTTCAAAATGGTTGAGTTGAATGATGGCTGATACATGCGTCATGTTCGTGAACAACCGCTGGCAGTTGTGACTGGTCATATCTTAGCTGCCACGGTTTATTTGAATCTTTTACTCTGGACGCTTTTAACTTGCCCGTATTTTTACATCGTTCTCACATAATTTTTTGTAATTCTTAACATGAATGATGTAACCAAGATTTTGTAACATATTTTGATTTAAAAGATTGTCCATGGAGTTTCTTACCCATTCTTCTCCATAGAGATCTACGCTTTGGAATAGGCAACTACAGTACTTTCACAAGTTATTATGCCTTGTGTCTGGGACTGTAGCTTTGTGTTTTTTTTTTTGTTTTTTACTTACAAAAGTGCCTGTAATGGTTTAATTAAAATAAATGCTTGGAGTTTGAAATCCTAATATATGAAATAACGATGTTTTATTAATTGAGGTACTAATATAAAATAAAGCACAATAACCGATTAACGCCCATGCTGTTAATTTGCTCATTAGGTACCTCAGCTGGACATGTTAGGTTTGCTGTTATAGCATTAGGCGTCAATATAAATAAAAATAAATAATAAAAAATAAAAATAAAAAGCCTTTTATTTCTTACAAAATAATCTTAATGTTAGTAACATAAAGTGATTAATTTCTAGTGTTAGTATCTATATTTGTTTATTATTAGTTTTTGTTATAACGTAATTATTCCGCAAGAACCCCTCTGCAGGTAAAGGCCTCCTCCAAAGTGTTCCAGTCTTCTCTGGATTTTGCTACTTGCATCCAGTTTGGACCCGCTGTGTGTTTTATTTCGTCCTCCCATCTATTGTAGGGTCTCCCTTTTTTTCTTTTGCCTACTGGTCCCTTCCATGCCGTCACACTTTTTGTCCACCTCTGGTCTTGGAGACGTGCTACGTGCCCAGCCCACTTCCATTTTATTGCTAGTGCTTGTGCCAGGCCGTCTGTTGCTTTTGTGGTGTTTCTTATTTTTGTATGTCGTATTTTATGTATTTTTTTAATATTTAACATACTGCGTTCCATTCCGCGTTGGCACGTTTCAATTTTGTTTCTTAGGCGTCAATATAGCTGCACTTAACTCTGCCAGTCAGATTAGAGGTACCTTACTATGTTTTTTTTTTTTTGAATGGCATCTCGCAGTTCAACCTATGAGGTTGTCGTCTGCTTAACCGGACTATCCTGTGGGTGCCTTTAGAGTAAGGCCTCCAGCCAGGGCATAAAAACTTACAAACTAAGCGACTGCACGCTAAGGGCACCCCCTGTGGGGTACGAACCTCGGCTTAGGGCGTCGCTGGGGGAGGACTGCATGGGGACAGGCTGGATCTGAATGGTATCATTATTTAGGGGCTGATTTAAAACTACTGGCATAGAATCGCGGGCTGGCTCGAGCGAGGGTCGGGGAGGGCATGGACCGGGACGTCGCGACGGACCTCGACGGCGAGGTCGGAAAGACGGCGGTTTGAGTCGGAAATTTTTAAGTGTGCTAGTCTCTTTGCTACTCTCCTGGAGGAGGGTGATAGCATCATCTGGAGTGACAAGGGTATGCCTAGGACGGCGTACTGTACTAATGCGCGAGGGTTCGTAACGGGCGGCCGCTGCGATCAGGGGATTACGGTGTTTAATGGCGCTATCGAAGAAACGCTTCGAAAGACGTTTCATAAACTGAAGGACGGTGGGCATTCTAAGGTCTACGTGTAGACGGTCATTACGGACATAAAAAGGGGCTCCCGTGACTCTACGTAAGAACCGGTTCTGTAAAATTTGCATCCTATGGATGTACTTAGGCTTGGTGTGTGCGTACACGACGCAAGCGTACGTCATAATGGGGCGGATCACCGCGGTATAAAGGCGCAACTTGCACTTGAGTGACAACTTGCTTTTTGCCGAAATCATGAAATGAAGCCTACCCATAGCAAACGCAGCTCGGTCGCGAGCTGCTTTGATGTGCGCCGCGAAAGACAAGTGGTTGTCAAGTATGACTCCTAAGTACTTGGCTTGCTTCTCCCAAGGGATAGGCTTACCGTACATAGTGATCGGGCTGAGCGCGGGTGGCTTAATTTTACGCTGTTTAGAGAAAAGAACTGCCTGGCTCTTGTCGGGGTTCACTTCGATTCTCCATTTCCGGAACCAAGCGCCTAAGACGTTGGCTGAGGTTTGGAGGGTGCTATAGATAGCGTCGTGACTGTGGCCAGTGTAATAAATGGCCGTGTCGTCCGCGAACAGGGCTAACTGAGCCTTCTTGCTCTTGGGGATGTCACTGGTGAACAGAGTAAAGATAAGGGGAGAGACGACGGAGCCCTGAGGGACTCCGGCTCTAATGGGGTGGGGGGAAGACAGTGCCTTCCCGATGCGATAGCGGAAGGTGCGATCCGACAGAAAGTCTCGTAAGATGAGCACGAGACGGTCCGGCACTCCCAGTTTGTACAGCTTATATAATAAGCCGTTGTGCCAGACTTTGTCGAAAGCCTTTGCTATGTCGAAGAACAACACACCCGTCATCGCTCCACGCTGGAAGCCAGCGCTCAAGTGCTCTACGATGCGATGGGCCTGTTGAATGCAAGAGTGTCCGGTTCTGAAGCCGAACTGCTCGTTGGGGATGAGACTCTTAGCCTCGGCGAAGTCTTTGAGTCGCTTATAAATGAGTCTCTCGTAGATTTTGCCGAGTGCGTTCAGGAGACTGATAGGTCTGTAGCTCGAGGGCTCAGACCTGGGTTTGCCTGGCTTGGCGAAACCGATGACAGTGGCCTCTTTCCATATTTGGGGAAAAGCGTTGTTGCTCAGGGCGCCATTGAAGATGGCCGCCATTAACACGACGAGCTGAGCGGGGAGGAGTTTAAAAACCCTATTGGTGATTCCGTCGGAGCCGGGTGCTTTGCGCGGTTGAAGCTTATTAATGATGTCTTGCACTTCGTCAGCTGTGATTGGAGGTACCTTACTATGTATCTGCAAGCTGGGTGATATACATATATCATCAGTGACCGGCAAAAATCTTCCATCCCCTATTTTACCCTATTAGGCAAAAATTTAAAAACCCTTTTTTAGCCAAGCTTTTTTCTGACGGATGTACTCGTAGATACGGAAATCAGAAGATAATACCAGTATTCTTAGATTTTTTGAAAATAATTGTGCCGAAGATGTCTCAAGACTTTCCCAATATCCAACATTATTTTTCGCTCTAAACTTTCAACTTAAGTAGTCGCTAACAAAGCCCACAAACGGTTTTAGCGAAGAACGTCAGAAACGCAAAATGACAGATTAGCGAATTGTCAGGTTTTAGTATTTTGTTACAAATGGTCAGAATCGTAAAAAGACAGATTCGCAATAATATGGCAGATGCGGAAAACGTCAGGTTAAAAATAAACAACAACTAGGAGCTCGTGTTTGAATGGAGTCCAAAATCCACTTAACATATTGCTTCGAAGATCGAGGTTTCGTGCAAACTGATGTTTAGAGATTGCCAGAACTTCGTCACGAGGATTTCAAGTTTTAGAGAGACTGGTTGGAGTGACGTTGCTATCTATAGTTCTTCTCGTATATCTATATTTTATATTGTAATCCATACTAATATCCTAAATGCGAAAGTAGCTTTGTTTGGTTTTTAATCTTTTCACGAATAAACGGCTGATCGGATCGTAATGAAATTTGACATGGAGTTAGATTATATCCTGGGTAAGGACATAGGCAATTTTTTTTTGTCACACATACAACTCATAATTTTCAGGCGAACGAAGGCGCGGGCAACAATAGTATATTATGAATGCGAAAGTTTATGATGATGTATGGATATTTGTTAAGTATTTCACGCAAAAACTACTTTAAATGGACCTGGATGAAATTTGGCAAAGATTGATTATAGTCTATACTTACACATCAAAATTTCCACGCGAACGAAGTCGCGGTAAACAGCTAGTATATGTGCATATTTTAACGTTTTAACCAAAACCGTGCGACGCGCGACTATAAGATTTTCTCTGTCATGTTTAATTATTTTTATTTTTTAACTGGAAAGGGCGTTCGGTTTTGCCTAACAAACTGAAAGCGACAGTCGCGCATACTTTCTGACTGATTAAACAACAAACGTCGAAAATTTTAGGATATGAGCACAGAAAAAAAAATTGGTTGCCTGTAAAGTCGGTATACGGGCGAAAGTTTTACGTGACAACGACTTTGAGTGGTAAAATAATTTTAATTTGAATATTCATTCGTATAGTAGGAAGAAGGATGAAATAATAGTAACAATTTAAAACATTTATTTATACAAAGAATTATATTTAAAACATTAATTTATACAAAGAATCTCGCACTGAATTTCATATTAACAAAATTTTATTTTTACCTTTACACATACATACGTATTTATATACAAATATACATATATAGAGGCACGCGTCCCTTCCACTCGGGCATGGTTAGCCCGCCTAAGAGCGAGAGAGACAGACATAAAAAGTGAAAGGCACGCGTGCCTCTCACTCGCTCTCATTGTGAGCGCATAACGTGAGCGGAGCGTAACGCAGTTTCTTGAAGTGTCACCCGGCAAACCAATTTATAAGACGTTGTCACGTCAAAAGATATGCAAGCTAAAAAATATCAAAAACAAGAGCGGACAAACTATCTACTTTTTATATTGTTAAACACAAAACATTAGTAAGACAACGTAAAAGTAACAAAACTATCCTTCGCCAAGCTCAAAGGAAGTGTCAAAGTATTTAGCTTCGAGTCTAAACTAGTCTAAAGTAAAGTGGCGCCACATCTCGCAGACTTTGTCACAATAACACGGCACAAACAAGATGCGCCCATTAAAATCTATCTCAAGTAGTGTTGCGAGATGCTTAGTGCTCATTTGCGCAGACGCGGCGCGTCGGCCTGCTTTAAATTCTAATGTATGAGAGCGTTTACGGAGAAGCGGTTTACGCAGAGTAAGCTTTGCCCGCGGCGTTATGTCACACGGACATACAAGCATACGGCATCATTTTGTTTATATTTAAATTTTATAGTAATTTGTTATTTACGATTACTTGTCTCTTGAATGGTTCAAAACCAAAAGTATATATTATTAAGCAACATATTTTGTAATGATTTGAAAATCATAATGCTATAATATAAAACAATATAACTACTTACAAAAAGAATTATTTAATATTCATCACTAAATTTATCAATATTTACATGAACTCACTTACTACTTTGAGACTGAATAAACATTTTTCATTTTTTTTTTCATTTCACTTACTACATTTTTAATCTTATTGCCACGTTGAATGGCAAAGCTAATTCTTTGCCCAAAGAAATAGCCAGCCCTCTGGTCTCGCAAAGTGTCAACCACTCGACGAGATATTTCCTTAGAAAGGTAATGCGCACTTGGGCTCCATGACCCGAGCGTTTCGACCCCAAACGGCTCAAAACTGTAATTGCTATTTAGGTTACAGTATTTAAGCTGTACAATTAATTACGAAAAGTAATTTTACAGCTTAAAATAAAAATAAAATGAACACAAAAAGAAAAGGATTGTGTGGTTTTATGAAACCACGGTAAAAGTGAAACTTTATCCCTACTCCGCGGCCGATCGTCAGCGTCACGCGACATGCAACACACAGACGAAAAAGTTTGAGACGATGTAACCTGGGCAGCCGTTGCTTAACGCTGATCACCCGTCCTTATACTGGACCTCGGCTAAGTTTGCTCACCCTCGATCACTCATCCACACACAGACCTCGGCTAACGTTGCTTAACCTTGATCACCCATCCTCAAACTGTCCTGGGCAGACGTTGCTTACCCTTGACCACCCATCCTCATACTGACCTGGGCAGTTGTTGCTTACCCTTGATCACCCATCCTCATACAGACCTAGGCAGCCGTTGCTTACCCTTGATTACCCATCCACATACAGACCTCGGCTAACGTTGCTTACCCTTGATCACCCATCCTCATACAGACCTAGGCAGACGTTGCTTACCCTTGATCACCCATCCACATACAGATCTCGGCTTACGTTGCTTAACCTTGATCACCTATCCTCATACTGACCTGGGCAGCCGTTGCTTACCCTTGATCACCCATCCACATACAGACCTCGGCTAACGTTGCTTAACCTTTATCACCCATCCTCATACTGACCTGGGCAGTCGTTGCTTACCCTTCATCACCCATCCACATACAGACCTCGGCTAACGTTGCTTATCCTTGATCACCCATCCTCATACTGTCCTGGGCAGCCGTTGATTACCTTTGATCACCCATCCACATACAGACCTCAGCTAACGTTGCTTAACCTAACGAGCGCCTTTCACTTTATCCCTACTCCGCGGCCGAGCGTCACGCGACATGCAACACACAGACGAAAAATTTTGAGACGATGTAATAAAAGTTTCACTTTAAAAAAAAATGAATGTGATTTGATCCAGTAATTCCTGATTCGCAGTCCAGTTCCATTAACGTCAGGCCACTTATTTCGCTGACATTTAGTCTAAAATAGATGTTGTATTCTAAGGCATGATATGACGATGGTCAAACACTTGAAGAATATGGTTCCATTTTGGGCTACAAGCGGACGACGTGGCTACCGACGCCTGCACGCGGCGTAATGTCACACGGACAAGTACAGGCAAGTATGTGTCCGCCGCGGGCGGTAGCCGCGTCCCAGTAAACGTCAAATACACCCGACGCATCACGCGGCCCGCCGTGCAACGCGCCTTCCGACGCGTCGCGTCTGCGTAAATGAGCCCTAAGAATAACCGAGTTATTTATTTATAAAAGGGTCCTTTATGTAAGGCTAAAAATAAATGTTCTGTCTGGGTTGGTAGACCTTTTCCGTGTAACGTTCATAATATTTTAATTATGACCTCTTTTTATTATACTTATCCTTTTGTGGAATTTGTACATTTTCAGTGATACTGATTAATAAAGTTACATAAA